>CM060598.1:43463218-44728218 GCA_030578255.1 Tiaroga cobitis | reverse complement strand
TGTTCTGACCAACAAAGTGAAAAAAAAAAAACATTGAAGTAAATCGCCCTGATTAAATCTAACGATCGTTTATCATCACGTCAAACAGTGCAAATTATACTTTGTTCTCAAATTGTTAGTTAACAACATCCGTATTGCGTGACTAGGCCTACATTTAATGCCCTTCCGATATTATCCTTGTTTTCGCATCGGCCCGGTTGCAGTCTCTTTTTTTCTGTAGCCACTCCGAAGTCCGAACTGAGTCTTTTGTTTTGCATTTTACAACGGGTGAATCTCAGTTGTCACTGCGATTGTCGTTTGAACCTTTCTAGATCCACCATCAAATCGATAAGTTTAATTATATCAAGTGCTATGAGAAAAGGCTATAAATCTCCAACTCCAACCAATGGCGCCACCAGGGGGTGGCCAGGGGTGGCCGTGGCCACCCCTGGCCGACTCCTGGCCACCCCACTGGCCACCCCAATGGCCAGTACAAATTTTAGTAGCATCAGTTATGCATTTTATAAATAAGTCAAAAATATTCTTTAGTAAAAGAAGACGGGGAATTATGTGTCGTGACGTGCTTTTTAAGTGCCAAACGGTTACAGTATACTGTTTCAGCAGCTTTTTGATGTGTCTTTGCCACGTTTTGACAAGCAGGGATGCAAACAGCGCGCTTTTCGGCGCCTCACGATTTTCTCACTTCAGTTTGGGTGACAAAGTCATCTGAAGTCATTCCATAGCTTAATGTGAGGGACAGAAGTCTATTTACATCATTAAAGTATACGGAAACTCGCTTTTCCTCCTCTGCGGCTGCCAATCATTCTCCATTCATATTCAAACAGCGCGCGCGCCTCTTGGATGCACGGTAAAACTCTCTCCAATATGATACATTCACATTATAATGCATTATCTGTAGATAAAAGGCTGTAGATTTGCATAAAATTACTTTATTTTGTTGGAGTTTGTTGCTGTTTTTAAACGACTCACTACCGTGTGCTTGCTAGATCACACACATCACAAGGACTATGAATCGGCATCAAATGCACAATAACTGGAATTCAAAACTGTGAAACAAAGGAACAAATCGCACTAGGATTTGTGCGCTCGACATTTCTTCGCTTTGTGACGTGAACTTTTAAATGCACACTTATGCAGCGCTGCACACTGTGACTCCATGTTGCTTTGAGCACATCATTCTGCACCCGCGAATCCCGCGATACGCATACACGCTGTGCGTGCTCTGTTTTTCATGTTATCATGGGTTTGCGCACTGAAATATTATTAAAAGCCAATATATTTTGTTATACCTAGCCTGCTCAATACATTTAAAATAAGCATAATTTAATTGCATATTATTTCTTTGTAGTGTAGGCTATATATGCACTTCTGAATTCTTGACATTCATATATAAATATAAAATTGTGAAATGTATGATTGCCTGATTGAATTTTATAAGAGAACTAATAGTAATTTGTTTTATTAACATATTTAGATTTTATAAAATTACTGTGCAGATTTTTTTCAAGAATTGCTTTTTGCTGCTGATTTATACACTCATTAAGTTTATTCAAAATTCATAATACATTTATGAAATATTTAAAGGTCTTAACTGTAATCTTACACTGCAAAATAATAACTTAAAAAGGATTAAATTTATCACAATTATGTATCTGGAAATTTGCCGCGGGGCGAGGGTCCTTATATATATCATATCTATATAATATATATCATTATATATAATATAATATATACATTAGTAGGGCCCTACTAATATCATTAGTAACATTAAATATAACACAATAAACCAGGAGTTTCCTTAAGTCTTTCTGATAATTTTCTACAGGCCGGTTTACTACAACAGTAGAATACAATTCTGAAATTATGGTTTATAGTTTTGGTGTGCCACCCCAAGATTTTAAGTGGCCCCATCTGGCCACCCCTATGAAAAATTTCTGGAGGCGCCACTGCTTGGTAATTTTATGACTTACTGGTAACGTAACTACAACGTCGCATGCCCAATTACCATCATATGACCAAACCACAACGTCGTCAGTACGTCCTCCTAAGGTTATAAAATAACCAACAACGTCGCAGATACTTACTCTAATCGTAATAACTTGGTAATTTTATGACTTACTGGCAACGAAACTGCAACGTCACGGGCCCGTAATTTCATTACCATCTTTAATTTATATAAAGAGTGCTTTCATATTCTCTTTTAATGTAATATATATATATATATATATATATATATATATATATATATATATATATATATATATATATATATATATATATATATACACATATATATACATATATAATACAGATGTCTTGAAATTGCTTTACAATAAAAATAAAAAACAAAATGGTATAAAAAAATAAAGCATAATTGTCAAGTGAATGGTTCATAGAACTACACAATGAGTTTTAAATTCATTATTTAAAATTAATTATATTTTAATTTGTTAAATGTTATAATTCTAGAATGTTATTTTAAATGCTGCGTGCCTTTTGGCGTGTTCTATGGTTCAATGGGCGTACGTGCGCGTAAACATTGAGTCGCATTCAAAGCTATCTGATTCAAAGACAGGAGCGCGCGCGAGTAGATGGAAACCATGTGTGGTGATATATGTACAAGTTGTGATTGACTGTTAGCTGCAGGGTCCAGCGTTGCTGGGCAAGCAACGGGGGCGGAGTGAGGGACGACTGTGAGTTTTGTTTGGAACTGCGTATGTTAATAAAAGCAGACTGAGTTCATCATCAAGTTGGCTCAATATCATGACATGGTGTCAGAATTGAAAGATCTTCACGCACTCCTCTGATCAGCGAAGGAGAACGGAAGGAAAATGTCGAAGTTTAACGCACCTGAATCCTTTGATTTCGCACAGCCAGCAAGTTGGCCGGCGTGGAGGCAGTGCTTCGCGCGGTTCAGGATTGCAACGAAACTCGACAAGGAAGATGGTGATGTGCAGGTGAATTCATTACTGTATGCAATGGGAAAACAGGCGGAACCTATATTCAGCACATTTACATTTTCTGCTGAGGATGAAAATCAGTACTACTACAATGCAGTAGTTAAAAAGTTTGATGACCATTTCGTGCCCAAACGCAATTTGATTCATGACCGCGCTTGGTTCCATAAAAGAAATCAACGAAGTGGTGAAAGTGTGGAAGCATTTGTCAGGAGTCTATATGAGCTGGCAGAGTTTTGTGATTTTGGGGCCACTAAAGATGAGCAGATTCGCGATCGCATCGTGATTGGAATAGCGGATAGCGACGTGGCTGAGAAGCTGCAGTTAGAGCCAGATTTAACGCTCGAGAAGGCCATACAGATCGCTCACAATCTGGAGAATCACGGAGGGACTGTCACCAATTTGTAAGGTCCACCCATTGGCCCAACACCGGAATCCAATGGTATGGTCGAAGGAATAATGCGTGTAGGCCTATGTCTTTTCAGCGCTCCAGTGAAGTTCACTTAATTTATAGGAATTTAGTTTAAATAATACTTTAGTTCTACGCTTAATCTGACTCCAATTTCAAATGTTAATCACATTTAGATTGTGTTTCTTATTAGAAAACAGTCATAAATACTGATTATGAGTTAATTTAGATCTTTGATTATTCTGGCCATTTCATAATTTCAAATATTCGTTCATTAAGGACCTGGGGCCTCATTTATAAAACTTTGCTTAGGATTTGCGTCAGAAGTGGCGTACGGATGAAACATAGGACGTGCGTACGCACAGAAATATTCAGATTTATAAAACCGTGAGCACGCACATCCTACGCACTTTTCCCTTAATAAATCACAATCAATTCTAAATGTAGCGCAGCTTTTGCGGCTTCATGTCACGCCCATATTTGCCCAAAAATAGTCCGTGAAACGCCCATAAGTTAATATTCATTGATTGCGAAATCATGCAAACACAGAGAGGAAAACCAAGAAACGTAACTTCACTCAATGTGAAGTAGAAATTATCATTGGCGAGGTGGAAAAGAGGAGTAAAATGTTGTTTGGAGGGCACAGTGTGGGCATTAATGCCAAAAAAGGTACTTGAGTGGCAAAAGGTTGCATTACGCATTACGTCATTACGCATTGTGATGGCATGGCATTTTATTACCATCCATTTGATTGTATCTGACAAGCTACAGATGTGTTATGAGGATGAATTGCATAACATGCAATAATTATTATTGCAGAACACATTTCACTTTTATTTGTGCAAATATGTGTTAATTTGCATTTCTGTTGTTATCTTCGTTTGATTTTGTTCGTTTTACACTGCAGATCGATCAAACGGGTGTTCATGTAGGCTGTTAATTGTAAGACTTGCTTTGTGAAGTCTTCATGTTATTTATGAGAGCCAGTGCCATTTCTTTTACACAACGGTCACACACTTTCACATGTTTCTTCCTTCTGCCGACGGTGTCGCCATTTCTCATTTCACCCGTTTTTGTGCGTACGCCTGGGTCAGAGCTTGCATGAAGGACCGCACATTTTCCCGTCAAGTTTGCTTTTTATAAATACCAATTATTGCGTAGAGAGCGGCGTACGCCTTCTTTTGTGTGTACGCAACGTTTATAAATGAGGCCCCTGGTGTCGCTTTGAGACGTCACGTCGCGAGTGTGCGCTCACGATCACAAACTAGCCAGTCCTAAAATAGTCAGAGGGTGCAGTGCAAACTATCTTACCCTACGCGGCCGCTCACTGCTGACTCATAGGTGTAATTTTTCTCAATAGTTGCAGCGTACAACATGCTAAGTTAGGAGATAGTCAGGAATCAGAAGGTCTAATGATGTGCCCCATGCTCCATTCATTAGTGCCTTAGGTGTGATCTATCCTGGACAGAGATTTGCGGGAACAACAGACTACACATAATCTACTTGAAATAATGATTCCAGAAAACAGAATAATCAACATTTATTTTTGTCAGGAAAAATGTACCGTGCCAATTTCACAAGTAAATGATTAAAAGCCAATTCAGAAATAATAAATGCATGACATCAATTACTCAAAGATGATTCTAAAAGTAAGCAATGCATTCCTGACAGAGACGCACAGTAGTGTGTGAGAGCTTTCCAAGGGGATAACACTGACACATTACTGCATGGGGGTTTTCCTGGTTACAGGTCCCAAAGATTGCTCTGTTACCTAGCCTTAAATACCCAGACCAGAAAAAGGGTTGTACCAATATTTTTCCAGTGTGTTTTGGGTCAGTTCCTGTACCCCAGGGGGTAGCACCTGGTCTCGGGGGAGAGGGGAGATGTCTTGAAGAAACATCACCCAAAGAGGAACACAGGATTCTCCTAAGTTCTCAATCTTTTTCATATTACCAATGACTGCAATGAAATTAAGACCATTTTACCACTCACACCGAGACACTTAAAATGATACCAAACACGAAAAGGAAAAACAATAGATTCCCAATATACATCATATATGATATATAAGCATTCTTAGTGAACTTTTAGTGAACTTTGGGAGAGGGAGAGGGGGATGCAGAGATAAGGTAGGAGAAACGTTTGGACAAGACAATGTCCTGTGCTCTGTCTTTGCGATCTTCTGTCCAGGGTGCGTTTTATTGCTTAATGGTGAGTTTTATCTCAGCTTTTGTCTTAGCTGGAAAATCAGTTCTTACAGACGGAAGCGACAGACTGGTGTGCTCCGATGGTACCGGTGGTGAAGAAGAACGGTAAAGTGAGAATTTGCGTCGACCTTAAGAAATTAAGCGAAGCAGTAAAGCGTGAGAGATTTATTCTGCCCACTCTTGAGGACATTGCACCACAACTGTCCGGTGCATGTGTATTCTCAACGTTAGATGCTTCTGGCAGATACCATTGGACCCAAGCTGTAGGAAACTCACCACCTTCCTCACCCCAGTGGGCCGCTTCTGTTTTCAGAGACTACCTTTCGGTATCACTTCGGCTCCGGAGATATTTCAAAGAGAAATGAGCACTCTTCTTAAAGACCATGCCGGCACTGTAGCTGTGATGGACGATATACTGGTGTTCGGCAGAGATAAAGAGGAACATAATCAGAACCTCAAGGCAGTTTTAAAGACCATCAGAGAATCTGGTCTAAAGTTGAATAAAGATAAGTGTCACTTCGGAAAATCTGAGATTCAGTACTTTGGACATGTCATCGGAAAGGATGGAATCCGGATTGATACAAATAAAGTGAGGGCCAACTGAGCTTCCCAGTCCTAAGAATTTGACTGAACTGCGACAGGTATTAGGGATGATTAATTACCTGGGTAAATTCGTTCCGGCTCTTTCGTCAATTCTTCATCCGATGACTGAGCTACTGAAAAGTGACACAGAATGGGTCTGGGGTGAGGCTCAGACACAGACGTTCAAGAAGGTCAAAAGCTTGTTGACTACAGCACCAGCACTAGCATTCTATGATCCCAACAGAACCACAGTGGTCAGTGCGGACGCAAGCAGCTATGGCCTTGGAGCTGCCCTGCTGATCCGCAGGCTAATGGTGCCGCTGAAAGGAGTGTTGCTATTGCAAAGCGGATGCTCAGACAGCCAGATCCACAGCTAGCTCTGATGAGCTATCGTTCTTAAGGAAGACCGCAGTATCGATAAGCTCAGATCTTATCGGTTCTGCTGACGGTACTGAAGAAATTACACACACTATTTATTATAAACATTGTCTTGCAAATGCTGTGAGGATTAGGAGGGGTGTTTTAAACAGTCTTCATACAACATGTGTTTTTCAGGTTGGTTGTTTGTAATTTTGTAAGAGTAGGGAGAGGCTGTACCTCAGTGAAGACTTATTTTACATTCGATAATTAAATTTCCGTACCTGATAAGTTAGATTTTCCTAAAAAACTTCATGCACTGCTTATTTCAATTGTATTTTTCTTCTATTGAATTTATCCATGCTTGTAATTTGTTTATAATTTTCAATGCAGATTCACTCCTCTAAATAAATAATCTCTTGAAATTTGTTTTTATATCGCAATATATATAGCAGCAGATAAACAAAATATTTTATTTAAGGTTTTCAATATTGTGCAGCTCTAATATTGAGCATTTAACCTAACCCTAATTTTAAATTGAACCTGGAATGATAATTTGTGATACCAGATGACATGTATGTATGATAGATTTTGAACTGTACTATGTTTGTATTGCAGGTTTTCTGGGATCCACAGCGGAAGGCATCAAGGCGTGAGATGTTGGCCTGGACTGATGTACCTGTACACCACATAGACCTCTGCTTTTGCATGGATGGCTGATTACTACCATGTTCTGTATAGGTTTTATTATAGCAAAACTGAGCACCTGTGATAGTGGAATCTGTAGGTGTAAAGTAGTCAGACATCAGTACATTTAAAGTCACTGAGAGAAAGTTTTTTTTTTAGATAGAAGTTTCAAACTTTTTTCTCTTTCACAAAAACACTGCAGTTACAGCTTTTCAAATTCTTCATTGGAGGTGCACAAATACTTTTCTTTTTTTCAAATCACAAAGTAAGAAATGTATGCTGACATTTAAGGCGCGGCCACACAGGGGGTTTGAGCATATGTGACTGTGAATAAAAAGTGAAGTGTGACCACATGAGAATAGCCAAACAGTATAGATGATTCACAAAATTATACACCAAGAAACGTGCATAATTGGCCAAAATGTTACTGTTTATCAACAAAAATATGACCCTATGAGTTTGGTAGTTTGTAGAATAGGATTTGTGCACCTGCAATGAAGAATTTAAAAAGGTGTAACTGATGTGTTGTGTTTGTGAGAGAGAAAGGAAAGAAAAAGAGGTTTGCAACTCATAAAACATTTTCTTGAATACTTAAAATCTACAAATTGCACTGTTATAGGGACTCTGTTTTGCTTCAATAATACTAGATATAATACAGTGTCAATCTTATTAACTACTATTTATTTTGTATAAAATCATATACAGTACCGGTCAAAAGTTTGGAAACATTACTATTTTTTATATTTTTTTGGAAGAAGTCTATTCTGCTTATCAAGCTTGCATTTATTTACATTTTACATTTACATTTAGTCATTTAGCAGACGCTTTTATCCAAAGCGACTTACAATTGAGGACTAAACCAAGCGAGTCATCGTGAAGAGGCAAAAACAACGCAAGAAGTGCTCAAAATACAAAGTTCAGACATTGCTCGGAGTAGCATAAGCCAGGCAAGCGAGGATTTAAAGGAAAGGATTTTTTTTTTTTTTTTTTATGTTAAGTGCTCCCGGAAGAGATGAGTTTTCAGTTGCCTTTTGAATGCTGTCAGGGATTCTGCATTCCGGATGACGGTGGGGAGATCATTCCACCAGCATGGAACCGTGAATGAGAATGTTCTGGAGAGTGATTTTATGCCCCGCTGTGATGGTACCACGAGCCGTCGCTCATTGACCGATCGTAGGCTTCTGGTAGGGATGTCCACTTGTAGTAGTGAGTGGAAGTAGGAGGGAGCTGAACCTGTGGTCAATCTGTAAGCAAGCGTCAAAGCCTTGAACTTGATGCGAGCAGCGAGTGGTAGCCAGTGCAGAGAGATGAACAGAGAAGTGACGTGGGCCCTTTTGGGCTCGTTGAAGACGAGACGAGCTGCAGCATTCTGGATCATTTGTAGAGGTTTAGTTGCACATGATGGAAGTCCAGCCAGAAGAGCATTGCAGTAATCAAGCCTAGAAATGACCAGGGCCTGGACGAGAAGTTGTGTTGCATGATCAGTTAGGAAAGGCCTGATCTTCCTGATGTTGTGCATAGCAAACCTGCATGATCGAGTTGTCTTTGTAATGTGGTCAGTGAAGGTCAGCTGATCATCAAAGATTACTCCAAGATTTCTGACCGACCTTGATGGGGTGATTGAGGATGAATCTAGCTGGATAGTGAGGTCGTGCTGTAGAGACTGATTGGCAGGGAGGACGAGAAGCTCAGTCTTTGCCAGGTTGAGCTGCAGGTGATGTTCCTTCATCCATGCCGAGATGTCCGCCAGACAGCTTGAGATCCGTACAGCTACTGTGGGATCATCTGGTTGAAATGAGAGGTAGAGTTGGGTGTCATCAGCATAGCAATGGTAAGAGAAACCATGTGCCTGTATGATGGGTCCCAGTGATGTGGTGTAAATGGAGAAGAGGAGCGGTCCAAGAACTGAACCCTGGGGAACCCCTGTGGTCAGCTGATGTGCTTTGGATACCTCACCTCTCCATGCGACCTTGAAGGACCTACCTGTGAGATAGGACTCAAACCAGTTGAGGGAGGTTCCAGTGATGCCCAGTGATGAGAGGGCGGACAAGAGGATCTGATGATTCACTGTGTCGAAAGCAGCAGACAGGTCCAGTAGAATGAGAACTGATGATTTGGAAGCAGCTTTTGCGATCCGCAGGGCTTCCGTGACTGACAGCAATGCAGTCTCAGTTGAATGTCCTTTCTTGAAGCCAGATTGGTTGACATCCAGCTGGTTGTTCAGAGACAGGAAAGATGATACTTGCTTAAAAGCAACTCGTTCAAGTGTTTTCGCAATGAATGGTAGGAGAGAGACAGGTATGTAGTTCTCTAGAAGTGATGTGTTTAATGTTGTTTTTTTAAGCAGAGGAGATACCCGAGCCTGCTTAAATGCTGTAGGGAAAATGCCAGTGTGGAGGGATGATGATGTGTGTGAGAGCTGGAAGAAGTGTGGGAGAGATGGCTTGTAGAAGGTGTGAGGGGATGGGGTCTAGAGGGCAGGTGGTAGGATGACTGGAGAGGAGAAGTTTAGATACTTCTTCCTCGGTTAGTGGAGTGAAGGAGGAGAGAAGGTTGTTGGCTGTGGGAGAGGTTAGTTTGGGTTCCTGTGTGTGTGAAGCTGAGAACTGACTGCTGATAGTTGTAGTTTTGTAAGTGAAGAAGTTAGCAAAATCATCAGCAGTTAGCGAGGAGGTGGGTGTTGGTGGAGGTGGACAGAGGAGAGAGTTGAATGTCTTGAACAGTGAACGTGTGTTAGAGGCGCTGTTGATCTTGTTGTGGAAATATGAAGATTTTGGGGTGTGAACATCAACAGAGAAGGCAGAGAGCAGAGATTGATACCTACTGAGGTCAGATGTGTCTTTTGATTTGCGCCATTTCCTCTCCGCTGCCCTGAGCTTGGTCCGGTGTTCACGAAGAACCTCAGATAACCAGGGGTTAGAGGGAGTAGTGCGTGCTGGCCTGGAGGAGAGAGGGCAGATGTTGTCTAAAGAGGAGGTTAGGATGGACCATAAAGGATCCGTTGCAGTATTCACATCCAGAGATGAGAAATGTGAGGGTGAGGGAAGAGAAGATGACACAGCAGAGGAAAGATGGGACAGAGAAAGTGAGCGCAGGTTTCGTCTGAAAGTAAATGGTGGGGAGGTTGGTGGAGCATGGGTAGTGAGTTGTAGATTGAAAGTAATGAGGAAATGATCTGAAACTTGGAGAGGTTTCACCAAAATGTTGTCTGTGATACAGTTGCGTGTGTAAACCAGGTCCAGTTGGTTGCCTTACTTGTGAGTACCGGTGGTGATGAGGCGTTTGAGATCGAAAGAGGCTAGGAGAGAGATGAAGTCTGTTGCATACGGTTTCGCTAGGTGGATGTTGAAATCGCCAAAGACTACGAGTGGGATGCCATCCTCAGGGAAAGAGGACAGCAACATTTATTTGACAAAAAAAAACAAAAACATTGTGAAATATTATCATAACGTAAAACAGCTGTTTTCTATGTTTCTGTTTTCTATGTGAATATATACAAAGTGATATATGGTAGTGTAATTTATTCCTGTGTATAATATTATATCATTTAACACTGAAGACTGGATTAATGATGCTGAAAATTCAGCTTTGCATGACAGGATTAAATTATATTTTAAAGTATATTAAAATAGAAAAACAGTATTTTAATTATATTAATATAAAACCTTCTTCATTTAAATGTTTATAAACCTGTTTGTACACTGTTTTTGCTGTTGTTTGTGCTTTGTTCTATAGTAAATGAACTGAATTAACCAAATACTGAGTCTGTATCTTTCGTATGTCGTTGAAAAGTCTCAAAAATAGTTTTGGGCAAATGAGGAAAATAGGGCTAAGTAGAGCTGTGTGTCGTCTGCATAGCTGTGGTAAGAGATTCGGTTCTTTCTCATTATTTGGCTCATTGGGAGCATATACAGGTTGAACAGGAGTGGTGCAAGAATCGAGCCTTGAGGGACTCCGCATGTCATGGATGTCCACTCAGACTTATGGTCTCTTATACTCACATAATAACCTCTCCCTTCTAAGTATGATCTGAACCATTTTAGGACTATCCCAGAAAGCCCCACCCAGTTTTCCAGCCTGTCAAGAAGTATGTCGTGATCAACAGTGTCAAATGCAGCACTGAGGTCGAGTAGTACCAGTACTGATAATTTGCCTGTATCAGTATTTAAGCGAATATCGTTTATTATCTTTATGAGCGCTGTCTCTGTGCTGTGATGCGATCGGAATCCAGATTGAAAATTGTCAAAGTATCCATTCAAGCTTAAGAATTTGTTCAGCTGATTGAGGACAACTTTTTCAATGATCTTGCCTATGAAAGGAAGATTTGAGATCGGTCTATAATTGCTTAATATAGTCTTATCCAGATTGCTCTTTTTCAAGAGGGGCTTGACAACTGCAGTTTTCAGGGAGTTTGGAAAACTACCAGAAAGAAGTGAGGCATTAACCACTTTTAGGAGATCTGCTTCTAAACTGTTTAACACACTTTTGAAGAAAGATGTGGGGAGTGCGTCAAGGACGCAGGTTGATGTTTTAAGGTGCTGTATGGTTTCTTCCAAAATTTTGCCATCAATTTCTTTTAAATCAGACATAGTAACTACATTCTCAGGTTGTGGTCTGAACTGTCTGACCCCAGTGCGGCTCAATGATGTGCTGATCACCTTTCTGATATTATTAATTTTCTCAGAGAAGAAAGAAGCAAACTCATTTGAGAAAGTTACTGTTATCATAGCGAGGACCCGGCACATATCACTGAGAGCTGGTATCAGTTGTTTTTGGTTCACCTCGAGCCGATGGAGGAGGGTGTGGGCCCTGGCGTTTTTGCAGAGGCCGAATAGCTCTCACAAGCGGAGAGCGAGCTGGGCCCGCAGGCTTTCGTGGTTTTGGGGCCTGACTTTTTTTGGTTGATGTCTGAGGGCTTGCAGATAGTTTGGTTCCAGCAAACACCAGTTTTTCCATTTTCTCTGAGAAACACAGAAGATGCTGTGGAGATGCTGGAGATAGGGATAACGTGTCTGGTGATAGGGTAGAGGCTGGAGGGGGCTGTTTCTCTGGTGTTATTGGAGGCTGTAAAATGCAGTCCTGGTTTTCCAGCAAGTCGTCCTTGGGTGCTGAATGTTGGAGCAGTTCTAGTATGTCACAGTCTGTCTGTGGTGAGCTCTGTGGGCAGGGCTCAGCTGAGATTGTGTCCGTGAGCAGAGGTTGTTTTGGCTGAGTGGTGTTATCATTGTCCTTGCTTGACGTGTCAACCGCATGTCCATCCAGGTGCTGAAGTGAAGTCATGTGGTCATTCATACTGTGTCCAGGTGTGTGTGTGCCATTCAGGTTGAGTGTATTGGCACACACTGCAGAAGGATGATTGAGGGAGAAGTAGATATTGTCCTTTAGCACTCTTGAACCAAGTTTGTTTGGGTGGAGCCCATCCTGTTGAAACAGTTGCCTCTGACTCCAGAAAAGATTGAAGTTGTCAATGAAGTTTACTCCTTTTATATTGCAGTTTTTTTGGAGCCATGTATTAAGCCCAAGCAACCGTAAACATCTGTTTGTTCCTCTTGCTGGGAGTGGTCCACTGATGAATGTTTGTACTTTCAGTCTTTTAAGTGTTCCAAAAAGTTAATTGAAATCCTTCTTAAGGAGTTCTGACTGCTCTTTATGAATATCATTTTTCCCCACATGAATGATGAGTCGATTTGCACAGAGATGGGACCAAGTCACACATGTGCAAGTCTCAAGTAAGTCTCAAGTCTTAACCTTCAAGTCTCAAGTAAGTCACAAGTATTTTTTTCCAAGGCAAGTCAAGTCAAGTCACAGGCTATGTCAAGTCAAGTCAAGTCAAGTCTTGTAGTAGGTCAAGTCCAAGTCAAGTCACCTTATTATTGTAATTTTACCTGCAGAATTTGATCTATGGGGGTCAGTTTGGTTTGAAATGAACAGAGGCGCATCCGGAAGTGCATTTGGGAACAATGACGCATTCATTCACTTTTCTCTTTCGCGCAGGTCATGTTTTGAAAGATGGTGTCCTGTAGCTTACTAATTTAAAGAAATAAAAATGTATACAAAAATGTGATGTCCGACTTCTTTTATGAAGAAGAAAGCCTTAAGTTTTCAAAAAGCATTAGACATATGACCCACTATTCTGCTTCGTGTAAGTTATTTATCAATGAATTCAAACGCGTTGGCTGGCGCTGAGCCAGAGACATACGCTCTCAGTGTTGTCATATATCACAACTGTTCAGTGTTTTCAACCACATCATTTTTATTTTAGGTTTCAGACATTTAAATACACATAACTACTAGCAAAAAATATATATTTGTAGTTTGTAAAATATACACTGATGTCTATGGAAGCGTCAATAATAATCCTTTCCATTATAATAAGACGACGTTTTATTCATATCAGATACACATTGTGTAAGTAGCTTTACATTTTACCCTATTCTTCTCCCAGTTCACCGGTCACTTACTTTCATGTATTTTGTGAGAAGTTGAGAAATTGACGTGATGTAAACTAACATGGCGCCGCCCATTCGCACATATAGCTCAACTAACGCGATCATTATAAAGGTGTTTAAACAACAAAACACATCCACTTGCACATATTTGACAATCGGAATATCAGTGTTGCATGTTATAGCTAATACATTTGTGAACATTTTGAATAAAACAGGAAAAATGACATAAAGGCAGATCATTCATTCAGCGCTGTGTTGTGGTTGCGCTGTGTCACGTGATAAGCAATGACGCGTCACCATGGAAACATTAAAGTGAGTGACAGGTTCTAAATAACGGTCGCCTAGAAAAACTCACGCTGGGGGATCAGTTAGAATAGTTTAAACTTACTTATGAAAGGGTTAGCATGGCTACTTTAGCTTTTACATTAGCTAACTACCAACTAACATTAACAAATTGACAAGCACTTACTGGGCAGAATGGCTCTTCAAATGACGGACGAAATTGGAGGTTGTCGTCTGGCTGTCCGCAATGTTAATGTTGTACGTCTTGCAAAGCGCTGTTCGTCTTTTGCCATCGTGTGAATAATTCTTGAAGCCGAAAGCAATGACCCTCGGTAGCCCTCCGGCCGACATTTTGATGTGATATCGGATCTAAGTGGGCGTGGTGTGCGTAAGGTACGAGAGGGTATGACTGATGATAGTGTCGTGACCAACTTTAAAAAAAAATGTATTTATATATTTTATATTCAAACTGAAAACATGATGTGATTAACACTCAAGTCATTCAAGTCATCGTGTCTCAAGTCAAGTCAAGTCCCGAGTCTTTAACTTCCAAGTCCGAGTCAAGTCTCAAGTATTTCATTTTATGTCAAGTCAAGTCACAAGTCATAAAAATAGCGACTCGAGTCCAAGTCACCAAGTCACAAGTCCCCATGTCTGGATTTGCAGTCTTATGTTTCATCAGAATGTTCTCAAGTTCCCTGTTTACATCAGAAGGTGTTGCTTGTGGAAGGCAGCACGTAGTTGTATCCCTGCTAATAATGTTTCTGATTATGGAGTCACCCACTATCAGAGTCCTGTGCTCGGCTGCGCTCTGAGCTGAGTGCCGCTGTCTGCTTGACCTTGAGCGCCAGTTAGCAACAGTGTTAGCTACTGGCTGATTCAGTCTTTGTTCAAACACATTCATCACGTTTGGGGATTCCTCATTTACATTCACTAATACTTCAAATCTGTTCTCAAGATGTATAGGCGATGGTAGGAGACCAGTATTTGCAATCCTTGTCAGAGCCGTATCTGGGGTAGAGGAGGCTACTGCGGCAATATGTGATGCTCGTGACAATCTGATGTCTCGAGTGCCTTTGGGTCTCGCTCCCTGTTTGTGCCACTGATTTGTAAGTCGATCGGCTTGTTTCCCTACACTCAGTATGGCCTGTCGAGGAGGACTAGATTCATGGGACTCACCGGCTGTAGGCTTAGGGCATCCATGACGAAGCTCTGTTGTGTGTTCCGTCTGGTTTGGTGGTCCCACAAATAACTTTGTTTCAAGAGCTACAATCCTTTGTAAAAGTCTGTGGCAGTTAGTGCAGCAAGTAGATTCCAGAAGAGGCATTTTCTCTTATCCTTTAGAATGTAGGCAGTTGTGTTTTCCTCCCCGGAATGTAAGCAGTGGGAGGCTGGTTGAATAAAAGTATTCTGCTTTTTTTTTTTTTGTAGTAATCCAAGCGTTTGAGCACTGTGTTGATTAGCTGAAGTTAAAATTAGGTGATAAAAGGAGATGAAATATAAAAATATAAAAGCGATAGAGCAAAGCGCGGAGCGGTAAGCAAGAGCGTCCGAACAGCAGAGCAGGAAGTAACCTGAACTTCTATCTTCTGAACTTCTGAATGAAATTCATATTGCATCTATGAATGTTAATGGGGCAAACAATTTAAAGAAAAGAGCACACATTTTTGAGGAAATTGAGAAGAAAAATATAGACATAACTTTTTTACAGGAAACTCATAGTTGTGTGGAGAATGAGGTTCACTGGATGAAGGAATTTAGTGGATTATCCGTGCTATCATAACTCAAATTTAAGTGGTGGGGTGGCTGTCTTATTTAATAAAAAGTTTAAACCAACTTCGTATGATGCAGTTGAAGTTGTGAAAGGCAGACTGTTAAAAGTTAGAGCTTCTTATGAAAATGTGGTGTTTGTTTTTATTTGTGTTTATATTCCAACTGCACCTATTGAAAGATTTTTTTTTTTGGGATACTCTGTGCAACACTAGAAGATTGCGGTTCTGGGGCCGTATTCACAAAGCATTTTATCTTACCACTAGGAGTGCTCCTAAATCGCACTAAAAGATTTTAGCTAGGAGTTTTCTCTTAAAAGTTATTCACAACGTCTTTCAGACCTACTCTTAGCAAAGAAAAATGACAACTCCTAAACTAAGAGTGAGTCTTCGTTGCTATGGATGACGTCATTACTCATGCACGAGCTTGACTGAAGTGACCACCTTGATTGGCTGATGATTGTAACGCGGGAATGATTCCAAACACCTCCCCTACGATGATGAGTGACAGGTCTGAGAATGCGTGCGCTACACAAGTAGTGCGAAGGACGGAAGATGATGAATAACTGAATAAATAGCCAAAATGAATAAGAGTAAGGAAAAACAAATAGCCTAGTAGCCTATTGAAACAATTTTGCAATATCTTTGCAACATTATTGAATTAATCTGTCACTATATTCCTCTGCCTACGTTTGCAAAGAGAAGAACATTTTAATTTGATTCACAATGAAACGTTACAATTAGTTTACATGCAGAGAGTAGCCTAGTTTTGGTTGTTGTTGGTGGCGTTATTGCATCCCTAATTATGCCTACAATGCAAAATTGTTCCCTTGCGATTGGAAGCTTCTGTAGCCGCCGCATACGCATTTCAAAACATCGCAACGTGAAATGCCACAAAAAGCGGTTTGTGAATAGGTCTTAGTGAGTTAAGAGTCCTCTCGACTTCTTTTAAGCTCTCCCAGGCTTAGGTGCTACTTTTAGGGCTAAAATGCTTCGTGAATTACTCTTAGTTAAAAAAATTAGGAGTCCTAAAGTTAGGAGTGACACGCCCATTATTTTTAGGAGTTGCTCCTAAATTCGCCAGTTAGGAGCTACTTTTAGCCTTAAAATTCTTTGTGAATACGGCCCCTGAAGATTTTCTTTTATTGGGCGGTGATTTTAATTGTACGGAGTTGGATATGGATAGGAATCATGTTGAACCTCATATGGCTTCACGTAAGAGGTTAATTCATCTAATTGAGAAATATGACTTATGTGACATTTGGAGAATGATAAATGGTAATGAAAAACAATACACATGGGCCCACATGCATGATAATTATTTATCACTGGCAAGATTAGATAGATTTTATGTATTTAAACATTTAAATTTATTTAACAAATGTTTTATCACGCCTTTGTCTTTTGAAA
The DNA here is from genome assembly GCA_030578255.1 of Tiaroga cobitis. Taxonomy (NCBI): domain Eukaryota; kingdom Metazoa; phylum Chordata; class Actinopteri; order Cypriniformes; family Leuciscidae; genus Tiaroga; species Tiaroga cobitis. The sequence continues at coordinate 44,711,109 of CM060598.1, read as the reverse complement.
AAGTATGGCTCATAGTATGGTAAGTTGTAGTTTTATTTCAAATTCAGTCAAATCCAAAAGTGCTTATTGGCATTTTAATACGAGTCTTTTAAATGATAAATTATTTATTGAATCGTTTAAATTTTTTTGGGAATCTTTTAAAGAAACAAAAACGTCTTTTAAATCCTTACAGCAATGGTGGGATTATGGAAAGGTACAGATAAAGCAATTCACACAACAATATACTCGAAATGTTACAAAAGAATTTAATCGTTCTGTAGATTTTATTGAAAAATAATTAATAGATTTACAAAAGTTGTATCAATCTTCAGGTGATAGTAATATTTTGGAAACTTGTTTTAGGAAAAAAGCTGAACTTAAAGAGCTGTTAGAGTTTAAGGCACAAGGTGCTTTAGTTCGTGCTCGTTTTTTGGGTGTTGATCAAATGGATGCACCTTCCAAGTATTTCTTTGGTCATGAGAAAAAAAATGGGCAGAATCGTTTAATTCACGCCCTACGTTCTGAGGATGGCAATTTGTTATATAATCCCAGACAGATTTGTGATGTAGCGATGAGTTTTTATCAATCTCTGTACAAAAGTGAACTTAAGCCGGAAAACAAAGAAAAATCTCCTTTTCTAGAGGATTTACCAAAGATCTCAGAGGAGTCCAGTGAAGAGCTGGAATGTAGCCTAACCCTGGGAGAGCTGTATAAGGCACTCCATGAGATGGAGTCTGGGAAAGCTCCAGGTATAGATGGGCTTCCAGTGGACTTCCTGAAGGCTTTCTGGTCGGAGTTAGGAGTTGACCTGCTAGAGGTATTCAACGACAGCTTGCTGAAGGGTGGGCTGTCGTTGAGTTGCCGAAGGGCAGTAGTTACTCTCCTTCCGAAAAAGAGGGATCTGTTGGAGATCAAGAACTGGAGGCTGGTATCACTTTTGTGCACTGACTATAAATTACTTTCTAAAACTTTGGCTAAGAGAATGACTAAGGTAATGGGACAGGTGATTCATTCAGATCAATCATACTGTATACCTGGTAGGTCAATATTTGACAATATTTCTTTAATTAGAGATGTTATACAAGTTTCCAAATTATTTAATATCGATTGTGGTTTGTTGTCTCTTGACCAAGAAAAAGCTTTTGATCGGGTTGAGCATGAGTTTTTATGGAATATTTTAGAAGCTTTTGGTTTTAATGAGAATTTTCTAAACATGATTAAAATTCTTTATAGTGACATAGAGAGTATAATTAAGATTAATGGTGGCTTATGTGCTCCGTTCAAAGTCAAAAGAGGTATTAGACAAGGTTGTTCGCTATCTGGAATGTTGTACTCTCTTGTCATTGAACCCCTTTTACAAAAAATCAGGAAGAATTTAGATGGTTTCAAGATACCTTTATGTGAATTTGATTTTTGAAATATTTAGGAGTTTTTTTGGGAGATGATAATTTGTTAAAAAAGAATTGGGATGGTGTTTTACAGAAAGTTAAAGGACGTTTAGATAATTGGAAGTGGCTTCTACCCAATATGTCCTATAGGGGTAGAGCGCTTATTTGGTTGCCTCTTTTTTATGGCACAGATTGGTTTGTATTGATCCTCCTGTGAAACTAATAGCCGAAATTCAATCGGCTTTTGTTGATTTTTTTTTGGGACAAACTTCACTGGATTCCACAGAGTATTCTATTTCTACCTAAGGAAGAAGGAGGCCAGGGGTTGATCCACTTACAGAGCAGCTTTCCGACTGCATTTTTTACAAAGACTTCTTGATTGACCGATGAATGTGAGTCGGAGGGCAGTCAGCTGTGCCCTACTTAAGACTGTTGGAAACTTCGGAATGGACAAATCTCTTTTCCTGATGGACCCTCAGTCTTTGGATCTCTCGAAATTTTTTATCAACACCTTTTTGAAGATCTGGAATTTTTTTCACATTCAAAAGGACTGAGAATTTTCACTAAATTTTTTGATTACTGAATGAACCCTTGATATTAAGTGCAAGACTAGATGTATCTGCACCCAATTTCCTACCAGGATTTAGTAAGAGTTTAAAAGACTCTGGAATTTATGTTTTAAATCATTTATTGTGTTTAACTGGTCCTGGGTTTCAGAATGTAGAAACTTTTGCAATGTTTGCAAAATGCTTTAAATGCCATTTCCAATGCATCTTTTTCATTATCTACATGTATATTAAAATCACCAACAATTAGTACTTTATCTGCAGCCAATACTAATTCTGATAGAAAGTCTGCAAATTCTTTGATAAAATCTTTATGGTGCCCTGGTGGCCTGTATACAGTAGCCAGCATAATTCTCAAATGTGATTTATCGTTTACACTATATATTTTTACATTAAGCACCAATACTTCAAAAGAAGTATATTTAAAGCTAGATTTCTTAGTGGTTTTGAAAATATTACTATAAATTACAGCAACACCTCCCCCTTTGCCTTTCAGACGAGGTTCATGTTTATAACTGTAATCTTGTGGGGTTGACTCATTTAAAATAATGTAATCGTTTGGTTTTAGCCAGGTTTCTGTCAAACACAGCATATCAAGATTATAATCTGAAATCATATCATTAACTATGAGAGATTTTGAAGTAAGGGATCGAATATTCAGCAACCCAAGCTTTATCATTTGCTCATCTGTATTATATGTGTTTTTTATTTGTTGAACATCAATTAAATTTTTAACCTGACGTTTTTTGGATTTCCAAATTCGGGGAACAGACACAGTCTCTATATGATGACATCTAGGTGAAAGAGACTCTATGTGATGGGATTTATCTGACCTTGGTGACGTGAGGCCGCTAGCAGACGGTCGGTTTAGCCAGTCTGTCTGCTTCCTGACCTGAGCCCCAGATTGTCATGTTTTATCTCTAAGACTATGAGCCAAATTACTAGAGAGAAGAGCAGCACCAGCCCAGGAGGGATGGATACCATCTCTTTTCAACAGATCAGGCTTGCCCCAAAAACTTTTCCAATTGTCTATGAATTTTATATTATTCTGCGGACACCACTTCGACAGCCAACCGTTCAGTGAGGCCAATCGGCTAACTATCTCATCACTCCTGCGTACAGGAAGGGGGCCAGAGTAAATTACAGTGCCTGACATCGTACTTGCGAGTTCACACGCCTCTTTAATATTAATTTTGGTGATCTCCGACTGGCGGAGTCGAACATCATTAGTGCCGACATGAATAATGATCTTAGAGAATTTACGATTAGCATTAGCCAGCACTTTTAAATTTGCTTTGATGTCAGGCGCTCTGGCTCCCGGCAAACATGTGACTATGGTGGCTGGTGTCTCTATTTTCACGTTCCGTGTGATCGAATCACCAATTACCAGGCCACAATCAACAGAATTCTCAGTGGGTGTTTCACTGAGTGGGGCAAATCGGTTTGTTATGGGAATCGGAACGGAAGAGTGGTTCTTTGATCCGCGACTAGAACGATCTCTGACAGTCACCCATCTGCCCTGCTGCACGGGCTCTACTTCAGCCGGAACCGAATCATGTAAAGAGTTCACTATGCTAGGCGCATCCAAAACACGATCTAAAGATCTAGCATTCTTACCATCCTCAATTAAAGTTTGGATGCGTGTCTCTAGTTCTGAAATCTTCTCTGTCAGCCTGACTGTCTCCTTGCATTTATCACATATAAATCCTATATTGCCATCGGAGAAGGCTATACTAAACATATGACATGTGACACAGGTGACAATAACAGGACAAGAAGACATTACTCACCGTGTTTGTTGACTGATTTCTTACTTACCTGGACTTAATGAACTCAAAGGCGCGGGCGCGTGAGAGAAAATAAATATATAAATGAGCGCACGGGTGGCGCGTTAGCAGGCTAACGTTAGCGAGTTACTAGCGTGCTGTGTAACAATAACGGAAGCTAGAGATGTAAGGTTAATCTGAGATGTTGGGTAAGCTGTATTTAGTAGTATAAACAACTAGATAGTAAATGATGGCTCAAAACATAAAGAAATATGAGGCTCAGGCGGAGCTTACAGCCTCGAAGCAAACAAACACACAGCAGGCAGCGAGGCAGACAGGAGCAATCGATCAGCGATCAGACAGGAGCAATCAATCAGTGCTTGTGTGTAGTGGTGCATACATGGCCGTAGGCACGTGATCTACATTTATGGGGCGTCCAGCCTGAGCTGGGAATGAGTTTGGCACTGTTTTGACAGTATCTGGGGATGCACAATTTGTGGGCATGTGAACCCTTAGTGACACAGGCAGAAAAAGGCTCTTTTTGTGTTTTCTGTGTGTCGCCGTAAAAACTGCGTTTGTTTGCAGGTAGGCGAGCTCTGTGACTGGCCCATTGACTGCTGTATAGACATTTCCAGCCACCTGTGAGGGGACTGGGTAATGTTCGGGATTTTGCAGAGAGAGTGGTCCGGCTTTTGCGAGACACGCACTCTCTCTTTTCATTCCTGTGGCTAGGAAGGCTTTCGAGGCTCAGGGTTCAGCGCTATCTTGGGCCGAGGACCCCGTCGGTCAGGAGGCGGCTTGCGGTTGTGAGAGCGCGAGCGGCGTCGAGCGTCAGTCTGAGGTGCGGGCTGAGAGGCGGTGGGGGCGGTTCTAGCCCGCTGCGGCTGAGGCGGTCTCTGCCTGCTCTGTGATGAGCTGGAGCGCTTGGGCAGAAAATGACGCATAGCTTGTGAAGCATTTTGGGCCTCAGTGAAGCGTTCGGCGAAGGCTTTAACTGCTGGTCCAAACAGCCCGCTGGTGGATATCGGCGCATCGAGAAACAGGGCCTTATCCGCGTCCTTCATCTCAGTTAGAGTCAGCCACAGATGTCGCTCGAGAACAGTCAAATTAGCCATGACACGGCCGATAGACTGGGCGGTGGCCTTTGTGGCTCGCAGGGCTATGTCAGTTGCGCCGCGTAAGTCCTTGAAGGCTTCGGGTCCGGAGCCAGACTCGTCCAGGGAACGGAGAAGTTTGGCTTGGAACACTTGAAGTACCGCCATCGAGTGAAGCGCTGATGCAGCTTGGCCGGCGGCGGCGTAGGCGCGACCGGCGAGAGCAGAAGTAGTGCGGCAGGGCTTCGAGGGGTGGGAAGCCTTGGCTTTCCATCCGGTGGTGGAGGGCGGGCAGAGATGATTGGCCAAGGCCTCCTCGAGGGGCGGCGTTCCCTCGTAGCCTCTTTCCTTTGCGCCGTCCACAGAGGAGAGCGACGAAGAAAAAGAAGGCTTCAAACGTGCAGAGTGAGGGGCTTTCCATGACTTCGTGAGTTCGTCATGAACTTCCGGGAAGAAGGGAGAAGGCCTTTGCCGAGGGGCCTGCTGGCGCCCCTGCAGAAACCATTCGTCCAGCCGGCTTCGGGTTGGTTCCTCGGGAGAAGACCAGTCGAGCCCGAGGTCCTTCACGGCCTTGGAGAGGATGCGAACAATCTCCGCGTCCATAGTGGAGCCCCCACTTGTGCTCGCTAGCGTCGACGGGGCGGGGTCGAAGGAGCCCGGCCAGTCGTCAGATGCAGCGTCGATGGATAAGCTGTCATCTACTTCCCCGTCGTCCTCGGACGCGCCAAAAGTCACAAGGCCCGCCGCTCCGCTGGAGGGGTGTGGGTCCGGCTGGGTGAACTGAACTGGCGGTGGGGAAGTCAAGAGCGGCGGTGAAGCACGCGGAGACTGGCTTGGCGTCACATCACTGAGCTCGGGTTCAGGAAGCCTCTGTGAGCGGCGCTTTTTAATACGCGGCTCAAACAGAGGGGTGGCGCTGGGCTCGCTCACGGCGAAGGCGGCGAGGCGAGCTCGTAGCGTGGAGAGACCCAGGTCGTCAGACTCAGGGCATCCGCCCTTGGTCAAGGCGGCTTTTGCATGGTCCCGGCCCAGGCAGCGAGCGCAGATGATGTGACGCTCATTGGTCGCGCATTCAGAGTCACCCCGCCATTGGTTCGAGCAAGTTGCCGCAGCATAGCCAATGACCGAGCTGCCTCGCTCATTGCTGTCTGCTGTGCAGCTGCAATGCGTTTTACATAAAGACTTCAATATTCTCGAGAAAAGGAGTTTTCCCATAGCGTAAGCTACTTACGCAATAGGAGAGACCTCTCGAAAGGGAACAGGAGATTTACAGTGGAGAATCTTGCATGGAGCTGTTGCAGTGAATTCTTTTATTTCAGTCTTAGATTCGAAGAATGACTCCGGTTGTCCTTTCTGTTTAAAAAAAGAGACTGTGTTTCATGCTTTCATGCAATGTTTCAGACTTGAACCGTTGTTTGAAATGGTAGAAAGACTGTGTAATAAGTTTGAAGAGTGTTTTTTTCCTGAGACTTTTATTATTGGTTTTAAATATGATCAAAAAAGCGAGTTTTTCAATTGTTGAATTTTATTTTGGGACAAGCAAAGTTGGCAATATACATGAGTAGGAAAAACAAAATTGAGCAAAAAAGTAATGATGTTATTTTTGTTTTTAAATCGTTACTTAAAGCAAGAATTTTGATTGATTTCAGATTTTACAAAGCTATGTGTGATCTTTGTACTTTTAAAATTAAATGGTGTAGTTGGGAAGGTTTATAATTGATGATGATGAGTTAATTTTTTGTTTTTAATTTAATGTTTTTTCCTCTAACTAATTATGATGTGAATTTATAGAATAATGTGTGATTTTGGCGAATTGTAAATAAAGTTTTGTTTAAAAATCAAAATCTCTCTCCCTCCCCCTCTCCCCCTCTCTCCATGCGTGAGCGTCTGAGCTGAACGGGTGTGGAGTGCGAGAGCGTTGGCCTGCGGGCTGTCTGAGTTTTCTAACTTTTCTTCTTTCTTTGGCAAAGTTGTTGGTGTATTTGGGGAGGTTTTGCTGGAGTTAGGGAGAGTAAAACGCTGTTGTTCAGCGTGTGCTGTCGGAGATGGCAGCATCGGAGAGCGTACAGCTTGATAAGCTAACGCGGAGGAATGGCATTAAAGTGTAAATTGCAGGTTAACCACCACAACCAATTAATGTGTAAATTAAAGTGCTCAATGTGTATATATGTAAAAGTTTCTTTCTTAAAATGCATTAAAATAACATTTATTAGGGTTTTTTACCGTAACTGGGTGATGACGTCATAAAAGGGAGCGCGGGCGGTACTCTGTGTGTGCCGGTTGAGGGAGAATAAAACGATTCGCGGGACTCTCGCAAACTAGAAATATCTATGAATAAAACATAACAACGAATACATTTTTATTCATCTGTTGCAGAAAAGCAATAAGAACAACTAAAACAAAATAGAAACGGTTTACAGGCAGAGTTTCTATTTCTAACATGTCTGCAGCGTTAAGCGATGTAGCCAATCACAGACATATGTGTTGATTTCTTGAACGCAATAATGGCCAATCAGAAGCATTTACGATGGACTCCCCTCACCGCTCAAAACTGACTTTTTGTTCAGTGCTGAATTCTGTATGCTGGCAAATCCTCTAATTATAACAAACAAAGTGTATATATTATGAAAGATTCATTGATATTAACAGAGATGTGTGAGATCGCGATGAACTGCTTTTTAGGAATTATTTTGGGAGCGCACTCTGCGTGCAGTCCTGCCAAACCATGCACGCAGTAGCCCGCTTGCTTTTATGTTATAACAGTGGTTTGTGTGTTAATGCTTTATAACAAATAATTGATCAGGAGCATGTATGCTGATGTGTATGGTGGCGACACGTAGGCTAACTTAAAGTATGTGGAGGTACAGAAAAAAAGTATTTTTGCGGGAGGGAGCGGGACAAAACATAAATGTTGCGGGCGGGAGAAAGTAATATAGAAAGTAGTTGAGAACGTCAGTTATAACGACCCATGTATTAAAAAATAGTCGGGTTTAAACCGGGCTCATAATTACAGTTAATGTGTCGGGCAGGGCCGGACCGGGCTCGGACACAGCGGGCTCGGGTAGGGTACATCCCGCACAAACACAATAGTTAACCATTTTTGCTAGCTAGGTCTCCAATATAACGTAACTCCAGGCCTGGACGATAGACAGTAAAAGCTTGGAGTACCTTTTATGACGTCACGCCCAGCCTAGTGGAAGGGAGGGGGCGTGCTTAAAACCACTGTAAAACGCACCAACTTTTCATATTATATTCAGCATTTTGGTATAAAAAAACATAAAAAAACAATGGTGGGCGGTTCTTATCTTTATGTTTAGTAAGCACATTGCATTATCTTCGTGAAAAATTTTACCTGCAATTTACACTTTAAAGTCATGCCTGCGGAGCGCTGTTCTATAGGAGGATCTTTTTTGACATCTTTGTACGCATGCACGAGTGGTTGTGTGGCAACAAAACAAACAGTATGGCAGGCTGTAAAGACGCGACGAGCACTTTCAAGAGCGTTAGCGGGCGAAATCCACAATATATAAGCACTTTAACATCAGAAGACCGGAGGAGGTTTGGAGAGAAGCTCAAAATTTGTATTGGTGACAAAATCGAAGTTATTCAAAGCCCATATGAGATCTGGGATGACAAAAAACGTTGGTCCGACTCGCCAGTGTCTTGGCCACCAATCTGCTGGGGAGACATTTATTCTTATTTAATAGAAACCCCTGGACCCTTCACTCATGAAAGAATAAAGGCTTTCAAAAGTCTGGAGGCCTATGATTATTTTGTTTCTCGAAAAGTTGGGCCGATCTTTTCTGCCAAACAGAAAGCAGTGATCGTGCTAAAAGCAGAGGTTAGACCTGGCCAAGCAGAGTCACAGCGTCATTTGCATCTCCCGTGGGTGATCGCCAAAGAGAACGGCGAAATAATCACTGGTCACTGCTCACTCACTCACTGTGTTCTTATTTATTTATTTATTGAAAATGTAGTGACTGTTGTACCAATTCAATTGTGTTCAGTGTGAGACTTTCAATGGCGTCTGTACTATGGTGAAAAATTTTATATCACAGCTTACACATTTCTCCTTCTTTCAAATCCAGTCTTGGAGAAACATGCAGTCATGTAGCAGCTTTAATGTTTAAAGTAGAAGCAGCTGTCAGGATAGGACTTACAAATGCTGCATGTACTAGTGAGGCTTGCAGGTATCTACAGAATGTAATATTTTTGTCATTCTGATAAGATTAACTAGATATAGACACTCTTGTTAATATGAATTAGGTTAAAAAAAAAAAATCCAGGCTTTCTTCGGAGCGTCCAGGTTCAATCGCCTAATTGCACGCAACCTTTTCTTTCGTTTTTCGCGATCCTTTTCGGAGGGAATTCGAAAACTTTTTATCAGGCCCCCAACGAGCCGTACAATCGACCACACAGCAAGAGTGAACCATCCTCTTCTCTAAATTCTCCTCCAAACGTGCAAAACAATCAAATTACAGATATCTAGCGGTGTTTCCTGCCACACGATTCCCATGATGCAACGCGACAAACATAAACAATGACGTCACAAAAGATCCGCCTATAGAAGACTGCAGCATAGCAGTTGCTCAAGTTGTGGGATATAGGAGTATCTTGTCGGCATCTAGGATGAACAGTGCAATTGTTTTGTTCCTAGATGACGTGAGCAAGGTTAATGAAATAGTCGCGAGTGGAATTGTGTTAAAAGAGTCGTTCACACCGTGATGCCTTTGATGCTACCGGCGAAAAAGATTTTGTTGTCGAATGTTCCACCTTTTATAAAGGACGAAGTGATCCAAAGAGAACTGGTCAGGCACGGAAAAATTGTTTCGCAGTTTAAAAAAATCACCTTAAATTGCAAATCGGTGCAGTTGAAGCATGTTGTTTCTTTCCGGCGGCAGGTGTATATGATTCTGAACAATGAGAGTGCGGGGTTGAATCTCGCAATAAAGTTTAGAATTGATGATTTTGACTATGTGATTTACGCTACATCAGAGACAATGAAGTGTTTTAAATGTGGACAAGGAGGTCATCTTGCTCGTGCGTGTCCTGAGAATGTGGAACATGATGCAGTACAGAATAATATTGCAGGTGAGGGACAGAAAGATAATGTGGAGAATGAAAAAAAGGAAAAAGGAGGGGAAGTGCTTGAAACTGTAAATATGAGTAATGAGGAAGAAGTAGGAGAAGGGGAAATTAAGAAAGCAAATGATGCTGCTGGCCCTGTGGTGAATGTAGAAGTCTCAGGAGACATTTATATGGTGGAGGATGACAATCTGTTTAAAACACCAACCTTAAAGAGAAAAACAAGTGGAAAAAGTAGAGGAAAAAAAGCTAAGAAAGAGCAGTTTCAAGAAGAACAGACAGAGGAAAAGATGGTTCAAGAAACCATGTCTGACAATGAACACAGTAACTCAGATGATTCTGTAACAGGGAGTGAGTGTGAATCTGTAAGTTCAGTTGACTCAGTCTCTCAGAGAAGATCTGGGAGGAGTGCTTACACCCTTGAAAATTTTTTAAAAAATTTGCAGAACACAAAAGGCATGAAGGGAGTTCAAGTACTAGATTTTTTTCCAGATCGTGAATTGTTTATAGATTCAGCAAACATATCAATGAAAGAAATTGGGTTGGGGGGTCTCACAGAACAGGAAGTTTATAGGTTAAAGAAAATTGTTCAAAAGGTGAGATCCAATATGTTAAATGATGAAAGGGAAGTGTTTTAATTTCTTTTTTCTTTGTCAAGTTCCTGTTTTTGTTTTGCACAGTTTCTTTTTTTTTCATTTATTTATGAGTAATTTAAGACTGGGCAGCCTGAACATGAATGGTGCAAGGGATTTTAGGAAAAGAGCAATACTTTATGAGTTGATAAGACAAAAAAAAATTGATGTTATGTTTCTTCAAGAAACTCATAGTGATATAAAAAATGAAAGTGAATGGATGATGGAATGGGAAGGAAAGGTGATATTGAGTCATAAGACTACCACTAGTGGAGGTGTAGCAATTTTACTAAGAAATAATATAAATCCAGTCTCATGTGAAGTAGAGGCTGTAGTCGGGGGACAGTTGTTGAAGTTACGGCTTGAGTTTGAACATTTTACTGTTGTATTTATAAATGTGTATGCCCCAGTATTGGGAAGTGAAAGAGTGTTGTTTTTAAACAAAGCTGGAGATATTGTAAAAAGTTGTAAATCTGAAGAGTTTTTATTTCTAGGGGGTGATTTTAATTGTACAGAAGATGATAAAATTGATAGAAATCACAAAGAACCACATATGCCTTCACAGTGTGTTTTAAAACAAATTCTGAAAGAATGCAAGTTGTATGACATTTGGAGGGTGTTGAATAAAACACAGAGGCAGTGCACATGGACACAAGTGAGGGAACATTATGTGACAATGGCTAGACTAGACAGGTGGTATTGTTTTAAACATCATTTTAATATTATTAAGCAATGTGCAATTAGGCTTCTCAGATCATGGTTTAGTCAGTTGTAATGTATTTATCACTAATGTCAAGCCAAGAAGTGCTTATTGGCATTTTAAAGGTATTGTAGGTAGGAATTTTATAAAAACTTTTTTCCAAATTTGTTTAAACTTTCTGTATATATCAATGCATAATTAAAATGTAAGTACTCTGATAAAAAGAGTATAAAAATCGAGTGACTCTAGACCGTTTAATCTGCACTAAACACAGCTCATTATTTACATTCGGGACGAAACAAAGGATTGGCTTAGGCGACTGTCACTCTTTCGCAACCATGGCAACCACCCTTTTGCCACACAGGACCTGCCCACTTGCGCGCGCATCTGTTTGATTTGAGGAATTCAAGAGGCACGGAACCTAGGAATAGCAAAACAATGGCAGAGATTAGAAAGACCAATCAAAATTCACATATGGAGTTCGCGAAGGCAAACCAGGCAAAAAAAGGAAGACAGTAACGTTACTAGAAAAGGTAATGAACAAAAAGTCTTTGGATAAACAACAAAATAAAACGCATGCCAATATCGGCGTGGCTTTCCAGCGATGGCGAGAACTGAGAGACCTCAAGGGGCTGAAAAGTGACGCCTGGATGGCTATATTTCTGCTGGACAGGTAAATCTTTCTTTTTGTATTTTGATCATACATATTTTTTTCTTTATGTTTTCATGAAGCATGTGTCATTAGCACACGTAGCTGCCTAATATAGCTAACATAACATTACTTAGCGAGCCGTAGTAGAGATGATAAATAATATATATGCCTAGCTCAAGATGATAGCTATAGTGTTGAATTGTGCATAATTTTGCTTTAGATAACTAAATACATGTTTAACAGATAGTAGGCCGATCCGCATCCAGGAACTTTTCTTAGAATTATATTTACCCTCTGTCTAACTCTTTTACCATGTTCACCTGGAAGTTTACCTGCACGTTTTTTTCGCCTTTGTTTTGTTTTTAAACAAAAAATCCCTCGACCCCGGATCTGTCCTCGAGCTGACGATGCGGTACTTGTCTCTGGAGTGTAGTCCTCATCAGAGTCAACAATGCTTTCATTATGTAAACTCTTACATGCAGAACACCATATATGTTATGAATGTTACACGAAATTCATCTTCATCACAGTGTAAATGATGGCAATGGAAAAACGTGTATCATGCAACCTGTTTTTAGCTTTGCCTTATAGATAACTAGCTCGTTAGCGAATCAATAAATATATATTTTAATCTTTACCAATATCAATATGCTACTTGATAGTGAGTACTAAAATACATCTTATTTGTTTATCTTCATAATGATAAAGTTAGATTTTTTTATTACATGTGATTCTGACATGATGTCACTACATGCACTGCGCTCCTTCCTCTCCACTCGTCTCAGGTAAATAATGCGTCTTCAGCTCAGCGGTCGGAGTCGCGCGTTCATGTGTTTTGGAGGCGTGGCTTTGGAAGGAGCCCAGAAGGGAGGGGGTGGAGTGAATGGAAATAATGAGCTGTCTTTAAAACAGTCGTGAGAGGTCTACAGACACTCGATTTTTATACTTTCTTTTTCAGAGTACTTACATTTTAATTATGCATTGATAAATACAGAAAGTTTAAACAAATTTGGAAAAAAGTTTTTTTTATACAATTCCTACCTACAATACCTTTAATGCGGTTTTATTACAAGATCATTTTTTTATTGAGGTGTTTGGTCATTTTTGGCAACAGTTTAAGAATAAGAAGTCATCCTTTGATTCTTTGCAACAATGGTGGGACATTGCAAAAATAGAGATACAGCAACTGTGCCGTATGTATACTTTCAATGCTTCGAGAGACATTTCCCGATCTCTGAAAGATCTAGAGAAAGAGATAATTGAAATGTAAAATTTAATGGAATCTGTTAGAGACAGAGAATGTGTCAAAGTTTTAAAGGATAAAAAGAAAATTTTAGATGATTTGTTGGGGGTTAAAGCACAGGGTGCTCTGGTACGCTCGCGTTTTCAGAGTGTAGCACAGATGGATGGCCCAACCAGTTTCTTTTTTGGACTTGAAAAGAAAAATGGCCAAAATAGAAACCTGCATTCCTTGTTATCTGAATCAGGCACAGAAATTATAGAGGCTAAGAAAATAAGAAAAAGAGCGGTAGGTTTTTATTCAGAGTTATATAAGAGTGGTCACGTTGTAAGGGGTATACAGTTATAGACCCAGAACCAGATATGAAGAATGAAGCCCCGGAGTCAGAATTATAAAAAATTAAAGAAAAGTTTTACTGAAGATAGTTTGCAGTTTCATCAGCAGAAGTCGGCTTCAAGACTCCCACAGGAGTTCGTAGGCCGCCCCTCTTACAGTTACAAAGAACACAGCAGTTATACCATTTCCAAGGTCTAAGCTACGTCATTGCTTACACGTTGAATGATTCTCATTGGCTAAAAATAGATAAACACAGTAATTTTCCACACATATACAGATAGACGGAAGCATATCTCCATCGATTATGCAGATGAGACTCAGAGGCTCGTCATGACCTTCCAGGTCGCAGATTTGGGTTGCTGGGCGCCAGCATGTCCAGAACAACAACTCAGTCAATCTCCAATAATGCCAGTAGTTCCTTAACCTGCAAACAAGAAGACTAACACACACACCGAAACACTGCTTTTCCAAGGTTGGATTTGGCCAGGCTCTAACTATAAACAGGAGAGTCGTCTCAAAACATCAAGATAATGCCTTCTTTCTCTCAAGGATAGCTAAACTTTAGTCTAACTGAAGTAAGACTTTAACAAAGAAATGGTCCCTTAAACTATTGGCTTCAATGAGCCCTTTATGTTTTAACACTTTGGAGACCTTTCTCAAACAAAAAACAAATCCCTATTTCATTTCTGGAAGCCGGGGTAAATAAGCAAGCACTGTTACTGCATTTAGATATCAAATACAGACATTAAAGAATACATGAAAAGAACATTTCAGTAATCACACTTGTGAGATTTTACTTTGTTATAGAAATTACCAGTCTAGAGAAGTCATTCAACTCATTTAATATGTAGAAGGAAAAATATTGATTAATACCTTGATTATAATTACTCATCATTGCATATACAGTGAAGCAGTGGATTTCAGTCCACCCCCTTCAACGTGGAGGAGAAGGATATAGCCAGCAAGTTTTATGTGAGTCTGCCTAAAGTTCCGGATGAAGCAAACACTGAGCTGGAAAAACCTTTTTACGAAAGGTGAGCTGTATAAAGGCCTAAAGAGTATGGAGTGCGGGAAAGCTCCAGGGATCGAAGGAATTCCTGTTGAGTTTTATAAATCACTCTGGGCAGTTTTGGGTGATGATCTTCTGGAGATGATTAATGACAGCTTGGCCAGAGGGTCGCTGCCAACAAGCTGCCGGAGAGCAGTGATCACCCTGTTACCGAAAAAAGGAGACCTCAGAGACATAAAAAACTGGCGACCTGTGTCACTCTTATGCTCTGATATAAAAATCCTATCTAAAGCCTTAGCAGTTAGGTTGAGAGAAGTGATTGGTGGGGTCATTCATATTGACCAGACATACTGTGTTCCCAATAGATCGATCTTTGACAACATTCATTTAATTAGAGATATTTTGGACGTCTCGGGATCATTGGGTTTAGATTTTGGCCTTATTTCCTTAGACCAGGAAAAAGCCTTTGACTGGGTTGAGCATAAGTACCTCTGGAAGACTCTGAGTGAGTTTGGTTTCAGCCCGGGTTTTATCAAAATGATCGGGGTGTTGTATGCAAACATTGAGAGTATACTCAAAATCAATGGAGGGTTGAGTGCTCCTTTTAAAATTACAAGAGGTATCAGACAAGGATGTGCACTATCTGGCATGTTGTATGCTTTAGCCATTGAACCTCTGCTGTTTAGGATTAGGGCAAACATTGATGGGTGGAGTATACCGCAATCAGAGTGTAAGATTAAGTTGTCAGCTTATGCTGACGATATTGTGGTTATGATAAAAAAATCAAGAAGAAATAAACACTTTACAGGTAATCATAAAAGAGTTTGGTAAATTGTCTTCAGCTAAAGTAAACTGGTGTAAGAGTGAAGCCATAGTAGGTGGAAAATGGGAAGGTAGATGCCTTCCTAAACTACCTGGTGGACTTGAGTGGAAGAAAAGTGGTTTTAAATATTTGGGTGTTTATCTTGGAGATGATTCAATGTTGCAAAAAAATTGGGAAGGGGTTTTGGAAAAAACAAAAGGACGTCTGGAAAAATGGAGATGGCTGTAGCCAAAAATGTCTTTTAGAGGACGTGTGACAATTATTAATAATCTGGTGGCTTCAATGTTCTGGCATCGTTTGGCATGTATTGAGCCGCCAAGTGGACTTCTCGCAAAACTGCAGGCTGTAATAGTGGACTTTTTCTGGACTAAACTTCACTGGATACCACAGACTGCACTTTATCTTCCTAGAGAGGAAGGGGGACAAGGACTGATACACCTGGTCAGCAAAGGAGCAACCTTTCGCTTGCAGTTCATTCAAAGACTTTTAACAGGTCCAGAAGATCTAGTTTGGAGAAACGTTGCTGGATCTATTTTAAAACAAGCTGGAGGTCTGGGATTGGATTTTACTTTGTTTTTAATGGATTCTAACAAGATTCAACTGAATGGACTTGCACCTTTTTATAAGGGGATTTTTTAGAGTGTGGAGCTTTTTTAAAAAGAGAAGAGGGCTTTCTGAGACATCTTTATTTTGGTTATTAGAAGAACCGACTGTGTTTGGAGCCAGGTTGGATGTATCTAATGAAATTCCATGTGGGTTTGAAAATGTAATGTTTACTTCAAAAAAGGTTAAATTGTGTGATCTGATAGGAGCTGGGGGTCCTGAGTTAAATAACTCACAAGGGGTAGCATCTGGTCTAAAATTAAGGTCGGAAAGATTGGCAAGAAAATTGTTGGAGGTTTTAAAACAGAGACTTACGATGGAAGAAAAGTTTCTACTTGTGAGTTATGGGGAAGGGAGGGTTTCTCCAATTAATAAAGATCCTTTTCCTGAAGTTTTCTTTACTCCTGATCTTAAAGGAGCTAATGGGGGGATGTTAGAGAACTTGGAAGATTTAAGTATTCACGAGGCTGACCGTAAAAAATTGTATCGAAATTGTGTTAGTTTTAAATAAGAAAGTTTTAAATGAAAGAGTAGACACTGTTTGGAGAGACAAATTTGGCTTGGATCAGAGTATAAAATCTGTGTGGAGAGTGTTGTATAAACCTCCTTTGGGAAAAAGAGTGGGGGATCTTCAATGGAGGATTTTACACGGGGCAGTTGCTGTTAATGCTTTTATAAGTGTTATTAATTCTAATGTGGCTAATGGGTGTCCTTTTTGTAAAAAAAGGGAGACAATCTTTCATTGTTTTATAGAGTGTTCAAGGTTGGGTTATTTTTTTGATTTTTTTAAATTGTTGTTTAATAAGTTTTATTTTTGGTTATCGGTATGTAGCAAAAAATAGAATAAAATGTCAACTTTTAAACTTCATCATAGGTGAAGCAAAAATGGCAATATCCCAAAGCAAAAAGAACAAAATGGAAGGGTCAGAAGGATGTGAAGTTGTCTATTTTATAAAACAGGATAAAATCAAGAGTGTGGATTGATTTTAAGTTTTATAAAATGATGAAGGACTTGACGTTTTTTTCAAATCAGTGGTGTTATAATGATGCAGTTTGTTTTGTTTTAGATGAATTATTTTTTTTCTTGTGTGAGACAATAAGTATCACTAATGTGATGTGTTTTGTTGTGGTTATATTTATAATGGGATTGTAATGTCTAAGAATTGTAAAATAAACGTTTTGTTAAAATTCAAATTCTCTCTCATTCACTCTCTCCCTGTTTCTTTCACTCTCAGATCCTTTTAGTGTTTTGTTCATTGTCGTTGTGTTATTGTATACATTTTATTCCTGTAACGTTAGTAACCGTATACGTTAGGGATGGTAAGATTCACCGATTTGCTCGGTGCATCGGCATAAAAGCTAACGATGCGATGCATCGATTTAAATAAGTGTGCATCGGATACAAGTTGGCATTTGTATCGCGATGCATCGTTTCTAACATCTGCATCGGTAAAAAACGATTTATTCATATATAATTATTAGTAGATGCTAATACTTTTACTATTTAGAAAGTGACCAATCATTTGTGACAAATATTTTATTATGTAATTGCTGCGTTCACACCGAACGCAAATTGAGCGTCTGTAGCGAGTGATTTCCATGTTAAGTCAATGTAAAGACGCGTTGGCGCGGGTCTTGAGGTCCTGCGGCGCGAGACGCGTTTAGCGCGGTGCGATGGACACGATTTCGCCTCATTCGCGCGTCCAGGTCTATGGCGTTCCGATAGGCTCAAATATGTAACTATGTAGCACGCACTCGTCTCAATGAACGTGACGTCTGCGTCTACCGAACGTGACGTCTGCGTCTGCAGAACGTCTCGTCTGCGTCTGCCACATCACTCGTTCGTGTGCCGAACGTGACGTCTGCGTCTGCCGAACGTCTCGTCTGCGTCTAGGGGGTTTCCAGCACATTCCACACACACATTAATTCGTTGTTTATTATTTTCCACCACTGAGCTTCAATTCTATTTTATTAGCAATGAAGTGATATTACCTTGCTTATACATAGCTTTTTATTATATAGTAAATATTAATTTACACAAATTAGCATGTTAAAATTTGTTTGCCATTTTTTCTTGTAAACATGTCCACATATTATTTACTACTAATGATAGTAGTTTGTTTTTGAGATTTTTTTCTTTTTAACTGTTATCATTTGTGTGTTTATGAGTGTATTGCGGTGAGAATGCTTGTTGGTAGTCTACACACACTATATGCTGCTGGACATCTGAATTTCCCCTGTGGGGATGAATAAAGGTTTTTAACTAACTAACTAACTAACTAACTAACTAACTAACTAACATATAGCCTACTTAATCATAAAAAGATTAACCATAAAAAGCAGGCCTATGTACTATTCACCACTAGGAGTCTCATTAAGATGAGTCACATGCTAACCACATATTTCTAGCATTGCTTGTTCCTACACGAAAAGGACTGTATTGTATCTTCTGTTATAAAGATGATTGACATTTGGTTAATTAAAAATAATAAGCACAAAATATATAGTAAAAATATTAAATATTATTATTATTATTAATACACATCAACGACAACTTCAATTGGAAAACTAACTGTAGTAGCCTGGTAAAAAAAAAGGCTCAAAGGCTGTATTTTCTGAGGAGGCTCAAACAGGCTGGTCTGGGAACTTGCTGTCCTAAAATTTACACTGCATTTTTTTATTACTATGCTGCAAATTTCTTAGGGTTTTTAGTGTGTATATATGGGTTGTATGATCTGTTATTTGTATCTATTGTATTTATTGATGAGTAGTTTTTTTTTTATTTGTGAATGGTTTTAACCGGACCCAAGTACCTAATTTCGTTCCAGCTCATGTAGCTACCATGTTTTGGAATGACAATAAAAATCCTTAATCCTTAAATGTAATGTTCTGTATGCGTTTTATAGGCTAGCCTACTTTTTGTATTTTGTATAATTATATCTCTAGGTAATGAAGATAGCCTATTAACAAAAAATATTATTATTATTATATAATATATAAAACTTTATATTCAATTATAGGCTATAGAACATTTGGAATAAAAATACGCTGAAACCCCAAACAATAGCATGTGACAAACGAAACACGTCTTGTTTATTATGCTGCTGCTACAAAAACTGAATAGGCTAAATAAATAAATAAATAAATAAACAAACGACGTCCTATAGGACATAGACTAAACTGTTTTGTGTTCATAACCTTGTGTTTGCAGATTGTAGTAGCCTATTATTTCTGATACCCAACATTATGTTTTTGTAACCATTTCAGTAGCCTATAGCCTAATAGGTTTATATATAGGCCTATTTATAAAAATATATTTTTTAAATTCTATTCTTCTATTTTAAGGATCTACAGAAACAGTGGTTGTGCGATCGAGTTGTCTGTTTTCTAGTTTACCAAAGTGCTGGCCTTTTAAAATATATATATTTTTTTTTAAATCCTACATATAAATCACAGACGCAGACGTGACGTTATAAGACAGACGCAAGTGTCACGTTTATTGAGACGAGTGCATGTTGCAAAGTCATATTAAAGAACCGATCGCAACCGCAGGCACACTGCACTGAGCTGTGCTGAGTAGAGTGTTAAACCCGTGTTAGAGAAAAAAAAACAATTTATAACTTCACTGCTACACGTGAATGACACGTAAACGTCTGACAATACACTTCACTGCCACACGTGATTTACGTGACGTCTGCGTGACGTCTGCGTCACGTCTGCGTCTTAAATTGAATGGAATAAATAGCAGAATAAAAAAAAAATCAAGACGTTGAGTGAGACGTTCATTGAGACGAGTGCGTGCTACAAAGTCATATTAAAGAACCAATCGGAACGCCATACAGGTCGACTAGAATGATTTCTCCTTTCTGAACTGTTGCTCAAGCGCGTTCTCTCATCACGACTGCTGCAGCACGTATCACAACACTACGGAGTGTGAGGCGTGTCCTGAGAGTCACCTACCTTTAAACCTTAAAGTAGGACATTTGAGTTAATCTGGTTTACAGCAGCCTGTGACTGCCAATAATAGTTTTTCATTTTTTTACATTTGAATGCAGTTATATAAGACCTGTTTGTGAAAGTTTTTTTTTATTTTTGTAATTGTTTATGTTAAAACAGCACCTGCTTTTATTTAATCTTTTGGTTTTGTGAAAAAAGATGAAAGAACCATGCGTTAAAAGTCAGATGGCACTTAAGCTACTTTATGATTTGCTGTATGTCTGAATAAAAAGAAATAAAAGTGAACAATCTATACCATATTGAATTGCATTATATTTTTCTCCATTGCATCATATTACATTGAATCGCATCGCGTTGAATCGAATCGAAATCGGATCGCACCGCATCGTAATAGTAGTGAATCGTATTGCATCGCATCGGTAGCTGCTTATATGTATCTTTAATGTATCGTGTCGTCGGCTATGCATCGAGATGCGTATCGCATCGGCCTCAGCTATGGAGATGCACATCCCTAGTATACGTAGTGTACTGCAATTTTTAAATTCCTTATATTCATTTTATTGATTCTGTCTCTTGCTCATATCCAAGTCCCTTTAATGTTCCGGTCAAAGCTACTGGCTTTACAAATTTATTGATACTTAGGCCCTGTTTAGACGAAAACGATTCCGGGTGAAAACGTAATAATATTTTATCGGATGTGCCTTTCGTTTACACGGCGACGGCGTTTTTGGGGCTTAAAAACGCAAAAAAGTGAAACCACCCTCCAAAGTGGAAATCTTAAAAACGCTCCACCGTCGCGTTTCCGTCTAAACGGGTAAAAACGCAAATCTACTAGGGAGAGAAGTAGAAGGAAGGTTGTACGCAGGCGCACGGACTTGTTGTTGTTGTGTGGCAGTGCTTCACATTGCCACCTAGCCGCCTGGAGTGCATACTACATCGCATTTCTAACACTTTTGCGTCTCCATATGCACGCAGATTTCCCCCCCATAACGCTCGTCTAAACGCAGAATAAAAAGTGAAAACGAAACGCCACTTTTGCGTTTTCTCTTCAGATCGTTTCCGTGTAAACATGGCCTTAAAAGATGTCGTTATAGAACAGAAAAGCTGATCCTCGTGGCCAGGGGAATAGCTTCTCTTGAAAGTCTATAAAGTACGAATTTTGTGAGGTTTGATGGAGATCGAATGATCAGGCTTGCGGGACAAGCAGATTCGATCATAAATTAATCCCCACAAATATTACTCTGACAATTGAGCTAATTTTAACCTGTCTGTAAAATATATGTACATTTGTGGTTAAAATCCGATGTATAGATATGAATGCAGATGCAGGTAACAGATTATCCCCCTCGTTGGGTGATTTAACATGTATAAGCAGACATCCCAAGTCTCCCGGAAGTTCCGGGAGTCTCCCGCATATTGCTAGCGTCTCCCTGATGCCCGCAAACTAGTTCAAATCTCCCGGAATCTAGAGCGAGATAGAACATACTGCGCGCGGAGCGTTGAAAAACTCATATTTAACGGCTCTGACTGCGCGCATAACATACATAGCGTGCGGCGCATGCAAGGCAGCAAGGGAGAGAGCGAGAGACCTTGCGAGTGTGCTTTCCGCGCGCCGATTGCTTTGGGCCGGGCCTAGTCAAAGTCCAGGGCCGTTTTTTAGTCCCAGTCCGTCCCTGCCTCCCTGAAATGACTTGGGTTGGGATGTCTGGTTCAAACCCGTATGAATAATTATTAATTATTAATTATTAATTATTGAATACATATTACCCAAAACGAACCGCATACTTTACATTTCCTTTCTGGACAAGGACAGTATACCGTGTATACATTTTTAATGGAGGGACAGAAAGCTCTCGGACTAAATCTAAAATATCTTAAACTGTGTTCCGAAGATGAACGGAGGTCTTGCCGGCTTGGAACGACATGAGGGTGAGTCAATAATGACAATTTTCATTTTTGGGTAGACTAACCCTTTAAGACAGAATAGAGAACTAAATATCAAGCAGAAACGTAATGCCACAGACCACAATTTTATTTATCAAATCGTTACTAAAACACATTGAGCTCAACATCAATAATAAAAAACATATTATACTTCATATACACTCACCTAAAGGATTATTAGGAACACCTGTTCAATTTCTCATTAATGGAATTATCTATTCAACCAATCACATGGCAGTTGCTTCAATGCATTTAGGGGTGTGGTCCTGGTCAAGACAATCTCCTGAACTCCAAACTGAATGTCAGAATGGGAAAGAAAGGTGATAAGCAATTTTGAGCGTGGCATGGTTGTTGGTGCCAGACGGGCCGATCTGAGTATTTCACAACCTGCTCAGTTACTGGGAGTTTCACGCACAACCATTTCTAAGGTTTACAAAGAATGGTGTGAAAAGGGAAAAACATCCAGTATGTGGCAGTCCTGTGGGCGAAAATGCCTTGTTGATGCTAGAGGTCAGAGGAGAATGGGCCGACAGATTCAAGCTGATAGAAGAGCAACTTTGACTGAAATAACCACTCGTTACAACCGAGGTATGCAGCAAAGCATTTTTGAAGCCACAACACGCACAACCTTGAGGCGGATGGGCTACAACAGCAGAAGACCCCACCGGGTACCACTCATCTCCACTACAAATAGGAAAAAGAGGCTACAATTTGCAAAAGCTAACCAAAATTGGACAGTTGAAGACTGGAAAAATGTTGCCTGGTCTGATGAGTCTCGATTTCTGTTGAGACATTCAGATGGTAGAGTCAGAATTTGGCGTAAACAGAATGAGAACATGGATCCATCATGCCTTGTTACCACTGTGCAGGCTGGTGGTGGTGGTGTAATGGTGTGGGGGATGTTTTCTTGGCACACTTTAGGCCCCTTAGAGCCAATTGGGCATCGTTTAAATGCCACGGCCTACCTGAGCATTGTTTCTGACCATGTCCATCCCTTTATGGCCACCATGTACCCATCCTCTGACGGCTACTTCCAGCAGGATAATGCACCATGTCACAAAGCTCGAATCATTTCAAATTGGTTTCTTGAACATGACAATGAGTTCACTGTACTAAAATGGCCCCCACAGTCACCAGATCTCAACCCAATAGAGCATCTTTGGGATGTGGTGGAACGGGAGCTTCGTGCCCTGGATGTGCATCCCACAAATCTCCATCAACTGCAAGATGCTATCCTATCAATATGGGCCAACATTTGTAAAGAATGCTTTCAGCACCTTGTTGAATCAATGCCACGTAGAAATAAGGCAGTTCTGAAGGCGAAAGGGGGTCAAACACAGTATTAGTATGGTGTTCCTAATAATCCTTTAGGTGAGTGTATATTATACTATACCACATATTATACTTGATCTAAGTAACCTTTTTACCTTAACTGAACAGCTTCGGAGTCAGTGGAATGGTTATATTACTTATTGAATGGTGGTGGTTTCGCACCCCCCTGGTGCCTGAGAGCGGAAAAAACTCACTTGTAACTTTGGGCCGGCGGGCCACCGTCAGGAAATATCGCGTGATATCAGGTCTCGCGATGTAACGAATTGACCTATGGTTAAGCCACGCCCCGTCCGCGTGATTTTTTTTCCCAAACCACTTCAGCGGAAATCCCGCCCTGCAGCCAATTTCATTGGTTTAGGTTACAGTGACGGGTAGGTTTAGGGATCAGTGTTTGGTGTAGGCAATCAGTACAGTGATTGACATGACCAATGAAAACTTTAGAATCAGCTGCAGGGCGGGATTTCCGCTGAAGTGGTTTGGGGAAAAAAATCACGCGCCCCGTCCACTCACTCGGACAAACAGTCAACATTCGGTGAGAGGCGCTATGGCAGCTGTCACAGTAGGAGACATTTCACAGGAGGCAATTGATGATTTTTGGAGACAGAAAGATTATATATCATCTCAAAGTCACCAAAAGGGCCTTAACTATTCATTGGAGGGTTATATTAATCATTTTATTGTTGAGAAGGTCGATGAAAAGCTTCAGCTCCAAGCAAAAATTTACAGGTCACAGTGTAAACGTGATAAACCGCATCTCGTTGCCTTCACCATCTCAGACAACAAGATAGAGGATCAGCATTGTTCATGCACTGCATTATTTACATGAATCATTCAGCACAACATTGCTAACATTTGTTATCTCGGTTATTTAAAGATACGTTAATGAAGCTAAGTGGCATGATGTACAACGCAGCTAGAAGCTAACGTCAAGGTTTTCTAGGCTAACGTTAGCCTACGTTACGTTAGAGATGTTAAAGATAACTTTCATACGTTGTTGACTTAGAACAGATGTAGACATCCTTGTTTAATTCTTGTTTAATTTATCCACGTTTAGTTGGTGTTGTGGTCTACCGCATAACTTTATCCAGAGCAGACACTTATCTTGGTTGAGATGTGGCTTGGGAAAGGGTAAAAAATACACACCGTCGCCCTGCCTCTCGGGATACCTAGTGTTGGAGTTGCATGTACCCCATGCACACCGTTTGACCATTTTAAACTTTAAATGAATTTAAATGAAAACTAAAAACATAAAAACGAATGAAAACTGACTAACTGCAATGCATTTCAATGGACGTGGAAGCAGAGAATGTCCGAGTGTATTGGGTTATCTATGCGCACTGTGATTGGCTCATCGTGTTTGGGGGCGTGGCTTAGCCATAGGTCAATTGCTTGACGGCAGTGCACCATAGACAGTAAAAGAAATGGACACAACGACCCCATAGACTTCAACGGAGAAAAGTGAAGTTAATTTCTCTACTGTGCGACAGAGAGTCGCGTGTTATGACGCAATCGTTAGTCTATTTTTACAAAAACTGCTTCTACGGGGCCATAGCGTAAGATACCAGGAAATGGAGCCTTTTATACATTGTCGTGTTTCTTTAGAAATAAACAATGGACAAATGGAGTCTTTAAACGCCTCAGATGTAAAGTTATTTGCTTATTCAATGGAATGCTAACAGCAGGTGAAGGCTTGTTAGCCAATGGCGGCCCCCGGGGAGACTTTGTTTGTTTGTTGTTTGTTGATACTTTATTGATCCTTTGCAGGAAATTATATTGTCACGGCAGCTTTAACACTCAATAACAATACATAACACAAAAAAAAAAAATAATAATACCTATATAGGATATTCAGTAACAGATGCATATTCAGGACAGGATATTCAATAACAGAATTAATATAGTATATTCAGTAACATGTGAATATTCATAACACATTAAACATTCTGATGGCCGCTGATACAAAGGACTTCCTGGTACGTTCAGACTTGCACTTTGGTGCGATCAATCTATGGCTGAAGGTGCTCTTGTTGATCACCCCAAGAGCATGGATTGGATGTAAGGAATTGTCCATGATTGATTTTAGCTTAGAGAGTATTCTTTTCTCAGCCACGTGCTGGATCATATCAAATTCAGTCCCCACAATCGAGCCTGCTTTCTTTATCAATTTGTTGACTCGATTTAGATCTCCCATGCGAGCACCCTCTCCCCAGCACACCACAGCAAAGAACAGAGCACTTGCCGCCACTGTCTGATAAGCGTTACACAGTAGAGGAGGGCAGATCTTAAATGACCTAAGCCTTCTTAGAAAATAAAGTCGGCTTTGACTCTTCTTATACACATGGAGACACCATGGCTCTTCCAGTCCAGCTTATCATCAAGTTGAACACCGAGATATCTGTGACTGGAGACCATCTCCACTTCACTGCCCTGGATGGCGATTGGGGTTAACGGTGTCTTCTTCCTCCTAAAATCCACAACCATCTCCTTTGTTTTTAAGATGTTAAGTTGGAGATGGTTGTGGTCGCTCCAACCCACAAACTCCTTAATAGTTCTCCTGTACTCCTCCTCCTCACCTCCTTTAATTAGGCCAACAATGACGGTATCGTCTGAAAATTTCTGGAGGAAGCAACTGCCACTATTGTACTGAAAGTCTGTATAGATAGTAAACAGTAACGGGGCCAGCACGGTTCCTTGCGGCACCCCCGTATTACTCAGAATAGTATTAGAGACACTATTCTGCAGACGCACGTACTGTGGTCTACTGGATACATAGTTCATACACCACTGGACCAATGTTGAATCCAGCTGCATCCTCCTCATCTTCTCACACAACAGTCGGGGCTGGATCGTAATGAAGGCGCTTGAGAAGTCGAAAAACGTGAGTCTCACAGATGCATCAGGAGTGTCCAGATGTGCATGAGTTCTTTGTAGCATGTAAATAAGGGCATTATCCACACCCATGTTGGACTGGTATGCAAACTGCAATGGATCCACGTAGTTTGACATACAGGCCTTGATGTAAGAAAGGACCTGTCTCTCGAACGTCTTCATGATATGTGAGGTGAGTGCTACAGGTCTGTAATCGTTATGGTTAGATGGATATCTCTTCTTTGGAATTGGAATCAAACTAGATGTTTTCCACAGTTTCGGGACCTTTTGTAGGTTCAGACTTAAACAGGTATGTAAAAATACCACTCAACTGGGTAGAACATGTCCTCAACAGTCTGGGCCCAATATCATCGCGCCCAATATCATCAGGCCCCACTGCTTTTCCCAGCTTCAGACGGTCCAGTTCACCCTTGATCTGAGATTGATTTAACACCGTTGGTACAGTTAGAGAAAAGTTGGAGTAGAGAGGGGTCTTTTGGCAGGTTATGATGTCACTGATGGAAGAAAGGGGAGATGATGTCATGGATGGGATGAGTGAGGGAAGGGAAACGACACCAGGCAGCGGCAGACCAGGTGTGGCGGTCTGATGTGGCATTGGGTTATCAAATCTATTAAAGAATCTGTTAAGATCGTCAGCCAGGTCCTGGTCACCATCAAGTAGTGAACCTCCCTTCTGCTTCATACCTGTGATCTTCCTCATGCCAGCCCAGACCTGCTTCACTCCATCCTGCTGCAATTGTTGTTCTAATTTGCACCTGTATGCTTCTTTCCCCTCCTTAATCTTCACCCTCAGCACTTTTTGGATTTCTTTGACCTTTTCCCTATCACCCTCTCTAAAAGCCTTTTTCTTTTAATTTAACAGTACCTTCAAACTGCTAGTTACCCATGGTTTGTTATTGGGGAAACAGCTAATTTCTCTGGAGGGCATGATGTCATCATTACAAAATTTAATATAATGGGTGATGCAATCTGTTAATCCATCAATGTCATCCCCATAGTCCTCACAGAAAACATCCCAGCATGTTGCTTCAAAACAGCACATTAAGGCTTCTTCTCTCTCAGGAGACCAGTATTTTAGAGTTCTGTTAATGACAGGCTGCCTCTTAACAACTGGCGTGTAGGAGGGGATGTACCATAACATGGTCTGATCGGCCAAGACAGGGCAGTGCAACACATTTGTATGCGTTTTTCATGTTAGCATACAAGAGATCGAGGATCTTATCTCCCCGTGTTGTACAATCAACAAACTGCTTAAATGTTGGCAGGGTCTTAGAAAGGGATACATGGTTATAATCACCAGAGAGAAAAATGAAACACAAAATAAAAAAAAGCACGTAGGCCTAACAAAAAAAGGATACAAAACTCAGACTGATCTCATAAAATTGCGTGTGTATGACACGCCAATTCGTATTTCCATTTTTGGCGTGCTATCAACACGCACAATCGCTTTTCAGCGTGTTTATGAACGCAGTTGACTTAACGTTATTACTGTATATATAAATATATGACCTACCTCCACCCCGTCCCTAAACCTACCCGTCACTGGGGTTAATAGCATTTATGAGTCTTCCCCTACCATCCTAGGGAAAAAAAATATCGCTCCCCAGATGTAGATCTACATTTTGCCTCGTTTCGCTCGGAAATTTAATGGCGTGTACATATACGCGGAATGACTTGGACATTAATGGCGTAGACATACACGCATACACGCGGATATCTCAAAATGCGTATAGATAACACGCCACTTGACTTGAAAGTGGCGTGTCTGTTTACGCAAAAGTCATGATGTCATGTTGCAAAACTAACCAAAGGTGGTTTCTTTCTTTGGTGTTATGTCTTTGCACAAAACATTAGACCGGTAAAATTATGAAACGGAAGGGACAAAAAACACACATCAAACACTTCAAACCAGGCAAACAAAACCAAAGATACAATAATTATTTAAACCCACACAACACAACACACCAACCAAAGAAAAAGGAACAAAACCCCACAAATTCTCAGCTCCTTAATTGAGCAGTATCAATTCAAAAGCAAGTGACTAACGGATACACAACCAACGCAAATAACCAAATAAATGAGAATACAATGAGCAAAATGTCAATCTAACTCAAACACACACGCGCACACACACACGAAATTGCCCAAGCAAGCACCAGGAGGCGCCAGAACCAAATGCCACGGTTTTACAGCGCATCCGATGCAAGCGGTGTTCAGGCAATAGAGAACTGCAAGAGACGTGCAAGCAAAAATCTCGCGTCCCAAAACTGGAACCGCATTTAACCGTATGGTTATCTTCGGGGTCTTTTTAACCCGCAAATGACTTTTGCTCAAATAAAAAAAAAAAGGTTCTCTTTGTCCAAATGGTATAAAACTTTCTACGGCTCTCAACACTTTCTAGATCTACCAAAAAAAAAAATTTGGAATGATATCTGTTTTTATGTTAGCGTGAAAAAAATAGTGACACAAGTTGTCTTCGGGGTCCCTGGAGACCCCGCATAGTAGTAAATATACAAAACTCAAAATCAAAATCAGAAACAACGCAGAACACATAGACAGAAACAAAGTGGCACACTTACAACAATGCAAAAAACATCCTCAATGCAAAATTATCATGCTCAACACAAGCGCGCGCGCGCACACACACACACACACACACACATAGAGGAATACATTTTTGAGACTATAAAAACTGTTCTCTTATCATTTGTAAAATAAAATCATCCAAAATGCAGAACCATCACAAAAATAAATTGGTGACACTGACACATTGAAAATGTGCACACTCACACACACAAACACATACACAATTGACACATAAACAAATTTGTAAGGCTACACAAACTCATTTTTTATTGCTGTTCATGTTCATGTCATGTATTTGTACTCAATATGTAATATATAACTGTTAATTTCTGTTATACAATCTGTTATTTTTGTTCTGTTATACAGTTAGTAACTGAAATGTTGATTAAAATGGTAGAATTATATTAAAAACAGATGATAGATAAGGGTTTAGATTGTATAATTTATTTCATTGTAACATCTTGTTCAGGTTTGATTCTAATCATAATGTAACATTATTGAAAAACCTTTTTCAGTACAAAAAATGCTAAACTTTGACAAAAAGTAATTGTGATTTTATAATATTTAGGTATGAATCTAACTGAATCCAACTTGTGAAAAGATATCTTTTGTTTAGTCAAATAGCAAATAGTATAGTGGAGCTCTATAGCCATCTAGTGGTTAATGTGATTTTTTTTTTTTTTTAACTGCATTTTTCAAAAAATGGGCAAAAATCTTACATTAAACTATATAAAATTATCCATGTTATCACCATGAATGAAAGTTAGAAATCTGGGTCTTTTCTAAAGAGAATTTTACATAAAATGCTGGGTTTTTTTTTGTAAAAAGCCTATTTAAATAAATAAATATTTATTTATTTATAGAAATTTAAAATATATCATAAATCCTCCAAAAACTGCACAAATGTTGAGTAAAAACATTAATAAACAGAGTAAAATTACATTAGTAAAAAAAAAAAAAACTATTATTCTGTTACAAAATTAAATGCTATTGTCTGGGGTCCCTGGAGACCCCAAAGATAACTAGTGTCTACACAAATGAAGATAACACAAGGCTTAAAGCCACAGCAAAGCAGCACCTGGCAACTTCTGCAAAAAAAGTAGACATGTTTTCGTTTGTTTTCTGCTCCCTCCCCACTCTTCGCTTGTCAAACATTTTATCACACAAATAGGGAAAGGGACAAATAAAATTAAAATGACCTTTCATGTCCACGACACTTGCATACTAACACTGCCTGGATGCACACGACTGATCTAAAATTACACGAAACAACCATAATCAAAAGTATGTATTAAGTTAAATTCCCACGAACACATTCTAAATTTATAATTCCTTCCCGTCTAGCCTCTAAGTTGACAAAACATACCTTTCCAGATGAAGGAGACACAAGACCTACACTAACAGGTCACATCTTCATCTTCTTCTTCTTCTTCTTCTTTCTTTTAATGGCGGTTGGCAAACAACTTGTAAGTGCGCATAACCGCCACCTTCTGATATGGAGTGTGGATCACAATAGCTTTTCCTCACTACCCTTAAAATAAATATATAAATAAATACATGCATCCATAATAAAACCAATAAATAACTTCATAAATATCTAATAACATTATTAATATTCATACATTATCATTCTTATTAAATACAACTTTCTAAGACAACTAAACTCATATCCTTCTACTAAGCCCTGTTTTACTCAAAAACACATATCGCTCTATACCCTACATGTCTTGAATCCATTTGTAATAGTTCCTTCATTTCAAATCTAATTTTTTCTTTTCTAAACCAGTTTTTTAGCCTCATCCTTTCCTCCTTATACTTATGACACTTTATAATCACATGTTCTACTGTTTCGTTAATATTACAGACCTCACACATCCCAGTTTCATGTTTCCCTATTAATTTAAGCGTACTATTCAATCCAGTATGCCAAAATCTCATTCTTGAAATAATGTCATCTTCCCTTTTATCCCTATTATTTTCTCTCATACCTCCTACCCTCTTCTGGATACTGTAATACATTCTTGCTTTTGTTTCTTTATTTCACTCCTCTTGCAACTTCTTTCTCATTTCTTCTTTGATTATGTTTTTGACTTCCGCCTTACTATAACTTATTACCATATCTATCTCTGTTTTTTTGGTTGCATTTTTGGCATATTTGTCTGCCATTTCATTTCCTTCTACTCCTATATGGGCTGGAATCCAGATGAATTTTACTACTACTCCTACTCCTACTCTATTAATTATATAAACAGCTTGGTCTATTTCCAACAAAATATCACATCTTGCTTCGGATTGCATGTTCTTAAAGGGATAGTTCACTTTGAAATTAATTTTTGATATGTTTTAGCTTACCTCCAGTGCATCCATGATGTAGGTGTCTTTGTTTCCACAGTATCTTCAATTTTGATAATTTTAGGTAAAACCGTTGTTGTCTGTCAGTCATACAATGGAGGTGAAGGGGGTCCAACTCAAAGAGCAGTCAAAATTAAACATTATTTAATGACTCGTAAATGTAAGTACACATTGATGCCCTAAGACACGAAACGAGTGGTTTTTGTGAGAAAACGAACAGTATTTATATCTTTTTTAGCTCGTGTAAGCATATCCATGTCCAAATGATCTGAGAGCAGGGCGCTTCGGTCTGCGCATGCGTACAGCGTTCGCCGGAATGCCCCGGAAGGGCTCCCTCGCGCGTGTTTACGTCACTCATTGTTTATGCAGAGATTTCGGAAGTTTTACCTTACACTGTGAAGATCTAAACATATTTAGATATATACAGGATCGCAATGGAAGACGATTTCTATATACCAACAGACAACGTTGATTTTTTTCACAACCTTATTTATTTGAACCTGAACCGGGGCATTCCGGCGAACGCTGTACGCATGCGCAGACCGAAGCGCCCTGCTCTCAGATCAGTTGGACATGGATATGCTTACACGAGCTAAAAAAGATATAAATACTGTTCGTTTTCTCACAAAAACCACTCGTTTCGTGTCTTAGGGCATCAATGTGTACTTACATTTACGAGTCATTAAATAATGTTTAATTTTGACTGCTCTTTGAGTTGGACCCCCTTCACCTCCATTGTATGACTGACAGACAACAACGGTTTTACCTAAAATTATCAAAATTGAAGATACTGTGGAAACAAAGACACCTACATCTTGGATGCACTAGAGGTAAGCTAAAACATATCAAAAATTAATTTCAAAGTGAACTATCCCTTTAATACTGGTCAACGCACTACTTGAATCTGACCCTATTAACACTTCCCTTGACCTACTATTTTCAACCCACTCAAGGGCTAAGAGAATGGCCAGCATTTATCCTGTATACACTGATATTTTATCATTTACTCTCTTTTTTAACATAACATTGACTTCTGGTATAATGAACGCAGCTCCTACTCTATTATCTTCTCTTTTTGATGCATCTGTATATATCTTAATAAACATCGAATAATTATCCTCTATGTATCTACTCAACTGACTCCTATCAATACTATTCTCTTTTTTCCACTCTAAAAGGTGCAAATCTACCTCTAACTCCCCTAATAGCCAAGGTGGAACATTAGATAATGGCACCGTTGGACTAGCCGTCATATCTCCTATCCCTATCTCATCGACTGCATACCTTATTATCTAACCAAAGCTCTTAATCTGTCGTCTTTCCCTTTCTTGACATGGTTGTAACACCTTCTGAGTCGGGTGACTTTCCTTATGCCCTTTTAAATTTGCCCAATACGTTAATGCTATCTGATTTCTTCTAATCTCCAATGGCATCTCATTCATTTCTACTTGTAATCCCGCTACTGGGGTTGTTATTAAAAGCACCACAACAGAGTCTCAACGCCTGACTTTGAATAACATCCAACTTTTTTAGTAAAGTTCTTAAAGCAGACTGGTAAACTGTACATCCATAATCTATAACTGCCCTAATTAATCCAATATAAACTACTTTCAATGAGGTCCTACTTGCTCCCCAGTCTCTACCTCTCAGACATCTTACTACATTCAATATTCTTTTACATTTTTCAACAACTTGAGTTTTAAGTTTTTTGTCAAACCATATCCCGAGATATTTAAAACATTCCACTCTCTCTAGATTTTTGTCATAAAGTTTAAGTTGAATCTGTTCTTGATTTTTCCTTTGAGAAAAACAGATTACTTTGGTCTTTGCCACTGAAAACCTAAAACCCCATTCCATTCAAGTCAAGTCAAATCATCTTCATTTATATAGCGCTTTTAACAATGGATTGTTTCAAAGCAGCTTTACAGTGATAAACATAACTTAAGGTAACAGATTGTTTTGCCATTATAGCGGTTCTTGAATAATGTTATTTCCAGCTAAAGTTAACTTTGATTGACATACCATTCCCCAACTCTCTACCTTCCCAATTGCCTCTTGCATCTTCCTCACTATATATTCAACGCATTCTCATCCCAAGGCGTCATCTTATTCACACTTTTGACCATGCTTCAACATCCGACGCACATGGCACCCTTTAGCGTCAGGTAGATGACGCTCATCCTCGGGCGTCATCTAACGCCTTTAGCGTCAGTATTTCTTCCCTTTTTCCACATAACACCGTCATCTGCAAATAAAGCAACACTTATAGATCTATCAACTCTACTAAACACTTCATTTATCATAATTGAAAACAAAACTGGACTAACTATACTCCCTTGAGGAGTTCCATTTTCCACTAAATACTTTATACTCAATTCTGTCCCTACTCTTACTGCGATCCACCTATCAGTTAAAAAGTTTTTGATCCAACTATACATTCTCCCTCTTATTCCCAATTGATAAATCTTAATCATAAGTCCTTGTTTCCACAACATATCGTACACCTTCTCAACATAAAAAAATACAAATAATTTACTTTCTTTATTAATAAACATAGGCAGTCTGTCGAGCAATGTCACAGAACTGGAATGAACTCAAATAAAATAGTATAAAGATGGTCATCAAAACACAGAAGATTCCTGTCTTAGTAGTACAGAGCAGAGCTGGATATTCACGTGGCAGTAACACAGTCCTTGTAGTGGCCTCAAAGACGCAGAGAGAAGACCTCCAGCAGCGACGCGACGCGACGAGACGCGACGAGACGAGACGAGACGAGACGAGACGAGACGAGACGAGACGATTCTTCATCGAGACAACATATCACACAGGCAAGACTCACGTACACACGAAATAATCCGACAAAGAACAGGGGGAACAAACGCTAGAAGTAGAGAGAAGGTAATGAGAACAAAGTGAGAACAGGTGTAACAGAGAAGCAGCGCGAGCGCTAATTACAATAATGAACAGGTGGGAAAAGACAGGCAGGGCCAAAGCGAGAGAGAAGGAGAGAGAGAGAGAGAGAGAGAGAGAGAGAGAGAGAGAGAGAGAGAGAGAGAGAGAGAGAGAGAGAGAGAGAGAGAGAACAAACCCAGCTCATGACAATAGCAGGATCTATTGTGCTTCGTCCCTTTCTAAACCCACTCTGGTATTCCTTTATTAATTCCTTTGTCTCCAAATAATACTTTAATCTTTCATTTATCATTTTTTCCATAATTTTCCCTACATGTGAAGTTAAAGCAATCGGTCTATAACTTTCTGCCAAACTCGGATCCTTACCTGGTTTACATATAGGAACAATAATTGATTCTTTCCACTGTTTTGGCAAACATCCCACTTCCCATACCTTATTATATAACTTTAATAACGTTTCTTTACTCTCATCATTTAAATTTTTTATCACACAATAACTCATTCCCTGGCGTTGTTTTTCCCGATTTTCTTAATACATTATTCAACTCACCCATTGTAAACATCACATTTATGGTACTCTCATTGTCCCCACCATCCTGTATTACTTCTACACTATCTCTTATTGTTTTCTCCCTCTGTGTCTTTTCCTCATTACTCAAATTACTATTACTATGTATTTTAACAAATGTCCTTGCCAGCAACTCTGCTTTACCTTTGCTCTCTATTATTACTTTCTCTCCTTCTTTCATTATAGGATAACCATACTCTCTTTTATTTCCTGACATTCTCTTAATCATACCCCATACTCTATCTAATGGTGTCCTTCTTCCTAGAGATTCACAATACTTCCCCCAAAAGT
Source organism: Tiaroga cobitis (assembly GCA_030578255.1). NCBI lineage: Eukaryota > Metazoa > Chordata > Actinopteri > Cypriniformes > Leuciscidae > Tiaroga > Tiaroga cobitis. The sequence continues at coordinate 44,676,407 of CM060598.1, read as the reverse complement.
TTTTCTTAACTCTCTTTATTGTCTTCCTTACTACAGCCTGCTTCCTCTTATAATCAATTAAATTCTGGAAGTTATGTGTTCTTTTCAGGATTTTAAATGCTTTATTTCTCTCTTTAATTACCTTTGTGCATTCTTGTGTCCACCACAGAACAATTTTCTTTCTAATACTGCCTCCTCTTTTTGGTATCGACTCTTTTGCTGCACCTAAATTAATACTACTTATTTCTTCATTTAGATCTTCAACTCCCTGATTTATACAAACCTCCTTTAATTTTTCTTTGGACAATATTCTAAACTTGTTCCAATCTGCTTCCACAAATTTCCACCTACTTACTCTCTCTTTCTTTTGCATATCCCTTTCTATTCCAATTTCTATGTATATGATCACTCCCTATAGTACTTTCCTTATTTACTTCCCAACTACTTATCCCTACCAAAGACTGGGACACCAACGTAAGATCTATTGCAGTCTCCGTACCCTTACTTAAATGTATTCTTGTACCAGACCCATCATTTAGACATACTAATTCCTTTTCATCCAATATTTCTTCTAAAATTTCTCCATTCAAATCTTCTTTTTCACCCCACACCTTATGTGCATTAAAATCCCCGCACCAAATAATTGTTCCTCTCCACTCCTCCAGTATTGATTCTAGTTGTACTCTCTCTAGTTTTTTACATGGGTTATAAGAGGTAATCACTTTGATATTTTCTTTCTTGTTCCATATTTCAACAACTATTACCTCTAATTCTTGTATTGTTTTTAACCTCCTACTATACCCTCTTTAATAAATATTGCACATCCCCCTCCAATTCCATTTCTTCTATCTTCAGGTATGGTATTATATCCATTAATAATGAAATCCAGATTAGTTTTGAGCCATGTTTCCTGAATGCAAATGATATCTGGTTTCTTTCCTTGTTTATCAATATATCCCTTAAACTCATATCAATTTGCTAACAAACTTCTAGCATTCCATTGAATTACCAACATTAAGTTATGCTTTGAGAAGCTGTATCTGCATTCCCTTCTCCATGGTTAAGATCAGCATGTATCTTTTCCCATGACAAATCTCTCATGTTTAGGAATTTAGCTTCTGCCTTAACTATGATTTTTATCTTCTCTGTTTTTGTTTTTGCTTGTTCTGAACAATTTATGACATGCTACAAAAAGCACTATCCTATCCATTGACACTCCTGTATTTTCCTGTTTTGACCCCGTTCCTTCTTTATTCGTACCAGTGTCTTCATTTTCTCTTTCATTATTATATATTTTCACAGCCTCTGCATATGTTACTTTCTGATTTGATTTTACTTTTTGAACCTCAACTGCCTTTTTTCGGATTTCACAGCCCCCATATGCTGCTGTGTGGTTCCCTCCACAATTACAACACTTTATCCAACCACATCTCTGTTTCGCTTTACATACATTTGCAGTATGTCCATACCGCTGACATTTATAACATCTTAATGGAGGAGGTACATATTCTCTGACGTTAAAGCTCATGTAACCTACCATCACTTTCATAGGAAGGACATCATCTTTAAACTGTAGCAGTACAGACTCACTATCTGTTTTTTCTCCATTTCTGAAAGCCTGCAATCGAGTGATTTCTGTGACCATTCCTCCTTTAATCACTTTCCTTAGTTCTTCCAGATTCTCTTCTACATGAATTCCTGTTATCACTCCCTTAGCTCCTCTCTTCTCACCAATTATTTTTTTCTCCACTATTTCTTTCTTACACACTGATTGCAGTTTCATAGTTTTATTTTTCTGTTCAATATTTTTACATTTCACCAATAGGCTCCCATCTCGCAACACTTTCGCCATTTCTATTTCCCCAATCGCTTTCTTCAATCCATTTGTAAGAGTGATCGGGCTAACTGATGTAATTTAATTCCCCACTTTAAATTTAAGAATGATCTTAAACTCTTCCATCATTATCTTTTTCCTTACTTCTCGAATTTCTTCATCCTCTTCTAATGTTCTCTTCTTTGTCATCTGACTATTTCTATTTTCTTTTTTCCCTCCTCCTTTCCTTCTAGTACTCTTTTCTCAACCCATCTGCATATCTTCATCCTCTGAAAATCCACTATAGTTTGCCATTCTGATCCAGTCACAAATCAGATTATGCCATGAACCCGCAAACAAAACAAACAAAATAAACTTAAAGCAACTAAGTAAGAAACAAAACAAAAACTTTCCTTTCCAGCAATGTCTCTGCTCGTGTTCCTACTTCAACCTCCTTCGTCGTTCTTCTCTTCTCAAACAGGTCACATCAGTGCAATGCCACAAGGAAACTAAATTGTGTGTGTGTGTGTCTATAATATGTGATATATATATATATATATATATATATATATATATGTATGTGTGTGTGTGAAATGTTTGAGAGGAGAAGAGTGGGGAGGGAGAAGAAAACAAACGAAAACATGTCTATTTGTTGTTTTGCAGAAGTTGCCAGGTGCTGCTTTGCTGTGGCTTAAATGCGGTTCCAGGTTTGGGACACGCGGTTTTTGCTTGTACGCGATTGCATTGAACGTCTTTAGTTATTGCATGCACACCGCTTGCCTTGGATGCGCTGTAAAACCGTGGCATTTCTATATATGACAAATGCAGAAAACGATTAAGGATTAGCTTTCCACACAGTGCGCGAGTAATAGGGCTACAATGTGAAATACATGCACATATCGGTATTTAGAAGATAAACACTAACATATTATATGATTTAAATTGTTATCCACATAATTACAGAAACATTACAGACAACTCACCGTGCACTCGGTCATGTTGTTATAATGTAAGGGATAATGTTGCCTACATCCAAGCATCAGCCTGAAGGGGGTTTATTCTTAGACAACAACCGGCTGGATGTACATTACGGCTTCTTGCCACATAAATAATTAGACACAAAATATTGATCTTTGATTCTTTACCGGAAGAAGTATGTCATCCAGGTACTATTTGCCTACTCTTTTATGAGTGCTGTGAATTCGGATATACTTTTTTTTTTGTCACATAGGCCTACTGTTTTTTCACCTATAGGGAAGTAGCGATTTCGCATTCAGCCTAAAATTCCACAACATTAACCATCAGCCTGATTAAATCTCTCAAAAATACTTTAAAATGTCACAAAAATAGTGTAATGAGTCGATCATTCATATTTGAGGGAAACATAGGCATGCTAAATGAATAAATGTAAGTTATGTGAAGCACACACATCGGAACGGTATTTAATAAAAGTACTTGACTAAAGAAACTGGGCATTCAGTTTCATCTATAAAAACTTGTTCTGGACTCTGGGAGTTCAAGCGATGGACCCTACTTTCTGTCATCACTGTTAAAATAATAATGAGGACAGTGTATCATCAATCATCCAATATAGTGTTTATACAGCATGTGTGTGGAGAGAGAAGGACACTAAGGAGGGAGTTATGGGGAATAAACAAAGTGGCGTAATACAAATTTGTCCCCTTAACAACCTTGAGTGACGGCATGCATCAATGTCCTGTAGCATTGCTAATGGCATGGGATGTTGATTTGGCAATTTCTCTCTACTATAGTATTCTCTTTAATTTGCTTCTCTGTGTTGTGCTGAGATATTTTTTTAATGTTTTTGAATGGCTGTATTTGAGAAATTTTGTAGGTAGCTAGCCTAAAGGCTTAAAATTTAATTTCAGTATAATATCCATAAACTTTTTGATAGTGAATCCATCACCCATTTGCCATTGACTATTAGATACTATAAAAGTAGATCAGTAAAAGAACAAACATTCTCAGTCTTGTTTCCGTAAGTTTATGTGGAAATGTGCCAGCCATCAGCCACACTTCACACCAAACATATAAGACAAACACACAGTTGACTTGACTGATTTCACCATCAGGAGTTGAATGTGGATGGTTGGTGCTCATTTTTTCGACAGACAAAGGCAACAGAAAAAAAAACACTAGAGAGTGAGAGAAAAATAATGCATCTTTATCCATGTCAAAAGCCATTCTAAAACTTCTGCTTATGGTTTCTCTCCCCTTATAATTAACATTTGACCCCGAACACACCCAATAGCCTATTTACCATGTTTGCGCTCTTTAAATCATTCAGTAGTTTCAGCTTCTACAGGGGTACAAACTGTGATTGAAATGAAAAAGGGCTTCACCCTACTTGAGGTGTAACACATCATTACACCTGATGAATGAAGGCTCTGCCCACTACTGAATACAGAACAGCATTATGAGAGTTTGAGGCCTGAACAGCTGGTTCATTGTGATGTCATATCCTGTGGACTTCCTGGGTGGAGGTGGTTGTGAAGAATGGTGTATGTGTGCCTGGTGTGGTAGTGGAAAGCCAGTGCCAACAACATACTGTGCATGTTTTGTCAGTTGGTGAATAATGAGGGAGGTGACACACTGACACACAAACTTAACTTTCGGGAGTAATTTCTTTAGAAAGTCATTTGAAATTGAAACAAGCCAAAGCTATGGCATGTAGTCTTTAAAAAAGACCTCATTCTCAGCATTTAAATGTTCATTTTATTTTGATATAATGACATTGGCATGAAATGTTGATTTGAGCTGAAATTGCTTTACTTGTTGCGAAGAAAGTGTGATATGAGCAACATTGAATCAGAGAATGTAACTGGTGTTTCTTAAGCTTCAGGTTGATTTTTTTTTTTTTTTTTGTAAAACTAACAGATTTAAAATTATTTTATTTTTATATGAACGTCACAACTTTCTTAGAATGTCTTTCCATGTCTTCATTTATTTTTGCTCCTTTTGAAATGTTCTTATGGATAAAGTTAAATTTTTTTAACCTGGTCCCAGACCCAGACTTTGAATCTTACAGAAAAGTAAACACTGACAATTTTATAATATTGCTTAAAAACAACAACACTTAATTTAAACATTTAATCTAAACATTTAATCATTTAATCATTTAATCCCCATCCAGTCCCATGCAAAGCATTCTGGGAACTATAAATCCCCTGCCCAGATTCTGTTAATGCTAGCGAAAATGATCCATGCAATCCCGACACAAAAGGATTGTTAACTTCTATTTTAGATTCAGTAGCCTATAAGTGGATCGCACACAGTTAAATAAATTTAAATTTGTTACCAATTGCACAATAATTAAGTTGCATTGGCATATTTTAATTAACTGACCTAGAAGCAAAAAATTACTTTTGAGTATGTTGACAAAGAAAGAGTCAATGTAAATATACTCTTCTGAACTTCATATTTAATCAAGCTGCAATTTGTTTTTTAAGCAAATGCAGCCATAGTTGAAGAAACACCCAAATGTTTCCTAAAATATTCATTATCAGTCATTTTGTTTACGTAATGTTACACACTTTTTAGTTTTCAGGTCATCCTAACAGTGATTTACATAAACAATGGAGACAGATTTCTTTATTTCAGACCTGTATTTCAGACCTGCATGACCACATTAGCAGGGCTTTTGCAAATTTGAAAATGTGAAAATAGGAGCCTGTTTATACAGATTCCTGACCCTCACATTAGAGCAGCACAGCCCTTGGAAACAGGGTAAACATTGTCGGCTAATTAGCCACCGCAACTAAACAAAGGCATGGTGTGTTTTGCCTTTGTGGTTTTTTAGAAGGCAAGTTTGAGCTGGTGTGTTTGTTTGCTGGTGGTGTGTGATGGATGACTTTTTGGGTGCTGTGCACAATTAAGGTCTATGAGTAGTGAAGAGTGTTTGGAATTCTCACTTTTTCCCCAGACCTGTAGTTCAAGAACTGCAACACAACCACCGCCTCGACCACTACCATAGTGACAGCCATGGATACACTTACTGTGGACGGATGTTACAGCAATAAAGAGAAAGGAGCGGTATCTTCAATGATTGTTCGTTTGTTCAGCTTTGCAATTAATCTAAAATGGGACAAACATGGTCAACAGGAAGGAAGCTCTTTCACACTGTATATTTTTCATTAGAGCTATTTTGCTATTGTCAAGTAATCGTTAATATTTACAGTCTGACTCTCAGTGTTTATCTGAGTAAAACTGTATTTGTTCCATATGGCTGTGCCCGTCTTTGTGCGTGTGCGTGTGACTGCAGCCTACAGCTAGTGAGTCCATATGTGTTTTAGCTTATGTACAGACCCATATGCTCCTGTATCATTTAGTGTTCAGAAAACGGCCAATATCAGACACGTTACATCAGACTGAGGGTTTAAAAACACATCACTAGATTCAATGCAGCCAAATGTAACATAAATACACCAGTCATATACCTGTTCCTTTCAGAAGGCAAGAGCTAACTTTTAAATTTATATCAGTTCATGATAATTACTAATAATTTAAGTATGTTTTGATTTATTCTGAAGTAATTCACTTATACTAATAATTGTTATCATAATTTATCTTTAAGTCTTTAAGTCTTTCCTTCAAAACTTCTGAACATCACTGTGGTACTGTGTTGGTCAGGTCTCAAAAATAGCATCTTTGTGTGAATTGTGTTAGGTGGCTTAGTGGGTGGATCTATGTAAATGAGGTGGTCGGTCCAGTGTTTTATGAGATGACCAGGACTCATGGTCCCAGCAGTCATCTCAGCATCGCCACCACAACTGAAGCACACAGTGTCCTTTTTAGAGACTATTTTATAATTTTTTTTGTATTGACTATGAACAACATGGACAGATGTGACTAGCTAGTTACACTTTTTTTTTTTTACACATAGATTTTGTTCTGGCAATAGAGGGATCTCCCTCTGTCATTTTTTGTTTGTTTGATAATATACAAAAATCATGTTACTGGAGATGATTTTGTGCTGTTTTCTTCTTCTTTGGAGTTCTTTTCTGACTGCGGCAGCATTTCACCCTGCATCAAGCCGATATAGCCTCTACTCAGGACCAAATCCGCAGCACAACTCAGAGAAACCAACGGCCAGGCATAAGTGAGTATCCATGAGTGAAAAAATTATTGTCTTATTTGATGGCACAGATAGCCAAATAGCCATTGAATGTTACTAAATAATTTTAGACACATCTGTGAGGCAATACAGCCTGCACTGCTGCACTTGATCTATTTACTGACATCTGTGTTAGTAAAAATGTTAATGTTCATTCCATTCTGATTAAGATTGTTAAAAAAATATGACCCATGACGACTTAAATTAATCTACTGTAGACACAATACCTGTTGAGTTAACATTTTCCAGTTTTTTGTAATACAGTTGGGCATAATCAGTTTAGTTTACACTGAGGTGCAGTATTAAAATTTACTCAAATTCATAGTGAATTGAATGTTGCACTTTACAACAAAGTTTTATACATTAACATTAGTAAATGTATTAGGTATCATCATCAACAATGAATGATAATATTTACAGATTTTATTCATTTTGCTTAGAAAATAAACAAATGTTAATGTATATAACTTTTAAAATTAAAATGTATATGTAGAATAATACATTGTTAAACAAGATGAATAATTGCTGTATAAGTATTGTTTATTGTTCTTGTTAACTATTGCGTGCCGTTGACGGACTCTCTTTCTCTCTCAGGAACCACTGTGCTTATGTTGTGGAGAGAACTGTCTCATTCACTATTAAGGATGGAGCTACTCCTTTCATGAAGGCAGAGTACAACAAGTGTGCTTGGGGTCAGAAATGCCCAAATATAAAGTAAGACGGCTATTAATAATTGTATCACTTTCATATATGCAATTAATGTTTAAAAAAAAAATACACTTTTTGACACCCTGTCTGTTTTTACAGGTATCGCACATACTACAAGCCTATGTTTAAAGTTGCATATAAGACTCTGACTGAGCTGGAGTGGAAGTGCTGTCCTGGTTATGCAGGTGTCGGTTGTACTGCGGCATATGGAATGAAAGCAAGGCCCCTATTCAAAGGACCAATGCCTGCACAGAAGGGCCCTATGCCTCCTTTTAAAGGGTCCATGCCTGCACAGAAGGGTCCCATGTCTTCTTTTAAAGGACCCATGGCTATGCAGAAAGGTCCCATGTCTTCTTTTAAAGGTCCTATGCCTGCACAGAAAGGTCCCATGTCTTCTTTTAAAGGACCCATGCCTATGCAGAAAGATCCCATGCCTTCTTTTAAAGGGCCTATGCCTGCACAGAAAGGTCCTATGCCTTCATTTAAAAGGCCCATGCCTTCTTTTAAAGGTCCCAATCCCTCTCAAAAGGGTCCAGTGCCTTCATTTAAAGGAGAATTTCCTCATCCCAACGTCAATGGAAACCCCTGGAATCAACCTCAAACACAATATAATGCCATGAATGGATACCCAGGCCCTAATACTGGGCCCTCTTCCCAAGATACCTCAGTTGAACCTTATTCAGACCACCAAGAACTAGAAGTAGATTATCCTGAACCCATGCCAGAGCCTCAAGATCTTGGCCATGACTTAATCCTAGAAGAGAATGAGCCAATCACAGACTACCAAGATCCTCAACCAGATCACAGCGAGATGGAGCCTGCTTCCAATGCACAGGCGCCCTCTGGTGGTGGTGAAACAAACCAGGGTAAGGAAGCTATATGCAGTTACACACTCTTTACAGTATGTTTTACAGTTGTTTTAGAATCTGCATTTTTTTTGTGTGTGCCCAAATAAATAAATACATTTGATTAATTCACAGATCATGGTGACAACATTATCGAAGATGAGCGGTTTGATAGGATAGAAGAGGATGTGCAGCGACTCTCTCTTGGTCTTGAGACTCTCCGTGGTACAGTGACAGGCCTGGAGGCCAGCTTGCGTGCTTCCCTCCGTGAAGACGCCAACCGGATGTTGACTGCACTAATTTCTGCTGCACCCAGCCCTATTGCTGCTCCTTCCCTGTCTAGGGACTCTTCTGTGGGTTTCGGAGATTTACCTGGAGGTGCACCGGATATTGAGGGTTCAGATGTGGTGGGGCAGTTTCCAAACTTGGTCGATTTGGCTGAAAAGGTTTCAGAGCTGCGAGCAGAGCTTGTGGCAAAGGCATCTGAGCTGGAAGGGTTGAGAGGAGCCGTTGTTGGTCACAACACCACCCTTCAAAGATTGTCAGAAGGGTCAGTGAACCTTACTCAAACTGAATTCCAAAAGGCCCTGGAGACTATGGTGGAGTCCAAAATGAGTGAAGCACGAGTGGCTATCTTAGATGGCTTTGAAAAACGTGTGGAGAGTGCTGAGGAGCGCTGTGAGGGTCGCATGGCAGAGGTGCGGCTACAGTGCAAGGAGGAACTTTTAAATGGACAAGATCAGATTGAACAAGTCATAGACATCAGGGCCATAGGATTGAGGACAGAACTCCAAAAACTTCAAACTCAGCTTCAAGACCTGGAGCCTGAAGAGGGTTGTTGCATTGCTGTATCGGGTCTAACTGAAAGGATAATTCATGTGGAGCAGTCAGTAGGTGGCTTGAATGAGTCCCAAATACACCTACGTGCCGAACTTGGTGGACACAAGGACCATATAGAGGGCATGTTGGAGGGCTGACTGGCTTATGTGGAGTCCAAGATTAATATTGCATTGAATCAAGAGGCGGCGAGCATTAACAAAAGAGTGCCCACCGACCTGGAGACACAAATAGAGGGGAAGCTTAAGGCTCTTGAAAGTCGGCTCTTGGCTGCAGTGGACGAGCTAGGTAATGTCACAGCACCAACTTTGCTAGAGGGTCAGGCTGTGCCCACACTGGAGACAGACATAGAATCACTCAGAAGAAGTGTTGAGGACAATTTGGACCGTTTACAGAAACAGCTTAAATCCATAGAGGTCATGTGCACTTCATTTTGTGTTCCACAGCCTATTCTTACAGGATATGCAGCTCCTTTGGCAACTGAGGAGGAGAAAATTGAGGACAACCACAAGGAACTGAATGGAAAACTTGATTTACAGGTACAGAGATTGAACAACCTCAATGCCACGCTATATAATCTTATTGTCCAGTTGGCAGAGAAACAGGAGGAGGTAGGTCTTCAGGGTGAGGTGACCCTGCTGAAAGTTAGTGTGAACTCAGTTAACAGATCTCTCTGTGGCTTGCAAGAGTTTCTTGGCTCTGTGATCAGAGAGGTCGGCCACACAAACCTCACCTGGCAAGAGAGAGAAGAGAGGCTTGCACAGCAAGTTAAGGGTGTGGTTCAGCTGGTGGGACGACAGGCATCTATGTTGGGTACTGGGGAGCGAAAGTTGACACGTCTGAAAGGGGAACTCCAGGATCTGCGGCGCAGAGTGGCCGGAGAGCTACAGGTTTGCCGCTCGACTGCCCTGGGTGTTCAGAAGGAGGTAGATGAAGTCGGGGGTCGTGTTGCCCGTGTGGAGGGTCAGTGTGGAGGGCTGGCACACCTGGCTGATGACCTAGAGAGAATTCGAGGAGAGCTAGAGAGACACTCTGATGGGTATCTGTTTCATGTTAATAGCACCCTTGTTAACCATTCTCACCAGCTATCCGAGCTCAGAGATAGCATTCAAAACTGCACTGGACCATCTGGGTCTACTAGGAAAGATGGGGATAATTTAGCTACAACACAACAAATGGAAGAACAACACACAACAGAACCAACCCATCCAAGAGGAGACCAGTTTGCAGTCCTCACACAGCACAGAGGTGACTAGTAATTCAAGTGCACTTTATAATGTGCAGACAGTCTATACTCAAGACATATACTATTATATAGTATCTTTCTCAGGAGACTTTTCTCTTACCAACATCTGTTGTATGATCAGTGTTGTTGAAATTCCCTCTTCCCAGTCTGTGGTGTTGCTGTATTGTATTGTCGTTGTCTTTTTTATCACTTATATATATATATATTTAAAAAAACTTTTACTTAGGAGTTTAAGGGTTGATAGGTGTATTCATTGTCTTACTGTGTTTGTGAATATTTTTATATAAATTGGATGCCTGACTTTGCAAATGTTTTTATTGTAGGACTTTTAAATTAAAGAGACTGTTGTGTTAATGTGGTAGATTCAACATGCTCAACAACCTTTGTGATTTTTTTTTTAAACTTTTTTTACCTCTTTTTACTTTTCTGTGTATATGTGGTTTGTGAAAGCTGGTTCTTAATAAAATGTTGAAATCTCACTTAATTTTTTAGTTTATGAAGTTACTGTGTATATAATGAATCTCCAACAGAAAACATAGGCAACAGGCTAATAATTGCACACTTTAATGCCATAACATGAAGTACATTAAAATGTAAAATGTCATCATTCAATTTCACATTTAGACTTTAAACATGACATGACAAAAAAATAACAATAATCAACCATACACATGTGGAAACCTTATGAGTCCCTGTTGTATTCCATTTTTCCTATGTTTAGAAGAAAATTACATCTGGGAAAGAAAAAAAGGACACGTAAAGCAGTTATTCCACATTTGATTTGATGAGCTGGGTTATCATTAAAGTCTGAATAAAACAGTTGAAACTGATGTTTTTGGACCTGTACTTCTGTGAATTTGTGAAACCAACATGCAAAATATTAATTTTTTTCCCATTTAAATGTAAAAAGTACACTTGAAAGCCCTCATATATTTTAATCTAAAGGTGATTATATAGGTATTTTGGTGCTGATGCGTTGTACTTACTGACAGCCCTCCCCTGCTCTTTCAGTTCCTTGATGTATTTGAGTATGGAAAAAGTGTCATACCCAAACACTGCTGCTGCCATCAAACCAAAAATCTTAAAGAAAGATCAAACATGAAAAAAGTTTGAAAGAAACAATTAAATAAAAGCACAAGGATCATAAAATGCACAACAGGACATAATCACTACTATTATACTTATTACATCTTATCACTAAACAGAACATTATTATATGATCTCATTTTATAAATCGTGTTAATGAGTTTGACAGCAACACAATTAGATATCCATTTAGGGGCCCAACAACCTAAAACTTTAATTATTTTGCCTTTTTCACATGATCCTTTCAGACAGAAACATTCTTTGCTTATTCACCGAACCAGCAACTTCCGCAGATATTTCCCATCCCCAGCTAATGCAGACAAGAGAAGTAATGAGCAAGATGAGTGAACCTCTGATTGCTCTAAAGAAGTCCTGCAAGACAAATGAGAACATGTAACTTTCTTAATTTTAAGAAAAAAGGAAGGAGGTTGAGAATAAAAACTATTGAGTGAGTTGCACTTATATCATGGTGGTAGGTCATAATTGTTAATAAAAAATTTTTTTTTTTTTAAACGAATCCAGAGAATCCAATATCCAGATATTTTACCGTCCAAGGGAATAACGGTCTCTGCAGATCCATGCCATAAACAATGAAGATGATAATGGCCCAGACCAGCTCTATAATGGGGCTCCACAAAAAGCATCCAAGAGAGACTGCTAAACAAATAATCATAATGAGAGACAGAGCCTAATTTAAAACAAAAAAGTAGTATACATCAAGATGAATCACCTACAGCTTGCATATAATATGTGTAGCATCAAATGAAAGTCTATTTTTAAACCATTTAAATATTTAATTTATTTATTTTAAAGCAATATGAATCTTGATTAGCTACATTTTAACTCTTGGCAGACTTACAATTTCAAGAGCTAAAATCATCCCCTTTGGTGAACAGATGAATTTTGTCTTATGCTCAGTGGCTGAAACTGGCTGGATATCTTCTTTTGTGTCTTCCATCTTGATCTACGTGACCTGATCAAAAAAAAAAAAAAAAAAGAGCATCTAGTACCAGACAATGTGTTAATATAGACAAATTATATATAGGGTGCACTGTATTTTACTTTAACTGAACAACAGTAAAAATCATCCTTTTTAGTGTTATTCCACCAAAGTTACAAGTAAAATATAGAGAAAACAATTACCAATATACTATTTAATGGCCTATAATAATTTAAAAACTTAGTCAAAACATGTGATATGTTTGATGCATTAAATACCTGAAAAGAAACCGTTGAATAAATCTCTTCGATGCGATGCTTTCACAATGGGACTTAATACAATAAAAACAAGCCCACCTCTCAAGTGAGTAAAGGTACAGTAAGAAAACTAATCACAGCCAGGCTACATCTATTGCACAACAGCACTTTCTACGTACACACCCCTCTGAGTACAAGTGAATGACGCATTTAAGATTCCACATTATTTCTGCTACAGTTTCTCACTTGCAGGCCAAATACAGGATATGTTCCTTCCTGCCAACGGATACTCTACCGTTATTGGTGGGTCTGTGTAACTCACCAAAGATCTTGAATATGACAAAAAGAGACATCAAAGCTGGTAAAAATGCCATTATTAAAGTGTGTATGTCAGGTTAAATTTGTAATTGATCTTGACAGAAATATGATCTTGACAGAAATAGCTATAAAACTTACTGTAGGGCAATTACAGTAATAATTTTTATGATAATAACATTTTCACTCAGACATCTAAACCTTATTTAATATATCTAAAAAAAAATTAACCTGACATACACACTTACAAAGGGAAAAGCATTAGTATGATTAGAGTATCATAAGCAAGATGAACGATCGCCATGAATCATCTGACATTTGAATTTATGACATGGTTTTCATATCATATATGTATGATAAATAAGCCTGTTTATTTTTACCTACAATAACCCACATAGCGTGCATAACTCACAAGTGACTCTCTAAATGTGGTTTATTGTGAAGGAGAGAATTTCAGTTTGTGGGCATTTAGCTGAGGCCAATGCTTTTTTCATAGACTCAAATGATCTCACAAACAGCACATGAGCAGACAAATTAAACTTTTCACTCTTCCAAACAGTTACTTATTACAAATTCTATTATGGAAATAAATTGTAGTAAGTAACGTAATTACTATGTACTCTGACTACTTTTTGATTACTTTTGACCAAACCCATTTATCACTTATATTTGAATGGGATTATGTACCATTGTAAAAGGATCCACTGAAGGCAAGTTGTAGAGAAGAACCCAAGTGCAGTTTATTACAAATAAGATTAAACTCAGTAAATTTTAAATCCAGAAATCAACACCAATAGAGTTCATTTCAACACTTTAAAAGTGTATATGGGAACCACCCACAAAGTGTTAGTTCAACACTTTCAAAAGTGTTGCCTCTCGCAACACTGACACAGTGTTACAATGTGTAAGGGTGGATTTCCAGCAGGTGGTTCAGTTTGCAAGACTGCCGAATGACTAAAGAAACGTTGTCAGCAAGATGGTAGAAAACTGTACATTTCTTGTCTATTTCCACCCACTGCTACTTATACCAACTACGGAAATAAGCGCAGTTAAAATAGCTTAATATGTGGGAGAGCATTGCTATAGAGATTGACAATGTTGTATTGCAATATGTAGCACTTCAAAGTCAATACCAAATCAACTAGTTAGCACATTATTTGTAACTGAAAAGGTTTTGAAAATCGGGCCAATAAGAGCACTGTGGATGCCTCTCTTACTCTTTTAAATAAGGTTCAAAATCATCTAGACAACTCAAATTCCTGTGTTCGAATACTCTTTATGGATTTCTCATCCGCTTTTAATACTGTCCAACCTTATCTTCTTTTAAAGCGCCTCTATGAGTTAGGTGCTAGCAGTTGGATGATTATATGGATTAAGGAGTTTTTAAAAAGTCGCCCTCAGCGAGTTTGTGTTAACAATGTTATGTCGGATTGCTTGGTTTTAGATACTGGGGTACCGCAGGGATGTGTACTGTCTCCAATACTTTTTTCCGCATACATAAATGAACTGAAGTGCAATGACGATAACCTTACCCTTATAAAATATGCCGATGATATAGCATTGGTCTCATGTCAGAAAGAAATGAACTGCACCTCATATTTTGAGTACATCGACAGTATCATCCGTTGGTTTGAGAGTAGTTCTTTACATCTTAATATCGAAAAGACAAAAGAGTTATGTTTGAGAAATCAGTCAAGAAGAGATACTGCATCTGAATATAAACCAATTGTCATAAAAGGAAAAACAGTAGAGCAAGTCTCGAATTTTAAATATTTGGGTACAATTATAGATGAGAAACTTAATTTTGAAAGTAATATGGAGTACATTCATAAAAAAGCACGACCATGCCTGGGTCTCCTTAGGAAACTGAGAAGCTTCAATGTTAGTCAGCAGACCGTAACTATGTTGTGTATCGATCAATGATTGAGAGTATTCTTACATATAACATTGTTTCATGGTACAGCAATCTAACACTTAAACAAAAGAACAAACTCTCACAAATAATTAAGATCGTTTCTTCCTATGGCAGCGATTATCTTAAATCGTACAGTGTTTTAATTGAAACAATAGAGCGACTGCTAATATTTTTTAATTTTTCTTTTTTAACAGTGTTTAACTATATTATTGTTTGTATTTGTGTTGTTGATGTGTGATGTGTCTTATGTTACAGTGTCACATCTCTTTGCCCTAGCATACACATAATACATTATAGACTTCTATAAATTCAATGTTAGGCTGCATAGATAAGGTCAGCCGGAACTGGGAACACTTCCCTTAAATCTTGATGTACTCGCTACATCATAAGAAGAATGGCATCTACGCTAATATTAGTGTCTTTGTTTATCCCGAGGTTTTCCCGCAGCCTGCCGGATCCAGGCCGTGTCCAGATCTGACGAAGGAGATCCGCCTGGACCCGATGACAATGCAGTGCTGAAGTGTCCACTATCCTCTCCCTATGGAGGATCCCTTTCCCACTCTACAGATAAAGCGTTGTGAATTCTGGCTCACGTACCCCGAAGTGATAAAATAAAACAAAATTCTGTATCAAAATTTATAGGCAAGAAAAGTAGTTTGTTTAGGCATGGGTTGTATGGAATTACAAACCTGCGCACATATTTTAAAAAGCACATAACTATAGAATCAATTCTGAATGAGCATGTGAACGCCGTCAGCGTTAATCACAGGTTCGCGTTTAAAGTCTGATCATTTCAATGGAGGTGATTCAATCAAAGTTAACTTTAGCTGGAAGTAACATTCAAGAACCGCTATAACGCCAAAACAATCTGTTACCTTAAATTATATGTTTATCTCTGTAAAGCTGCTTTGAAACAATCCATTGTTAAAAGCGCTATATAAATGAAGATGACTTGACTTGACTTGACAGTGTCAAAGAAAAATATCTGCTCTGTGAAAACAGACTGGACAATAAAGTTCAATCGAAAGGTTTAATGACAAAATATGGTTATGGTTACACTTAAAGTAGTTACAAAATAGATGTATGAGATGATAAAAACTTATACCATTAATTGTACCCAGCATATATGAAAAAATGTTACCTGAGAGAGAGAGACAAAGAAAAGAGGCAAAGGAAGAGAGCCCCAAGAAAGGGACCCATACCCCTTTTCCACCAACAAGAACCGGGTGCTGGTTCAGAGCCAGAGCCAGAGCTGGTTCGGAGTTGGTTCGACTGACAAGCTTACTAAGAACCGGTTTGCCTTTCCACCGGCTTGAGAGCCACAACAGAGCCAGATCTTACGTCACTGCATACGTCTCATGTTGCCCAGCAACGCTAGTGCGGTAGCGCCAAACACAAACACGCCAGGCTTGTTCGAGATGCATCGGCTTCTCGCAGATCGATCACACTCGATGACATCAAAGCACTGCGAAAGCGATCCAAAAGCACAAGGAGATCTCCATGATCTCCAAACACTCCCGCAGCTCCGATCGGTCCGCGCCGCTCCGATGCATCTCGAACAAGCCTTTTATCAACAATGGCGGCCGTTGCATTACTATTGATGCTCATGGCTTTGCAAACCTAACGTACATCGGCATCCAAACACGGCGAATACAACGTGTTCGTGCAGCTCGCCGTAACTTGCATAAACGGAGATTACAATCGAGCTGCTATTAGCTCGATTAGCTGCTAATTCAAAAATGGCGGTCACAAGTTTCTGTTCGTCTTGTTGGTCACGGTAACCCCGCCCCCAGCCGCTGACGTAAGCGGTTCTTACTTCTAGACCAGCAATGATTTGGTGCTACTTAAGAACCACTTTTACTGGTTTGGAGCTGGTGCTTTGGTGGTCGAAAACCAAAGAACCGATTTGAAACTAGGCTCTAGCTCCGAACCAGCACCAGCTCTGCCTTGGTGGAAAAGGGGTACCAGAGAATAAGAGAGCCAGAGCATAAAAGAGCCAGAGCAACGGTTACAAACTTCTTTTATCCTTTCCCTGACCATGTGACTAAAACCCAAATGTGAGACATTCAAACTCACCAATCAGATAAATACAACTGATAATCCCCCATGCTCCTAAAGGTGTGACAATTCATAGACCCCAGAAGTACACACATCTTGACCTACAGGCCTTCAGCCCCTCAACTCCAAATGGTCATTGGGGAAAGAGGGGGTGGAAAACATTGAAGCAAATGTCTTTGTTCATTTTAGATATCTTACAAATGTGAACACTAAGAGAGTAAAATATTAACACCAATGCAGACACTGCTACAGAGCAGTTTAAATTCTACACTGTTCTGGTGTTGACCTAACACTTAAAAAAAAAAAAGATATCACAATCTTCTCAACCTTATAATATTACACCATCCTGGTGTTGATAGTAGTGTTGCACTGTGCACCGATACTTCAAAAGTATCGCAA
Organism: Tiaroga cobitis; assembly: GCA_030578255.1. Taxonomy (NCBI): domain Eukaryota; kingdom Metazoa; phylum Chordata; class Actinopteri; order Cypriniformes; family Leuciscidae; genus Tiaroga; species Tiaroga cobitis. The sequence goes on along the minus strand of CM060598.1, from coordinate 44,658,875 downwards.
TTCTCGTAAATTAAAAACGTCACGATTCCTAAATGTATTAGTATGGATACTTTTATAAATGACCGCGTTCCAGATTTGTTAACGACGTAGTTGGTGTGTGCAACACACGCTTCCAGTGCCTCCCTATGGACGTCTTTGTTTTTTCTCCTCACGCACGCAGCGAAGCAGCTGTATTGTAGCACTGTCATGAGACAATCATGAGACAAACACTACAGCGAGATGGCTGCATGTCCGAGCACAAGTGATACTGAGGCCGCGGAGAGTCTGGACTTTTCCCAGTGGGCCGATAGTGTTTCGAGGCCGCGAGGGCCGGTCTGATAATAGTTAGGCTATACATGATCGCTGGTCAAACTGTGCAGCCTCTCTGCTCAACCCGTAAATAAATGCATCGATCCGCAGATTATGTTTGAGTTCTTAAATGGTCTGTAGATCTTTTGCCAAGCGTGTTAGAAATTACAGGTTCTAAACCGCACTCGTATAGTTTTTTTCTCTCTCTCATCAAAACCGAATATGTTCATCAGTGGTTACAGTAGATAAGCAGGGACAGTTTGTGTGCCTATTATTTTGTGATTTCACAGGAGTCTCCACAACGGCCATAGATTGAAGCGCGCGTCCGAGTGAAGACTGCGCGAGCCACAGAGAACCATGTATCTGTCACCGGTGTGGGCCGGGGCGGACTCGGATGACCAGCCACCCCTGACTTAGACCCCACCGTGAGGAGCCGACACCACGGGTCCGCGACAGATGGACAACGCAGACCAGAGATAAGTTTAAAGGAATAACAATCTTTATTGAACACAATATATCAATGAGCACAAACGTGATAGACTTCAGTGTCCTCTAGGTGTTCTTCGGCTACGAGTAAGTACTGATCGGACGTCACAGTTTCGCCCTGACGGCGACTTCACCAATGATACGGCTCACTTCAGGACTTGGACGGTAAGTAGGAAGGTAAGGATTCTTCTCAGTACAGGATACTTTCATCAGTGCACAGTAGTGGGACAATGATTCAAAAGCTTACTTCACCAGCGATGCTGCATACTTCCAGACTCAGACGGTAAGTAGGAAGGTAAGGATTCTACTCAGTATAGGATACTTTCGTCAGTGCACAGTAGTGAGACAATGATTCAGAAGCTTACTTCACCAGCGATGCTGCATACTTTCAGACTCAGACGGTAAGTAGGAAGGTAAAGATTCTTCTCAGTATAGGATACTTTCCAGCTCAGCTGTATCACTCTGGGCTTCTGATGGAGAGCAGATATAATAACTTTTCACAAACGTGTAAGCAGGGGTTGGGGCCACTTCTCAGCAAAAGCACACCACACTCGTGTTCACTTCAAATCCACAGCCATGAATCAATGTATATATAAATAAGGCAAAAGCACTGCAATTCACTCACACGATAGGGCTGATCAGAGGCCTCAATCCATTCGTTACACTCCCGTGGGGGATATTTAATCCTCAGTTCCTCCTCAGCACACTCCAAAACACATAGCTTCCCCAACAGTCAGATTTACATTCACTGCATCCTCTTCGAGCTTTTCGAATGTTCGTAAGATGAAATTAATTCACTTATCTTTCGCTCTCCCTTCACAGCGCAGATTCAATCGATAAATCAGTCCAGCAGATCCCACAGACGAACTCCGATCCAGCAGACTTAAATGGGCAGCTTCCACACCCAGACCACTTCCCCGAGCAAGCTTGTGCCCAAAACTGCTCCGAGAAACCAGAACAACGCCGAAACCTCTTTGAATAGGCCTTTATCTTTGGCTTGTGAAGCCTGTGTGAACGCCGCTCCTCTCTCTCTCACACCTGCAGTGCATTAACGCTAATCAGGCCGGAAAATGGCCGTATCTGGGATACTTGCATATCTGGGATATGCAAGCATCCCAGAATGCATCTCGCACCAACCAGCAAGCGTCAATAGCAGAGGAGAAAACCCGCGTAATATCAAAATACTACTGTAACTGTTATTGTGTCATGAAATGTAATTTTAAGAATGTTTCAGGCGAGAATGTGGTTGTTTAAAGCTCAAATCTGACGTTTTCGGAGTTGTGACATCCAGGCGTTCACCGCGGGTGTTCAACGCTCATCAACCCCGACTGGAACAGCTTTTCCTCGGCAAGTGATTCTGACGTTTGCCGCTGGCTCTGATGTCTCTAGTCTAGTGGATAAACTTGACGTATAATTCATCTTGTGTATAAGTCGATCTTTGGTCTCATTAAACTATTGTTTGTTCCATGGCAAAAAATCGTTTTGGCTGAGGGCAAAGTGAAGTTTCATAACTTTATATATTTAGGCTACTTAACTTTGTAGCCTATTAGAGAGCTTACTTATGTTTGAACTGTTTGCCTTATTTATCATTGTAGATATTATTGATCATTAAAACTGACATTTAACAAAAAGAGACAGGGTTGTGTAATTTTATTTTATATATGTAGCGCCCCCTACCTGTCTTTCTTGTAACTAAGTAGGACAGCACTCCAGATTCATGAACTAAATGCCTACAGATGTTGAAGTAGGCCCCTCTGATGTCACTAACTGAATAAATTTTCCTGAATGAAAATTATAATAAAACTCTATACTCAACTATGTTTAAACAATCTGGTATAAACTCTTTTTGAATGAATAAAACTCTTGGAAAGTAACAAAATGTAAAGAATTTAATTTGTATAAAATAAAATAAATCAAAGTTGATCATAAACAAAGTAACAGTAAGTTAATAATTCACACAGTCTCAAATCACCAATAAACCAATACCACACCGAATATGCAATATATTAGGTGTCAACATTAATGAATGTGTATGTCACACTTTCACTAAAGATGAAATGGTCAAAAAATCACAGTTTTTAAGTGCGCTGAAACAACATATGAATGAACACAAAACACTGTGGGCCCACACACACACACACACAACCGTTAGTCCACACACACACCGTTGCAGGCCTGAGACGTTGCTGGGGTACGTGGTGGCCTTTGAAACGAGCAAACTGGCCGCTTCACTCTCCTGAGCTGGAAAACAAACTTACAACAGGGTACCTGAATTCAGTTTGGAACCATAAGTGACTCAGCTGCACTGAAGAAACCTCTGGAAATCTTCCTCCTGTCGTCGCTGCGCGTCCTCTGAATAAGGGCCAGCGGCCTCCGGGATATCGTCCTCCGGTGCGCGGCTGCGCTCTCTCTGACAACACGCCACAGCCTTCTGTCGCGGCCAGCAGACTCCCGATTCGCGCGTTAAACTGAGCACTATGTGGACTTCACAGACATAAACAACAAACCACTAAAGTGAGTGACTTCAGTCTTTGATTCCGTCCCCAGTTATCTTTAAAATAACTTAAAACACTGTCCGTATGGGCGATACGGTACCACAAACGAAACAACAACAAACAAACAAAACCCGCGCTGTTGAGCTAACACACCCGGAGAACTCAGTTACAAAACAAGATAACCCATATACTCAAATTTGTGTATCTTACACACGTTACTATGGACAATTAGTGTTGTAATCAGATGGATTATCGATTAAACAGCTTTTTGTTACCGCAATCTCTCAGACTCTTTCAGAATCGGCCGCACTTGTCCATATCTTCTCACTCTCTCCCCACACTTGTCAAAACAAAAACTCTCATCTCCCGAACAACCACTCACGTTACACAAAACACCAGTGAGGGCGGAACTTAATTCACATAAACCAATAAAATAATCAAACACCTAAAAGATGGTCAAAGCCACGTTTTTCACATGTACACATCGATCAAACTTGTATATCATGCACGCGCGCTCTTAAAGGAACAAATAGAGGGTATGCGCATGACGTCACCGTCGGCCGGAGTGAATGCGGTCACGCCCACAAGTGGCAAAAAGACTGAGCGGCAGCATTTGTTTTCAGCGTGAATGCCGTGATAAACGCACGAAACACATCTAAAACGGGAAAGAGCTTTGAGAGATTGACTGTACAACTAGATTTGACCAGAAATCTGAGTTACTGTATATTTTTACAGACTGCAAAAAGCTACAGAACAGACTATATTCTGCATAATTGGATGTTTTTAAATAAACACTGACAAAAAACTATACAAGTTTTAGGGCTGGACGATATGATGATATACAGTATAACATTAATGTAAGTGATCACTCGGATTTAGACCTATCTATATTGTATTTATATAAAACGTTTACAGGCAAATTTTCTTAATTTATTTCCCCGGCGTCGAAATCAGGCACATATAAATGTCAGGAAACACGATTCCTGGCTGCATGTCAATATCCATAGATCACTGACTGGATCTTTGATAAGTTGTAAGGAACACTATATCGAGTCCAACTTTTAGTTTAAACTGATAATAGTTTGTTTTACTCGCGTTTTCGCAGTTTCCCCTATTAACTCCAGTCACGCAGCAGCTCTTCTGCCACTATGGCCCTGTCCCAAATGGAACCCTAAGCACTCGCGGTCTTCCTCTGAGTCCGCACTTTCGCGACGTAACGCCGCTTTGAATGTCGGGAAGAAGTCTGCTGTGGAGTCCGCATCAGCGCGGGCTCGGCAAAAGTGTGCATCAAGGGCGCAAATCGACCGCAGAGGGGGCGCTCGCGAGCACCCTTCTGAGATCTAAAAATGACAAATGGGACACACTGCGGTCTCACGGACTTAACGGACACGCGCACGCGGCAGCCATTGTAAGTCCACAAGACCGAAAGTGCACATGAAGTGTGCCATTTGGGATTGGGCCTCAGTCCGGCTGAGGGGGGCGTGTTCCGGCGGGGAAGTGACGTTAATGCATTCCCTCTATACCTTATACTGACTAAACAAAGATGAATAGTTAATTCACATGTTATCTCTTGATGAACCCTCTGGGCTTCTTCGTAAATGGGTTACACTTAGCTTCCTCCCGGTCAAAAACGGACGAAGCCTTAAAATTGAACTTTACTTCTTCCCAGGATAACCATTCAAATATATTTTTGTTCTATAATATTTTCTGATTATTATTTAGAATTTTTAGAATTTTTTATGATACTTTGCATTAATTATATAATTTTTATGAGCTATTTTTTCCATTAGAATTAATATACATATTTTTATTTTATATATATATATTTTTTTTTCCAATAAATACAACATTTCACATCAAAATAGAGTGTCAGCTTAATAAAAAAAAATAATTCAAGTAGAAGAGCGCCACCTAGTGGCTTTAAAAATAGTTACATGTGTGCAATGTCCTGTACCAGCCTGTAGGCTGCCTATAGCTTCCTATATAAATACATAGAAAGGCTTTTTGATTCTTTTTGTTGATTTAGACATGATTTCTCAATCTTATTCGTTTTTTTATTTTAATATACATTTAGATATTCTAAAAGACTAATTATTTATTTTTTTTAACAATTTTTTTAAGATAAGTATTAGGTTTTGCGTTATGATTACAATCAAACTATAGCATTTGGTTAGAAAGGGAACACAATGCAAACATTTTTGTTACTCAGTATTTGATCATTCAAATAATTTAACAAAAAAAGGGATGGTTAGTGATAATTCAAAACACTTCATACAGACATTTTGCAATAAATTGGTATTTTTTATTAATTTTAATTCAATAAGTAGTAATAACTTCAGAAGGGAACAGCAATTGTGATGAACGTAAATAAACAAAATAAATAACAGCAAACAATCATTTACTAGGTTAAAAAATAAAATGTTAATAATAATAATAACAATAATAAACATTATTTTAACTATATACATACAAACTGTAATTATTTTATTTATTGTTGAATATGGAATAGATATCAGGAACTCATTCTAAAATAAAAACAAACAATAATCATCAAACAGTAAATTGATTTTTTTTTAAAGTACGGTAATAATAATAATAATACAGATTATTTGAACTATAAACATACAAACTGTCTGCTAATTGTTTCACTTATGACTGCAGATGCAACAGATAGTGACAGTGTGTTTCTTGCAGACTGGAAGTGTGCCAGTTAATCTCTCTCTCTCTCTCTCTCTCTCTCTCTCTCTCTCTCTCTCTCTCTCTCTCTCTCTCTCTCTCTCTCTCTCTCTGTGTGTGTGTGTGTGTGTGTGTGTGTGTGCGTGCATGCGTGTGTGGGTGTGAGTGCGCATTTGAGCAAGATTTTTTTCTCATTTATTGATTTTATTTTTCATATTCTACAAATTTGCTGTTGCAGTCTTGCCAGTTTATCTGTGTATGTGTTTGTGTGCGTGTGTGTGTGTGTGTGTGTGTGTGTGGGGGGGGGTAATCTTATTTGCACTCTTGATGTTCTAGAGTGTCACCCCTTCATTGCTGTACACTTTTTTTCGGCACAGTTGCTGATCTGTAGCTTGTACCAGCAAAAGTTTCTCTGAGTTTTCCTATTTTTTCGTATTTCCCATTCATTTCCTATGTCGGTCATTTTTGACCGGGAGGAAGCTAAGTGTGACTTTTTTTTTTACGACCCTTTAACAAATCAGAATCATCTCCTTGATTTTTTTGTGTGTTCATATAGGTAATACATGAAAAGTCACCAAGTTTCAGCCCGATCCGATCAAGCAAAAAAATTAAACATTTCAAAACGTAACAGTTTTCGGTCATTTTTGACCGAAGAAGCCCAGAGGGTTAAACCTAAATACAAGCTAATAAATTGAGGTAACTTATTAACAGCATACTTATAACCTACTGGGTTACATATATAAGACTAGAAAGATAACTTAGTACAGTAACCAGGCGCTGTTAGACAGGCTTAGTGCATGTACGCTTCACGTAAGAACCGCGCATCAACACGTGAATGACTTGTTTAACCGACAAGGCTTTAAAGCACATGCAAATAATTACGCTAACTTTTGTGAACTGCAGCGTCCCTTCCTCTGCGTTAACATTTGATGTGAATATACGTCGCGTTGTAGCCTATGCTGAGACGGAGGCGCCAGAAATGCAACTGATATAATAGGCCTATGCACGATACTACAACATTTCTTCAAAAGCAGACCGTGGAGATATTTTAATCGTCCACGATCATAAATCGTGCTATCGCACTTGCCACAGACAAAATAAACACTGCACATTGAGTTTACACACACAAACCACTGTTATAACATAAAAGCAAGCAGGCTACTGGTTTGGCATGATATGACTGAAGGAATTTGACTGAATGCGTGCAAAGTGCGCTCCCTTAATAATTCCTAAAAAGCTGACATCATCAGTTCATCGTGATCTCACACATCTCTGTTATTATCAATGAAGCTGACTGCACAATAAATCTTTCACAATATATACACTTTGTTTGTTCAAATTAGAGGATTTGCCAGCATACAGAATTCAGCTCCGAACAAAAAGTCAGTTTTGAGCGGAGAGGGGAGTCTATCTTAAATGCTTCTGATTGCCCATTGTGTTCAAGAAATCAAATGTCTGTGATAGGCTAAATCGCTCAACGCTGCAAACATGTTATAAAAAGTCTATAAAAACTCTGTAAATCGTTTCTATTTTGTAATGTACAAAAATGTAGTAGTTTTTATGTTTTATTCATATATATTTCTAGTTTAAAACATGTAAAAACCCGCGAATCGTTTTATTCTCCGCAACCCGCACACACAGTGAGTGCATTAGCGCCCGCGCTTGCACTCGGCCTTGCACTCGGCCATCAAATAGTCCCGCGCCACACTCTTGTCTTTTGCATTGGGAGTGCACGTCTCTAGATCAAGGGCCCAGCCCGAGGATAGTGACGGGAAATGTCGGGTCAAGTTCGGGCTCGGGCAGAGAATCTAAGCTCTAGTTCCTTTGCGACTGACGTATCGATCTTGCCGAATCAGGTAGCCTACTCAAGACAAGTACACCTGGCTGCAGCCTGCAGATCTGGGTGGGGCTGCACGTGCAGCTCCACCCGTAACACTTCTCATTGGTTAGTGGCAAAGTGATGACGTCGATCGAGGCGGGGCCGCACCTGGGGCGGGGCTGCATGTGTAGTCCCGCCCATAACGCTTCTCATTGGTTAGTGGCACAGCAATGACGTCGACGCCACGGTAAACAGGAAATGGGGTTGAAAAACTCATGTTCAGCAGAAGAAAGAAACTCATACAGGTTTGCAACAACTTGAGGGTGAGTAAATGATGACAGAGTTTTAATTTTTGGGTGGAGTATTTCTTTAATACTGCAATATGTTTTATACATGGATTTGTTTCCAATAAGGAGTGGGTGGGCCGGGCGAGGCGGGAGATGAGGGAGAGCTTTAGTGAGTGTGAATGTACATGTGCTGTATTATCTTTGTCTTTGTCTCGAAGACCTCGTCGAAAACGAGATGCTTCATCTCAAGGGGTTATCCTCCTAACAATAAATTTCAAATATATTTATGGTAACACTTTACAATACGGTTCATTAGTTAACATTAGTTACCTATTTTAGTTAACATAAACTAAGAATGAACAATACTTCTACATCATTTATTAATCTTAGTTAATATTAATTTCAACATTTACTAATATATTATTAAAATCAAAGGTTGTATATCTGTTAACATTAGTTAATGCACTGTGAACTAACATTAACAGCTGTATTTTTATTAACTAACATTAACAAAGAACTAATATAGTAACAAATGTATTGCTCATTGTTAGTTCATGTTAGTTAATACATTAACTAATGTTAACTAATGAACCTTATTGTAAAGTGTTATCATAAATATATATATTTGAAATTTATTGTTAGGAGGATAACCCCTTGAGATGAAGGATCTAGTTTTCGACGAGGTCCTCGAAGACGTATATATATATATATATATATATATACAGTATATATACACACTGAACCAAATTATAAATGCACCACTTTTGTTTTTGCCCCCATTTTTCATGAGCTGAACTCAAAGATTCACAAAAGGCCTATTTTTCTCAAATATTTTTCACAAATCTGTTTAAATCTGTGTTAGTGAGCACTTCTCCTTTGCCGAGATAATCCATCCACCTCACAGGTGTGGCATATCAAGATGCTGATTAGACAGCATGATTATTGCACAGGTGTGCCTTAGGCTGGCCACAATAAAAGACCACTCTAAAATGTGCAGTTGTACTGTATTGGGGGGTCCGGGGGTTCCGAAAACCAGTCAGTATCTGGTGTGACCACCATTTACCTCATGCAGTGCAACACATCTCCTTCGCATAGAGTTGATCAGGTTGTTGATTGTGGCCTGTGGAATGTTGGTCCATTCCTCTTCAATGGCTGTGCGAAGTTGCTGGATATTGGCAGGACCTGGAACACACTGTCGTATACGCCGATCCAGAGCATCCCAAACATGCCCAATGGGTTACATGTCCGGTGAGTATGCTGGCCATGCAAGAACTGGGATGTTTTCAGCTTCCAGGAATTGTGTACAGATCCTTGCAACATGGGGCCGTGCATTATCATGCTGCAACATGAGGTGATGGTCGTGGATGAATGGACAACAATGGGCCTCAGGATCTCGTCACGCTGTGCATTCAAAATGCCATCAAATAAATGCACCTGTGTTCGTTGTCCATAACATACGCCTACCCATACCATAACCCCACCGCCACCATGGGCCACTCGATCCACAATGTTGACATCAGCAAACCGCTCACCCACACAACGCCATACACGCTGTCTGCCATCTGCCCTGTACAGTGAATCTGCCATCTGCCCTTGCAGCAGCTGTTGGTGGCTGGTCTCAGACGATATTGGAGGTGAAGATGCTGGATGTGGATGTCCTGGGCTGGTGTGGTTACACGTGGTCTGCGGTTGCGAGGCCGATTGGATTTACTGCCAAATTCTCTGAAACGCCTTTGGAGACGGCTTATGGTAGAGAAATGAACATTCAATTCACGGGCAACAGCTCTGGTGGACATTCCTGCAGTCAGCATGCCAATTGCACGCTCCCTCAAAACTTGCGACATCAGTGACATTGTGCTGTGTGATAAAACTGCACATTTTAGAGTAGCCTTTTATTGTGGCCAGCCTAAGGCACACCTGTGCAATAATAATGCTGTCTAATCAGCATCTTAAAGGGTCACTCCACCCATTTCAACATTAATCTTTATTGAAAGTGGGTTATATATGTAGTCGAAATGTAAAATAAATTTTGAATTTGGTGCCCTCTTGACCGAGAAAAGACAGAAAATAACTTTAGGGTGCATTTGTATGTAAGACAACAACTCCCACAATGCACCACATTGCACAGCTCTGCAAGCCACTCCCACTAATCCAGAACAGCACGCAAACATCAGAGAAATCCCTCTTCCGTCTACAAGGCTAGCTGCCAAAAGAGTTTGAAATTAATTTCACACAAAATGTCTATTTAGTTGGCTATGGCGAGCAGGAAGAGGGTGAGAGGACGGCGCGAGTGATAATGAATGACAACTGTGAGACGCAGCGGTCTCATATCTCTCACGGAGGAGCGGAAGCACAAAAGGAACAGGCCTGATTTTATGTTTTGTTTCTGTTGTGTGTGGCCAGCTGGCTTATAATTTTGTTTTGTATTTGTTTATTTTACTATTAAAATGTTTAAATGTTCGCCAGTTCCCGCCTCCTTCTAACCACAACAATGAACTCCGTTACATTGGCAAACTCATTAGCGAATTACTCCTCGTTTGTATTTCGTTTCTATGGTGAATTATTGCATGATACCTGGATGTTCAGTCAGAACATATGCGGTGCGACACTAGGATGGTTCACATCACAACACAAACGTCCGTGTGCTCGTCTGATTCAGAGATTTCGTCCAGGAGAAATTGCTATCGTTGAAATTCTCTGCAGCAGACGGACTCTATCTGTGTCCGTAGCGCACAGCGAGAGCACAGGCACCAGCGGTCCGCCTCAGCTCGAGCCAGCCCTGGCTCCTTGTCCGCTCCAGTCCACCCAGCTCGAACCCGTCCGGGCTCCTCGTCCGCCTCCTGTTCCTCCAGCAGCCTCAGCTGCTCTTCACTATATTGCGGCTCGTAAAGATACCCACGACCAGCGGATTCGAGCAGCAGAATTTCAAAATCCTCTACTTCTATATCAAGTTTAGTTTCTTCCATATCGTGTTTAGTTTCTTCCGTCATTGTCATAACTTCCTATCTTCACAGCGCTTGTTAGCTTAGCTTATAAACAAGATGGCTGATATTGATTTCAGTATCTACAAGTGAAGTCCCACCCACTGATCTGTGATAGCTCTGTTAGTGCATTAGGTCCAACCTATGGGCGGGTTTGAAAGGGTGGGATCTAGTGCTTGTAGTCTTTAGAGAAATCCCCCCTTCTCCCCCCTACACTTCCTCCTACAATGACGTAAAATGACGATTTTTGCGTCATTGTAGGAGGAAGTGAAAAAGGTAAATAGCAGATTTCTCTCGTCTCAGGGGAAAATGAGAGAGTGTTGCACGACCATTCAATAGTATGACTAGGTTTCTAACAATGGAAAGCTTAATGCAAATGGGTGGAGTGACCCTTTAATATGCCACACCTGTGAGGTGGATGGATTATCTCGGCAAAGAAGAAGTGCTCACTAACATAGATTTAGACAGATTTGTGAACAATATTTGAGTGAAATAGGCCTTTTATGTACATAGAAAAAGTCTTAGATCTTTGAGTTCAGCTCATGAAAAATGGGGGCAAAAACAAGTGTTGCGTTTATAATTTTGTTCAGTGTATATATTTATATATTTCGGACCAAACTATCAGCCAAACAAGAGTTAAACAGAAATCTTCAGTTAGTAAATAAAAAATATATATTTTGTTTTGACAAAAAAAAAGTGTAATTTTCTATTCATAGAATCAAAGAAAAAACTTTTTCAACAGGATAACTTATTCTTTATTGAATTTTTCCTTCATGAATTCCATAGAACAATACAACAAAATTTCTGGATAATTTTGGTGATTGAGTTTTCAGCATGGTCATAACCATTTTCATCAATATCTTCATAAACGCTAAGAATATATCATACACATTAAATACAGCACAACCCAAAGGCATCGAGAGTTTCACAAGACATATCAAACACCACTAACAACGGAGAAGTTGAGTAGCATATTCATTTGGAGGAGGAGAAGAGTGGGCCAGAGCAGAGAATGGAAGATAAAGAGAGAGAAAGAGAGAGAGAAAATGAGGGAGGGAGAGACACGCTAATATATTTAGCAGGCCGATGGCCATCTACCCAAAGCGAAACCTGGTTTTCCTCAAAGTTGCAGGCAAATTAAAGAGTTTGAAAAAATATTAGATAGTTAGTTACAAGTCTGGGTAAGCTTGCATTATGAGCATCTGATCATGCAATAATATAAAGAATCTCATCATAACAACGTCTGCATCAGCCCTAAATAAAATGATTATCAACTCAGGGGAAAAACAAATCTGGTGCACTTACTAGATTAACTTAGCATCCTCATATGATATATACTGATTGAATACTATACAGAACAATAACTTTAAGACTTTATTGCACCAGTATAACGTGGTTCAAATGATAAATGTGAATTTCGTAGCTAATTTAATTGACCCCTTTGATTCCAGCCAGGAGGTCTAGCTATCCCGTACACTTTTGATCATCTGGCATTTTCAGTGAATGATTGATCAAGCAGAAAAATAATCTAAACTGGCATTCAGGAAATCTTCTGATGGAAATCATAGAAATTTCACATCACACCAGTTCATGATATTGGTTAAAGAATGTGCAGGTACTTTATATATATATATTTTATATGTACATCTGAAAATATACCTCAATATCACAGGCTTAAATCCTGTAATATTGTATATGTTTCTGAGAGAGGGAAAAGGGAAAATATTGACGAAATTGAAACTGACATGTATATCTACATTACTGACATCTCAACACACAAGAATGGTTCTCTCTGTCCGGTGCTCACACAACACAAACGAAACCCCAATCTATATATATATATATATATATATTTATATATCTAGTTTTAGCATCCTCTAACTTAAACAGCACTACATCAACACAGCACTCAGAGGCATTGTGTAATGAACAACCATGCTAATTCTGCACCGAGAACGCATGTGCTTTTCATAATACAACGATTTAAGAGAGAGAATTGAACAAAGTCAACATTTTCAGTCAGGAAATGAGAAATGCTTTGAGATACCCTTGACCGTTTTGCTTGCTGGTTGAAGTAATGTGGTCCCTCCATGAGTTTGAGAATGATTCTGCCCACGGTAGCCCTGGATGCCCCCCACCGCCTCAGTGTCGGTCACATTAGTGCTCCATCCCACCCATGAAGAAATAAAAAGCAACAAAATACCAAACAAAACTAAAGAGGTCAACATACAAATGGAACAAACTGTACCAAACCACAACCCACCAGAGTTAAAAAAATTAACAAGGAACAGATTCTGTGGGGCTTTGTGATTTTTTTCACATTATCATTGTTATTATTGTATTTATTTAGGGTCTCTAAATTGAACTAGACTACAGTATTATAATCCCATACATATCATTAGGAAGTATTTATATATATATATATATATTAGTTTAGAATGATATCTTTACAGCACAGACAAATACATTCTCTCAAGTTTAGCATCACTATTGTCAACATCATCAATTAAAAATTCATATAGCAATAAGATTCATATATTTTTTCATATTTTGGTACAGTTTTTAAGTGTTTTGAAATTTGATCGAACATTTTTAGTTGTATACGTCACAATAATAAACAGCACATTAAAACCCCTCTGCTTTATCCCGCTCCCCTCAGTATGTGATTTTAGATTACCCCATCCCCCTCCCCTCCCTCCCGCCCCTCTTATCTTTCACAGACGTAAGCACAAACGCACAAACAGGAAGTGTGAAGAAGTGTGGGGTTGTGGGTAGGGTTCAGGCACCACACTGCTAGAGTCACACGATCAACTTCTTTCTGTGGAGAGACAGAGAATAAACGGATATTAAAATACTGGCTGATAATAACCAATAAATGGCTCGAATGATTTTGTTCATATGAATTTCATATGATTTTGTTTATTATTAAAATTAACTACTAAAAACTGAAATCAAATGTTTAAAACGAATATAACTATAGAATCAATTCTTAATGCGCATGTGAACGCCATCAGGTCACAGGTTCGCGTTTAAAGTCTGTTTAGAGAGAACGCCGTCGTCTTAGTGGCCCCTAATTTGATAACAAATGATAATTTTGCTGGAAGAGAATCAATCCAAACTAACTGATTGGAAAAAACATTATTCAAAAATCGCTATAAATCGCTGTTTATCTCTGTAAAGCTGCTTTGAAACAATCTACATTGTTAAAAGCGCTATATAAATGAAGATGACTTGACTTGACTTAAAATGCTACAAGCAGAGCTTGAAGTGGGGAAAAAAGTGCCAGTACTTCCCCTCGGTTGAAGTGTGGGCGGTCAGAGTACCGGCAACATGTGAGAAGTAAGTAGACAAAAAAAAAAAAAAAAGTATTATCTATAGCAGTGGTTCTCAACCTTTTTGAGGCCAGCGCCCCCTATCCAATATCATAGGTCCCCGACCGCCCCCCACCCCCAAACTGAGCAAGCAGGAACGAGTAACTAATGAAAAAAGTACAAAATTGTAATTTATTAATACAATCGAACTATACTCCACAGTGATTAATCCAAAAAACAAGCTATAAACTGCATTGAATAGCAATAGCAGTGTTTCTCACTTGATTTTTGATATATCTGTGGTGGGTGGACCTCGAGCCTTCTAGGGGGGTTCGGGGGCAAACCCCCCTAGCTCTAACCCATATTCAGGGTGCAAATTAAACAAAGAAAAATCTTTTAGTTGTGTTTGTCTACATTACACTACTACATAATAATAGTTATATTAATCCCATGACAGTAATAGCCATATATTATAAAACAAATACACTGAAAAATAAAGGACAGTCATTAAAGCGGTAATGTTTGCACGTAGGTTTTATTAGCATTTAGGAGAGTATTGCAAGAAGCTGCTTACATTAACCTTACTTTCGAAAAATAAATAAATACAATCATGATTTTTCATGAAAAATTATGTTAGAATTGTAGGCATAAAATACCTTGGTATCAGGTATAATTAATTCATTTGCAATTAATTTGGTTTGTCGTGATTAATTTGTTTTCATAATCAGTAAAAAGAAAAATCTTCTAACAAGAATAAACACATATGAACAATTAAATTATTATTGTATTATTATTGTTTTTATATCTTGAAACTAATGTTACCCAAGCATCGTTTCGCGCTCTGATGTAATGGAGTAATGAATAGCCTATACATTACCAAAATGTGATTGCAGAATGTATTTAAATATTTGCTAATATAATATAAAAATTATCCATCAAATTGTCATTTTTAAATTGAGTTAACAATAATGCCTGACCAGTAAATTACTTGGTGAACAAAGAAAGCATTTTGGCATTAGGCATTGGAATTAGTTAATGCCTAAAATTTTTTAAGTTTTACCTTTAATATGAATAGAATTTAGTTTAATTTTGAAATTCGTCGCCGGAGTAAATGGGAACCTGATTTATTGAAAATATTTGAAAAAATAGAAGTGTTTCTTTAAGCTACACTGTGTAACTTTTTTAGTTTATTCTTAGCTAAAAACACTTAGTTCTTTCAAAAATATATGTGCTCATTAATGTATATTTACTTCGTTCAAGTAATAAAGTATTCTCGTGAATATGCCATTGAAAATACATACGGGTAAGGGGTTCTAATGTCGGTCACCATGTTGCCCCTCCATCTTGAAAGTACATTAGCCAAAGAGGGACATACCCGTTAATTCAACCTTCGCCTTTCGCGTTTTAACACTCGATGGCACCGTGTCCAATGTGAAGAGGGGGATTGCTTGAGACTGATATATAAAAACCTGAAAGCCTTTTTGAAAGTCTGTTGCTGATGGAGGATCACTCTTATTCTCGAGGATACGTATCAGAGTCGCCAAGGAAGCGAAAAAGAGTTAAAAGTTAAAAAGTTACTTTACTAAGATTAGCTTGCATTCGTCTGGGAACCTGATAACTGATGTTAGCAATGAAATGGTAAAACAATTACGAAAACATAAAACTATTATTCATTTTGCATAGATGTCATAACCTATATGTTACCTGACTTATTAAATTACTGCAAATTATAATAGTTTTCTAAAATAACCTCATCACTTGAAGGAACACTCATGGACGAGGACGAACTGGAAGCCATGTTAATCTTGGACTACATTGGCCACCGTAGGAGTTAAAACGAAATCGGAATTGAGAGGAACAGAAACTAATATTCACTGGATGGTCATATACCTTTTCACCGCTAGATGGGGGTAAAAATCACACAGTGTAGCTTTAAGTCAATACTTTTTAATGGGTTTGTCAACTTTCCATTCCTCCGCTGCGTGATTCTAGCCAGCGCTGGATTTTTGTCAGCGCGAAACGCATGTTTGTAGATTCTAGTCAGAGCGCTGGTCTATAACTGGAAAAATAATAGAGTCGTTGCAAAAGTAACGATACATAGCTTAGGCTTTGTGCATTAAACTGGAAGAAGAATCACAACAAGCGCGTCGGTGAGAACACTCATTTAAACAGCATTCACACCCGAACTTGACTGCACATTATATTTTTGACATTATTGATACTGCTTTCAATCGTAATGCAATAGAAATGAACACAAAAAAACCTGCTAGTATACTGACGGTGGACTTGCGGTCAGGAGTATGCTAGAACGGCGGCGGACGAATGATTTTCTTTTTTCTATTTGAGCGCTGCTGTGCTGACGTTTTCTTTCATGCACACCATAGACGCGCGCGCACACACTATATGACATCACAATCTACGCATATGTTTTACAACATAATTTAACATATGTGAGCAAAATGAGTCACAGTGACCCAAATTTCAATATTGAGATTTTGGCATTAATGGAAAGAGGAGACCATCAGCTTTCAAATGATATCCTAGTCAAACCTTGAATGGTTGTAAAGATATACACATTTGAATTTTGGTCGTCTGCCCTCTTTTTCCAATTGAAAACCTGAGAAAATCGCTTTTAAAGTTTTTTGCCCATTTTTTGTTGATCTCTTTCAAAATCCATTGCGTTTAAAGGGATAAAGTATTTATTTGCTTAATTTGACCGAAGACATTAATATATATATATATAAATGCTATTAAACCAGGCTGAAGCTCAAATTTTAAAGTTTTTATTTGAATAAATAATTTAAAAGGCACTTTTACAAATATTTACTAAAATCAGAAAGATTGAACAGAGGTGCTACATTTTTGCTTGAGAGAGATTCTATGTGTGTGTGTCTCTGTGTGTGTCTGTGTGTGTGTGTGTCTCTGTGTGTGTGAGTGTGTCAGTGCGTGTGTTTGTGTGTGTGTGTGTATTTTCTGTGTGTGTGTGTGTGTCTGTCTCACTTTCTTCTTTGAGCATCTTGTCATCTTGGAATTGTGAAAGTGGCAACTGAGTTTCCCCAACAGGACCAGGTCTTTCTCGTATTCGGTGAGAGAGGCCATAGACAGACGTATCTCGTAAACGAAATCATCAAATGACCGAAAACACGGCTCTCCATCGTTGAGTTTACACCCTTCACAGCAAAATGCACGTATTTTTGCTAACTTGTCATCTCGCTCACTACTAACTGCTTCACAACTAGACACAACTATTAACAACTATTCACAACTATTAACAACTATTAACTTCCCCGACATCAGTCACAGGCTGTTCAACGTTTTCATCATCATCATTGTGATCCTCTTCCACAGGCCTGTCACTTTCGCTGTCGCTGTCATCAGAGGATGACACATCTCCAGATCCAAAAAAATCACTGACAAGCCTTAGCCACTCTTGCTGACCAGCAGCAGAGCTTAGGTTAGAAGCCTCCAGTGAGTTCAACGCTTTGGCGACTTTGCTCTCTTTTGATAGCGACATTTTTCAAATTAATAATATTTAATCTTTCTGAGGAGATCTGCTAGCTTGTTTACAAAGAGCGCTGCGAGTCTGACAGGAGGATGGCTGGGCCAATCGCGTGCCTGTCAGTCGAAACGGGGCTTCCCATTGACAAATGATCAGTGTTTGTGTATATTTCTAAGCTTTTTGATTGGTTCCATACAACGTGTAACACCATTTTTTGAGAGCAGAGATAGTGACGTTTCAGGGGATACCCGGGAAATGCTCAGAGGTGACCAGAGGAGTTGACGAACGAATCCAACGAATTTAGTAAAACTGTGTACACTTTAATAGTCATTTAAATACCTTTACTCAATTATCTGGAGTATGAAACTTTGGGTGATTAGTTTTGAATGTCTATTCTTTGAAATTAGAAAAAAAAAAAAAAAAAAAAAATTGTTGTTTTTCCACATAATCGGCCCATATCTTAAAATGGAACGTTGCGACTTCCGACTCATTTCACCAGAGCGGGTCACATATATGATCCTAACACTTTTTAAATACCCCACTTAAAGTGTTTATTACAAATACATTACTAAATGCTTAAAATGAATCAAAGTAAATGAACACAAATTTGCGTTATATATTTAAACTAGCGAACGCCCCCCATTAACACCTGAATGCCCCCCTTTCAAGACTCTTGCGTCTAACGCCCCCCGTTGTTCTCTACCGCCCCGTTGAGAACCACTAATCTATAGTCTGGTTCATTTCTTTACCTCATGGGGGGGGCTAGTAGAAGTTCTGAATGGCCGGTAACTTAAAACTTTAGTAGCCAAATTGGGCAGTGGGTGAAAAAGTTCATTTCAAACCCTGAATATAATGTACAGTATAAAAATGGAATTTTGAGATTGAAAAGATCTCCTAAAACGTACCTTCCACTCACCAGCCATCTTCCGCTTCCTCAGATATTTCTTCACTCACATCTGGTTGGAAAAGGAGGTGGGTGCCCCCTGCTGTTCATAGCCGGCCTGACCGTATTCGCCACCCTGATTGTAGCCTTGCTGGCTGTAGTCGGGCTGGTAGCCTCCCTGGGAGCCAGCGTACGGGTCAGGCTGCCCATAACCTCCCTGTCCATAGGAATCAGGGGCGGGCTGCTTCTCTTGGGCGGGCTGTTGGCGCATAAAGGGTGCAATGATCCCGGTCTCCTTGAATACAAACCACAGGTTACCTGTCCACAAGATCAGGTTGAGGAAGCCAAAGACCTGGAGAGAAATAGAAAGTTAACAATGCAGTTTCAAATTTAGTTTGATTCACGAGACATTAAAGGACATTATAGTTCACCCTAATTTTTTACTCACCCTTGTGCCATGCCCAATGTAGGGCTGAGCAATATGGCCTTAAAAAAAATCCCAGATTTTTTTCACCAAAAATCTGGTTTACGATTTAAATAGATTTTTTTCCCCCCTACTTAAAATCAATCTGCAGATGACAAAGAAATTGTTCAAAACAAGTTTTAACTTTATTTTGTTTTGATTTTTCCCTTCTGGGATTTGATCTGGATTTCCCCCTTGGGGTTAAAGTGCTATCAGAAACAACAAGCCAAAAATACAAGATGGCCTTTGTAAACAGTGAAAATGTAACATAACTTAACGTAAACATAACATAAAATGGGTGGATTGGGATTGGGATGTAAAAATAAAAAAATTAAATTGCATCACAATAAGTGTATTTGTGATTGTAAAACCTTTGGTAACTAAACAGAATTGTATTAAGTTTAGTGACAACACAATGTTTACATGGTACAATGACAGGTATACTACTGTTTTATTATTGCTTGACACATTTCACAATTTCAATTCATGTGATTTGATTCTGATCTTGATTCAATATTGATTCCTTGTTTGAATAAATATTAGGTACAGTAGATACATTAATGTGTTATGTTAATTGTTCTTCAAAAAAAAAATCTCACCTAATGCTGTAAACATACAGAGCAGTGTCAGCTGGTATTATTATTAAAGGTTAAAAATAACATCTCAAATTAAATATAATGCATTTTTTATCATAACAACATTATAATATTTTAATGATATAGCTAAAAATATAATAAATATGTAATATACTGGAGTTATCATATTTAGCAAAATACTCCTGAGCTTTCCTGAGGTAAATGTAACGTTACATGACATATTGTTCTCCAGTGGTTTTATGGACCTCTTTATGGACCTCTTTTGAAAAACACTGATAGATCGATTTTATTACATTTCGGTAAGTTGAACTGTATCTTTCAAATTACCTATTGATCATTCGTGTTTATTTACCATTAACTAGTAGTAAAGAGTAACAGATGATCGATTCACGTGCCACTTGAACTGAGATCTGTCAGCGATCTGTCACGTCACATTTACAAGCGCCAAAACAGTGTTTATTGTTTGCATTTCGTAATTAAATTGACAGAAGCTGAGAATTTGTTTCATATCAATAGTAACCTTCTCTGTCTTGTCTGTCGGTGTCAGTGTCCTCTTTGCTTCGCGATTTTTCTCTGCATGAGAAAATGGATGTGTGGCATGAGAGCGTGTAAAAAGCGTTTGACAATTGCTTGAGTCTCACGGTGAATTCATGAGAGTTGGCAGCCCTTTAGTTTCGAGTGAAACTAAACGAGCCAATGCACATTGGCATGCGATAATTGCACCAGCTGCTGTGCATCACGGCAAGAGCATATAATAAGCAGCAGGTGCCTCACATCCTTGTTTTTCCGCTGAGGAGCCGGAACTGTGACTCGGCCGTACAGCGGAAGCTCAGCAACTGTGGCGAGGGGACTCACGTCTCCATTCCCTCCTCGGGGAACAAGGGTTACCATACGTAACCAAGATGTTCCCCTTTGTTAGCTCACTGACATGAGTCAGAAGTGATTCTGACGAATGGGGATATCTACCATAACGCCACGGCTGCTGAACCTTCCAGCGCTCCTTTCCTGACCTGACCACAGTGTTGGGCAGAAAGTAGGAGCTCTAAGCAGAGAAGGTCAGTCACTGCTGTTCCACAAGACCCACTCTGACTTATTGGATAATGCTGGGAAAGCGTGACCTTGGAAAGGGGAATGCTGCGGAAGCCACGTCCTACTCCGGAGGGAGGCACTGTGACGGATACATATATGGACTAGCCAAGCAGCTGTGCACCAGTGTATACGTGCTGAGGGTCCCCTCGGTCAGGGAATAAAACAACTGGCAATGGGTCAGGTCTGGAGAGGCAAAAAGATCTATCTGATCGGCTCTGAAGAAGTCCCATATCAGCTGGACCACCTGGGGATGGAGATGCCACTCTCCCGGAAGCTTAGGCTGTCGTGAGAGCTTGTCAGCTGCACGATTGAGCACGCCAGGGATGTGAAAGCGATCTCAGATGCTTCTAACTCCATAGGAGATGGCGGGCGAATTGCGACATGCGGCAGGAGCATAGACCACCTTGACGGTTGATGTACACAACGGTTGCAGTGCTGTTCGTATGGACCAGTACGTGCTTGCCATGTAGCGGCCCTGTGAGGCGGCCCAGCGCAAGGCGTAGTGTGAGCAACTCGAGGCAATTGATGTGCCAACGCAGTTGAGGCCCCGTCCACAGACCTGAAACTGCATGCCAGTTGTACGTGCCACCCCAGCCGGTGGCAGAGGCATCCGTGAAGACCACAGCATGCCTGGATACTTGTTCTAGGGGAACACCTGCCCGTAGAAACGAAGGGTCCGACCACGGGCTGAAGGTTGGAGACGTGCCCCTCTTCCACGCCCATCTCCGGACTCGGCCGGGAAGCCAGTGCTGAAGCGGTCTCATATGAAGCCATCCGAGCGGCGTTACTGTGGATGCCATATGCCCCAGGAGCCTCTGAAAAAGTTTCAGTGGGACCGCTGTCCTGCTCTTGATTGTACTCAAGCAGTTCAACACTGACCGGTCTGGTTGACAGTCCAACTCCATATCGAGATAAGAGATCCTCTGCACAGGGGAGATTGCCCTTGTCCCAGTTGACCCGAAGCCCCAACAGGCTGAAGTGACGGAGCACTAGGTCTGTCACGATAACAAATTTTTCTGGACGATAAATTGTCCAAGAATGATTGAGATAAACGATAATATTGTCGTTCCGAGACCATTTACATCTAAAATAATGATAATGGCATATTAATGCAGGTACACCTTTTTGAAGATCAATAAACTTTTATTTAACACTGAAAATGGAAAACATTTTAAATATCCACAATAAATTAACAAAACAACCAAAAACAATAAAAGCAATCAATGAACTCTCAGTCTCTGTTAGCAAATAATGCACTTGAATAAATACCAAAAACAATAAATAAAATGGATGAAAACAAAACCCGACCCTACCCTATAATAAATTATTTGTTAATAAAGCATTAACACACAAACCACTGTTAATTTAACATAAAAGCAAGCAGGCTACTGCGTGCATGGTTTGGCATGACTGAATGCGCGCAAAGTGCGCTCCCTTAATAATTTCTAAAAAGCTGACAGTTCATTGCGATCTCACACATCTCTGTTATTACATTGAAGCTGACTGCACAATGAATCTTTCAAAATCTCCACACTTTGTTGGTTATAATTACAGGATTTGCCAGCATACAGAATTCAGCACTGAACAAAAAGTCTGTTTTGAGCGGTGAGGGGAGTCAATCATGAATGCTTGTGATTGGCCATTGCGTTCAAGAAATCAACACATATGTCTGTGATTGGCTACATCGCTCAACGCTGCAAACATGTTATGAATAGAAACTCTGGCCTGTAAATCGTTTTTATTTTGTTTTAGTTGTTCTTGTTGCTTTTCTGCAACAGATGAATAAAAATATATTAGTTTTTATGTTTTATTCAAAGATATTTCTAGTTTGCGGGAGTCCCGCGAATCGTTTTATTCTCCCGCAACTCGCACCAACAGAGTGAGTGCATTACCGCCCGCGCCCGCGCTCGCACTCGGCCATCAAGTCTAGTGTCGCGCCGCATTCTATTGCGAGTGCACGTCTCTCAAGGTCCCGGCCCGAGGATAGTGTCGGGAAATATCGGCCCGCGGGACGGGTCGGGTCAAATTCGGGCTGAGAATCTAAGCTCTAGTTCAAGCTAAGGAACCGAGAGTTGTCATCCAGTCTCTTTGGTAGAGAGAGAGAGAGACGAGGAAAACAAACAAGCATGCAAATGGAAATGATCGCAGCCGGAAAAATTATCGAGCTCATTTTTTTTATCGTGCGATTAATTTATTTATTGACTATCGCGACAGGCCTACGGAGCACCATGTCCCTGTGTTCGCACAACTGATCCCGAGACTGAGCCAGAATCAGCCAGTCGTCGAGATAGTTGAGAATACGAACGGCGCTGTAACAAGGTTCGTTGTTGTGGGAAGGAGCCGGGAACCGGCGAACATTCAAAAACTTTAATAATAAAATAAATCAACAACAAAATGAAAGTATAAGCCAGCAGCCCCTCAAGGACGACTGCTGGCCACACAAAACAGACACAAAACATCACATAAGATCAGGCCTGTTCTCGATCTCCACTGTCGTCGCTCCTCCGTGAGAAATACGAGACCGGTGCGTTGCGCAGGTGTCGCTCATTAGTAATCACGCCACCGGCCTCGCGCCGTTCTCCCATGGCCCTCGACCTGCTTGCCAAATACCCCCATTGCCCCTCGCAGGCCGGGGTGTACCGACGAGACTGTGCTCTACTCACCCCCCCTCCCCCCTTCCCCTCCGGGGGGACCGATCACGGTGGCCGCGGCACCTGGGGGTATGGATAGAAGAGGCGAGAGAAAAGGAGACGGAAGCATGAGGAGCGACAGAAACGAGAGGGGAGAAAGGAAAAAACTAATTCTTGGTCCGGTTCCCACAACGCACTGCCATCTGGTCCTCCACCAGCTGGGCGATCTTCTCTGCGGTGCCTGGTGGTGGCGCTGGATAGCCCGCGGTGGACGGCTCGACACTCATCCGCCACCTGGTGAACGGCAACGGCTCCTCCAGGTTCGGGCAGGCGGCAGGAGTCCCCCGTTCCCTGCTCCTCGTCCTGCTCACCACAGCCACGTTCTCTGAGTGGAACAATGGCTGCCTCCGCAACCTTCGTAAAGACGCTGGGCGACAGGGACAGCCCGAAGGGTAGGACTTTGTATTGATATGCCCGTCCCTCGAACGCAAACCGCAGGAACGGTCTGTGTCGAGAAAGAATCGAGACATGAAAGTACGTGTCCTTCAGGTCGATCGCTGCAAACCAATCTTGAGGACGGATGCATTCGAAAATGTGTTTCTGCATGAGCATCTTGAACGGGAGCTTGTGCAGGGCCCGATTCAAGCTCTCGAGATCGCAGGTCCAAGATCGGCCGTATCCCACCACCTTTCTTGGGTACAATGAAGTAGGGGCTGTAGAACCATGTCTTTATATTGGCTGGAGGGACCGGCTCGATCACGTCCTTCGCCAGTAGGACAGATCTCTGCCCACAAGACAGGGGCATCGCTGCTCCACACGGAGGTGAAGTGGATGCCCCTGAACCTGGGAGGGTGCTGGGCGAACTAAATCGCATAGCCGAGTCTGATGGTACGGATGAGCCAGCGAGACGGGCTGGGGGCGCTAACCAGGCTCCCAGACACCGTGCAAGCGGGACCAACGGGACCACTGACATACCCGAGGTGGAGCAGCGAGGTGGAATACAGGAACTCGACTCGGGAGGCACTGAGGCGGCCCGAAGTGGGGTCTGAGTGTGCTGTGCAACACTACCTGGTTCCAAGGGGGGGCAGAGGGTGCGTGGGAAGGCCTTTTAGCGTCCCCGAACCGCACAGAGATAGAGAAGCTGCTCTTACTGAGAATTTGGGTACCGCTGACTTAGACGCCAGCGGCGGAACAGAGTTTGAATAAACAAAAGATTCTCCGCCCGGCCCTCTACCAGGGAAGAACAGATGACTTTGGGTCCCCCGTCTCAGGGCTGCTGAGACATGTGGCGCAGTCATCTTGCGAAAGCTTGATGTCACAGTAGAGCTGGCTGTGACAGAGTTTTTTGGGGGGGGGGTTTCGCAGGGGACTGACACCCTTGACGACAAACAGACTGAGGGGTAGCCCACGAGTGACTCTGGTAGCACATTGGGACAAGCTCTTGGTTACCTCAGCCTGCTTCTGAACTGTGGAGAACCGCTGGGCACAGTCTCCAACAGTGTCGCCGAAAAAGGCCACCTCGTGAGATGGGAGCATCGAGAAAGCAAGCTTTGCAAACCTCTGCAAGGTTTAGCCCTGTGGCGCTTCTGGACCACCAGCGTGGACATCAGCTGACCAAGGGCCAGCGCTGCGACTTAAACCACAGTCAGTCACTATGCACAGCTCAACCCCGACTCAGAACTACCCTCGTGCATTGCGTGTTTTGGCCCTCCACAGAATTGTAGGGTGGCCATCACATGCAGGGAAGAGGCGGTCTGCCATTAGTAAAGCCACCCCACCATCAAGAGTAGTGAGAGAGGAAAAACTTTTTCTGCAGATTTTGACATGTTTGGCTTGCCATAGATAGCAGGACGAGGTCAGGATGAAGTCATCAACCTCGATGGCACACGGCACACTGAGGGCTCAAGCCCTCGTGAGAAGAAAGGCAAGATGAACAACGTGCCGACGTGGTCATGCTCTCATAAGAGAGCATAAACCACCCACGAACACAGTCTCAGCTTGTTTGCGATGCGCTAGAGGAGTGATGGGCCTGAGGAGGTGGTCTCGTCGGGGAACGCTCACTGTAATTCTCAGATCACTAGTGCTATTAGCCAAAGTAGCCCTTTTCTGGTGGCCACCAGAAAAGGAACTAGATCGGGGCATAGGCAAAGGGACTCCACCTCGTTTGAGGCACTTGAGTCTGATTTAGAGCACCGAATGACGCACGCTGGGTTGCCGTGACAACCCGCGCTGTCAGCCGGCAGCTTGACGGCACGCTGAGCGGCTCAAGCCTTTACGAGAAAGGGGAGACGAACAACGTGCCGACGTGGTCATGCTCTCGTGAGAGAACATGAACTACCCACGAACACAGTCTCAACATGCTTAAGCCCAGGCATGTGAAACAGTGATTGTGGCCGTCAAATAAGGACAGGAAACGACCGCATCCAGAAACACATGGTTTGAATGACATCTTGAAAAAGACGCAGTCAAACAGTGTATGCTCTTTCAAGAAACTGCTCTCTCTGGTGCTGAAGCACCCAGGGATGATCGCGGCTACACAAACAGGACGATAGTGCAAGCCTGATGTGAGCACTCACATTCTCATTGAAGTGGCTCTCAGATAAGATTGCAGAGCAGGAACAGCATTCACCGTCTGATGGCGAAAGACAAGGATGCGAGGCACATGCTGCTCATTATATGCTCGCGCCATGATGCACAGCAGCTGGGGCAATTATCGCATGCCAATGTGCATTGGCTCGTTTAGTTTCACTCGAAGTAGATAGGCTCTTCCCGATCCCCCGATCTGACTCACGTCATAGTGAGCTGACGAAGGGGAACCACATTTAGATATCGTGTCGGTAAAGAATCAATGTTGTCTGAAGCGAAACGATAGGTACAGTATAAGAAAAATACAAATATTTTTTACTTTTTTGAACAATAAATCATTGCTGTCCTACAGTAGGTGGTGCGTTCACAAGTTCCGTTTGTGAAGTTTGCGTGAGAAGTGAAAGTCCTCCGTGCTTTCATATTACTTCTCGTGCCAACTTTACAACACACTTACTTCAAGCGATAATTTATTATTAAAAAAAGTTCTAAAATATTAGTATTTTACTTGAACTTTACTTTTTTGCAGAACTAATAATAAAAATAATAATTCGTTACATTTATATAGCGCTTTTTCTGGGACCTCAAAGCGCTTCACATATGGTAGGGGGGAATCTCCTCAACCACCACCAATGTGCAGCATCCACCTGGATGATGCGACGGCAGCCATATTGCGCCAGAACGCCCACCACACACCAGCTTATTGGTGGAGAGGAGACAGAGTGATGAAGCCTATTAGTATATAGGGATGAACCACCCAACTGACTCACCACAGAAGTATTAAGACCGGACATGACGGGGTCGTGAACTTCACGGCAGCGGTTGCCTTCCTGTTCACAGGCGGGGATCAGTTCCAGAACCTTCTCTGGGTCTGTAGCTGTCTTGACATCCGACAAACCCTTCGCCCATGCTGCCGAGCTCACCAGCCACATGAAGGTGAATACACACGTCACGCCAAAATCCTGCAATCATTTTATTCATATTAATTATACATAAACATACAGGCTTGGGTTGTATGAAACATTAAATGAATAGTTCACCCAACATTCAAAATGCTGCCATTATGGGATATCACACGGAGAAGTCTCACAATTTGTATCACTCCACTTGTTTCTGCTGGATCTATACTGCCAGCATTTCTCACAGAGAGCGTCAATGGCAGAGGAGCAGCAAACCCACTATAATTTTACAAATACTACTGTAATTTTGTCACGGAATGTAGTTTTAAGAGTTTTTTAGGTGTGAATATAGTTGTTCAGACCTCAAATATGCAATTTATATATAAACATAGCACCTGTTTGAAAATTTGTTTAGACATTTTTAGAGATGTGAGCTCTTCTACACAAAAAAATATCCTTTCTAGCATATAATAATAAATAATGAAATATTTATAATTGTTTGGGTGAACTAAGCATTTAACAAACTGCTGCTTTAGTGCTTATATGTAACATGGAAGAAAACTCACAATCAGTGGTCCTTTATTGTTTTCGCGGTACTTCTCAAAGGCAAAGACATAGATGCTGAGAGCGGACATGGAATACAGAAATGCAAAAACGGCTATGGTGACGAAGAACTCTGCCGAGGACGAGTAATCCCCGACCAGGAAGAAACGTTCAGTCTGGCCATTCTTGCAGGCGGGGGCATCGAAATACACTTGATGGAGCCTGGAAGAGATACAGGGCAACAGGGTTACTGAGCAAGTATTTACTTATTTACAACAAAGGCATTTAAACTAATCTAGAGTGACTATACCACACCATGAGGGGGAAAAAAATACATAATGGTAGTGTGGATTTGGGATGGCAAACAGCACTTGAAGAAAAACACTTGAAAAAGCAGTGCGCACAGAAACACTAGGATTCAATGAAATAGGGGTTTTAAACTGGGTTTCAGAGAAAAATACTTTAAAAGTTTTAAGAAAATAATAATAATAAATAAATAATAAAAAAGAAGAGGGAAGGAACAAACAAATAAATTAATAAAAAATAAATGTTAACTTTTCAGAATTTGTATTTATCTTTATAATATTATCAATAAAAAACATATGATAATACATAGTATTATGTATTATATAATGGTACTATATTATGTTACTTATTGTTCCACAAAATATAAATGGTTCTTGGATTTATAGTTGCATTTATATTTTAACAAGGGGGACCCTTTGAAAAAGGATTAAAAGCTGTTTCTAAAAAGTAAACGCATATTGATGAACAAGTACAACTACAAATAAACAACTACGGTATGGCCACACAGGTGTTAAAGTACCTGAATGGATAATCAAAATCCACATCTATTTTCAGGTCACTGTCTGATCTGTTCCTGCACTCCACGCTCATCCTGAAGGAGCCGGAGTAACTCCCGCAGGTGGAGAATGCAAAGATGGCAAACACCTGGAAAAGAGAGAGAGGTTTACATTTATGCATTTGGCAGATACTTTTATCCAAAGCCACTGATTAAACACATACATATACGAAAATATACAAAACATATACAAATACAGTATATACATTTCAGAGGAGATTCTGTTTATTTATTTATTCAGTTATTGCAGTATACATTCTTTTAGTTTCCTTGGCTTTATTTAAAAATTTGTGAAGACTGGTGCAAATGCAGTAATGTCGTTTTTTACACATTAAAACTGTTTACTGAAGGAGGTGTGTATCAAAGCAATTAAAATACTGCCTAAATAAACCAAACAAAAGCATCTTTTACCATGTAAAAGCAGCATGCTGACATGGACATAAGCACATTATTTTTCCTTTCAGGATTTGAATCTGGGAGATTGAGTCATAGAGATTACTTATGAACTTTGGCTGGCAGAGGGACTGAATGGAGAATGAAGCTATTAAATTTCACTGAGATACTCTGCCATCTGTCATATCGCTGTGCTGGGCTGTGTTATGAACCTAGGCAACACGACAGGAGATGAAAACAACAGACACACATCAAGCCACAGTAAACCATGCTAAACAAAGACAAAGCAAACATGTCAAATGAGGCCAGGAGAAACCAGTAAAAAAGCCTTCATGTAAAAAATAAGTTAAAAATAACAAATAATCACAACCACCAGACCAGACAAGGTCTAAGCAAGACAGACTATTAAATAATTATGATAAAGAGTCAGGTCACACAAGTGAAAACAGACCAAGACAGACCAAACAAATCAAATCTGATCAAATCAAACACAATCAGATCAGCTCACATTACCAAGCCCAGAAAAGACAGAAACCAACCCAAATGAACTAATGATTCAGGGAATCAATTAAAATGAGAAAATGTATTAAATGTGATACAATGATTTGTAATAAATAAATAAATAAAGACATTCATTGTCTTTAATGATTCAAATTATGTTTTTTTTTCTAGTGCGAAACACGGTTATATTTTATTTTAAGTCCCCCTGTGGTGAAAATCAAGCTTTTAATGTTGTTTATATGTCTATATGGTGTTTTTAATATGCTTTTAAGGGGTGTTTGATTATGATTTCACTTTTCTAACTTTAGATAGTGTGTAATTTTGCTGTTTGAGCATAAACAACATCTCCAAAGTTGCGATGCCCAGAGTTCAAAGCAAAGAGAGATGTTTTATTTTCAAGAAACTGCTCTTTAAGACTACAACAAACGGCTGGTAGGGACTACACGACATTCCTCCCGGGTTAGTGACATCACCAACCCTTACATTTACATAAACCCCGCCCCTGGGAACGCGATTTATAGATTATCATGACAGAATAAGCTAATCAATGACTAGAAGACAGACAACTACACATAAGCTACACATAAATTCATCAACTAACCATTCAGAAATGTTGTCTACATGTTGTCACTTCTTCTTGAGTCTCTCGATATTTGTCTGACTTCGGTTTGAACATAAAAGGCTAAAAGTTTTTGAAATTTTCAGTGCATGTCTGTGTGAGGTAATCAAAGCTGCTAAGAATAAGCTGTTGAAGCTCTGCCCTCTGTGCCGGGAGCAGCAGCTCATTTGCATTTAAAGGGACAGACACAAAAACTGTTTTTGCTCGCCCTCAAAAAGTGACAATTTTAACATGCTATATAAAAATCTCTGTGGGGTATTTTAAGCTAAAACTTCACATACACACTCTGGGGACTTATTTTACATCTTGTGAAAAGGGTATTATCACCCCTTTAAGATGAACCATGTGCAAATTCATGTGTCAACACAATTGCTGAGTATTTTCTACTTAAAATTGCAGAGAACCAAAGACAGTCTCACAAAAGCAGTTTTTATGGTGTTTCTGACGTCACGTCAACCGTGTGATCGCCAACGAGTGGATCTCTGAGCTGGTGTGAATGAGTGGAGGCGGGGCTAATTTGCATATTCATAGGACCACGAATACTAAATGAGGCATGGTTGTAGAGTTACATTCAAGCTATTTTAAGGCATGGAGAATTTTTTTCAAAGAAAAAACATTTAAATATGTCATTTTGGTGATCAAAGTTGAGTTTTAAGAGATAAAATTAAAACTATTGACTTTAATATTTTCTATTCATAAATTATGGCAAATGGTTGTGTATGTTGTGTAGCCTACTTGAAAAAACATATTTAATCTAGCCTATATTTAATATATAAAATATTTAACAAATACATTAAAACACACTGTAGTGCCCTGTGCAGTGATACAAATGGTCTTGTTCAACATTTTACTATGTAGGGTCATTTGATGATGCCATTTTCTACTCTGCACAAAGTGAAGGAGCATTGTGTGACAACTAGATGGCATCAATACCTTTTTAGGTATTTTTTTTTTTTTTATGCAAATGAGGAGCTGAAAACGCCAGACAGCAGCAAACATCTGTGAGGTTCAGGTATGGCGTATGTAGATTGTGCTGGAGTTTCAGCTGGATTTAGTCCGTATATCATATTGTATATATGCATTGGTCGTTTTGAAGTTGCTTGCTACATATGCTAAATATTGCAGTTTAGATGCTTTCATTGTGAAAAAGTTTATTAAATTGACACTGTATCTTTACTGTGGCCATTCTGAAACAAACCTTGCATCTTTCCAACTGTAATTGTGTGTAGGCCTATATATGATGATTATATATAAAATATTCATAAAATATTTTAATAAAAAAATGTAGATTAACATACTTGTTATAGACACCACAAAGCAGAGGCGTATAGTGTTTTAAGCAGCACTAAGCATAGTTTTATTGTTGGTTTTGCCCAAATAAATGCAACACAACAGCTACAAAAATGATTATGGACATACATAGACATATAAGTTGTACTTAAATGTTATTTATTACTGCTGCCAGTTTATTTAAAGGGGTCATGAATTAAGAAATCAACGTAGCTTTTGACATATAAGAGGTAATCATATTATAAGAACTGTTTCAGAACTGAAAACCTCCTTGTTAGTCCAAAAACAGCTTTTATTGAAACCTAGCCCAGAAAATGACTCGTTTTGGAATGTGCCAATTTAGGTGAAAGCCCGCCTCTGAGGAAGAAAATCAACGCCTACTTCTACCCCGTTACCACTGTAGCCCCGCCCACTGATTCACACTAGTCAAGTAGTAGGTAAATAACAGACGTAATGCTAACATTGGATCGAGCAACTAAGCGATAAACATGCCTTTGAAGAGTGCAAAATGTTGTTTAGTGCCAGGTTGTGGAAAAACACAGTCGCAGCAGAACCTTCCTTCTGACGCTGGATTTGCAGAGAGACTGAAATTAAAAAGCGATGCTTTACCTTCTATATTGGATCCGACAGGATCGGCGCAATACACTTATGTAAGTAAAAAAGGTTTTATTGTCACTATTGCTTTGTTACTGATCGTTGATACAGTATGTGCTGATTATGTGTACGCGTCTAACCAAAATCACCAGTGACCCATGATTTCTGATATGTAATGATTCCGGTACAGTCATATGATCTTTGTCTCAAAATCGTTTATTGTTGTTTATGTGTCAGTAAATCAAACCAGACTAAACTGTCAACTTTGTTTCTCTTAGTAGGATGAAAATAATCTGTTATTTAAACTGTGATTAAATTATATATAGAAAGCAATCAAATAACCTAACCTCTACAATTGCTGGAGCTGTCAATCAAACAGCGCGAGTTTATCAGTGACTGAGTTCTGAACTCTCGCCAAAACTCCCGATATAATCAACAAATATCTTATTTACATTGTGTTTGTACTGTTAGTTACGATGAAAGCATTCGTGAGTGCCGAATGCTCATCACTGCAACCTTTCATGTCACGATCTAAATATAATGCCATAGATCTAAATATAATGCTATAATCAACACTTTTCACGATTAGTTAACCTTGAGACTGTAAATAGTACAAATGTGCTAAAAGTTTTTGAGAAAGTTCCACGTGTAATACTTAGCTATTTGCAAAGATGTTAGCCAATCACAGCAGTGGGTGTTTACACTGAAGTCTCACAACAGACACGCCCCTTCAAACAGAGCGTTCAAGTCAGAGTTCTAAAATCAGAGTAGGAAAAATGTCTTTTGTTTCTAAAATATGAAAAAAATTTATGTTAATGTTATAAGTGCACCCCAGGAAACATAAAATAATGCAGTTAATGACCCCTTTAAACATTTATTTTAAATAAACGGAATCTCCTCTGGAATTTATAAATATAAATGTTCAGCTTATGGCACAATGGTAACCAGTAACAGCTCAGCTCCAGACCCAAAGCAAACTGAAGAAACTTGTAACTATACAGAAAACAGCTTTAGACCCATTTGTATTGTGAACACAATGTGAACTCTATTGGTGGTGAATGCTTCAGTACAGTATATGCATGTTTGATATACACATTTTATTTATAAATACCACTTATGTATTAAGTAGACATAATGAGGCAGCATATGAAAAGTGAGTAGCCATTTCACCATGATAGATGACAGTCGCTTTTCATCCAATATATATGGGACACATTTGCTTAAACCTCTGGTTCCAAATTAATGGCTGAAATTAACAAAAACTTGTCTATATTTACATATAAAATGTGAACTTACCCATTGTAACGCTTTGATGAAGCCCAATGGGACTTTCAGCACCCTGAACTGCCCATTGGCAACCAACTGTCAAAAGAACAACATTTGAAAACGTTAGATGACAGACAGACAGAATGATAGATGAAAATGTGTTATGTATGATGTGGTTTACTCTTCACCACGATGACTCATTACACAAACAGGCCTTCGCTCATCTAAGAGACCATTTATTATGAAGCTTTTGAAGCCTACGCATAGCATCTGCTGATGCTAGCATCGCCAAGAAAATACAAAAAAACTGTATCGAAGCAGTGACAGGATGAAAAAAACAACAACTTATTTGTTTCAATCCATAATTTCTTGATAATTCATATTCACGTATTTTTGTGTATATGACTGAAGCTCGAGGCAAAACGGTGTGCCGCCAGGACCTTGAACCGCTGCCAAAATGCCTGCGCGCGCGTCACCGCCATCTCCGAGCTAAAGAGACACTAAACAGCAAGCGATGGACATTTTTCTAAAACCGTCATCGTTTTGCACACCAAAATAAAAAATAACAACAACAACATTAGATATTGATGGCGTTCGATCGCCTCTAGCAATGTGGTAAAATGCAAGGTCCTTCATTGAGGGCAAATGCATTAGATGTGGTGCTTAGCTGTGCCAGCTCTTTCTACTTCATCATGACAACATTATGATGTTTGGAAAGATTTGCTTATCAGACCTGCGGTATGTGATACCGATTTTATTCTGACCTAATGACGTAGGAAGGTGCGGTTTCACACGACACCATTGTTTGCCCGTGAGGATGGTCCTCCTTTAAACACCATACGGCAAAAAATCAATGCATCGATTTTAGGACTTCTCTTTACGCAATTTAATTATTCATTGCAATATGCAATATTGCCATAGGCTACGCATGAATGCAGCTCGCATCACCTTGCAAAATGTCTTTCCGATTATGTGATAACATTAATAACCAATATGTGATTGTGTCATATTCAGTATATGCACAGATTTCTAGATCCCTGCCTATATTGCCTAATATTATTTTAAAAATTAAAAATGACAAAATTGCCAGATCGAGCTCGGAGCTGAAAGTCACAGTCAGTGTTCAGATGGAAGTCAGCTGCCATTTTAAAGAGCATCTCCACAAGCGCATCTGCATGTTATAAAGGCCCTCGCGCAGTCGCTTTGGATTGATGATACGCTTTCGCACTAAACACAATGTAAGATTAAAAAATATATGTTGATATCATACCATTACATGTTTATTTAATAACTGTGTAATTGCATATTCCCTTTTAGTAATACGTCATATACGTCTAGTAAATCTAGCGCTTCATCAGTTCTGCTTCAAATACTATACACAAATCATAACCTAAATCATGTAGCCTATTAAAAACGAAAATAGAGGACGTCACGAAAAAAAGACTGTAGCAGTGAACAGACAGACAGCACCAGCAGGGCACCTCTCCCTATAAGAATTTTCCACCATAATTTCTAAACGCATCTTCATCGTCTACAATCAACCAAAACTGAAAGACAAACGAAAAACATGTACATGATAAACCAAGCAATAATATACCAAAATCATTTTTGCACCAAAAATGCCCTACCTGATTTACAACATCCATGTTAGTCGCCTGCTCGTAGATAGGAGAAATAGCTATAATCGGGAGGCAATTGATGGAAGCGGAACAGCCCGCGCGCGGAGGGGGAGGGAAGATCTACGGAACAGCGTCAGTTGCGTCACGCGCTTCGAGAAGGCGTTTTTTGGTGCGCAAAAAGCGGGATGAATTGACCGACACTGATCGCAATAGCAATAGAGCAGTGACTTCATTAACCTGTCACAATTTACCTGATTCTTGTAGCATAATCTTACACGATGCACTCGAATATGATATTTACCCTCGAATGAGTTGTTGTTTAAATTGAATGCGGCTCGCACTGCAGAGGCCGTAAATTATGAATGTGATTGATCACAACACATAATCCAACGGCTATAGACTATAGTGGTTTGGTGGAACGTTAAGATTCAATTTGGGAAATAACTATTAATGAAAGACTTTTTAAAAACCCGAAAAGACAACATCATCACAGTTATAAATAACTTGAGAATGATGTAGGACTGTGCCTGTGGTATGGATATTCCGGAGTTCCAGTCACAAGGATTCATTGGGCTCTCCATAAAACTTTATATCTTTTAAATAACCTTGTTAAATTAATCGGTTTAATAAGATCTTTAAAGAAGGTAGGCTATATAGAATGTTCTCCACAGAGATGGACTGACAATGATGACTCGGACACTATTTTTAGAGAGGGAAAATAAACACAAATGCTAAAAAATGTTTCCAAAATAAAGAGATTATTCACAATCATAATCAGATCATATATTAGTTGGCTCCAGTGGCGTAGGTTTGATTTTGAAATTGGTGGGGATGGGGACATCAATATAAATATATTTTAAGTTTTGATCGAAATTATTGCTAGGGATATATCAGTGTCACTGGATATTGGTAGGGACACGTCCCTAGCGTCCCTACTAAATTCTACGCCCCTGGTTGGCTCTATATGTATAGCCTACTAATCCGTAATGTATTATATTATCCATAAAATAGTTTTTTGGTGTGATAAATAATGGTGAAATGCCTCTTTACTAGATTCTTAGGACAGCACAAAAGGCAGCATCATAATAAACGTACATACATTTATTCCTCACTTTCTGCTTCCTCCTTTTGAAGCCCAAAGCATCGCAGCTGTCTTGTTCTCACTGCTAAGGAAAACACTCATTAGAGGCTCTCTATGCATGTTATGAGAGCGTCTTAATGGCAAAACTCATGTGCTTTAATTTCCCACATCATTGTAAATGAGGCTGAGAAATGCTGAACTTTGATAAAGAAGTAAATAATGATGCAGAACATTTTTGTTCTAGATCCATATGTCTGGAAGAAGGAGTGGAACAGTTGTGCTCGAGGGCCAGTAGGGCTAAACAATGTGCCCTTCCCACAATGAACTATTATAATTGAAACGCAAAGCGGTCTGGCCTCAAATCAGTGTCGAAGATTTCCAGTAACGCATCAGCGTGCAATGCATCAGTACAATACAACGTACAATGCATCAGTACAGCTTATGATTCAGCTCTTTCCTTCACACAAACTGTCCCCCATAAGTCTTAGTGGTTTATGAACTGAAGTTTATGAATCCTAATCATAAATATGTATGTACCTTACAAGATTTGTTGAGAGACATGGCTGTCTTAAACCTTTTCTACATTTCCTTGATTGAGTTGAGAGAACAGCCTGCTTAATATTGGCCATTTTTTTCCTCTGGACAATTCAATTCACATTTATTTGTGTAGCGCTTTTCACAATATCGTTTCAAAGCAACTTTACAGAAAATGCATGTAACTATACATTACAATTTAGAGTGATCTGTTATCGGAGGTGATATCCAATGTATTTCAGAAATGTAATTCCCGCAGTTAGCTAACAATGTATTAATTTCTGCATAAACAATGGGTACATTGAAGTAATTATTACAAGTTGTGAACATAATGATTACAATATATAGAAAAAAGTCCTCGCAGGAGTTGGAGTCGTCTCTTCACAGGTGTTGGGGCATCTGAAGTCTTCCTAAGAGGCTGGATCCAAACCGGAGCTGACGTATACTATAGTTACCTCTGGATGGGCATCCCGAGATAAAACAAAAGCAAATAATTATAGCATAGCTGCTTTTCATAATATTAAGCAAAGATAATCATTTTATCTGATGTAACTGTAGTACAAGGTTTTGAGATGTACAGTATTATGTGAATGCTTGGCTAAAGAGATGTGCCTTTATGAACTGGGAGAGTGAGTCTGAGACCCAAACATTATCAAAGTGGGAGGGGAACGTAACAGGAAGGCTATTCCTGAGTTTAGGGGCCAAATGTGAAAACGCTCTACCTCCTTTAGTGGACTTAGGTTTAGGCACTACCAAGAGTCGAGAGTTTTGTCACCTTAAAGAGCGCGATGGATTGTAGAGCGGTAGAAGTTTGGTTAAATACACAATTTAGGGTCTTGTATGGGTCAGTTGCAATACTTTGTAATCAATATGGAACTTAATATACCAGTGTAAAGATCATAAAATTGGTGTTGTATGATTATATTTTCTTGACCTGTTAAGAACTCAACAAATTGTTTTAGAAATTTGTTTATTGAGGATGCAGGACAACCACCATGCATTACAGTAATCTAGTCATGGTCTGGTCCATTACAGTAATCTGGTCATGAATGCATAAACTAGCTTTTCTGCATCAGAAACAGATAGCATGTTCTGTAACTTAGCGATGTTTCTGAGGTGTAAGAAAGACAAGTTGCTGTCTAATATAACACCCAGGTCTATATGAAGTAACAGTACATCCTTCTAAATGCAAATTGTATTTTTAGAGATTCTGTGTACAGGTTTTTGGTCCAATAAGTAATACCTCAGTCTTAGCTAATAGAAGATTACAGGTCATCCAATATGTTATATCCTTAACACACTCTGTCAACTTACAACAATTTAGATATGTCATCTGGTCATGATGAAATATATAACCATCATCGGCATAACTATCAATAAGTATCATCGGCATAACAGTGGAAACTAACATAGATCCTTGCGGCACTCCATAGTTTACTGACGATATCTTAGATTTTCCCCATTTAGACAAAATTGTAGCGGTCTGATAGGTAAGACCTTAAGGCGAGACACGGCAGGCAAAAACATCGTTTTTTTTTTTCACTGGTCAATTTTGAGATTGTGGGCTATATTTGTCTTCAATAACATGTCTTCTTTCAGACTTGTGGTGAAAAAAATTCCAAAATACACATTTAGGTCTTTATTTTACAACACTTTGCCTGTTTCCGTCTGTAGATTTCTCCTAAATTCAACAAAATGTTGTCGTTCTAAATTAACATGCTGCTCTGCGATCGCGATCTGCACCCTGTCATCACACACACCGTTGGAAAGAGCTCTCTCTCCTCTACTTTGTTGACGAATCCAAATATGGTCATTTTCTTTTAATCAGCAACCAATCGTGAAAGTACAATGGGCATTTAACTCTAAAACCGAAATCTCATTGGCTGATGTCAATTTCTGACAACGTGATTCGTTCAGATGCATCACGTGACGTGCTCTGGCATTTAGATGTGTGTTTTTGACTGTTTTTCTGTTCATTTGAAGGCCATAAATGCTGTGTTATAAGTTGTAATGTGATTTAGGTGGTTTGTATTGTTGTTGCTAATGATTTGATAAGATATTGTGTCTGTAAATAGTTATTTCACTAAAAAAAGTATGAATTTTTACATTACAAATCTTTAAATGCTGTTTTCTCAAAATGAGTTTTTTGTCATTCTCCAGTAGAAACTTTTCAGCCTGTGTAGCACCTATGTACACCAAACTTTGCAGTTATACACTTAGCAGTATTCTGAAGATATTTTCAGAGGGATTTGTTTATAAATCATTCCTGGCCTGATTTATGTGACATTGTAATAAAAAAAATATGGCGAGAATTGATTTTTTAAGGCTATGGACAGTATATTTAGATTTTCTAGGTAATGAAAGCATATATCCTTAAATCCCTCTGAAATTCTTTTTTTATCTTGTGTGTAAACAAAATGAAAAAATAAATTTGCACCTGGCTTTATCATATGGTCAGATCTATCTACCGAAAATATATGCAAAACTGTGCATATTTAATGAGATAATGCCTAATTCGCATAATTAAACATACAAATTTCAAAAACTTGTAATACATTTTTTTATATACTTGTGTAAGTAATTAACTGAGAAAGTTTCATGGTGATATATATTATTTAAAAAATTTACCCTATTCACCTGTAGTGTCTCGCCTTAATGCCTAGAATACCAGTGTCATTTTGTAGTCGATCTAAGAGTATTTTATGATCTTTTGTGTCAAATGCAGCACTAAGATTAAATAAAACTATGAGATACAGCCTTGGTCAGGAGGTAGAAGTAAGTCTTTTGTACTATGTTTTTGTGCTAAATGGGGCCTGAATAAGGAACTTAAAAACATAGATGTCTTTTTTTTTTTGCAGGAATGAGCACAATTGAGCGGACCCAACTCTTTCTAGTATTTTAGACTTAAGTGGAAGATTTGAAATGGGTCTGTAATTTGCTAATTCATTTGGATCTATTTATGGCTTCTTAATGAGAGGCTTAATAACTGCCAGCTTGAACAGTCTTGGGTTAATAATTAAACGGACGAGTTAATAATATTGTGAAGAGGCTCTTCTGCTACAGGTAACAACTCTTTCAACAGTTCAGTGGGTTTTGAATCTACTAAACATGTTGTTGGTTTAGATGCAATGATACGTTTATTTAGCTCTTCCTGTCCTATAGTTGTAAATCACTGCAATTGTTCTTGAGGGGTGATAATTGAGGCTGAACCATAGAACGCTGTCAAATGTTGTACATTTGTAACCCCTCTGGTCCTACTCGCCCCACTCTGTGCGGGCCCCCGGCGTAGGAAGAGGACGCTCTAACAAGGAGGCTAAAGACCGCTGCAGTTGCTAGAGCACCTCTTGAGATCAGGGGAGTGAGGTTTCCTGGACAGCTCTTACTAGCTGGCTTCCATTACACATTTACAATTGTATTTCTGATGCTTTCGATTTTCTCAGTGAAGAAATTCATAGTCATTACTACTAAACTGTAATGGAATATTCGGTTCAGGTGATGTCTGTTTTTTTTTTTATCTAGCCATTGTACTAAACAAAAACCTTGGATTGTTTTGGTTATTTTCTGAGTTTGCGGAGATGCTCAGCCCTGTCTGCTTTTAGAGCATTTTACTGTCTTTCCACGCGATTCTAAAGACCTTTAAATGAGTTTGTATGCATTTGCGCTAGATTGCGAGTTTTCTCTTGATAGCGTGGGTAATACTGTTCCACAATGGTGCAGTACTTTTTTTAATCTGATGGGTGCAACAGTTTCTAATGTACTAGAAAAAATGATGCCCACACTGCTAGTCATTTCCTCAAGTTCATTTGTGTGTTTGGGTACACTGAGCAGCTGAGACTTAGGCAGATTATTTGTGAATCCATATGGGTTTGGACAATTGTACCTGGTCGATAAAGCGGCACAATATGGCAAATATCAGCAGTACGCAGTATGCATGTTACAAGGTAGTGATAAGTGACAATATCTATATCAGTAGGATTGGTTCCATGCGATTTAATTGAAGTGATTAAAATGATGAGTTCGTCTAGTGACGTTTTGTTCGACCCCAAAGGAGTTTAGTAAATCTGTAAATGCAACCCCTAACACATCATTTTATTTTCTACGTGAATGTTAAAATCTCCAACAATCAATGATTTATTGACGTTGACCATTAGGTCTGAGAGAAAATCTGCAAATTCTTTAAGGAAGTCAACATAGGATAGAAGGGATTTTTTTTAAGCTGAAAGTACATTTAGCACAAGCACTTCAAATATATTAAAACTTGTGTCCTGTTTTCAGAGTAACATTAAGAATATCTCAATAGATTGTTGCTACACCGCCGCCACGACCAATCAGACAATCAATTGGGGCACACGTCTAATAAACACATACAGTAAAAAGCAACCCAGGACTTGATCCCACAATCCACAGCTCCGGAGGCTGCTGACTTATCCATTAGGTCACTGGGCCTTTATGCAATCAGAAAAGGTTTGCAATTACAAAATGACTTTGCAAAAAGCTTTCCCACAAAACGCTATAAGTTGGATGTTTTCATATTTAAAAATGATTAATTACTAATTTATTATATTTGGTGAAGTCAATAAAATTACTGACCAACAGGCCTTGATACCCCAGACAACATAAAAAAGACAGATTGCAAAGAGTGTGGAAACACTTCCTCTTTATATTGGTTTACAAACATCACTTTATGTGTTTTATATATGTTTTATAAATAAACTCTCATTCAATCACACATATAAATCTTTAGTTATTATTATGAAGTGGTTTTATTAATAACGTTCTGTATATTTACACTAAAGTAGTTAAATTGTTGTGGAAGGGAGCAAATGCTGGGGACTACATCTATGACAGATAAGTTCACATCTGCAATGTGTGGTCATTTTATTTTTAGCAAATGTTCAGTAATTTCCATTTTTATTGAATGAGCCCCATGAAAAGGGAACTGTGTCCTACTGAATAGATCATTGTTGCTATGGCTGGCCTATAGGAAACTGACAAGACTAAAGTGGCTAGGCATGTCAACAATATTTCAAAATCATCCACATGTATGAAACAGTAGAAACTTAATAATAATAATAATTATTATTATATTATTATTAATAATAAAAATAAATAAAAAAGAAGAAGAAAAAAAAAACACAACAACTGTTCACTGTCCTAAAAAATTTCCTTAAAATTCCGGCCAGGCTCTGGACAATATGACACAAGTAGGATTTGTTGCTCCTAAACAGTGTGCTTTTTGTCCCAAGCTGATATTTTTATTTTAAAATTGAATTTCAAGTCAGAATTGGAGTAAACACCACTTAAAGAATCAACCCACATACAAAAACGATCAAGCACTGGAGCCTATTATGGACAACTGGAAAAAAAATACACACATACACACAAAATCCAAGACAAACCTGAAAAAAAAAATATTATAAGTGTTGATGTTGTTATTGTTGTGTTTTTTTTAATCAAAATTATTAAATTATTTATTTAAATACTTAAAATTATTGTGTTTTTATATTTTAGGTAGGAGTATCCCTCTGTAAATGACGTTTAAAAATAGACAGACAGACAAACAAGAATGATTGAGTAAAAACACATTTACATATAAAACATGTTCAACATGATAATCAGTTTATATAAAAAGAGTCTTCTCAGAGATTTGTATTTAAAGAATTTAAAACTGCCATGTAGACAGGGTAAACCGGAGCTGGTCTCTTTCACAGGCTGAGTGTGATCCGCTCACAATATTTTTGAGCAAAACCTCCTTTTTCTCACCAGAGTCTTTCTCTGACTCAGAGCAGCATGAACAATGCCATTGGTCAGTCAGGATTCTGATGCTCCACCCACTGATGTCCTGATTGGCTTTTTTTGTTATTCAGAAAGATGTAACACAAGTCATCTCATCAGCCAGCTCCTCTTCCTCATGGCTCCTGATTGGCTCCTCGTCACTGTATATGGGTCCCATATCTCCGTGGTTCCGAAAGCCTTGGGTTTCCCCAGAGCCCCCACGGCTTAGGAGATCACTTGCAGCACTTTCCATCTCATCTATGGTCATGTGACAGGCATCTGCAATCTCACGCTTGGCAAAGGCTACAAATTTTGGGTCCTTAGCATACAACCCCAAACCTTCAGAGATCAAGACCTGTGGATGAGAAAAAGACAGATCTGAAGTGACTGAGAGTGATGGCATTATACATGTCCTTGTCCAAATTACTGTGCAAAAGATTGGGGTCTGTAAGATTGTTTTTAAAGAAATTAACACATTTATTCAGCAAGTATGCATTAAATTGATCAAACGTGACAGTAAAGACATTTATAGTGTTACAAAAGATTTATATTTCTAATAAATGCTGTTCTTTTGAACTTTCTATTCATCAGAAAATCCTGAAAAAAGTATCAGTTTCCACAAAAATATTAGGCAGAACAACTGTTTTCAACATTGATAATAATAAGAAATGCTTCTTGAGCACTAAATCAGCATATTAGAACGATTTCTGAAAAATCATGTGATATTACTCCATAATGACTGCTGAAAATTCAGCTTTGCCATCACAGGAATAAACAAAAATGTAATATAAATATTATTGTATTATTTTTTATATTTATAAATTATTTTATTAAATATATTACATTAAAGATACATAGATAGATATTCTATTATATATCCATCACAGCAGCATTACTAATTTTATAAAGAGCTCCAGTGTTTGCTTCAGTGTTGCTGTGCTACTTTTGAAATGTTCCCTTGAGGTTGCTTTAATGATGTTTTAGCTGTAACATGTTATAATGTTACTGTAATATTGATGTAGTCAAGCTGTAATGTGTCTGTAATGGTATTTAGTTATTACTGTAATGTTGCTCTCATGCTCTAGTGTTTCTCCACTCATACCGCTTCCACCAGACTGTCAGCGCTCCCTCTCTTCTCGCTGTAGTGAGGACTGAGTTGGGTAGGGACTCTAAGGGTGGTGTAGGCTCTATACGGCTGCCCCCCTCCACCAGCAGAGGGTCCCGAGTACCATCCCGAACCGGGGTGCCGAACCGACGCAGGCACTCCAACGGAACTATCCTTTTTGTCCCAGATGCCCACACTACCAGCCCCTGCTGCTCCCTCCTCCTCTACCAAGATAAGGGGAGCGTAGAGGAGACGACCCCGCCGAGGGCCGGTGTTCGCCCAGGATGCTGTTGAACCCGTGGACGATCTTGCGCTGCTGCGACGAGAATCGTAACTGCCGTATCCCTGAGAGCGAGAGAAAGAAACAAAGAAAGACTGAGTAACATAGGTTATGCTCAAAAACTTAATTTCAGCTCACCACGAAACACAGAATCCTGGGAAACGGAGCTTCTGGCTTCATCTGCGGTGATGCTCTGATAATTTACAACATCTGCACCTGAAAGGCCAGGCTTTGGTTTCTGATCGTGATGATGATGTTGTTGCTGTCATTATAATCCTTATCGCAGTGATCTGTTTCATATTGAGACAGTAACAACACGATTCCTCTAAAGAATGAAACATTTTTCAAAAACAAACAAAAAAAATTCTGCAGAAATGCATGAATGGTGTTTCATCTGCATTCCACACACAGCTTTGTGTTGAATGTGGGATCAAGCGGGACTTCAACTCGTACTGAAGGCTTCAAAAGTAATCTTGTAAATATTCAAGGGAGTCATTTC
This sequence comes from Tiaroga cobitis, assembly GCA_030578255.1. Taxonomy (NCBI): domain Eukaryota; kingdom Metazoa; phylum Chordata; class Actinopteri; order Cypriniformes; family Leuciscidae; genus Tiaroga; species Tiaroga cobitis. The sequence goes on along the minus strand of CM060598.1, from coordinate 44,614,929 downwards.
AGTTACAAAAAGCAGTTGACAAGCAGGAACTGTGTGAACATAAGGTGTTTCTTTAACTACAGGCATTTTTAGACCCTGAGGGTTTTTGGAAAATAAAATCTGGTAGAACACTTTCAGGCTTGTTTAATTTTTCTACTTAGACTACATTCACAAGTAGCATTTTAATGTATCCTAAATACATAGAATTAAAATAGTTTGACACAGAATTGTTGGTCACATATTTGTACAGCTGTGGGGACCAACAATTTTGCCCCTAATACACTTTTTTCCAAAATGTTTTTACCAAACAGACAGCAGTGTTAGTGAAGCGCATACTTGAGATTGATATGTGAAGCATAATTTAATATATAAAAATCATTTTCACACAATAAATATTAAAATGTGTACATTTATGTCACTATTTGTTTTCATAGTTATCAAAATAATTATTATTCCATTGAAGATCTGAGAAAAGTATAAAACAACAAAATAAATAAAAGGCATTTTAAAAGCATCAAATAAGTGGCAGGATTTTTAAGTCATTTATTTTAATGTTTTATTTTATTATCCAAGCCACTGTAAGACTGGAAAACTGGTTATAGGGAACGACCACTTCTTGAGAAGACAAAGAACCCACTGCATAGTAGCATTTGGGCTCACTCTTGTGAAGGCCCCATCCGAGACTAGAGGTCTCACCTCTGAATCATCCTAATCTACATTCCTTCCCCACATCCCCCACTCTCGCAGAGATCACCCACACTCACACAAGAATTTATATGGGTTTAATGTGAATGATTATTGTTTAGTATCATTTTGAAGGTCTCAGGGTGGCTGGTAATAATGTCTCATTCCCAAAGAAGTAAAACAAAAGGTAATAAGGTTTTTGGGAGTTTGGGAATAACTGGCACACAAAGGAATGTGGTCTCTAGGCACTCCCAAAGGTGCAAATTCATGAATGCTAATTTCCACTGTTCTTAGCAGATGGTCAACTGCTACCCCCAGTAACTTTGGTGGGGAAACCTAGTAAATTTCCACTAAACTCATGTTTTACATATCAAATAAGGTCTGGCTATTTAAAGGAAAATGCAACAAGAGCTCGGGGCTGCATTTTCTGTATCAGATCAGCCCATGATGCTGTCTCTTCAAGGCTCAGCATTCATGTAGTTATGTTGGGTAAAGTTCTTTGTTCTAGAAACATTTGATGGTTTGCATTGATTATCTTTAATTTGATTATGGAATTGTAATGATACATTTACCTGACATAATAAATTGTTATATTTGATTATTCTAACAGACTTTGACTTTATTTTCATTAGAGTTAAAAGGAATAGTCAAACATTAACGTGTATTTAATGATGCACAGATATCATTGTTAAACCTTTTTCATTTTATGGAGTCAGATGAAACGAGTTAATACATAAGATAAAATGTATTGCATTTAATTGAAAATCACTTTTCAATTAACAAAGACGGAACACGCGTGAAACCTTCACCTGTAATCGAGTACCCCCATTGGATCGATTTAGCAGGCCTTACACCACCTTACTCATTGAATAAAATATAAATAAAATGAATAAATAAATAAAAATCCATGTGAATGTTAAAAAATACATTTCATGAAAATGACCGTTTATAGTATATAGTAACATTACCTGTGAACGCACTCTGCAGGGTGGGGAGTTCTGATGGTACGTTCCTGGGATGGGCAGGTCATCGTTGCTACCTTGCCTTCTTAAACACTGTATGTTAAATGAAGTCTTTCTCCCTGAGAAATGCACAAACAATAGAATGAAATACACAGATTAACTTCAGGCACAATCCTTAATTACCTCCAAACAACATTATAATTGATAATTATGAAATAATTAGATCATTTTACCAGTAGGTGTTGCTGGCAGCAGGCGTCTCCGTGCTGTCCTCCTGCCTTCTTCATAACTGTTTCCATGATGATTACCGTAGACAGGGTGTCTCATAGAGTGGCCATCATACACGTCTCTATGTCCTGGGAACATTGTGCTGTCCTCTGGATAACCATGCCTGAAGACGAAAAACATGTTATTTCTTTTAGAATACTGCTTAAATGTACACTACGCATTTTGCAAAAGAACATTGTGTTGGTTGTGCTTCGGCTCTGCATGAGTATGGTTATCTTACTGCTCATAAAACATTCACTACTAGGCTTAAAGGGATAGTTCACCCCAAAATTTAAATTCTGTCATCATTTACTTACCCTTTACTTCAGTTGATGTTCCAAACATGTATGCATTTCTTCAAACAGTTGTGGGGCACCATAGACTTCCATAGTATATTTTTTTCCTACTATGGAAGGCAGTGGTGCCCCACAACTGTTTGGTTACAAACATTCTTCAAAATATCTTCCTTTGTGTTCAACAGAACAAAGAAATGTAATCAGGTTTATAACAATTTGAGGGTGAGTAAATGACAACAGAATTTTCATTTTTGGGTAATCCATCCCTTAAAGAGATATAACAAGTTTAGATGAAAATGATCTCAGGCTGACTAGCTGAAGAAATTACAGTAGCCATACCTATTACTAACCACGGTACTTCCTTGAAAATAAATTCCAGCCCAGCGCTTCAACAACCATAACGAAATGACCCTTAAAAGATGATGCTTTACAATGAACTCTGTTAGAGAGCTACATATGGCAATTTTTTATTTTCAATAAAATACCTTACTCACCATCTCCGCATCGCTTTTACAACATTTAGTCAAGTCTAGTCAAGTCATCTTCATTTATATAGCGCTTTTAACAATGGAATGTTTCAAAGCAGCTTTACAGAGATAAACATATAATTTAAGGTAACAGATTGTTTTGGCATTATAGCGGTTCTTGAATAATGTTATTTCCAGCTAAAGTTAACTTTGATTGATTCACCTCCGTCGAAATGATCAGACTTTTAAACGCGAACCTGTGATTAACGCTGACGGCGTTCACATGCTCATTCAGAATTGATTCTATAGTTATGTGCTTTTTAAAATATGTGCGCAGGTTTATAATTCATACAACCCAGCCTAAACAAACTACTTTTCTTGCCTATAAATTTTGATACAGAATTTGTTTTATTTTATCACTTCGGGGTACGCGAGCCGGAATTCACAACGCTTTATTTGTAGAGTGGGAAAGGGATCCTCCATAGGGAGAGGATAGTGGACACTGCAGCACTGCATTGTCATCGGGTCCAGGCGGATCTCCTTCGTCAGATCTGGACACGGCCTAGATCCGGCAGGCTGCGGGAAAACCTCGGGATAAACAAAGACACTAATATTAGCGTAGATGCCATTCTTCTTATGATGTAGCGAGTACATCAAGATTTAAGGGAAGTGTTCCCAGTTCCGGCTGACCTAATCTATGCAGCCTAACATTGAATTTATAGAAGTCTATAGTGTGTTATGTGTATGCTAGGTCAAAGAGATGTGTTTTTAGTCTAGCTTTGAACTGACAGAGTGTGTCTGCTTCCCGGACAATGGTAGGAAGACTGTTCCAAAGTTTTGGTGCTAAATAGGAAAAGGATCTACCGCCTGCAGTCGATTTAGATATTCTAGGTATTATCAACTGGGCGGAATTTTGAGATCGCAATAGACGTGAAGGACTATAATGCGTTAAGAGCTCGCTCAAGTACTGCGGAGCTAAACCATTTAGTGCTTTGTAGGTAATCAACAATATTTTAAAATTTATACGATGTTTAATAGGGAGCCAATGCAGTGATGACAGAACCGGGCTAATATGGTCATATTTCCTGGTTCTGGTAAGAACTCGAGCTGCGGCGTTTTGAACTAGCTGTAGTTTATTTATTAAGCGTGCAGGGCAACCACCCAGTAGAGCATTACAATAATCTAGCCTTGAAGTCATGAACGCATGGACTAATTGTTCCGCATTTCCCAATGAGAGCATATGGCGTATTTTAGATATATTTTTAAGATGGAAAAATGCAGTTTTACAGATACTAGACACGTGGCTTTCAAAAGAAAGGTTGGTATCAAAGAGCACACCCAGGCTCCTAACCGACGGACAACAAACCATCCCATCAGGTCTAAAATATAAACACTTATGATAGGCTCACCAAAAGGAATCAGGGTAAGATGATGTATTGACTTTATTCAGTATGATTACTTAATTTTGAACAAAAAAAAAGTTACATAGCGTACTTTTAAATGAATTGTCAACAAAATATGAATTCATTCATTTAGGCAAAGGTTAGACTTTATGAGTACCTTTCTCTAGAGATGACACTCTCGCTGTCCTCGTCTTTTCCATAGAAGCGCTGCTCTCCAGGGTATTCACCACCTTCCTCTCTCCGAGACAGCGGAGAAGAGAACCTGTCTCTGGACTCCCTCCTGAGGGAGAAAAGAGGAAACCAGCAGTCAGCAAGAGACTGAGAGAACAGGAGACAGAACAGAGAAAGGTCCTGCTGGGAGGCGCTACAAACTATCTGCTGAATGCTTACCTTGGGTATTTGTAGTATGATGGTCTATCAAAAAAAAAAAAAAAAAAAAAAACAGTATATAAAAATACAAATGACATAATATGAGGTATAATGTATAATATGAATAAATGCAATACAACCAACTAGATTTACCTCTTGGGCAGCTGATCGATCACACCATTCTTGTGTTGGTAATGAAGGGAGGAGCGCGTGCTGTCTCTTCTCCTGAAGTTCTCATGCTCCAGAGCACCGTTCCCATTCTGTGTTTTTGCAAGGGAGCTCCTACGTCCCAGTCCCCCATTCAAGATGCCGTCTCCTGGGATAGGAACAGGAGAGACGCTGGGAGAAGTGGCCAAAGAGGAGCGCCGGCTTCTGTTTGAGGGCTCAGTGTGGCCCGCATAGCCATTTTCATTCTAAGAGGACAGGAATGTGAGTGTAAAAAACACCAAAATGTTATATCAAAATAAAATATTACAAAGTATTACCATTTTTTTTTTATTATTTATATTTACACTACTGTTCAAATGTTTGCAATCAGTGAGATTTGTTTTTGAAAGAAATCCAAACTTTTATTCAATTTATTAGATTGATAAAGTGACAGTAGAGACATTTATAATGTTACAAAACATTTGAACTTTCTATTCATCGAAGAAAGTTTGCAACATGGGAAATGTTTCTTGAGCACTAGATCAGCATATTTGAGTGATTTCTGGAGGATCATGTGACACTCATTAATTTTAAGGATTTGATTATTACTGAAACTAAACAAAAAGAAGCTAAACAGAGGCCCAGTGGCCTAATGGATAAGGCATCAGCCTCCGGAGCTGGGGATTGTGGGTTCAAGTCCCACCTGGGTCATAAGCTTTTTGTGTGGCTAACAATGCAAACATTGAGAGCACTTTAAAAGTGTGCTGCCAAAAATGATTGAACTTACCATACATGTGGTGTACTTTAAAGAAAGCAAACTATTATCAATCATACACTGTTTGCTTGACGTTAAGGCAATGCAATAGTTTATATACTCATTTCATATGCATTTCATTTCATATACATTTCATTTGACCAACCAAGCCACAACATCTACACCTACACCAACAAATCCTCAACCCAAACCCCTAGTCATTACCTGATATCTGCTCCTGTCAGAGTAAATCTGGTACTCAAATTACAATCCGTCTCAATAGACCATGTGCCTCATTATTCTGAATAATGTTCTAATTCTTCTGTCTCTGACTATCTGGTTATAATGTAATATTTTCAATTTAGTGAATCAATAAGATAAACTCATTGTGCAAAACAAATTCAGTTAATTGATTAAAAAACAGACTCATTAAATTTTCAAAAAAGTGCTCCAAAAGAATCTTGGTAGTTTAAATGATACGCACCTTATAATGAGCATCATCCTCTTCTTGCTCCTCCTCCAAACCATCCTCATCCTCCTCCAGATCCTCGTTCAAGGCCAGTCTCATTTCTGGCCCCAAGTCCTGCAGAGTTCGCAGCCCTGCCTGACACAGATGCACGCGGAAAGAGAGAGGTACCACAGTATATATGCAGCTCACCATACAGCCGAGTTATACAACACATGCAATCAGACACCAAAATTACACACAAAAAAAAAACTCAGAAACCGGCCGCTATATGGTGGCCCAGCAGCTTAAGTTTTTTTTTTTCATATTTGGCATGCTTTCAAACAGGATCTAAAAAAATGTTGCTGTAAAAAGGACAGAGGCCAAGTGGCCTGATAGCAGCCTCTGGAGATGGGAATTGAAGGTTTGAGTCCCATTTGGGTCAAAATCCATACATATATGTTGCCAAACCTACAATCCAACAGATTCAAGTTAAAATTGTAGAAAAGCTATCAGCCACTTAGATCAAAGATATCATGTCTGTTAGAATGACGAAACTGAAGTGAGTCCTGCTCGATGAATTTGCTGAGATCAAAGTAAACGGACTGAGGTTGCAAACATAACAATGATCATTTAAAACCAAGTAGGGCTAGAAGATTAGATAACATTACTGTTGTGTTGGCATGGCTTACACTTAATATTACTAACTGAGACAACCAGTGGTGGATGAAGTACACAAAACAAGTACTTGAGTAAAAGTACAGATATCCTATTAAAATATTACTCCAGTAAAATAAATCCTTTTCAATTTTACTTGATTTTAATGACACACAGATAGAGCTTAAATAGGTTACAGCTCAGTCTGACATCATTTGTAATAATTATGAATTTCCAAGTAGCCAGCACTAGTCAATAAGGTAGATTATGCAGACACTTAATATGCATTGATGCGCAAGTAAGAAAACATTGTATTGTATTACAAAAACGTATCATCATTCAAGTATGCAAACAATTGAAAATAACAAAATGTGTTAACATTTTAAGAACGCTATGCAAACACTAGTTTTAAATCATTTGAAACTGCTACAGCAGCGGGGAAGATGCACGGACATTAATTTGGGTTATTTTAACATTATGTTTAGTTACCTAAAACCTACCCTGTTCAGACGATAATACACAAATGTGGACATGTCTACATTTTAAGAATTTTATACAATGTGCTTAAACAACTCACCATTTTACAGCAGATTTAGTTCACAAACAACTCACAGTTGTCACCTAAATATGATTTTCATTTAGAAATCCTAAAACTCGCCATTAGTAACTTACTTTTTGCTCCATCAGTTGCTCAAAGTGTTGCTTACTGCAGAGCCAAATGACATCCAGCTCCACCTTTCTGGACGTCATGAGTTGAGCTTGACCTAGTCCAGCTCCACTTCTGTGGATCTAATGGGTGGAGGGATAGAGTTATGGGTGGAGGGATAGAGTTATGGGTGGAGGGATAGAGTTATGGGTGGAGGGATAGAGTTATGGGTGGAGGGATAGAGTAATGGGTAGGGTTAGGGTGTGGTTGGACATTCTAACTCCACCCATTACGCTGGACTTCACACTCCACCCATGGCTCTGCAGTGAGCAGCCTCTGTGACACTCAAGCTCCAAGGATCTCCCGTTCTTGGCTCATTTTGAGTCAGGCTTGTGAATTCAGTGAATTGTTAACTGGACACTCGCTCTGACCGGATCATTTAAATCTATGAGTTGTTGACTCAAGAACAGATGCAATCGGATCAGTCCAATTCATGAATGAATTCTTTAGTGCGTGTAGAAAAGGCCCCAAAGTTATGTTGCTATTATTTAGTACAGTTGACCATATTAGGCTTTATGTTTCACGTTTACTTCAGTTTATTCAATGCTTGTAATGGTAGCCGAAGCGCGCGCTGGTTTGTATACTATCTGACGTCACACAGTTAGTATGCAGTATAATAGAGATAGTCGCACTCGGTCGGTTGGATAGTAGTTGTGAGCTGCACCTTTCTTCAGAGTGTGCGTAAATGAGAAGAGCAAGTACATCTGTGATATTGTATTATTTGTTAAACTAGTTATTTCTGTTATTTGAGGTGGATAAGAGTTAGGAGTTTAAGGAGTCGCTATGCGACCGTGGTGCTAATTATATCCGCGTTCGTACATTTCACGTTCGAGCTTCGGCTCATCTGATTTAGTACGTCAGGTTAAAGACATGTAATCTCGTGTTTAGATGTGTTTATACTTTCATATTTGTTGTTAGGATGGATCAGTACTTTGTGGTTAAGTAAAATAAGAAGTAAGTAGTGGTAAATATTGTTATTTGGATCGCTATAGAGGTTTCTCTATCAAGGCTTTGCTAGCTCGAACGGAACATAGCATTCAGCACGGGGTTTTTTCATAATAAAATCATCCAGCTGTTTAGTTAGTTGGAAGCTATAAAGTGTATTATCATAGATGGCAGTAAGTGCTGTCTATGTTAGGGGGAATTTAACTTATGATAGAAAATCTGAGGATCCTATATAATAAGTGTTTGAATCTTTACATTATGCTTACAGTCTTAGAGTTTAAGAGATATACTGTATAGTTATATACTGACTATTGTTTGCTTATGTTTAGTAATGTATATTAGTGCTTAGAGAGGGGTGAGTGTATGCATATGTTTCATTTATTCATTTGTTTCTCTCTTTATAGAAACCACACACACACTTACACACACAATCAGAATTACACTAGAAAGAGGAATAAACGAACAGAACAAGAACTATCTCTCCGCTCTTCATTTCATACTCTGGAACATTTGGCCTTAAGTGGTGTTCTGGCCGACACACCTGAGTGAACTTGGTGATAAACCCAGAACTAGCACCTAGACTGAGCGTCTACCCATTATCTTCACTACAGTGCGATTTGGGAACCGATTAAATAGGTTAATTCAAATGAATCAGCTTGTTCACGAATTGGACACCACTATTGCGTCTTGAAGCAGGTGACAATTTCTACAGTTCAAAATAGCAAAGAATGATTTTAGTGGAGTAAAAATATTATACTGTGGAATGTAGTGAAGTAAAAGTAAATGTTCCCAAAAATGAAACTTGAAAAATTTACTTAAAGGTGCATTGTGTAATGTTTAGGAGGATCTGTTGACAGAAATACAAAATCATATATATAAGTACTATGTTTTCACAGTGGTGTATTAAGACCTTACATAATGAACCGTTATATTTTTATCACCATAGAATGAGGCATTTCTATCTACATACACCGCGGGTCCCCTTACATTGAAAAGTCAGCGAATAAAACACTGACACAATGATGAACAAGTAACAATAATATTCGCAATAACATAATTTTACTGAATAATTAAGTAAACAATTTCTTACTTTATCTTTGTAAAGAAACCTCATTGCTTAACTGGCTACTCTCTGCTGTCTCAGACGACGACATCTTTTCCTGTCGGCCACCGTAACTTCTGTTGGTTGCAATTCACAACCTCACCACAAGGTGCCGCTAAAATTTACACACCACACCTTTAAGTATAGTAACAAAGTAAAAATAATTTGTTACTGTCCACCACTGAAGACTACATGGCTAAAGCTGTGGATTATACTTAGCATCACTGATTAAGACTACATTGCTAATGCTGAAACAAGGCCCAGTGGCCGAAAGGATAAATCATCAGCCTCCGGGGCTAGGGATTGTGGGTTCAAGTCCCACCTGGGACGTGAGCAATAACTCTTTGTCCAGGGTTAAATGCGTGCAGCAACATTTTTACCCTAAGATTGGCAGATTGTTGAAAAGCAACCTGGGCCACCATATCACAGATGAAATGGTCTGTAAGAATGATGAAATGCTATCTCTCCCTAATTGTTCAAAGTATGTGTATGTATTGTCCCAAAAAAAAATAAGCAATTGGAAAGATACTATTGCTACTTTTATTCTGTACTTCTGTCTTGCTGACTGAAAATAAAGAATTTCAAAAAAAAAAAGAATGATGAAATGCATGCAGCATGGACACAAAACCCACACATGTAACCTCAACCTTCCAGTGATAGCACACCCACAGAGAATAATAATCAGAAACTATGTAAAGTGATCCTGGGCATGAAGACTGCCAGGGTCACAGCTCTATAGTGAAGACTTTTGTTGGTTTAGTCTGCTTCAGTGGATCATCTCTCAATGTGGGATTTGTATGAACCCATTACATGTGGGGACAAATGTGGGGCATTTGCATAAAATGTGTGATTTAGCCACTTTATGTACGCCATGTGCCCAGATAAAATAAAATGTAGAATCTGTGATAGAGATCTACCTGTAGAGCTGAAGGGTTATCATTCTCTGAATCTTCCAGACCCACTTTTTCCTTCCTTTTACGGAACTTCCTGAAATAGTCCTGGATCAGGAACGTAGCGTAGAATTTACCCACAGTCACTTCCTCATCTGTAACAGAAGCAACATTGAATGATGTAAATAAAACACCACAGTTGAAAACTTGTCATTTCTTATGTTTGTATGAGTATTAGGTTTGTGCAGCATTGAGAACTGAACTGAGGATGTGGTTTATATGCCAATTAAATAAAACTGGAGGCAAAAATGTAATGTAAAGTCAACCGTTCAAAAAATGTAAAGTCAAATTAAAAATGACATTTTTAAATACATATTCTATTTAATACTACATTTCCCTTTTTTTTTTTTTTAGAGTAAATCACTTATAAACATGTTTTCACATGCACAATATATGAGGCATTTCCAGAAACCTTGGATATTAATAATCACTGTATGAAATTCCATCAACAAAAATGTCTATTTAAATTAACTTTCATTTTATGGACCATGATGGAAGAACATCTAATTTCCCAGAAAACTGCCAGAATGATTTACCACAAAGTTTTGATAATACATCCAAACAGTATGAAGTAGATTTATAATACAGATACCTGATTTATATGCTCTTGTGCATTTTGTTGTTGTGTGACCGTTTTGCAATTCATTAAATTCCGCTTACTGTCATTCAAATTAAAATTTAGAAAGGGAGTCAATTCATTAATTTAAATAAATAAAAAATCCAACCCTGGTGCCATGTGGTCATTTGTCAAACTCACCAGCAGGGGGTGGAATAACCTCATCCAGGATTTTGGGTTTTATTCTCTTCCAGATCTTCTTAATGATGATTCTCAACTCTTCATTCCCTTGATCAGGGTTCCCTGAGAACAACACATTACAGCCACATGAGCTTACAGAGCTACCTAAGAACATCATGCTTCTGTGCTTATACAAAAAGCTTTACTGTCTATTAATATTCTATCTGGTAACCTATATTATTGCATGTGGTTAAATTTAGAGAAGAAAAAAAATGACAATGACAGAAGGGCTTATGGATTTATATGCAAAGCACACCTTCATAAGAATAATCTGTAGCTCTGTAACAGAAAGATGAAGTGTATGAGTATGCGTTTGTGTGTACACCCGTACAGACCGTCAGTTTTGATTTTGAGGGCAGTTCTGACCAGGGCGAACAGGGTGGCGTTGAAGGTCACTGTACCATCACTGTTCAGGGGCATGTTCATTGCAACCAGCCTCTGCCAAAAAGAGAGAGAGACAAAGACAGACATGATCAGGTAAGAGAACACACAAGATGGATTTTGTGCACGTGTCTTTACCTTGCAGGCCACACGATGAGGGCAGAGTTTCCCAAATCCAAGTGGCGGCTGGATCCTCCTGAGCAAAGCCACAACATCCAAGTGCTTAATACGACCCCTGGAAGAAAAAAACACCCATTTAATCTGTCTTGAAGCAGTTTTTTTATTAAAATATAAAAGGCATTAGAGAGAGACTGATAGTCTTACTTGGCTTCAGGGTCATACTCTGACCAGATTCTTTTGAACTCATCCAGGTGATGTGGTCCAAGAATTGACCAATCACGGGTCAGATAGTCGAAATTGTCCATAATGACGGCAACAAACAGATTAATAATCTGAAAATACACAACAAAGACTAAGCAAATCACATTGAAATAATTTTAGCCAACGAAAGGCTACTATGTACTGCATAATAATTACAATGAAGAGCTCAACAATAATATTTTTTTTCTGTACAAAAAAATGTATTTATAGGGACATACATTTGTCAGAAAGAAACAGATTTCTCAGTAAATGTAAATGTTTTGTAAGTGTATTGTGGGATTCGTGGCCACGGATTTACAATTACTTACTAATACCTCAGCATGTTTTAATAATTTGTGAATAAATCATGCACACAATAATATAATTTGTTCCCTTGTTTTACTAAATTGTTGCCGTGTTACAAGAATTCGTTCCCTCATTTTGATTGAATTAAATTAGTTCAACATGGCCACTATTTACTAAAACTTAAAGGGAATAAAATGCTTAATTCGTGACCACGATTTACTAAAACGAGATAATGAATTCTAAATTCGTGGCCACGATATATATATATTTTTGTCCGCATGTCACGTACGGAGCTGCATACTTATCAATTGAAAAGTTTTCTTAAAAAAAATGAAAAGAGAAGCTGGGAAATTATACAGCTACAATGTAACTGCAAAGTTATCAAGAATAGAGTTGATTCAACCGACAACAACAACATTTGGTGCAATTACCAAGAAGGCGCAGAGCATAAAGAAACTGATGAAGTAGACAATGGCAAAGTTGCTGCCACAGGTGAATTCTTCACCGGGCTCATAGTCTGCCTCTGGGTCACAACGTTTCCCTGGAAGACTGGACAACATGATCTCCTGCCACGCTTCACCCGTTGCACACCTGCACATGAAGAGCACATACATTACATGTACTGTATGCAGATGCTTTTATCCAAAACAACTTGCATTGCATTCAAGGTATAGATTTTTATCAGTTCATGTATTTCCTGGGAACTTTACATTGCTAACGCCATGCTTGAGCAACACAAAAACACTCTCTCTCACCTAAATAGAAGCAGCACAGCCTGCGGAAAGGTCTGAAAGTTGTTATTCCTGTTGATTTGCGTGTGGTCCTGCATGGCAATCTTTCCGAATGTCTGACGAAGAGAGAAATCATTCATTATTTTTTAAATTGTTCAACAGTTGTTCGTCTGTTTATTTAAAAAACAATCAAAATGATATAAACGAAAAATATAATAAAATTACCTGCATTCCAATCACAGCATAGATGAAGAAGATCATAGCGATCAGAAGAGCAACGTACGGCAGGGCCTGAGGGATAAAAAGAATAGTACAAATTTAAACTAAATCACCTGCTCAAAATATGTTTGTTTTTTTGTAATCATAGTTTTTGATTACAAAAATCATAGATTTTGTAATCATTGTCTTCTGACCTGGAGTGATTTCACGAAAGTCCAGAGCAGTGTACGAATGCCCTCCCCCTTGCTGAGTAGCTTAACCAATCGCATTACACGAAACAGGCGGAAGAAAGTAATGGATACACGAGAACTGTCCTCTGAGCTCTAAGGAGAAAAAAGGGAGAACAATTCACATATGTGCCAAACAGGAAACCTACAATGTGATTTTAGTTTGTGCATCATCTATACTGTGAGTGAGCTAATGTCTGGATTAAAGACAATTATGATCATCATTAGAATATAAGGCTAAAAAGATGGTTGTGACAAAAAAAATATTTTAAACAAATTTTCACTGAATTGAACTAAAACTGCACAATATGCTAAGTAATCTTTACCATTTTAACTTTTTGATATCTATTATTTGATTAAATAAAGAAAAAGAGAAACTCACGCTGAACTCTGTAACTACAATGTCCACCACACTTCCCACAACAATCAGAGCATCAAAGGAATTCCATGCGTCAATAAAGTAATGCTGCGAAATGATGGGGGGGGAGGGGTCATTAAATATCAACCAGATATTAAGAACAGCACACTTGAAAAGTTCAAGACTAACTTAAGCTTCAGAATGAATGGTTTGAAAAGGGTGTAATTGGTTTTAAGAAAATAAATCAGTAACTTTATCGACAGTAGCTTTTAACTAGCAAACACATATCATATCTGCAAATGAGTGAAAGGACTGACCCGGAGTCTGAGAGCCATCAGTTTAATGATCATCTCCACAGTGAAAAGGCCGGTGAAAACCATATTGAGGATGTCCATCACGTGACTAAAGAACTTTGACTGGTTATAGTGCTGTGGAAGCATCCAGAAACAGTGTGATTCTACATTTAGCATTCGACTCAATATCAGCCTCAAATCATTCGTCCTTCATTTTTCTACTTCATAGACTTGTACATTTAGATTTATGTCAGTATATAAATGCCTTTTTCAAATGAATCTTCTGTCTTCACATGTTGATGGTATTATGCCATTTTTAGACATTTTAACTATCCTATATTATTAAGAAACATTCAGTTCACTGACTTCATATAATTCATATAGTTCACCCCAAGAATAACTATAAAGATAACTATAATGATAACTATATTAACGTCCACATCAGCGCATGATCATTCTGTTTATTATATGCAGTCTCTTTAAATGCTCATGCAGGATGGATTCTGATTGGCTGCCAATGTTTTTATGGTTCATCAGGTGGAAAAACAATCATTCTAAAAGTGATTCCAACTTCTGTTCCGTTATAGTTGATTTTGTGGACTCTGCTATTCTTTTACATTTAAAATGTAATGTAAATCTCTATCATTATTGTTATAGTTATCATCCTAGGTGTGAACAGGCCTTTTGTTTAAATAGTCAATTGGTAATTCTGATAAGACATGAAAGCACCATAATCCTATCACACAGAACGTCAATTTCTCAATACTATTTCAGCACTGGCCTAAAGGTTCATGTTGGATTTCAAGAAAGCTAATATAAGCTCAGATTCATAATACCAAAAATAGATGTCTTTGTCTATGGTTCTACATGCTGATTATACAGCTTTTGTAAGAGTTGTCAGACTCAGCTGTTTACCTGCACAGCCAGAGTAACAGTGTTGAGGAGAATCAGCACAAACATGATGTACTCAAACCCTGTGGAGTTGATTATAGACCAGAACTTGTACTGCACTGGGTTTTTGGGGATGTACAGCTTCAACGGCTGGGCCTTCAGGGCGTATTCCACACACTGTCTCTGCAAATGACAAAAAGGAGACATAGTGTGAGAAAATATACACTGGACTGGTGCACAACTCAAATCAAATGGGCTATTATTCAAAATGAGAAGTGAACATGAACATGAATACTTACTCTTAAAGGGTTAGTTCACCCAAAAATGAAAATTAAGTCATTAATTACTCACCCCCATGCTGTACCAACCCCGTAAGACCTTCGTTCGTCTTCGGAACACAAATGAAGATATTTTTGATTAAATGTGACAGCTGCATCACTCCTCCATAGGCTCCCTAAGGGAATGAATCCTGACGGCCCAGAAAGTCAATGAAGAAAATGTTTAAATATTCCATGTCACAACAGTGGCTCAACTATAAGTTTATCAAGCGACGAGAATACTTTTTGTGCGAAAAAACAAACAAAAATAACGACTTTATTCGACTATTCCTTTTCTTCCTTGTAGGCCTGAAACGAGACTTCAAGAGATTTCCACGACGCGCACGCGCGAGAACTTAACTGAAGTAGTTGAAGGAGATCGCAATTCTCGCGCATGCGTCGTGGAAATCTCTTGAAGTCTCGTTTCAGGCCTACAAGGAAGAAAAGGAATAGTCGAATAAAGTCGTTATTTTTGTTTGTTTTTTCGCACAAAAAGTATTCTCGTCGCTTGATAAACTTATAGTTGAGCCACTGTTGTGACATGGAATATTTAAACATTTTCTTCATTGACTTTCTGGGCCGTCAGGATTCATTCCCTTAGGGAGCCTATGGAGGAGTGATGCAGCTGTCACATTTAATCATAAATATCCTCATTTGTGTTCCGAAGACGAACGAAGGCCTTACGGGTTGGTTCAGCATGGGGGTGAGTAATTAATGACTTAATTTTCATTTTTGGGTGAACAAAACCTTTAATACATGTTTCAGTTTTTATTTTAAACAACTTTTCTGTGCATGTAAATCCAAAGAAAACAATATGTTTACTTATTTAAATACCCTATTTCGCTAGGATATACACTACCATTCAAAAATTTGGGGTTGGTAGAATTTTCCATTTTTTAGAAATTTTTGAGTCTCTTTTGCTCACCAAGGCTGCATTTATTTGATAAAAATACAGTAATATTGTGCAATATTATAAGTTTTTTTCTATTTTAATATATTTAAAATGTAATTATATAAAATGTAATTCATTCCTGTAATGGCAAAGCTGAATTTTCAGCATCATTAGTCTTCAGTGTCACATGATCCTTCAGAAATCATTCTAATATGATTTCTTATTATCATCAATGTTGAAAACAGTTGTGCTGCTTCATATATATATATATATATATATATATATACTATATATATATATATTAAGGTGACCATATTTCAGTTTTCAGAAAAGAGGACGGGGGCGTGGTTGATGGGTGGGGGCGTGGTTTGGGGAGGCATGGTTAAGGGGTGGAGGCGTGGTTGGGGGGTGAATGCATCAAAAAATACTGGACAAATGCATTCACAACCTTGCAACTATGTTATTGTACTTTAATACATAAAGTAATACACCCTTCGCATTCAACGTTTGGCCTGCAACAATAGAATAATATTTAACAAAAAAAAATAGTTTCGCTTTTAACACCTTTAACATGACGCTATTTCTTTTCATGGCCATAGGTAAAAAAAAAAAAAAAAATCTACTACACTATTTCAGTAAAAAAACATTTCAATCCTCCTGATATTCTCTTGTAGCCTATACTTTCATTATGTGGGGTTCTAGGTCGCTAGCACCTTTATTTGACACTGACAAGTACGTGGCAGCTTTGCAGGTCAAGCTTTACACGGATCCCGACCGAAACGAAAACACAGGAATTTTCTCTGTAAACCATCTGTGAATTTACATTTGGGCTTTTTTTTTTAACGCTGTTAGCTACTTTCATCTTATCTCACACTTGACCGTAAACTGAAGCGTCGAGTCACGCTGCTAAAATTCTGTGAACAAAGTCCGGCTACTTTGATTTGATTGGTCATTTCAAATATTCTGACATTGACGAGCTGTGACAGACCAATGAGGCTGAAATGAACACACACACACACACAGACACAGGCCTCTGTTTTCATTCTGACGTGCTCTCTGCTTGGAGCCACTGCGGACTGAGGAACGCGCTAATTGTAACAAGACGGAGCCGAAGCCGGTTTCATATGTTTTGTGTGCAAAGGCAAGCGCCAGTCAATTTAAAGTACACGCTTAATGGACCCATGAAAAACAGTGAAAACCGGACATTTTCATGAATTTATAAAACCCACCCGGACCCGGAGAGCACGTAAAAAGTGGACATGTCCGGGCAAAAGAGGACATTTGGTCAACCAATATTTATATATATATATTAGGATCATTTAAAGAAAAGAAAGTTCAAGATCAAATTAATGAATACAAGTATTCAATTCTAAAATTCTTACTTAGCCCAGGTTTTTGAACAATGGTGTATTTTACATCACGGAAGTAAAATTGGTTGTGAATTTTCTCTCAGTAATGCTTTCTTCAAACCTGATTTTTGTCCAGCTCGCAGTTCTTGAACTCAGCCTCTCCCTGTTCACGGAAAGTGATGATGACAAAACCCACAAAGATGTTCATCATAAAGAAGGCGATGATGATGATGTAGATGATGAAGAATATAGAGATCTCCACGCGGTAGTTGTAAATGGGGCCGTGATTCTCTGCGTTGGCATCAATGGCTTTGTAGAGCAGCCTGAACGAGGAAAAACAGGATGTGGAGCATATTGTATAAACATGGCTATGGTGACCTTCAGTGACATATGGAGGAAGATGACAGAGGGGCAGACTCACGCTGGCCAACCCTCGAAAGTGGAGACCGTGAACAGGGCCATCATTCCCATCAGTACATTATCGAAGTTGAAGTCGCTGTTAAGCCAGATCCTCTCTTTCACCATTGGATGACTCACATCTCCGTCTTTATACACCACAAATGTGCCCCTGTGTGTCACACACACACACACACACACACACACACACACACGCACACACACGCACACACACACACACATAAACAATTTGTAGGCACAAATGGATGCACAAACACTCATGACACAAATGCATGCATGTTGCCCAAAGGCACACACATGTGGTTAACGTAAGAACAGAATTAAAATGTAATGACATACTTGCACTGTTCTGGAGTGTGTTTAGCTTCATCTGTGCAACGATAAAATTTACCCTACAAAATACATCAGTAATTACGCATTAAAAAGTACATTCACACATAATATTTATGCTGATGTTAAATTTCTGAGAGCACAGGAGGTACACAGCCTTTTTTGTGTGTGTGTGTGTGTGTGTTTACCTTGAAAAGCTGAACACCAATGCAGGCAAACATGAACTGAAGTAGAGTGGTGACGATCATGATGTTCCCGATGGTCTTTATAGCCACAAACACGCACTGTACCACATGCTACACACACACACACACACACAGTCATCAGAGAAATGGACTTTACACCATAACACTGACGTTGAAAATGAAAATTAATTACATGGGCATTCAAAAATTTGGGGTCAGCAAGATTTTTTTTTAAATATATACTTTTATTCAGCAAGGATGGATTGATCAAATTTGACTGTTTTACATGATTATGAATGAAATTTATTTCTGTTCATCATAGCATCCTGAAATAAAATTCATCATGTTTTCCACAAAAATAATAAGCAGCACAACATTGATAATAATAAGTGATCTGAAGTAATCTTGTGTAGAAAATCATCATATTAAAATGATTTCTGAAGAATCATGTGACACTGAAGAATGAAAATTCAGCTTTGACATCACAGAAATAAATTACATTTTAAAATAAAATTAAAATAGTATTTTACAATATTTCTGCTTTTTACAGCATTTTTGATTAAATAAAATGCAGTCTTGGCAAGCGTAAGAGACTTCTTTCAAAAACATTTCAAAAATCATACGGACCCCAAACTTTTGTATATACTTAAAATCTTAAAAGCTTAGACGATGTAAATATGAAGAGAAAGGAGGTTATTCGGGCAGATGAGGGTTCCTGGAAAGAATGAGGAAGGTTATTATTAACAGAAATATTGTCAAAATTGGTCATTGGAATTACATATAAAAATTCCTCTGAGACTTTTGCCAAGAACTTTGATTGGTTACTTGTTTGTGACAGTAGGAAACAGGGGCGGTTTAAACCTGCGTTTTTGAGACTGTCTTTGGTTCACTTAATTTTTATGGAGAAAATGCTCAGCATTGGTGTTGACATGCATTTTCACATGGTTTGTCTTAAAGCATATCAAAAACACAACATACAACATTAAAAACTTGATTTTCCCCACAGGGCATACACACAAAAACACTAAAAGCTCTACCTTGAGTCCTTTGGCTCTGTTGATTGCTCGAAGAGGCCTTAGTACTCTGAGAACCCTTAGGATCTTCACTACAGAGATGGCACTTGAACTAAGAGAGAGAGAGAGAGAGAGAGAGAGAGAGAGAGAGAGAGAGAGAGAGAGAGAGAGAGAGAGAGAGAGAGAGAGAGAGAGAGAGAGAGAGAGAAGTGAGAAGTGAGAGGTTTAACTTTGTATAAGTGGACTTTTTCTTCATTGTCTCTAAAATTTCTTTTTTTTTTCCTTTCTTTTTTTACATTTCCATTCAAAGCGTGATAGAGCACTATGTACTTTTTTCCACCAGAGGGCGACACATACACTAATGCATTCATCAGATATCACAGCTCACCTGTTTACACAAATTATGAACAGGAAACTTTTGATGTCTGTATGAGTGTTGTGGACTTACTGTAAGAAGAAGGAGACCAGAGACACACTGACCACCAAAAGATCCAACAGATTAAACCAGTTTCTACAGAAGGAACCCTGATGGAGGAATGCGCCGTGCACTGTCATCTACAGAGAGATAACGGAACAAAAAAGATGAGGGCATTTCAGTGTAGCAACACTTCTGTTGCTGTTATCTTATTGGTTTGAAATCATAGCAAAAACTATCGATTGATTGATTGACCAGTACCTTCAGTAAGATCTCCACAGTGAATATGGAAGTGAAAGCATAGTCAGCATAACCCAGAACCTGTAGAGAGAAATTCAGTTCTCTAATATAAAAAATGATGGTACTGTATGTACAGTAGGATGTATGTGACATGTTTATTTGTGTACAGTATACGTGATTTAGACAAGTAGGACACAGTCCTGGATCAACATCCTTTGTTCTTGAAGATTTCCACCAAACAATCCGAGCCCTCACCATAATGTTTTCCGAAACCCTCAGGGAAATAATAGGTTGATAAGCATGTTGTTCGAGCCTTTGACTCCAGTCTTGACCCCAAACCTCAAATCTGATTGGTTGATACCAATGTTGTTCCAGAGCTAACAAGGATTCTGATCCAGGAACATGTCCTACTTAGGTAAATCATGTTAAGCTATGCGTGTGTGTGTGTGTGTCAGAGCTACAGAAGCTGTATGTGTGTGTTTGATGGTCAGCTGATTGAAGGATGGCATTCCTCAGCTGGCACTGAAGAGCTTGTCCAACATGCTAATAAGGTCAGCTGCAGTAAATAACTATTAATGATCCTGCATGTGTGTGCAAGCAAGCAGGAATCTCACATTGTTCCTGAAGGAGTGAGCTCTGATAGGATCCTCCGCAGCCAGAGAAATGCTGCTGAGAATGATGAAAAGCAGGATGAGATTAGTGAAGATGTGGTGATGGATCAGGAAATGGCAGCCCACTCTTATCCTGGAGAGAGACACAAAGAGAAATGTGGTCAACTATGTGTTGTCTCTACATGGTCCAAAATTCAATATGACTTTATTTTAATTAAATATTATTTTCCACGCTGCGTGAGAAAACAGAGGCATTTATATGGTCATGAATATGTTGTGTTTGAAACCACTCATTCACTATTCAATACATAATGAGTGTCACATAGTTCACTATCTGAGTGAGTAAAAATTACTGCATCCAACCTTGCCACTGTTGCCTTTGGCTTGCTCAGTTGGGGATATTCAAATTAATTAACCAATCATACCATTGATCAGCTCTACCAAACTTGGATGTCTTTTTTTTCCAGTAATAAACAAACATTGTTAAGTAGTTTTGATTGATACTGTGAAGCAGCTTTGATACAATCTGTATTGTGAAAAGCGCTATATAAATATATTTGACTTGACTTGACTTGAATATTGTGCATTTTGCATGATGTTAAATATGTAATGCATCTCAAATGACAATAAAAACTACTTGAAATCTGATTTGACATTCCAAAAATGTGATTGTGTTTGTAAACACTGGATTTTGACTTGTTTTTTGCTGTTAACAATACAAAAATAAAACA
This sequence comes from Tiaroga cobitis, assembly GCA_030578255.1. Lineage (NCBI taxonomy): Eukaryota > Metazoa > Chordata > Actinopteri > Cypriniformes > Leuciscidae > Tiaroga > Tiaroga cobitis. The sequence continues at coordinate 44,593,734 of CM060598.1, read as the reverse complement.
TATTTAAGGTCAAATATGATTTTTGCTGTTTATCTTAATAAAGCCAAAGAGATTATAATTATTTACTGAAGACAAGATGACTGACTGTTACTTCTGAGGAAAATGCACTATAAGAACTTTACTATAAGAACTATAAGAATCTAGGAATCCAAATGTTTTATTTTATTGACGAACACCTCCAGAACTGACACATTCACGGTGTTAAGCCATCTATAAATAAATAAAATAAATAAATATGGCTAGTATTTTGGACCATGGTTGTCTACATTTAACTGTCATGCTGTAAAAATAAAATAAAATATTGTTTATATATGAAAAAAATGACACAATGAAAATATTTATATATACATTTCTAATTTTCAGATAAAAATGTAAATGGTGTCATCATTGATTCACCCTCATGTCATTCCCAACCTGCATGATTTTTTTTCTGCAGAACACTAAAGAATATGTTTTGAAGAATGTTGGTAACCAGACAGTTTTGGTGACCAGACTTCCATTGCATGAACAAAAACACTGAGAAATTTCTCTTCTTTTTTGTTCCACAGAAGAAAGAAATTCATACATACACATTCGAATAACATGCGTAAATAATTAAAGAATTTCACTTTTGGAGTGAACTATCTCTTTAAACGGTCAAGCACTGAGTTTGTGATTAAAACTGCACACTCACGGGTTGGTCTTGCTGAGACAGAAGAACGCACTGCCCTCTGGGATTGGTAGAACTTTCTCTTTAGGAGGAGCAAAGTCAGCAACATTGAGCTGAGCTTTCCCTTCTTCCAGCAGAGAAGGACAGATGGAAAGAGATATAGACAGAGAGAAACTGAGTTAATGAGATCACAATCTAGCTCAATCAGCACTGTACCCTTGAGCAGCCAACACTAAACCTCAGGACACTCCAGAGGGACTCTTAGTGCATCCTAGGATGAGTAATTACGGTCACAAACGTCTGCTGAATAACTACACATTTTGTTAGAATTAACAATCTATTCAAACTAGCATTCATGGACTTCACCTTCATCATCTCCCTCCACGTGCTCCTCCTCCTCTTCTTCTTCCTCCTCCTCCTCCTCCTGCTCGTTTTCATCATCCACGTCCACCTGTTGAAAACAAAATGAAAGATTGACCTCAATGTGATGATTATTCAACAACAACGGCAGAAGAGTTGGATTTCCATACCTTCACCTCTCCATTCTCTCCTTCACCATCAACCTTTTCTCCCTCTCCCTCTTTTATTTCTCTGTCAGGATCAATAGATCACATATCACAATCTTTGTTTTTGCATATACAGTGGGGTCTGAAACCATTTGTCAAAAACGCTTCTATTTTGCATTTTTCATTTGAAAATAACAATTATAGTAAACCGTTGATTTAAAAAAATTACACAAAGAATGTCTTTGTATTTGCTTTGTCTCAATTTTGCTTTAAATTAAGATTATTAAATCTTTCTTATACTTTTTGTTTTTGTTTTCAGGCTTAAATTTCAATCCCATACTTTCAATGTGGACTTTTGAACCCCACAGTACATGTTAAAGAACGGTAAATGTATTCATTAATGATGTAATATTTATGGCAGTTAGAAAGAGAGAGATTAGTAGAGATTGTATGATCTGAGATGATTTAAAAACGCACTCCTTCTTGTCTCCATCGCCTCCTGCTAAGTTATCGACAGCGATGGCCAAGAAGACGTTCAGCAAGATATCTGAGAGAGCAGAGGTTAAGACCCAACAAACACAAAAATATGATAAACCACATCCAACAGCAACAACAAAACACAGAAATGAGGGATTTCTGAAGGATGGTGAGATATGGTTAGTTTTTAATCAGTGAGCAATGACATCTGTTACTAGTTGGAAATAACTGCATTACTGTAACTGACAGTAGTGTATGGCATTAGCAATGCAAAGGACATAGGTTCAAATCCCAGGGAAAGCATGTATACATACAACGCAACTTATGACACTTTGGATCAAAGTATTTACAATGCATAAATGTAAATGAATTAAACTTTTGCTGTTAATTTATGATATCATATACACAGAATTAATGCATAATAAATAAGCCAGTGAAACTGGTTTTAGAGGGAAAGGATACAGTTACCACAGATGAACAAAATCACAAAGTAAAGACAGACGATCATTCCAGGGAAAACCGGGCCGCCGTACGCCATGATACCATCATACATCACTACATTCCAGTCTTCACCTGTCAATATCTGTAGAGGGGGGTAAAAAAACTAAATGTAACACAAAAATACCTCAGATATCAAAAAAATTTAAACATTAAAAAACTTTATTATATACTTTAAAAGCATTGTGTTTCTTTTTTATAAGAATATTTTTTTATAAAAAAAACCCAACTTATTCTAGCTTCATACATTTTTTTTAATCAAAACTTGAACGTGGATGTTTAATAAAAAAGCAATATTTTGAACAAAAACCTGAGAAAATTGCATTTTTGACTAAACCTACATTGGATTCAGAACTATGATCAAAAAAGGTAGATGGAGTAAATCGAGACCATTTCATTTGGTAATGTTAGGCATTTTTGATTTATAGACAGTTTATTGTTTGATGATCATGTTATTTTACATGTGCATAACATAAGCATTGTTTCTATCACTTGTTTCTGCTTCTTCTTAGGCTGTGTTATGATCCAGAGATTCAATACTCTTTCAGAAGTTACATAATAGCGACCCCTACCGTAACACTGAAAACATGGATTGCCGTAAAATTCCGTCAAAAGCGGGGAAAGAGTTGAGTAACCTAACATTATGTTTTCATTGTTGTACGAGAGTTTATTACCTGAAAGCAGGTGAGCATGGCCTGAGGGAAGGCATCAAAGGTGCTCCTTTTGGTCTGCGTCTCATCAAAGTTGAACTTCCCTCCGAATAGCTGCATGCCAAGCAGAGCGAAGATGATGAGGAAGAGGAAGAGCAACAGCAGGAGGGAGGCAATGGACTTCATTGAATTCAGTAGCGAGGCCACCAGATTGGACAGAGCCGTCCAATGGCTGAAGAGGACAAGTGGGGCAAGAATTAACAGGGTAGAAATGTGATGAGGAAAGACAGAAACATCAGGAGAAACAGAAAGGACCAGACTGAGAAAACAAAGAATTTGCAGGAGACGGAGAATACACTTGGAGGCCAACCAGCACGATTTTGAAATTATTAAAAGAAAATGTTTTTTTTGTCATTTTTAAAATTCGACATTACTGTTGTCTATGTAATTTTTAGAAAATAACAAAATAACAAATAGTTTTTAGACATGTTCCGAATTTGAGTGACAGTAACAAACATTAGAAACCTCTTATAAAATAGTTTCTTTAAAAAAAAAAGTATTGTAAAAGTGTTTCCTATTTTGTACCCATTCATGTAAGAAGCAAGTTTAAGAGGCCTGAGTACCGTGTGACTTTGAAGATCCGAAGCAGGCGGACGCAGCGCAACACTGAGATGCCGAGAGGTGGCATGATCTCCAGCTCCACCAGAACTGTCTCCAGAATCCCACCGCACACGACGAAACAGTCAAAACGGTTGAAAAATGCCACAAAATATACCCGCAACCCCAGACTGTACATTTTCAACAACATCTCCACTGTGAACAATGACAGGAGAACCTTATTGGCAATGTCTATGAGAGAGACACAAAAAGAAAGAGACGCGGATAATTAGATGTGATCTCAGCTCAATCATTTTTGTCAACATGTAAGTTCATTCATTGGTAACACCAGATTTAGCAACAAAAAAAAACATCTGCTAATAGAAGTCTATGAATAAAAGTCAGCAAGGTGATGTTTGGCACCAGCTACATACCCTGAATTTCAGTGAGCCACTCTGGTTGGTTATAATGTTCTGAGGCACTGAGAGCTGTGTTGAGGAAGACCAGGATCAGCACCACCCAATAGAATGTCACAGATTTCACTGCTGTACGACAGTTTCTCCGAATGCAGCGGTTCCAGTGGCGCAGGGCACGACTAAGCGAACACACACACAAAATGCATGCGCATATAATCACTATATACATTTTTTATTATATTAAAAAAAATATGCATATTATGATATATGTGTTTGTTATTTTACCCAAATATACATACTGTTATGATTTACATAAAATCCTAATAATAAGTCATGAACCATGTGATCAGAGCAGTTTTAGAGGGCATGTAATAATTATACAAAAGTATAGTTGGTTTAACTTTAAAAAGTAAGTTACCTTGTTGCCTTCAAATGTTGAGTTCATTGAAGTTAATACAATGAAGGAAATTGGTTTAATAAATATAAACTCAAAATATTATGTTATCTGAACCACATTAATAACCACATTAAAGTTGATTTGACAAAAGAAAAAGGTTCAAATAACAAATCATGAAAATACTTTTTTCCCACACTGATAAATCGTTTCTTCTTGTTTTGAGCATAAATCTCACTAAATTTAACTAATTTATGCTGTAACTAAGAAATAAAAACTGTCTGCTAGTGTATTTCCCAAAGTAAAGTTTACTATACATCTAGTAGGTAAACACTGAACCACGAGTTTGTCCTCACAACGACTCACCAGCAGGGTATCTTCATAATGCGAGCACTGAAGTCAAAGAACAGTGGACAAAACAAAATGAAACGACAATGAGATCACAGACAATCACAACACAGAGCAATTGGAAAAATATAAACACTGATGCATTGCGTTTAACAAAGATCCAGTTCAGATACTGAATCAAAGACAGCCGAAGAAGCCCAGAGTAATGAACTGACTTGCAAGAGCACAAAGAATACAAAGAAGAGAGAACATAATGAGCCTCAACTGAGAAATTTAGAGATGACACTCCATTATGGCTGATAACAACTTCCATTAGCAAGCCAGCGTGACAACACAATGAAAAATGAAGTTTCAATGTGTCATGTTTTTTCTAATTATAGTGGGTATGTATGTGTGTGAGTATATATGCATTACCAGCAAGCAGCACAACAATCTGTGTGTTCCTCATCTATGTTTTCAGTGTTTTCGGAAGCTGTTTCACTGGCTGGAAGACTTGCTATAGCGAATGAAAAACAGGAAGAAAGTGAAAGATACACAGAGACAGAAAAGGACCGTAAAAAAGAGAGGTATAAGAGAGACAAAGAGAAAAAATAATGTCGGCCACACATTGGCACAGTTTTGGAGAAAAGCAATCTCTCTGAAATAGGGTCAAAGCACTTAATATGGGTCCAACCGAGAGATGTGATTTCTAGCCCCAGATGTAAATCATACAATTAGACCAGACAAAGTTGAGGGGGGCTATATATAGCACAGTGGGGCAGTGAACAGTGAAGAGGTCATGCGTCTCATTCTGATTGGCCGTACCGTGGGTTTCGTTTGAGTGGCTGAACCAGCCAAATTTCCCCCTCTTCTTATCAGCTAGGTCACGCAAGGTCACACCTGAGGGAGAGAGAGAGAGAGAGAGAGAGAGAGAGAGAGAGAGAGAGAGAGAGAGAGAGAGAGAGAGAGAGAGAGAGAGAGAAGAGTGAGAGACAGAAAAATGGCAAAAGCGTGGCAGGTGGGGAAAATTTTACCTCAAACATCAATGGTGAGATGAAATGTTTAATTTATTAACAATATATCAGGAACTCATTTAAAAGGTGAAATGTGTTATTTCTGGCAATAGTGACTCTAAACTGATCTGCAAGAATAATGATTCATACTTTTGAGTATGAATGGGGTCCAGGGCAGTGATATTTTAGTATTATTCAAGTACTATTATTGTAATGTGTAGATGAACACGCACACATCAGAATTAAGTTTTTTTAATAAACCAGGAGAAAATCAACAAGGTCCCTGTCCATCCATCGGAGGTATGCTCCGCCCCTGCCTTCATCTTCAGGCAGGAACTGCAAGTGTCTTCTACCCTCCGGATTTGGATTACGGACGGGGGTCTACGCCAAAGAACTTTAACATTTAATTTTTCATTCAAACCGTTAAATAAATCATACTCATACGTTCTCTTGGCTCCCGAGTCTTTCTGGTAGAACTCAGAGGAACCAAGTGCTTAAATACACAGAGTGAGGTTATTAACTGGAACAGAAACAGGTGCGTGATAAATTAGAAACCATGGAAACTAATAACGACCAGGAACACAGTCAAAACGGGAACAGGGAAAACTAAATCAAAACACAATCAAACTAAACAGACTTAGACGTAACCCTGATAATTATAGTATTTATTAATATTTTGAAATAGATTTTATTTGTATATTTTCTGGTTTTCATTTAAATTTTAGTTTAAGTTTTTTTTATTGTACATGGATATCATTTATTTTAATTTCAGTTTTACTTTGGGTAATTTAGTACTACTTTAACTAATTTACTTCAAATTAAAATTATTTTATTTCAGTTAGTTGTCAAGTTTCATTTAATTTATATTTTAACAAAAACAACACAGGTCCAAGGACCCCAAACAGCGGGTGTTTATGGGTAGTAAAAATACAAAATGTATTTTTGAAGGGAAGTCAGAGTTAACGTTTTTACTTAAGATTTGAATTAAAAGTGTTTTTAGCACTTCTTTTTTTCAATGTTTCACAACATATTTAGAATATTTTATATTATTACTGTTTAATTTTGCTGTTGTCTCAGACTGGTCTGAAATCCTGAGATTAATCATGACTATTTTATTCTATTGACAACCATAATTTTAAACAGTAAGAAAAGAAATACATCTAACATTAATAGTATATATTACCTTGGGCTTAGTCTGTATTATATAATGCTTACTATGTCTCTCATTCCATGTAAATGAATCTTCATACATTAAATGATATAGCTGCAATTATATTTTACGTAGGGGGCCATCACAAAGGGATACAACTATTTGGGGCCCTTGGGATCAAGAAGTGTAAATGAATCTTCATACATTAAATTATATAGCTGCAATTATATTTGACGTAGGGGGCCCTCACAAAGGGATACAAATATTTGGGGCCCTTGGGATAAAGAAGTTTGAAAAAAAAAAAAAACCTGTCTTACTTGACTTATAATTGTCTCTGTATGGTAAACTGGGATAGGGAAAACTATTATCATATAAAAAATACATACATTACACAATTCATCTTTAAATGTGCTTGAGTGTGTATATCAATCATGTTTCTACAATGAACAATTGATATCAAGGACAAAGGGTTCTAGAGGGTGGAACAGAGGAAGAGATCTCACGTCTGTTTCCGTCTTCGTCAAACTCATCTATGTCCTCAGCCTGAGTGATCCAGTCCATATATCCAGACAGATCCTCCTCCATCTGCTGTTTCTCACGGAGCTTCTGAAAATCTCCGCGAGCTTTCGCCTTCTCTCTCTCCTTAGAGAATTCTCTACACACAAGTATGGCTTGTTAGACAAGCAAAACAAACACACACACACACAAAAACACACTATGCAGAGGCAAAAACACACTGTGGACTTTCACACTCTGTTTACTGAAGGGGATGCTGCACGAGGCGGAATCTTTGGGGAATTCTGTGCGCTTTGGAACAGTCTGCAGGAAATCAGACTCCAAATCTGCTGCTCTCAGCATCTGGGGATTGATCCATTCAGGTGAGTAAAAACATTAACATCTGATATCTGCTCATCTCCTGCTGTCCTCTGTTAGATAATCACTCACACAGACATGCAAACAGGTTATGATGCACAGGTATGATGGTATGATGTCATGAAATGATGAAGGCTTAGCACGTGAATTAATTGGGATACGGACAAACTGTTTTAATCATTAAATTGTCACATGTGATGTATTGATCCAGAGATAAGGTAAAAGTAGTTACTGTTTCCAAAGTCAAAATTGAAATGTAGAAACATTATTATTAAACATAAGTAAAAAAATTAACAAAAACAACTGCATACCGATGCTATGCATCATATATTCATCAAAAATCCAGAATTTTTTTTTTATCATGGTTTCCACAAAAATATTATGCAACACAGCTGTTTTCAACATAATTAAATATTTTTCTTGAGAACCAAATGATTTACAATTATTTCAGAAGGATCATGTGACACTAAAGACTAAAGTAACGACTTCTGAAAATTCAGCCTTGCCATCACAGGAATAAATTACATTTATATATTCAAAGAGAAAACTGTTTTTTTAATTGTAATAATATATCATTATTGCTTCTACCATATTTTTTATCAAATAAATTGAGTAGCATAAAAAAATCCTTTAAAAACATTTAAAAAATATTGTTGCTCCCAATCTTTTGAACAATAGTGTATAGGTCAAGTATGATGATGATTTCACTTTGAGTACAAAGGGTTCCTGGTTAGAATCCCAACCCTAACCCTTGATATATCAGCAGTGGTAAAACTGCTCCTGTAGCTCAAACAGAAGAGCATGACAGTGGCAATGCCAAAGGACGTGAGTTTGGCCAGAAAATGCATAAACTGCTAAAATGTATATTCTGAATCAATGCTTTGGATATTAAATTAAGTGATAGGGACAAAAATCAGCCATGGCAAAATCACCCATAGACACCTGCCCCCAAACATTCACGTAATTATCTGTCCTATAAACTCACCCGCTCAACACACCCAACACAAGGTTGAGAACAAAGAAGGATCCAAAGATGACCAGGCTAACAAAGTAAACCCACGGCAGCTCAAACCCAATAGCATCATTCATCTACAGAGATGAACAGGCAAGCAAAAGCAACAATATTAGTGTCATACACAATCACTTGCTTAAAATATACCGTATATACCCGAATATAAGACGAGGTTTTTGTCCTAAAAATAGGCTGAAAAATGGGGGGGTCGTCTTATATTCAGGATCATCTTATATTCGAGTGGAGGAATCGATTGATAGCCTTTTTCTCCCGCCGTCGACTGACGAGAGCGCCGAGGATCTCGATGCAGCGCGGACGCGCTTGGAAAAAACGAGCGCATCACTTTCATTATGAGCGCGCGCCTACATTTGAAATAACGAACTTGAGCGCGCTACTTACGCGATATGGGGGGGGGGGGGGGGTCTCTGCTCGCTTGTCTCCGTCCGCTCTGGTATCCTCTGTGAACGGCGCTTTTTCTTGCGCGGCTCGAGCAGAGGAAGAGAGAGAGAGCGGGAGCCGGAGCGTCGTCGAAAACGGCCAGACGACCCCGCAGGGTTAAATCCATCCCGTCGCACTCAGGGCAGCCGCAGTCATCATGGCCAATCAGGAAGCGCATATGTGCCGGTCTCCGCCGACGAGCGGGCCTCTACACGAGGCACAGGTGATGCGAGGCATTTCGAACAATGCCTCGGAAATTTGTTCTTAAAATTATTTTGAAAACCAGATTTTTTCCACAAAAATCTATTTTTCCCCAAAAATCTGTCTGGAAAAGTCTGGAAAATGGGGGGGGGGGGGGGGGGGGGGGGGGGGTCGTCTTATATTCGGGGTCGTCTTATATTCGGGTATATACGGTAATTATGACACATTACAGTCAAGCTGAAGACAATGCATACGGCTTAGTTACCCAGTACAGGACGTCTGTCCAGCCTTCCATTGTGATGCACTGAAAAACTGTTAACATGGCAAAGAAGAAGTTATCAAAGTTTGTGATGCCACCGTTAGGTCCTTCCCACTTTCCCCTGCACTCAGAGCCATTGACAGTGCACTGGCGTCCATGACCCGCAAACGCACATGGGAGTGGTTCATCGTCTGCATAATTTTCTGAAAAAATAAGAGAGAGACAGATGGAGGAAGACAGAGAGTGACAGAAAATGCACATACATATTTTATGTGAGTATGTGTGGATACCTGCGCCTATATAAAAGCAGGTGCGATGCATTCGTCCGATGAAGAGCTCCAGTCCAATGATGGCGTAAATGATGATGACAAAGAGGACAAGCAGAGAGATGTGCAACAGGGGAACCATTGCCTTCATGATGGAGTTTAACACAATCTGCAGGCCTGCACACGCACACACATACACACACAGAGCAGAGAGATCATAGCCTTCACAGTACAATCTGTAATCCGAAACCTATATTTTGTGCAAAAAAGTAATTGAAATATACACTATGTAACTTTTGGCCCTCTAGCGGTTAAACAACAAAACTGCATGCATTTTGCAGAAGAACATTGTTTTGGTTGTGCTTCGGCTCTGTGTGACTGTGCAGATGAATATGGTTATCTTACTGCTCATAAAACATTATCTACTAGGCTTAAGAGGTATAACTAGTTTAGATGGAAAGGATCTCAGGCTGACTAGCTGAAGAAGTTACTATAGCTATACCCTAGCTATTAATAGACACGGTACTTCCTTGAAAATAAATTCCAGCACAGCACAACAACTATAATGAAATGACCCTTCATGATTGATAATGCTTTACAATGAACTCTGTTGGAGAGCTACATATGGCAATTTATCTGTATAATAAAATACATTACTCATCTGTTGAGTAATAAAACCACCATCTCTGTGTCACTTACAACATTTCAAATCCCTCAGTTCTTGCCATCTCTGAAAAGCCAAGCCAATTTTGATTCTTGTTTTATTACGAGCTCTATCGTTTTCTCTTTTTGCCAGCAGACTCTACTCAATTCTATGTTTTTTTAAAATGGGTCATTCCCTGGAGGTTCAAGATTTAGAGTGCTCAATGTCAAACTTTCTTGCTCTTGTGACAATTAACCTATGCCACTCCCACATCATACACGCGTCAAAGTAGCTGGAGCATCTTTTCTCTATTTACGGCTATGACAAGACACTAAAGAGTGAGTGACGTATGTATGCAATTTTCTGTGAAAAAATATAAACTCTTATGCGTTTTGGAAGATGGATTGATGACGTATTGACTCGTTATAAAAAATTTGTTAATTTGGGGGGGGGGGGGGGACTTACATAGTGTACCTTTAAATTAGTCAAAATTTAGTTAAATCATGTTCATTTTGTCACGGTTATGGACTCTTATTTTTATATTCTGTTCTGTTTCCTTTAATTCCTCTTTCCCTACTCTGTTTAGTTTCGGTTTAAGTCTTGTTTGTTTCCGTGGTTAATTATCCAAAGCTGTATCTTAGTTCCTGATTATCCCCTGCATATATACTCCCTGTTCTGTTTAGTCCTTTGTCAGTTATTGCCTTATTCAATGTGGTTGTGTTCCGTATTAAAGTCTCCGGAAACCGGAGCACCCAGAGGAAACCCATGCTGACATGGGGAGAAAATAAAAACGACACACAGAAATGACTCCTGGCTCAGCTGGGACTCGAACCAGGGACCTTCTTGCTGTGAGGCGACAATGCCGCCTAATAGCATTACAGGTGCACACAGTGAGGAATTTTTTATGTGTGTTTTCCTGTAAATGTAATGGGTAAAAGTGTCCTCTTTCAATGTCATCTTGCCTCACTGGGAGACCTGCCAGGATAACTGTGGGGGTGAGCACATGAGGTGGAGATACCATCGTACATGCCGGTAGGCAGGAAAGTTCCACATCAGAGCTTCTAATAGTACTGTGGTGGAATAAGTCATTGACCATTCCATGTTCCAGGATACACAACCCTGTTTTCTGCTATCCTCACCAATAAAGTAGCTAATGGAATTGTGTTTTCAGCACCACGGACAGTGTTCTTTGAAACCGTCCTCTTATCATCTTAGTATTGTAAAGACACAATCAATAATGGCCCTCTGGTTGGTTGGTCAGTGATTCAGGGGTGTGTAGCCGTGGATCTGATTTTGAAATTACTTCGAAACAGAACAGCCTCTGGGTGCAACGATGAGTCAAGCTCATCTGGTGAGGACATTGAACGAATCTACAGGCCTAAATTTTCATGACATTAGAGAGGTCAAGCTACACCAACCCCCCTGATGATCGCTGTACAAATACCATAACTGCACAAAACACCACTCCATACAAATATCCATAGAGACTGTTTTCTCTCTCAGTATACATTACAATAGCACAGTCAGTAACACTCTTGTATGGGTGATACACCACTGCTGAATAGTTCATAGCAATTTACACCAGATTTTACTAACTTGTTTACTTTTTTTTCTATTACAAACACAAACTCACTGGGCACTCCTGAAACCAGTCTGAGGGGTCGTAGGACTCTGAAGGCTCGGAGGGCTTTGACATCTAGACCTCCAGGTTTCCCCGGCGCATGGGATGTTGTTTCACCAGACTTATGAGTAACAGTCTCTAATACCACACTGAACAACCTGCAAAAAAAAAACATAAAAAACAACAACATAATTATGGTTGAATAAATATTTCTAAAATCTAAAATGTGTAATTGACTTTAAACAATTAATGTTACATTTGAAATGATGATCTTTAGAGCTGTTACTTTCAAATTTGAACTTCGAATATTAATTGAATCGAAGATAAAAATGAACATTTGAATACAGGAATTCAGGTTTTTACAACAAGATCATATATTAAATGTTGATACATTACATTATTAAATTAATATGTAGAGTGTATGAATATTTAGTTTAATTTTACACTTTACACCAAAATTAGATGCCATTTAGTCATATTTACTAAAACTTGTCTTAAAGGGATACTCCACTTTTTTTTGGAAATAGGCTCATTTTACAACTCCCCCAGAGTTAAACTGTTGAGGTTTACCGTTTTTGAATCCATTCAGCCGATCTCCGGTTCTGGCGGTACCACTTTTAGCATAGATTAGCATACATCATTGAAGTGGACAAGACCATTAGCATTTCTCAAAAAAAAATGACCAAAGAGTTTAGATATTTTTCCTATTTAAAACTTGACTCTTCTGTAGTTACATCATGCACTAAGACCGAAGGAAAATGTAAAGTTGCGATTTTCTAGGCTGATATGGCTAGGAACTACACTTTCATTCCTGCGTTATAATCAAGAAACTTTACTGCCGTACCATGAGTGCAGCAGGCGTAATGATATGACGCAGCGCCTGAAAATACGTTGGTTATGTTGACGGAACGAAGGTAGCCTATTTTCAGGCGTGGTACCGCCAGAACCGGAGATCGGCTGAATGGATTCAAAATCGGTAAAACTCAACAGTTTAACTCTGGGGGAGTTGTAAAATGAGCCTATTTCCAAAAAAGGTGGAGTATCCCTTTAAGCTATTGATTATGACATGACAAATTATTGACAAAAAAAGGATACGCTTATCAAAAGAAGGAACAACTATGACTAAAACTAAATAAAAACTGTAAAGATGAACACTGGAACTGGCCTAAGAGCTTATGTTAAAATGAAACATACAGCGTAATCGGCATAGTCCAGTTCTGAAATGACAACCAGTGAATCAGTATAGGCTGATTCCCGAACGAATGATTCTTTTGAGCTTGTTCTTTTTAGTGAATCAAAAACATACAGCGAGACCAGTGTAGCTCGATTCCCAAACAAATGACTCTTATGAGCTGGGGTTTTTTTTTTTTAAACATTGACCAGTAAAGCCTGATTCCCAAACTAACCACTATTATGAGCTGGTTCTTTTTAGTAGGCCTAACATTGACCAGTGAAGCCTGATTCCCAAAAAAATTTTCTTATGAGCTGTTTTTTCTAGTAACATTGACGAGTGAAGCCTGATTCCCGTATGAATGACTCTTATGAGCTGGTTCTTGTTAGCGAATCAAAACATACAGCATGACCACTGTAGCCGGATTCCCAAATGAATGACTCTTATGAGCTTGTTCTTTTTAGTGAATCAGAAACATACAGAGTGACCATTCAGCCCGATTCCCAAACAAATGACTTTTATGAACTGGTTCTGAAGTGAAGTTCTTTTTAGTGGATTGGAAACATACCGCATGACTAGCGTAATTTGATTCACCAATGAATGGAGTGAAGTGTTGTGGAAGCTGGCTGGGCCATAATATTCGTGGCACCCATCCCAGCTATGTGTGCTTTCATGCATACACATGTACGCACAAATACTCTTAGGATGGCATCATCAGTATTATAAGCAGAAATAATATGATGTGTAATACTGTGTGTTTGGAACAGATCCACCTGCCCATTAGCGGTTCTGCCTGTGAGCTTAATGAAATCTCTAATCAATACTAAAAAAAGCTCTCAAAATTATACTCAAAAAGATGCTAAATGACTGGGACAGTCATCTTCTTTTAGATAATTAACCATCACTCTGACCAACTGGCCATTAATGACCCCAGAACAGCTGTTTAGTCCCATTTTAGGAGGACAGACAGAGCTCTGGGGATTGTCGCTCTTTAAATACACTCTATGATGTGCACAGGAAGAAAATGAGTTTAAGCAGTGGCATACTATGAAAGATTGATTATTTTTTAGTGCATGAAATGTGTATTTACTCTTTTCACATACACACATTAACCACAGTGCCGTAAAGCCTGGTGTGTGAAATTAAGGGTAGTGCCTAGTCTCTGTAGGTCAGATTAAGACACAAAGAGAGAGCGAGCGGGAGAGAGGATCGACAGCCAGATCTGACCAGATAATCCGAGAGAGAGAGCAAAAGGGAGAGGTTGAGAAAAGGGAGAAATGAGGGAAAATGGGTTAAAGAGAACAGCAGGACAAGAGAATTGTGAATAAGAGAGCTGTTGGCCATAACACAACCTGAATAAAAATCAGCCATGAAAATTAATATGCAAGTGAATCATGGGAGGAAAGGCAGTGTTGTCACTCCGGGTTATTATGACTCATTTTTAAATGAAAAAGACAGTAAATAAACAAGTGGGATGGATGAGTAGAGTGGCGAAAATGGTGCCATACCCTACAATGACGATGACAAAGTCCAGTAAATTCCAACCATTGCGGATGTAGGAGCTCGGGTGCATGACGAGGCCGTACGCCAGGATCTTCAGAAATGTCTCGATGGTGAAGATGATCAGAAACACATATTCAACTTGCTCCTGAGAAGACACAGGGGGAAGAGATATATATTTATAGATATATTATAAAATATTTATATTAAACTTAGAATAGAAACATTTGATATAGTCTAATAATAAAATGATATTAGCAATAATAGGAAACAATAATTTTACAGGATAATATTGGCCTGATTAGTTGACCAATAATTTAGATTATTTTCGCCGTCGGGCAGAAACCTCAAATCTCCAAAAAACGCTATTTTTTTTATATAATTAATACATTGTTTTGTCAAAGTTGATATTGTGGCTTTATATGTGGTCAGACATGCACATGTGTCATTATGTTATTAACATTTGACCAAAATCAAGCTCAAATGGACTTACAAGGTTTCTGACCAGCGAATTTCGGATATTTGTCCGTCATTAGAATGGCTGCGTCTGAAGCAGTAAGTGCATCACATTATGGTTTCAGCAACTGACAGGTTATACAGTTTACTGTGGCAATTGTGGTCGTTCGGCCAAAATCTCATGTTATTAAAGACGATGTTAAATCGTTATTTTCATTGGTTAGATATTTAAAAAACTCACAGACAACAACAACTTTATATAAACAGCTTTATATAAATTAAAACTTTTAATACAGTTTTAAAAACTTTTACACAAAATGTCTTATAAACATTTATAGTTTTAAAAACTTTATAATTTTAAAACTATCTATCTATCTATCTATCTATCTATCTATCTATCTATCTATCTATCTATCTATCTATCTATACACACACAGTTTTAAAAGTACAAATATTCTATCTAGTCTCTCAATTAAAATGGTCACAAATCTGCAAGAAAACCTGAGTCACACAAATCATATGATCAAATCAATATTCTAAGCATATAATAAACAATCATATTAAATTGTTGTCAGTAAAAAATTAGGCTGTATATTTAGGTGTATGTAAATGAGTGCACTGGTATGACCCCATGACCCCTGTTCACAATACAGTAAGCGAGAGAGACAAAGAGGGTCGGTCTAGAGCTGGAGCTGGACTTCAAAATGGGGAATCTGCAAGCGTTTCAAAAAGATTACTAATCTGTCAGCCTCTCTTTCTCTTCCTCCCTCTCTTTTGCCGGCAGTCTATGCACTGTACGGCACACTTGTGCGCATACACACTCCCTCCATATAAACAAACATATACAGACAAAACAACAAACTAACCACAAAAAAAACCACACCATCTGTGTAAGACTGTGACAGAGGTGGAAGAACAATACCATATGGACAATAATAACCGCACATGCACACACTGCTGTACTTGATTTAATGTAAAGTGGCATACAGTATAACTTCCATTTGCAGGACCGTATGTCTCTGTCTGAAGTATGCAGAAGGTTTTTGCACACTGACAGGAACAGAATGTCCATGAACTATTTCTAAAGCTCTCAACTGCATATTCCCTTTCTTAGACGAGCAGAAAGACCATGGCAACATTCAAAACATATCTTTTGCATAATAATAATAATGCATAATAATTGCATAATAATGATGGATGAAATTAGTAGGGCTGTGAATTTAAAAATTTGTAATAGTATAATTAAGATAAAAAAAGAATACCAGGAAAATAAATGCAAATAATTGGCATATATAATAATCATAATACTAATATATATAAATATATATTTTGGATTGCTGTTGGCCAGTGATGATGATAACAATGATGATAATAATAATAATAATTTTAAAGAATTTTAGTAGTTTATATTTATATATATATTAAAAACAAGTTTTAATTTATATATTTGATCAAATATGCATTTCTTTTTATTGCCGTAGGCCAGTGATAGGGTTTTGGCCAATGATATGTAAATAAGTTATATTTTGACTTCTAACTTTCTGTTGATTCAATGCTTTACTTGACTCCCACAATAGTTTGACATCTTTTAATTATCTTTCCCAAGGGGATTTTCTAAGCATATATTGATAAGTGCAATTAATTGCAATTAATTCATCTGCAACTCGTGTAATTATTTCAATTAAAATTTGCAATCAACTGTCAGCCCTAGTTATTAGACATGCAAGCTCAGAGTGCTGAATGCCTTTGAGTAATGAACCGAAGACAACTGAAACCAAGATGATGGACAGTAAAATATAACAAACAATATGGCATAGGAAAGACCAACCGGCTTTTTGAGAGAGACTGACAGCAAACACACACACTCATTAAATACATGCCCCCTCCTTTGCACCTGGAATCCAGGATGTGGCTTTAAGCATCAGAACAAAGATGGAGAGCGAAAGAGAGGGAGAGAGAGAGGGATGGGGTGATGGGGGAAGGGTGATGAGAGACAGGGGAGGAAGAGTAAGCTGCTTATCAGGACCAAGAGCATTTAGAGCAGCCAAACGAACAGGCAGCTACAATCTCCTGACCACCACTCTTTCTGCTCTCGCTGTCTTTATAACCCTCCCTGTCTCTTTCACTTTCACATCATTTTGTTGTCTTGTTTTCCTAAGAAGACAGTGCAGGTGGATTTGATTGAGCTTGCATTGTAAGAGCATCTTTAAAAGGCTGAGCCTAAAAGGTTAATGCATAATGTGAATTTAATTTTATCTAATTTTGTTGTAAGCTTGGTTCTGCTGTGGACACTTTTGGTACTGTGAACTTTAAGTTCACCCCAATTTGAAAATTGTATCATAATTTACTCACCATCTTGTCTTTTTTTCTGTGTAACATAGACAAAAAAAAAAAATTGAGAAATGTCTCAGTGTTTTGTTTATACGATGGAAGTCAATGCTGTTTGGACACATCCTTCAAAACATCTTTTTTTTTTCCGCTGAAGAAAGTCATGCAAATTTGGAACAAAATGAAGATGAGTAAATGATGACAGAATTTTCTTTTTTTGTAGTGAACTATCCATTTAAATTCCTGTGAACACACTTTTAACACACTTTTTCTCTTTAAACTCACTAGTTCAGTTGATTAGTCCAATAACAGTGGGCATACATGTATGATCTGTAAGCTATCATGTTTCCTTCTTGAACCATCAAGGAACGTCAAATATAATAAGTGCAATGGAAATAGACTAAGCACTATAAACTTCATATCACTGCATCTGCTACGGAGCATGCCCAGTGAGAAGCACTGTGACTGGGGGAATACCCATAAGCCCTTGCACTTGAATAATTTCATTATGTTTGTTTGTTTGGTCACGGGACTAATGAGGACATATTATTTAGAATTAAAAGATTAGCTCTATTTATTCATTTTATGATGTTTTATTTGATTTTTTTAATTGTTTGTTATCTTTAAGTCACTATTAGGGTCATTATTGTTCCCTTTGTTAAAATTGCTTGGTTTGTTTTTGATTCATTAAACTAAATGGTTCTAAGGCAAGGCAAAAACTAAAGCTTGCCAACTGCACTCAAAATTTCTGATCTCAGGAATATGCAGTTTTTTCATTTAACTTCAAAATATGAGCTTTCAAAATAAATGCATGTAAAAATGACTATTTTTAGGTTGTTGTTTTTTTACTTATTTTATAATGTTACTAAAAAGCACAGGCCAACTTTATTTTTTTAAGTTGGTAAGTAATTTGCCCTGACACTGAATAAACTCTTTATTAACTCTTAATAAAGCCCCTAAAGGGTCATGAAAGCCTAAAATATTTTTTGAGGTGGTAACAAATATGTACAGGTTGCAGATCAATGAAAACAACTATAGCACTCATGTTTATTATTAAAGGAAAAGTGTTTTTTTTTCTTCATTTTTTGAAGCAAAAGTTGAACCAATTTCACGAAATGTGATGTACAGTACATGCGTTAATTGGCTGTGGTGAGTGGTGATTGGCTGCCGTGGCCAGAGAGTATGCGTATCTACATCATCAGTTTCATCAGTCTATCTATCTATCTTCATCAGTGATGATCTACATCATCAGTTTCTGCGCTTTTCTCCACATTATTCATGAGAATCAACTCTTTTAATCGAATCAATTATTGCTCTTTATGATTTACGAGATAGCATTACGGCGGAGAATTCAAATGTTTCAGCTCTGATGTTCACCTCTGCCGTTCTCTCACCGTTCAGCTTTGAGTTTGTGTCGTAAGTGAATGTTTCCTCAGTACAGTAACACAAAAGAGTTTGTCTAATTTGTAGGTTTCCTTTGATAGTTAAGGCGCATAGTGAGTGTCATGACTGGCAAACATGAAGGCGACAACACACCATTTCATTTACACAGAACCAAAGCTTCCTTTACACATCAGCACTAATATTTTGCTGCCTAGAAAGCACTGGTATTTTCCTCTGGAAATGCAAATCTAGTCTGCATGCAATCCAGCAAGTGAATATTACAACCCCACAAAAAAAGGCTGACTCCGGAAGAAAACACTGTCATTCGTTAATTAGTCCGTGCTACACTGTGATCTCTCATCCGGGTTGCACATTCTGCCCTGTTGTTCCCCTTTTGTAACTTCAGTGTCACTTCTCTTACATTTGAATGCAAATTCTTCCTCTATAAAAAGAAAGTGATTCTCTGATGGGACAGACATGAGGCAGTGCCCGAGGGGGGGTCGTGTCTAGAGTCCTGATCGCATTTGGTCTCCTCTCTCTCATTTCCTCTCTTTCTCTTCCTGTTTCTCTCACACAAGCCTTAGGGAAGATCCCCTCCACTACAGAACTTCACAACACGTCGAGCATTTCAGTAAGAATGGGGCACAGTCACACACGCCTGTACACTCGAGATGACAGCGGGACAAACTATGAAGCTCACATGGATAATTCGGTAAAGTCCAGTGAAAGTGCTATTGTGCCGCGATGCGGAGAAAGGATTTCTGGACTTAGACGAAAGGTGTTTTATTTGGTCCAATCCCTACTAAGAAACAATAGCTAGCGGCGCTTCTCTTTCGTTTACAATTTCTCTCTCATCTCAGTGACCTTTGCATGCCGAGGTGAAGCTGTAATGTGCACAAGCTCATGCAGCCTCGCATTGTTGCATGCCTCACTGCAGCCGTGGAGAAAAACGCAGATTTGTTTCCTTAATGCCACTAACTTGCAAGCAAATTAAAGCCCTGTAGTCGCAGACACAGGTGCCGAGATAAGCATCACAGTAACGCAGGATGCTGGTAAAAGTGTTTAAAGGGAAAGTTGACCCAAAAATGAAAATGATGTCATCACTTACTCATCCTCTTGTCAAGAATTTTTTTTTTTTTTTATTGCCCATGACTTTCAAAATATAGAAGAAAGTAAGTAATACAGATTTGGAATGACATGAGTAAATAATGACAGAATTTTCTTTTTTAGGTGAACTATTCCTTTAAGAATGGCTACTGAGTGTATCAAATGTGACGCTCTCTGATGGGTTACAATGAGAGGTTGTGGGAGATGAGGAGGATTACAGAGTAATATAGCATCATCAAACAGCAAAAAAAAAAAAAGGATTTTCACATCAAAATGGCACTTGATTTTCAAATTGTGAAGTTCAAAGTACAAAGCTTCCAGAAATTTCTGACACTGGAACAGCAGTAGGAATCGAAATAGTGTGGCAGAATTGAGTCACATGACAAAACTCTCTTGCTTGAGGCGAATGCCCCTTTTATGTTTCTCTGGGATTTGTGTGTATTTTCAGAGGGATAACTATGCACACTACTGTTTAAAAGTTTGGGGTCAGGAAGATTTAATACATTTTTCATTTAATCAGCAAGGATGCATCAAATTGATCAAAAGTGACAGTAAAGACATTTAAAATGTTAAAATGCTTAAAATGTGCATATCTCAAAGAAATCAGAAAAAATGTATAACAGTTTCCCAAAAACATTAAGCAGCACAACTGTTTTCAACATTGATATTAATGAGAAGATTGTTGTAAGATTGAGTAATGGCTGCTGACATTTCTGCTTTACCATCGCAGGAATAAACTAGATTTTAAAATATAATCGAATAGAAAACAGTAAAGGTCCTTGCACACTGAGTCCGAAATTTTCATATTCGTCATTCGGTGGCTCTGAATTGACAAAACACCTCTCAAAATGCTTGCTACGGATGCGGAAAACGCAGAAAATCAAACCCGATCCAATTTTTTTTATGACGGACAAAAGTTTCGGAGGCAGTGTGTAAACGTGATTGACGCAACGTGAGGTCATTTATTTTTTAACGTGCGAAATTTCGGACGAGCATTTCGGACAGTGTGCAAGGCCCTTAATTTTAAATTATAATCATTTTACTTTAACTGTATTTTTTAATAAATGCAGCGTTGATGAGCATAAGAGACATTTCAAAAACATTCAAAAGTATTAATTATTCAAAATTGTTGAATGGTAGAGTATATTCTAAATAACATGGAAAGTACTGTAAATTGTTATAGATTTGATTTATGATTTCTGTCTGTCCAAGTGCCAAAAAATGTCTTTCTTTGAAATATCTCCACTTTCTGTTTAAATTATATATATATATATATATATATATATATATATATATATATATATATATATATATATAGCTAGTAGCTACTAAAATACGCACCAGACTGAAACCAGAAAAGACCTGATAGAATATACCATAGGAAAAGGAATGTATATTACATAATACATAAACACATGCATGCTTCTGACTGCACCTGAGATCTATAACCTCCAAAATGGGTCAGCAGGAATTCGGTCAACACTCTGTTATAGGCACCATCCAAAAACATCTGATTATGAAACAACACCTGGGAAGGGAAACACCTTTTCGCGCTCTCTGATGGCTATTGCACATGTTTACCTCACAACATACAATTTTAAAATACATACTGTATCTCAATTAAGAGCCAATACATTACAGCCAGTTTGAATTGATGGACTACAACTACAGTAACTGACCATTTATGTTTGCAACCAAAAACCAAGAAGCTTGTTCCATAAATGTTAACCATAAATGTTCTTCAATCTTTTTTCAGTTCTCTGAGCTGAAATTATATTCATACCACCCTAATTTCACACTCACTCTCTCTCAAGAGACACAGAGCAGTACTTACTAGGTCATGGTTGGTGGCATTCGAGTCATCTTCGGGAAAAGGCTTGGAGACTCCCAAAGCAACACAGTTAGCAAAGATGGCCAGGAGAATAAAGATATCAAATGGTCTGGAGTCACATGTTAAGGTAAACATGATCTTATTAGAAGTGGCATTACATTCAACAGGCATTTTTTTGTGAATTAGAAGTTGTTATAGCAGTAAATGATTGGAAAGCTTTACATTGATCAATATCAGTAGAAGTCTAAGCTTGTAAATGGATACTTCCATTCCACAAGGTGGAGGGCGGCCCTGCGGATGGGGTTGTTCAGTTTAAGGCAGTAAAGAGCTCTGGGGGCGCGCTGGACCTGGTTGGAGCCCTGGACCTGCTTCTTCATATGTTGACTCCTCTTCTTCTGCGTTCCAGTGGAGCTGCAGGTGGAGTTGAGAGTTTCCGTACGGTTCATCTTAGGCCGTCCGTTCTCCTCCCAATCCTCCTTTTCTTCCTCGTCGCACTCATCGCCCTCTCCTCCTCCACCCCCCTCCTCCTCCTCCTCCTCTTCCGCTTCACCACCACCCTCCTCTTCCTCATTGGAGTACCCATTCCCTAAAAAGAGAGGTTTAGTCACTTAATAAAGGGTAATTTGTGTGGATGACACAGCAAACCACCAGTCTAAGAACTAAAATTAACAAGGATGCGTTCAAATGATCAAAAGTAAAGGAGAAAATACATTTGTAACATCACATTTTAAATATGTTCTTATAAACAAAAAAGCTTTTTCATCACAGGAATGAACAGGAAGTTATTTTAATCTGTACTAATATTTGACAATATGACACTCTTTACTGTATTTTGCTGCAGTCCGCAGTTTTTCCTCTTTGTCACCATCTCTGTTTGAAATCTGCAATTGCAGTCATTCGCGGAATTATCAACTTAACGTGAGTTGTACCGCGGCACCGCACAGCGCGGATGAACACAATGTTTTGAGGAGAATGTGCAGCTGTCAGTCACGGCGCGGTGTGGAGACTGTCATTCGGAATCACAGATTCTACTTTTTGGAAGTATGACCAACATAAGAATTTTCACCGGAAAATGTCATCTGAACAAGTAAGTAACATCCACTTTTGTTCTTCTGACCAACTAACTGAAAAAAAGCAGTAGGTAAATCGCGCTAATTAAATCTAACGATCGTTTATCTAAACCGTGCAAATTATAGTTTGTTCTCAAATCGTTAATGTTAACAACATCAGCATTGCGTGACTACATTTAAAGCCTTTCAGATATTTATCCTTGTTTTCACATGGGCCGGTTGCAGTCTCTTTTTCCAAACTCTCAGTCCAAAGTCTTTTGCATTTTACATCGGGTGAGTCTCTAGTTGTCACTGGTGATTGTCGTTTGAACCTTTCTGGATCCGCCATCAAATTAATAAGTTTAATTATATCGAGTGCTGCTGTGAGAAAAGGCTATAAATCTCCACCTCCAACATCCTCACGCACGCAATATAGCCTACTAGCCGAGACTCCTTCTTTATGTTTACAGATGTGACGTAATGACGCAAAGACATGCTCGAATTTCCCGCGGAAATCCACCAGCACCACTGGAATTAAAAACATTATTACAAGCTTACCGTTTTGAATAGAGCTACGGCAAGCAGATCGTTTTGAACACTGGCTGGTTATGTACTTGCTCAAATTTATTTTGGATCATTTTTAACCCAAAAAAGTTACGGACTGGAGCTTTAAAATAATTGCAGCCTTGGTAAGCATTACATACCGGTATGTTAAAATATGACAAAATCTTACCAATCACACATTTTTTAATGTTAGTGTATTAGCAGGAGGTTAAAAGGTTAGTTCACCCAAAAATGAAAATTAAGTCATTAATTACTCACCCCCATGCTGTACCAACCCCGTAAGACCTTCGTTCGTCTTCGGAACACAAATGAAGATATTTTTGATTAAATGTGACAGCTGGATCACTCCTCCATAGGCTCCCTAAGGGAATGAATCCTGACGGCCCAGAAAGTCAATGAAGAAAATGTTTAAATATTCCATGTCACAACAGTGGCTCAACTATAAGTTTATCAAGCGACGAGAATACTTTTTGTGCGAAAAAACAAACAAAAATAACGACTTTATTCGACTATTCCTTTTCTTCCTTGTAGGCCTGAAACGAGACTACAAAAAGAATACAAAAAGTATTCTCGTCGCTTGATAAACTTATAGTTGAGCCACTGTTGTGACATGGAATATTTAAACATTTTCTTCATTGACTTTCTGGGCCGTCAGGATTCATTCCCTTAGGGAGCCTATGGAGGAGTGATCCAGCTGTCACATTTAATCAAAAATATCTTCATTTGTGTTCCGAAGACGAACGAAGGTCTTACGGGGTTGGTACAGCATGGGGGTGAGTAATTAATGACTTAATTTTCATTTTTGGGTGAACTAACCCTTTAAGGCACCCAAAAGCACCAATAACAACACAGCTAAAATGCTATGCATTTTCAAAAAAGACAATTGCTCACGTCTCAAGACAGGTAATGTTGTGATTAGTAATTCATTGGTAATTCTTTATATGAATAGTTCTTATATGGCTAATCTCATTCAGTAATTATTGATTTGCCTAATAAGAAACTATCTCAGTTCTAAATTTCCCATTACTTACTGATTAGCTAATCTTGTTTCCATATTAGTTAATAGTAGTAGATGAGGTGTTAATGTAGCACTAATCATTTGTCCTGCATTACTTCCTGCATAGTTACCTAATGACAGACCATTATTCTAAAGTCTTACCACCTAATCTTATCAATAGTTGCTACGGCATGTGTTCCTGGTCATCTGGACACAGGCATGGAGTGCTAGTGACTGAAGCAACTGAAAACTACGAAACTTACTCCGGTCATATTAAAGAGGGTAAGAAAGACAAAGCTTTCTAATCTGCCACAGTCTCTGATGAACAGGAGGGCTCTGCACTAGGTGAGGAGAACCACACAGTAACAGCTGTGACCTACTTCCCACTGTGAGAGGGGGTGCAGAGCGGGATTCTGGGCCAGCGGTTTCATATGCGAGTACCTGTGGATTCATGATGTTAGCCTCTAGCACAGCTAGCTGACAGCTAATAGAGAGAGTCATGGGTAGGGGGGGAGAGAGAGAGAGAGAGAGAGAGAGAGAGAGAGAGAGAGAGAGAGAGAGAGAGAGAGAGAGAGAGAGAGAGAGGACACTGTGCTGATAACAAATTATAACTTAAAATTTATGCATAAGACCTCAGTGAGACTGAAGGGAATCTATCAGTCAGAGATAACAGCAATCAGTACTTTCCTTGAACATTAAAAATGGGGAGGCAGGAAAGTGAAATAAACTCCTGTGTGAGGTTAGTAAAATGAGCTATCATGACTGCTGCACTGCGCTGATAAAGACACGCTCCAAGAAGGTATTGTGGAAAATTAGTTCTTGTTTAGGCTACTGCTCTGTGTAACCCTCACTGTGACTTTTCTACTTTATAGACAAATTCATTTGGTTTTCAGTCATGGTATCATATTTAATTGAGCGTCCATAATTTCACAAAGGAATGAGTTTGAAATTTAAATGTATGAAATGTACAAAATATAACTGCATTAATGGCATCCATAATTCACTAGCATAATACTGACTGTGAGTTGCAAATGTGGATACTGAGAAAATGTTTGGATTCTCACTGATACTGTAGATGACGATCAAACAGGCATAAATAGAGAACTTTATTATTATCAGTGCCTTTCAGTATGGCATTATTTTTCAGTTTAAGGCATATTGCTATATTATCTAGGTTGATTTATTTACCTTGATAGTGACCTAAAGGGGTCTACCCAGCTAACAAGGAATGTTCTCAGAACTTTGGCTAATGTTCTGTCAAAGTTTTGAACAAACGTTCTTAGTAACATTAGGATGTTTGTTTAAAGTTATCTGGTCTTTAAAAATGTCAGCACAAGAACATTATTTATACATCGTTCATGGATTTTGTTTTTCTGATATGTTTTACTTGGGCATTGATAAAGCATTTTTTTAAATGTTACTTGTTTCAGAACGTTCAGAGAACATTCAAAAGTAATGTTTGCAAAATGATAAAATGCTTGCTCAATGTTCGCATAACCAAGACATTTTTTTTTAATTTTGAACGTTTGCAAGAACATACTGTAATGATGTTTTACAATAGCAAAAGGTTCTTAGAACATATTTTTTGTCAGCTGGGTACAAACCTGTGCAAAGAGACATACAACTACTCTCATGTGCCGGCTTGTTTCTAAAGCAGAAGGATTTGGTTCTTGAGCTAGTTAGGGATCAAAGATTAGAGGCCCATTTAATCAAACTTACTACCAGCAGAATATTCATTTGCTGTCTCCAGAGGCCTTCATTACACTCTATGTGCATTAACCTGCAGTGCTGGGGTTACTTGGCAATGATGGAAGTCAAATGATATCTGTAAATGCAGGTTGCCTGTAATCAGAAATTCATCATAAAGCGCATGTGCAGGTTGTGCTCTGAATATAACCCTGTGGCAGTTAAACATCTGGTGCTCCAAACAAGAAAATAAATTGGAAAAATAAATTCATAATTTAATCGCAACAGAGCTCAGGGCTCAAAACCTTCATCTTTCATTATAATTAGCATGTAGAACATTTCTTGTTCATATTCAACTGTCAATTATCCTGACAAATGCAGTTACCTATAATTTCAAGTATTCCACATTGTTAAACTAAGCAATTTGAACAAAAATTCAAAACAACAGTAAAAACATGTTAATTAGTTAACTGTAAGTTATCTTCTTTTACCATATAAAAAACATTAAAAATTATATTTTGAAAGACAATTTGAAGAAAAGAAAAATATATATAAAAGATATAACTTTACAGAAAATTGTATTAAATTATGTTTTTAACTTTGTTGTTATACCATCCAAAAGTAAACATACTTTTTACATTTAGTTTGAGAAGAGGTATTCCCAAAATTCCCTGCATAAACCATCATATTTGTTTGGATTTAAAAAAAAGAAGAAGTTATTTTCTTATTATTTGTTTAGTTATGACCAATTTGTGTTTTATATTAATTTCTGTCGTTTAGTTCATGTTTAGCCTACTGAATTGTTTTTGTGTCATGTCAGGTGTTTTATTTTTGTATGGCTAAAACTGTGATGTTATATAGCCTATATAATAATACCAAAGACTTAATTATTGAGGAGGCTAGTTTGATGAACTGTAGCCTACGTCAACATCTAAACGGAACTGAAATAAAATAGCTGAGTACATTTCGTATAATACGGACACAAGTTTAAACATGTTTTATAATACGGACACAAGTTTAGCGATTCGAACATTAAGTTGACATTTGACAGCTTAAACAGCGACTACACGACATATGGGTAGCCTATAGGCCTATATAAAAACTAAACTAAAAATAGAAAACGATAAAACAAAACTTACCTTTTCGGTTCTCCTCATACATGTCGGAGATTGTCACTTTGACCTCATTGGTGCAGAATGCATGATCCTCACGACAGTCCCTTCACACACATTTATGAGACATATTTCCAAAAATGTGCTTTTTCTATAAAAGCGGCAAGTTTTCCAGTAGTAAAATCCTAGAGTGGTCCAAAGATGCTGTCACCTTCTAAAGGCTTTTCATTTTGAATCTATGGAGTTGGAATCAGATGGTTTAAAAAAGCAGAAGCGTTCAATTATTTACCGTCTTCTAAGAAAATTAACTTTGAGAGCGTTAGGGACAAAAATAAATTAAAAAAGTAATAGCCGTTGATGATTGTAGCGCACACTCGGTTCTCTATAGTCTATTCTCCGCATTTAAGCCATCAATTCAGGATTAAATAAAAAAATGACTCGTTTAAAGGGACAGGCAGCCTAGAAACTTATTAAAGGCAGGGATATTGGGCAAACGATTTTATGGAGCGTCGACAGAAAATGTGGGCGAGTCTTTGCTCATTTTCCAACGCAACGGATCAATCTACACACACGTGAGCGCACTCGCGCTGCCTCTGCGCGTGTCCTCGCGCTCTTGTGCGCTGTTGCATTTAGGATGTGCGAATGGCTGATCAAAATTCAGTTGTAGGCTACTATTTCCATCTTTCTTTTATTTAAATGTTTACAGAGAGGAACGACCTTAATAATACAAGAGAAAATATTTGGGGAGGAATTAAAAGAAAGAAAGAAAGAAAGAAATTTCCTTAGAAAAAACAATGTTGAGCTTCTCAGCCCAGAAAAAAATAAAATACAAACTGGCAGTGGTTGTTAGATTATACAAAATAGAGTGATTACAAGCACTATGGGATGGAATTTTGCCAACTATATATTATGGACTATAACTATATATTATATATATTATCTGTTCTGTAATCTGACATTAAAATATATCACAATCCACAATAACTAAATAACATAAAATGCATCATAAAACACTCCAATGTACATTACTAATACGCTTTTGTACTAAAACCGAGAATTCTCAATTGTGAATTTGGAAATACTAAACCTAAGCACATATTGGACCTGTAAAAAGATTATAGAACCTTCTGCATGTTTTAAAAAGGCATGTGGGAATAGAGGTCAGCTTATCAAGCCTTATCCCTATAGGAAAGAGGTTACCTGCACTTGTGTACTTTAAAATCAGCTTGAAGCTTTTGTCAGCAAATGAATTCCTCCTGACATTCCCATGACATACTCTAGTCTAAGTCGCTGTAATCCCTGCATGCATGTACTGCTTTGTACTTTGATTCAATGAAAGTTAATGCACCTTAAAAAGAAAAAAGACATATACTTCCATGTTAAAATGAACTCAAAAGTGCTGAGGTCTTAACTTCAAAGATAATGAATAATTGTGCATAAATCCCTGTAGAAATAGAGTTGTGTCATCTAACTCGCCTTTTAGGAGGAGCTTATATCACAATACATGTGACTGTGCATGCAAACAACCACAATACAGTTTAAAATTACAAAAAGAGGAAGCCATGGTTTTGAATATTTTCCATCTTATTGTCTGATGGTCTAAATCTCAGACAGTGCTATCATTTATTCATCCGTCATCAGACACTGGTCACCCAGAGGGATACAGTAATTGCAGAGACAGTCTCCCTGGAGTGACAGTGGGTTAAGTGCACTGCTCAAGGGCAATGCCCTCTTTTGAACACACCATGTTCTTTTTGCTTCACTACAATTGATGTCCGAATGCAAATGATCTTATTACTTAAGTCTTATGTTTATTCAGCTAGTCAAGGTCACTCCTTCATAACACTAACAAAATACACCTGATTGGAAAACAAACTTTCTCTGTCTGATTATGGTTGAGAAAGTGGTTGTTCCATATTTTTTTTAATGATCTTAGCTGTTACTATATTTAGCCTAAACTTACTATTAAACAAAGTACTAAAATGAACAGAGGTACAACCCAGTCCACTATAGACTGCTGTATAGAATTCATTAAACAAGTGCTTGTTAAAATGGGCACATAAAAATGGGCAGTTATTGCCCTCTAGTGGTTACACTCTCAGTTCTCGGCAGGATGACATCATAAAATATGTTAATGAAACAAGGTGGATGTGGCATTTGAAAGATTATCTCATTATCTGCAGAATGCCATTTTAAATAAAGGTAAATATTTCTATTGAACCGTTTAAACACAGAGATTCTTATAATTATAATATGTATTCAGCTTTCACAAAATATTTTCTCAAATCACCTCGTTTTAATGATGTTTAGATCTTTACTGATTTTTATTCTCATGTGATATCATACACTGAAGAAAGTGATGAATCTTTATTTTCCTCATCTCTCTCATTTGAAACCCTCCTCCACATGGTCTCGCCTATTTATCTGCTATCTTGTTCTGAAGAGATGAATTACTTTGATTTATCTCACTGTCTTCACTCAGCCCTCCCTCTCTCTTGCTCTCTCTCTCTCTCTCTCTCTCTCTCTTTTATTTCTCCCTCACTTTCTCTTTCTCTCTTCAGTAAGTGCCATGGTGTGCTCTGTTAGATTAGAGCTTAGGAGAGAAGAATGTGTGTAACTCTGATAAAAAAAAAAAATAAAATAAGAGGAAAAAAGGGCAAGGGGGTTCGGTTTAGCATTTTTATGTCACTGATTTCACCTGCTTATTTTAACATGTTCTTCACAAACAGCAAATCTGATGTGTTTGTATAAGGGTAAAAACAGAACAGAATTAGATTCACTGACCTTGCCCTAGTCCTTATTTTATTCTGCAGGTTAGTTTTTCGATATTTGGGTTGTCGGAAATACTGTTTAATCAGGTTGAACATGCCTGCAATGTGTCAACATGTTGTGGAATGTGCGTACAAAATTTCCATGATGTTTGCGGGTCAATTTGACCCCGCAAATTTCATTGTTAAAGGCAGTATTCCAACGCTTCAAAGGAATACATTACTTTTTAATGTTTTTTTTTATGCTTTTTCATGCATGTTCAGTTAGCTGGAAATTTGAAGTAGTGCCATGCTCTACTGTTTAAACTTCAGGAAAACAAACATAAGAAGTGCATTTCCACACTTATATTCGAAATGTAAAAAATTTTTTATTTACATATATACGGTTTATAACAGGGGTGCCCAATCCTGCTCCTGCCGATCGACTGTCCTGCACAGTTCATCTCCAACCCTAATCAAACACACCTGAAGCAACCAATTAAGGTCTTTAGGATGCATGATTTTTTCCCCCAAACCACTTCAGTGGAAATCCCGCCCTGCAGCTGATTCTAACGTTTTCATTGGTCATGTCAATCACTGTACTGATTGCCTACACCAAACACTGATCCCTAAACCTACCCGTCACTGTAACCTAAACCAATGAAATCGGCTGCAGGGCGTGATTTCCGCTGAAGTGGTTTGGGGGAAAAAATCACGCCTTTAGGATCACTTGAAAATTAAAGGCAGGTGTGTTTGCTTAGGGTTGGAGATGAACTGTGCAGGACAGTCGATCAGCAGGAGCAGGATTGGGCACCCCTGGTTTATAATATTCACAGTTTATGAAAAAAAAGGTTTAAGATAGACCCACTGTAGTGATGGGCAGATCGAGGCTTCGTGAAGCAATGAAACAGTCGAAGCAAATGTGCCATTTTGTTTCGAGGCTTCGAATCAATCCGAAACCCGTCTCCACGGTGACACCTAGTGGTCACTTGCCGGTGTTGATCTGAAACAACCTTTACAAAGAGCTAATAAAAAAATGTGTTGGTTTTTTTTTTTTATTATTGTATTTTTGTAATATATGAAGCTTGTAACCTGTAGTCTCTGCACCCTGCAGAATGGCAGGATGAATGCTCCTCAAATGGCGCATCATGGATGATGTATTGTTGCAGTAGGCTAGCTGCCGATCACAATACACACATCTCACTTTATTTGGGGTTTCCAAATGGAAATGCTCCCACACCACAGATGTACGGCATCTCTTCTGTGGAGCCTCCATTTCTATCTATCTATCTATCTATCTATCTATCTATCTATCTATCTATCTATCTATCTATCTATCTATCTATCTATTTTATATGTAGCCTATCTATCTAATAATCTATATGTATCTGTAATATATGTATCTATCTATTAATGATATATATATCAATGTATCTATTAATGTGTCACTATATGTACTCTGTGTGTCTCTAAGTCAATGTGTAAATGTAAATTAAATCCTAAATATAACTAAACAAATCGCACTATAAATGTCACTATATCACCAAAAATCCGCTATCTCAAAACCAAACTCCTCTCACAAAAACCCACGATATGAAAATGCGTTGACAAAACTTTTATACTGTGTGATTGTGTGATTTGTTCCCGAACCGACCAATCAATGAAACCCTGATTCGGCGGAGCACTCCACCTGATGAAACACTTAGACGCTTCATTTAGCCGTTGTCACGTGACGTGGGTGTTTTGAATCACGCTTCGGATCAGTGTTTCGAATCATCTTTGCTTCGGGATCTCGCAAAGCTTCGGAACGTCTGTTTCGCGCCAGCCATCCTTAACCCACTGTCCTCGCATGAGGACATCCTTTTATGCAAAAACTACTTCCTGTACAAATACAAATTTGAGTTATTATACTTATTAGGTCCTACTTATCCCAAATAGCAAGAACAATTATAAAATGCACACCAGGCAAACTCTCGGGTCTCAGGAGGTTAAGAAAATTGCTGTTTAATACAGCTTTAAAAATCATATGTTTGCATATTTACTTTTTTAATGTGCGAAAAGTATTATTGTAAAAGACTTACTGATTTTACCAGATTTTCTTTTCATATTGTGATTCTTGTTGAATTGCATTGAATCCAATACTTTGACCCACATAATTATTGTATCCAGATTTCAAAATAGGGCTATACTATCATTCATTTTTAACAGTAAAAAGTACATTGTGAATAATAAACTATATTTTATTATTTTCATGATTTCACAACTTTTGATCTTTTCTCAAATTCTTTTCTCAACTTAGATAATTAATATGGATCAGATAACATAATATTTTGAGTTTCTGTTTATTAAACAATCTCTTTTATTATTAACTCAAATTTTTAATTTCAATGAACTCAAAATTTTAAGGCAAACAGGTAACTTACTTTAAGTTAAGCCAACAATAGTGTTTTTTACAGTGTATGAACTCAAATGTGCTTAAATCTGAGTGACGTGTTTTTGAGTGTGTGTTTGTTCCCATGTACAGTCTATACTCAAGGGTGCACTGGGATTGCAGCAAGCAGGCACTTCTGTACTAAAACTGAGTCATAGTCAGCACTTTCTTAGGTACCTCATTGACTTTAACCCCCAGCCAAACACATACACACTTCCACACAACTGTGGCACTGCAACAGGCATTCCATCACCCCCTCTGTAATGAAGAGAATGTCTTGTTAATTGCCCCATGTTATTTATGATACCGAAGGGCTGTATGCATTATTGAAGAAATACTCTGTTGTTCTTTCACGAGCAGCTCGATGCAATTGTGTCTGTTAACGTTCGTTAATATCTTATAATTTAGGCTATTTTATGGGGCAATTGTAAGTGTTGGAAAATAATCTAGCCAAAGATGATGTCTTGCTTGGGGTGGGTGGTGCTTGCGGGTTGCATGCGCTACTGGCACTGTATCCAAGATACCCATACAGTTTCCTTGGCAACCAGAGAGAGCACATGGATAAAGTGTGCGCATTAGTTAATGATGCTTACGACAATTCTTTTTCCACACGTTTTTTTTTCATCCAAAACAGTAGTGTAATAATGGCGGACGAATCTTTGAGGATTAATATTGCAATTGCAATAGGCACTATTTAAGCAGTGTTTTACAACACACGCGTATGACTCACATATGTAACATCGAGGAGCTGGAACGGAGAGTTGCGATTGTCTTTAGAAAGAGTTTGCGCCAACGTCATAGCGAACCGTAAACAGTGAACTGCTGATGTCAGCTGAAACGGACCCATTAGATCAACGGAGACTGAGAAGCTGCTGCAGCAGCGCGCGCGCGCAGACCACAAAGAGTGTCACTTACAAGCTCATCAACTGCAATGTGAAAAAAACCAACAGCCAAATTTTGTTACAAATACAACACTTTTATAAACGCATATTTAGAAAACGGTGTTCATTTTAGTCAAGAGTAAAACTCTGCAAAATGTATTTTTTCTTAACCAGTAGCCTACATTACAACTGAATAGTAGCTACCCTTAATGGGATAGTTCACCTAAAAATGAAAATTATGTTATATACTCACCTTTATGTTGTTCCAAACCTGTATGAGTTTCTTTTTCAGTTGAACTAAAAAGACATTTTGAAGAATGTCGGTAGGCCTAATCAAACAGTTGACGGTAGCCATTGACTTCGATATGGCCTACAGGAAAACAAATAATCTACTATGGAAGTAAATGGCTACAGTCAACTGTTTGGTTACCAACAGTCTTCCAAATATCTTCTTTTGTGTTCAACAGAAGAAAGAAACTCGTACAGGTTTGGAACATGTGAGTTAATTATGACAGAATTTCATTTTTGGGTGAACATCCCTTTAAAAAAAAGTTAGCCCTTTTTAAAGTAAAAAGTTTTATTTATATTGTAATTTAGCCTACAGATCAAATTGAATATGTAGTTAGTGCACTTTTATAAGGGGCAAAGGGATTTCCCAGAATTTCATGGTAGGCTAACTATCACGTTTGTTTGAATTATTTTTTGTATGGATCTTCTTATTTTTGTTACTGGTTTTGCTTTGTTTATGATATTAATGTTTAAAGCATGCATTTGCGGTGCCATTTACAAAAATACAGTGCTAACCTTGCTGTATGCTTTAAACAAGTTAAACATTTGCCAATGAGGTAAAAAAAAAAAATCAAGAAAATATCTAGTTTTAAAAATTACCATGTGCCTTATGCTAGAGAAAAATGCATAATTCGCCATTATTATTTAAGAATTAATTCGTCGATGAATTTGCACTTGTTGACAATAATGCATCTTAGATGAGCATTCGGTGATTTTCAAAGTGTTACCAAAATAAATACTTGCCTTGTGTATCGGAACGTTCACTCACTTAATGAGAAGCATGCGGTCCTATTCATTATCAATTCAAATATGTCTTCTTGATTTAAGTATTTGGGTAAGGAGTCACGGCGCGTTCATGTATTCCCAGTCTCGCGCGGCGCTGTCCAATCGCCTGCGACCATAGGGAGGTTCGATTCGTCCCTGTTTCACACAGCGTTCCCTCCCCGTCCCTGCCTCCTCCTCCTCTCCTCCCCTCCGCTTGGCTGCCTTATCATCGCTTCCTTATTGCCAAACCTGCAAAGACAGGGCTGTACTGAATGCAACGTAATTTTGACCCATGTTCCATTAGCTGAGCGGCCCTGAGGGCACGAGGCTTCCGCGCGGGATTGTAATGCTACACTGTCCTCCCTCTCCGGCCAGTTCATCCTCAGCAGCGCAGAGCTATGGACCTGAAACCGTAGTGCTCCTCCAACACAGCATATCTGCAGTCACCTGCGACTCCAATAGGCAATCAATATTAATAGAG
Organism: Tiaroga cobitis; assembly: GCA_030578255.1. NCBI lineage: Eukaryota > Metazoa > Chordata > Actinopteri > Cypriniformes > Leuciscidae > Tiaroga > Tiaroga cobitis. The sequence goes on along the minus strand of CM060598.1, from coordinate 44,558,967 downwards.
TATTTGTAAGGATTACAGCCACAAGGCAAATACGTCGCGGGGGGGAAGGCTGGAATTATGAAGGTATGTCACAGACCGTCTCATTATTGCTTGGCTGACCATCCGATACTACTGCCATATGCTTTTGTCCATTTTTCATTTCTGTTGGTGTACCGCGTGAATTCCATTATGTCCTTGCGTGGCGACTGATGCCAGGGGAGCCACTTTGCCTTTGCAGCATTTAACGCCGCGCGCGTTCTCCGTGTCAGCTGCTTTGTTTTTGTCAACTATCTCCACATCTTCTATCGCTATTCATTTCAAGTCTGCATGTGCTACACATTTTTGTCTTTCGTAAAAGATGCTCGCGTGAAAGCTCCTCTCGGACAACAATAGCAGTACATTATCGCGAGCGCGTGAGTGAACTGTTGGTCCACGTAGTAAAAGAGCGGCCTCGCGCACTCCTGTTTGGAGACAACGGAGCCCTTTCAGGTTTACGTGGATTTAGGTGTTTTTCTGTATACAGAGAGTGTAGAGTGTGTAATGCGAGAGCGAGCAGGTGCTGAGAAAATGTGTCAGACCAGTTGCGACTCAGTACCGTGGGTTTGCAGTGATGTGAGATGAGATGTGGGATACATACCCCACTCTGCTGGTAAATAATGACCATTGCAGTCATTGGCTAGCTGCATGCAGCCCCTCTCGGCACCATCATAACCCTCCACAGCTTTTATGACTACACTCATACGAATATCACTGTTTTATTAGGGTTGTGAGATCTCAAGCATGTTATGAGGAAAAATCTGCCCACTGAGTATCTGTGAGGGAATTTGACAGGGCATGTGTCAGTCAGAAAACAAGCCAATAATGTTATACAGAACAGAATGATAATTATTGGTAAGTATGCTTACATACAAAAGGAATTTGTCTTTAATAAAAATAAATAATGATTGGGTATTGCACATGACACTTAAAATTACACAAGGGACATCTTGAATGTCCCCAGTAGGGTTATTACATTTTTATTTACTTGAAATATAATAAACACTAACTGAAATAAGTTTGTTTTATTATTTTTTATTTTCGTTCAGCTAGCTGCCAAGGCAACATTTCTCATTTCATTTAGTTTGTACTAAATGTTTGATACAAAATCACTATAAAACTAAAGCTGAAATAAATAAATAAACTAAATGGACATATAAAAAAACATACTAATACTAATATAGATGACTACAAAACACAAAAAATGACTAAAACTAATATATAAATGAAATAATATGAAAATATAATAGTAAAGGTTTATGTTGCTAAAGCACTAATAAACAGTGCATTCACATAAGCACACACATTAAGCTCATTTTTAACCATTTTAAATTGGATAAACTATCACTGACCACTTGGGAAAGCTACTACTGCAGAACTGCCTGCCTCTGTCACTCTGAATCTCACTATATCTTTCCCCCAGGCTAGACAGTTTCACACCTCTCCTCACCTGTCCTCTGCTCTCCCCGTTACATTTACTTGTTTCTCTCGTAAGGCCGCTAGCATGAAGGATATGGACTTAAATCAACAGCCAATAGTTTCGTTATGCAAATTAGCCTGTGCAGGTGTGCATTGTGGGCATTCATATGTATGAGCATGTGTGCAGGGGCCGTAAAGTTTCATCTCCAGAATACATAGTGGACTTGCACGTGAGATGCCAATTTGCAGTGAAAAGACACTTTCAATGCCTTAACCTGGTTATGAAAGTGACAAGTATTGTAGCTGATATTGTTCCATTTGACCCTAGGATTTGTAGTCCTAAACTAATATGGTATGACTTGAATCATGTTGAAATAACATCTAGTGTGACCTCTTTTGACTGAAGAGGTTTCTTCTGAGTTCCAGATTGTTTGTTTTTATTGAGGAGGTACCCTGAGTGCTGATGTGGAGAAAACCCAAACCCCTTGGCTCTACATCGTCCTGAACGCTTTAATGGTTCAGCACATAACGGCAGACTGATGTACCTGAGGCTCTTTACAATAGCGATCCGCAGTGTGATGCCGCAGAGAGATTTTAAACATGTCTGCAAGCAATCACATTTTATTGCGATCTGATTTGAGATGATTTTGAGTTTTGATTGGGTGTACATGTTTCTAATGGAACTTCTGTGGACATTTTCTGTCTTTGTCAAGTTGATCTTTCAAAAGAAATCCTGCTTAAACCAGTCTAAGCTGATTTGCTGGTTTAAGCTGGTTTACGGTCACCTGACAAGATGAAAACCCTTCTAAACCAGCCAACAGTCCAGGCTGGGAGACCAAATAAGACCAACAAACACGTTTAAGCTGTTTTTTATTCAGGAGGAAAGGGTGATGATGTGTAGTCTTATGCTTCTCTAATTTGGGAGCTTAAGTTAATGTTCAGTGCTACAGTACAGTGAGATCAAGACATCCCATAATCATTAGCTTCAGAGACAAAACACAGGGCTAGAAATCGAATTTCATTCTTCTGATCTACAATCTAGTTCCACAGCATGAACAATACTTAATGTTAAGAGTTGCTGCATTAAATGTCGACAAATCTCAAACATCAGCCGTCTTCGAAAGTCGGACCTCAGCGCTTAAATATCTCATCTTAGAATGTCATCCACAAAACTTTGATCTGCATCTCTCTTCTTGGCCCAGTGACATCTGGACCTTTAGTTTTAAATTAAAGCTGTTCATTGACTCATCTGAAGATCCAGCAGGATTTATCCTCTCTCTGCACTTCATCTTTTGTGGCACAGACTCCCTCTGAAGGAAAGGAGCTAGAGTGTTCAGGCAGGGTCTGAGATTTTCAACTTTGTCACATTTTGAAAACTGCAAGTAAAATGTTTTCTAAATTCCACTTTTGCTCTACTGTAGCTTGAATAGTAATCCAGCTTATACTTAAAACTGACACCGTGCTCTGCAAATATTGTTGGTCATACACCTGACCTACCTGTCAAAAGTTGGGAATAATAAGAATAAGAATTTTTTTTATGTTTTTGAAAGAACGGTATTATGCTCACCAGTCACTAAGGCTGCAGTGATGTGATAAAAATAAATATTGTGAAATATTACTTCAATTTGAATGTATTTTAAAACTGTAAATTGATTCCTGTGATGGCAAAGCTGAACTTTCAGCATAATTACTGCAGTCTTTAGTGTCACATGATCCTTCGGAAATCCTTCTAAAATGCTGATTTGGTGCTCAAGTATCATTATTGTTTTCATTGTTGAAATTTTAGTAAAAACCATGATACACTACCATTCAAATGTTTGGGGTAAGTAAGATTTAAAAAAGAAATGAATACTTTTATTCAGCAATGATGCACTAAATTGTTCAAAAGTGTTCTTTTGAACTTTCTATTCATCAAAGAATCCTGATAAAAATGTATCACAGTTTCACAACATTGATAAGAACAAGAAAGCAGCAAATCTGCATATTAGAATGATTTCTAAGGAGAGAGACTTCATAAGGTACTTCTTTCAAAAACATAAAAAAATCGTAATGATTTCAAACGTTTGACCGGTAGTTGGATAAAAGCATCTACTAAATGAATAAATGTAAAATAGTCATGCTGCATACCTGTCGTATCCTGGATTTCCTGGTTCATGCAAATGTAGTTGAAATGTACAAATGCATTGGCCATTTGAATGAGTTTGAAGTGCAACCATTGCATTAGGAACATTAACTCTTGCAGAGCCATCTTAAATGCTCTTGAACCAATTATTTTGTTTGGTGTTATGAGTTCTTTATTCTTAAGAAAGATTGGGGGGCAGTTTTGGGCACCTTTCCAAAGTACTTAATCAATTATTCTCAACATCTCAGCAGCTCATGAAGACTCCGCATGCATGTGTAATGCGGAAGATGCAAGCGGGATTTAATCAGAAAAGGGAACAGGCTTTAGATCTCGATAAAGTACACAGATGTCATATGGCAGTGATATACTTGAAGAAACTTGTCTCAGCTCAGACGAAGTGTATGTCTGTGACACATGAAACATCATCCCAGAGGGATGCCACAACCGCAGCGAACAAAGTGCTAGACAAGATCCAGATGCATATATAAAGCTAAGTTATATATTAATCTTGTATCCTAAGTGCTGAGTCTTATTTTTACCTGCATGAAAGGTTTTCCGGCGAACCGTACATGCTCATAACACATTCACACTGTACTGTGCTCTGTGTGTGTGCGCTCAAGTGAGGTGCGAACACACTGCGGCAGGTTGGATGGACTTTGATACCTAGCGTTTGAAGTGCTCACGCCACTGTTTGCTTTCAGTTTTTAAGGTGACTCGCGCCGCTATTTCTCCACGGCTCCCAGGCAGAGTCTGTGAGACCTGGAGATCTAACTTTCTCTCTCTCTCTGTGAGGTAATGGAAAAGACCCGCAGCGCCGGAATGCACGGTCTCCTCTCCTCCCCTCCCTGAGTTTACTGCAATGGTGTAGCTGTAACTATGTAACTCTGTTAGTATTGTTCATTTAAACACTCAGCCCACCCCCCCACCCCTGCTGATGTATATCAGATGATGCATTAACTAGTGTGTGATCTTTGCACTACAGGGTTGTAATCAGAAAGTTGAAGCGTGTTCTCATTCTCAGATGGGCAAATTATTTACCTTTTTAATTTTTGTTTGTATTTTTGTATCTTTAGCTGCTGATTCATATCTACAGAGACTATACGAGTCGCTATATGGCTAAGCAACAGGGACACACATGCTGAGAGAGAGAGAGGGCCTTCTGCAGCCAAACCTGATGCGTAATTTGGCAGATCCTTTGAGATACGGATTTTTTGTTTGTGTATTTTTTTTCTAATTTAATGTTTAGTGGAAAGCTCCAGACAATTTTGCTGATGAAAACGTGTACGTTTTCGGTTGCAGAATCAGTGACACCTGAAATAGATCTATGCATTTTTAATGAGCCCGTGTAAATTGTGTTTGTGGATGAAATCACCCCCCACTGCGTTTTGACCATCTGTTTGCTTGTTTTGTTTCAATTTGGAGACTCGTATCATGTGTATTGCTTGTGGAACACCACTGGGACTCGCATAAATGTGCCTTTGAAGAGTTATGGGACGTATATGATGTTTTATTAACAAGGTTCGGGAGGAGCAGGTGCAGATGATTAACCCAATCAGCACAGGCTGAGATCAATCAGTAATCAACTCAGGACAAGATAAATAACAGCATAACCCTCCTTTGATTCCTTGACAATTTATCAGCATCCCACCTCCACTCCATCTCCTGACTTCTAGTTCCATCTCTAGTTCCATCTACTCTTACCAACGGGGGGGGGAGTACTCTGGGTTTGGGCAGAAATTCTGAGCTCGGAGCCCTCCACCCGGACAGCACGCCTAATACGCATAACCCTCACCATAATAATTAAATGTAGATATGAACTCGTGAAATTGTCATTCTATATATGTATTTGACTTTACGATGTTTCATCCTTTTTGTTGCCGTTTTAGTGGACTATGTCCTCAGCTTTAGTCCACTAAATAGTTTTAAGTCACTAATAGTCAAAAGTTTGGGGTTGATTTTTGTTTTGTTTTCAAAAGTCTCTGATGATCACCAGGTCTGCATTTATTTGATCACAAAAACAGTAAATATAGTAATATTGTGAAATATTATAATATTTTAAAATGTAATTTATTCCTGTGATGACAAAGCTGAATTTTCAATTTTGACAAATCTTACTGACCCTATACTTTTGAATGGTAGTATACAGTACTTTAAATACATTATTAAAACTTTTTGTTTCTTAAAGCTGTCGCTGTAACCATTAAACCAGTATTATGACATATACTGTACATGATATGAGATGCACAGTGAAGGTGTTTGAGGTTTCAAAATGTCTTTTCAAAATGATCTGAATTTATCCATATTCAATTAACCTATTTTGAAAACCATAATAGGTTGGTTAACCTGAATATTTTTAATCAGTTTTTGTGCAAATATGTGCAAAGGAGGCTGTTATTCTGGACATAGAAAAATGTCAAATTCCTCCCTCAGACCTTAGACCTTCTGTCAATCGTTATATATTAGATAGGTGGTAAGAAGAGTGGGATATATTAACAATACAAACAATAAATTACATGAAATGCACCCTGAAATCTCAAACAGACTTTAATCTCCCTTAAAACAAGATTTGATCAAGTGGTGTTCACTAGATATCTTATACAGTAAGGAAATGAGTATTTGAACACCCTGCTATTTTGCAAGTTCTTCCACTTAGAAATCATGGAGGGGTCTGAAATTGTCATCGTAGGTGCATGTCCACTGTGAGAGACATAATCTAAAAAAAAAAAATCCAGAAATCACAATGTATGATTTTTTAACTATTTATTTGTATGATACAGCTGCAAATAAGTATTTGAACACCTGAGAAAATCAATGTTAATATTTGGTACAGTAGCCTTTGTTTGCAATTACAGAGGTCAAACGTTTCCTGTAGTTTTTCACCAGGTTTGCACACACTGCAGGAGGGATTTTGGCCCACTCCTCCAAACAGATCTTCTCTAGATCAGTCAGGTTTCTGGGCTATCGCTGAGAAACATGGAGTTTGAGCTCCCTCCAAAGATTCTCTATTGGGTTCAGGTCTGGAGACTGGCTAGGCCACGCCAGAACCTTGATATGCTTCTTATAGAGCCACTCCTTGGTTATCCTGGCTGTGTGCTTTGGGTCATTGCAGGGGCGGATCTAGAAAAATATTTATGGGGTGGCGAGAGGGGGGCAGGAATTTTTGAGGGGTGGCAATATATGGCAGCCGTATATACACTGAATTTAATCACAGTTAACACAGTTTGATGAGAAATAGTATGTAGCCTACACACTACAAAAGGGCTCAGGCTGCCATTTACAAACTCAATATCATGCAATCAATGTCTTGCATTTGAGGTGAAACTTTATATTAGGAATAAGTGTAAAAAAGGGGAAAAAAGTCGGCACACCTTTATACTCTTATACCTTTATACCTTTATACCTAGGGTCACCTGTGAGTATAAAGGCGGGGTGTGTTTAACTTTTAGTTGTCTGACGAAGAGCCTACCTACGTGCTTGAAACGTTACCACCTGTGTGTGAGTCCATTCAATTTTTCACAATTTTGGAGCGACGTTTTTTCCCCTTTTTTATATATTTTTTTCTGTTGAGCACCCAAATTGAGTGTTTTGCTGTGGATGTGCGTGCTTTTGGATCTGATTACATTTTTTTATAAGTGGCCATACAATGTGATCTCACTTAATAGGAGATAGAAGTATGATAGAAGTAAGGGGCATTATCACATGAAAGGCATTAAGGTAAGACACAGGCGAGTGTGCGGATAGACACTTCCGGTTTCGCATTACACCCGGTGGAGGGAGCCGGAGAAAGCCGGAAATTATCTCTTATAGTTGTTTATAGAATCAATTATATCACTTAAAATACTACTAAGATCCATATTACTACAGTATCACACGAGCCAATGCCAATTAAATGCACAGATGCATAGTCAGATTAATGAATGAAATACAACTGTTCACGAACAGAAGAATGTATTGGACTCATGCTGCATTCGCAATCACAATTGCTATGCCTACTGTAAATATAGAGTTACAACTACGATTAGAGTTGTTAAATAAAATACCCCGTGAACATTCACACGTTTGCTTTGTAATAGGCTACAATTTATCTCCATAAATACTATTTTCTTAATTTTCTTAATTCACTTACATCAATTGCTCGATCAATATTATTATCACATATTTTATATTTTTAACTGTAGGTACCACAAACAATTTAATATAGCTAAGTTTTTGTATATTTTACACATAGTAAAATACTGTATGTGCTGCTTATAAACACCAGACAGATAATGATTTATGAAACAGATGCTCTTTACTCATCTTACTTGCACAAAATAAAAACAGTAATAGAAAGCATAGAAACGCACTGGTGAAATAAACTGAAAATTATATACATTTAAAAATTTGGTCGGGTTGAAAACTTTGCTCTCTGGTAATAGAACTCGGTTGCTGTTGTCTCTTGCTCTCGCTGTCTCCCGCTCTCGCTGTCAGATCACCGGAAGTTTTTACCGGAAGTATTGGCCCACACACTCAAGTTCGAACGTCAACGGTTGCCATTTGTGCACGGAGCGAATTCACTGCAGTCGGACATTGGAGATTCGCGCTCGTAAATTGTCAAATTGGCCATAACTTTTAATTCGTTGCTACCAACTGGGGTGGCAGCAGGGGTGGCATGGCTTTCTTTTAGGGTGGCATTTGCCACCCTATGCCACCCCGGTAGATCCGCCCCTGGGTCATTGTCATGTTGGAAGACCCAGCCTCGACCCATCTTCAATGCTCTAACTGAGGGAAGGAGGTTGTTCCCCAAAATCTCGCAATACATGGCCCCGGTCATCCTCTCCTTAATACAGTGCAGTCATTAATCCCATGTGCAGAAAAACACCCCCAAAGCATGATGCTACCACCCCCATGCTTCACAGTAGGGATGGTGTTCTTGGGATGGTACTCATCATTCTTCTTCCTCCTAACGCAGCGAGTGGAATTATGACCAAAAAGTTCTATTTTGGTCTCGTCTGACCACATGACTTTCTCCCATGACTCCTCTGGATCATCCAAATGGTCATTGGCAAACTTAAGACGGGACTTGACATGTGCTGGTTTAAGCAGGGGAACCTTCCGTGCCATGCATGATTTCAAACCATGACGTCTTAGTGTATTACCAACAGAAACCTTGGAAACGGTGGTCCCAGCTCTTTTCAGGTCATTGACCAGCTCCTCCCGTGTAGTTCTGGGCTGATTTCTCACCTTTCTTAGGATCATTGAGACCCCACGAGATGAGATCTTGCATGGAGCCCCAGTCCGAGGGAGATCGACAGTCATGTTTAGCTTCTTCCATTTTCTAATGATTGCTCCAACAGTGGACCTTTTTTCACCAAGCTGTTTGGCAATTTCTAAGGATGGCTGGCGCGAAACAGACGTTCCGAAGCTTTGCGAGATCCCGAAGCAAAGATGATTCGAAACACTGATCCGAAGCGTGATTCAAAACACCCACGTCACGTGACAACGGCTAAATGAAGCGTCTAAGTGTTTCATCAGGTGGATCTGCTCCGCCGAATCAGGGTTTCATTGATTGGTCGGTTCGGGAACAAATCACACAATCACACAGTATAAAAGTTTTGTCAACGCATTTTCATATCGTGGGTTTTTGTGAGAGGAGTTTGGTTTTGAGATAGCGGATTTTTGGTGATATAGTGACATTTATAGTGCGATTTGTTTAGTTATATTTAGGATTTAATTTACATTTACACATTGACTTAGAGAAACACAGAGTACATATAGTGACACATTAATAGATACATTGATATATATATCATTAATAGATAGATACATATATTACAGATACATATAGATTATTAGATAGATAGGCTACATATAAAATAGATAGATAGATAGATAGATAGAAATGGAGGCTCCACAGAAGAGATGCCGTACATCTGTGGTGTGGGAGCATTTCCATTTGGAAACCCCAAATAAAGTGAGATGTGTGTATTGTGATCGGCAGCTAGCCTACTGCAACAATACATCATCCATGATGCGCCATTTGAGGAGCATTCATCCTGCCATTCTGCAGGGTGCAGAGACTACAGGTTACAAGCTTCATATATTACAAAAATACAATAATAAAAAAAAAAAACCAACACATTTTTTTATTAGCTCTTTGTAAAGGTTGTTTCAGATCAACACCTGCAAGTGACCACTAGGTGTCACCGTGGAGACGGGTTTCGGATTGATTCGAAGCCTCGAAACAAAATGGCACATTTGCTTCGACTGTTTCATTGCTTCACGAAGCCTCGATCTGCCCATCACTAGCAATTTCCCCGTAGCCCTTTCCAGCATTGTGGAGGTGTACAATTTTGTCTCTAGTGTCTTTGGACAGCTCTTTGGTCTTGGCCATGTTAGTAGTTGGATTCTTACTGATTGTATGGGGTGGACAGGTGTCTTTATGCAGCTAACAACCTCAATCAGGTGCATCTAATTTAGGATAATAAATGGAGTGGAGGTGGACATTTTAAAGGCAGACTAACAGGTCTTTGAGGGTCAGAATTCTAGCTGATAGACAGGTGTTCAAATACTTATTTGCAGCTGTATCACACAAATAAATAGTTAGAAAATCATATATTGCGATTTCTGGATATTTTTTTTTAGATTATGTCTCTCACAGTGGACATGCACCTACGATGACAATTTCAGACCCCTCCATGATTTCTAAGTGGGAGAACTTGCAAAATAGCAGGGTGTTCAAATACTTATTTTCCTCACTGTAGGTCATACAAGATTGACACATACCTGTACATTTTTGCTTAGATGCGAAGACCCAACTTTATGTAGGTTTTGATTTGTATTGTATATGTAACTTGTATTTTTGTAATTCAGTTTTTTGCTATGAAGATAGCCACAGATGCTGACATGGCATTAAATAAAACTATACTGATTGTGCAAAGATGCTGATTCATAGTCAACCCTACTGAATAAAACCCTACTGGTGGTCTTCTAACCTGGTCAAGCTAGTCTTTCGTCGGTTTAGCTGGGTAGTCAGCTAACTTCACAGTTTGACTAGATGAAAAGTGCCTAAGACAAGGCAATGGACCATCCTAGCAGCCTAGGCTAAGGTATTTTTTTTTTCAGTAGGGAAATATCCTTTTTAATGTTTGCAAACAACAAATAAACATGTTTGAACAATGTCTTTCCTTTTTCGTTTCTTACAGCGCTGTCAACATGTCTAAGGCCACTGTTAAGAAGCTGCACTGGCGCTCAAAAGTGCAGGAGAGCTTCGTCCCACTGGGCGGAGCCTCGGGAGAGCTTGGTGTGGCCATTGGAGGTGGTGCAGATTATGGAGAGTTCCCATTTGTTACAGCAGCACCTGGGGGTGGAGCCACTGTTGGTGACGTCATCCTAGAGATTGGAGGTACACCTGTCCTGGGATTGACCTTGGGAGATGTAAGAGGGGTTCTGAACTCATGTCCACATCCCATTCGGATCAAAACCGTCTTACCAGGTACTTTATTTATCGATAAGAGCAAATTGACTGTTGTGTGACACCATGAGTTGGAGAGGAACAAGCTTTTGCACTGATCCAACTCTTTCTTTGCATTAGATAAGAGTAGGGCAATGCAAAGAAAAGAATTCCTGATTTTTTTTTTTAACAATACACAACTGACTTGGATTTAGATTTTTGTCGTTCAAAGAGACATTTCATCCAAAAATGAAAATTCTAGCATCTTTTACTCACCCTCATGTCGTTTCAAACCTGTAGGACTCCTTTTTGTGGAAAAGGCTATATTTTGAAGGATATCCTGGCCTTTTTTCTCTTTAATATAATAAAAATGAATGGGACTGCCTGTGGCTGTCAAACTCCAAAATGAGTTTCATAACAATTTTATAAATTTGATCCACAAATGTGGATTCAATATTCTGAATCAGTGAGGCCCTTGACCAGTCCAAATCCGTAAAGAAATTCTGAACTGATTCAATGAAAAAGGATTTATTCATGAATCAAATGTTGTTAAAAGCTGTAGGACAGATGTCTAGATCTTCAGCAAATATTGACTTTAATATCTTTAACTACTTCTTTTTTTCCCCGGATGTATATGGACCACTTTTATATCATACTTACCATATATTTATTTACATATTTACCGTTAAACACTTTAAACAAGCCATTTTCGCCTCAGTCTTCATTTACTTCTTATTATTTTGGGAAGAGTGGCCAGGATATTGTTTACAAATTCACTTTTTTGTGTTCCACAGAAGAGAAAAAACGGGTTTGAGGGATTGACAGAATGTTCTTTTTTACGTGAAATGTTCCTTTAGATGTTTTAAGTTTCTAGTTCATAGGCCTGGGGTTAAACTTGGTGACCTTTAATTACTAATCCAAATGTTTACTCACAAGACTGCTAGTACAACAAACCCCTTTATTTTATAGGTTTTATCTGCATTTTGTTGCACTTTTAAATTCAATTAAATACTTTGGATGTTTAAGAGCTTTATACCTACTGACATTATACAGCCCCAAATAGATCACAGTGTTGACATGTCACGTTAATGTCATTCTGCCGGAAGATTGCATTATCCTAATCTAGCCTCTCTGAATACATTAGTTCCAGATACTCCATGTGGATTTTATTTACTATACTCGTATTATTCATTTTTAAAATTGGTTTTGACACCATAAATTAATGCTCAGTGAAGGCATTTTCACTCTCTCAGATTTGTGAACACAATATCTTGAACTAACAAGAATGTCAAATTACTCCTTTTTTTTTTGAGATACAGCATCATTTGTATAACAAACAAGAGTTCTAAAAGCTTTTTTATTAGTTAAATTACACAACAAAAGTATAGCTACTTTACTGCTTGGTTTAATTACTGTAGAATTTTTGGAAGTAGAATAGGTACAGTATTTATGGAAATAACTAGCCTGACGTCGTCATACTCAGATTCTAGTCAGAATCTCAAATGTTGTGGGCGGGGATAAATTCGGCTGGCATCCAGGCTAGGAAATAACCAAAGTAGAAAATTCATCTTTTTTTATTCTATTGAATTAACTATACACTAGCTTGCAAAATGTTGGGGTCAGTAAGAACATTTTGACATTAATATTTTTTACAAAACATTGATATTTGACATTTGATATTGTTACAAAAGATTTCTACTTCAAATAAACAGTGTTCTTTTGAACATTCTGTTCATCAAAGAATCCTGAAAAAATTGATCATGGTTTCCACAAAAATATTGAGCAGCACAACTGTTTTCAACATTGACAATAATAAGAAATATTTCTTGAGCACCAAATCAGCATATTAGAATGATTTCTGAAGGATCATGTGACACTGAAGACTGGAGTAATGACAGCTGGAAAGCTTCAGTTTATTTGAAAAATGAATGACACATAGTATACTTACATAACATCTGTTCTGTTTCTTTTTATCTTTCCTTAAGGAACTTCAGGGTTTATCAAATGTTTTTTAACTTCCACAACCAATCTCTCCTCCTCCATGTATGATGTTTAATATACAAAAAGAGCGAGAAAACCAAATTACTCTCAAAGTGTAGTATCGCTTGCCGCTGTTGTGCTTGGATAAAACAGAACTTAGATTTGTCCACACAGTATTTTTTCTCAAAACAGTATGCAAAAAGGATCCTGATTTGCCAATAGCTATGACAGGTCTCTACCTTCCCACATTTCAGTGTCAGACATTAAGTGGATGTGATATCCCACTCTCTATTACTTAACCTCTCCGGAACTCTCTGCCCTGGTTGGCCCGATTGATCGCTGTCATCGTGGGGGGGGGGGGGGGGGGGGGGGGGGGGGGGGGGGGGGGGGGGATCCCAGTCCACAATGCATAAAGACCATCAATATATTGTGCGAAAGGAAGCTGGCTGTCATCTAAGGTCATAACGCACTTTAAAAAATGAATAGATCAGCGGGAAATGACTCATCCTACCTTTCCCATGAGTCCTTGAGGAGTCCATGTGTTGAGATTGTGTGTGGAAAGGACCAACCGGATTATATTAAGTGCAAAAATCAATACAGAGAAGCCGAGCGGTCCTCGTTAGGTGCTCCGCAGTGCTTGTTTGTGACAACAGCACACTGACCTTAGAGACTTCTGCAGTTGCAGTGCAGTCTCAGCATGCTTGAATGTGCCTGTGAGGTCTGAGGTGTGCCTGTAGTAACCTGAGGTGTGCAGTATTAGGACTGAATTCAGGGGGAGAGACCGTTTAACCCTTATCGATCTTATGGTGTATTTCAGGTTATTTTCAGAACTGCATCTTTGGCAGTTTCACTTTGCCAGTTCACCCCTGTTTTCTCATATTTCCATGGTGACAGCAGTGTTCTATTTGTGAATTTGGCAACAGTGCTGTTATTCAAAAGTCGTTTCAAATCTCTCCATTTCATTCTCGTTCATGTGTTTTGTTTATAATCTGCAGGCTCGACTCTCTGTAAGGATCTGAGACTTTACCTGAGCAAGTGTTTTACACCCGGATCAATGGACAGCCAACTCCAACAGGTCATACGAGAGAACCTCTACCTGCGCGCCGTGCCCTGTGAGTGAACCAAACACCTATATAATGCAGTAATACTGGGCTCTTTAAAGGGTTAAGCTGGGGACACACTTAACGACTAAGGCCGATTATGAATGTAATTTGATACTCACGACTGATAATGCCCAAACGCGCCAAGTCAGAGACAGTTGGGTTCATTCGGTGTTCGCAGTTGGTGTTTAAAACATGGGATGTCAAACTAATTTTGGAGAAAAAGAAGAAAATGTGTGTAAAATGTTCAAATGTCGAGTTGTAAAATCTATTAAGTTCATTTGCTTACTGTCTAATACGTTTTGCAGACAAAACTGGAAAGTACTCTTTTCATCTGGTAAACTCTAATCTGATTGGCTGACTTTCTATTTTCTCTTTTTTTTCATCAGTCCATTTGAAAACAGTCATGTTTACAAGATACCAGATTGGCACAACAAGTGCTTTTGAGGATGAAATACCGTATATACCCGAATATAAGACGACCCTGAATATAAGACGACCCCCCCATTTTCCAGACTTATTTTTGTGGAAAAATAGATTTTTGTGGAAAAAATCTGGTTTTCAACAGAAAATAATTTTAAGAGCAAATTTCCGAGGCGTTGTTCCAAATGCCTTGCATCACCTGTGCCTCGTGCAGAGGCCCGCTCGTCGGCGGAGACCGGCACATATGCGGTTCCTGATTGGCCATGACTGCGGCTGCCCTGAGTGCGACGGGATGGATTTAACCCTGCGGGGTCGTCTGACCGTTTTCGACGACGATCCGGTTCCCGCTCTCTCTCTCTCTCTGCTCGAGCCGCGCAAGAAAAAGCGCCGTTCAGAGAGGATGCCAGAGCGGATGGAGACAAGCGAGCAGAGACCCCGCCCGTTCACATATCGCGTCTTTTGCGCGCTCAAGTTCGTTATTTCAAATGTAGGCGCGCGCTCATAATGAAAGCGACGCGCTCGTTTTTTCCAAGCGCGTCCGCGCCGCATCGAGATCCTCGGCGCTCTCGTCAGTCGACGGCGCGGGAGAAAAAGGCTATCAATCGGTTCCTCCACTCGAATATAAGATGACCCTGAATATAAGACGACCCCCCATTTTTCAGCCTATTTTTAGGACAAAAACCTCGTCTTATATTCAGGTATATACGGTAATCACTGGATTTGGCCATGTTTGTCATTAAAGGTGAACATAGGGTTTATTTAGACTTGAGGGGAAATCACTTTTTTTTTTCTTAAATCAATTTTCTTAGGCCGAGTGTTAAAATTGTAACAATTGTTGCCAGGTTTTTCAGTTTAGACTGCAGTCGTGGTTGTCATAGTTTGGACACAAACTTGCCTATGAATTAGGTTCATAATCCGTGAGACTTAAGTGATGGATGTTGTGCCATTATGTTTTCCACGCGTTCACACTTACAAATAATTATATAGAGTAAAAGAATATGTGTATTTGGCGTGCTGTCTGGGGAAGGGCTCCAAGCTCGAAATGTGGCCTGAACCCAGAGTTCTCCCCCATATCCCTGGCTGGGATAGGAACTAGCTGAGAAGTCGGGGTGGCAGAGGAATTTAGAAAAGACTCAGCATGAGAGGAGGCCTAGAACTATGTTCCTCTATAGAGGAACATAGTTATAGGCCTCCTCTCATGCTGATTGGGTAGATCATTTGAGCTAGCTCCTCTCGAAGTTCGGTAATAAAACATAATTTCTTGAGGACACTATCCAAATCTGAACACATTGGTTTGGATTTAGCTTGTAAAAATTTAATTTGGGTTTCATGTGGTTTTTATTTTTTACAAAAAATTGCTAAATTCTGATCACTGACTTAACACATTTTTAACCTTTTTTTCCCAGTATTTCATTTTCGATAAAACAATTTGTAGAGACTCCCAGCCCATTATTTAATTAATTTTTACAATGCAACATGGATCAAACCTCACAGACCTGGCTACACAAGATTATGTGTATACAATATGTAAAATGGCTCCCTGCTTCTTCTCTCTATCAACCAAGGGTTCCTTGGCCTGAAGTTCACACATATGAGAAATGAGATCTTGAAATACATCAGCCAGAAAAAGCATGCATGCAATCTCATGCTTTAATGCTCTCAGAGACTGTAAACAAATCCAGTTTACAATCATGTCAAACCTTATTCAGAGTCAAAGGTTCAGTCACTTTGAGGCAATGCGATGCACTTTAACCGTTGCCTTGGCAACTGTCATCAAATGTCACAGCAGTGCGCTCATTGTGAATGGCACTTTTCCATATTTTGCCTTGCAACAAAACGGCAACTATTTTCAGAAATGATTGCATGCATTTAATAATGTATAGCTCATGCCAGCATCAGGCTCCCGTTCACCATCACAGCTGATGCATTTAATCCGTCCTGCATGATTCGAACTTTGCCTATTTCCTGCTCTTGAATCCCAAAGCTGCACATTTGTCTTTGTCTTCAGCCTGAGGTACCCTGCTGTGCCTTTCAGCACTCCTGTGCTTGCTCATATGCATAAGCGCGTAAGCACCCAAACACAGACCCATTCACACATGCTTGCGCATTTTCGTGCACCCATTCACATAATGTTTAATCTATCGGTTCAGTTGCATAGCCTGTCTACTCAAACTGAAAGGCTTTCCCAAATAACGTTCCTGTTTATTCAAATGTCACATCTCTGAATTGATTGCAGGCAATTAGAAGACCTAGTACTGTAAGATGCTCCTTTTTTCTGTTCTTTTAAGATAAAATAGCACAGGTGTGTCAGTACAAAAGCATGCGGCTATATTTAAGGTGCAAAACGTCATGTTAAATGGTTGGCATATACAGAAATCAACATTTACTTTTCTAATACACATTCCTGGTCATATTGTGCATAATTCACCAGTATATGTTGTTCCCAAAGAAAAAAAAAAAGTAATCTTTTGTCAAGATGTGATAACTTGCTCAACTGTTCTTTCCAACCCTGACCACCTGGCTCCGTTCTGATATTGTACACTTGCTTTTCACAATCCAATCAGTTTTTTGATGGATAAAAATGTTTTTGTTAAATCTCCAGTTTAAATCTGTCACATTATTATGGAAGTAAAAATTCCTCTGTGTCTAAATCCTTAATGTCTCATCCTACACATCCATTAGAGATTCATTTCAGAGTGAATGTGTTGGGCTCAAATGTGTTGCGTAAAAACGTCATTGTTTCAAGAGAGGGGAAAAACACTCATGCTTTTTGCATTGGCTGTCATTAGGATTAATGCAAACAGGCACTGTGATGTCATATACGGGGTGTATAATACCCTGGGACAATGCAGTGTTTTGTTATCAATGGCTGATTTATTGTATATGGTGGCTGAAGGCTTTTAAGTCATTACAATCCTGCTTGATGTTGAATAACTGTGTGTGTGTTGTATCCTTGCGATAGGTGCACTACCTCATAAACCATGTACCTTTTCTCCTCCTGAAGACTTTTGCTTTAGAGCCATTTGTTATGTTGGCAAGTTCAATTGATCAAAGCATGCAGGTTTCCTACTGTATCTCTTCTGAATCGCCAGAATTGCAGTGATCAGGTTAGCCTAAATTGTGATGCACTGCTTATCTACCTCAGGAAAATCCACTTGTCCCAACTTTCGTGTGAGAAGGAATTAAGCTGAGAGAAAGTTGTATAATCTCATCACCGTGGGATTATAGAGCAAGTCTGAAGTGTTTGAAATCATAATCAGGTGTCGCCTCACACCACCGAAGTCATATGCAAATAGACACAGACACACGCACAGTTTATTTTATATATATTTAGTATGTAAACGCTGTAACATAACTGCTTTTACCCGCATTTGACACTCACATCAATCATACATTAAACTCCGCATCTTTTCCATATCAAGGCCAATCAACTTGCTACAAGTTCAGTGTGAAAGCTGTGTCTCTGTTTTCTCTGAGGTCTATGGATCCAAACATCAAACGCATCAAAGAGACTGGCTTCCTGGTGATGTCATCAGGATGTTTTTTTTTCTTCAAAAAATGCATTAGATTTTTTAGCAAAGGGAAGATGCAAGTTTATGAAAAAATAATGAGCGATGTTTTAAAATGCCCCATGTGTCTGTAGCACTATAGCCTTCCTATTTTTACATTCTCTTTTTAAATGGCTTGTTGTCTACTTGTAACCAATTCATATGTATTTTTTGATAAGTTAAGCAAAAAGAACAAACAGTGTATTTTTTTGATGATTACAGTCATATGCTTGCTCTCTCTGCCCCGACCCAGGTACGACCAGGCAACCACGGGATGGAGAGATCTCAGGGGTGGATTATAACTTTGTCTCCATCGAGGAATTCTTCTCCCTGGAAGAGTCTGGAGCTCTGCTGGAAAGTGGGAAGTTCAAAGGTCCGATCAGTCTCTCTTTTATATCCACTTTATGCATCTAAACCAGTGGTTCTCAACTGGTTTGGCCACAGGACCCACATGTTCCCATAGTCATGAAGCTGCGACCCAATTTTTAGGGAATTTTATATTTATATTATATTTATATATTTATAGACGAGTGCCTCATCTTCTTGATCCTCTTGTAAATTATTAGATTTCGATGGCTTACGTTTCTTCCCCACCGCAGAAACCACCATAGGTTCATCAATGCGGTCAACATTATTCAATGTTTGTTTGTTGATCACAAAGTAGATAAGGAAAACTAGGATGCCGGGTGTATTCAAAGCACCGCCGTTACTGTTTACAATGCGTGGAATGGTGCGCTGTGATTGGTTGAGCGGATGTATCGCATTCTGTAGAGAAGGGAGACTGGGACTTGTCGCGGTTTTGAAAGAAAGGGAGAAAGCATGACAGAATAACACGGCGGATATCGCATTTTACGTAAAATTCAAAATGGACTTTTCAATACCAACCAAATACAATACTGATTTGTATTGAACTCAATTTTTTTTTTAAATGGCGTTTAGCACGTTTATCCCCCTCAAGGGACAATACTATAGAAATGAAACTTGGATATATTTTAGAGTAGTCCATGTGCTGCTTGTATAGGAGTATATATTTACTGTCCTCTGAAAATAACTCAACATACAGCCATTATTGTCAAAATAGCTGGCAACAAAAGTGAGTACAACCTAAGTGAACATGTCAAAACTGTCCAAAGTGTCAATATTTTGTGTGAGCACCATTGTGATCTAGCATTGCCTTAATCCTCCTGGCCATGGAATTCACCAGAGCTGCACTGGTTGTTGCTGGGATCCTCTTCCACTCCACCATAATGACATCACGGACCTTCTCCTCTACACCTTCCATAGGTTTCAGGTCTGGAGAAATACTTGGCCACTCCATCACCTTCAGCTTCCTCAGCAAGGCAGTTGTCATCTTGGCGGTGTGTTTGGGGTCGTTATCATGCCGTTCGGCCCAGTTTCTGAAGGGAGGGCATCATGTTCTGCTTCAGAATGTCACAGTACATATTGGAATCCATGTTTTCCTCAATGAAGCGCAGCTCCCGAGTACCAGCAGCACTCATGCAGCCCCAGATCATGATGCTACCACCACCATGCTTGACTGTAGGCAAGACACAATTTTCTTGGTACTCCTCACCTGGGCATCGCCACATATTCTGTACACCATCTGAGCCAAACAAGTTTATCTTAGTCTCATCAGACCACAAGACATGGTTCCAGTAATTCATGCGCTTAGGCAGGTTGCTTTCATGTGAGCCAGCTTCAGAAGAGTCTTCCTTCTCTGACGACAGCCATGCAAACCGACTTGTTGCAGTGTGCGGCGTATGGTCTGAGCACTGACAAGCTAACCTTCCACTTCTGCAACATCTAAAGCAATGCTGGCAGCACTCATGCGTCTGCTTTTGAAGCCAGCTTCTGCATCTGACGCACAGCACGAGGACTCAACTTCTTTGACTGACCCTTGCGAGGCCTAAACCTCTGTATAACCCTTGCCTGTACTGTTTCAGGGTGTTACCAATCTTCTTATAGCCTAGGCCATCTTTTTAGAGAGCAATAATTCAAATTCTCAAATCCTTAGAGAGTTCTTTGCTATGAGGTGCCATGTTGAACATCCAGTGGTCAGTATTGGAGAATTGTACTCAAAGCACAAATTTTAACTGCTCTAATACGAGATACAACAATTTGTATGGTCCTGTCAAGCAGACAAAAACATGAACATGATGAATACGAGATGTGGCTTTGCATGGTTAAACGACATACTGTTATCACATAGGGTGTACTCACTTTTGTTGCCAGCTATTTTGACAATAATGGCGGTATGTTGAGTTATATTCAGAGGACAGTAAATACTGCTATACAAGCAGCACATTGACTATAAAATATATCCAAGTTTAATTTCTATAGTATTGTCCCTTGAGTAGATGTTTGCTGAAATGTTTGCTGAAGTGTGAGGGGTGTACTCACTTTTGTGAGATACTGTATGTATATATATATATATATATATATATGTATGTGTGTGTGTGTGTGTGTTTATATATAAAATTATAATATAATTGTTTTTAAAAACCAAGGAATCATTATTTTACAAAATTTAAAATAAAAATAATTTGTTAGATTTATTTAGCGCTTTTCTGGGTACTCAAAGCGCTTTACATATCGAAGGGGGAATCTCCTCTACCACCACCAACGTGCAGCATCCTCCTGGATGATGCGACAGCAGCCATATTGCGCCAGAACACCCACCACACACCAGCTTTTTGGTGGAGAGGAGACAGATACAGACAAAAATAGACACACACACACACAGTACTGTCCCACTTAAAATGCACATAATAAATTCTAAAAATATCACTAACACTGATGAAAAAACATAGGCTATTATAAAATAAGGCTACTAAATTGAAGTCCAAAAAAAGTTAATACAATACAGTTAGTAAATTGGTATGAGCCAATGTGAAAATAAAGTGGTTTTGTGGGGTTATGGAAACTACAGTTACTATGGTAAATACACAATAAAACATATGAACACTGATCCTGATGAATAGAATGAACATTATACCTGCATGCAAATCCGACGTACCAGTTTCATTATGACTTACTAATTGCTTGTAATTTCATCTACTCTTTATATATAGTGAAGTGATATATAGTGTATATATATATATATATATATATATATTCCAGGATTCCCACAGTCTTGAAAAACCTGTATATATGACAACTAAATTTAAAAAGTGAGATTTATAGACATGGAAATTAAATTCATAATATATATAATAAAATATTAAAGTGCCATGGACATTTGCATAATGAATACAGTCGTGGTCAGAATTATTGTCACCCCTGGTAAATACACTCACCTAAAGGATTATTAGGAACACCATACTAATACTGTGTTTGACCCCCTTTCGCCTTCAGAACTGCCTTAATTCTACGTGGCATTGATTCAACAAGGTGCTGAAAGCATTCTTTAGAAATGTTGGCCCATATTGATAGGATAGCATCTTGCAGTTGATGGAGATTTGTGGGATGCACATCCAGGGCACGAAGCTCCCGTTCCACCACATCCCAAAGATGCTCTATTGGGTTGAGATCTGGTGACTGTGGGGGCCATTTTAGTACAGTGAACTCATTGTCATGTTCAAGAAACCAATTTGAACTGATTCGAGCTTTGTGACATGGTGCATTATCCTGCTGGAAGTAGCCATCAGAGGATGGGTACATGGTGGCCATAAAGGGATGGACATGGTCAGAAACAATGCTCAGGTAGACCGTGGCATTTAAACGATGCCCAATTGGCACTAAGGGGCCTAAAGTGTGCCAAGAAAACATTACACCATTACACCACCACCAGCAGCCTGCACAGTGGTAACAAGGCATGATGTATCCATGTTCTCATTCTGTTTACGCCAAATTCTGACTCTACCATCTGAATGTCTCAACAGAAATCGAGACTCATCAGACCAGGCAACATTTTTCCAGTCTTCAACTGTCCAATTTTGGTGAGCTCTTGCAAATTGTAGCCTCTTTTTCCTATTTGTAGTGGAGATGAGTGGTACCCGGTGGGGTCTTCTGCTGTTGTAGCCCATCCGCCTCAAGGTTGTGCATGTTGTGGCTTCACAAATGCTTTGCTGCAAACCTCGGTTGTAACGCGTGTTTATTTCAGTCAAAGTTGCTCTTCTATCAGCTTGAATCAGTCGGCCCATTCTCCTCTGACCTCTAGCATCAACAAGGCATTTTCGCCCACAGGACTGCCGCATACTGGATGTTTTTCCCTTTTCACACCATTCTTTATAAACCCTAGAAATGGTTGTGCGTGAAAATCCCAGTAACTGAGCAGATTGTGAAATACTCAGATCGGCCCGTCTGGCACCAACAACCATGCCACGCTCAAAATTGCTTCAATCACCTTTCTTTCCCATTCTGACATTCAGTTTGGAGTTCAGGAGATTGTCTTGACCAGGACCACACCCCTAAATTCATTGAAGCAACTGCCATGTGATTGGTTGATTAGATAATTGCATTAATGAGAAATTGAACAGGTGTTCCTAATAATCCTTTAGGTGAGTGTACGATCAAAGAGGGCTGTGAAAATAAATCAGCATTGTTTATCCTTTTGATATTTTATCTTTTTTTTTTTTGCAAAAATATAACCTGTTTCTGTGGTAAAACAATTGTGGGAGGAAAATCACATTATGAAATAAATGGTATTGGTATCCCTAGAAATTCTTATGAGTAAAATATCTCTGAAGTATATTCCCATTCATAGTTATGTTTTTTTTTTTAGCACACCAGGGTGAGTAGGAACATGAAATTGTCCAGCCATGACTTCTTGTTTCACAGGAGTATAATGAAGAAATATAAAGGCCAAATTCCCTTAATCCATCCATCAAAAGTAAAACTAAAGAATATAGTTCTGATGCGCAGCAAAAGATTGTTGAGCTTCACAAATTAGAAAGTGGCTGTAAGAAAACAGCATTCAAAGCATTCAAAATTCCCATTTCCACCATCAGGGCAATAAATAAGAAGTTTCAATCAACTAAAGATATTACAAATCTGCCTGGAAGAGGACGTGTGTCTATATTGTCTTAATGCACGGTGAGGAGGATAGTTTGAGGGGCCAAAGACTCGTCAAGGATCACAGCTGGAGAATTGCAGTCTTAGGGTCAGAAATCCTCAAAAAAAAAATCCTCAGCTCTCATCCAAAAACACTGCTCTCATCCAAAACAAGCCGGCTTCTATGGTCACATGAAACAAAAAATAAAAGCTTTTTGGCAGCAAACCCACCAGATGGGTTTAGTGCAAACAGGGATAAAAAGTACCTGGATAAAAAATATACTGCTGGATCTTTAATGTTGTGGCCCTATGGTTTTGCTGGAGGTCCTGGACATCTTGTTCAGATACAAAACTTGACAGCCTCTGCTAGAAATATTCTAATGGGCTGTGGTTAGATCTTTCATTAGGACAATGATCCAAAAAAAAAAAAAATCTAAATCAACACCAAAATGGGTCACTGAGCACAAAATGAAGCTTCTGCCATGGCTGTCCCAGTTCCCTGACCTGAACCTTATAGAAAATGAGTAGGGTAACATGGAGCTGGGAATCCGAAGGATCTGGAGAGATTCTGTATGGAGGAATGGTCTCTGATCTCTTGTCTGATGTTCTCCAAACTCCTCAGGCATTATAGGAGAAAATTTAGAACTGTTATCTTGAGAAAAGGAAGTTGTAAAAAGTATTGAGTAAAAGGGTGCCATTAATTGTGACCAATGTGTATTGGAGAAAAACATGTATTTTATAAAGAGATTTCCCACACTTTTTCAATTATTTTACTTTTATTATATTTTACTATGAAAAAAATTAAGGCTTCTTTGTTCCCATTTACCAAGGATGTAAATAATTCTGACCATGACTGTATACATTTTTGTAGTTATGCCAAGCTCTAAAATAATAGTATCTTTAAAAAGAGTGGGATCCCGAACAACATTCATCTCTAGTTATTTTAATTGTAATTATTATTTTATTTTATTTTATTTGACATAATTTAAATGTTTTAATTTACAGAAACTAAAATGTCCATAGATTATTTTATTTTTTTAAACTAGGGCAAGGGGGCTTTACAAATATTGTTGTGTACAACAGGGGGCCTTCAGATTCAGAACCACTTTATCAAAACGATTGGATCCTTTTTTCAAACAACAAATTAAATTATCTTCAAAATCTTCAAAATTGCTTATGAGCAAACCTACACAAACTGCTCCTGCAGAAACTATCTTTCACTAAGTTCTTCACATTTGTTTATACTGATTTGATCATGTTTTTCAGCTATGAATGTTTTACACATTCTACCTTGTTTAAAACCATTCTATTCCATACATTCAAAATGTCACAAAAAATCAGCGAGAAAAATGCGTCTACTTATGAGCAAGCGTATGGGACAGACAGGCCTTGAATTTGATGTGGAAGGAGTTATTTACTGTTCAACTGAGTAGTTTGTGTGCGTGCATTTGAGTTTGTGTGTGCTCGTGAACACATGGTGAGGGTCAGGGCTTCACGCCAAAGCTCAAAATGCTCAAGCCAATCAGAATTAAGAGAAGGACCCTCCAGACTGCGGACAAAAGTGCCGTGCTGGCTCGGTTCTGTCCTCCAACGTTATCAGCTGAAAGAGCTGAAAAAGAGCCCTAATGGAGAGAGAACAAGCATGTAATGCAGACTGATGTCTGAGCCTGCTGATGTCTTTGTTAAGGGTCTCATACACAGCTGCAGATTCACACTATGACATCCTTCAAAGTTGCAGCTCTTGGATTTATGGATATGCTGACTCTTGTTTTTGATACTGCTGTGCCACTTTACTTTCTTTTGTCTTTGGAAAGTAAGAAAGATATTGTTCACTTATGTCCATCTCGGTCGAGTCGGCCCCCTGTAGGGTTGGTTTTGAGGTTTTTAAACGTGCTTTTGGGGAACTCAAGGACTGATGATTGATGTAAATGTCAGGGTCTAAATAACTGACTATGTCAATATCACCAATAGAGACTTTTTTTTTTTTAGCACATCAGGTTTGTACTTATCCTGACAAAATCTTCTCTTGTGTTCAAAAGTTTGGGGTAGGTAAGATTATTTATGATTTTTGAAAGAAGACTCACCAAGGCTTCTCACTAAGGTTGCATTTATTTGATTTAGAAAACGACAGAAAACAGAAATATTGTGAAATATTATTAGAATTTGAAGAACTTGTTTTCTATTTCAATACATTTAAAAATGTAATTTAAGTTTCAGGTCTCATTACTCCAGTCTTCAGTGTCACATGATCCTTCAGAAATCATTCTAATATGCTGATTTGGTGCACAATAAACATTTCTTATCAATGTTTAAAACAGTTGTGCTGCTTAATATTTTTGTGGAAACCATGATGCATTTTTTCAGGATTATTTGATTAATACGCTGATTTCACGCAGCCGTTATTTTGAAATGGCTCCAGTGGGAAGAAAACCGGAAGTGTCGCCTTTAATCATAGGAGAGTCGCGAATGCGATGGCGTAACTTGTGTTTAATGTAGAAATTAGTTATTCTAAAAATGTACATACATTTCTTTCATACTTTAGACTATATACAGTGAAATTTGTTTATAAATAAAATATTTTTTTATATATATAATTCAGAACGTAAAAAAAGAAGCAGGAACGAACTATATACATATCCTATATTGGATATTAACATCCAATAGTGCAAATCGCGGCAGCAGCTTCAGGTTGGTAGTCCAAGGCGTTGTTGTCTATCTGTACTTCCGGGGTTCTTCCCACCGGAGCCTCGCTTTCGATTTCAAAATGGCGCCTGCGTGAAATCAGCGTATAGAAAGTTTAAAAGAACAATATTTATTTGAAATGGACATCTTGTATAACATAAAAATGGTCTTTACTGAAACTTTTGATCAATTTAATGCATCCTATTAATTAATAAAAGTATTAATTTCCTTAAAAAAAAAACTTACTGACCCCCCAGAAATAACACTAGAAATGTGAGATTTGGTATTATCTGTTTAATATGCCTATAATTAACCACAAAAGTGTTTTTAACACCTGAGCGATGATGCCCCACGGCCCATTAGTCATCTCTCTAGCTAGAAACCACACCACACTCCTACTTTTCTATCACTCTGTACAGGAGAAAAGAGGCTTTACTCTGTAATCCTTATTTCAGTTTCTCTGTCTCCAATCACCCCTCCACCTCCATCCCCTCTCTCTTTCTCTCTCTCTCTTTTTTTCTCCAGTTGTAAATAAGCGCAGCTAGGGAGTTATGCTGCAGTTAAATATCTCTGAAAATTCCAAACATGTAGCTATTGTACAATTGCTGAGTAAACTCTCTTAGCTGAGGAGTTTGCGCTCCTAGTCCACTTATATTGTAAATTGTAATTTTTTTGTATCTGCACTTTGAAGTTTTTATGTTGAATGCTTTTATTTTAGAGATTTAGAGGTAGATGTTCAGAAGTGGATTAAGCTAATATTTTTGCCATTGATCTGATTGCTAAAAGAGCTCTGGAACATCCTGTCAGTTTATTAGTTTCATAACAGCAGCGATTAAGGGTTTTAAAGAGAGCATGATCTAGGGCAGCAGCCAGGAGTGGAAAAAATGCCTCTTTTGATAAAATGTAGAACTAGAACTTTATCATTAAAATTGGTGACACAAAAAAAGTTCTACTTTCTATACAGTGGGGTCACATACCACATTGGAAATGGCTTTTCGATTAAAAAACAATTTTAAACCAGGAAAGTTTTAGGATTTTGAACATTTTAAAATGAGAAATGTTAAGGCGTAAAATGAATTTGTCACTATTTCTAGGTCACTTATCAAATTTATCTCACTGATCATGTGAACTCCTTGGTACGAAAGTTCAGATTTTCTTTCTTCCATTGAAGCACAAGATGATCTTTTTGGAACATTCACTCAAATCATGCAGGATAACATGGATCATCAGATTTTGTGGCGCTCTTGCCAGACTTGTGAGTTCATGCCAGCTTGAGTGCATGTTATCATTTGATAATATAATAAAGAATTTAGTATTAAATTAGAAAAATTACTTGTGGTTTCTAATGTTTGTCTGTATGTCAGGTAATTGTACATTTTAAAGCTTTTTTGGCACCATTTTCTTGGCAAAGTTAATCAGGATAATGGAGATGGTATGGTTTGTATTTTGGCTATTTTCGAATAAATTCATGTTTTTGAAAATTGAGATTTTAAGTTATAAAGCCTCCAGACTCGAGCTGCTCGATTATTGTGTTCTGGTCCGCAATTCAAGAAAAGACTCTTTGGCTGCCTCAGAAATTGACTCGAAGGATAATAGCTTTTAGGTTGAAAAGGGATGGTCTTGTCAAGAACTGTTTCAGTTACAGCATGTAATGCATTGTGTCCAAAACCCATTGTTTTTGAATGTTTTTCTGATTGGAACAGTTTTGGGACTATTGGGGGGCATCTCTAAAACATCTCTGTCTTAACAGGGAACTATTATGGCACACCTCGGCCGGTCCACATTGGTCCCGACAGCCCCCCCATTACGTACCAGGAACATCGAAACCTCCTGAGGAATTTTCGTACCCGCAGCAAATCGCTCAGCAACCTGGAAAAGGCAGTGGAGGAAGGTGACAACAGCGAGGAAGACTCTGGTCTATCAGGTACCCAGCTGTTGTGTAAACCTTTATTTTGAATTAGTTTTTTTTTTTAAACAAATGTTTTTAAATGCAGGCACCTTGCACCATGGTGCCATATCTCAAAACACATTTCTTTCCTAGCCCTGTAAGATCATCATATTTGGAATTGACTTCACATAGTCGCCATTTTGCAGTTACTTTAAACCTACAGATTTTTAAGACAAATAGATGTCAGCTCAACCAGGACATCTTTGCAATTTTTATGTTTTTGACATTAAATACTATGGAATTGTGTTCGGAATTTATGCTTTTCTCATATTGGAGCTGGCAAGAGAGGACAGTAACATGAACAGCGTGACCTCTCGCTGGCCTAAGGTAGCCTAAGATTATACAAGACGGCCACATCTCATGTCATGTTCACTGTACTCTAATCTCTGTTTCCCAGCGGGGTCTGCCGGAGCCAGCAGTGCCCCTCCCACCACCATTGTCTCACCTAATCAGACTTGGGACTCAGGCGGTGGGCGGGATGGAGGGGTTGCCATGGAGAACGGAGCACGTGGAGGGGCTTTGCCTGAAAACTGGGAGCTGGCGTTCAGTGACACGGGCGAACCCTATTACATCAAGTGAGTCAGCAGGGGAAAAAGGAAAAAATAAGATGGTATAGTGGGACATAGAGTGGGCAAAAATAGAGACAGAAGGTCATTTGCTTCCTCCAGTAATCAAAGATTATACTCAAAGTTGACATGATGTCTTTCTATGTCACATTGAATTTTTGACATGCGAAGGCGACATTTGAACTTTAAGATGTGCATCAATGAAAAATTTTGAATTCAGCGGATGGAGTCCAGTTATCACGTTGGAAGTGTTTTTTTAATGCAATTTTTATGCAAAGAAAAAGGTGACATTAGAACTTTAAGATGTGCATCAAAAAATGCATAATCTTTGCCTATCTCTGACAATTAAGTGCGCTAAATGTGGTAAATTTGTGTTTTGATGCAATTTTAAGGGGGAATAAATGTGACATTGGAACTTTAAGATGCGCATCAATGTAAAATGCATATTCTTTGCCTTTATCTATGAAAATGAAGTGCGCTTCATGTTTTTTACTCTCTGTACTGCGGTTGTATTTCATGTTGCTGATGAAACCTTGTGGGGGAGAAAAGTCTCTAATTTCTTTCATTTTTCAGCCATAACTCAAAGACCACAAGCTGGCTGGACCCAAGGACTCAGGGCAAAGAGATTGTCAGCAAGACGGAGTGTGAGTGCATATATGTGCACGTGTGTGCGAGCCCCTCTCCACATTTTGCTCCCCAACACACTCTCGCTCTCTCTGCAGTCTTCACACAAAGATTAATGACAAACCTTCCTGGAGCCATTTAGTCTTTCTCTCACGCCTTCATCTTATAGCTTGTTTTCCTTGCCTTTTAAACCTTATCCACAATCCCCTCGTCCCTCCCTGTTGGGTTTCACCTCTCATCTCTCTTTTTCCTTTAATGTTATCTATCACTCAAAGCTTGCTCTCTTATATTTGAGAAGGTCATGTCTGCCATCCCTTCTGAGCCGAACGGTTTTCAAAAGCCATTACATCTGTTACTATGCACGTGTGTAAGAAGCCCACGTGTGCACATGTATGTGAATAGATACAAGTGGGCTCCAGAATTCTGAGACTAAAATGAAATTCTTTAAAATTATGAAAAAACAAAACAAATAATAATATGTGTTTAAAATCGAATTTAAGCATAGAGAAGTTTTAGGGATTTGAAAAAGTAGTTGTATATAGTGTGTAGTGTATATGGTATACTGTCTTGTATTGTTTAAAAATAGTATATGGAACCATATGCATTATGCTGGTTTCTGAAAGTAGTATGCTACATTGTCACATGACCTCTTCAAATTGCATGTTTAATTTAAGTGGATGGCATTCAGTTATCATGTTGGAAGTAAATGTGGTTATAAAAAATATACTTTTAGCAGTCCATTCAATTGACGAGTCAAGAACAAAATGAAAGAAAAAAATTGCTACTAGTAAACTAGAAAACTAATACTTTGGGTAATTGTCACCTAGGAGATGGAAAGCCAACTCAAGCACTTTGCATTGTGGGGAAAAATAACCCTTTCAAAGTTGTGTACCCTACATTTTAGTATGTATGTGTAGTATGATAGTTAGCTGTTTGAAAATAGACAGTGTTTTGGAAAGTGGCACAGTTTTCTTTTTTGGGATGAGGTGTTTAAATGGCTTACTAGGCTTAATAAGAGAAAGTATTTTAAAATGAAAAAAGTACTCCCCTAAATACAAGTGTGTGATTGAACAATTTATTCAGAGTATAAGCTGCACAGCTCACATCCCAGCAGATGGCACTGTTGTTTAGGAGTCAACTCCATCCTAAAACAATGTAGTGATGAGGCTTGAAGGCATTGTTAGATTTTTGTGGACTTAGCATACCATATGTAGACACTGATTTCTATGTTTGTGTGTTGCTGTCAATTAGTACCTGCATTCACAGACCAACCATCTGAACTGAAGGGCTATTCCATACACACTCGCCTGTCGAAAGGGCCTCGTGGGTTTGGCTTCAACATTGTGGGTGGCAGTAGACCTCGAGAGTTCCTGCAGGTGTACAGCGTCACCCCAGGAGGCCCATCTACACTCAAAACAGGTGAGACTAGGAGTTTTAACCCTGTGTCCTTTAAAAAAAAAAAAACATTAAAACACAGATGCAGCTGGCACTGTTTTGCAAACACTGAGCATGTAAAACTGGTACTGTATGTATTATTATTTTTATTATAGTTTTCAAAAGTCTTTTTCTGTTTCCTGTACAAATTTTTCTGTTTTGTAATTTTATAATTTATTACAATGACTATTATTATTATTGTTCATTAAATCTTTTTTGTTATTCAAAAGAAAATGTTACCTAAAGCAGTTCTTGTTTTGCTTTCCTCAATGACGCATTTAGGAATATGTGGAAAGGCATTAGCTAAATTAAATGGAAATTATGTTAATATATATATATATATATATATATATATATATATATATATATATATATATATATATATATATATATATATATTAAGCTATTTAACATATATTCTAATTTCACAATGAGAAAATCTAACGCCACTGGTGTAGAGATTAGGTGAAATGAGAAAGAATTGAGGATTTTCCTGCATGCAGCACTCATATTACCCTGGCAACACCAGTATTCTCTGTTGGAAACTGCTAAGTGGCTTTTGCTTTTTGCTGCTTTTGTATAAATCTGCAGCACAGGAGATGGCACTTCAATGGGTCAGCTTTTTAAATATTTATAGATGTATGATAGATATAATAATTTAAGAACACGCATAGATTTGCGCAGGGGACTCTTAAGTACGTTGTGAATCATACGTGGTGTAATGGTTCTGCTGATTATAATGTCTTTTTACACTTAAAAGAAGACAAAAAGCCCCATAGATCTGGATTTAAGTCAGATCATTTATAGGCCAGGGGAGAGAAAAGGACCAGATGGATAAAAGATAGATTTTTACCACAGGAGCATGAGCGGTTTGCTTTTCCTCTCTCTCCCCATCCTAATCTATCCCTCCAATCCTCACTTTTATTTTTGGCAGGAAATCCCATGAAACTCACGCTTTTTCTCTCTCTCTGTGGATTAGATTATTATGCCTGTATATTATGTGTATGTATTTGGTGATCTGCAGGGTCATGGTTTGAATCTGCTGATCTTCTCTTAATCCAGATGGGCCTGTAGGTTTTAATCTGCCTTCTATTACACACACCACTGTCCACTCACGTGTTCTGACAAACCCACCAACACCCCACACACACTCACTTATGCTTAAAGGGGTCACGTGATACCCTTTTTTATATCCCTTGTGATTGTCTGTTTTATTTATTTGACCTTGTTAAAATAGTGTTCATCCTCCCCTTTCTAACATTAGTTTCAATGAATTGTCTTTTTCTACTGGCTGGAAGTTTTAAAAGCTACAGTAGGTTTTTATGTACACTGATCTCTTTAAACTCACAAGATTAAGGACATTTTTGATTCCTCATGATATGACCCCTTTAGTACTTGTGTACTCACAAAATGAGAATCTGATTGCTTTTGATTTCCCTCGTGTACAAATACAAATGACAGAAATGTCTCTCTCTCCCTCAGCGGACATCCTGGTGTACATTAATGACTTGTGTGTGCTGGGTCTGTCCCATAAAGAAGTGGTAGAAATGCTGAAATCCGTCCCCATGGGTCACAGTGTGGACGTGGTTCTTCGTCGAGGTTACCCCATGCTCTACAACCCTGATGGCTGCCCCAAAACCAGCCTCGCCTCCCCTTCCGACCCAACCAGTGCCAAACCTGCAGCCCCCAGTTCTGCTCAATCCCAGGTTCAGCATCCTGATGGACACCAGCCTGGCTTGGTGAACCTCAATCGCTCTATGTCCCACCACAACAACTTCTACCCCCGCATGCAGAAAGAGTCCTTGGATGCTAATGGGAACACAGCACCCCAGCCTTCCTACTCAATGGTCAATGGAAATGGAGTGGGAGTGGGAGGGACTTTAGGGTTGGGGGCAGTGCCTTTAACAAATGCCCCTCCCCCATCAGAGCGAATGAGCTCTAGTCACAGCGATACAGAGGTCAGCTCTGTTGTCACACGCAGGTAACCAGAATGGCGTATCGAGCCGGGTTTCTTATTAATAATAATAATATATAAACATGTTGTTTATTTTATTATATTTTTTATTTTAAGTTTATTTATATAGGGACAGTACAAAAAAACATGATATTGCACATCGAGAGTATAGCATGAGCTAATTTGTGTTTCGGGTCCCTAGAAAGGCTTAAAAAAAACACTAATCATAGAATAAAGGTAATACAGCATGTAATTTATACACATACAAATACAATCCTAAATGACCTAATCAGGTCATTATCAGTAATGAACATGGTGGTGGTAATAATAATATTAATAATAACAATTATTATTATTATTAATAACCATAACTTTATAATAACATCACAACCATGTTCAATAATGATTATTATTATTATTATCAGTTATAAATGATTAAAACTATTTTTGTTAATGATTATTAGGAGTAATGATTATCATTATGGAACATGGTAATAATAATAATGATGATAATTATTATTATTAAATTTAATAATAACAAATAAACATGGTTACATAATAATATCACAACCATGTTCATTATCATTATTATTATTATTGATGCTATTCTGTTTACACATGCATTTGTTTCCTACACTCTCTACCCAGAGCTTCCCTTGTCCGAAGCTACAACAACAACACTCTTCCAGCTCCTTCTCACACCCATCATAGTTCCAAGTCTTCCGAGAGCGATCTCTCCTCTGCTACGCTCCCCCTGCCCCGGCCCGAGGTGGGTCCTACCGCGCCGCCACTAGGAGCGCCTAGCACCCAGCGGCCTCCCATGCCCCAAACATCTCTTGCCGTCGTACCCCCAACCGAGCACCCACCCTGTGGTTTCAACGGGTGTCCAGCCAACAATCCCCCGCGACCTCTTCCGGGTGGCCTAGGGTCCCCCGGAGCCCCGGGTGGGGTAGGCTGCGGGGGAGGGGGTGAGCTGGTACCTGTGGCCTTGGGCAGGAGTGAGGGAGGGGGTATGGGTTTCAGTGTGACGGCTGGGGGGCAAGGAGGGCAGATGGCAGTGGTAAAGAGGGTCTGGGACAGACGACAGTGCCCCTCCTTACAGCCAGGGGATGCCATTATTAAAATCAATGGCGCTGATGTGCAGAGCCTCAGCTTCGCACAGGTAAATTCAATAACTCTGCAGGTCTTTTTCTGAAACTCTTTCCCTCATCAACCTTCTAAATTTGAATCCTTTCATATGATCTTTTTCAAATTAACAGGTGCAGCGGGTGCTGCAAGAACATACCAAACAGGGTGAGGTGGTCTTACTGGTTTACAGAGGAAGTGAGTGTCACCCACAATGTTTGCAGATAGATAGTTTATAATAAACACTGCAAAATAAAAAAAAGGAGAAAAAAAAAATTGTCCATTTTGATTTCATGGTCACTTTAACATTTTGTAAAATTTGTCAAAATAAGTTAAAAAATAAAATGCAAAAAACAAAATGAGGGAATTTAGACATCACAACATTATAATGTTCAGTATGAAAAAATAATATTCATTTTGAGATTTAAGATTACGTAAAAATCACATTTAATATTTGTAAATGTTAATTATTTGTGTTTTTAAAGATTCAATTTAAGTGGGCAATGGTAATCTAAATGTAAAAAGAGAAAAGACCGTGTACAATTAAATATCCAATATCAGCCAATACCATTAAATAAATAAAAAAGTTTAATATTCTCACATAACTATATAATATAATATAATATAATGCACATATCTGACCGCATATTATTTCTATATATTTATCATGAATTATTATTATAGTTCTGATTAATTCTATATAAATAAACAGTATAGCAGGAAAAATCTATCAGTACCTCCTGCCCCTATCACTCATCATTATCCTGTTCTCTCTCAGGTCCTCTTTGCTCCCCAGGCTCCCCAAATGCCTATAAAAGACCTCCTCCCTCCCTGGGCACCCCAGATCTGACCTCACCCTCCTCTGATGGTGCTGTGCCCAGCCAGAGCACCCTCTCTCCCTCCTCGCCCTGCAGTGACCTCCCCAACCTGGTCCAAAGCACCAGCTTCCTGGACTCTGTGCCCGTGACCCTGACCCTAGAGCCCCGGGACTGGTTAGGGGTTGAGGACGGACCTGCTCAGTGGAGCCGTACTGCTGCCTCTAACCTCGGTGCCGTGTCCAAAAGCCATGTAGACGCGAGGGGAGTGATCTCCTCCAGAGCGATGGAGGTTGAGTTGAGACGGAGACCAGGAGAGGGATTCGGGTTTGTCATCGCATCACAGGACGTAGTGAATGGAAGTAAGTACAGACTGGGTGGAACATGATCTGCATTTATGTTTTCTGGCCAGTGGATGTGACCTTGCATTGTTGGCATCAAAAAATGAACATGTTATACATTAATACAACATTATTTAATCAAAATCAGGACTCTGGAAATATATAGCCCATCTGCGTAAAGCAATTATCACAGAGGGGAGAGACTCTATAATTCTGCCTGTATTGCTGTTTGAAGACCAGGTGAATCGTGAAAAAAAAAAAAAAAAAAATTGTAGAGAAAAAGGGCATTTTACCCCTCTAAGCATGTTGGCCGTCTGAGTCATGTCATTATGCAATAAGCATGTGCACAGAAAATCTCTAATTAGCAGACTAATTATGATTTCTTTCACTTGATTTGAGACTTAGCTAATATGTGCTCTCTTATTTTTAAGGAGACGTTTCTAGCTGTTGTTTTTTTATCAGTCATTAAATGCGCTTGAAGGATTTGTGCATCACTGCTCTGAGTGTGTTAATGTAAGATAAGTTAAAGTCTGAGTGAGGTCATGGTTTGTGTCCAGCACTGCTTGTAGTTGTGAAACAACAAATGGAACAGTTTCCTGAGTGAGCAGTTTTTCCTGTTTTCATTCTCTCTCTCTCTCTCTCTCTTTTTTTCTTGTTGTTTAGAAGTTCAGTACTTGTTCACTGTCATTTGGGCTTTATTGTTTAGTAGATAAACATCTTCTGTTTTTTTTAAATAGATTTTAAACAAAGAACGTTTGTGATCTGTCTGTTTTACATGTTTTCTTTATCGTTTTGTTTACAGTTTACATGCATACAGTACTTCATAGAACTAAAGGTTTCTAATAACTAGACATTGCATCAATGTAATTTAATGCATTGATTAATTAATTTAATAACTGATATTTACTATAATACTTTGATGAATTATTACATTACATTATCCAAAATAAGCTTTCTTTTCAGTTGTAACATTCAGATTTCAAATGTATTTTTGTGTAAACATTTTTGCCTTTGACCCAATGTTATGTTTTTTTTTTATTTTGAAATGAACCAAATAGAATCCAGTCAGCCATATTTCTATGATGAATTATATAATTTATTAAATATTTGCAAATTAATCAAATATTTATACCTGAAAATATAAATGGCATATAATTTGTAGTTATTCAAAAAATTTGAGGTCAGAAAGATTTTTTTTATGTTTTTGTCTCTTATGCTCACCAAGGCTGCATTTATTTGATTAAAAAAATACAGTAAAAAACAGTAATATTGTCAATTATATTGTACATTTATTAATTTCTGTTTTAATATATTTTAAAATGTAATTTATTCCTGTGATGGCAAAGCTAAAAATTTCAGCATCATTACTCCAGTCTTCTTGATTTTTTTTTTTCAGGTTAATTTGATGAATAGAAAGGTTTAAAGCACAGCATTTATTTGAAATAGAAAACTTGGTCACACTTTAGCTTAGGGTCCAATTCTCACTATTGACTAACTATTAACTCAATAAACTCCTAATTACTGCTTATTAATAGTTAGTAAGGTAGTTGTTAAGTTTCGGTATTGAGCAGGAATAAGGGATGTAGAATTTGGTCATGCAGAATAAGGCATTAATATGTGCTTGGGATTAAAACAGTACTAATAAACAGCCAATATCCCAGTATCATGCATGCTAATAAGCAGCTAGTTAATAGTGAGAATTGGACACTAAACTAAAGTGTGACCTTAATCTTTTATAACCTTAGAAATGTGTGTAATTTTGTAATGTGTCCTCCTTGCTGAATAAAGGTACCGGTATTACTTTTTTTTACTTACTGACCCCAAACTAGTGTATATAAAGTACTGTGTGTGTGTGTGTGTGTGTGTGTGTGTTGTTATAAATTCCAATATATAGCAGTGGCGTAGCCACGAGGGCGTAGCCCCCTCATATTTCTGATTGCTTAAAAAAAATTTAGGAGGCAAAATATTTTTTTTGTGATTATGTGAATTACACTGTGCAAACCAAAGTAATACTACCCACCGGATGAAGAAGGGTTTCCTCTCAGTCTCCACAGCAAAATATTCATTTTATTTTATTTTATTTTATTTTTCGTGTTCGCACTTATGACGAAAAAGCAATGTTACGGACGTGTTCTCCGTTATGGACGTGAGCGCTCTGAAAGCAGCACTAAAAGATGCTTTAAAACTTTAACAGAACATCAAACAGAAAGCACAAAACCTTTCTTTAATCTGAATTTCATTTTGTATTAATTGTATCTTAATTTTAATCAACGTTTCATCAACTAATTGCCTGGATTTAATAAATAAGAAGTAAAAATAGCAGACGATATATAAGAAACGGAGGCGCCGGCGCGTGAACTGGAGCTCGTCTCATAAATGAACAGAAACTCAGCGTATAAGGTAGCCTACTTGCCTCACATGTCTACTTTTAAACAGAACAATTCAAAACGAAAGAAAACAGACTACAGACTGCTCTCTGCTTATGTAATCCTAATGAAATGTGCATTTCTCTCTGGCGCGTTCACTAGGCTGAAGATCGCGAGTCAGCATCGTCAACTTCATCTTAGCCGACAAAGAAAACACTTGTTTATTAATAAACAATTAAAATATCTCCTTGCTATATTTTACATATTCATAATCATTACTTTTGCCGGTTCTTTTTGACAGCTTTTAGGTGCTTTATTGGCAGCGCCACCCTTACATGTTACATGAGTCGCCACGGTATCACCGCACCCACCAGAATAGGCCTGTATATATAAAATTCTGGCTATATAAAAAAAAATATATATATATATATATATATATATATATATATATATATATATATGTTGCCCCCTCATTTAAAGACGGGACCCCCCAAAAATAAAATTCTGGCTACGCCCCTGATATATAGTTGTAAATATCACACACTCTCAGTCTCAGGCTGATAGTTTTGCGATGAATCAGTGTGGTATTAAATCACTTTTATTGTCCACGTATTCCACGTATTATATCATGCTTTCACTCAACATCCCTCCCTTCAGTGATCTCTCTCTCTCTCTCTCTCTCTCTCTCTCTCTGCACTCTTTCACCCTCTCCCCCTCTCTCTTTTCCTCAGTTCAGTTTTGTCTGTGCAAGCGTCCTCAGTGTCTCTGTTCTGAGGGAAAAAAACACCTGAAGAGTCCTTGTTTTCTCCATTTCTTCATTGTTTTGTAATATTATATGTAGATTAAAGACTCCGTGTCAGGAATTCTCTGGATTTGAAGCTGGATTTAGAAACTCTATCAGGACAAAATGCTGGAAAGGCTTCAGTCTGCCCTGAAAACGATGAAGGACGTGAAACGTAAATACTCTCTTACCTCTTATGTACTCTTATAATATCTGTATTTAGGTGAATTATTGCCCCTGGTACTGTTTACTTTACTAACAATGAAGTACTGTAATTTGCAGATGAATCAAGTTTAGTGATGTTTAAACGTGATTCAAAACATTGTGCGTGGGAACAGTCCGCTTTCGTGAGAGAGAACAGGATTCATGTTTTGCATGTTGCATTGTATCCGTAGCCTTTGATCTGTCCGGTACAGTTCTTCTAAAGTGCATCTTTTTTGATTTTGCCTCTCTGTACTTTTCAAACTTCAGAGCGTCCTGGCGCTGTGGTTCACCTGGGGTCTCACATGCTTGAAATATTTTCAGTGGTAGTGCCAATGAAAGGCTTAATTCTTCTGTGATGTGTTGGACCAGTGAACACAGACTCATCCACACTGTAGAGGCGTTCAAATATCTGCTTACAGACTTCAGTAGAGATAAAGAGAAAAAACAGCTTTGAAGCATAATGAAAAAATATCATTCACCTTTACAAAAAAGTATAGTATAAGTAAGTCTGGGTACTACTGGGTTTTTTTTTGTACATGGTATCATAGTTTTATGATCATAGTATTCTTTCATTACAAAAACTTGTACCCAAAAACCCTTGTACTATGGTGCAAGGATGATAATACTACAGTATTTTGAAATTTATCAAGGTACTACAATTCATGTACCATAGTATTTACATGGTACTCCATGATATTTATAAGAATACCCTGGTACTGCCATGGTACAAGTAAAAAAATACACCCATGGTACTACCAGGTACATGTTCAAGATACTAAGTGGACAATGAATATAATGCCTTGATATTTTTTGGAAATGATACCATGGTATTACCATGTTTATTTGACCATGTACCATATTTAGTTTTTACCGGTATTCTTTGAAATCTATTGGAGCATCATGTAACTACCATAACACATATTTATCTCTATATTTATATTTTTCTATTTTCTGTCAGTTACATTATTACTGTTATAAACTGAACACCCTGAAAATCTTATCGTGTGTGTGAGATCATCAGCATGAGGTCATTTGTAGGGAATGTGTGTGTGTGAGACGGAGAGAGAGCAAAGAACACTGCGAGTTCCTTCCAGTCGTGTTCAATATGAGATTGTCTGTATCTTATCTGTATCCTCTCTATGCTGTTATATCCTTAAGGCACGGTCGTATCTCGTATGCCCGTTTCCATTTTTCAGAGTGAGTTGTTCTGGGGTCAGCTGATGCTGTTTCGTGAAGCTTAGCAATGTTAACAGACATCGCAGGTTCTGGATCATTGGTTGAGCATATTTTCTCCATGTCATGTGAGGTTTCGCATTGTTCATTTTAGTGCATATTTACATGGCAGGACTAATAAGCTGGATAAGATTAAATATTAAACAGATGGTTGGTTTTGCATCTTTATCCCCATAGGGATACAAGCAGGCTTGTATGTGTATGTGTAACGTTCATGATGCATTTCGTGGATCTCTTTAGATAGGATGCGTAAAATCAATTAGTTTGTTGCTAGACACTAAGACCGTGTCCGAAACTAAGTTTCACTGCAGATACTGTTTCCTGTGCAGTGTTGGGATTGTTTGTTTCTGCAGGGTCAGCCTGATGTAAATGGAGTGTTGTGGGTCTGATGCTCAGTCACCATTAGTATTTACTGCTGTGATCTGCATCTGTGTGTGTTTCTGCTCCGTAGTGTGTGAAAGTTTTGTTTTCCTTATGTTTTTGCTCACAAACAGCATTTTTTAAAGATTTAAAAAGTATCAATACACACTTATTGTTGAGCAGGGGTTTTTTTATATCAAAAGCAATATACTGTATTGAAATGAGTCTGGAAGCAAGCTAATTTTCGTATGAAAGCAATGATAATAATTTCTAAGACTTTTGTTTTTGTCAATGGATTATCCTTTCCAGGTCTTGGAGCTGCAATCTATGACGGTACCACTACTTTTCATGCGTTAAAGGGATAGTTCACCCATAAATGTTTTCTCTAAATTGTTTACTCATTTAGTTCCAAACCTTTATGACTTTCTTTCTTCTGTGAAACTCAAAGGAAGATGTTTTAAAGTAACATCATGAATATTTGTCTCTATATGGAAAGTAAGTGGACCCCACTTACTTTCATTGTATTGACAAAAAACAATGAGACATTTATCAAAATATCTTATTGTATGTCCTGCAGACAAAATAATGTAATGCAGGTTTGAAACAACATAAGGGTGAATAAAATATAACAGAATTTCATTTATGGGTGGACTGTCCTTAACCCTCTACCATACCCTTTCTTTGGACATTTCTTGAAATTTGAAAATAAACATAAGCTCATATAAATCTTAAATTCATGGTAGAACCTGGTGGTACCCAATGATATGCTTTGATGACATCACATCACACTACACACACCCTTAAACTGTCATTTCTTCACACACTTTTGATGACTCCAGTTGCTGAAGAAGTGCTTGTGAATATGTGAAGATTTTCCTCAATTTTTCATATTTCTTCAGAATTTAAAAAATATGTCAAGCATCTGGGGTAAATTCTAATCTTTTTTCAATCATTGTCACATTGTTTTGATACTACTATTACCTTTTTATTCAATAAAAAAGGTATGTTGCCATATGGCAACATTGTGCAGTAATGGAACAATATTTTGCCCACGCTAATGCAGAGTAGCTTTGTATGGATGCACTATATATTTATAAAGTAAATATATAAAAGTAAAGTATAAAAGTAAAATTTATATACGCAAATTTTGTTTAGAAAATGCACAGTGCACAGTGTTGAGCTGATGTTGGGAAAGGTGTAAAGTATATCAAGAATTTGAAGGTTTTGTCATTGCAAAATCTGTATGGTGAACAAAAAATAACCACATACACAAGTCGCTGTGCAGTCCCCATGCAGATGTACACACACACACACACACACACACGCACACGCACACACACACACACACACACACATGCATGTTCTATCATCCTACACTTGATGGCAGCAGTAACAATTTTTTCTTATATTTCATTTGAAGTTGAAGTTCAGGAGGAGGCACCTGCACCTCCTGGGGTGGAAGAGGAACTGCTTCAAGGCGTTTCACATTGAGTAGTTTCACTTGAACAGTTCTTATGAGTTTGCGTCAGATGTTTTGTAAATGTTCTTGAAATAATTGTTTCATATTGAGTAGTATCACTTGAACAGTGCTGGCAGTTTGCGCCAGATGTTTTGTAAATGTTGAAATAATACTTTGAAAATTAGTTTCATATTTTGTATGCAAAGCTCTTGAAAACATTTTAAATAGTAAAAACAATTTTAATTTCTATAAGACAGGTCTGTAATCATCTATGAATTTCATGTCATTTTGGGAGAAAACTGTTCCATTGTTGCACAATGTTGCCATATGGCAACGCACCCAAAAGTACCCCCCCCCCCCCCCCCCCCCCCCCAAAAAAAAAAAAAAAAAAAAGAAATGTTAATTTGAGTCCATTTTATATATATAAAAACACTGTAAAAAATGTTTCCATGAGTGCATAATAATGCGTGCAGTAGAGGGTTAAACTGGCCCTTTTTCTGCACTAACAATACTTTATTTCCAACACGAGTTGAGACCTGCATTACAAATTTAATCCAGGCACAAATTGTTCTCTTTTACTGTTGCCTTTCATTCATTCACTGCTCATGTACTGAAAGAATCATTTACTCGCTGGTCGCTCAAGGGTATTGTCGATGCATTATATAAATGTAAG
The DNA here is from genome assembly GCA_030578255.1 of Tiaroga cobitis. Lineage (NCBI taxonomy): Eukaryota > Metazoa > Chordata > Actinopteri > Cypriniformes > Leuciscidae > Tiaroga > Tiaroga cobitis. Next base: position 44,517,371 of record CM060598.1, on the reverse strand, counting down.
TATACAAATACTAGAAAATGAGGGACTTATCATAGTTTTGAGGTTAAAGACCTATTTATTTCTGAAACTGCCATAAGTTTAATTTGTTAGATGTTTAATTTTTTTTTTGTTATAGTTATAATTAAAGCCAAAGTGTGTAATTTCAAATGGAATGAAAAAAGGTAACACTACGTTTTACAGTGTCCTTGTTACACGTTACATGTAGTTACTGTAGTAAATTCCTCAAATACTCCCTCTCTCTGCCATTGGCTGGCTTATCATATAGCCATACCCCCAAACCCCCTTTTGGCTGAACTGTTATCAGATTGGTAAGAATGTTCAAACAGACCAAACAACCAATTGTTGTCGGGCTGGTTGCAATGTTCAAGCAATCAGGACAATGCTTTGAAAGTACTTTTCTGTAGCTGTATGTCTTCATAATAAACTGGGATATGAGAAAGTATGTTTACATAAAAAAACACACTTCCTCTTTAATTAAAGAACAGTAGAGGCCCGATAGGAGTTCGCCAATAGCCAGGTGAACGTGTGCGTGTTTTTCTGACATGTGACAAAAGGTCATCATCTCAGCATGAGTCCTACTGTTCTGTTCTCTGCATGAGAAGTTTTGTTCGAGCGCTGAAGCCATCCACCCTCGACCCCCGCCTGAACTCCGCTTCCACAACACGCAAAACCTCTGTTCTTCCCGCCGAACCCTGTGGGTGTGTGTAAAACTCGCCTCTCATATGGCTCATTGGCTTGCAGTTCAGAGGAACTCTGCCCAGACGTGAAAATAACAGAGGCTCATAAATAAAAGCGGAGGTGAACAGAAACAAAGTTTTGTGTAAAAGCGCTGAAGGTTGACCCAGTTATTCTACACATTTAAAGAGTAGTTAAAGTTTCACTCTTGCTGTTTATGCTGAGTGACAGTATTTGTATGTGTTTAAAAGCTGTGGTTCATTTAGGCTATATAGCAGTAACCATAGTTAATTATAAAAAGTACTGTTCTTTAATTAATATTTTTTCTGATTAGGATCTGTGCCTTCAAAAAAGTAGTGCCAACATTAAAGCTATATTTTTTTAAATGTAAATGTGTGTGTGTGTATGTATATATATGTGTATATATATATATATATATATATATACACATTATATATGTAATGTATATATATATATATATATATATACATTATATATGTAATGTGTATTGTGTTTTGAACTTTAGAAAGCATGCGTGTCTTTCTGTGTGTCATTCATAGTAGTGTAGATTTATAGGATTATGGGAAGTGTTTAATAACAGTTATGTAACAAACACCATACCTTTATGAATTAAAAATACTCTGTTGTTCAGTAACTATAAATCCCAAAGAGTATTTCTCTCTCTTTCAGGCAGCTGGGTCAGAAACAGCTGTATTCATCTCTGTTTTGTTTTTTTAATCTCTTTATCTCTGTTTTCATGTGGGAGACTTTTATGAAATTTCAAAACATGTGCCGTGTTTATTAAATGCATCACTCCCATAAACACTATTACTGTTTTTTATTACTATTTTATTACTATTATCTTTTTTTCTCTATGTCCACTTCTATAAATAACCCACAGAACAATATGCTCATTAACTAAGATCTTTTACAAGCTATGAATAATGTGTGAATGTGTTATGAATAATAGACAGACTCATGAATAATGTAGTTTTGGTAATAATTGGCAGCCCTTAACGATGTGGTACGTGGGAGAACATTCTCTTCCAGCTCAACACGCTTCACATGACACTGAATACACTCTCACCTGGGCTCTTTCTGTACACACACACACACACACACAAATTTATGTTTTATGAGGACATTCCAAATATAATGATTTTTATACTGTACAAACTGCATATTCTAACCCTAACCCTATACCTACCCATCATGGAATGTTTTAAAAAAAAACATAACTTAGTATGATTTAAAAGCTGTTTTACACATAAGGACCAAAAATGTTCTCACAAGGACAAGGATTTTGGTTATTACCATCTTTGTGAGGACATTTATTCCCCATAACGTAGGGTTTACCTGAACCAATACAGTGAATTTCCATGTCATGTCAGCTTTAAACACCACATCACATATACTCTCTCTCTCTCTCTCTCTCTCTCTCTCTCTCTCTCTGTCTGTCTGTCTGTCTCTGTCTGTCTCCTGTATGTTTGATCTTGTATGTAGCGATTTCTCTCTGGGGTTCTTAGGACAGTGCGTACAGATCAGACACTGTCAGTAGTTAAACTAAAGTGCTAGTTAAACTAGATTATTAGAAGTAAAAAAATCAAAGAGCTCCAAGAAAAACATACAGGTGTTTTTGATTCACAGTTGAGGAAGCTTCAGGACTCTTTGTAGTTTGTACAGATCTAAAAGAGACTTTCATGTTGTGAGGAAGAGTTTCTTGGCTCATAATCTTAAGACGCAGCAGGGTGTAAATTAGGAAAACATTTCTAACATATGTTTGTTCTTTTATGTCATGTTTGATATGTTTGTTCAGATCTGCTGCCCACTGTGTCAACACTGTTTCCTTTTGTTTTTGTCATTCATTTCCTATTAATATACTATCAGAGCTTGTGAACCTTTGTGGTTCTGCAATTCCCTCAACATATTGGGTGGCTGAAATGCATAGCTTAATTCCCAATTCACAAATGTCGAAAAACAAAAGTACTTGATATTATACTTGAAAAGGTATTCTATTCCGCCACCTTTCACCTACTTTGAGTGCATTTGTGAGCATTTAAAGGGCTAACTGAAACTGTTTCAGGCCTGTTGTCGTTTTTACATGTTCTGCGCTGTCGGCTGTTTCCCCACACGAGTGCACAATCAATACAAACAGGTCGATTCACCGGCCAAAACTGGACAGTGGCAGTACAGTATGGGGATATACTAACAGTGTGTTTAGGAATGTCCCTGTATCTGAAGATGCAAACTTCTCTGCCACACTGTGTGCCACATGAGCTGAGGAGCCGTTCGATTCAGAAAAGCTGAAAAATAAAACAAACTGAGCTTGGCAAATCTTCAAATGTAAGTGTTAAAGACAATAGTTAGAAACTAAGAAAATATTTTTTATATTTTTTGTCCGTACACTACCGTTTATAAGATTTTTTGTTTTATGTTTTTGACTGAAGTCTTTTATGCTCAGCAAGGCAGTATTTGATAAAAAATACAGTAAACCAGTGATATTGCCGAAATATTACCATTTAAAATAACTGTTTTCAATTTGAATTTACTTTAAAATGTAATTTATTCCTCTGATGGTAAAGCTGAATTTTCAGCAGCCATTACTTTTAGTCGTCAGTGTCACATGATCCTTCAGAAATCATTCTAATATGTCGATTTGGTGCTCATTTATTATTATTAACAATGTTAAAAAAAAGTTATTGTTTAATATTTGTGTGTTCAACGTTCTTTAACGAATAGAGAGTTCAAAAGAACAGTGTTTATTTAAAAAAAGTCTTTGGTAAATTGAATTAATCTTTGAAGAATAAAGGTATTAGTGTCTTTTTAAAACTTTGGAACAGTCATGGGTTCATCACAGTTTAGAATTTTAATTTAATTATTAAAGCTGCTAGCAGCATTGAAAGGGCCCTCGCACCCGTGCCACCGCCACCTGGTGGCTTTAGGAAGACAGAGCACGGTGGGCAATGTGCATTTAAGTAGGTAAATATAGGAGGAGTATGTCAAAGTCAGTTACAAAAATGACCTTTATTATGGGGATAATAGCATCACTCAGATAGTGTTGCTAGCATGTTTTAGCATGTTTCTAGCATGTTTAGAACTCAATGGCGTATTTAATATGTTGCTAGTACTGCATCACAGTGTAAAATATGTCACTTCCTTTTGACAGTAGGTGGCGCTAAAACTTTAACTTAAAATTGTCATGTAGATATGTTCAGGGCAGGACTCTTATCAAACGTGTGAAGTTTAGGGCAGATTGGACATTGCCTTCTTCAGTAAAAACAACTTCCTCTTTCATTGCATTAGTATGCATTAGCACTTAACTAAGAATTGCTAGCATGTTTTAAGATGTTTCTAACATGTTTATAACTCAATGGCATATTTACTATGTTGCTAGTACTGCATCACAGTGTTAAACATGTCACTTCGTCACTTCCTGATGCCAGTAGGTGGCGCAATTACTATAACTGAATATTCTCATGTAGATGTGTTCAGGGCATGACTCTTATCAAATGTGTGAAGTTTGGGGCAGATTTGACATTCCATGCTTGAGTTACAGCAAATTCCTATTTAATTGCAGTAATAGCATGCTTTAGCACTTAGCTAAGTGTTTGCTAGCATGTTTCTAGTATGTTGCTAGCATGTTTAACCCTTGCTGGCACTTTTTTATATATTATTAGGAGTCCACAACAGTGTTAAACATGTCACTTCCTGTTGCCAGCAGGTGGCGCTATGACTGTAACTGAATATGAGCATGGACATGTGTTCAGGACAGAACTCTTATCAAACGTGTGAAGTTTGGGGCAGATTGGACATTGTTTGCCTGAGTTACAGCAACTTCCTGTTTCATGGCGAAACATCGAAATTTGTCAGGGCACCGAGGACACGCCCTTCGACGAAAATTTAAGATCTTCGCAATTTAACATCGCAAAGGCCTTAAGATTACACTCACCAAATTTGAAGATGATCAGATTAAAACTGTAGGAGGAGTTAGTTAAAGTACGAGGTCTGAAAATGGCAAAAACGGCACACAAATCAGAGAGGAAGATCAAAATGGCTGACTTCCTGTTGTGTTTAGGGATACGCTCCAAGAGACTTTTTTGTAGGTATTGGGTCATTACATGCATGTACCTATTAGGAGTCCAGAACAGTGTTAAACGTCACTTCCTGTTGCCAGCAGGCGGCGCTATGACTATAACTGAATATGAGCATGGACATGCGTTTAGGAGATAACTTCACACGTTTGATAAGTTTGGGGCAGATTGGACATTGCCTTCTTGAATAACAACAACTTCCTGTTTCATTGCATTAGCATGCTTTAGCACTTAGCTAGAATTGCTAGCATGATTTAACATGTTTCTAACATGTTTATAACTCAATGGCATATTTAATATGTTGCTAGTACTGCATCACAGTGTTAAACATGTCACTTCCTGTTGCCAGTAGGTGGCGCAATTACTATAACTGAATATTCTCATGTAGGAGCAGGTTCAGGGCAGGACTCTTATCAAACGTGTGAAGTTTGGGGCAGATTTGACATTCCATGCCTGAGTTACAGCAAATTCCCATTTAGGTTTAATAATAGCATGCTTTAGCACTTAGCTAAGTGTTTGCTAGCATGTTTTAGCATGTTTCTAGGATGTTGCTAGCATGTTTCAATAGCATCCAGCTGCAGCCCCGCAGACTCACCTCCGGGTAGACACCACTGGCTGGACACCAGTGGATGGACAGCCTACGTCATTTCCCTTTTCTCCGTCATTTCCGTTTCGCCGCTAATTTCCGTTTTCACCGCTGGATGGACATATATTTATTTTATATTTTCACCTCTGGATTGACATATATTTATTTTATATTTTCACCTCTGGATAGACAGCATATTTAGTTCTCACCTCTGGATGAACAGAATATTTATTTTATATTTTCACCTCTGGATGGACAGAATATTTATTTTATATTTTCACCTCTGGATAGACAGCATATTTAGTTCTCACCTCTGGATGAACAGAATATTTATTTTATATTCTCACCTCTGGATAGACAGCATATTTAGTTCTCACCTCTGGATGAACAGAATATTTATTTTATATTTTCACCTCTGGATAGACAGCATATTTAGTTCTCACCTCTGGATGAACAGAATATTTATTTTATATTCTCACCTCTGGATAGACAGCATATTTAGTTCTCACCTTTGGATAGACAGCATATTTATTTTATATTTTCACCTCTGGATTGACATATTTATTTTATATTTTCACCTCTGGATAGACAGCATATTTATTTTCTGTTTTCACCTCTGGATAGACAGCATATGAATGATTACACGGTATCGGTCTGTGGGTTTAAAATTTTTTGAATTGCACAGCGGGCAGTGATACCGGCTGCAGCACTCTGTGCATTTCTGTATTGGTGGTAGCTCCGTCCCTTTACGCACACTAATGTGATTTGCCTAAAAGAAGACGGTAGTATTAATAGATTGTTTACGTAATAAGTATAGTGACACATATGAAACACCGGTAGTACCTTATAATTCATAAGAGTTTACAAAAATCCAATTAATAACTTTCAAAAAAAAAAAAAAGGAATTGAACAATGTAGGTAAAAAGTTGTGTGTGATAGATGGACTGTAAAAAATAGTGTGGCAACAAAAACTTATATAAATGTTAACATTCTCCTATACAAAATATGTAAAATGGTAAATGGACTGCATTTAGGCTATATAGCGCTTTTAAAATTTGAAAAGTGAATGACGATACGGAAATGACGTCAATTTGAAAAGTGAATGACGATACGGAAATGACGTCTGCTGTCCATCCACTGGTGTCCAGCCACTGGTGTCTACCCGGAGGTGAGTCTGCGGGGCTGCAGCTGGATGCCTCTCGCATGTTTAGCACTTGCTGACACTTTTTTATATGTTATCAGGAGTCCACAACAGTTTTAAACATGTCACTTTCTGTTGCCAGCAGGTGGCGCTATGACTATTACTGAATATGAGCATGGATGTGTGTTCAGGACAGAACTCTTATCAAACGTGTGAAGTTTGGGGCAGATTGAACATTGCCTTTTTAAGTAACAACAACTTCCTGTTTCATTGCATTAGCATGCTTTAGCACTTAGCTAAGAATTGCTAGCATGTTTTAACATGTTTATAATGTGTTTATAATTCAATGGCATATTTAATATGTTGCTAGTATTGCATCACAGTGTTAAACATGTCACTTTGTGTTGCCAGTAGGTGGCGCTATTACTATAACTGAATATTCTCATGTAGATATGTTCAAGCCATGACTCTTATCAAACGTGTGAAGTTTGGGGCAGATTGGACATTCCATGCTTGAGTTACAGCAAATTACTATTTAATTGCAGTAATAGCATGCTTTAGCACTTAGCTAAGTGTTTGCTAGCATGTTTTCGCATGTTTCTAATATGTTGTTAGCATGTTTAGCACTTGCTGGCACTTTTTATGTTATTAGGAGTCCACAACAGTGTTAAACATGTCACTTCCATCCTGTTGCCAGCAGGTGGCGCTATGACTGTAACTGAATTTGAGCATGGACATGTGTTCAGGACAGAACTCTTATCAATTGTGTGAAGTTTGGGGCAAATTGGACATTGTTTGCCTGAGTAACAGCAACTTCCTGTTTCATGGCGAAACATCGAAATTTGTCAAGGACACGCCCTTCGACGAAAACGAATCGGTTACCTAACGTAACCTCGGTTCTCTCTAGAAGAGGGAACGAGTATTGCGTAAGCTAGCTTACGCTACGGGAAAGATTCATCTTTGCTGAGATATTGAAGCCAAAAATTATTTTATAATTTGTATCCATACACAACGCAGTTCCTCTGCGGCAGACCTAGAGCGGGCTAGCTAGCAGCTCATTGGTTCGCTCAGAGAGAACTGCTTAAGCCTATGGGAGAGCGGAACTGAACCCGCTTCCAATGAGAGGCGCCCGCGCGCTCATTGCGTCATGGCCCGCCAGAGTGGGCGTGGCCAAGGGGTATATAACAGTCTCTCCCAGGCTTATATGTTGATTTATTTCAGCGTGAAGCGAAACGCTAGTAGCGCAAGCACGGCAGGGAACGCAATACTCGTTCCCTCTTCTAGAGAGAACCGAGGTTACGTTAGGTAACCGATTCGTTCTCTTACGAGAGGTTCTCTCGTATTGCGTAAGCTAGCTTACGCTACGGGAACACCTGGTCAACGCCGTGCGCGCTATGAAACCACACATGAAAACCCAGGGATCTACCGGGGGATTTTTAACGTGGAGAGAATGTACTATAAGGCCGGCAGAGCGGGCACATGAAAAGTACACATAAGCATGCACATTGAAGTGTAAAAGCATTTAAGGAGAGCACAAGGGGCGAACCGGTTGTGAGGGACTCTCAGAAATGCAGCTTCTTAGAGAGCTGGTCGTTAGACAGCTAGTAATTTTGCCTGCAAGGCGGGGACTTCCAAGTTGTAAAATCTGACAAAAGTGGACGGGGAGGCCCATCCCGCGGCCACACAGATGTCATGAATGGAAATTCCACAGGACCATGCCCACGATGAGGCCATGCCTCTAGTGGAGTGCGCCCTGATGCCCAGAGGGCATGGCAGGCATTTAGATGCGTAAGCAGAGGCAATCGCGTCCACTATCCATCTAGACAGCGTCTGTTTGGAGGCGGCCAGACCTTTGGTGCGCCCTCCAAACGACACGAAAAGCTGCTCAGCGCGTCTGAATGCGGCAGCGCGCGTCGTGTACAACCTCAGAGCCCGCACCGGGCAGAGGAGATTGGCGTCGCGCTCGCTATCGGATGCAGGCAGAGCCGATAGGGAGATAATCTGCGCCCTGAACGGGGTACCAATCGCTTTTGGGACATAGCCATGCCTAGGTTTGAGAATGACAACCGAGTCATTCGGCCCAAACTCAAGACACGCGGCGCTGGATGAGAGCGCGTGAAGGTCCCCTACGCATTTACTGAGGATAGCGCCGTCAGAAAAACGGTTTTGAGCGAGAGGTATTTTAGGTCCACAGACTCGAGCGGTTCGAACGGGGGTGCTTTCATAGCTTCGAGGACTATGGAAAGATCCCAAATAGGAACCGACGGGGGCCGCGGAGGGTTCATCCTCTTAGCTCCTCTGAGGAAGCGGATGACTAACTCGTCTTTGCCCAGGGACTGAGCGCGTCGGGGTTCAGCGAACGCTGCGACGGCTGCCACGTAAACCTTGAGAGTGGAGGGGGACCTGCCCTTGTCCAGCATCTCTTGAAGGAACATTAGCAAAGACGGCACCTCGCATGACCGTGGGTCCAGCTGTTTTACGGTGCACCATTTAGAGAACACAGACCATTTAGACGCATAGAGCCTTCTCGTGGAAGGTGCTCTAGCCTGTATGATAGTGTTTCTTACTCCCTCTGGCAAATCGACGAGTAGTCGTTGATCACCCATGCATGTAGCGCCCAGCGCTGTGGATGGGGGTGCCAGATCGTGCCGCGAGCTTGAGAGAGGAGATCTGCTCTGACTGGGATGGGCCACGGGGCTGTCTGTGACAGCTGCGTGAGCTCCGGAACCCAATTCTGACTCTCCCAACGCGGGGCTATGAGGAGCACCGAGTGGCGTGTGTCCCTGATCCTCTGAATTACCTGTGGTAACAGAGCGATCGGAGGGAATGCATAGAGCGGGCGGCGAGGCCATTCCTGGGCTAGCGCGTCCTCGCTCCTCGAAAAATATATTGGGCAGTGAGCGTTCTCTTCTGACGCGAAGAGGTCTACTTCTGCTCTGCCGAATAGCTGCCACAGTAGTTGGACCGTTTGTGCGTTCAGGGACCATTCTCCCGTGGAGATGAGATCCCTGGACAGTATGTCTGGACCGTCGTTGAGATGGCCCGGCACATGCGTCGCTCTGAGCGAGAGCAGGCGGCTCTGAGACCAAACTAGAATGCGGTGTGTCAGTAGACAGAGATTTCTGGATCTGACACCGCCCTGACGGTTGAGATAGGAGACCACCGCCCTGTTGTCCGAACGGATCAGGACGTGGTGTCCCCGAATGAGCGAGAGAAAGCGCGAGAGCGCGTTCTCGACCGCAAGCATTTCCAGACAGTTTATGTGTAAAGGGCTTTCCTGAGTCGACCAGTGGCCGAAGGCCGGCGAGCCCTCGCAGACTGCACCCCAACCCGTGTTGGATGCATCTGTCGAGATGGCAAATCGACGAGTAGTCGTTGATCACCCATGCATGTAGCGCCCAGCGCTGTGGATGGGGGTGCCAGATCGTGCCGCGAGCTTGAGAGAGGAGATCTGCTCTGACTGGGATGGGCCACGGGGCTGTCTGTGACAGCTGCGTGAGCTCCGGAACCCAATTCTGACTCTCCCAACGCGGGGCTATGAGGAGCACCGAGTGGCGTGTGTCCCTGATCCTCTGAATTACCTGTGGTAACAGAGCGATCGGAGGGAATGCATAGAGCGGGCGGCGAGGCCATTCCTGGGCTAGCGCGTCCTCGCTCCTCGAAAAATATATTGGGCAGTGAGCGTTCTCTTCTGACGCGAAGAGGTCTACTTCTGCTCTGCCGAATAGCTGCCACAGTAGTTGGACCGTTTGTGCGTTCAGGGACCATTCTCCCGTGGAGATGAGATCCCTGGACAGTATGTCTGGACCGTCGTTGAGATGGCCCGGCACATGCGTCGCTCTGAGCGAGAGCAGGCGGCTCTGAGACCAAACTAGAATGCGGTGTGTCAGTAGACAGAGATTTCTGGATCTGACACCGCCCTGACGGTTGAGATAGGAGACCACCGCCCTGTTGTCCGAACGGATCAGGACGTGGTGTCCCCGAATGAGCGAGAGAAAGCGCGAGAGCGCGTTCTCGACCGCAAGCATTTCCAGACAGTTTATGTGTAAAGGGCTTTCCTGAGTCGACCAGTGGCCGAAGGCCGGCGAGCCCTCGCAGACTGCACCCCAACCCGTGTTGGATGCATCTGTCGAGATGACTTTCCGGCAGGAAAAAGTCCCCATCGTGACGCCCTGGCGAAACCATTCTGCTACTGTCCATGGCTGCAGTGCCGTGAGACATGTCTGCGTAACCTTGATCAGCTGGCGGCCCGTGTTCCACGCGCGGTGGGGTACACGGCTGTTTAACCAGAGCTGAAGCGGGCGCATGCGCAGAAGGCCCAGCTGAAGTACAGCGGAGGCTGAGGCCATGTAACCCAGCATCCTCTGAAAAGCTTTCAGAGGAGTGCGGGCGTCCATCTGAAACGAGGAGGCTAGGCGCTGAACACTGCGCGCGCGCTGTGTAGACAGGCGAGCCGTCATCGTGACCGAGTTCAAATCTATTCCTAGGAAGGAAATCGATTGACTGGGAAGAAGGGAGCTCTTTGACCAGTTGACAGAGAGACCCAGCGCTTCCAGATGGTTGAGGAGAACTGCGCGGTGCGACAGAAGCTCCGTTTGTGATTGGGCCAAAATCAGCCAGTCGTCCAGATAATTCAGAATGCGCAGCCCCTGGCTTCGCAGGGGGGCGAGCGCCGCGTCCATGCACTTCGTGAATGTACGGGGCGCCAGAGATAAGCCGAACGGGAGAACGGCATATTGATAAACATGACCCTCGAAGGCGAAACGTAAGAATGGCCTGTGACGGGGATTTATCTGGATCTGAAAATAGGCGTCTTTCAGGTCTAGAGAGATGAACCAGTCCCCCTGGCGCACCTGCGCGAGGAGTTTCCTGGTAGTGAGCATCTTGAACGGTCTCTTCATGAGCGCTTTGTTCAAAGACCTGAGATCTAAAATCGGTCTGAGGCCGCCGTCTTTCTTGGGTACCAGAAAATAACGGCCGTAAAACCCCGACTCGGTCATAGATGGCGGGACTCTCTCTATAGCGCCCTTTTGCAACAGCGTCGCAATTTCTGAGCGGAGCGTGCCGGCGGCCAGCGGGCTGACAGTAGATTCGAGCTGCGCGCGTGCACGAGGCGGGCGGCGGCGAAACTGCAGCAGATAGCCGTTCTTTATAATGCTTAACACCCACGGGGAGATGCCTGGAATGGCTTCCCACGCTTTGAAGCATGCGGCTAGTGGCCGAATGGCTATATTGCCCTGATTGCTGCACATAGCGGGCTGGACACAGTGTGTGGGCACGCTTTGAATGTGTGTGGCAACGGGACTTGCACTCAGAGAGGAGTCTATGGGCCGTGTAACAGAGCGAGCAGAGAGGGGACACGCGCACAGGCTCGTGGGCGTGTTTATGTTCTCTGAAACTAGAGCGGGTTCTGCCCGTTTCATGTGATGGGGCTCTGATAGAGACACGGGATATGTTATGCTTGTGTGTATCGGTGAGCACATGATTGTGGGCACTTTTTGTACACAACTGGCAAAATTTCTCTTTTTGAGATTTCTCTGGGTAGCCGTAAAAACGGCTTTTTGACGCTCGCAAGCGGGCTGGGACACCGGCTTGTTTGTGGCGGTCAACACTACTGCAGTCGGCGAAATAACGGGGACTGGCAGAGGGCGAAGCTTTGACGGCGGTCCGGCCGCAGCGGGAGAGCGCCGTCGTTTTCTTGATCTTGCTAGGCAGACTTCTGGTGATCAGGCTTCAGCGTGATCTTAGAACGCGGGCCTCGTGGGGGCGGCGGTCTGCGGCGGCTGTCAGAGCGAGAGCGAGGGCGGGCGCCCTGTCTGCGCTGGGCTGTTCGAGACTGCGGAGGAGGTCGCTGTGGCGGAGCTCTGGCGGGAGGCTCGCGAGAGCGGCCCGCGGAAGAGCTAGCGCGGCGTGGCAGAAACAAATTCATCGCCTGGGTAGCTTTCTGTACCTCCGAGAAGCGATCAACGATGCCCGTGACAGCGGATCCAAACAGGCCCGTCGGGGAGAGGGGCGCGTTGAGAAACGCGGCGCGCTCAGAGTCTCCCATGTCGGCGAGCGTGAGCCATAGGTGTCTCTCGGCAACACACAGGCTGGCCATGCATCTCCCCAGAGCTTGTGCGGCGGCTTTAGTGGCGCGAAGGGCGAGGTCCGTAGCACTTCTTAGATCCGTGACAGCGGGGGCGGGGTTCCTGCCGCCCTCGGCACATTCACGAAGAATATCGCTCTGGAGAACCTGGAGGACAGACATCGAGTGGAGCGCGGCGGCGGCCTGACCGGCGGCGGCGTATGCGCGAGCGTGAAAACTCGAAGTCGCTCTGCACGCTTTAGAAGGGAGCGTGGGTGAGGAACGCCATCTAGCAGAGGGCGGGCAGAGGTGTGTGGCGACCAAGTCCTCGACGGGCGGCATGGCTGAGTAGCCTTTCTCGGCGGCTCCGTCCACCGAGCGCAGCGAGGCGGAAATGTCGGAGCGGTTTCTGGCCGAGAGCGGGGCATTCCAGGACTTTGTTAGTTCTGCGTGAAGCTCAGGCAGAAATGGAGCGGCCCGGTTGCACGCGGGGGTCGAACGCCGATGAAAAAAGCTGCCGTCCATCCGGTTCGGGGCCTGCTCGGGTGGAGGAGACCACTCGAGACCGAGGCGTTCGACGGCCTGTGAGAGGAGGCGCATCAGCTCTTCCTCTATCCCGGCGCGGGTCCCCGTCGATTCTCTCGTGGAACCGCGAGACGACCAGTCCTCACTGTCGGAAGCGAGCAGTGAGCAGGAGTCCTTCTCCTCCGCGGCGTCATCGGAGGCAACAGAGCGGCCACTCGGCGGCAACTGTATGTCCGGCAGGGGCGGGGAGGGAGAGCGGGAAGCGGGAGGCGGCGGCGGCGGCCCGCATGTTTCCGCTGGTGGCTCCGGCGGCCTCTGAGAGCGGCGTTTTTTCTTCCGCGGCGAAGAGACAGGCGGCGCGGGAGCAGATTTCACTGCCAGCAGTCGTGCCCGCAGGGACGACAGCGGCAGGCTTTCGCAGAAGTCGCAACCTCCAGCCGCGAGGGCGAGTTCTGCATGCTCAAGTCCCAAGCAGAGAGCGCAGATGACGTGGCGGTCTCCGTCCTCGAGACGAGCGCGGCAGGAGCCGCAGGAAAAACGAGGCATCTTGATAAAGACGCTCGTGCTCTTTTAGAAGTATAAGAGAAAAAAGGATACTGTCGTCGGATGGCTTAGCTTGCTGGGCGGCTGAAGGTGGCGAAGACGGCCGGCTTCTTCAGGGTCCGGAGCTCGCTAGTGGTGCCTTCTCGACGGCGACGGCTTTCTCTCAGAACTCAGCAGAAGCGTGAGCTTGCTGAAGATGAAATGAATCAACATATAAGCCTGGGAGAGACTGTTATATACCCCTTGGCCACGCCCACTCTGGCGGGCCATGACGCAATGAGCGCGCGGGCGCCTCTCATTGGAAGCGGGTTCAGTTCCGCTCTCCCATAGGCTTAAGCAGTTCTCTCTGAGCGAACCAATGAGCTGCTAGCTAGCCCGCTCTAGGTCTGCTGCAGAGGAACTGCGTTGTGTATGGATACAAATTATAAAATAATTTTTGGCTTCAATATCTCAGCAAAGATGAATCTTTCCCGTAGCGTAAGCTAGCTTACGCAATACGAGAGAACCTCTCGTAAGAGAACTCAAGATCTTCGCAATTTAACGTCACAAAGGCCTTAAGATTACACTCATCAAATTTGAAGATGATCAGATTAAAACCGTAGGAGGAGTTAAAGTACGAGGGCTGAAAATGGCAAAAATTGCACAAAAATCTGAGAGGAAGTTCAAAATGGCTGACTTCCTGTTGTGTTTACGGCTATGCTCCAAGAGACTTTTTTGTAGGTATTGGGCCATTACATGTATGTACCTAATTTCATACACGTACGTGAAACGTAGCGGGAGGCGCACTCCGTTAAACTTTTATAGGTGGCGCTATCGAGCCATTTTGCCTCGCCCAATTCTGAAACACATATCAGATGTAAATTTTCGGCAGTTCTGATGCGTGTGCAAATTTTCGTGAGTTTTTGTGCATGTTTAGGCCCTCAAATATGCAATTCATTGCGGAGAATAATAATAAACGGAGCAATTCCAAGAGGGTCCTCACACCATCGGTGCTCGGGCCCTAATAATTTTGGGCCTTATTAACGAAACACTTAAGATCGTATTCTGTTTCAGAAGTTCAGTAGAATCATAATTCAATAGGATTCAATAGGAAACTTTGTTCTGCCTGTGTTTGATAAATAAAGCCCTTTGTCTTTGGGAAAACACTGCTGAAATATTCTTAATGTTCTTTTAGCCTCTCATGTCTTTTCTCATTTTTGGGGCGGTAGCTTTTTCTCTTTTATGAAAACTTGCACGTCAGACTGAACATTGGTGTGTTTGTCATCTCCCAACAAAGATGAATATGGAGCAGAATGCTAAAGGCAACAGAGCAGTATTTCAGTCTGCTGCCTGAAGTTTTATGCCTCTCTTTTCTTTCTTCAATCCACTGTCGCTGTGTAACATGATGGCGAGTGCTCAGGGTAATTGTGTGCAGGTCTTTGAGATTACAATCTTGGCAACCAGCCTCTTTGTTTGGCTAAGAGTGAAAGGCTGAATAATGTGGACAGAAGAGGCTGGAGTGGAACAAAACACATCATACTCAAAGTGCCTTTGAGAAACAGTGCAGACCCATCAAAAGGAGAACAACAGTGAAGCTTGGGACACCCTGAGGAGAAGGCAATAATTAAACAAACACTGCAGGTGTACAATAACCATGATTGATGCATAGGATTTCTATGACAAGTTTGCTCCACCTTCTAACTAACAGGTGGAAGTTTATTCTTATAGCACGTTTGTTCTTTCTGATAGGATTTTTGTTCTGGAAGCTGACCTTTGTGGAATTTTAAAACGTGTGTGGAACAATGCGTGTGTTCACATCAAAATAAACTTTTAAATCAACAATGGCACACAATGTTTTCTTTTCTCTTATTTATGTCTTTGTAGATCTGAATCCCTGTTGGAATCATTTCCTATGGGATACAGTTACAGGTTTTGCCAATATTTCCTCTAAAAAATGGGGGGAAATTGTCACGATTTACTCACCCTTGTGTCACAAAAAAGAATTATTCATCCTTGGAACTTTAAGAATGTGGTAACTTTGTGTGAGTTGAAACTTGAAATTGTTACTCTAAAATTTAAGTCAATTTTTTTTTTTGAGTGGGCTAATACTTTTTTTTTTTTTAAGCTCAGTTTCAAAAGTCATAAATTATGTGTTTTTTTGGAGTGAACTATTTCTTTAGTGTACTGTCCCTTTAAGAGCTCCAACATAGACTATATGAGTTGTGTTGTTGTCGTCCCCTTTATTAATATAGCGCTTTATACAGATTGTTTCAAAGTAGCTTTGCAGTGATAAACAGGAAAGTAATGATTCAATGATGCAAACCATTCAATTCTGCTGTAATGCAGCTCTAAAAAGACGCTAGTAAATGGTCATTATTCAGTTGAAATCAGTTCAGTGTTGAGTAATAAATGTATAAAGTTCATCAGTTATGGAATGAGTTCAATTCATCTACGTATAAAGCAGCTCTGGAGAAAACAGTTGTGTCGATGTAACTGCTGGAGCTTTAAGATTTGCATTATTTTGTACATAATCTATTCAACAATAAACTTAATCTTAATCAATGTCACTATTCTGAACTTCTGTGGTCTAGAATGTCACATGATTATGTAAACATGAAAGTTTGAGTAAAGGGATTGATTGTTCATGTGTAATCATCAGTTGGTTCAGTGATTCATTTAGAAATGTGCCTCTCCTTGTGCCGGCTCGCGTACCCCTAAGTGATAAAATAAAACAAAATTCTGTATCAAAATTTATAGGCAAGAAAAGTAGTTTGTTTAGGCATGGGTTGTATGAATTACAAACCTGCGCACATATTTTAAAAGCACATAACTATAGAATCAATTCTGAATAAGCATGTGAACGCCGTCAGCGTTAATCACAGGTTCGCGTTTAAAGTCTGATCATTTCGACGGAGGTGAATCAATCAAAGTTAACTTTAGCTGGAAGTAACATTATTCAAGAACCGCTATAAAGCCAAAACAATCTGTTACCTTAAATGATATGTTTATCTCTGTAAAGCTGCTTTGAAACAATCCATTGTTAAAAGCGCTATATAAATGAAGATGACTTGACTTGACTGTCATATCATCATATTATACAGAACGGAAATAAATATAGTGGTCAATTATAAAGTAAAAAGAAATGAGTATACTTTGCATGGATGAATGGATGAATATCTCTTTCTTTCTGTGTCTTTTCTCTGTTTAGCCTCGTCTCTAGTGTCTCACAGGTTTGTGACGGTTCGACGGGGGAGTCCAGCAGCACGCAGTGGTCAGATTCAGCCGGGGGATCAGCTGGAGGCCGTGGAGGGCAGATCAGTGGTCACGCTTCCTCACAGAGACCTCGCACAGATACTGCGCAGAGCTGGCAACAACCTCAGACTCACCATTATACCACGCTCTCACACTAGTAAGCACACCACACACACATAAGGCTTTTCATTTTGCTTGACTGTTTTTTATATATATATATATATATTGTATATTTGTTCATACACTACCGTTCAAATGTTTGGGATTGGTATTTTAAAAAGAATTTTTTTTAAAGAAATCTTATGCTCACCATCAAAAATACAGTAATATTGTGAAGATTTTTTTACCATTTAAATGAACTTATTTTATTTTAATATGTAATTTTTTCCTGTGATGCCAAACCTGAATTTTCAGCATCATTACTCCAGTCTTCAGTGTCACATGATCCTTCTGAGATCATTCTAATATACTGATTTGGTGCTAAAGAAACATTTCAACATTATTAGCAATGTTGAAAAAAGTTGTGCTGCTTAAAGGGTTAGTTCACCCCAAAATGAAAATTCTGTCAGTAATTACTCACCCTCATGTTGTTCCAACCCCGTAAGACTTTCGTTCATCTTCGGAACACAAATGAAGATATTTTTGAGTAAATCTGAGAGCTGGATCACTCCTCCATAAGCTTCTAAAGGGATCGAAACTGGTCGGCCCAGAAAAGTTATTAAAGACATCGTTAAAATAGTCCATGTGACTACAGTGGCTCAATCTTAAGTTTGTCAATCGACGAGAATACTTTTTGTAAGCAGAAAACAAAAATAACGACTTTATTCAACTATTAATTTCCTTCTCTGTGGGCCTCGAGATTTCACGTAGTGAAACTGCGCAAAGCTTCTAGGTTGTACGTCACACGCATCACACACATGACCAGCGTCGGCCAATAGTGAGCCTACGTGTGACGTGCAACACAGAAGCCACTGTAGTCACTTGGACTATTTTAACGATGTCTTTAACTTTTCTGGGCCGACCAGTTTCAATCCCTTTAGAAGCCTATAGAGGAGTGATCCAGCTCTCAGATTTAATCAAAAATATCTTAATTTGTGTTCCGAAGATGAACGAAAGTCTTACGGGGTTGGAACAACATGAGGGTGAGTAATTACTGACAGAATTTTCATTTTGGGGTGAACTAACCTTTTACTATGATTAGTATTCTTAATGTGATACATTTTTTCAGAATTCTTTGATTAATAGAAATCTCAAAAGAACAGCATTTATATGATATAGAAATCTGATATAGAAGTCTTTACGTCACTTTTGATCATTTTACTACATCCTTGTTGTTGAATGAAATTACTTTGTCTAAAAAAAGTTTTTCTTTACTGATCCGAAACTTTTTAATGGTAGTGTATATGCATGCTTGTTTGTTTTTATTGTGCATATCTTAAATTTTGTATTTGTTGTAGTCTAAGTGCCTTGAGAAACTTGCTGTAAATAGTTAATTATTATTAATAATACTATTTATTATTTAACAATTAATTCAATAATAATTAATTATCAATATTTAAGTCAATTAAATATTTTATTTATTTATTTATTTATGAAATAAAAAAATAATTATTGTGTTGCAAAAAATATTCTGAAATCTGGAAAATGTTGATGTTCCATCAATGTTCCTTCTGATAGACTTTGAGTTATATTTTCAACAGTTTCCACAAGAGGGTGCTGGTGTATAGACCCTGAATATTAAAGTGCGTGTCAAACTGATGAGTGTCTATTTTTCTGTCAGACAATAATCTGCCTGAGTACCCTGACTTTGATGCTGAGAGCCGGTTAAGAAAAGGACATCGGGCCAAGCAAAAGGTGAGGCTACATACATGCGCTCAGAAATGTGTGATAAATATATATTTTTTCTAAATAAATGAGGTCTTACTCTGCACCCATAATAATTATAGCTGAATTAGCATGCTCTTTAAAATAGTTGGAGCATGTTATCTAAACTCTCTAAAAGTATTTCATACCCCACACCCTGATCCACATAAACTTGCATATGAAAATGTCTCTCTCTCTCTGCAGGATTCCCAATTTTACAGCGTTGATCTTGAGAGGGGCCCAACAGGGTTTGGCTTTAGTTTGCGAGGTGGAAGCGAGTATAACATGGGTCTGTATGTACTTGGTCTGATGGAGGGCGGACCGGCCTCACGCAGTCAGAAAATTCAGGTGTGTGTGTGTGTGTACAGTACACTCATAAACTGCTCTTTGATTACAAATCAAGTAAATACAACATTTCAATTGATGCTGTCAGGGAAGTTTGAAAGTGTGACTCAAACACACTTTCATGTTCATGTGAGAGTCATGTTGTTAAAGTGTAAATTGCAGGTAAATTTTTTCACGAAGAGAATGCAATGTGCTTACTAAACATAAAGATAAGAACCGCCCACCATTGTTTTTTTTATGTTTTTTATACCAAAATGCTGAATATAATATGAAAAGTTGGTGCGTTTTACAGTGGTTTTAAGCACGCCCCCTCCCTTCCACTAGGCTGGGCGTGACGTCATAAAAGGTAGGCTACTTCAAGCTTTTACTGTCTAGCTCCAGGCCTGGAGTTACGTTATATTGGAGACCTAGCTAGCTAGAATGGTTAACTATTGTGTTTGTGCGGGATGTACGAATACATCAAAAACAGGGGAGAGGCTCCACAAGTTCCCCAAGGACAAACGGCTGATTAGTGCCTGTAAGTGTTAGCATAACTTACCCGAGGTAGAGCTTAGATCGGGCCCAAAAAAATCAAGCAAGACCCTACCCGAGCCCGCTGTGTCCGAGCCCGGTCCGGCCCTGCCCGACACATTAACTGTAATTATGAGCCCGAGCCGATTTAAACTCGACCATTTTTTAATACGTGGGTCATTATTATAACTGACGTTCTCAACTACTTTCTATATTACCTTCTCCCGCCCGCAACATTTATGTTTTGTCCCGCTCCCGTCCGCAAAAATACTTTTTTTCTGTACCTCCAAATACTTTAAGTTAGCATACGTGTCGCCACCATACACATCAGCATACATGCTCCTGATCAATTTTGTTATAAAGCATTAACACACAAACCACTGTTATAACATAAAAGCAAGCGGGCTACTGCGTGCATGGTTTGGCAGGACTGCACGCAGAGTGCGCTCCCAAAATAATTCCTAAAAAACGGACATCAGTTCATCGCGATCTCACACATCTCTGTTATTATCAATGAAGCTTTCATAATATATATACTATGTTTGTTATAATTAGAGGATTTGCCAGCTTACAGAATTCAGCACTGAACAAAAAGTAATTTTGAGCGGTGAGGGAAGTCTATCGTAAATGCTTCTGATTGGCCATTATTGCGTTCAAGAAATCAACACATGTCTGTGATTGGCTACATGGCTCAACGCTGCAGACATGTTAGAAATAGAAACAGACTCTGCCTGTAAAGCGTTTCTATTTTGTTTTAGTTGTTCTTATTGCTTTTCTGCAACAGATGAATAAAAATGTATTAGTTTTTATGTTTTATTCATAGATATTTCTAGTTTGCGAGAGTCCCGCGAATCGTTTTATTCTCCCTCAACCCGCACACACAGAGTGAGTGCATTACCGCCCGCGCTCCCTTTTATGACGTCATCACCTAGTTACGGTAAAAAACATGCTACCTTTGAAGAAACCCCAATAAATGTTATTTTAACGCATTTTAAGACAGAACTTTTTACATATATACACATTGAGCACTTTAATTTACACATTAATTGGTTGTGGTGGTTAACCTGTAATTTACACTTTAAGATAATGCTGAGACATGCTGGGTTTAGGTGCTGTTGTTGACATTACGCTGAGTCAAAGAGGGTTTTGCTGACTTGTGTTGCAGGTGAGTGATCAGCTGGTGGAGATTAATGGAGACAGCACAGCCGGGATGACACACAGCCAGGCCGTGGAGCAGATTCGAAAGGGAGGAGCATGGATACACCTCGTACTGAAGAAAGGCAACGGATATGTACCGGATTATGGTGAGGGGGGACAAGGGTAGGAAAAGAGGGTTCAAATAATTTATCTTATAATCAGAGTAATGTTCGAAAGATGGCCAATGTATTTTACAAGAGTTCTGCTTCCCTCTTATTGTTAACAGGTTTACATCTGTAGATCAGATTCTTCTAGTCAAGACCATGGGTGGGTAAGAGGATATTTGGAGATTGTGTGTTGAAATGTTACAACTGTCCATGAAAACTTAGTGGAGAAAAAAAAGGTGATTAGACATTCAGGGTTTTACCAAAAAACATTGAGTATATAAGCCCCAGATGCCCGTCCTCTTGTGCCACCCATGGTCTGGACTGAAGCTTCTTTCCTTTCCTGCACTTTTTGCAACTCTGCATTGGATTTTTCCTCATAATTTACTGCTTTCTCTTTCGCTACTTTATACTTTTGCTCTCTTTCTCTCTCTTGAACTCTCCTCCAGTGGAGCTTTCCAGCTTATCTCTTTGTATGACTAACTCCAAGCAGGGCGAGCCTTGCTTCTATGTCATCGGCCGGACAGAAAACATGCGGTTGGTAACCGTTCCTGTTGGTTGTCTTTTTGTCTTTCTTTATGTTCTTCATCTCGCAGTTCTCATATTGCTTTCTACATTCAGCTTTTTCTGTTTCATATAACTAGAGGTGTCATGTTATTTAATATCAAATATATAATATTATTATATATTTAACAGTGTGTGTTTGTTATATATGTTCAAAAGCGTGGGGTCGATAAGATTTTTTTATGTTTTGGAAGAAGTCTCTTTCGCTTACCAAGGCTGCATTTATTGTATACAGTAAACATAGTAATATTGTGAAATATTATGACAATTTTACAATAACAGTTTTCTATTTTGATATGAATAGAATAAAAATATAAATTTTTCTGGAATAATATTTAATTTAATACTTAATATTTTTGAGGAAACCATTATAAATATCTTTATTATTACTTTTGATAAACTGAATGCTTTCTTGCTGAACAAGAGTAACAATTTATTTTCTTTTTTTAAACTTACTGACCCCAAACTTATGTAAATGTTTATAATAAAAAAGTTATAATACAAATTATTATTATTATTATTGGAAGTTTATTCAAAATGTATTTAAAATTCAAAGCAAATTTGGGGTGAATAATATCACTCCAAATCTATCACTCAATATATCTCAACTAAATTTGCTGTTTTTTTGTTTTTTTTAATTCAGTTTTAATGAGCATTACACTTTTTCTGAAACTGCTTTTCCATTAAATTGTGGCCTTAAATAAAGAAAGATCAGTGCATTGCAAAGATTCTTAAGGTCTTCCATGCTGTATATTGATTTGGCATACCCATAAAGAATAACCATACAATAATAATAATTTTTTTAACAATCAATTTTTCAAAATGCTGATCGCTGATGCTGTGTTTCACTGGCATAATTTAGTTTATTCAAGCATTCAGAAAGACAGAAAACCATTTCTCCCCCGCCAACTCCATCACGTCCCTTTACTCAAGTTAAAATTGCAGGCAGTAACCCCCTACTGATCTCAGAACAGTCACTGACTACGTTTACATGCAGCCAATAACCCGTTCAAAACCGGGATATTAGCAATAACCCGGTCGCGCACGGCCATGTAAACACCGGCAAAAACCCGAATATGCTCATATCCCGGATTTTAAAAACCGGGATATTATACCTGGGGTACCCCTTTTCTAACCCGAAGTTTTGGTCATGTAAACGCGCATCGGCATATACCCATAGTGATTTGTGTTCTGCGCATGTTCTATTCGCAAGGAATCTTGGTCTTTTGAGTAGAGAAACTTCTCGGCGCATACAAAAACCCGCGTGCTGTATACCGGAAGTAAACATGGCGAGACGCAGCACAGCATACTTTTGGAGCGAGGTCAGTAACGTTACCTGCATCAAAGCGCAAACAAAGGCGATCCCTATCTACCCCGAACCAAAGCCCGTCTATTCATTATCCGCATGCTGCTGTTGTTGTCGTCTTTGGATACAGGAAGAAGAATCGGAAATGACGCATATTGCGTCTTAAGGTTGTCCGTACGTCTAGACCTAACCGCGCGTCGCCGTTTACATCGGGATATTGCAATTCCATGTATACAGGAGAAACTCTCTCTGCTCACGCATGTAAACGGGTTATTCCTAATGTTTCAGAAACCCGAATAGTGACCTTAAAGGGTTAGTTCACCCAAAAATGAAAATTAAGTCATTAATTACTCACCCCCATGCTGTACCAACCCCGTAAGACCTTCGTTCGTCTTCGGAACACAAATGAAGATATTTTTGATTAAATGTGACAGCTGGATCACTCCTCCATAGGCTGCCTAAGGGAATGAATCCTGACGGCCCAGAAAGTCAATGAAGAAAATGTTTAAATATTCCATGTCACAACAGTGGCTCAACTATAAGTTTATCATGTGACGAGAATACTTTTTGTGCGAAAAAACAAACAAAAATAACGACTTTATTCGACTATTCCTTTTCTTCCTTGTAGGCCTGAAACGAGGAAGGGAATAGGAAGGAATAGTCGAATAAAGTCGTTATTTTTGTTTTATTTCCGCAAAAAGTGTAGAAAAGTATTCTCGTCGCTTGATAAACTTATAGTTGAGCCACTGTTGTGACATGGAATATTTAAACATTTTCTTCATTGACTTTCTGGGCCGTCAGGTTTCAATCCCTTAGGGAGCCTATGGAGGAGTGATCCAGCTGTCACATTTAATCAAAAATATCTTCATTTGTGTTCCGAAGACGAACGAAGGCCTTACGGGGTTGGTACAGCATGGGGGTGAGTAATTAATGACTTAATTTTCATTTTTGGGTGAACTAACCCTTTAACCCGACCATAACCCGAAAATTGGCTGCATGTAAACGTAGTCATTGGTGCATCACATGGTTGCGTTCTCTTTCATCCACCCACTCCTCCATCATCGAACCCTTATCTGACACCTCCTTTTGTAGTTTTACATGAAGATGGGCTGATAGTGTTTTATCATTCAACTCTCTCTTTCTCCTTCTCTATCTCAGACCGTGAATCTGGAGTTGTTTCCCCCTCCTCCCTCTTCTCCAAGGAGCCGCGTGTGGCAGCAGTAGATCGCTCTCCTCCGAGCAGCAGATGGGTGGATGATAGTGGACGAGAGAGGAGAGAGAGGAGGGGGAAGGGAAGGAGGGAATCCGAGGGAAGGAGCAGAGGAAGAGGAGCCGTGGAGGGCAAGCGTGGCCGGGCGGAGGATGTTAGCACGGCCGGAAGAAGAAGAGAGCAACAGATGCATTCGAGTTTACCTGGCACGTTGAGGGGTCGAGAGGGGCCGCGGAGAGGAGAGGAGGAAGAGGAGGACGGCACACGGGGGGAAAGGAAGGGAGAGGGGGAACAACGACGGGGAAGGCAGAAAAGCAAGAGCATGGGGGAGAGAAGACAAAAAGTGAAGGATGTTAGTTCAGAGAGAGAGAACGGCCTCCCTGAGAGGGAAAAAGGGAGTGTCAGAAGAGAAAAGAGGGATAACAACGGAACCAGCACAACAGAGGTCACACCGCGCGCACCTTTCTCCTTCCTCAAGCCTTTGGACAACGACGATGATGGATCAGGTGCAGAATCGGCTCACAGCATCTCTGAAGTCAGCATCGCATTCTCCACTAAGTGGCCTCTACAAGCCCCTGGATCTTCGACAACACCTCCGGGACCCTGGCTAGTCCCCAGCCCTCACAAACTCTCTCAGGTTTTAGAGAGGAAAAGGCTGAGCCAGAATAAGGGAGGACTGTGGTCCTAATGCTAATTCCCTTAAAAGGATAGTTCACCTAAAAACTCGCCCTCGTGTTGTTCCAATCCCGTATGATTTTCTTTCTTCGAGGAGAAATTTAGAAGAGTTGTACTGGTTGCAAAAGATGCAAAACCACCAAAAAATTGTCCATACAACTTGTGTACTATATTCCAAGTCTACTGAAGTCATAGGCTCTATCCCAAGCGGAACCCTAAAGCCCCGTTCACACCAAGGATGAAAAATCTAACGATAACTATAGACCATATGTGCCAGAGAAACAAGCGCGCAGCCATCTTTAGAATTTTGTCTTTGAACTTCCGTTATTGTGGTAGTTCTGTATATTTCTATGGCATCGCTGTCGAAGAGTAATTAGCTGGTGAAGTGGATTTACTTATTGTAGAGTTAACTAAAGTTATCATGAGCATTGTAATGTTTGAAGCGGATGTCATAATAGACGGAAGATTTTTAAACGAGCGGTTCATTTATAAATCCGTAAGATGGAAATGTGGAAATACAAACCGGAAGACAGAACACAACTAGGGCAGCACTGAAAAGGGGCGGGGCTACATGTCTATAAAGTTTTAATAATCATTCTTCTAATTCTATGAGAATAGTGGAGTTCACACCACTACTATAACGATTATGACACAGGGGAACAATACCATTGGAATCAATCTCACAATGTTTTTTTCCAGCTGATGAACGATTAAAAACATTGGCAGCCAATCATAATCTATCGTGCTTTTAAAGAGCCTGACAGGCGACTTAACTGCAACGTGTGCTTATAATAAACAATGTTATCGTCAGTTGGTGCGGATGCCAATATAGTTATCTATATAGTTATCGTTCTTGGTGTGAGCGGGCCAAGAGCCTTCGCAGTTTTCCTCCGAGTCCACACTTTTGTGACGTGATGCCGCTTTGATTGTCGCATAGAAGACTGCTGTGGAGTTGGTACAGCCAAATTTAGTTTTCGTGAATCGAATCGACTGATTCATTAAAAAAAATCTGACTCAAAAGAACAATTTGTTAATGAATCAGACATAGCTACTTTTCACATGAAGACAGCTAGGGCAGATTTCAGTGAATAGAGATGCAGGCAAAATCCAGTAATTTCAATAGGAATCCCCGTGATCAGGAATTCTGCGCAAGGGCGAAAGATTTCCCCTCACAGATTTTGTACTTGTTTCAGTTGGTCATGAAGACTCGCCGAGTAACTTCAGTGTGAGCAATGCTTCATACATCGCTACACTATTGACAGTAGACGATGAATCTTTTTTGACTGTGAAATTTCGCTAATGTGACCACACCTTAAAACTGAGATTTTGGTTGTTTTTCACACAAATATATTACATATCATATTGACTTTTAATATATTAACATAATATAGTTCTCAAGTCGTATGAACCACTTTTGTGATACTTTCATGGTGCTTTTGCATCCTTTTTAGCTTGTCTTCAAAATTTCTCTTTCGTGTTTCATGGAAGAAATAGTCATACCTGTTTGAAACAACATGAGTGTTAGTAAATGCTGACCGATTTTTACTTGTTTGGGGGGAGGGGGTAAACTATCCCTTTAAATCTCTCTTCTCTTTTCTCTCTCTCTCACATACACCCATACTCTCACACATACAGCCTCTCCAGCCCTGTCTCTATTATGTGGTTTTCAGAACACCACCACCACCATCATATCAGTTCCTCTTCCGTCTCAAATCCACATCTATATGGTCCTGTGTGTGTTGTATTGGTATCATCCAGATACCGCAGAGGTCTCCCATCCAGGCAGATCAAGACTTGATTTTATTGCCATCTAGTGGCCAAGGAGAGATAATGAGCAAAATGCTGCCATTACGTTGTGGCTAGCGTGACAGTAACTGCAAGGTCAGTTAGTATGCATCTATGATTCATGGTGTCCTTCATAGCATGTCTTTTTCATATCATTTGACATTTTTATTTAGCATATTTTCCATTTATTTTCATAAAAATACAACAAAAATTCTATTATATAAAAAAGAAGATTTATTTAAAACATGGTTGCTCAGTCATGCCCCTGAAGAGCTACACTTCTGAAAGTAATCTAGATTGAAAAAAGATCTTCAGGACCAGGACTAGCACCCTCAATTTAAGAGATTTTATTAGCTGCTTGCTGTTTGTGACTGGACTATAACCCCTCTCCTGCTGTGTGCGCAGTGGTCTTGCTGTTGAAAGAGGGGGGGAAGGAAGATAACAGAACTAAAGTTTTATTATAAGGCCAGTGAGCCGTATCAAACCTCTCCAGGTGCCTTCTGCTTCTTTAGCCAGTGTTTACCAAAAAAAGAAACAAATACAAGTAAAAGAACAAGACGTAGCATAGTAGAAAGTGTGCAACACAATACTGTTCTGCCTCTTTAACATCTATATCTTTGCAAGACTTGGTTCACGAGTTGGGGAAAATTCTGCACACGCTCTGCGAAACTTCAGCTAAGTGAGTCAAAGTGAAAGAGAGCCATTACAAGTGCCTCATGCGATATTCCTTTACACGAGACATACAATTCCCTCAAGCTCATAATCAGGACCCAATTTTTTTCCCATTGTGATACTTTTTGCGTTTGTATGCTTTCTGATTCAATTTTCAGACCCATTTCATTGGCCTCGACATTTCAGAAAAATTATGGGGGGAAAAAGAAAATGAAGGCCTGATTTGTCCTTATTCCCGAGCCCTCCACCAATCAGCATCCAGCATCATGCGAAATCTTCATTTCAGGAGACAAAAAGAAAAAAAAGGGCATTTTGATACAGGTCTTCTATGCATTTTGTAAGACTTACTGATCAAAAATTGCGGTAGGAATTTTTCTACCTAAGATATGAGATTCGTAATTTTGTGTACTGTTAAAATACACAGGCTGGTGAATCGAAACGAAAATTTTAAGGAGGTCCGGTGATAATCAGACATGCTGTACCACCAGCTTATGCATTGATCTTTACCTCAGAACTGTCTGAGCAATAAGTGCTATCTCTTTCTGTTCAGTGTCATACCAAGCTAAGCTCTAGGCAAGCTCATCGAAAAAGCTGAGTGATAGAAATATGCACGGTAAAATCATCTATGATAAATTAATTCGAATGAAATGCATCCCTATAGACATGCATTTTGGTATTTTAAAATAATATAGTATTTTATCAAATAGATTTTAATTTATTTAAATGAATTTAAGTATTCCAAAAGTTATATAAAGTTACATATTATAAATATCAGAATTTTATCAGCAGACATAACCCAATGTGAGTTAATTTATCACTGGAGATCTTTACTGTGCTAAAACATTTCAATAAATGCTTGCATAAAAGATCACATGCGAGTTCTGTTGCCATACGCAGCCTGTACGCATTTAGCAATTTGCGATTCGGAAAAGTGATACAATGATCTTAAGTGATAACACTTTAAATCAGGGCTCTTACACGAGTATTACACAGCGTTCAGCTGTACATCTGAAGTTCACTGCTCTCAGAATCCTCAACCAGCCTGGGTATTGATGTTGACTTTGTACCCGATTATCCCATTGGCATCAGCACGTACTGTACAGAAACTGGGATGAGCCTTGTAAATGTTTCGTTTCGGATTTATTTTTGTGAGGGGGGAGATTTTGTTTGTTTTCCAAAACGTTAATAGGCACTGTAGCATTTCCCTTACTGTAGCAGATCTTTTAAGCAAGCTTATTGTACATAATTATAGACCCTGAACCTATCTATTTTTTTTCTAATCTTTTTTTCTAATTTAATCTTGCATGTCTGTAGTGAGTATACTAGTTTTAATAGCACTGGCCCTTACAATTGAAATCAAATGTCCCGATGGCATGATACTATATCCCACAGCCCAGGAGGCCAATCGCAATGTTTTATAGAACATCTGTTGTCAGCTTCAAATGATAAAAATCTGATTCGACAGCTTGAATGCCCACTAGTGCCCACCGTGGTTTTTGCACAGCCCTCTTCATTGTGTCCTCAACAATATATTAAAATCAAGATTTAGAGATACAAAGACCTCAAGTATGTAGTCCACAAAGATAACAATTAGCATGCCCACCAAACATCGTCCCGCCTATAGGTTTCCTCGTACCGGAGACAGTTTAGACCCTTAGATGTTCAGTATTCAGAGATGTAGTCTCAAAAACGAGCCATACTCTGAGCCAACAGATATATGAAAACAACAATGCAATGTTTTTTATAACAATGTCTGCAAGGTTCCTCTCAGTGCAAATGTGCCATTTAAATGCTAATCAATGATGTCATTCTCTTTCCTCCTACCGAGAGAAATACAGCGGGGCAACGTTTGTCCCTCTGAGTTTGACGCTTTTCAAATGTCAAAACACGAACAGAGTGTTTCAGCTTTGAATTTTCAACTTGAATTTGCTACATTGGCCTTGTAAGGAGTCAGCCATTGTACAGAACAAGAACAATTTTATTTGTAAAGAGGTAAAGGAAATGTTTTTATATCTATATTCTAGAAATATAGGATAAAAGTCAGCAGGGGTGTAAAGTACTTGAGCGATTATGTGCTTCATTACTGTACTCAAGTATTATTTAAAAACAGAAAATGTATACTTTTGCAAAATTACATTTCTATAATCTTTTTAATTATTGTTACAATTTAATTTAGATCTTAAAAAGTAGGCTACATATTACACTGGCCTAATAAAACTAATATGAAAACAGTTCAGTCTATAAATCAGTGTTAAAGGTATTGTAGGTAGGAATTTTATAAAAACTTTTTTCCAAATTTGTTTAAACTTTCTGTATATATCAATGCATAATTAAAATGTAAGTACTCTGATAAAAAGAGTATAAAAATCGAGTGACTCTAGACCGTTTAATCTGCACTAAACACAGCTCATTATTTACATTCGGGACGAAACACAGAATTGGCTTAGGCGACTGTCACTCTCTCGCAACCATGGCAACCACCCTTTTGCCACACAGGACCTGCCCACTTGCGCGCGCATCCGTTTGATTTGAGGAATTCAAGAGGCACGGAACCTAGGAATAGCAAAACAATGGCAGAGAAAGACCAACCAAAATTCACATATGCAGTTCGCGAAGGCAAACCAGGCAAAAAAAGGAAGACAGTAACGTTACTAGAAAAGGTAATGAACAAAAAGTCTTTGGATAAACAACAAAATAAAACGCATGTCAATATCGGCGTGGCTTTCCAGCGATGGCGAGAACTGAGAGACCTCAAGGGGCTGAAAAGTGACGCCTGGATGGCTATATTTCTGCTGGACAGGTAAATCTTTCTTTTTGTACTTTGATCATACATATTTTTTTCTTTATGTTTTCATGAAGCATGTGTCATTAGCACACGTAGCTGCCTAATATAGCTAGCATAACATTACTTAGCGAGCCGTAGTAGAGAGATGATAAATAATATATATGCCTAGCTCAAGATGATAGCTATAGTGTTGAATTGTGCATAATTTTGCTTTAGATAACTAAATACATGTTTAACAGATAGTAGGCCGCATCCAGGAACTTTTCTTAGAATTATATTTACCCTCTGTCTAACTCTTTTACCATGTTCACCTGGAAGTTTACCTGCACGTTTTTTTCGCCTTTGTTTTGTTTTTAAACAAAAAATCCCTCGACCCCGGATCTGTCCTCGAGCTGACGATGCGGTACTTGTCTCTGGAGTGTAGTCCTCATCAGAGTCAACAATGCTTTCATTATGTAAACCATTACATGCAGAACACCATATATGTTATGAATGTTACACGAAATTCATCTTCATCACAGTGTAAATGATAGCAATGGAAAAACGTGTATCATGCAACCTGTTTTTAGCTTTGCCTTATAGATAACTAGCATGTTAGCGAATCAATAAATATATATTTTAATCTTTACCAAATATCAATATGCTACTTGATAGTGAGTACTAAAATACATCTTATTTGTTTATCTTCATAATGATAAAGTTAGATTTTTTTATTACATGTGATTCTGACATGATGTCACTACATGCACTGCGCTCCTTCCTCTCCGCTCGTCTCAGGTAAATAATGCGTCTTCAGCTCAGCGGTCGGAGTCGCGCGTTCATGTGTTTTGGAGGCGTGGCTTTGGAAGGAGCCCAGAAGGGAGGGGGTGGAGTGAATGGAAATAATGAGCTGTCTTTAAAACAGTCGTGAGAGGTCTACAGACACTCGATTTTTATACTTTCTTTTTCAGAGTACTTACATTTTAATTATGCATTGATAAATACAGAAAGTTTAAACAAATTTGGAAAAAAGTTTTTTTCATACAATTCCTACCTACAATACCTTTAACTAAACTATTAAAAACGTTTTTGATACTTGAAAGAAAGCTGAAATAAAATATAAATATTAGATGAAAAACTTAAAAGTAGAAATGTTGTCTTGATAACTAACTGAAATAAAATAAGTTGGTAACGCTACAATAAGGCCTCATTTGTTAGCATTAGTTAATGAACAATGAGCAATACATTTGTTACACTATTTGTTAATGTTAGTTAATGAAAATACTGTCGTTCATTGTTTGTTCATTTAGTTCACAGTTCATTATCTAATGTTAACAAATACAACTTTTGAATTTAGCAATATATTTGGAAATGATTAAATTAATTTTAACTAAGATTAATAAATGCAGTAGAATTATTGTTCATTCTCAGTTAACTATAGTAAACTACTGTTAACAAATGAAACCTTATTGTAAAGTGTTACCAATAAGTTTGATGAGGTACAAAAATGACTAAAACTGAAATCAATATGAAAGCTAAAAGAAATATATATATATATATATATAACTAATAAAATAACAAAAGCACACACAATTACTAATAGGCTACTTAACATAAAATGAAAAACCAAAATTATAAAAATAATTCAAAATGTTAAACAGTACTAAATTATAAAATAACGATGAAATAAACAACTATACTTGTGTCAAACAACATCATCAGTTTCTGCTTGATTTAAAGTTTACCAATTTCAGACTGTTTTTAAATGTATTTATTTTTATAAATTGTGTGTCGAGTCATATTTTTCAATGTTCTGGGAATATGATTAAACGGGTTGCTCTGCACAGTTTGGGTTGCTTTGCAATGTTTCTCTTTTTTTTAAAACACGGTCTCTTGTTTTGATTTCTAAAGCTAAGAAGTAGTTTACTTTTAAATACCAAGTACAATTACATGTACAAACTTTTGTACTTTCACTCAAATATGTTTTTGGATAGATACTGTAAATCTTTGACACCGTACTCATCCTTCAGTATAATTTCTCAGTGCTTTTTACACCCCTGTGTGCCAGACAGTCCGGCCCAAGATAATGAAAGCAGAGGATATTCTGTCATATAAAGGAAGTAACCGCTGCACCAGTAGAAAACCTCTCTGAGGCAGCCGCCCAGTCTAAATTCTTGACGTGATCTCTTTTTCCCCATTGGTGCTGATCCTCCAACTGGCTGTCTGCGGTTGCTATTTCGCTTTCCCCCATTCAGTGCATCTGGAGGTCACCACTCGCAAGCCAGTGTTTTTCAAGTGTTCAGATGGGGCAAAAAAAAAAAAAAAAAAAAGTCAGCTTCTGTGTAAAGGTTCTACTTCCTTTATAGCATAAGTATCCTCTCCTTCATTTTGACTTAGTGTAGACACTAGACAGGACTCTAAAGTTTAGAAAATGACAAAGCAGGCAGCAGTGTGTTGCAGATTTTTACCTGCCGGGTCTGAAGCAAGAACTCCAGTAGCCGTTATTTTAGTGGCGCCCTCTGCAGGGAAGATGCTGAGTGTGTAAATAGCAGTCCGTGAGGGGACACCTTGAACACAGATGTACAGGTTTTTAATTGTTGCTCTTGATATGTATGAAGATACTGTATTGTTTTTGAATGCATCAACAGGGAGTTTTGAATTATGAATAATGACATGCAGTTAAAGAAATAAACTGAATAAAACTAAATAAAAGATTGTGTTCAATCATTTCCACTCGCTATAGCTTGGTTCCAAAACATAGTGAGCTGCCACAACTGATTTCATTTGGGTTTGCTAAGCTAACAGTGATGCTCTTAATAAACCTAAAAATACAGATTAGATCATTTAATGCTTTCTGGAAAAAAAGAAAACAAAACTCGCTTCCTAGGCAGCTCACTACATTTTAAAACCAATCAGATGAGTGCTAAAGACCAATACTTATGTTTCATATATTTTACTATCATTATTGTTACTAATGATAATTGAAATTTATGCTATGTTCCCAAAAATGATCTTTAGATTCTCAGTGGTGATCGAACACATGTTTGACTAATCTAATTTTCTTTTAAATTGTTATGGAAAGTAAATCTCTGAAAAGAAACCTGTCAAGAAGCATTTTGTTGGAGATTGCTGAACTATGCTAATCATCTAGGAAGCAGGCTCTCGGAATTTCAAGGCTCTACATTTCAACAGGCGAGTACTCACACACATCAACTCCCTGTGTCGCATGGGAATAAACTCCTACACATACAACCTCCTAAATATTCACTATTTGGAGAGGGAAAATATCAAACTGATCTCTCAATCTCAAGATACCTCACTGTTTTTCTGTAGCCGGCTACACTCTTAAATTCACACCCAATGCTTTTTTATGTTTAAAAATGTGAGAGACGCAGTCGAATGAAAAAAATTAAACAAGTTCTAGAGATTTTTTTTTTTTAATGTAATATTTTAACTTGAGCACCATGTTTTTAGAACACTGTCACGCACGAGATGTGAGCGCAGCGGTCAAAGACATCCATCTACCGCATGTTCACAAAAGCATTGTAGTGGAATGCAAAAAAAGGTTCTTGCCATTAAAGGTTTTTTTTTTTCTCATTTAAAAATGTGAGATTCAGGGCAGTGGAATGAAAAAACATATGGCCTATAGAAGCATTTCATAAAAGTTGAACAATTTATAACGCCACATTTTTAGAATGCCATATTGTGTTTGAGACGCTGCAAAATATGCAAGACAAATACAAAGGTGAAACCCATCTGTCTGGTGCAAGTTTACTTGTTTACTAAAAATGGAAAAGCAACACGGGAATGCACATTTTATTTGTTTAAAAATGCAAGATGCAGGACGGGGGAATAAAAGTTTACTGACAGTGGACAATGGAATAAAAAGTTTAAATTATTTTAACTTTACTGCCGCGTTTTTAGAGCCCTGAGTCATGCGCAAAAGATGCAAGCACAACAGTCCGACATCTAGGCCGTTGCTCTGATTTTCACGAAAATTAAATCAGATCATCTTCAGACCATTCCAAAAAGTTTTGGAATTCATGTATATTCGTCAAACCGTACTCGAATACCGCGCAAACTAATTTTACGTAGCGGCGGTAGCGCTTGCAAAAACAGATGCAAGGCCGCAACGCTTGATCGTATTCAGACCAAACTTGGTAGCCTACATGTCATCACAAGCATGACCTGAGGCTACATGCTGCATTTCGGCGCAGCGCCACCTACTCGTCTGGAGATACGAAAAATGGCTATTTTTGCTCATAACTTCTGAACGGTTTGTCCAAAAAGTGGTCTTGTTAGATTCAGGGCGTCATGCCAAATCGACTGATACTCGGTATGGGTCATCAGTACGATGCCCTGAAGGAGCCTGAGAAGTTTCGAACCATAATACTCAACGATACCAACCATGCTAGGTTTTGCCTTACGGTTTGTGTTGCGTTGTGATTTAGCGCTTAAAAAACATTTGCCAATATCTTCGAAACCGTTAGACTGATCGAGACGAAACCATCGTAGGAGTTTGGAAACATAGGTCGTTGGCTAAACACTAATGCCCAAATGTCAAAATATTAGTAGTAAGTGGCAAGAAAATGCAAACGAAGTCAGGTGTGGGTCATTTTTAATGTGTTTATACATGTAAATGTCTATAATTCCAAAACGAAATGAGATATTTTCACCAAATTTGACACACATGTATGGGGTCACTCTGAGGACGCATAAAAAATGGTGGGATTGTGCCTCTGGTTGGCGCTACAGGCTAATAGAACAAAATATGAAATTGTCATTGACTTCAATACAGTATTGTGACATAAAATGCTATACTTAAAGTCCCTGTAAAGTCAAAATTAAGTATGTGTTCTGAGTATGTCACACCACAGAAAAATGTGTTATTAGCCATCCAGCTAAATTTGAATGATAAAAAAAGCCGGCAAGTACATAAAATAAGCTATCAAAATCTTGAAAAAATGAGCATTATTCTCTGCTCTCAAACGCTGGGGGCGTGTCCGCTGGCTGCGCTGAAACCACGCCCACTCGCGGGAAAGCTCAAAGCTGTCGACGGCGATATTAGGTGATACAACTGCTTTCGGGACGGGAGGATGAACGCTGGCGGGGGATAGTCGTTTCGGCCCCGTTCACCAGTAACAGCGGATTATCAGTGAATCCCAGTTGTCTCTGAGGAAAGTTTATAAAACGATCCAGTGTAAAATGATCACTACAGAGGCGGGTGTTGGCGGTGATCCTCAGCTCTTCATCAAGGATGGCTCTACACAAAATTAATCCACCTCTTCTTGATGTGATTGTTTTTAGGAAATTTAAATAAAGACACCGATCTGTTTTGTACATGATCGCATCCAGGTAGTAGCCTATATGCATTTCCGTGTTGAAGGCATAGCTAGCTAGCAAACTGTAGGCTGTAACTAATAGTACTGACTGACAGTAACTCGCGTTTGAGCGGCGAATGCGAATGGGGTCGGGAGAGATCAGCCACAGCTGCCTCGGTGTGTCATCAAGTAGGGGCGTGTCCACGAGCTCATGGGCTCCAGTGCGTCATCGAGCCCTGTTTTAGCCCCGCCCAAAAAATCCGTAAAATAGCAATGGTGAAAAACTGTTTAACGGTCTAACTCCGCATTTCAGTACTTCACAGTTCACAGTCTTTGTAATATGTTTTAGCAATACATTTGTAACATTTATAATGTGTTTAGAATTTTTTTGTAGAATTGCCTTTACAGGGACTTTAACGAATGTATTGGTGTAACATTACGAAACTCAGTATTTGCAATCAGCACCATACCCTGAAGGTACTCAAAAGATTGAGACAGCTCCACCTTGTGGTCAAATGTTATAATGAATTTTCCAAAAATTCTAATAACATTTGAATTAATTAGCCTATTATAATGAAATTGGTCTTAACCGATTCCTTGGGTCATCCCGAAAACATGGATAACAATTTTTCCATATTTGGCATAACTTCATGTCCGCAATTTTGATTTTCTTTAAAAACCTACTTTTTCTAACTCCTCCTAAACCATTTGTCCGATTTTCACCAAAATCGAATCGTATCATCTCCAGAACGTGCCGACAAAAAGTTATGGATTTCGTGTCGATAGACAAAACCGTTTTTGTATACCACAGCAGCAAAGTTGAGGTATGATGCCAAAAGGACTATTCAGGCTTTGCCTCTGCAATGCGTTGACATATTGACACCAAACTTAGTATTTGTCATCGTCACCTCACTCTGACCACACTACATACATTTTGTAATTGCGCCACCTATTGT
This sequence comes from Tiaroga cobitis, assembly GCA_030578255.1. Taxonomy (NCBI): domain Eukaryota; kingdom Metazoa; phylum Chordata; class Actinopteri; order Cypriniformes; family Leuciscidae; genus Tiaroga; species Tiaroga cobitis. Next base: position 44,481,240 of record CM060598.1, on the reverse strand, counting down.
TCGAAAGTGATAATCCATTAAATCATAGTTTTAGTTAATGTATATATTAGGGCCGGGACTCGATTAAAAAAATTAATCTAATTAATTAGAGGCTTTGTAATTAATTAATCGAAATTAATCGCATTTTAATTGCATAAATATTTGACCTGAGAACAGTGAGAAGTAATTTTTTTCACATGGATTTTTAGTATACCATTGAATAATGACTGAATACATAAGCTTAAGCAACAAAATATTGTTTATTTTTGTTCAACCAAGTCCAGCAGACCAGTGTTTTTTGCCATTAAGTGTAGCAATAGCATATTGCTACACTACACTAATAGCAATAGCGAATTCCTTGTTGCATAGCTTGCACACAACCATGCTCTTATCGACGCTTCCATCCGTTCGTTTTTGTAACAAAATTTCCCATTCACCGGCCAACCAAAGCGATCTCGTCAGCTTCTTCGTCATGAACGCTAGTTGGTGCGCCAGTATAATCGGTCCGCCGAAACTCATCCAGTGAGAAACGTTCCGCGGTGCAAAAATAAGTGCGATTAAAAATAATTTTTTGTGTAATTAATTAACGCGTTAAAGTCTGTAGTTAAAGCAGCACTCAGTAGGAATTCTGTTTTTGTCAAACGGCGACCCCTAGAGTCGCTGTGGAGTACTTGTACTGTCGTGAATAGCACTCACGCAGAGATGGCTCGAACTCACGGCCGGATCCCCTCCCCCTGTACACCGGTACCTGTTCAGTAGGATGGACGCTGTAACGAGTGGAAATAAGGTATGGCCCCTTTAAGAGCTGCGCGCGCCCAACACCACATGTATACGGCGCCGGGTTATTTCTGTTTGATGCTCATTTTATCAGATCTGTTTTTTGCCGTAAAGCAATTCGTTACCTCGCGAGACCTGATATCACACGATACTTCCTAACACTGAGGCCGGCGGCCCGCCGGCCCAAAGTTGCAAGGGTGGTTTTGCGGCTCACAGGCACCAGGGGGGTGCGAGACGACCACCATTCAACACGAAATCAGTAATATAAACATTACAATGACTCTAAAGCTGTTCGGTTAAGGTAAAAAAGTTACTTAGTTCACCTTTAATTAATCTTAATTAACGCGTTAAAGTCCCGGCCATAGTATATATATATGATTATTCAGCTATTTTGCCTTAAATCATCTTGTCTTTAATTGCTCCTTGCTGCAGTTGGTCTGACACTCCCAGCCATGTTAGGATGTCTTATCATCATTTTGCGCTTGGCCCCGATAATTGCTGCTTGCAGCTATATTTGTATTTAACATTTTCATTTTCACAGCCTACTGTATACAGAAATTACAACTTTTTTTAACTTTAAATGTTTTGTTACGTTTGTGCATGAAATTGACTCCAACTATCCTTAATTGGGCTTGTTATTTTGCATTTTAGGTTTATTTTAAGCAGAAAGTATTAGTGTATTCATGCATTATTTTCATTTTTAGGCCTATTTTACATTTCTTACAGCTCCTTTCTCCCCAGTCTGGTTGAACGCGTCGTTTTCGATGAAGCCCCTCCTTCCGAAATGTGCTGTGATTGGTTAGTTGGCCCAATGTGTTGTGATTAGCAGTGCCCAGAGCAATAGAGAGAAAGAGTTGCGACACTCCCATAGACCGCCATAGGAACTTTGGAATGCGGAAGTAACGCGTGTCGTGGAGCAGCCAAAAGTTCCAAACACTGATAGTTCCCTGATAGTTCCAGCATTGAACCCCATTCATTTTCAGTGCTTCCGAAGTACGCTCGCTGGTAAATTAATGAAACTACTGTATTTTTTTACTTTTACACACATTAGCCGACCTCTTGTGAATCTAGTCTGTAGTTATATTTTATGTAGCCAGTTTTAGTAAATGTTTATAGCAAGATAATAGGTTAATTGCAGCGATGGTTTACGTGACCAACACTTCACTAACGTTAGCTAACTTACGGTAACCTGATGTATATAATATATAATATTTTTAATAATATATTATATATATGTACATATATAGCCTATATATAATATTATATATACACACACACACACAATTCATTTATTTAAATGGGTTAGGGTTATGCATATATGTGCTTATATGTATTTAGGCACATAGTTAATTCACTCATTAACTATCTCTCCCTTTAACATGAATAGTTAGTATGTTACTACCTTGAAGGCGTTTCTTTTGAATGATATCTGACGATTAGGGCGCCATGCTATTGTCCAGGTTACGTTGTTCATGAAGTAGAGGCCCGCGACCAAGTAACCAGGGGCGCCGAACTGGGTTGATAGAAGTCGCCGGTGGGGGTGGGGGGGGGGGGGGGGGGGGGGGGGGGGGGGGGGGCCTTAGAAGTCGCCGAGCTTAAGTCCTGTGGAATCATTCGTTCACAGACAGCATACGAATCTTCCTGTTACGACTCCGAGTCGAGTGTGAATTGAAAGCGCTTCAGTGATTCAGTGCGTGCAGGAAACTGAACCGATCATTCAAACTGATTCGCAAACCGATTTAGACAGATCTGCCAACATGTTTGATATAAGGCTTGTTCGACTTCATGCAGCTTTGCGCAGACCGATCGGTGGCTGACTTGAAGCAGTGCACGCCGGTTAGAAATTTTGTCCGACTTGATGCAGCGCTGACTCCACGTGACTGTGACGTATGCCATCAAAGTACCGCGAGAGCAATTCGAGAGTAGCCGGAGGATTCAGCCAGCCAGTTTCTCTTTTTTTTTTTTTTGTTGTTGTAAAGAACTTTAAACGGTCAAGAAATGAGCATTAGGATGAGAACCGCAACTCAAATAATATGAAGATATTGAAATACAGTATGAAATTCCAATTAAGTAATATTTTAAATGAAATTTAGTATAATACCAGATCGTCGTTATGAGACTATATTGTATTATACAAGCCAGACAACACAAATGTCTGAAGCTAGAACGTCTCTTTCAATATATAAAAAACTGTAACACGTTCTAAAATAGAACTATTAAACCACGTGAAAAGGCAGAATTTTAAATGTCTTACTAAATCAAGGTTGTAGTACCGCCAGAGGAGTCTTCAGTGTCCTGGGAAGAACTGTAACGTTAGACTGATGATAGTCCAGAACATCGAACCAGTCAAGAGGATGGAAGCAATGTTAACGTCAAGAGACGATAAGAATAAACGAGAAACCCATTAGTCAGGAGGGGATATTTCAGATCCCTGTACAAAAGCTCTTCCACCCACAAAGTGAGCTCGTTTGTTCTCTTTTCTCGCCTTTTCCACGGTGGCCCATGGCTTGTTTCTCCGCTCTCGATCCGCTGGAGACAGATCCTCGGAAATTTTCATGTTGTTGTTTTTAAGAACATTTGAATCTTTAGCAGCACGCCAGACCGCGTCGCGTTGAAAACGGGAGGCAAACTGGACGATGATTCCTCTGGGCTTGCTGTCGTTCATCCGTTTGCGTCCCAGGCGATGAACAGTGTCCACAGCATCCGGGAGTTTGTCTTTCGCGTCTGGCAGAAGGTGCTGGCAAATGTCGACGATCTTATTACGGACATCTTCTCGTTCACTTTCAGGTACCCTATGAACTCTGAGACTCCATCGACGTGAGTAAGCCTCAAGGTGCAGAAGCCGTTTCTCCTGTTCATGCGAGTTAAACTCGAATCTTTTGGCTATTGACTCAGTCGCGCCTACTTTGACTTTCAAATCTTTTACTTCGGCACTCATAAAGTCAATAACATCTTTCATTACAGAAATCTGCCTGGTATTTTCATTATTAACCGTTTCTTTCAAACTAGCGATCACACGTGAGTTTTCCCCTACCATCTTTTCCAAAGCATCCGAACGATTATTAATCAGCCTCGAAAGCTCCCCGAGTTGTGAAAGAATGGCAGTTGTGTCAGCACTCTCGGTCTTGCGTTGTTTGATGACAGGGGATTTACATGGGGCTTCTGGAAGACAGGGAAATTCTTCCTCACACAGCATGAATTCTGCGGAGACAGTGTCGTGGTTCAAGTAGTCATGCATGTTGTCCATCAGAAGTTCTTGGCGGGCTTGACGTGTCTCATTAGTTTTGTTAGCATTAGCAGAAGCTTGAGGTCCATTCCTACTTTTTCTTTTTTCGGATTTCCCCATTTTGACAGCTAATGCAACAACTAGTTAAATGTGATCTGGTACAAATTATGAGTTCAAAAAGCCTTTCCTACTGCATTACAAGCTCAAATAAACGGTTGAGTTTGCGACACTCCTCAAAACGTGACTGATCAGAGTGCCATCTTGGATCCGACCCCAGCGCAGTTTCTCAAGAGCGGCTGCACAAGCTCTGATGACGACACAGCTGTTCCACGATTCGCCGGATTCACCGCATGACAACGATCACGTGCGTGTCGTGTTTATTCCATAGACTGTAAAAAAAAATGGACGTAGTATCCGTGACGTCACCCGTAGATTTCTGAAGAGCGTTTTTGAAGCCTAAAGTGGGCGGGGCTAACCGTCGCCATCTTGGCAGCGCGTCACCTCTCGTCACTACCGGATAAAATAAAATGGGCAAAGAGGCGGGACGTGGGTGGAGCAGAGGTGCTAATGCTATATGCTACTGGCCTCACGCTAAAGTGACAGCTGATTGAAGAATTAAAGCCAATAGTTAAAGTTCATTTTTTTGCCTTTCGAAATATTATAATAGTTAAAATACGTAACTAAAAGTGAGACTATTTACTTAACTTTTTTTAACTTTATTAATCCCAAAAGGGGCAATTAGTTAAGAGCATGTAGGCTATTCAACAGCACATAACAAAGATCACACACATTTCTCACAACATACAAGCAGTCAACTATATGTATCGTCGTGATGCATTATTATTCTGCTAGTTAAAAATGTATTATCATGCAGACAGTTACTTACAGTATTGCTCTGAGCTTGTGCGTGTGACAGTGATTCATGCACATACATGTCAGTCAGCATGGCATCGCACGTCAAGTTCAAGTTCGTAAAAGAGCTTTATTCAGTCTGATTTTCATCTGATATCATCTGATTTTGGCCGCCTCTCAATTTCTCAGATGGGTTAAACCAGCAATTAAAGATTTTACCTCAGAAGTTCAAGTAAATGCACTAGAAATCCGCGCTCATTTAAGTGTGCATGGACGAAGAGAAAGCTGACACCTGCAGGATTTCATCTGACGTTACTTTTTATTTTACACTACAAAGTTAAATAAGCATATCTGTTACGTGAGAGCAACAGTACCGCATAATGAGTGTGGTCTCTATATCTTCAGACGTTTTTAAATCTAAACTCAAAAAAGCAATGAAATTGTCAGACATCCAGATTAGTGCATGCGAGGAGAACAACTGGAAATACAGCGCTGGTTGTTCTCTCCATCCTCGACAACGACGGAATCCAACGGCGTGCATGGGCGAAGGTATAATACGTGTATAAAATTGTATGAAATAATCCCGAAAAAAGCACAAACACAGCTGAGGGTGACGCTAACAGACAGCAGACAAACGACTAGCAGTGAAAGCAGCGGCAATCCACCTGTCACTCAAGTGGCCACGCCCTTAATTATGCAGAACTTTAAGGCTTAATATAATTTCAACGGATGAGTTGTAAAAAAAATTCACCCCCCTCACAGTCGTCATGAAGGGCAAAATTAGCGATATAGACCAAAACAACTATTTGCCACCAGGCTGTAAACATGTTTTTTTCTGCTGTGAAGTGAGGCATTTTAACATGGGGGAGATACAGATTTGACTCGCTTTTGCAGTCAGCCTCAAGCGGCCACTCGATGAACTGCAGTTTATTTCACTTCCGTGTTGGTTTCAAGAGAGAGACGGGGAGGTTGCCGCTTGGTTTATTCTCACACCTTTAGTTCCACTAAAGTGCACAAATCAGTTTTTATAACAGTAAACAGTCTTTTCATGTAGTCGCGATGTTATATTGAGTCTTTATCAAAATAAAACTGATTAAAAAACGTTGACTCCACTTCATTGATATGCTTATTTTGAACTTTATTCTAGTTCAAACAGATGCTGTATGAAGCAGTAAAGTGTTGAATGAAAATGTGTCTGAAATGTCTGTGTATTTGGCAAATATTGCATTTATTTCATTTCAGCTGTGGTAAAGTATGCAAACACAACGTGAGAGGTCACTACGGGAACCAGAAAGTGTCCGACTTCACGTCTCCGTTTGCAGCTCCTCCCCGCCTGCACGCAGCTACTCTCGCCGATCGCTTACATCCAGCCGCAGCCAATGTCGAACACACCTGAAGTCTTTGAACAGAATCGACTGAAAAAAAGAGTGATTCATTTGTAAATTGCTCATAATGCCCATAAAAAAGATACAGCGCGCGTGGAAAACTACGCATTTAACAAACAACATGTTTGCATTAAAATAAAGTGCGCCGTTTGCATCCCTGCATATAACGAGATTTGGGCCATAAATTACGGGAGTTTCACGGGAGAAATAACAAAACGGGGAGGGGGCGGGAGATGGATGTGAAATACGGGAGACTCCCGGGGAAAACGGTAGTGTTGACCGGTATAAGCTACACCTAAGCCATAATTTGAATGGCCCTGCATATAACGACATTTGGGAGATCTGTCTAAATCGGTTCGCGAATAAGTTTGTAGTTCATGCTTACAGCTGTTAGCAAACAATGACTGTACCTAATGTTAGTTGTTCGCTGGTTCGACCAGCTTACATGCATCTTTCACTGTATTTTACTGAACTCAGCAAAGAGCAAACCAACCCCGTGACGTCACCGGTTATAATACTGCACAATGGCGGCGCCCTTGCTGCGAAAGATATAACGGTGTTTCTTTTATATGTTAACATTTGTCATGTATCTAATATAATTTTTGATTATAGTGGAAATCCATCTTGTAAATCATGTAAACTTGACTGACTGCTTCATTTCCCCTTTAATGTTCCTAAATCCGAACCGCTTGACGCAGTGGCTGAGTTTGTTTCTGAAGGGAATATTCCCCACGAGCAACGTCAACGCTCATGTTTGCGCGAATCATTTCTCACCAGACTGCTTTATAAACGAGGATCAGTAGCTAAGAAGCTGCTCATGAAAAAAGGATCGGTACCAGATATTCGTGTTCCTGCTGAACCTCCAGAAGAACTGAAGTGAGTGTAACGTATTAATATTTATATTAATCTTTGCAAATCGCTAGCTGCACGCTTCACAATGAATGCGTCTAAGGTTTACACTCAGGGTACATTACGGCATGTTTTCTATGTATGACGTTCTCAATATAATTCATAATCCCACGTTCATACTGAACAACGCGTTATGGTTATTGTGTTATTGTGTTCAAACGGTGTACGCGCAACAGAGAGGCGGGATGAGCAAAGCTCATTATCATTTAAAGTCATGCACTGAAACGGCATGCTGAAAACAGAGCTGTTTTTGACCAGGTAAAACAAGTGTTTTCTTACAATACTAATGAGAATTTTTATTTAAAGTATATTACAAACTTTTAATTTAGACCCTAAAGAATCATATTAGCTTGTTAAAAAATGGCATTATATGACCCCTTTAACAAACTTGCAAGAATCTCATATATAATGTCTTGCCTTAATGAATTTACTCCACTTGCCAGGCTTGAGTTTGCTGAGCAGTCAAACATGTCCATCTAGCACGTTTACATAAAAAACTATGGAAAAGCAGCGCAGTGGAATGCAAAAATGTGTTCTGTGTGAACGACCAAGGTCGCATGACTCGCATCGTATCAGAAATGAAACTCTGATTTCTGTTTTGATGCTCATAGACACAAACTTTTAACAGTCACAAATATTGCGCCTCACATAAAGAGCACAACTCTAAAAATTGTCTATTCACTGGAAATATACCTGCAATGCTTTGGAATTGGTCAAAATTAATACTTTTTTTTATTATTTTTAAAATGCTAAACGTACCTCAGGTTTTTGGAACAAAGCTGTTCATTAATTTGCAATATCAAAGGTTCAGTAGGCTACTTCATGCTTGCATTACTCATTGTAACTAAATGAAATGGGGCAAATTTGTTATTTTTTCCTCTTTCTACTGAGTCTATTTCTAAAAAAAAACATACTAGCATTCATCAAAATACATTTCGAATGATCATCATACTTTTTATACTTTATAGCAGCAGGCAGGCAGGCCTGTGGGAATAACAGTAAGGATTCTCTCACCCTCTCTTTCTATCTAATTGCTCTCACTAATTATACACTGTGCCCTACACCATGTTAACTCTGAAACGGGAGGGTGAACAGGGACTCTGTGCCTCATCCTCGCTCCCTCTATTTTGCCCCAGCATATTGGGCTCAAAACTCAATCACATTGAAAATTTGGCTGTTTTTGACCAGCAGACTTTTTTTAACCGCTGATTTGAACATATCTCAGCTGACGTTTACGTGTTACAGCTACGTGTTAATAATATGTATCCAAGAGATCACAATATCTTTATTTTTAGTCTGAGAGTGCACATAACCTATGCCTGAGAAACAGACACGTTGCTGGGGCGTGAATGTGTGCTGCTCAGGGAAGCAGAAGGGGGCTGGATGTTGAGCACCAGGGAAATGTCATGTTGACCTTTTTAATCAGCAAGCTACAGGCTGCTTCAAATGGGATGAGGAGGGTTTGTGTCACTCGCATATGAAGTATAATCTACGATAAGTGCGAGGCGTGTGCACAAGGGCTGTACATTACAGCATCTCTGATATGTTGCGCATTATGCAGTTGGCCTGGATATTGTATGCGTGTCAGTGGCAGGTGAGGATAGTTTTTGTAGTCCAATGTAAATTCATGTCCTATTTCCATATGATATTTACACTATTTCCAGGTAAAGGGAGTTGAAAAAGGTGATCGCATGCTAGTAATTTGGTCAGGTATTGAGGAAAGCGAATATCAGTACTGTCTTTTTCTTCTGTTAATGGCTTATAATGTGCTGTGCATTCTGACCATTTTTTTTCCATTTTGATAATATTTCATTTGTTAATAACACTTAATTATATTACAGGTATTCAACCGTGGCCAGTTTCATTTAGAAGAACAGTGTTAAATGGATATTTTTCGCTAGTGAAGGACTTGAGATGTCATTAGCCCCGAAGAAAAAATCATCATCCTCTCATCTCTTTTCATCCAGACTTTAATGACTGACTTCTGTTCTTTAAGCATAGAAAATAAAATGTACATTTATAGTTTTGGCAGACACTATAGGGTGTCAGAGTCCGACTTTATTACAAACCAACTGTTGGTCCAAGTCCAATTCTCCCTCCTGCCCTTTGTTTAATGGAGCACGGCTGCTAGAAGCGCTAATGCTACTGTCAGAACGAGACAACAATTGGACCAGACAACATGAAGCCACCACAGCTCTGTAAAGTCTGCAGAGCAAATATCAGATCAACTGTAAAACCGATGTGGCATGTTGATGAAGCACCTTATATAACATGCTGCTTCTTGTGAATGAATAGTTAAAGAATAGGAAATGTTCCTAAAGCATTTAAGAGGGAATGGAAAGCTCAGTGTGAGAGAACAAACGCTGCGGTTGCCCTGTGGGGAGAGAGACGAAGAGATGGGGAGGGCTGAAAACATGACAGTAGTTTTGAAGCTCAGATCTTCACAATGTTCTCCAGATTTCTCTTTCTAACTGGTGTCAGAGACATAAAAGAGCACAAGAGATGTCAGAGAATGGAACGGAATAACGAAAAAAAGGGAGACAGACAAACAGAGATTGGTTAGATTGAGATAGAGACGGACGGACGGACACACGGATGGGTGGGTGGATGGATGGATGGATAAAGAGAGAGAGATGGATATAGGATAGATAGACAAGACAGGTAGAGAAAGACAGCTGGATGGGCAGACAGAGACAAACAAATAGATAGATAGATAGATAGATAGATAGATAGATAGATAGATAGATAGATAGACTGAAGGCAGCTAGAGAAAGACAGATGGGCAGACAGAAAGATAAACAGAGATAGAGAGATGGATGACAACTGGACTGAAGTATAGATAGACAGCTAGACCAAAGATATATAGACAGAAAGATGGATGATGGACAGACAGGCGGATGGATGGATGGGTGGATGGGCAGACAGATAGATATGTAGAAATCGAGAGAGATGGATGACAGATGGACCAAAGATAGATAGACAGAAAGACGGATGATGGACAGACAGGCGGATGGGCGGATGGATGGATGGATGGGTGGATGCCCACCCATAAACGGATAAACGGTTGTCTTTCAATATCCCTCTGCACGCAATAGGATAGCGCTACAACCAACCAGAGCAACGAACAGCTGTGGATGAGTGAGTCCCATGCGTTTCCCCACCAGCGGAGCTAGTTGATATATTAAACTTTTGCCGTATCCGGTCGTCAAAACTCCGAACAGATCTTCCTTTTTTGTGAAACAACAAGTGACATTCTCTTAACTCCCAAGTCCTCCAGAGTCGCGGCCAAAGATGATTCGAAAGACCGCTGTTCGCCAGCAGCATCTTGTTTGTTTTCAAGTAGCAGGGAAATCACAGCGCAGAACCGTCACAACTCTGCCGTCATTATGTTAAGCCCGCCCACCAATTCTATACATGATGTGATTGGCCTGACCAGAGTTTGGTTTTTCCACTTCGAAAGCCAACGGAGAGTTGCTAGACCACACTGGCTGCAAAATAATTTTTGCTGCCGCTAGGGTGCGTCTAGATTTCTAGGCTATGTTTATGGTATATGCACACACTCAATCAGTATATTTTTTTAAATATCGCACTGTATGTTAGTCTGATTACTTCCATGTGTGACTGATCAAGCCAGTAATGTTAGATTAGCTAATGTAACTTCGGCAGACTGTATAGAGATGACTTGTCAGTGTTATTCCGCGGCAGCGCACCCGACTACATACATTTAAAATAGATACATATTACTTTATCTGTTGTTTTAAACAATAAAGGCACTATAATCTTTTTTCCAAATGAGCCGTGCCGTGGTAAACATTAAAATGTGAGAACGTTAACACCATAGCTACTTGCAACTGTAATTTATACTTAATGGGTTTTTGTTTATTTGTTCATCGTAACAGGACATCCAAGGTTTCTTTAAGAAGAAAACATGTCATAGACAGATTTCATGCAGAGAACGTTCGCCAACACACACACATACACACACTCAATGTTTGTGTTGAGAATAAAGCATGTTAAATGACTAACTAATGCCTAGGTGATGTCTTTTATTTATTAGAACAAAACTGTGTGGTCCAATCCATGTCAAATACAAAATGATTTTCAGGCTCTTGTTTAGTGCCACATTTAATACCATCTATATTAGGGCTCTGGGCATTGCAAAGATTTTTTAAATCGTGCTTAATATTTTCTAAACTTATTTATTTCCAGTTGAATTTTCTGATTTCCCATGGGCCCCCCCTGACCAGTTCTTGGTCCCCCCTGTTCCCCCCCATTTATAAAATCCTGGAATCGCCCCTGCGTGTGAAGACACGTTGTAACACTTTTGTTTTTCTTACCTTAGTTTAACTTCTTATGCTTCTATTGTGTCCTCTAACTAGTCCACATTTGATTATTGGCTGATTTAGAAAGTTATGTGCTGTGTAGGCCCTATTATTAAAGTTAAAGGGGTCATGACATGGTTTTTTGTTTAGTTTAATTATGTTCCCTTATGTGCAATTATAGTATTACTATAGTTTTTTGTACAATTTTTTTTTTTTTTAAATTAGTGATTTATGACCCTTTCCCACCCTGTTTCTCCCCCTCTGATTCAAACAGTCTGTTTTGGAGGTGTTTCCCCTTTAAGAGTTCGTGTTAACGCCCACTGTTATGATTGGCTAACGTCAGTGCTGCTTATGCATAAATTATTAACGTTAATCATTTTGTATCACCTGTAGGCTACACAATTCTCCGCCACGTGAAACTTCGGTCTTCCGATCTTTTACCATCGTGTCAATTCTCAATTGATTTTGATTTATATGCGCGAGGGAGGGAGAGAGAGAGAGAGAGCAAGACAATTTGAAGGCGCGCGCGCGGCCGTGGCTCTCTCTCTCTCTCTCTCTCTCTCTCTCTCTCTCTTCCTCTCTTCGTTCTTTCAGTAACATGCGCCCTGTCACACTCATCTACATCACTCACCGAACAAATAAGGCTTTGGCAGGCTGCATATGCTGCAAATAAACTCCATCCAACTGCTTCCCCTGACGTTTGGATCGTTCGGCAGCATTCAAACATGTTGTTTGTCCACAGCCAGGAACAGCACATCTGCGTGGCGTAAACAGACCCCCTCGCTGCACGTCAACCACACCAGCGACAGCGACCGGTGGGGCGTGTCTGGCGACGCGACAAAGTTGAGATCTGTTTAACTTTATGCAAATAAAGAGCGACTTTCGGGAGCGAAAACCAATAGGAGTGAAGTCAGTGGAGCGCATCACTCTTCAGTGCTGAGTCTGACCGAGGCAAGTTGAACGAGAAGCTCATTTTAGCAGTCAGACAGAAACTGTCCTATAATTTATGATATATCTCCGTGTACATACAGTGGTATTCACCGTACTGACTCCGTGCCTGAATGGTTTCGGGAACCCAGATAGACCGGTATTTGCCTGTTTTCTGCAGTGAGTGCAGAGCACTGTTTCTCGTTCATCTTTAATATTCTGCATTTTATGTACTGATTCCATTTATATTTAGACTTTTCCTTCCAAAAATGTTTGTTTGTAGCGGTAAGAAAACGTATTTGTTGTCTAATATAGAGTAACATCCGTGAATTTCACTCACAAACATTACTAGGCAACCAGTAGTGGGAACGCCCTCCAGCACAGGCGACCTGCAGCGACAAATTAAGTCGCTTGTAGTGTGAACGCAGCTTACCCTTCGATGACGCAAAAGTAGCGTTGGTCTATAAAGTGGAGCGCGGCGCGACAGAAGTATCGCACGGACAAGTGGATCCGCACCCTGACACTCTGTCACAGTGAAAGAGTGACAGAGAACGAATACACTGCGTGTTTTAAATAGCGTAAAAAAAAGAATAACGAAACGCATTATGTGGCGCGGCTGGTGATGATTCTGTGGCGCACCGCCACGAATTAGGGCGTGTGTCCACCAAAGTGTTTTTAGCCAGCCGAAAACGCTAGACGCTCTGCTAAAAACGCCTAGCTGTGGGCGCTTGAGAGCGTTTTGGCAGCGCAGCATTTTTTTCTGTTGAGACGTTTCGTTGCTATGATACAGAATATCCGCAGCACAGTTTACTTGTAACTGATTTCGCAGATAATTTGTTTCATACTAAAAAATATATTTTTCATCCATTTTGTTCGGTTAGCTCTGCTGGTTGATGTTGTTGTACAGAAAGAATGTTGTGACAGTTGGTCGGTGTGGTGTTAGTCCTGCCCCTTCTTCCACTGTGATTGGACGGCTGGGTAAAAAGTGACAGTGATGAGCGTGGTGACAGTGGTGAACTTTGTGTTTTACCCAAAGTTGAACATTTTTTCAACTCTAGGGGACCTGTAAAAACAATGAGCTCTCAGCGTTTCAGCGTGAAATAACCGCTCAGCGCCTCGTTACACTCATGGCGTTCTAAAAACGCGGCGCTCCCATTGAAAACAATTGAAAACATAGCCTACGCCCGGCGCGTGGAAAAACGCTTTGGTGGACACACGGCCTTAAAACGCCCCCTTTTGGGCAAAAACAAACGGATTCCCCTGAGAACAGAACTCGCTCTAGATCTGCAAAGTTTCTTGATAGCAAAAATGGCACAAACTTAAAGAAGCTACTGGATACGGGGTTACAGAGGTGTCCCTTTGAAATGGTCAAAAACTGGATTAATGACCCCACGCAGTGGCCAAATATGGACTATTCAGACATCTACCACTATCTCGTGGAATCACCAAGTTAGTATTGTTAGCCTATTTTTTTTGTCATTAACACACTCACAGTATGACAAACTAGACGATGAGGCCATGTCACTTGGATCATATTTAACTTGATTTAAGCTATTGACATAGTTTTGTTGTCGACTAGCTATACTATTTAGAAAGACGAAGCTGCTAGCAGCTAACGTTACGTGATTAGCTCTCACTAGGCACGCTACTTTGGCTGTTAACTGATTTTACTGTTGAAGTGGCAGGCTAGGACTGAAGTGGACTTGGCTGGTTTCTGCTTGTGTCTAGAAAGTGCTTTAGGCCTAACTGTTATATGACTTTTCGACGACCACTGCTCTGGGCTACATGTAACAACACGAACGGCAGTAGATCAAGCCTTCTAGGCTAACGTTAGATAGGATAGCGTAATGTCACAACATCCAATTTGATAGCCCCATACATACATTCATTGGTCCTATACATATTTTGCCGTACACTGTAAACCTTTTTACAACTTTCAAAGTACAAGTCAAGTCAAATATATTTATATAGCGCTTTTCACAATACAGATTGTATCAAAGCTGCTTCACAGTATCAATCAAAACAACTTAACAATGTTTGTTTATTACTGGAAAAAAAGACATCCAAGTTTGGTAGAGCTGATCAATGGTATGATTGGTTAATTAATTTGAATATCCCCAACTGAGCAAGCCAAAGGCAACAGTGGCAAGGAACCGAAAAACGAATCGGTTACCTAACGTAACCTCGGTTCTCTCTAGAAGAGGGAACGAGTATTGCGTAAGCTAGCTTACGCTACGGGAAAGATTCATCTTTGCTGAGATATTGAAGCCAAAAATTATTTCATAATTTGTATCCATACACAACGCAGTTCCTCTGCGGCAGACCTAGAGCGGGCTAGCTAGCAGCTCATTGGTTCGCTCAGAGAGAACTGCTTAAGCCTATGGGAGAGCGGGGCTGAACCCGCTTCCAATGAGAGGCGCCCGCGCGCTCATTGCGTCATGGCCCGCCAGAATGGGCGTGGCCATGGTGTATATAACAGTCTCTCCCAGGCTTATATGTTGATTTATTTCAGCGTGAAGCGAAAACGCTAGTAGCGCAAGCACGGCCGGGAACGCAATACTCGTTCCCTCTTCTAGAGAGAACCGAGGTTACGTTAGGTAACCGATTCGTTCTCTTACGAGAGGTTCTCTCGTATTGCGTAAGCTAGCTTACGCTACGGGAACACCTGGTCAACGCCGTGCGCGCTGTGAATCCACTCATGAATCCCAGGGATATACCGGGGGATTTTTAACGTGGAGTAAATGTATTATGAGGCCGGCAGAGCGGGCACATGAAGTGTACACATAAGCATGTATGGGGCCAGCAGAGCGGGCACATGAAGTGTATAAGCATTTAAGGAGAGCACAAGGGGCGAACCGGTTGTGAGGGACTCCCAGTAATGCAGCTTCTTAGAGAGCTGGTCGTTAGACAGCTAGTAATTTTGCCTGCAAGGCGGGGACTTCCAAGTTGTATAATCTGACAAAAGTGGATGGGGAGGCCCATCCCGCGGCCACACAAATGTCATGAATAGAAATTCCACAGGACCATGCCCACGATGAGGCCATGCCTCTAGTGGAGTGCGCCCTGATGCCCAGAGGGCAGGGCAGGCATTTAGATGCGTAAGCAGAGGCAATAGCGTCCACTATCCATCTAGACAGTGTCTGTTTAGAGGCGGCCAGACCTTTGGTGCGCCCCCCAAACGACACGAAAAGCTGCTCAGCGCGTCTGAACGCGGCAGCGCGCGTAGTGTACAATCTCAGAGCCCGCACCGGGCAGAGGAGATTGGCGTCGCGCTCACTATCGGATGAAGGCAGAGCCGATAGGGAAATAATCTGAGCCCTGAACGGGGTACCAATCGCTTTCGGGACATAGCCATGCCTAGGTTTGAGAATGACAACAGAATCATTCGACCCAAACTCAAGACACGCGGCGCTGGATGAGAGCGCGTGAAGATCCCCTACGCGTTTTACTGAGGACAGAGCCGTCAGGAAAACGGTTTTGAGCGAGAGGTATTTTAGGTCCACAGACTCGAGCGGTTCAAACGGGGGTGCTTTCATAGCTTCGAGGACTATAGAAAGATCCCAAATAGGAACCGACGGGGGCCGCGGAGGGTTCATCCTCTTAGCTCCCCTGAGGAAGCGGATGACTAACTCGTCTTTGCCCAGGGACTGAGCGCGTCGGGGTTCAGCGAACGCCACGACGGCTGCCACATAAACCTTGAGAGTGGAGGGGGCCCTGCCCTTGTCCAGCATCTCTTGAAGGAAAACAAGCAAAGACGGCACCTCGCACGACCATGGGTCCAGCTGTTTGTCGGTGCACCATTTTGAGAACACAGACCATTTATACGCATAGAGCCTTCTCGTGGAAGGTGCTCTAGCCTGTATGATAGTGTTTCTTACTCCCTCTGGCAAATCGACGAATAGTCGTTGATCACCCATGCATGTAGCGCCCAGCGCCGTGGATGGGGGTGCCAGATCGTGCAGCGAGCTTGAGAGAGGAGATCTGCTCTGACTGGGATGGGCCACGGGGCTGTCTGTGACAGCTGCGTGAGCTCCGGAACCCAATTCTGACTCTCCCAACGCGGGGCTATGAGGAGCACCGAGTGGCGTGTGTCCCTGATCCTCTGAATTACCTGTGGTAACAGAGCGATCGGAGGGAATACATAGAGCGGGCGGCGAGGCCATTCCTGGGCTAGCGCGTCCTCGCTCCTCGAAAAATATATTGGGCAGTGAGCGTTCTCTTCTGACGCGAAGAGGTCTACTTCTGCTCTGCCGAATAGCCACCACAGTAATTGGACCGTTTGTGCGTTCAGGGACCATTCTCCTGTGGAGATGAGGTTCCTGGACAGTATGTCTGGACCGTCGTTCAGATGGCCCGGCACATGCGTCGCTCTGAGCGAGAGCAGGCGGCTTTGAGACCAAACTAGAATGCGGTGTGTCAGTAGACAGAGATTTCTGGATCTGACACCGCCCTGACGGTTGAGATAGGAGACCACAGCCAAGTTGTCCGAACGGATCAGGACGTGGTGTCCCCGAATGAGCGAGAGAAAGCGCGAAAGCGCGTTCTCGACCGCAAGCATTTCCAGACAGTTTATGTGTAAGGGGCTTTCCTGAGTCGACCAATGGCCGAAGGCCGGTGAGCCCTCGCAGACTGCACCCCAACCCGTGTTGGATGCATCTGTCGAGATGACTTTTCGGCAGGAAAAGGTCCCCATCGTGACGCCCTGTCGAAACCATTCTGCTACTGTCCATGGCTGCAGCGCCGTGAGACATGTCTGCGTAACCCTGATCAGCTGGCGGCCCGTGTTCCACGCGCGGTGGGGTACACGGCTGTTTACCCAGAGCTGAAGCGGGCGCATGTGCAGAAGGCCCAGCTGAAGTACAGCGGAGGCTGAGGCCATGTAACCCAGCATCCTCTGAAAAGTTTTCAGAGGTGTGCGGGTGTCCATCTGAAACGAGGCGGCTAGACGCTGAACACTGCGCGCGAGCCGTCATCGTGACCGAGTTCAAATCTATTCCTAGGAAGGAAATCGATTGACTGGGAAGAAGGGAGCTCTTTGTCCAGTTGACAGAGAGGCCCAGGGTTTCCAGATGGTCGAGGAGAACTGCGCGGTGCGACAGAAGCTCCGTCTGTGATTGGGCCAAAATCAGCCAGTCGTCCAGATAATTCAGAATGCGCAGCCCCTGGCTTCGCAGGGGGGCGAGCGCCGCATCCATGCACTTCGTGAATGTACGGGGCGCCAGAGATAAGCCGAACGGGAGAACGGCGTATTGATAAACAAGACCCTCGAAGGCGAAACGTAAGAATGGCCTGTGACGGGGATTTATCTGGATCTGAAAGTAGGCGTCTTTCAGGTCTAGAGAGATGAACCAGTCCCCCTGGCGCACTTGCGCGAGGAGTTTCCTGGTAGTGAGCATCTTGAACGGTCTCTTCATGAGCACTTTGTTCAAAGACCTGAGATCTAAAATCGGTCTGAGGCCGCTGTCTTTCTTGGGAACCAGAAAATAACGGCCGTAAAACCCCGACCCCATAGATGGCGGGACTCTCTCTATAGCGCCCCTTTTGCAACAGCGTCGCAATTTCTGAGCGGAGCGTGCCGGCGGCCAGCGGGCTGACAGTAGATTCGAGCTGCGCGCACGAGGCAGGCGGCGGCGAAACTGTAGCAGATAGCCGCTCTTTATAATGCTTAACACCCACGGGGAAAAGCCTGGAATGGCTTCCCACGCTTTGGAGCATGCGGCTAACGGCCGAATGGCTATATTGCCCTGATTGCTGCACATAGCGGGCTGGACACAGTGTGTGGGCGCGCTTTGAATGTGTGTGGCAACGGGATTTGCACTCAGAGAGGAGTCTATGGGCCGTGAAACAGAGCGAGCAGAGAGGGGACACGCGCACGAGCTCGTGGGCGTGTTTATGTTCTCTGATATTAGAGCGGGCTGTGCCCGTTTCATGTGATGGGGCTCTGATAGAGACACGGGATATGTTATGCTTGTGTGTATGGGTGAGCACATGATTGTGGGCACATTTTCTACACAACTGGCAAATTTTCTCTTTTTGAGATTTCTCTGGGTAGCCGCAAAAACGGCTTATTGTCGCTCGCAAGCGGGCTGGGACACCGGCTTGTTTGTGGCGGTCAACACTACAGCAGTCGGCGAAATAACGGGGACTGGCAGAGGGCGAAGCTTTGACGGCGGTCCGGCCACAGCGGGAGATTTTTCTACCCGTGAGGCTTTTATGCTCTTTTTGAGATATCTCTAGGTCGCCGTGAAAACGGTGTTTGTGCACCTGCAGTGTTTAGTGTATGAGTGAACACAGTGTTGTGGGCACATTTTCTACACGAGGGTTTTATGCACTTTTTTTTTTTTTTTTTTTTTTTGATTTCTCTGGGACGCGGTGAAAACGGCGTTTGTGCACATGCAAGCGGGAAAAGAGACCGGCTTGTTGATGGTGGTGTACACTGCTGCAGTAGCCGTGTGAACGGGGACTGACAGAGGGCGAAACCTTGATGGCGGTTCAGCCATGGTGAGAAATAGCCGTCCTTTTCTCAGCTGAGGCTGGTCACGTGAGCGGCCTGCAGCGGGATATATATATAGCTTGAAATCGGCTGCACTTGTGACGCGCGTCGCGTGCAAGTGCGTGTTAGAAACGTGAGCGCTGCAAGCGGGCACGAGACTATTTTTAGCCTGCAGAGGCTGGACTTGTGACGGCATAAAAATTATCTGCGAGAGCCGGAATCGAACGCGGGTCTCTGGCGCGAAAAGCTTTGTGATACACCACTCACAGGGGTAATGACACAAGCACAGTAGCGCGAGCAGATAAGAGGGCGTGATAGCAGTAACAGGTTCGGCCTCAGCGGAACTAACACACTATAACCCATTTGTCCAGCTTTATGCTCGGAAATGAGAACGTTTCTCATGAGCGCGGCCGCTTTCTGTCACGTAAGAGAGCTGGGCGCGAGCTCAGAGCTGCATAAAGATTATCTGCGAGAGCCGGAATAGACACTTTATGTAGCGTTATATGCAGGCGGGAGAGCGCGGCCGCTTTCTGTAACGTAAGAAAGCCAGCCGAGAGCTCAGAGCTGCATAAAAAATTATCTGCGAGAGCCGGAATCGAACACGGGTCTCTGGCGCGAGAGGCTTTGTGTTCCACCACTGAGCTAGGGGGGAGACACAGGCTCAATAGCGCGAGCAGATAAGAGGGTGTGATAGCAGTGACTAGTTCGGCCTCGACGGAACTTAAGCACTATAAACCCACTTGCCGGTGACGGCCGGGCTAGCTCTCTTGTAAAGTAAAGAAAGCTAGCCGCGGTTGGCACAGCTGTAAGCGGCTCGTCCCCCATTCAGCGCTCGTAGGCGGTGAGAGGGGGAGGCGGCGTAACGCTTCGAGTCGAGCCCGCAGGGTCAACAACAGAAGCCCAATCGCAGAGGAAACATCCGCCGTTGCCGAGAGAAAGCTCTGCGTGTCCCAGTCCCAGGCAGAGAGCGCAGAAGAAGGCGGGCTCTGGCGCTGAGAGGGACGCGGCATGAGCCGCAGGTGTGCGAGGCATCTTAAAAAAGACGCTCGCTGCTCTTTTAGATACACACACACACAATACAAGAAGATTTTTGGTAAGGATATGAATCCGTCGGATGGCGCTAGCTTGCAGGACGGCTGAAGGTGGCGAAGACGGCCGGCTTCCTCAGACTCCCAGATGCTCGCTAGAAGGTGCCTTTTCCACGACGGCGGCTTTTCTCAGGACAGCAGAAGCGTGTAGCTCGCTAAAGATGAAATGAATCAACATATAAGCCTGGGAGAGACTGTTATATACACCATGGCCACGCCCATTCTGGCGGGCCATGACGCAATGAGCGCGCGGGCGCCTCTCATTGGAAGCGGGTTCAGCCCCGCTCTCCCATAGGCTTAAGCAGTTCTCTCTGAGCGAACCAATGAGCTGCTAGCTAGCCCGCTCTAGGTCTGCCGCAGAGGAACTGCGTTGTGTATGGATACAAATTATGAAATAATTTTTGGCTTCAATATCTCAGCAAAGATGAATCTTTCCCGTAGCGTAAGCTAGCTTACGCAATACGAGAGAACCTCTCGTAAGAGAACTCCATCCAGTGACCTAAAGGTGTCCTAACACACCATCAGATGACCCAATGGAGAAAAAAAAACCTTGGGAGAACCCAGAATGACCAGAAGCCTCGAATTTAGTGATCTTAAAGAGCGCGATGGATTGTAGGGCGATAGAAGAACCGTTAAATAGACTGGAGCTAAACCATTTAGAGCTTTATAAGTCAAAAGCAATACCTTGTAATTAATACGCAACTTTATAGGTAACCAATGAAGTGATGATAAAATCGGTGTTATATGATCATATTTTCTTGATCTAGTAAGAACTCTAGCGGCTGCATTTTGGACTAACTGTAACTTGTTTATTGAAGATGCAGGACAACCAGCTAATAAAGCATTACAGTAATCTAGTCTCGAGGTCATGAATGCATGAACTAACTTTTCTGCATCAGAGACTGATAGCATGTTACGTAGCTTAGCAATGTTTCTAAGGTGGAAAAAGGCTGTTTTTGTAACATATGAAATATGCTTTTCAAAAGACAGGTTGCAGTCTAATGTAACACCCAGGTCTTTTACTGTAGCGGATAAAGTAACAGGGCATCCTACTATGTTAAAGTCGTTCTGTGAAAGGTTATGTGGACGGTTTTTACAACCGATAAGTATTACCTCTGTCTTGTCTGGATTTAATAAAAGAAAATTACGTGTCATCCAATCTTTTATATCTTTAACACAATCTGTCAATTTGGATAATTTAGCGTATTCATCTGGCCGTGATGAAATATATATTTGAGTGTCATCAGCATAACAATGGAAACTAATTCCATGTTTCCTTAGAATATAACCAAGTGGCAGCATATATATTGAGAATAATAAAGGGCCTGACACAGATCCCTGCGGCACTCCATAGTTTGCCGAAGTTATGATAGATTTTTCTCCATTTAAGTAGACGAAATGGTAGCGGTCAGATAAGTATGACCTGAACCAGCTTAATGCTTGTCCTTGAACACCAATGTAATTTTGTAGTCGATCTAAGAGTATTGTGTGATCTATAGTGTCGAACGCAGCACTAAGATCAAGTAAAACTAGTACTGAGATACAGCCTTGGTCCGAAGCTAAAAGTAAATCATTTGTGATTCTAACAAGCGCAGTTTCAGTGCTATGATGTGGCCTGAATCCAGACTGAAACTTTTCATAGATGTCGTTTTCTTGCAAGAAAGAGCCGAGTTGACTGGACACAACTTTTTCTAATATTTTTGACATAAATGGAAGATTCGAAATGGGTCTGTAATTTGCTAGGTTATTTGGATCTAAATGTGGTTTCTTAATAAGAGGTTTTATAACAGCCAGCTTGAACGTTCTTGGAACATGACTTAAAGATAAAGATGAGTTAATAATATTGAGAAGAGGCTCTTCCACTATAGGTAACACTTCTTTCAGTAGTTTAGTTGGTATAGGATCTAATAAACACGTTGTTGTTTTAGATGAAGTGATAAGTTTGTTTAACTCTTTTTGTTCTATGGTTGTAAAGCATTGTAATTGTTCTTGCGGGGTGATAATTGCGGCTGAATTATAAGGCGCGAGTAAAGATTGAACGTTTACGATTTTGATTCTGATGCTTTCAATTTTCTCGGTGAAGAAGTTCATGAAATCATTACTACTAAACCGTAACGAGGTATTTTGTTCAGACGACATCTGTTTATTTGTTAGTCTAGCCACGGTATTAAATAAAAACCTTGGATTATTTCAGTTGTTTTCTATTAATTTGCTGAGGTGCTCAGCCTTGGCCGTTTTAAGGGCCTTTTTATAACGTGACATACTGTCTTTCCACGCGATTCTAAAGACCTCTAAATTAGTTTTTTTCCATTTACGCTCTAAATTACGGGTTTCTCTCTTTAAAACATACGTAGTATTATTGTACCATGGTGCTATACTTTATTCTCTGACCTTTTTTAATTTAATGGGTGCAACAATATCCAATGTTCTAGAGAGAATAGTGCTCATAGTGCTAGTTAATTCATCTAGTTCATCTGTTTGTTTGGGTTCAGGCAGCAGCTGAGACAGATCAGATAGGCTATTTGAGAAATGATCTATGGTGGATGGAAGAATTGTTCTACCTGGTCGATAACGTGGCGCAGCATGACATATTACAGCAGTACTTAATATGCAAGTTACCATGTAATGGTCAGTGACATCATCACTTTGTGTAATGATATCTATATCGGTTGGATCGGTTCCATATGATATAATTAAATCGAGTGTATGATTAAGACGATGAGTTGGTCCGGTGACGTTTTGCTTGACCCCGAAGGAGTTTAATAAATCTGTAAACGCAGCCCCTAAAGCATCATTTAAATTATCTACGTGTATGTTAAAATCTCCAACAATTAATGCTTTATCGACGTTGACCAAAAGATCTGATAGAAAGTCAGCAAACTCTTTTAGGAAATCAGCGTAAGGCCCTGGAGGTCTATATACGGTAGCCAATGCTAGAGATAATAGGGATTTTTTTCTTACATCTAAGAGCGTAACATTTAGCACAAGTACTTCAAACGAATTAAACCTATGACGAGTTTTCTGAGTAACATTAAGGATATCTCTGTAGATTGTTGCAACACCGCCGCCACGACCGATCAGACGGGGCTCATGCTTATAACAGTATCCTGGCGGAGTAGACTCATTTAGACCGAAATAATCATTTGGTTTAAGCCAGGTTTCAGTAAGGCACAGAACATCGAAATTATTATCTGTGACCATTTCATTTACAATAACCGCCTTAGGTGTGAGCGATCTAATGTTTAGAAGACCTAGCTTTAGAAATTGTTTTTGTTCACTAATAGCGAGATTTTTTTGTTTTAATAACAATTAGATTTTTTCTAGATCCCGCAGTAGATTTATTATTTGATCTTAGTAAACGAGGAATAGACACAGTTTCTATGCAATGTTCTACACTAGTATTAATATCAATTAAATTGGTGCAGTAGAGACTGTGATTTGGATTTTTGGATACTAGTCAAACGGTATTTAACATCTTGGAGATGTTATCCGACAGAAGATCTGCCCCGATTCTACTTGGGTGTAAGCCATCAGCGCGGAAGAGCCTTGGTCGCTCCCAAAACAGATTCCAATTATTTACAAAGAGCAGTTTCTGCTCATTGCACCATGACAATAACCATTCATTTAGCGCGAATAATCTACTGAACTTTTCATGCCCTCGTCGGTACGTAGGAAGCGGTCCAGACACAATAATCGATGTTTCAGGCGATGTACTGCGTACCGTATCGATAAGGCTCCTGAAGTCTTTCTTCAGAACCTCCGTCTGTTGCAGCCTAGTGTCGTTAGCTCCCGCGTGCAGCACAACAGCTCCGACGCGCTCGTCACCGTTCAAGATCTCAGTTACCCGCGCAGTGATATTGAGAACACGAGCACCAGGAAAGCAGTGACTGTGCACCTTACTTTTATCAAACGTAGCGTGGACGTGTCGGACGGTGGAATCGCCGATGATCACAGCATCGCGTTCCATTTCACGAAGAGGGGAGAAGCGGTTCTCAGTGGAGATCTCGAACACCGGGAGGGGCGAAAAGATTCTTGTCCTGGCTCGCGGCTTCCGCGGAACCACCCAGGCTTCGTGGTGGTGTGTTGGAGCCGGAGTGAATGAAACCATGGCTGATCGTGACCTGGACGCTCGGGACCAATGCTGAGAAACGCACGGAGTAGACGAGGTCGGCGTCAGCGGGTTACTAACGTTAATCACTGATTCGTGTGCATCAGCGCGTGATGTTTCAAGAGCTAAACGCCGGTCTCTCAGCTCAGCTTGTCTCTCTAGAAGGTCACAGATCTGCTTTTCTACAGCTTCTAATTCAGACTGCACCGCGAGCAAATCAGATTTGTTCTCATCTGCACCAAAAGGTAGATAACATACACCTGATATATTCGCCATTTTAACAAAACAGAATAAACAGAATAAAACAGAATAAAAGAAAGAAATACGGAGAAACAGAAAGAAATACGACCTAATACGAGGCTTAGACAGCCACGACGCAAACAAACAAACTCACAGCAGGCAACGAGGCTGACAAAAGCAGTCGATCGCAGGGCGAGCAGCAGTGAAGCGGTGTCTCGCTCTATGACCAACAAACGAGGCTGACAAAAGCAGTCGATCGCAGGGCGAGCAGCAGTGAAGCGGTGTCTCGCTCTATGACCAACAAACGAGGCTGACAAAAGCAGTCGATCGCAGGGCGAGCAGCAGTGAAGCGGTGTCTCGCTCTATGACCAACAAACGAGGCTGACAAAAGCAGTCGATCGCAGGGCGAGCAGCAGTGAAGCGGTGTCTCGCTCTATGACCAACAAACGAGGCTGACAAAAGCAGTCGATCGCAGGGCGAGCACCAGTGAAGCGGTGTCTCACTCTATGACCAACAAACGAGGCTGACAAAAGCAGTCGATCGCAGGGCGAGCAGCAGTGAAGCGGTGTCTCGCTCTATGACCAACAAACGAGGCTGACAAAAGCAGTCGATCGCAGGGCGAGCAGCAGTGAAGCGGTGTCTCGCTCTATGACCAACAAACGAGGCTGACAAAAGCAGTCGATCGCAGGGCGAGCAGCAGTGAAGCGGTGTCTCACTCTATGACCAACAAACGAGGCTGACAAAAGCAGTCGATCGCAGGGCGAGCAGCAGTGAAGCGGTGTCTCACTCTATGACCAACAAACGAGGCTGACAAAAGCAGTCGATCGCAGGGCGAGCAGCAGTGAAGCGGTGTCTCGCTCTATGACCAACAAACGAGGCTGACAAAAGCAGTCGATCGCAGGGCGAGCAGCAGTGAAGCGGTGTCTCACTCTATGACCAACAAACAAGGCTGACAAAAGCAGTCGATCGCAGGGCGAGCAGCAGTGAAGCGGTGTCTCGCTCTATGACCAACAAACGAGGCTGACAAAAGCAGTCGATCGCAGGGCGAGCAGCAGTGAAGCGGTGTCTCACTCTATGACCAACAAACGCAAGTACTCCTTGTCGGTACACGATCCGTTCCACCTGCACGATCCGTTCTACGCATGCGTAGTAGACGCAGGAGAAAACGCACATGCGCAAATGATAATTCTGTTTTGCGACGCTGATTTTGATTTACGACGCTGCACGATCTGTTCCACGCATGCGCATATTTTGTGTGTGTGTGTGAGAGAGAGATTGTGAGAGTGAGTGTGTGTGAGAGAGAGAGTGTGTGTGTGTGTGAGAGAGAGAGAGAGAGAGAGTGTGTGTGTGTGAGAGAGCGAGAGAGTGTGTGTGTGTGTGTGTGAGAGAGCGAGAGAGTGTGTGTATGTGAGAGAGAGAGAGAGAGACGTGTGTGTGTGTGTGTGAGTTTTTACTCCTAAATAAAGATACTCAGTGTACTTCACTACTGTCCCACCGCTGGTCTCATGTCACTTCTGTGTGCACACATGCTTCTTTCAAGTAATTTCCATTGTCAGTTTGAAATACTCTATAACGTTTCCCCAAACTTTTTTGTAGTTCTTTCTTCATGTAAGTGCAGATAGTCTAGGCAGAAATGCATATTATGTCCCTTATTGTCTTCTGTAAACAAAATTGAAGGGATTATTTTCCTCATTTAGATTGTATAGATATATAGGCTATTAGCTTATATAGACGACCCATTCTAATACAAAATTACTTTAACTTAAAAGTTAACTAATATTAACAGCTTTTAATTAAAAAAACGACAGAAACCGTCTTTGACAATCCTACCTCAGACCAAAACACGGCAAGTTAAGTAAATTAAGCCTAATACCATACAGCAAAGGAGAGTATGGAGGAAACAGATCATGCATGTTCATGTAACAACTCACAACTCCTTTATAATTTTGGATTGGCAACCACGTAAACACATCGTAATGCATAGCGTAAGCTACATTTAAAAGCATAAAAACAGACCCGCTGTGAAATTAAACACAATACAACTAACGTTACACAAATATGCCGCAAGTTGTGCCGCCTGGCCGTCAAGTGTTTCATCGCATGCGTGGTACCGATAGTGTAGGAATACCGTGACGTTTTCTACTATGTAATTACGCGCATGCGTGAAACGGTTCGTGCAGGTGGAACGGATCGTGTACCGACACTCCTCGCTGCAGACTGTAGCGCGGTGACGTCACGTATATACAATACGTGACGTACGTACTGGCTTCGTGGTGGTAAAATCTAATGGAAAAATCGCGCTCTATGGAATCTCCTACAATTAAAAGCCGTTAACACAAAAGAACAATTGTTAAAACAGCATAAATAATGCTTATTGACTTACTGCTTACTGGCATCGAATCCATCGGCGGAAGTGATTGTAATGAACTGCGCGTGCACAAATGCGTATAATTTGCGCGTGCGCTCATGCGTCTACTTTGCACATGCGTGGTAACACATACGTGACGTGTATACGTGACGTCACCGCGCTACAGTCTGCAGCGAGGGGTATCTCAACAAACGAGGCTGACAAAAGCAGTCGATCGCAGGGCGAGCAGCAGTGAAGCGGTGTCTCGCTCTACGACCAGCAAACAATGTTCCAACCGTATTTGCGGTTCCAGCCGTATAATGGCTTGAGACGCGTCTGGCCAACAGTCCGAGTTGTAATTATGAGTTAAATGATGGTTCAGAACAGAATAAAAGAGAGAAATACGGAAAAACAGAAGGAAGAGTTGTCACGAAGCTAACACGGCTTAGACAGCCACGACGCAAACAAACTCGCAGCTCACAGCAGGCAGCGAGGCGGACAAAAGCAATCGAGCAGGTGAAAGCAATCGAGTGACAGAGGGTGAGTAAAGGGTGAGTAACTAGCACTTTCTAGACACTAGCAGAAACCAGCCAAGTCCACTTTAGTCCTAGCCTGCCACTATTTCAACAGTATAGTAGGGCCTATAGCTAGTCGACAACAAAACTATGTCAATAGCTTAAATCAAGTTAAATATGATCCAAGTGACATGGCCTCATTGTCTAGTTTGTCATACTGTGAGTGTTAATGACAACAACAAAAAAAATAGGCTACTTGGTGATTCCACGAGATAGTGGTAACGTTAGACGTCTGAGTAGTCTATATTTGGCCACTGCGTGGGGTCATTAATCCAGTTTTCGACCATTTCAAAGGGACACCTCTGTAACCCTGTATCCAGCTCTTCTTTAAATACCGCTCACGGTCCTCGGCCGGCAAAGAGAGTGTGTATGTTTGTGCCATTTTTGCTATCAAGAAACTTAGTTAGCAGATCTAGAGCGAGTTCTGTTCTCAGGGGAATCCGTTTGTTTTCCCCCAAAAAGGGGCGTTACCCTTCGATGACGCAAAAGTAGCGTTGGTCCATTCCTATGGGTGACGTCACGCGACTTTAACGCGCCTGCAAAGCATCCCGGGTGGGGGGCGCTTCATTTGGAAAAATGCTGCGCGTCAAAAGCTGGCCGATGCCCATCTTTATGCAAATGAATTCCGTTGAACGCGCCGCGTCTATCCAATAGAAGTAGAGCATATAGAGACGGGTGGTTAGGGGGGTGTCTCTCGCAGGTCCTCTGTTCTAGACTGGCCGCTGGCTCAAAACCACACCCATAGCGGTAAAATGGAGGAACACCCATCAATGTACAAATGTGGCGAGGCGTCGCGACAACACGCGACTGTCGTGTCGCAAAACTGGATCTCTTATGGAGCTTAAGCCTGGTTCACACAGGACGATTTTAAAATTGTCGGCCGATTTTCCAAACCTGAGAGACTCCACACACGGCGATAAAAAATCACGGGTCTAACAGTTTTGGTCGTACAGTGTGTGGTGCGCAGCCACACGGCAAAATCAACACATCACACACGAACCGATTTGACTCCAGAGCATTCCCAGGTCAAGACGGAAAATCTTGCAAAATCCCTCGAGATCAAACGTGACTTCAGAGTAAACAATCATGGCGGACGAAGAGGATGCAGTGGCGATAGTATGTAGTTTGTTTTTAACCGAAAAAAAAAACGTTATCAAAAGAAAAGGCGATGGTCAAAGAAGAGGAGACAACGCGAGCATGGACGGCTGTTTTGATTTTGTTTCCCGGTGCTTCCTCTGCGCCTCGTCACCTCGCTACACGCCACAGTCCACAGGCTGCGTGCTCGTTTGTCCCTGGGGGACACCACACGCGAGGAGAAATCGGGCCAAATAAATCCAACATGTTGGATATCCCCGATTTGAGATCGGAGCGGTCCCGACGTCCTTCCGAGCAGACGAGAGCACTCTTAACACACCACACACGGCAGAAATATCTGATCAGATTATTTTACGATAATCGGAGCATACTTAAGATTGTCGGAAGGGGTAAATCGGGGCTAAAATCGGCCTAATTATCCTGGTATGTGAACCAGGCTTTACTCCGTGCCAAAATCAAACATTCGACTGACCGATCGAACGTCTATCCGAACGTCTTGTACTTTTGAGCGTCTTAAGGCGGGCGTACACGGTGCATTTTTTGCTGTTTTACGAGCTCACCGATGATTTTTTTCACTCGGGAGAAATCGCGTGTAAATCGGTTATGCTCGCATGTCGCGGCTCGTATCGTGTGCGAGGAAGATACGAGCCGAGCCGAGCACCTCTCGACCTCCCGATAATTTTTAAGCATGTCGAAAAAGTTCGGGAGCTGTCGGCTTGCATTCGTGAGGTGTGTGCGGTTGAATGAGCCGATTTGTCGATCTATCTGAATTTGACCAATCAGGAGCTCTGGAAATCCACAGAAGAAAGACGAAAATTTGTGTGGACTACTAGAAACAATGCTTCAATTAATGTTTTTATGATGACTTTGTGAAAGGTTAACTAAACGGCATCTGCCGTGTTCCTGCTGGCCAGTATTTGGCATATTTCATTCTGTAACATACAGATGTATTATGCTATTGTTTTTGATAGTGTTATACATTTCTTACAGATTCTTACACGTCACGATGATCATTGCGTTTGTATCTTCCTAACAGCAATTACAGTTTGTCTACAGCCTAATCTTTTTTTTTATTAATGCCGACAGAACAATGTTGCCAGATATTGCTACGAAAAACAAGCAAAAACAAACAAAAACAAAGAAATCATAAAAATCCGAAATAAGTTCAAAGCTTGTGTTTTGGAAATAAGATTAATATCTCACGAACCACTTAAATAACTTCCTAAACTGCGACATTAATCCAAAACACAAGTCAAGAATACTACTGTCACCTTTCCATTATGTAGATCTGGCAACACGGGATCTGGCACCCGCGCCCTCACTCACAACGCACTCAAGCCCCGTTCACTGCGCTAGCTTCTGCAGCAAAATGAATTGCAAACACTCACATGATGAGGTGGTTTAAACAGCTAATTAATCATTCAGAGAGCTTGAAATTTTATTTTTGAATGTGCCTACCGTAACTACGTTTTTTAACTCATTCACACACACACACACACACACACACAAGGGTGACCGGACGTCCGTTTCCCGGTGCTGAAAACGAGCCTATATATATGTAGCAAAATAATCACGGCTTGTATCAATATTGTATATGCAGTTATGAGAGAGTTTTTGGCGCGGAACTTGTGCGATTTGTTCGGAATTCAGCAGGTCGTAAAATCGTGTCGTATATCACTGCCTCCGTACGATTTTCGGATAAACTCACTCGTAAAGTGTGCGTGGACATACGATCTTCTGACCGTCAGAATTCGCACCGTGTACGCCCGCCTTTACCTAGCGGATGACCCACGTGACGACTTGACGTGACGTCAACGTCTTGAAATTAGCAGTTTTTTAACCATGCAAGTATCCAAGCTAGACTATAAATGGACAATAAAGGCAATACATATAAATATTGTACCCCTAAAACAACACTAAAACATTTCTCCTGAATCCTGTGCATGTGAGGCTTTACGTTCAAAGAGCAGAAATACTGTAGGCTAACCTATCTACAGTCATTCAATAGTCTTAATTTGACCAATATAATCATTTTAACTAGTTTTTATTGTTAATTTTATTGCCCAATATACAATGTTCTCACAGTCCATAAAAGAAAACACTCCAAATTAATAAATGTAGCCTTTCATAAAAAAAAAAAAAACAGATCCAGAAGGTCCAGAATATATATTATATTTATATATTTGGAAATATAGATAGACCTAGCCTAAATAGAATATCCATTTATACACACACACACACATTTATATTTTAAACTGTTGTGACCTGTGAATCTACAGTTTAAAATTTTTGCAGAACTTAAAAAAAAGCTAAGTACAATTTATTGTAATAATATTGTTACGGAACGTTTTATATAGCATAATTAAAATAATTAACTTTTCCAACAAATGTTACAAGTCCATACTGTCATGGTGCTCTTCGGTCACTTTTAACCAAACAATTTTCTGTTTTGAATTTTAAAATTCACAATTATACGCAAATGAACTGGTAGGGCTATTACCACACAGCATAATTGAGTCAGAAGACTGAAATAAGAGGTTGAAATGAGATCAGATCCAGATGGATTAAGCTGTGATAAAAGATTTGCTGTTTATTTTTTATTTATTGAGTTTTACTGTTATGTGTAACAAAATGCTTTCTCTGTATTCAGGCTTGACTGTAGTAATAATAATGCAAAAACGTGTACACTTCAAATCAAAATGTATTTATTTTTTATCAACTTCGACAAAAAGTATTATTTGAGAATTAAAAAAAAAATACATTCAAATCCACACCTTAAAATTAAGTAATTTTGTCCAAAAACTACTAGAGAATTCACAAGCCTCTCCAGAGAGCAATACGGGCATCTAGTGGTAACACCATGAAATTACATGTTTTATTTCATTTTCTCTCAACAGATGGCACTAATCTGATTAAAAAAATAATAATTTAAAAGGCATAGTTTATATATTAATCTGAAATACTGCATTAATTGAAAAAAAAAAATAGAAAACAATTTTTTGGAATTATTTTAATGGTAAAAATGAACCTTAATTATTGCATATATATATATATATATATATATATATATATATATATATATATATATATATATATATATATAATTTTTTTTTTTTTTTTTTTAAAGCTGGCTGCCAAAAATATCAATATTGGAAGTTGTCATTACAGAAAATATGTATTTTATTAGTTTGTTCAATATTAAAATAGTTCAACATAAACCTATCTTAGTTAATACTTTGATGTTTAACATTACAATTCAACCTTTACAGTGGACCTTACTTAAAGACTTTCAATAGGCCTATGTTCTCAACCGCTAGAATCTGATTTTTCAGTCAGCTCTGGATGTTTTAATTGATGTTATACAATATAAACACATGTTCAGTTTCCATAGAAGCCAAGCTGATTTTGGTGTAAGGTCTTGAATAAAATAAAGAACATCAATTTTATTTGCATTTACAGAGATACTGTATCTACTTGATCAAAGATATCCTCCTGAGATTCAGACATATCTTAACCTCTAGGAATAAACCTTTTTATATTTATCTGAGACCACAATTTTTACATTTGTAAATTCCATTTCTCTGATAAATGGTCAGTATATTTTATAGACTATGGGCTTTTTATTTCATGGCAGGTCTATTTGATTTGTATTATGCATAAAAAAGCAGATAGGGCTGCAGTTTTCGCTGCATTTGAATGTATGTTAAAGCGTATTTCCATGAAATATGCGACATTGTCTGTTCCTAAAACTTCCGTTTTAATGGGAGATAGAGAAAAATTATATGGAATATCTCGTGCTTTTCCGAATTAGCCGTCAATGCCCGGTTTGTTAATAGCCTAGTAGGCTCTGCTATATTTAAAGGGGTCATGACATGAGAAACCAAATTTGCCTTGATCTTTTCGTATTTAAAGGGTTAGTTCACCCAAAAATGAAAATTAAGTCATTAATTACTCACCCCCATGCTGTACCAACCCCGTAAGACCTTTGTTCGTCTTCGGAACACAAATGAAGATATTTTTGATTAAATGTGACAGCTGGATCACTCCTCCATAGGCTGCCTAAGGGATTGAAACCTGACGGCCCAGAAAGTCAATGAAGAAAATGTTTAAATATTCCATGTCACAACAGTGGCTCAACTATAAGTTTATCAAGCGACGAGAATACTTTTTGTGCGAAAAAAACAAACAAAAATAACGACTTTATTCGACTATTCCTTTTCTTCCTTGTAGGCCTGAAACGAGACTTCAAGAGATTTCCACGACGCACGCGCGAGAACTTAACTGAAGTAGTTGAAGGAGATCGCAATTCTCGCGCATGCGTCGTGGAAATCTCTTGAAGTCTCGTTTCAGGCCTACAAGAAAGAAAAGGAATAGTCGAATAAAGTCGTTATTTTTGTTTGTTTTTTCGCACAAAAAGTATTCTCGTCGCTTGATAAACTTATAGTTGAGCCACTGTTGTGACATGGAATATTTAAACATTTTCTTCATTGACTTTCTGGGCCGTCAGGTTTCAATCCCTTAGGGAGCCTATGGAGGAGTGATGCAGCTGTCACATTTAATCAAAAATATATTCATTTGTGTTCCGAAGACGAACGAAGGTCTTACGGGGTTGGTACAGCATGGGGGTGAGTAATTAAGGACTTAATTTTAATTTCTGGGTGAACTAACCCTTTAAGAGATCTTTGTACCATTAAAACCTCCTGCAAGTTTCATAGCTCAAGACGTCCTCCCCATTATAAACGAACCATTTATTTAATCAAGCTCTAAATACAGCTCGTTCTAGATCATTTGAACTTAGTGACGTCACGGTCTCTTACCAGTCGTTTGCATATGACCGCCTCCAGCGCAAGACAACTACGCCTCATTTGACATCATCGCATGCGTTGAACGTGGCGTGATTTTTTTTTCCCAAACCACTTCGGCGGAAATCCCGCCCTGCAGCTGATTCTAAAGTTTTCATTGGTCATGTCAATCACTGTACTGATTGCCTACACCAAACACTGATCCCTAAACCTACCCGTCACTGTAACCTAAACCAATGAAATCGGCTGCAGGGCGGGATTTCCGCTGAAGTGGTTTGGGAAAAAAAAATCACGCGTAAGCTCACATGGACGTATGCTAACATTAGCAATGTATTATAGGAGCCAGTTTCTCTGTCCTTATGCTGAGACGCAGAGGAAAACAACATTAGCACTCCTATTAATGCAATTTGAAGCGTAATTGAGACAGAAGCCTAACTTTACCTCAGAAAAAATGATTCGTCATTCGTTCTTCGCGTATATCGTGGACTAAGTTACACATGCTGCAAGTTGACCTGTATGAACATTGCTAATCAAGTTTAGTTACTCTAACAATATTTTATGATGAAACTGAAAACAACCCTGTGATAGCCATTGGTGATATTGAATTTGTCCGGCGTTATAATTGCTGTGGTAAATGTTTTGGTTATTTGTTAGCCCGCTTATGACAAAAACTTTAGCACTTGTAAATCGATTTTTTTTTTCGTCTTTAAAAATAAGGAAGTTTTTTTTTGTGGTCATACTTTTTTTGTTTTGTTTTACTATTATACATTTATTTTTCCACAGACTTTTTTTTAAATTGTAATTATATTTATATGTTCAAAAAAAAAAAACGAAATAAAATCAAATTAAATATCAAATCAAAAACGCTTATCTCTTCAGCTATTATGGCCCCAGCACCTCAACACCCCAAAAACTTACTGTGTACGTCTCGTCGTCACTTGCCATTGGAAGCAGCCTACGTTTCTGCTGAATCCTGCAGCTAATCTGGCAACCTCGAGTCAGGGGGTAGGGGGAGGGGATACAGCGCTCTATGGTATTTTTAAAGTGATTGCAGTACCAGTTTTTGGCCACAATCCTACATACGGCTCCTTTAAAAGACGTTAATGACTCGTTATAACGTAGTTCAAACGTCTTCTATAATAAAGTGATTTTACCCATAAAAGGTGCTTTGAACCAATCGGATTGCTTGGGTCCTAAGCTGGGATCCATCTCTTCAGTGGGACTTATCTCTTCACCACCCCGGAAATCGCCAGCTCCCCATTGGAATGAATGGTATCGTGTCGCTTGTAGTGTGAACGGGGCTTTAGTCTGTGTGGAAAACACTGGACTTTTACCATGCTCTCTGTGTTTGATTATTAATGCCTGTGCATCACACGAGTTGGACACATAGAGGAAAAGGTTAAACGTTCCCTTCAGCCTCGATTTTGTATCGTCATTAGTAGTGTAAAAAGTTGTAAAGAGTACCAAATTGAACAAAACAATATAACTGCAAAATTTGAATTTATGAATATCTAACGGTATTCTCGGTAGCGCAAAATCCATATCATGGTACAACATAATACCGGTCATGTTCATACCGGTATAGCGCCCACCCCTAGATGGATGACAGATGGATTAAATGATAGACAGAAAGACGGATGGATGGATGGATGGATAGATAGATAGATAGATAGATAGATAGATAGATAGATAGATAGATAGATAGCCTTTACAATGAAGATGCATTAAAATACAGAGAATTATGCAGCTGAATAATTAAGGCTTCTGTGTGGGAGAGTAAGAAATTAAATGGATTCTCCATCCCTCGATTTTTTTTTCTTTTCTTTTTTCCTCTGCAACTCTTTTCTCCTCCGCATGTACCTCTTACATAAACACAGTGGATATCAGTATGCTCTATATGAGCAAAGCGTGCCCAATTCGCCCATGTAGAACACACTCACACATTTCATGAACTTTAAGAAGAGCATTATGCAGTGAGCTGATTAGCCATTGATGCAGAATGGCATGGATGGCTAAAGATTCATCCTGGACCAGCAAAACCGTGTAAGCTAGATATCATTTTTGAGCATCGCTAGTTTTGTAGTGCATTGTGGGAATTTGTCACTGGCATGGCTTGGGACAATGAAACAGACCTTGAAATGACTGCCTCCCTTGATAGTACACTGACTACTGAGGGAGCTGATTGAGATGCTCTGTATAACACAGCTAGCACAAGCATATGCATGGCGTGCTGCATCGTATCACTAGAATCTATTGCAAAACTGTTGATAGTAGGAATGCAGTGATGCCACTTTCAGGGTAGAATTATGCTTCTGTTATTAAATAGATAAATTAAGCTCTAATGATAAAGTAAACCACAACATACTAGTGGTCTGTCCTGTCCTTTTCCTGCATGTGCTGCTTAGCACATCCCTTTCACTCACACGTAGTTCAGCTGTGACTAAGGCACGGAGAGAGAGAAAGAGAGGGCAGGACGTGTGGGTGGAAGTAAGAAAAAAAATGGATGGTTTTAATGTGGGTTGCTGAAAGGAGTGAGAGCACGAGAGTGATTCAGCACATGAAACGTCCTAAAACTGCTGTAAAAGCCAAAAGCTACTTGTCCGTGGTTTTTGCTGCAGTAGAAATTAAAACATTAAAGGAAATATTCATATTGGGCACTGCCATCATTTTAAAATCAGCCGGGCAAAGCCTGGTTTTACATTAAAGTCGTAGCTACCTGTTGCTGACTGAAATTTAAATTTGGGCAGCACTGAATGAATGAGAAACATTGTCCTCGTGTGTAAATCTAGGCTTGCTTTTTCTGCACCACACAGCCTTCGGTTTGAGTAGTGAGGTGTATAGGAGGGAGAGGGAGAGCAAGAGCGCGCGAGAAACTGCACTCATTTTGGCTCAGCTCAAGGAGCCACTCTCCTGTCGAACTAAATGTTACCGCGTTCCAAAATGGCCGACCACGGGGACACAGTTTCCCCGGCATGTTCCTCTAGCGTTACACGCTCGGACCAACGTCAGAGCCTCGATTGAAAAGAAAAATATATTCTCTCTGACTCACTCAAATGATTTTAACCCCTGCATCATCCGTTAACACGGTGAAAGGCGCGGAGCATCATCGACATGCTGCGAAACTAGCGATCGAGACACATGTGGATACTGCGGTGAAACCGAATGGCGGCGAGGGGCGGCAGGTGCAGGGCTGTTCAGGGAGCATCAGGAAGGAATGCACGTCTGTTCAACATGTGATCAGTTAATTCATTAGCGAATATCCTTAGTCAGTGGCATCAATTAGGCTTGACATTATGTCACATTCAGGGAGACACGACCGGTTTTGGCATTTAATTAGTTGTCATGCAACGCAGTCTCCATAAATTGACAGCTGTGCTCCCATCAGCATGGGTGTTATTTAATGATCTCGCGCGCATTAGCTTGACACTGTGTGGACGAGCACGCGGACGCGGACGCTTTATTGCGCGTCTCAGCTGTTTCGGGACCTGAGCGCCTTTGCGCTGCTCATACAAAGCGACATAAAACTCGACAGCCAGTGGACATCCTGCTGCAAGGATAGTATTTCTTCTCGATTTGGTTTCAGTTGATCGGGAGGACCGCGTTGGGACTTCCAACGACAAAATATCAATAAACATCTGCTCGGTTTAAAGTCACAACATATTTCTTGCTTTGGAACGTCGAATTTGGAGATTTAAACGAATTTGACATCATCGTTTTGGGACGCATTCTACAGATCGTCTGATTATCGCGCATCTGTACGCGTTGGAGATGCGATTGTCTTCAAGGACTGTCAGGGCAATAAGTGTGAAACCGCTCGTGAGTAAACGTCAAATGCGTACATGAAACATTAATGATAGATGTGCTTTATACTGAAGAGAGATTTGGGTTCAAGAATAATGGAATAAAGGTGCAAAGAAATAGTATGTTATGAAATAACGAAATATTTTGTTGAACTGACTTTGCAATGAGTTGAAATGCATCATGCGTGGGAAATCCAGGTGATGTCTTGAAATGTAGTATAATGATAAGCAATATTAACGGCTTGAATGAAGAGATCTTGCTATTGTAATGAGGGTGCAAAGAAGAGAGAAGAGGGAATTGGTTTGTTCTGAAAGACATGCGCACACCTCCCAGAAGCCAATTTAGTATTGCAGTGGATTTATCAGAAGAACTTTAATCTCTCTCTCTCTCTCTCTCTCTCTCTCTCTCTCTCTCTCTCTCTCTCTCTCTCTCTCTCTCTCTCTCTCTCTCTTTCTATCTCTACACCTTTCTATCTCGATCGCCTCTGGAATAGAATGACTCCTGACGAAAATGTCTCCCAAACACATCGGACTGGAACATGAGTCATGAATACACAGCCAGAAAACAGCTGCAGTGCTTCAACTCCACATTTCAAAGAGAAACGGAAGAGGACGTGCATCAGAGAAATGGACGAAAAGGAAGTCGGCTTTCCTTCCTGTTTAATGGATATTTGCTGACTTGGCTTTTTGCGGTGCATCCTTACCTTGGACTTGAGGTGCTGGGAATGTCATGTGACTGCCGAATAATTTTTTTTCACCTCTTTTTTCCTCATTTTTATTACCTATTGAGAGTAAATCTAGTGAATGACTGATGAAATAACACAAACCGGCTTTGGTCTCCACAAACCGGCTTTGGTCTCAATTCCATGATTCCTTGGTGACAGTGGAAAAATGACACAGAAGAATAGCAATGCACACTTACACAAACACATGCTCGCACCTACCGTAAACAAGTGAACAAATCCTCTCATTATCATCATCATCCCTTATATGTGAATACAAATTCTCAATATGGATTTCCCTAATCACTTTTCAGTACTGTGACTTCCGAAGCTGAATCTAACTTTGAGGGAATCTCAGATTAAAACCACTGACTATTTTAGCCTGGTTACCCAACTCTAACTACAACACATTTCCGTCTCTCCCCCCCACCCACTCCACGTGGGGGGGAGAGCTTCCACGTACAGGGTGGTCCCAGAAGCTTGTCCCGGCAGACAGTGACTGTCAGCATGGATGCTGGCCAGGGCAGCCCGGAGAGCCCTAACCGGGCAGTGGAGTACTTACTGGAGCTCAACAACATCATCGAGAGCCAACAGAAGCTTCTGGAAACTCAACGGCGGCGCATTGAGGAACTGGAAGTTCAGCTGGACCGACTCAGCCAGGAGAACAAAGACCTGAGACTGGACCGACAGCCCTGCCCACCCCCACCTCCACCTCCCATCCACCCTGTCCTGCCACCAAAGTCCCACGGTGCATCCTCCACCGCTGTGTACGCCAATCTGAGCCTCAACAGCGGGCCCATCCCAATACCCATCCCTGCTCCGGCACCCCCGCCCCCACCTCCACCAGTGCCACCACGGGATCGCCGTGTCAATGCCAACACGCACACAAGGCTTGGCCAAAGCCTGTCAGCTGGACCCAATTCCACGGAGAGAGAAAGGGACCGAGACAGGGGACGAGAACGAGACGGCGCTGCTACCAGTTTGGGAAGCTCTCTGCAGAGACAGTAAGTACAGGCCTGAGGGCTCTTTTACTGCATAGCTGAGGATCTACTGTAGATTACAGTCTCCACAGCCTCCATGCTGGCTGTTTGAAAAACTGTCAATCAAGAGAGCGTGTGTTTGCATGCAAAAACCGTTTAAGATGTTGGTTGTTGTGCGAGTATTAACTACTGTAAAAAGACTACAGTTAATAATCAATATATTTAAAGGAATAGTTCACTCAAAATTAAATGCATTCTGTCATTGTCAAGTTATCTAACACTTTATACTATACAGATTGTTTCAAAGCAGCATCACAGTAATAAACAGGAAAATAACTATCAATGATGCAAACTTGATGCAGATGAGTTCAAGTTCTACTGTAAAGCATATCTAAAAAGACAATAGTGTAATTTTTTAGCCTAAGTCAGTTCAGTGTTGATTCGGTTCAGTTCAATAACTGTAAAGTTAATCAACTATGAAATTTAGTTATAAGCAGCTCTACAGAAGACAATAGTGTAATTATTCAGCTCAGTGTTGATGCAATTCAGTACAATAACAGTCTTGTCTGTGTTGCAAAATTCATCAATGAAACGACTTTTATTCCGTTTTAAAGCAGCTTTACAGAAGATAACAGCCTCCTCATCTGTCCAGCTCAATTCACTTCAAGTTTGGTTCTCATCCCACAGTGTCAGTGTAGTCAAACCGATAATATTACTTACTAAGTATGACACACCCTCATGTCATTCCAAACCTGTGCAACTTTCTTCTGTGTGACAAAAAGAATGATGTTTGAAAATGGACCCCATTGACTTTCAATGTAGTTCTTCTACATTCTTCATAGAACATCATAAGTGTGTAAATTATGACTCAATTTTTGATTGAACTATCCTTTAAAGCAAGTACAGGGAAACTGCTGCGTGGACTGTAATATTTAGTGACACTGGATGAAGATTTGAACTACACATACTT
This sequence comes from Tiaroga cobitis, assembly GCA_030578255.1. Lineage (NCBI taxonomy): Eukaryota > Metazoa > Chordata > Actinopteri > Cypriniformes > Leuciscidae > Tiaroga > Tiaroga cobitis. Next base: position 44,441,643 of record CM060598.1, on the reverse strand, counting down.
ATGAATGTTTGTACGCTATATTTTACATCTTGCACTAGTATTTTAGCAGCATTTCCTGTAGATTAGACTAGTAATGTTGGTGCAGAACTAAGAAAGCACCTTTCAGAGGGTATTTCTCCTGTTTGCACCCTGCCTGTCTTTCAAAACTGAAATTGAGTGCAACAGTTTGTCACAATACAACTGTTTCCAGGCCATCGGACAGGCAGCTGGCTGTGCCATCAAGCCTGAACATTACATAAGCCAGCAGACTCTTATCTGGACAGACTTGTGCTGCTGGGCCATTGGCAGAGTGACAGGCTAATGTCATGGGATCCTGAGATTGAATTAGCATTCTAAATCTCTCACAAATGTCATAACTTTTTTGATATTGAAACATATTGGACCATGTCGGTATGATTTCTGGAGAATAAGGAAGTTCCAGGAAGTTTAGCTGTATTTTACTATAAACAAAGATTTTAGCAATTTAAAAAGTAATCTAAAATCATTTGCGAATGGTGCACAACCCTATTGGTTTGGAATGAAATAATTTTTTTGGCTATCCCTTTAAACTGATGCCGTTGCTGTCTTAAAATACAGTTAAAAAAAAAAAAAAAGTGTTGGATGTTCCCTGAACAGATTTCCACATTGAGCAAAGCTGTCAGTAGCCTGGAGACTGTCAATATTATTCCCAGCATTTGCTGTGTCAATTGACTCCATATAAATCCAGAGAGAGAAGTGTAGTCGGCCACTCCTTGTGCTGCTGACAGTTGGGTTGTTTGTCTCCATCCCTGCATTGCTGAGGAATCGACCTCTCCATTGCACCTCTGATCACTGTAGTGTGCACTTGAGCCGGGCTCATCACAGCATGCGATGCATACAGATTCGTGCTTGAGATTGAGAGTGTGCAGATTAACGTTAGTGGATTGGATCAGTGTCGAGCACTGCAGTACAGCATCTCCTGTAGTTTTTAAGGCTGGTGTGGTGTGTGGAGATTCGTTTTGTATGTATGATCGGGCCACTGTGTAGGAGAGGTTGTGATTAAAATTCAGCGCAGTCAGATTGTGGATCAACTTGTGTGGGAGAGAGTAGCATAGAGTCAGAAAGAGAGCGAAATAGGCTGCAGAATTCACTGCACCCTTTGTGTTGCTCACTTTCAAGGTTTTGTCTGTCCAATACACCTCTTATAGGCTATTTGTTTCTCTTGCCCTAACTCCAATGGAGAGAAACCTGAATGCCCTCTGATAAATTGAGTGCTTTCCTTATCATCTGAGACTTATTTATTTCTTCCTTGAGGGCATATAGTGTACTTCATTTCTTCTTGCATAGTAATCATGCTTAAACTGTAGTATTTGTTAGGGGTGGCGATTTTTATTCATACTGTACTAGTGACTAATTTACTTCTGTTCACCAAAAAAAAAATGTGTTCTGATTTTATTTTTAGTCACTATTTGGTGAGACTAAATCTGCGAAAACCTTCTATGTGACGAACTGTAAATAATCTTTAGTATATTGTTTGCGATTAAATAATAAATGTCTTGTTTTAATAGAACATTAATATTATAATTCATATTAGGAGTTTTACTTGCTGTGTTTACATGGACACTAATAATCTGCTTGGAATCGGACTAGTAGTACAGTCGGAATAAAAAGTCACATGTAACCATCAATCGAAATAAATTGGGCAAATCTGATTGAAATTTTATTTGGATTGTAAGGGGTGGTTTACATGTTTTCTAATCAGTTTGATAGGATGTATAAACACTTGATCGGATTGAAACCGACACTGGAAAGTTCTGCACATGTGCAATGGCGTAATGACGTATGACACGGAACAAGCTGTTGTTGTTTTTGAATATAGTGTGACTGTTGTGTCAGTCTAATATTCTCCCTCCACTCATCATTACTGTATCTGTGAAGTGATGCAGGACAGTCCTTGCTTCTGACTCTCATCCACAGATGCCTTGTTTTGGGTGCGGGAAGGGGCATTTTTACTGCTTAATAAATATAAGCTGTACGTCACAAAGCTTCATGTGCTTGTCATCTCATAATTATGACCAGGGCTGTCCCTTATGTGAAAAAATCCTGTTCGATTTTTGAGACGTAAGTGTTAGTTGAATCGATTGTAAAATTGATTTTCCATGTCTAAAACGTTTCCATTTTCATCACCAAAAATAGATGTTATTCGATCTGCGTCATCAATGTTTGCGGCGGCCATATTGTTGACATAGAAACCACGGTATGTGCTAAAGGGAATGTCAACAAAACAATCAGATAAAGTCAAACTTTATTAAGCGTTCTGACAACTCTGTTCACTCCCATGGTAACGTTGTTCAAACGTTAAAGGAGAACTCCGGTCAATTTTAACATAGAGCTAATTTTTTTGTAAATTTGGAGTGCTGTCATTACAGATAACAACGACAAAAACCGGTGTTGCCTACACCGTGTTATCCTCTTTTTAAAATTTGCACCCTGTTGACTTAAACGGGGCACGTTTTAAACCTGCTTTTAGCCTCTTAACAACCTTAATGTGTCTTTACAAGTGCACAGCCATTTGAGTGAACACGGTGAATCTGACTGCAGTAAATGTGAAAGATATGAATAAAAATTATGTTTATTCAGCCAGCTCACATACCCGTCAGCTATTTTCTTCCGGTTTTCGGTCGAAGTCCACAGTAGGCGATTGTCGAGTGCGCGCGCGCGATCATTGGTAACTACCAGGTAACTACGCAACAGTGGAGACTCAGACTGTCAGCTGTCAGCATAGACAGTAAGGCGATGACGGTGCTGTGTGGTGTTCTGAGAATATCAGCTCAAACGGATAGTTCATCCGAATCAGATGTTGAACACACGGAGGAGGTTTGATCGCGCGCGCAAACTCGACAATCAACTACTGTGGACTTCGACCGAAAACAGGAAGTAAATACGGGTATGTGAGCTGGCTGAATAAAGAGATTATTCCTGCCTTCGTGAAAGCCCGGATCACAGTTGAGACTGATATATCAGCGCAGGCATCCACGGCAGATAATGGCGTAAGTCGCCCGGCACTGTCTCCCCGTCTTGGTGAACGTGTGTTCACCATCCATATATAAGGCGCTCCGGATTATAAGGCGCACTGTCGTTTTTTGAGAAAATTAAAGGCTTTTAAGTGCGCCTTATAGTGCGGAAAATACGGTATATTTAATTTAATGTGTTATTTAAAAAAAATTCTGTCACAGTCAAGCAAATCAAACATTAACAACAGACATAACTACTGTTACTAACGTTACTACCCCAATGCGCCCCTTCTGTTGTTTTAAAGGTATTCAAGAGTATTTTCTCCTTCGCCTGGCATCCGATGATTTTTCAAAATGCCAACATGTTTTCCCACTCGACATTATAAAAGTTGTAACGTTAGTGACAGTCGTAAATCGTGGGCTGTTTGTTTCAGTGGACGCAAGTTGCAACTAAAACAATAGGAGGCAATGGCGCAACGCTACCCAGCAACAGCTCAGTTATGGCGCCCGCTTACGTCACTTTCCCGCCGGAACACGCCCCCCTCAGTCGGACTGAGTGGCAAAAGAGCTGCTAATAGGGGAAACTGCGAAAACGCGAGTAAAACAAACTATTATCAGTTTAAACTAAAAGTTGGACTCGATATAGTGTTCCTCACAACTTCTCAAAGATCCAGTGATCCATGGATATTGACATGCAGCCAGGAATCGTGTTTCCTGACATTTATATGTGCCTGATTTCGACGCCGGGGAAATAAATTAAGAAAATTTGCCTGTAAACGTTTTAAATACAATATAGATAGGTCTAAATCCGAGTGATCACTTACATTAATGTTATACTGTATATCATCATATCGTCCAGCCCTAAAACTTGTATAGTTTTTTGTCAGTGTTTATTTAAAAACATCCAATTATGCAGAATATAGTCTGTTCTGTAGCCTTTTGCAGTCTGTAAAAATATACAGTACCTCAGATTTCTGGTCAAATCTAGTTGTACAGTCAATCGCAAAGCTCTTTCCCGTTTTAGATGTGTTTTGTGTTTTTCACGGCATTCACGCTGAAAACAAATGCTGCTGCTCAGTCTTTTTGCCACTTAGTGGGCGTGACCGCATTCACTCCGGCCGACGGTGACGTCATGCGCATACCCTCTATATGGCCGCGGTTAGCTACTGGCAAATCCACGGACACCTAACAGGCATTAGGACGAGCGTAAAGAGGGCGCTTGAGACGCACAAGTCAGCAATATTTCTGATGATTTATTGGCGTGAAGTTTCGTGCACAATGACAAACAGGAGCGCAACATTCAGGGATTGACATTAAAGGGTTAGTTCACCCAAAAATGAAAATTAAGTCATTAATTACTCACCCCCATGCTGTACCAACCCCGTAAGGCCTTCGTTCGTCTTCGGAATACAAATGAAGATATTTATGATTTAAATCTGAGAGGTTCATGACTGCTACATAGGCTCCCTAAGGGAATGAATCCTGACGGCCCAGAAAGTCATTAAAGAAAATGTTTAAATATTCCATGTCACAACAGTGGCTCAACTATAAGTTTATCAAGCGAGGAGAATACTTTTTGTGCGAAAAAACAAACAAAAATAACGACTTTATTCGACTATTCCTTTTCTTCCTTGTAGGCCTGAAACGAGACTTCAAGAGATTTCCACGACGCGCACGCGCGAGAACTTAACTGAAGTAGTTGAAGGAGATCGCAATTCTCGCGCATGCGTCGTGGAAATCTCTTGAAGTCTCGTTTCAGGCCTACAAGGAAGAAAAGGAATAGTCGAATAAAGTCGTTATTTTTGTTTGTTTTTTCGCACAAAAAGTATTCTCGTCGCTTGATAAACTTATAGTTGAGCCACTGTTGCGACATGGAATATTTAAACATTTTCTTCATTGACTTTCTGGGCCGTCAGGATTCATTCCCTTAGGCAGCCTATGTAGCAGTCATGAACCTCTCAGATTTAATCATAAATATCTTCATTTGTGTTCCGAAGAGCATGGGGGTGAGTAATTAATGACTTAATTTTCATTTTTGGGTGAACTAACCCTTTTACACCCTCCGACCCGCCAAATGCGGGTAAAAATTAACTTTGGCGGGTAACGCTGTCAAATCACGAGCCGATCTGGCGTGTTTCTATGTTTACTCACTTTCTTTGCTGTGGAAGGTCATGTAAGCCAAATCTGCGCAGATTTCTTGCATTCATAGACATAGGATACTTGCATTCATAGACATATACACTAGACTTCACCTTGGGGTTCTAAGCATGCATCAAAACCGCCGCTATCTTGGAACAGGGGTCTTGTCATAGGAAGTAGCTAGGTAACGCTGCTATCTCTGCCTTTACTTCTAATTAATTGATGGTGGCGGACTTTTGTGATGTGTATGATGTTCACACGAATGAAATCTGAACTAGGAAGACTGTTTTAAAAAAAAAAAATTGTTTAACATTTTTTCTGGAATCAATGATAAATACATGTCTGACCGTGGGAACGAACCAAAAAAAACGAGAAAATTGCATTCATGATGATTTATGGTGATTTTTATTTCCGTTAGACCTTTGTCTACATTGACGCTGATGCATTAAAGTGGAGGGGCTCCCCTGTTCCAAGATTTAGAAACTGCATTTAGAAACTGTCAGCTCCCATAGCTTTTTTTATTATTAAAAAATAAATAAAATGAAGATAAAAGTAGATTTAACTCCTCTGCCTTTGGTTTCATCTCCTGTGTCATCAGATGATTCGCATGATAAATGCATGAACTCACTAGCCGTCTCGTAAACAGCATCTGGTCGATGTGGCAATGTGTTTACTTTACACCTGAGCGGCTTTAGTGCTGCTAGCTTTAGCTTTGCATCATATTTACCTGAAACAATGGAAAGTCACCTGACATATGAGTGCAGATGGCTTGCTTTACTGATAGATTTAGCGTTTTACAGACTTTTCTGACAGTTCGCCATCATTTGACTGATTTTGAATGAACAGCATATATCCATCAATTTTTCTTTTACTTTATTGCGAAATTTCCCAATCTCTTGTTCACACCCTCACCAGCCCTCCCTTGGCGTTGAGCAGATGGCACACCAGCATGCCATTTGCCATTTTCTTTAGGGTCGCCTTTTCTCTTTTCACCCACAAGGGTCGTTTACAGCATCGTCTTTTCATGTGAGCTCTATTTCGGTGAATATCCGTGTTTCTTGTCCCTTTCTCGCCCTTCTCCCGTCAGCCGATCCAAATCACCCAACTTGGGTGATCACAATCTTTCTCTTTCTCTGGTGTCATGCTTTCGGCTAATAAACAAGTGTAACTACTGCTGTGGGTGAGCTGTTGAGGTGGGATTGTTTCTCAGAATAATTAGCATGGTCGGTGTTAATTACATTTGTCTATTGAAGGTGGCAATTACTGTCCTAGATGTGAGTCTGTAAGTAATGTTGGAGGACTGACTGATAGAGTTTATAAAATTATAATGTAATTGAATGTCTGTGGAGAAGCTTTCGGGGCAGTCAAACCTGACACCTGCTGCTTTGTGGGATAGTTTTTTTAATGAGTTTTTCTCCTAATCAAAATAGTAATTAATTTTACTCTAATTTTATAGTTCGTTTTATAGACGAAAAGCAGTTGTTTGTCAGTCCTCCTAGTGGCATAACAGAAGATGTCATGTGACCTTTTTAATATTGTTAACCCAGAGTCATTCTTAAAGGGTTAGTTCACCCAAAAATTTTAATTCCGTCATTAATTACTCACCCTCACGTCGTTCCGAACCGCAAGACCTTCATTAATCTTCGGGGGGTTGTGCACAAAAATATTCTTGTCGCTTCATAACATTAAGGTTGAACCACAGTAGTCACATGGACTATTTTAACGATGTCTTTACTACCTTTCTGGGCCTTGAAAGTGGTAATAACGTTGCAGGCTATGGGGGGTCAGAAAGCTCACGGATTTCATCAAAAATATCTTGATATGCGTTTTGAAGATGAACAAATGTCTTACGGGTTTGGAACGACATGAGGGTGAGTGAGTAATGACAGAATTTACATTTTTGAGTGAACTAACCATTTAACATAAACACTGCACATTTGTAAACCCTGCATCTCTGCTCCTGGAGACCCACTGTCCTGCAACGTTTATTTCCAACTGCTTTAGCACACTTGCATGTGTGTTTTTTTTTAATTTTTTACAGCAATCCTGGAGAGCTTAATTAGCTAGTTTGTGTTTGATTAAGGTTGGACCTAAATTCCCTACCCAGGAGCAGGAAAGACCTGTGCCCTGCATAAGTGTTCTTATTTGCATATTTATAAGGTTAAAAACTTGGTTTCTGTTTCTGTGGTGTTGTACTGGGTAGCTCTGATAACAGATCATTCTAAATAGAAACATGCATTTTCTGATGCTTTGAAACGATATGTATTGTAAAATGCGCTATACAAATAAATGTGGATTGAATTGAATTCGCTCAGCCCACAGTGAAATTGGTTCAAATTCCTGCTCCACATAACTGTAAACTTCAAATATGTTCTGATTGGCTGTGATTGTCACTCTAAACCTGTCTGTTTAGGACTCCGTTTAAGAGCCCTAGTAATGTGAATTTTCTAGCCTTGGATTCCCATTGATAAAGTGGGAAAGAAATCCAGTGGAGATAAAAATATGGTGATCGTTGATACAATTATGCATTTATATTATTCTCACAGCAAGTATTTTTATATATTTTGATTTGACCTTTTCACAAAACTCTTGATTCCCACCCCTTCTATCCATGATTGGTATGAATCTGTAAATGGGAAAGAACAGTAGTCAATCAAGATTTCAAGTGGATCTTTTGAGAAAATCATTGATTGTGATCATTCAAAATCATTTCCCTGCACAAGATCAATTCGCATTTGCTCCATTGTTGTGTATGTATTCCTTACTGTATGTGTTCAGCAATATAACATTACTGACAATTCCACTTTCTTTGTTGTCTCCATGTTTGTCTGTCTCTCACTCTTTCTTCCACTGGATCCACAGGACAGAAGGAGACTCCTCCAACAAAGACAGGTCTGTGTTCACGCTTTCATTTAATCTCCATTTCTCCTCCTCCACAGTGCACTCTGACTCCTGTAGTAGCGCACGCTTCAAGTGACAGAGGCCTGTTCTATCTAGGGCAGCCTGAATGCATGTGGGACATGCCATTGCTTCTAATGACTTATTGCTTCCCTCTATGAAAGAGCTCTTGCATCTGGAGCAGGTTTAGCAGAAGAACAGCACTGTGAGCTAACTGAGAGATAAGTGTGAGAACATCAGAACAGTGGGATGAAAATCATTTGGAAATCGAGAATTATCGTCACTTGGCTGCAAGACTCCCTGTTAGCCGTTGCCGTAGTGACCAATATGCCCAGTGTGAGTATGTTAATGGGTATTGATATGCATGGCGTTTGCATTCGCCCATATAGTGAACGCGAACATGGGCGTCAGTGGTTAGTCAGAAGTAACACGAGTAATGTCCCAGCTGTGAGCGCGTGTTTTGCGTGTAGGAGTGTTAGTGGGTGCAGGAAAAAAGGTCAAATGGCAAGAATGTGCTGGATTTTGATATATTGGGAATGTCTCCTACCAAAAAAGCTTATTTTGTGTGTTTTAATGCCTTGATGTTGGTATGAGAATGAGCTGTGATTTGTTTGGAGTGTCTCTCGCGGCGTTGTTATGACGATTCCTCACCATGGGCACGAGCCGGGGATCTGAAGGATAAATGATTGGTTGTCATGGCAACACCTGTAGATGAACTGGGTTGCCGAAAAAAGTTGCTTGTGTAATACATAACCCATTCTGTGCATTTTTAGTGTGCTTAGGAGTGTATATGCGTGTGGGTGTGCATTTATTTGTGTTCCCTACACACAGCAGAAGGACACCGATGAACGGGGCTTGAGGACGAGGCCGCTGCTATGACACGTTTGTACTATAATTACTCTCCGGATGCTTTTTTCCTTGGTTCACGAGTCGCACCGTGTTATGGATGTGAATTTAATTGTTCCCGCATTGTTAAATCGCAGTAATACGTTCTCAATAAATGTGACATCGTTTATGCATTGTGCTATGAATCATACTTGTTTTTGTTTGTCACTACAACACTAATGCAGGGTTGCAATAATTAATGAAATCGCTTTCATATTCCTGCTCAACCTGATTTCCTGAGCCGGCGGAGCGCGGGTTAGTCTCTGCTGGGCTATGCGTGGAAATAACTGGCAGCAGAGGTTTGAGCTTCTCTTCCAGCAATGCATCACTTCAGCCCCTGAGGGCATCCGCCGCTGCTTTCAACCACCAGCCCTATAGCTCTGTGTGTTACGCTGCATTGGAACTGGACTTATGATGTAATACTTGTACACTTTCTTTAGTACAGAACGTGTGAACCAGTGTATTCCAGTAGCGTTATTTATATATGATTATTTTATTTATTTATTTTTTGTTTCTATTTAGTGTATGTATATATATTTATTTATTTTTTTCAGTTAATTTGAGTCATTTTAATCCGTCAACTTAAATATTCGAAATGTTGGCTTGGCAAAATGGCAACTAACTTAAAAATAAGTTTTTAATTTAATATTTATTTTATTTCAGCTTTATTTCTTTTAACAAAAGCAAATTTGCAATAAAAAAAAAGAAAATGTATAGTTAAAAGTAACCGCTATAATTATTCCAGTATAATGTGCGAGTGTGACATGACTTCAGTGCCAAATTGATCATACAAAACTAAAATGTCCTTTAAAATACAAAAATCAATGTTATTCTTGACCATCATGAACTGCCAAGTCCAGCTATGTGCATAATAATAGCATGACGCATTCTAAATAGGAAATACCGCATAAAAATATACAGCATAAGTATTCTTTGTTATTTGAGTGTTTGATTTACAAGTTTCAGTAGCCATTAATTCGCATTATTATTCATTATTAATAAATCGCATTTATTATTTTTTGAGGATGATGGTATGTAATTCAACTTCTCTATAATAGAATCTGCCTAATTTTGGCAGTTTCTGCTAAGCAGTGGTTTTTGTCTGCTAAGCATTTGTACACATCTAGAATCTATTAAATTTTAAATTAGCTTTTATTTACATAATTTAAGTGTAAGTTGTAATTTAGCTTTGCACTTTTGTCATTTTTATTAGTTTGTTTTTTAAAATATTTATATAGTTAGTTTTTTGTACTATGCACAATTACATATTTTTTACATTTATTATTTGCATTGTTGTTTTTTTCTCTCTGCTTTCTCTGGGGGAAAAAATGCTATTTATATTAGATAAGCAAACATATTAAAGGGTTAGTTCACCCAAAAATGAAAATTAAGTCATTAATTACTCACCCCCATGCTGTACCAACCCCGTAAGGCCTTCGTTCGTCTTCGGAACACAAATGAAGATATTTATGATTAAATCTGAGTGGTTCATGACTGCTACATAGGCTCCCTAAGGGAATGAAACTTGACGGCCCAGAGAGTCATTAAAGAAAATGTTTAAATATTTCATGTCACAAACCGTTTTCAACAATAATTGTCATTGTTGAACCCTTGCTCTTATTATGTTTTTGATTTCTCAGTTGTCATTATTTTAGCAAATAATTTATTTGATATGTTTTGAGACAATTTGTTTTAAGAAGTTTCAAAGAGTTAGTAAAAGAGTAAAGTAAAAGTTAAAAAAAAAATTAAGTAGGCTATCTATTTTTTATTAAGTATTTATTTTGTATTTATACATAACCTCACTGTATTAATTTATAATGTATCATTGTTGCGTGATATTTGTGTCAATAATCGTCAAGCACAGTTGACTCCGCGTAGTGGGAGGGGCCCCCAAATCAAATTCTGCTTAGGGCCCCCAAAAGGCTCGGGCCGGCTCTGAAGAGAGCGTTAATTTAGTTGTATGCATACATGTTCCCATGTACATATTTTTTTGTAATGTCAAGATTATTTTTGTATTGGTGGTGGTATACTAAAAAATTAACATTTGTCACGTGTTTATGATATCTTTCTTCTTCTCACCTATTCCTAATGGTTAGTAGAGGACAGTTACTTGAGTCGCTCCCTGTCGTTTCAAAGAATAGTACAACGGCGAGCGCGTCAAGTATAAACGCCTCGACCGTTTGGAGAGGAGCGCGCGCTGTCTGTGGAGACTCGCGCTGCGGAGGCAGGCGAAAGTATAAACAAGGCTTCCTCGCGGGTTCAGATATATGTATAATACTGAAATACGTCCACACCGCAGACACGTTGCTTCAGACAAGCACGTGCAGGTCGCGGTTTCTGTTTGCGTCATCACAACATTTCGGCCGTATTGTTTCGGTGATAAAAGTCTTTCGGCCGAAAACCGAAAATGCACTTTTGGGCCATTTCCGGCCGAAAATTTTCGGTGGCCGAATATTCGGTGCATCCCTAGCACTTTCATTGCTTCAGCCTCTGAGTACACTATCAGGTCGATTACACTTTGACTGACAGACATATTTCCCATCAGAATACTGAATGACTTTTAAGAAATCAACAGAAATGCAACATCAGGAAATGAAGATGGATGCTTTTTGTTCATGACTAAACTATGCAGAGTGAAACTGACAGCCCATCTGAATAGTTATGACAAATTCCACCAGCTCAAACGGAGTGTCTCGGCGATAAAGGAAGTGTGTGTGCGCCAGTGAAATCGAATTGACAGGGCTGTGCGGGCATGGTGGGGACATCTTCCCTGACCTCAGCTAATGTGATAGCCCTCAGCTTTAACACAGTAAATTCACAGTCAATCGACCTTAGTCATGTTTAATTTTACACAAAAGAAAACAAGGCTCTGAGGGTCTGAAGAACAGCCTCCTACTGTCCCCAGTCCCAAATCACTTTCATTGTATGGAAAAGAGCACCTTGAACATTTTGAAAAATGTCGCCTTTAATGTTCAACAGAAGAAAGTAAGTATTAAAGGTCTGGAATGACAGGAACGTGAGCAAATGATTAGGATTGTGTCAGGATTTTTAACACAAATGAAAATTGTCATCAATTCATTAAAGAGATATATCTACTCAAAGTTAAGGGTAGATAAATCTCTTTAAGGTTAAAGTATGTACTTGAATGTAATGAGTATTATTTGGCCACAGCTAGTTTGTTCAAGCAGGGCACAAAGTCACAGAAGTGCTCTTTTGTTCTTTTTTCTCTCCCTTGTGGGCTTCGGTAGAAGTGTTGCTGGGGGAATGAGGTGTGTTATCACAAATGTGTTTATGTGTAAAGAACTGTGTGGGCGAAAGAGAGGGAGAGACAAAAATGGAGAAGAGAAATGCATAAAGAAGAACAGAGGTACTAATTGAAAGAAGGAAGGAGTGAGAGGAGGAGTAATGTGTAAAAAGAGAGGACAGTGCAGCTGACAGGCTAATAAAACATGCAGGGTATTACAAAGGAAATGAGCCTTCTCGCTCACACATACACACTCCCACATCCTATCAAACACACAAAAACCTCAACACAAAACCGCTCCATCATTTGCATCAAGGGATGTCAAAAGTCTGTCAAAAAAGGATGTCAATTAAAAAAAATTTTGTTGTTGTTTTGGCAGTGCATGTGAATGATGCACCCTTGTGGTCCAAATGGCTTATTAACAGTTTATTTGTAAAAAAAAAAAAAAAAATTGGATGTCAGAATATCAAATTTGTGCATTTGAGTGTAAATGTGGTCTACAAGTACTGCTGCCGTTTGTTACAACAATATAGACAAAGTACAGTGATGGGGTTCTCTCTTTTTCTTAAGCATTATTGACAATTTGTTCCAAATAATTCCAAAAAGTGTAATTATTTGGTAGAAACAGTTACTCATTTAATATACATTATTTTTTTTAAGAAATCTCTTATGTTCACCAAGGCCATTTATTTGATAAATACAGTAAAAACTCTAATGTTGTGAAATATTTTTTACCATCTAAAATATATTAATGTTATTTTAAAATGTAATTTATTCCTTTGGCAAAGCTGAATTTTCAGTATCATTACTGCAGTTTTCAGTCACATGATCCTTCAGAAATCATTCTAATATGCTGATTTGGTGGTCAAGAAACATTTATTATTATCCTCATTGTTAAAAACAGTTGTGCTGCTTAATATTTTTGTGGAAACCATGATAAATTTTTTCCCCAGTATTCTTTAGAAAGAAAGTTTAAAATAACTTTAACCATTTTTTTGAAATAGAAATAACATTTAATAACACAACATAATGGCATTTATTTGAAAGTAAAGACATCTATATTATATTTGTGATCCATGGTTACATGAGAAACCTGAGACGTTTTTTGCTGTGATATTGAAATTAATATCGTAACATCATGATATTGGTATCAGCCACTAAAATTTTGGTACCATGACAGCCCTTGTGGGATAAGAACCTTGTTTTTTTCTGATCAATGAAACATTTGCATTGTCTTGTTTAATTTTTTTTTTTTTATTGTTCAAATTTTTTTTTTTTTATTGTTCATTCTCTTGTCAATCCATGTGATTTGACAGCAGCACTGCCTGAAAGCAGTGTGTGATACCCTCCTCTTACTATTATGGGCCGCTCCATGTTTCCCTCGACTTGCATCAGCTCTTCCAGATGATTCCAGAGAGACTCGCAGAAGATGGTTATACAGGGTTTAGCTCTTGAGGTGCTTGTTCGCCGAGAGAGACGTGATGAGGCATTCTCCCTCTCCTTTGCAGCTGGTTTTAAGGTGACCACATTGGCGTGATGTGGACGGACACATGGGGACAGACTGCTTTTTTTCGTTGTTGCTGGGCAGCAAAATTGAGTTTTTAAAGTGTGTGTGTGAAAGCGAGAGAAAGAGCAGTTGAGGAAAGGGCTTGTTAGAGGTTGTGCACCAATACAGTCCTTCCCTAGAGGATTCGACGCTGTGTGTGCGCGCGCACATTTCCAACAACTGTCCCAGCTGCATTCTTACCAGAACATTGCAACTGTGCTGCTTACATATCCTTCCTGATGAAGAAAACCACAAACGCAGAACTGGTGGAAAAAGGAAATGTCGTATTAAACACAATGATTGAAGCAGATGAAATATCTGACCTTTTATCTCTTTTTTTTTTGGATGGCACAAAAAAATGTGTAATGTACAGTAATTTTGAGGAGATTTATTCTGGCAATGGATTCCCATGTTACGTTTTGATCATTCTTGCCCCTCAACATCACTTAAAAGCTGAGGTGACTTTTTTGTTGTTGTTGTTGTTAAAATACTCTTACACCACTTCATTTGTATTTATATCTGGATTTCCTGGATTTCTTAAGTTAAACATTTGTCTCTGTAGTGTCATCAAAACTTGTTTGAGAATCCTGAACCAGCTGCGCACAGTAACAGGCTCAGCCAATGGAGTGAGTTTGGGGCGGGGCTATCAGTTTGGGAGACCAATGAGAGTATTTGGGAGACCTGTTTGAAAACAGTCAATATCTTTGTTTTTCCTTTTGGTGAAACTATAAAGTTACACACTTCAGTTTTGCTTTTAGCACCTTTAAAAAGTGTTGTTGCACATACTATAGCGTAAAGGTTTCTCAGAGGTCCTGTTCACACCCACAGATTCATCCCTGGCCTTTTTACACCAGTACACGCTGAGGACTCATGCCACCTGCCTACACACTTCTGCATCCTTTTCTTTCAGGCCACAAAATCTATCCATCTCTCTCCTTTTCTTCCCTCCTTCCTTCCTTCCTTCCTTCATCCTTCCCTTATTCATACCAGTCCATTAATTCCCTCTTTGTTTTCTCGTCTGTGTCTGTCTCTGTGTTTGCTCGAGCTTTAGGTGATGTTGAAGTCTGTGCTGTATTTCTTTTTCTTGATGTTTAATGCTAGCCTGACAGACTCCCTGTTGTCCATCAAGACTGGAGACAAAATTAACTTTCAGTTGATCATGATGAAATACCTGAGATGGTTTAGTATGATAGTGCAAAAAAAGTGAAGTAATTAATTTTTAAATTTCAAGGATTGATTTTTTTTTTTAGTTCAAAGTTTCATTAGTTGCTCAGAAACTAGCTCATTTTGGATGTAAAAGCAACTAATCAAATTTGAAAGTATTTACAGTACAATATTTGAAAATGTCTCTGGTCTTATTGGGCATGATTCATCAGTGCAAAAAAAATCATGAAAACATAACTTTCTATGCCTAAAATCGTTTTTTTTGTTCTTGTGATCTTGCCTGGACATGGTAAAAGTTATGTTAACCAATAATATCATAAGCCACCCATGTCAGTATGGAATGATCATAGCCATACATTATTACCCATTATGCATTGAAAATGCATTACTTAATGCATCACATCATGGAAGTTGTGAATGTTGTTTTATTTGAAATGAACCCCTGTGATTGGCCAGTAGGGGTCAGTCACACATTCTTCACCAAGAAAACCTGCAGGATCATAATTATATTGTGACACTTATTATTAAAGCATGTGGTTCGGTGACACACTGTGTACTACAGATGATTCATTTGAACAGATAAATTCATTCCATTTGTCATTTTTGGCATGACAGAACTCTCCACAATTCCATTGTGGAATAAAGGCTCACGGATATTGATTTTCATACTGAACATGAGGCACAATTCACCACTCATGTTTATTAAGCAAACCTGCTTCACTCTTGCTCTTGACAGAATCTTGTTTTCAGCATTTTTAGATGCTCAAGAAAAGTCTTGTTTTAGTTGAGAGATTTCATAAAGCTGCAAGTCTAATTTCTCTGTTAGAGCTGAATCCTTTAATTTGATTTTAATTTAAGCACATTCTCATTCTTATTATAGGACAAACGAATTCATGCATATCTGTATGTAACTTTTTAAACGAATTTATTTTGGCTTAACATGGGTTTGATAAATTATATAAACTGTCAAAACAAGTTAAAATAAGACTTCAGTGGATTGCTTTTGTCTAGTGTGGCTTACACAGCTCTCGGTCAAGCTGCGGTGTAATGAAGAACAAGTCTGCCCTTCACCTCGGATGTGTCTCAGTCCGCTCAGTAGTTCAATAATAAGTCTACTGCTTTGGGAGTTGGGTTGGCAAAATTGTTTCAGTGCATTCATACAGTAAGTTCTTTCCAGAAAGCATATTTCCAAATGGCACTGTTTTTAACAGCTGCAGTGAAGATACACAATGCCATTTTGCGACACGGTCAGTAAATTCAATTAACGACCTCATAAGGTGATCGTGTCATCAGTGTCCCAATGTTTAGCGGATCCTTGTTAGCGGCCAAATGTGTGATCTCGATATACTGATTCACTGCATGGGGAACAAGGGAGCGGATTGAGACACAGCCCTGGTCTGTACGCTGTAATACTCCTCTATACAGGTAATTTGACATAACTCTACATAAACCATCTTAATCTTCATTAAATGCTCTGCCTGACTGCACCTAACTCTCCACAGCTCGATAAAAGTCTGCATAACGCTTCATAACTCTGCATAACGCTGCCTAACCATGCCTGTACTGCTGCTGCTAAAGTGTTTGTAATGTATGCATGTGGCTGTCTTTGTTGTCTGTTATCTTTTGTTTCTTTCTTGACTTTATTTTTTCTCTCTTTCTTTCTCTCTCTCTCTCTTTCTTCCTGTGCCTATCTCTATCTTCTCCTTTCTCTCTCTCTCACTCGCTCTCTCTCTCTCTCTCTCTCTCCCCCCTCCTCCTCTCTTTCTTTCTCTCTGTCAGGTCACCACCCTATTCCACCTGTAGTACTTCTTCTACTCGTACCAATTCTTCCACCTCCTCTACTGCTACTCCAGCTTCTACCTCTGTCCACACCAGTCTGACCGCAAACAGCCACTCCACCCACCACCAGTACTGCTGCCCCGCGCGGCTCCTTCTGCCCAAGCCGCCCTGCGCCCTCCCCCCTGCCCGGCACCCGGAGCAGGCAAGGTAAGGGCCTGAGCCCACACTTCCCCTCTCGATAACCCGCTCACCCGATCCTTCACAACCTCAGTGTCTCCCATCATCCACGTCCAAATGCTCACCTTTCATCTCCCACCTCTCCAGAAAGGAACAGGAGAGCCGTCCTCTCAAAACTGACTACCCATAATTCCTTTGTCCCCCAACTGAATAATGCTTTTGCCTCCAAAAGCAAGAGAATAATGGCTTTTTGGAGATGAAATGACCTTGCAAGTAAACTAGCGAGATCTGAACCCCTGTGGGCCACTTCAATTTCATGTCTCTTTGCTCTTTTATTTACCATTATTTGAAAAGAAAATGTGCTTTGTTATAAATATAATTAAAATTTCTGAATTATGTAAATCTGTGCTTCTAAATAGCATAACAAAATTAACGACACTTCCCCTGTCTACCTTTGTTTGACCCCAAACTCACACATTGGTTAAGTCGACACACTTAAGCAAATGCAGTTTTGTGCCACCAACAGCCCAGAAATTACACGCTGTCCCTCTGATTTTGCATTATTGCCCCTTCACACACATACACATCTCTGAATAAGACATCTATTCAGTCTCTTTGGTCCACACTCCGGGCACAAATGACACATTCCTCCTCATGCATAATCCTCCACACACACCAACGTACTCACTCATCCTTCCTCACATGCTCGTTCAGATGTAGTTCCGCCCCTTCATTAAACATGAATCACACAGAGGCGGAAACAAAAGTGCATGCAGAACCCCCCCACCCCTCTGCCCACACACACACACACAATACCCCACACTTTGTCACTGTGATTCTCAGTCTCTATCCTCCTCCATCAAATCCGTCATTTCTCTCGTGATTCCATGTTGCATGTATATTGCTATACTTCACTTTGTTTTTGTTTTGTTAGATTATGAGATAAGAGATGAGATGTTTTAAGATACCTAGAAAAATAGTTTGAACTGTTATGCTGTTATTTTAAAATAATTATTTTTAATAAACTTGAATATATACAAAAGAGATTATACATAGATTAGTTAAACTGGTGATTCTTTCGTCGGTAGGGTTTTATTGGCAGAACTGTGGTGGCTGAATTCAGCTTGTACTACAATTCTGCCCCCTGCTGGAAAGGACTAAGACATACAAAATTGAGTGAAAATTTAGGTTGAGGTTTGAATCCCTGCAAACAAGACGATTCCTGAATCAGAGGTGCTGGCACTGAATTTTAGCCAACTCAATCAAACCTCGTTAGTGAATATTAAATATTTTAGTGATTTTAGCGCATGATACTTTTGTTTTTATTTAAAGAAATTCCTAATCAATGTACTAAAAATGTATTTCTAATCATGTCAACATTATTTAAAAATTAAAAAAATCTTGGAATGAGCTGTACTTCATACTTGATTTCCAGAATAATTCGTTATTTTGACATGGAGTGCTGCAGGGACTTATTCTAGAAAATAAGTTTTTGCGAGCAAAACGAGTTTATGATACTTGCATGTTTAAAATTTTGAAGCCTGAATACAATTGCCAGAAGTAAAAATCTAAAATTAGTCTATAGAGGAACTATACCACGGTTGCATGACTTCCAAGTTATATTATATATAAAAGTTTGAGTTTTAAATATTATACTTTAGATAGTATCATACATTAAATACTATAAACACAATGAGGCTGTAAAAGAAGACTAGTGACTAGATGAATTTACTTGTTCAGTATAATGTTTAAAGGGTTAGTTCACCCAAAAATGAAAATTATCCCATAATTTACTCACCCTCAAGCCATCCTATATATGACTGACTACTTTCAGAACAAACACAGTTATTTTGTGGTAGTTATTTTATGAACCAAACAGTTACAAACCTTATATTAAAAAAAATATCCTAGCTCTTCAAAGCTTCATAATGGGATGGGAGTGAATAGTAACTGATTTTGAAGCCCAAATAAGTGCATCCATCCATCATAAAAGGAATCCATACGGCTCTTTCATAATCCATACTTTTTAATATAATTCCGATTGTGTTTTTCTGAAAGAAGAAAGTCATGTACACCTAGGATGGCTTGAGGGTGAGTATGTTATGGGATGGTTTTCATTTTGGGGTGAACTAAACATTTAATGTTCCCAACAACCTCTGTTGTTCCATTTAACCACGGATCAGTGACCACATCTTATTTTATGCCATAGATTAAAACGTGAAAAATATCTTGTGCTGGTCTTAACTATTGACCTTAAAGGGATAGTTCGGCCAAAAATGATATTTAACCCATGCATTACTCACCCTCAAGCCGTTCGAGATGCATATGTCAATCTTGTTTCAGACGAACACATTTTCAGTTATTTTAGAAAGTGTCTTAGACCCTTCAGTGGATATAATGTGAAGCAATGGGGTCCACCTCCTTCAAGTCCCAAAATGTGAATACATCCTTCACAAAAGTAATCCATCCGGCTCCAGGGGGATAAACGAAGGCCTTCTGAGGGTAATCCGTGCGGTTTTGTCGTAAAAATATATACATTTAAAACTTTATAATTGAAAATATCTGACTTCCGGCAACGATCGACGCGCGTTCACGGGTGATGGAAATCCTGAGTGGAGTTTTGTTTTGCTCTGCTCTCTGGCTGCGCTGGCGCGTTCGTTCTACGTCACGACGGTTCCTACGCTACGTCCTACCTCGTACGCCGACTTCCATCACCCGTGAACGCGCGTCGATCGTTGCCGGAAGTCAGATATTTTCATTTATAAAGTTTTAAATATGTATATTTTTACGACAAAACCGCACGGATTACCCTCAGAAGGCCTTCGTTTATCCCCCTGGAGCCGGATGGATTACTTTTGTGAAGGATGTATTCACATTTTGGGACTTGAAGGAGGTGGACCCCATTGCTTCACATTATATCCACTGAAGGGTCTAAGACATTTTCTAAAATAACTGAAAATGTGTTCGTCTGAAACAAGATTGACATATGCATCTCGAACGGCTTGAGGGTGAGTAATGCATGGGTTAAATATCATTTTTGGCCGAACTATCCCTTTAATTCAGGAATTTAACCTACAACCCATCCAAAAAAACACTGACTTCAGGGCGATGAAACCGGAGGGGCACAAATGCTAACTTGTTTACGTGCTTTTTAGGACTTCCTGCAGCACTCCTATTAGCTTTTAATATTATCTTATATTTCAAACATTTAAATTTGCTTGGTATTGTATCTCATTTCAAAGTCGGCGTGGAACTCATGCACATCTGCGTAGGCCAATATATAAATAGTACTAAGGCGAAGACTTGGCTCATGAATATTAATTCATGAACATAATTTGACAGTCCAGGAAAATTACCTAGCAATGTCAGTACTGGCTAATTAATATTCATGAGCTCAGTTTCTTCCGTATTCCAATTTATTTAGTGACAGCTTAACCCGCCCATTTTTGACTCCCTTTCTAAAACTCATTCCGGCACCCTCATTCTAATTTACAAGCAAATTACTCTAACTTTGAATCACAGCACATTACAGCACTGTAGAGTGAATGTTACTGGATGTATATACATATATATATATATATATCGACCCATCCATTCCTCCATTCATCACTCTTCCTTCTCTTTACTGTACTCACTCTCTCACTTCCCTTTTTCTGAAACTTTTTTTACTCTTTCCACTCCCCATCCGCTTCTGCTGCACCCTAGAGAGGATGAGGATGACGACATCGCCCATCAGTTCTGTTGCCCCGCCTCTGAGTGCAGTAGCCCCTCCTCTAGGTAACCAGCAGACTTGTTGGCCCCACCCCTGACAGCATCCCCCTGGTTTGCCCTGCCCACTACAACAAAACTATATGGGGTGCTTGTCAATCACCTGGATGCTAAACTTGAACCAAGTGCGTCTGAATCTGCAGCCTAAATGCAGCTGGTCTTAATTTAACTGAAACCTCTGAAACAAAATACAAAAATATCCTTTGCACTAGCATGTCATCTGCATCCTACCACGCGTCGGAAATGGACAAATATCCTGTACGTGACTGAAACGAGCGAAAAGGAATGGAAACCATTGCTGTACAGTATTAATAAGGGGACATACTGGAGAAGATCTGAAGTGGAAGATCAACCCGAAGAAAAGAAAACAAAGCAGATGGTCCCCTTTTCTCCACCACCGTCTGTCTCCCGGCCCTCTCATTGTTGCGATATCAGCTTCTCTTTGGTTTCTGCTTTTGTCTTTCCTCCATGTGTTCTCTGGCCTCTGTATCTCATCTGCCAAACGCCTGTGTAACTTTAGTATGGTCTGTGATGTGTTGTGCCTGTTCCCACATTTAGTGTCAAAAGAAAGGATATGCGTTTCTTTTTATCATCCTCCGTTTCCCCACAGAGAGAAAAAAAGACGCTAGTCTCTCGGCCCAACTGTCAAAGTTTCCCAACGAAATTAAGGATTTACCACACTTTTGCGTATATATCAGGCCCAGCATGACGGCAAGCATCTCTAAAGCCATATTTTAATGTGACGCTTCACCGACCACCATTTGTCATCCCCCAGAGTTCTTTTTGATTCACTGTCTTGACATTTTGTCTTTTTGTACTGTTGTTTACTGGCATTTGCTTATCACATTAACAATCCAAAGCCAAACCGGTTGTTGTCATCCCACTTCTACCAACTCAGACTAAAGTTTGTGACTCTGTACATACATGTAAATGTCAACGTTGTAGGACACATTGAAGGAGAAAAAGGCCTGGTTGGCATGTTAGTCTAGCGATGTAGGTTAGTAACAACAACAGGGATTAAGAGGTGCTTCATAAGATAATCAAAGTTTTTCAATCCCTGGCCTACTTCAATGAATGCATCCTCAAAAATGGCACTGAATTATCCAGGTATAGTAGTGAGATATTGTTATAGTAGACTTCTTACTGTACCTCAGGTATAAAAGATACAACGTAAACAAAACGTTTGGCACTATTGTAGATCACATCGCTCTGATGTGGTGGTTCCAGTAGCTAGATGTCCACAGCTGGCTGATCAAAAACCCTCTCACCTTATTGGTGAAAGTGTCCAAGATTGTTTTGGATGAAGAGATATTCTGGAACTGTAGTGTTTTGTTTGTAATTATGTGATTGTACTGTACAATATACTGAACACGACATGCACAACGTACATACATAAATGAACTGCTTAGGAAAATTGATTTAGCGTTTATGATTTTAATAAGATAAGTATTCCTTGACTGATCAGTTGGAAAATCAATTGAAAAGGAATGTTGAGGTCATATGAAAAAACGAATACAAGTAAGGTGTGGGAAATCATTGCATGAACCAAATATCTTTCATGAGAAGGATTGCAAAAGGACTGAGAAATACAAGAAGACACATTTGCCAGATGTGTGACTATGAAATGCCCCCGTATTTGTGACAGAATGATGACAATGGCATTGTTGCCACTTGCTCAGAGACTCAACTGCATAAACTGATAATAAGAAAAGAGTTTCTCAAACTCTAATGCATGTTCTCTAAAAGTCATTGCTCTTTTTAAACTCTTTCATGGTTGTGACTGATATAGTTTTTTTGTTATTGTGGAGACTTAATTGTTTTTAATTTGTTGTACCAGCATTTTGGATGTCTTTGGGAGCCGTTAAGTACAGAATGAATGGAGCTGAAGGGGAAAGGCTCGTATTCACTGGTTTATCCGGTGACTTCAAGTCTCTCCTCTAGTCGTTGCAGCAGTGTGCTACTTATAAAGGAGCCTCTCGCATCATGGCGGAACATTTTAATCTAGGGACGTACTACAGGGGACTTATAAAAATGTAACTTTTGTGATATGAAAAAAAATATTGACCAAGTTTTAAAATATGCAAATTAAGCATCATCTTATTAAATATGCATAGAGTTCTAATTTACCAAACCTTTACTTCCTGGTGCAATTTAGCATAATGTAGTAGAATGGGTATTCTGTAGAAAATTCTGTCAACTTTTTATTTACAGTCATCAACAACTTAACTGTTAGTCAAAAGTGAATAAATGTGTAAAAAAATCATGCTGCTAGAATACAAAATCCTTTGTAAATATGAAAGAAAATCCTTTCTAAAAATCTCATTACAGAAATATTACAGCAGCGAAATCAAAATTTTGGTCTCTGGTACTAATTATGAAACATGACATTGCATCCAACCGAATGCATCATGCATGCCTGTAGTACCTCCCCTTAAACCATGCTGTGACTCTCATACAGTGGATGAAAATGACACGACATCACTGCTAATACGGAGATGAGTGTTGGAATCGTTCGCCTGATGCGTTCAGTCAGCGTGTTCCTGTATTTAGCGCTCACAGCGGGAATGAATGCGATGAGTCACACATGAAAGAGCCCTTCTTTACTATTTTTATTCTCTCTCTATCTCTTTTACATGCTGTAAATACTGAAAACATCATTCCTACTCCTTTCCAATGGAGGTGGAACATTCATTGATATATGTATATTACATGAATGATAATGGATATGATATAAAACTGATATATTAAAGAGTATTACTGAATATTAAAAGAATGTTACTGATGATGGTGGTGATGTGGTGGTGATGGTGCTTCTGATGATGATGGAAGCGACTGAATAAATGCTCTTATGATCCAGATTAAAATGTGGTCATGTAGTCTTTTAATAAGAGGTACGAGATATTCTTGCATTTAATTAATAAAAGCAGATCAAAAACAGACGCCTTCAGATAACGACACTTGTAGCTATACATACCTCTGTTGTGGCACCTCTCACATGTTTTCAAACACCAAGCTGATTCCTAGGGTTGAACTGGCACTGTGTGGCTTTTTAAAAGTATGTACACGCATTACAAAAGTGCAACATCATTAAAGAGCTGAGATACGTTAGGGATCCCAGGCAAATTATGAATGTGCTCCTTTTTTGGGGGAAACAAGCTAACTGTAATAAGAGTTTGACTGACGGATTGATTGTACGGTGTAGATGTGTTTCAGTTTGTGTGTCACTTCAGTTGGGCGCAAGGTCGTGCGGGGATAATTTGATTAAAGTCTTAGTGGAAGAGATGAAGGAAGTGTCAGCTTTGGAGGGGGGAAGGGTGAGAACCGGAAAATACAACCTCAGGGCAATAGAAAATGAAAGGAACAGGGAAAATCGATGAACGAAACCCTGAAATGGCACTATGAATGTAATCCAAGATGACCAGAACATTTCCTCAACAGAGGTTAAAAGGGTTTCATCAAAAATAAGAACCATCAAAAGGCACCAGTGATTTATATATTAGATCTAGAGTTCTTATTTGAATATATTAGTATGCAAAATGAAAAAGAAGGAAAAAAACTGCACCCAGGGCAAATGTGTTTAACAGGCCTCTTGAGCGCACGAAGCAGAAAAAATACTCTGGGATGTTATTTGTTCACCCAATAATGCAAACTTGAGTGTTTTTTGGGTTCATTTTCCCATCATTTACTGATATATATATATCCATTGATTAATATTGTGGAAAATTATGTTCCTCAGCCAGGAACAGTCAATGAGGTTCTCTCCCTCTGGATTTGCTTTTGCACAGTCATCAAATCTAAATCACATTCAAGCCAGTGCTGGAAAGGGCTACGGAGAGTCTGCTAGCCTAGCTGTGTGTTTACTGCTGTCACACTTGCCGCTGGGATCTGATCTCTCATATCACTTCAGCACACAGAGCTGGCCCGTAACAGACAGGACAAGCAGCAGCGGTTTTAAATGGATGTGCTGCAGTCTCAACGAGTCTGGACTATGTGGTGTGGAATATAAAGGAGCCTTATTGGTAGTCAAGTATTGGAGGAAAGGTGCTGCTCGAATTCTCTAAAAAAGGGGGAAAAGAAAGCAAGTGATGTTTGTTTTGCAGTGCATCTGTCCAGACTTTTGGCCCCTGTTCTGTATGCGGTTAGTGGGTACCTCGTCCTACAGGTATGTGCTCAGAAAAAGTCCAATTAAAGGGATACTCCACCGTTTTTTTCATATTAAACTATGTTATTCACTTAACTAAGACGAGTTGATACATACCTCTGTCGCCTCAGTGCGTGCACTCAATCGCTCTGGCGCGCGAGACACTTTGATAGCACTGTTCATTCAATACGGGCCAAGGAGAGAAGCGAGTAAACACCTCCACGTTTTTCCTATTTAAATACAGTTACTCGAGCAGTGTAACTCGAGCTAGGACGGTGACACAAAATAAAACGTTGCGCTTTTCTAAGCGTGTAAAATGGATAACTATATTCAATGGCGGAATATCACAGCAAGTGCTTGGGAGCACTTCGACTCGGCGCAGTAATATCATCCCTCGTGAAAAGTCCTCTCCCCCTCTCACTCTTCGGAGTGATGATATCACTCAGAGCCATAGAGAGAAAGAGTTGCGACACTCCCATAGACCTCCGTTGTAAAAAAATGGCGGCGCTTTTAACCGCCTACTTCCGGGATATGGAGCTCGGATTAGTTCCAAACACTGGCATTTGGCTGTTGGACCCCATTCACTTACATTGCTGCGCGTCGAGTTGTTCCAGAGGTAAGTTGCTGAAATATCGACTTCTTTTGAATTGTCAACTGTCTATATTGTATCAGAAGCCCTTTGCGATGCTTATACTGGTCTTCATTTGTATATGCACAGCGTAATTATTTATATTTTATCTTGGTTGTTCCAACCAATTTTCAAGCACTGCCTGATAGCTAGTTAACTAGCGCGACTTCACCAGTTGTGAAGGTATAGCATCTAATTAGTTCGGTAATGAATCGCTACCACCTTTATAGCTACTTTTATTTAGTTGAATTTTTGGTATATACTAACTAACTTTTCATTATGTTACGTGTTGGCTGAGTTTTGAGTGGTGAATGCTGCGCGTCGAGTTGTTCCAGAGGTAACGTAAGTTTCTGAAATATCTACCTCTTTTGAATTGTCAACTGTAACTTATATTGTATCAGAGGCCCTTTGCGATGTTTATACTGGTCTTCATTTGTACATGCAAAGCGTAATTATTTATATTTTATCTTGGTTGTTTCAACCAATTTTCAAGCACTGCCTGCTAGCTAACGTTAACGTAGTTAGCTAACGCGACTTCGTCAGCTGTGACAGTAAATCGCTACCACCTTTATAGCAACGTTTATTTAATTTAATTTTTTGGGATATACTAACGTTAAGTTAGAGCCGCTAAAGCTACCCATGCAAGCACTAAGCTTTTCCCTCCAAAAAAAATTGCCTAAAACTTATCTAAGTAATATACAGTATTTCGTTGTCACCCTGCCTCTCCAAATGCAAAACTGACATTAACAAAATGCAATAACAGCTGAAAAAGTGCTTGGTTGTGTGTTTTATTTTATATTTACCGTTCAAAAATGCAATCGCTGCTGTCTGTCCCATAGAAGAACATGACAGCCAGCGTACGTTTTGCAACTATTGGGGCTTACATGAACCACGTGACAGCCGTCGCGGCGACATCAAAGAGTGTCGCAACTCTTTCTCTCTATGGCTCTGATATTACTGCGCCGAGTCCATAGATATATGCGCCGAGTCCATAGATATATGCGCCGAGTCCATAGATATATGCGCCGAGTCGAAGTGCTCCCAAGCACTTGCTATGGTATTCCGCCATACAATATAGTTATCCACTTTACACGCGTAGAAAAGCGCAACGTTTTATTTTGTGTCACCGTCCTAGCTCGAGTTACACTACTCGTGTAACTGTATTTAAATAGGGAAAACGTGGAGGTGTTTGGTCGCTTCTCTGCTTGGCCCACATTGAATGAACTGGGCTAGTTAAGTGCTGTCAAAGTGTCTCGCGCGCCAGAGCGATTGAGTGCACGCACTGAGACGACAGAGGTATGTATCAACTCGTCTTAGTTAAGGGAATAACATAGTTTAATATGAAAAAACGGTGGAGTATCCCATTAAAATTTGCTTTATTGTCATTCTGCTATACTGTATGTGGAGATCTATAGTGGAATGAAATGTTGTGCCTCGCAGGACCACAGTGATAGATATTTAAACAACTTATATGTTTGCCTAACTTTACTAGTGAAGTGCACAAAAACCTCAGAATATTTTTCTATCTGTTGTTCTATCTATCAACGAGACTTCAAGAGATTTCCACGACGCATGCGCGAGAATTGCGATCTCCTTCAACTACTTCAGTTAAGTTCTCGCGCGTGCGCGTCGTGGAAATCTCTTGAAGTCTCGTTTCAGGCCTACAAGGAAGAAAAGGAATAGTCGAATAAAGTCGTTATTTTTGTTTGTTTCTTCGCACAAAAAGTATTCTCGTCGCTTGATAAACTTATAGTTGAGCCACTGTTGCGACATGGAATATTTAAACATTTTCTTCATTGACTTTCTGGGACGTCAGGATTCATTCCCTTAGGGAGCCTATGGAGGAGTGATCCAGCTGTCACATTTAATCAAAAATATCTTCATTTGTGTTCCGAAGACGAACGAAGGTCTTACGGGGTTGGTACAGCATGGGGGTGAGTAATTAATGACTTAATTTTCATTTTGGGGTGAACTAACCCTTTAAGGAACGTAACCTGAACTTAAAATGTGTTCTCAATTTAATTCTGAATGGCGCACAGCACCGCTGTGGTTGTTACGGCCTGTATGCAAACTACAGAGAGAAGGGTCCCGTTCCCGAAAGCTCTAAATGAGTAACATTGTCCAAATTAATCCATGCCACCCTGCTGCTCTTAAGGCAGTTTCGCTCCCTGCCCGCCGCTGGAGCCACTGCATCAGGAATCAAGCTTGCTTTACTCTTGTCTCATTTGTTGGTGCCATATGCCTTTTTATTAATTTTATGTGGGAAAGATCATGGGTAGCTCTACTTGCTCCTATTCTCTCAGTAAATGGCTACATCCCCTGATGTTTATCACTCAAGTGCCCTTTATAGCCAAATAGAAACAGATGGGCTCTGGGTGTGTTTTGCACTAATCCAAAACGCAGCACTAACCTTTATATGCAAAACCACCAAACTGGTCCCAGATCAGTGTTTAAAGGCAACGTTAACACCCACAGAATGAGGGAAAGTTGAGGACCCTCAAAGTGTTGTTTTGGGTTTTCACCAGGTTGTTCGGTATACTTATGTTCAGAAGTATACATTAAATATAAATATAAAATACAAGTATATATTAAAGCGATCAAGCATGTAGCCTATTTGGATGTTTTTGGAAGGTTTTTGAGTTACTTTTGTTTTCTGTATTGATTGTAAAGTGTCCCTGTTATTTTTGTATTATAGATAGTATTTATTAATGTTTTAAGTTAGTTTTTATTTTATTTAAAATGTTTAAGTTTTCATATAAATTTTAGTTTGGTTTACTAATTTTGTTGTGCTTTTGAAATTTTTTATATATATATATTTCTGTTTCTTTTTTTTGTGTTGTATACTTCAAATGATTTTTTTCCATTTAGTTGAGCTGTGGAAAGTGCCATATATATATATATATATATATATGAGCAATATCACACGAGTAGCAGTGTGATATCGGTGTATATAATCACGGCTGTGATTCGGTCAGAGGCACGAATATATTTATATATATATATATATATATATATATATATATATATATATATGTATATATATATATATATATTCGTGCCTACGACCGAATCACAGCCGTGATTATATACACTGATATCACACTGCTACTCGTGTGATATTGCTCATATATATATATATATATATATGCAATATCACACGAGTAGCAGTGTGATATCAGTGTATATAATCACGGCTGTGATTCGGTATATATATATATATATACACACATACTGTATATACTTAATTTCATAATCTTTCCCTCTGTTGTAAATCTTAAATCTCATCCACTTGGTTATGTATATTGAAATATGCAGTGTGAAGACACCTTGCACCAGGTTTGACGTCAATGATGGTATCTTGTGCGCCATGTGACCACAATAATAATTTCAGTCTGTTTCTCACAGAAATAACTAAATAAGCCGTATTGACTATGGTGGGGTTTTCTGTTTTTTTTTGTGTCATTTTGATACCCATCAATATCCATTCCTATTTATTTTTATTGGGATGGAGAACACATGACAATCTGCTAATTTTTTCCTTTCTGTGTTCCTTGGAAGAAATAACAGCATACAGGTTTGACAAATTCACTAAATTCCATAATTTTTCATTTTTCGTGTGTGTTTGTGTGTGATATTTTGACAGCAAGTACAGGTAATTATTTAGTGTATGCGCTCTTCATAAAATCTCTTCACTCTTCAGCCCCTTGTAATCATGCGTTCTCAGCTTTAGTTTCCATCAGGTTTATCTCACCGCCACCGAATCGTCATCACAGTAAATCTCACACACATGCTGTTCAAATCTAAGCTGATGGTGTTGCAATCTGCTGCATTTCTCAGGCAGACAGCAAACATACGAGCAACCAAAACTGATAATGACAGAACGAGCCAAACTGATTCCTAGAAACTGATTACAGAAGACTTTTAATACATCAAATCACATATTTAATATTTTAATAAACAATATACCTAGTCCCTGCATTCCTCCTTTACCCCGCACTACAAAAGAGCCCATTCACACATCCCTGTGTGCGAGTGTGTGTGCATGTGCACTCATGAGTGAAATACACACGTGGAAGAGACCTGTCAAGAATGCAGCCTTTCCGCTCCTCAGAGAGAGAGAGAGAGTGAGAGGGAGTGAGAGAAAGGAGGGGTGGTGGGTGTGAGAGACACGGGGTAGACTGGAAGAGGGGTTATTTTTTCCTCCGCTTCTCTCAGCCTGAATGGGTCCTCTCTGTGTCTGCGTGGCGGTAAGCTCTCGTTCGTTTGTTCACTCCATCCTTTCATTGAGTCACTGCATCACTGCACGTTTGTCCGTGGCATTAGCGCTGACACTTAACTAAGCGGCTGCACAGTCTTGAGATAACAGACCCTGCACGGGAAATTTGTTGACTGCGGGCCTTTTTATCCATGACATTTTCAAATTCACATTCAGCTAATCTTGTTCGTGCTCGTCAGTGCATCACGTTTACTATTACTTCGTATTGCTATTTAGTAAAAAGTGTTGTTTCTCCCTGATATCAGCTGTTTTGGACTGTGTAGGACAAGCTGCCTCTCTAGAATGTAGCCCAGCGGTGATTCCAGTTAGAGACGAAGGCCCACAGAAGTACTTCGTATTACCCGTTTATCCATTTTCATGACAATGGGATTATTGCGTGAGATTGGAAAGCATTTGTTCTGGCTGCTTTTGTGTAAATGTTGCTTTAAAAATAAACCCAGGAGCCACTGGGGACGGAGTGAAGTGAAGTCTTATGCTTGAGTGAGACAGAACTCAATAATTTACCAGTTTGGCCTGCCTTCAGGCAGCTGGGTATGGTTAAGTCTTTGTTTTAGAAAAGAAATGGAGTTAATTTAGCTTGTTATTTGGCCTAAAACTGATGTCTTTGTCTTTTTGAGAGAACAAAAGGCAGGAGGTGAACATCTGTGTGTGTGAGAGGATGTGCAGCTTCAGCACCCTTCTAACTAGGAATGTTGGTATTATCATTTTTGTTCATTTATTGTGATTCATTATACTGAGAAAAAAAAGATGTGATTTAAAATTACACAATTAATGATGGCCCTGTAGCTGAATGTGAATTTTATTACAAATCATTTTCCTACTGTCGGAGCATGACAATATGAAAATAAATAAAGTAACATATTGATTTCTGAGGGGACGGATGTTTAAAAAAAAACATGAGAACCACCATCCGGGAATAGTAAAAATATGATGCACAATATGTCAATACCACATTGGTTATTAGTTTTTATTTATTGGGATCTTCTGACATTGGATATTGAATCTTGTGTTTTTACATTTAAATAACCTTTGCCATCATCTAACACTCAATTAAATCTTTAATAACAGCATTTAATGTAATCTTTAGCAGATCTCAAATCAATATCTATTTTCATACTGTACATTTTAATGTTGTGATTCCTGAATTCACTTAATGCATTTAAAATTAGTTTTAGTGCCATATTTTTAGTGATTTGTTTTTTATAGATTTCATTATTCTATATTCTGTTAATATTATTTAGATATTTTTAGTGCAATACTTTAAAATGATTTGTATATCATTTTCAGATATTATTTTATATTGTTTAGATATTTTTTATTTATTTAATTTCATTGAATATCATTAGTGCATTATTTTATTGTATCTTTAAAATTGATTTACTTGTCATTATTAGATATCATCTTGATATTTTTTTATCTATTTAATATTAGCCTTTATCGGCCATAGCAATATTATTTTCGGCTTATTGGTATCTGTCAGAAGACTCAGAACTTTAATATTGGTGCATCTCTTGTAAAAAAAAAAAAAAAAAACATACCACAGAATGAAACATACATACTGTTCAGGGCTGCGTTTCCCAAAAGTATCATAAGCCTAAGTTGATCGTAGAACAATTGCCACCAATGGTCTCTACGATCAACTTAGTCTTACGATGCTTTTGGAAAACGCAGCCCCCGAAATGGACAAATAACTTGAAGGTATTATCCAGACACAGCTTCTTGTGATTGACAAATGAGTTGCTACTGTAAACATACTTGCAGTGCTTACTCCACCCCCAACTTTTTCTGATTGGTCCACTTGTTTTGAAACTGAAATTGATTAGTTGCGCTTTGTGTCACAAGTTGAAACAAGCATCTTAGTTTTTTTCAGCAAATATTAATATATGTGGTTAAATATTAATTTGACATATCTGATTAATTGTGATATATTGGATGAATTAATTGGCGTATCATACTTTTAATCTGATTTTAAACGTAATTGATTGTTATTATTGTTGTTCGTATGTTTGTCTGAGACTAGAAGTGGTGGGTAATAGTTCAATAGCAGATGGGATTCGTACCAGCTGTGTTGTCGGAGAGAAGAGAAGCGTGAGGGAGAGACATGGATGTAAAGAATGATGAATTGACGCATCTAGAAATGAAGTGACAAGTTCAGAGATCCAGAGGGAGAAAGAAATCTGTCAAAACCATCTTAGGAGAGGAGGGGGAAGGGTGTGAGAGAGAGAAGAAGAAGAGCAAGAGGTCATGTTTTAAATTAATAATGGAAAGAAAAGCAGCTGGCTCCACACAGGAGTTTTCAAGTGTTTGTGAGAGAAAAAGAGAAAGTGAGTAGATTTATAAGCTGAGGAGGGCAGGGCTTTTAAGGTTAAAGAAGAATTCCAGCAGAATCGTCAGATTTACGGGGTGTGTGTGTGCGCCCATGGGTCTCATCCGGTCTCATCTAGTGACAGAAGATTAACTGTGTCTGGTAGAAGCACTTCTGGTATCCTCAGTCTGAAAGTACAGGGCTGATGGGTAATTTAGAGCTGTGTTCTGCTGAAGCGTCACTCTTAATGCCTCCTCGCTCTATTAGGCAAAGCAAACCCTTACTGCCCGGCTACAGCGATTGTGTCAAATAGTAATACCATGGTCCTGAATATACAGAGAGAGAGAGAGTGTATGTTTATGGTGCTCCATACTACTAAAGTAGCTTCATGGAAATATACATAAAATATACATTTCATCATTTCAAATCCAAAGAAATCCCATTTATTTATTTACAAGACGAATAATTGATAAATGATTGTGAGTCATTGTAGCCCTTTTCAAGCAGACATTTAATAGCTATTTTATAATTATATAATAAAGCACGTGTGTCCATTATTATATGTGTCTATCATATTCATATATAGTATGTTTATGGTCAAAGAACGTCATTCAATTACCATAGTGCGAGTCCAAAAAAATATGATTTGATTTATTTATTCTTCTTGTTCTGCTGTAAAAAAAATTGAATAATGCAAAGAATATTTATGAATACAATACATATTTTCTTTTCACGTAAAATTTACTTTACATTTCACATAACATTCACATAGATTCACAATTTCAACCTTTATTTATTTATTAAACAAAAAATGACAGAATGAGCTTGAGTCAGTGTAGCATTTTTTCAAGGAGTCATGTACTTGCTATTTTTTTTGTAAAGTCTGAGTGTGTCTACTGAGAAGTGAGTCAACAATCCCAAGCTGAGTGAGAGCTGTCCAAGTTTCTCGAGACACTCGTTTTCATTTACTCTAATGATGTGCGATGACTGTTTGCGGCCATTCTGCTGTGGCGTGCGACCTCAAATGGGGAGGGGATTTAAGAAATTGTTAATTTGCTAATATGTTTCAGCGGGGATGACTGTGTCGGATTAATCTTGTTTGGTAGACAGCAAGTGTCGGCTTGTGGTGATCATGAAAGGGAGCTAAAGGCAGATTAGTGCAAGCGCACATCAAAGGGCGAGGGTGACTTCTTTCTGCACGCGGCTGGAGATTATGGCATCACTGTTGGGCAATGCCGTCATAGTTGGTGCTACACTGGCTTATACTATATTACTGTATTAAATGTATATCTTGTGTGTTGCATGAGTATATATGAGTGTGAGTGCTGACTGTGTGTATATAAGTGTGCATGTGTGTACTGTATATTGTGGTACAAGCCAAGGTCACATATATAACAGAAGAGCAAGCAGGAGGAAGTGTATGAATGGTTAAAACAATAATCCAATAGAAATGGAAGAAATGGAAATGTCCGGCTGTTAAAGAGAACAACAATTTCCTTGAGTCTCTGATAGTTCTATGTTCATATCAGGAGGTTTGCCCCTCAGGTGTTTTGCTCTGAGTTCAGTGTCCTGCTCGTCGGCTCTGTAGGAAAGCACTGGTGACAGCAAATACAGTGACAGAGGAAATCATTGAATTATAGATGACAGTGTGGATTAACCTACAGGTCAAAATGTGGCTGGTTAGCATTGCCTGGTTAGACCCTACTGGCAGACGCTGTTAAGACACTGTCTGGCTTCGAAGAGCATTTTCTTTATTGATGGGCATTCAAAAGAAGCCATGCATGTTCACAAGTTTGGGGTCAGCAAGGATGCATTAAATTGATCAAACGTGACAGTAAAGACATTTATAATGTTGCAAAAGATTTCTATTTTAAACAAATGCTGTTCTTTTGAACGTTCTATTCATAAAATAATTCTGAAAAAAAATGCACTGTTCTCAACATTGATAATAAAAAATGTTCTTCTGCTGAAAATACGGCTTTGCTATCACAAGGATAAATTACATTTTAAGATATTTTTCAATATATTTCACGGTTTTACTGTTTTGACTGTATTTTTTTATCAAATATTGAGTTCTTAATGACATAAAATAAGAGAAAAAGACACAAAAAACAAATGAACTTTAAAGGGGTCATGAACTGCATTGTTTATTGTTTAATAATGTTTCCTGGGGTGCACTTATAATGTTAGTATGATTTTTACATCAAAAATAGTCATAATTTAGAAATATATTTTTCCTACCCTGATTTTAGCCCTCTGATTTGAACGCTCTGATTTGAAGGGGCGTCTGTTGTGAGACTTCAGTGTAAACACCCACTGCTGTGCATAAGACATCTTTGCATAAGAAATAGCTTTAGAATAGATTAGTTTTACATGTGGAACATCTTTTAGCACGGTTTTACTATTACAGCTCTCAAGGTTAACTAATTGTGAAAAGTGTTGATTATAGCATTATATTAGATCTATTGCATTATATTTAGATTGTGGCATTGTAGCCTATCACAGACATGTTGAGTGCATGAGAGATTTGTTGATTATAACGGGAGTTTGAGCGAGAGTTCAGAACTCAGTCACTGATAAACTCACACTGTTTGATTGACAGCTCCAGCGACTGTAAAGGTTACATTCTTTGATCGCTTTTTATATAATTTAATCACAGTTTAAATAACAGATTATTTTCATCCTACTAAGAGAAACAAAGTGAAGTTGACCGTTTGATTTACTGACACAGACAAAGAACATCTGACTGTACACGAATCATGACATATCAGAAATCACTGGTCACAGATCAGGCATTAGAATGAACAGTTTCTTACATGTTGTGGCAATACTGTCGAGTCCATATCGTAAAAGTCTGTTTGCAAAGCCTGCGCCGAAATTGCAACTGATTTACCAAATAATCCACAATGAAATGTACCGAACAAACAAATAATGCTCAACAGACATTCACATTGTTGAAAATAAATAACCACATTCCTAGCATTAAGATCCTTTGGAATGATCCACTGATCGCCCTTGACTCCTCATCATCTCACTAACACACCAGTGGGCGGGGCCAAAGTTGCAATGATAAAGTAGGCGTTGATTTTCTTCTGCAAAGGTGGTCTATCACCTATCTATTACATAGACACATTCCACAGTCGTTCGCTGGGCTTGGTTACAATAAAAGCTGTTTTTGGACTAACAAGGAAGTTTTCAGTTCTGAAACTTACAGGATATTCTATAGTATGATGACCTCTTAAATGTCAAAAGCTCAAGTAAAATTTTATTTCTCAATTCATGACCCCTTTAACATACAGTTCTGTCAGGACCACTATTGTCAAATCCGATCGACAATTAGCATACAGGATTGGCGGTATGGTTCTGTTCTGGGCAAGAACTCAGAGAGCAGCAATAACCCCCCTTAGGGTAAACAGAATAGAACCAACATGAATGTATTGCAGATATCATTAATTCATTTTACTGTACAACATAATTAGGGAATTTTAGTCTGATTCAGGGGAATCAGAATGCCAAATCCTGACTGACGAGAGGAGGAGCTGGGGATGGAGGAGGGAATTGGCTCCTGAGAAACGCGATAGCTGCTGAAAATACTGTAAGAGCTTATATATGTATACAGTGATAGGCGTCGTATTCCTATAGGTAGACGTGGATGAGCTGAGAGTCAGCTGATGCGAGCTTGACTAACGTGACCTGCCAGAACTGACGCTACGCTTAATGCTCACTATTGTCAACTGGACTGTTCTATTTTGCTTGAAATCTATTTCTACAAATAATATCATGCTCATGTTCAATGTTTCCTGCATAATGAATTAGCACAGCTGCTGTAAATATATTTTGTCTAAATATATTAGACAAAATATAGACCAATCCTGTCCAAATATGGCTAAAGAAGACTTTCTGGTAGATTAAAATGAATGACGAGAATGTTGCAGTCACATCGCAGTACTAGCGTTCATGTGATCACAGTCCCGTTACCCTGCAGACAGGCATCAGCTGAATCACGTTGCTGTACAATAGCGTGCAGACGTGACTGTTTGCTCTGTGCTTGTGTAAATTAACATTTTTGATTAGACATGATCAGTGAGCTTTAAGCTTCAGTTTCCCTGTGGCCTTATTTTCAATCCTGACTTGCTCTGAGGTTAATTTTACACCCTTGTAAAGTGTGGAGAGTAATTGCTGCATATTTCATAGTGGGAGAATGGGATTAAAAGAGAAGCTCATTTGTTGATCAAAATGATCCATCTATTACACTTTTTAGCAACTTGTTAAAACTATAAATGGCAGCACTATCTTTTGCACTCTGAAATATTGTTATTATTTATTAAAATAACACCAGGTAACTTTTGCTCTCGGGGTCCCCCTATAGTTGGGAAACATTATTGTCCTCTACTACTGTCGTAAACTCTGTCATCCTACACGCACGTGCATTTGTTGACAATCATGATAGCCCTGAACACTGTAGGAGGAGGAGGTCACATGCAGGTGTTCTGCTTGTGTCGCGTGTGAAATGTCTTCATCCCAGGTACAGTGGCATATATTTCAGCATGTCATATGAATATAATTTCATGGCTTTTATTTTTTTTCTAACGACAAATGATCGCGATGATCACGTTTACAAGCCAGCGTCATTATAGTAGCCTAGTCTATTGGTTACCGTTTTACTGAATCTATATGATACTTCAATGCAATGTTTGAGTGGTAGATAATAACCATATATCGTCAATATTATAATATCAAGCTACCATAAATTAATCTGCACATTTTACAAATCGATTTGCATTATAGCTTGAGGCAAGACAAATAAACAAATATCACAGACATGTTAGGTATCCTAAAATATGATTTTGTACATCTTATATATTTACTTGCAAGAATGTAGCCCCTACCAAACTTGTACACGCCGTTTAGACATAGGCTTTCATTTGATTTTTTGATTTTATTTAGTATTGCACAAGAACAACATGAGGGTGGAAATTCGTCATCCGAAAAAATTGCGACAAGAATCCCATTTGCCTCTGTAGCTATCAATAATCGGAAATTACACAATCAAGTAACTTTACACATGTAACAAATGAGAAGCTATGAACACAATGATAATATTAATAATCTTCCTCCTTTCTTTGTACATGTTGAGTAGAGTACACTTTTTAGGTCAAACATTTGCTATTTGCATTTCATCGATTGCAAAGTTCAAATCAGAACGAGAATGCTAGCGATAGCTAACCATCAAAAACTAGAATATCATTTACTAGCTACCAGATTGATAATTCGCTACTCTACTATCATTACTTGATTCATGAAGATAAACGGAGGATAAGATAGCTTCCGTAACATAGTCAGGCAGACAAAAAAAACAAAGAGATAGTATGCAAGCATGACAGCCAAGTCCGCATCGGTCGGGCACCCCTCCTCCTCCTTCAGCTCACGCCAGCGAGAAAACGCTGGCCCAATGTTTATCCTCGTTCTGCCTTTAACATGATCACTTTCTCTTTTTCTCTTTTTGCTTTGCTCCGATAAGACCTTTGCTTTCTTGTTTTTCTGTGCTCCTTCGGCTATGACTATAACATTTGGCTCGCACGTCCGATTTTAAGGAAGTGGGGGTGGTGGTGGAAGTGACGTATATGCCGTAAAGCAGTCGAATTTTGTAGTTCTCTTTGTTCGCCGGTTACTACCCGAAACCCGAAGTTTAAAAGTACGATTAAAAACGCTACAGACCCCGTCAGGCTATGGCAGACGTGTCATTCAACCTATTGTAAGTCGATGTACCATCACAAGATACTTGGAAATATATTATGAAGGTTGACAAGTTACCTAGTGCTGCTTTAATAATAGCAAGTACTTAAATCTGTGTGTGCTTGCCTCATTAAAATCAATCAATATGAATTTTTAGCAACATGCAATTTTGTATTTTGACCACAGATGGCAATAGAGAGGCCAAAGTTTTGCAACCTTTAATTTCTACTCTCAAACTATAGCCTGCTGATTATTTTTTCATATTAAGGTTTTCATATTAAATAATTAACATTAATATATTTATAAAATTTAAATGTTTATTTTAAAAATATTCTGTTTTCTTTTGTATAATCAATTTTAGTGCTGTGTTGGTTCAATGTCCAATCAATTTCCAAGATAATCTAGTTAACATCCGCTGAAATCAATAGTTTCATGTTAGTTAAAACACAAATACTGAATTATCTGAATTAGTTGTGTGAACCACTATAAAGGAGGTCAAGTTGCTGTGAATGATGACGGCAGTATTCAGCACAATGGACAGCTCCCTCTATTCATCCTCTAGCTGGGACAGCTTCCTGAAGTGCAAGTATGTAAATGTGTTTCCATCTCAATTGTTGTTGGGTCATACTTCAAGTCAGCTGTGTTTAAAGGTGCAATATGCAGGATTAAAAAGGTATTGACTCATTCAAAAATAATGCTTCCCAGTCATTACTTATGGTCCACTAGAGGTGTGCGGTGGTGTTTGTGTCTACAGAGACACTGCCCTGTGGCTGTATATTCATATTTTCTTTTTGCTGTTCTCGGGTGTTTCTGGGCTGCAACCTTTGGCCAGTGGGTGTGTCGCTCCAGCCAATAACGATGTGCGGTGCAGGTGAGGGTGGGAAGTTGTTGTATCTCAACACAAAAACAGTTCACCAATGTTGTTATTGAATTGTTGACTGCTATCTGTAACTCAACAGATTACTGGTTGTTATTATTGTAATTATGTTTTTATGATGACACGTAATTATTAGCGTCTATTAGCAAGCTAGACTGAAGATAAACGCGCTCGCAAATTACAGCCAGTCATCTAACTATTAGCATAACTGTTATTTCATACACAAAAAGTGCTATTTATGCATGATAAACAAAAAATAATTGCAAAAGAGCTCACCACTCATCTGATATCATGTCAGGTAGAGGGCTTGAGCTTCTGGTGGTGTTTTGCTAACGAGGAGGGTCCAAGTTTAAACGTCGTGTTTACAGACAATAACTGAAAATCTTGCATACTGCACCTTTAAACACACCATTCAAAAGTTTGGTATCAGTAAGATTTTTTTTTAATAGAAATAAAAACATTTTTTAACAAGGATGCATTAAATTGATCAAACGTGACAGAACATCATAGAACGTCAGTTGAGAAAGGCATATAGTTCATTATAACATTGTAATATACATAATTTACCCGCTATATTCCCTATGTACCTGATTTTTCATATTAACCGAAAAATATACTGATAACCTGGCTTCTCTTGAGACTCCTCTATATCAGAGCGGTCATAGGTAATGATATGCTAAAGCCCGCCCGCTCTGATGTGATTGGTTACAAGGTAGTTTGTGACGCCAGAAACACTGTTGATTTCAAACCCTGTTTTTAAGACTGTCTTTGATTCACTGCAGTTTTAAGGAGAAAAATACTCAGCAATGGTGACATGAATTTGCACATGGTTTGTCTTAAAGATTTTCACCACAGGAGGTCTTTAAAATAATATTAGCTCTAGTGTTTATGTGTGTACTTGTGTATGTTTATATTGTATATGTGGATATATGATGCTACAAACCCCTCAGAGGTACTGTGATCCCTCCCATCTTGCGCCAAATCCTGTAAGACAGTGTGAAACCTCGGTCGCCATGGCAACGCCACTCTTGACTCTGGCTCACAGCAACCCCTCCCACATCTGTTTCTCAGCAACCGTCACCAAGCAACTCTCTCCTCTCATCCCCGCCTTCCTCTCCCCTTCTCTGAGTCTGCCTCTTCCAGAGAGAGTGACAGCATCGAGAAGGAGGGATAAAGGGTGGAAGCAATGGGGAAAGAGAGATAATGATTAAAAAAGAGAGAGAGGGGGCAGTATACTTACAAAGAGAGAAGGATATGGATAAAAACAAATGATGAGCAAGAGATAAGTAAACAG
This sequence comes from Tiaroga cobitis, assembly GCA_030578255.1. Lineage (NCBI taxonomy): Eukaryota > Metazoa > Chordata > Actinopteri > Cypriniformes > Leuciscidae > Tiaroga > Tiaroga cobitis. The sequence goes on along the minus strand of CM060598.1, from coordinate 44,401,814 downwards.
GGTTACAGTAATGGACAAATAGAGAGTATAGCGAGAATAATAAATGCAGTGAAATAATGAAGTAGGAACAGACAGGGTTGAAAGTGTCATGCTTTATTATGTATGGAACAAGATTGTGAAAACATTTCCAGGTCACCATTCACTCCAAAATCAAACGAAAAAATAACGTAAATTATATGTATGATGAATTATATATTTTTTAAAGTGCATGGCTGCATTTATTTGTTTAAAAATACAGTAAAAACTGTAATAATTTAAAATGTAATTTATTCCTGTGATGGCAAAGCTGAATTTTCAGCATCATTACTCCAGTCTTCAGTGTCACATGATCCTTCAGAAATCATTCTAATATGCTGATTGGATGCTTAAAACACATTTCCTATTATCAATGTTAAAAACAGCTGTGCTGCTTAATATTTTTATGGAAACGGTGATATCTTTTTTTTCAGGATTCTTAGATGAATAAAGAGTTCAAAAGAACAGCATTTATCGGAAATATAAATCACATGTAACATAATAAATGTCTTTACTGTCACTTTTGATAGTAGTTTATATGTGCTTAATTGTCATTAAAATAATATCACAATGTTATATCGCATTTTTTTTTCTTCTGGTTGCTCTCTCTCTTTCTCTTTATTATTTCTTGAGTTGTCAGGTTCTGATATGTACACTATTATAAAAAAATAATGTTAATGTTTTCATCTGTGTTAATTATGCAGAAATCATAATCTAAAGTGATGTCTCCATTCCTCTCAGCTGGTTGAACTTGCTGCGTTCTGAAGCAGAGACTTTCTGATAGCTCAAATGACCTAGTTAGACTTTATTAATATTGCAGTCAGCAGCACGTTGTAGCGTTGTTCTTTGGGAATCATGAAAGGGGAAATGCGAGGAGAATGACGTTGACTCCGCCCACCACGGGAGGCTGGTAGAGCACAGTCATGAAGCATCATGTCTGTCCAATCATGTGGAGGTACGCATCACGTGGTGCCCTTGTGACATTAAAATAGACTGAGTGCTGCATGAGTAGTAGCTCAAAGCACATTTAGATGATGTGGGTCTACAGTTTTTCAGCAGGATGGCTTCAACAACATTTGTATTATGCAATAGACAACTCATCAATGTGTGCAGGAACAATATGATTATGGTGACACTTCATACTGTACACCTAGAATGAGAGCATTTGCGGTGATGTGTTTTCTCAGTGTGAAAGCATGAAACTTAGCTGTCCATATGAGCTCTGTTCATTTTTGTAAAATGAAGCATGACTGTATTTTGTTTGCCATCGCAAGAGGGTGAGAAAGAGAAGGTGATTGTGCAATCATTCAGCATGTGCACCCAAAAATGAAAATTCTGTCAGTAATTACTCACCCTCATGTCGTTCCAAACCCGTAAGACTTTCGTTCATCCTCGAAGCACAAATGAAGATATTTTTGATGAAATCTGTGAGATTTCTGTCCCTCCATAGACAGCTACACAACTGAGCGTTTTTGTCCGAATTTTCAGAGAAGACACGATCGCTTTATATAATGAACAGATTGAATTTATGCTTTTATTCACATAAAAACATTCTCACACATTCATTCTCGTGTGTTACGCAGGACTTTTGAGAACCAATGAGGTTTGTTCTCGCGCATCAAGCAGGTTCAGTTGAGCTTCTGTTCGTTGATCAATGTTTATATGTGAATGAAGTTCAATCTGTTTATCATATAAAGCGATCGAGTCTTTTCAGAAAATTTGGACTATGCCGCTCAATTCATATGGATGAGTTTTACGATCTCTTTATGAACTCTTTGAAGCATCCAAGTGGTAGTTGTGTTGGCTGTCAATGGAGGTACAGAAAGCTCTCAGATTACATTTGTGTCATTTGTGTTCCAAAGATGATAGAAAGTCTTAAGGGTTTGGAACGACATGAGGGTAAGTAATTAATAACAGAATTTTCATTTTTGGATAAACTATCCCTTACATTGTTTTACAAAAATTGTTTTACAATTTTAATTGGTTTAATTGAAAATATAGCCTATCTACACTGAAACAGTTTGGAAACAATGTTCACTCAGAAATTATTTTGAAAGAAATGGCAAGTGACACATTGAATTAAACATGAAATATTGAAGTAGAAAGACTGAAAGAGTATTTTCTTGTATAATTTTGTTCTGTTTACAACTTTTTAAAAAAAGCATTTTTTTACAGTACAGTAGGCCAAAACACCTCATAGGAACATGAAAAGCCAGCACATCCAACAATATTTATGTGTTGTTATCGATGCCCTTGCTGTTTATTATGCTGCATTTTAGCAATTATGGACAGGAATTTAGCTAACTCATCAATTCTCATTCATGTTCTTAAAAATAACACGCAAGAGTCTGATGAATGGCAAAATGTAGGTCATGAGACTCCTACAAATGTAGGCCATAATTTTAGTTTCTATTTTTAAATGTTAATGAAAAAAATCAATGAGAATTCCCCTAGAATTAATTTGGTTTGGACATGCACAGATTTAAATTAATAAATTAAATTTTAACAGTAAGTATTTGTGAAGTATCCAAAGAAACAAACTTTTCCTGTCCTGGAAATCACAATTTTAATATGCTAGGCCAGGGCCTGATACTTCCAGGTTTGCCATGACCGTATGAACCCTGAAGAAAAGAGAAAGTGACACAGGAGAGATGAAGTGAACAGAACACTGAGCAGCTTGTGCTGAAGAATGAGACAGATGACAAATATGGGGAGAAGGCATAAAAATGGTGGCTAATATGGAATATGATGAATTATATAAAGCTGTCCTGAGGCCAGGGAGAAAGATGGAGACAGAGAGAAAGAAATATCACCAATCACTCCTGTGTTTTGATGTCCATGTGAAAGGAACGAGACTGCTCAAGATGAGAAGAGACTTGTCACAACAGAGTGGGTTGAAAAGTCTCTCTCAGCGTACTTCAATGCACAAGTCCACTGACAAAACGAAAAACATTAATTAATAAATGGCAGATGTGCAAAATGAGGAGAGAAACGTAGAGTGATACATCCACACTATTAAATATAAAAGTGTTTTTTTTTTGGCATGGTTCCATGAAGACATTTAACATCCACAGTACATTTCCAATGCAATTAAAGTGGAAAAGGGTTCTTCAGATTATTAAAATGTTCTTCACACTAGAAAAAAAAATGGTTCTTTGGGGAACCCAAAATGGTTCTACTATGGAATCACTGCACAAAAACGCCGTTTTGGCACCTTTATTTTTAAGAGTTTACTTTGAGAAGTGGCGCGAACTGAGTGATAGCATTGACCACCAGATTGACACCATATGGTTCCCCTGGACCGCGCGACGAAATGGACGAATCGAGATGCGACTCACACAGATTATGTCACATGACACTCTGATTGATCTTAATGGCACCGAACAGAGCCTGTCAGAAGAGTCGATGCAATGTTGCCTGAGGTGCGGATCATGCGCTGCGAACAGGAAGCGGTTTGCCAAGCTCGGCTGGCACTGGCAGACGCGTTTTCGCGCCCTTACCGCTGTGTCACGCTGGCTGCACGAGCCTGAAGAGATTCAAAGGATTGGGAGAGAGAGAGATGGAAAGAGGGGGAGGAGGAGGAGAGAGGGTGGCCAAGGATGAGAGAATGAGCTTCTCATCATCTCCTCGCTAATGACAGCACATGAAATCGCAAATCATGCCTTTTAAAGTGAATCCTACTCCGCGCGCACGCCGCGAGGGACGCTGTCAGCGCTCGAGCCAAATTAGCGATCAAATGAAATAGCGCTTGCGCATCCGGACGTGTTTCTCTCGCAACAATGTGGTGCATCAACTGTGCGTCGGATAAGACTCCAGCGATTCTTCATAACAAGCTTGTGTACTGGTAAGACGCAATGTTATGTTTTTTTGAGGGGGGTGACACGACTGGCTGGAATTGTTTGTTGTCTTGTGCTAAGTGGATTTTAATGTATATGTTAGAGTCGTTCATTTAAATGACCCTGTTATGAAGCATCACTGGAAAAATAAAAACCGCGCAATATGCGTGTGCGCGAGTCCTCTGTTTATTGTAAATGAAAGCGCATCTTTAGCCGCAGAGAAAACGCTTGAGGCCAACGAGTCAGAAGAAACCACTACCAAAAACAGTCAGTTATGCTTTTAAATGGTAGTACTACGTGAATACCTGTAATGTACAGAGTTATGAGCTTGTGCAGTGGTCTCCGTTTTTGAATGCATGTTCTTGGCAATGACTTGTAGGTCACAAGTTCCCTCAACACAGGATCGCCCTCATTTGAAAACAAGTGTAATACTGACTCACGCTTGAATAATTTTTCCTCTTTTATGAGTGCTGTACTGTACATATTGAGATGACTGTTTTATATTCAAACATTTTACTGTCGAATGACATTTTTGAAGCTTCCTTTGGATTTGGTATAACCTGTTTGAACACACTAAAGGTAATTGTGTGTGGTGGCCTTTTGAAATGAGGAAGCAGAGTCCATGGTCTGTTTGTTTGATTGTTTGTTTATTGTTAGTCTAGTGTAAAATAACCATTTTCATTTGATTTTTACCGTTTCTGGAGCCCATTTGACACAATTAACAACCCAATTCTCCACTGTAAAAAAAATGGGAACTTAAAGAACTATTTCTACCTGATTTAACCCAAATGAGTTTTGTTTGTATAAATTTATGTATTAGTATTAAGTGATTATAAAACATTTGTGAATTTAATAACTATTTAGATGATAACATTTTTTCAATGTACATTTTATGTTTATATTAGCATCATTTTATTTGAGTATTTTTACTTTTTTTAATACATTTTCTCAATTTGTACTACAGTACTAAGCACTTAAAAAGAATTTGTGTTTGGCTATTTTTATTAAGAGTCACCTTTTTTGGACCATTATTTGTTAACAAAAGCTATCCGACAGGCAGAAATCATGTTCATGGATGAGCTAATATATTAAAGTTTTATAAATGTTACTGTGGTATTAAGCAGGGCGCAGCTGAGACCCTGTGGCATTTTACGTTGCTGTTTATGCTTCTATGCAGCAGTTGGCCACTGCCGCTCCTTTCGTTTTGTTGTTTATGTTTATTTTACTAGTCATTTTACATGTAATGTCCACCTGCTTCTTCCCTGAACTTGAACTTTGTTACAGTTACGTTTGATCACTTAAATTCACATTATTATTTTAATTTTATTTCATTCTAATGAAACAGCCACAAGTGCTGAATTAATACTTAAAGTGGTCACTTTATTTGATGAATTAAAGTTGTGGGGTAACTGTTTTACTTGGTCAATACTAAAAATACATTTGAGTGTGTTGAAAGTTATGCTAATCTGTGCGTTCGCTCGGTGGGTGCTATGAGACACTTGTTGCACATTGCAGTAAACTAGATCGATATTAGAATATCATATTAATAAAAGCTGAATCACTTGTGTTGCTAAATAACATGCAATTAGTTTTTTCATATATTGTATACTGTTACAAATAAAGCAAAAGAAAACAAGAGATTCAAACAATAAGACTAATGATGTTTTCTGTCGATAAAGGTATCCAAACAGTTGCTCACCTGTCTAATAAAACACGTAACATATTAAAGCATCTTTGGTGTTTCCATTGTTTTTACGGAAGTAAAACTCGAGGGATATAACGTGGCCATTGACACGCTACGTAAAGACACGGGCTGTTACATTGGTTAAAATGGTTGATTTCTCTGGATTTAAACATTGTTGGAAATGTAATTAATGTAAATAATAATGTAAGTACACAAGTCAACACAATTTATAATATTGTTCTAGTGGTTTTTGGAGATTTTAATCCAAAAATCTTGGATTAAAGTCATCTTTTCAAGTTTACAGCACTCTAATGTGACCTGAAGTGGTGATGTCTGAGTGAGTTGTTCACTCTTCATTCATTTACACCAGTATGTTCGATTTAGTTCAATTTAGGGACTGGTTGTGAGCATGAGAGGTAGGGATTATCACATTGACAGATTTATCGGCCAATCGTAGCATATTTTGTCATATTTGTTCTTTTTTTTTTTTTTATTGTACTGTCAGTTATTTTGAGGAGGTGCTGCCTCTGTTTCTTCTTCATAAAACGCCCCTATCTGAAGGAACATGCTGTGTTCCTTAATGCTTCAAACCTCATGTTCTTACTCTGAGTATCGGAAGTATCGGATACAGCAGCCAGATTTGAGTCCTGTCAAAAAGCATGATAAAACTCTTTAGTACATGGTGCAGTAAAAAAAAGGCTGTGGTGTTTTCTCTGGGCTCTCTCTCTCTCTCTCTATTTTTCAGCTGGTGGTTGGTCTTCTGAATCCGCTAGTCCTCTCGTGTGAGGGGTTTAAACGGTGCTGGAGAGATTTCAGCTCTTTTACAGGCTGCTGAGAGTTACAACACTGTCAAAGAGGCAGCGAGAGACTGAGTATGTGAGAGAGAATCACTGTTCTTCAGCAAGTGTTCTGCCAGTAAGTTGGTCTTGTAGTTTTTTTTCTTTTCTCACTGTTGCCGTCATGATGGAAGGATCTAGAGGACTGTCATCCATTGCAATAAGGAATTATTTATTAAGCGCTTCATCACTCTTGTTGCATGATAGTAAGTGAATGTAACCAGACGAGCAGGCTATTATTCCTGTGCAAGGCCTTCAGATTCATACTCTGACCAACTGTTTTCCAGTTGAATGCTGTATTGAATCTTTGAGCATAGTTTTAGCTTTATGAACTTTTGAACATTGAGCAAAGGGGTGGGCGGTATGCCGGTAGACACGATTAACCAGTAGAAATTTGTCAACCGGTAGAGATTTTGGACTATCATCTATATCACAGTTATGCTCATGTGATATGCTCTGTGTTGCGCTGTCACTAAAGCTGATCACTTAAATGTGTTTTAAGCAACATGGTTTAAAAACAAGTGATTTGAAACTGTTGTGTGCATGAAGCAGCGAAAGAGAACTCGTATCGCTAAAGCTGCTGCTCAGATCGTGCGAGTACTGAATGAAGTTGAGCTTGAACAGTCAAATACACACATTTATGTGTCAAAATGCCCGTCTTTGCAAGTATCCTCGTAAACAGTCATTTATGTCTTAAGTGATCATGAACAGTTGAGAAAGAAAACGCATGTAGAACAGTATTGGATCCGTGCATTCGCTCTTAAAGTGACAGCAGCCTAATAAACCTGCTGCAGCCTGTCATTAATGTTAATCAAACAACAAAAGAGAGAAGATCTCTCACTGTTTTTCACTGAATCACTTTTGGAACTTTAATGAGAATAAATGTATATTTATTTTACATAGTGAAGACTATGCAGTGTTTTTTACACAATTGATGTAGTATTTATTATTTCTAGTGATTGAAGTTTTTCAGGTTCATTTGTGTCTTTGTTCTATTGTAGTTTGTCCTATTGCTTGTAATTAGTTTCTTTGTTCTTATTTTATCAGACTGTTTTATTGTCTTCAATAAGCTTGAGTTTTTTTTTTAGTTTTATTAGTTTTAGTTTAACGAATTATGAAATTTCAATGGTATATATTTTTTTATATCATAACCTTATTTAAAGCAACAAAAAAAGCCTTTGAGCAGTATATGAGTTAAAAAATGCTAAAGATTTCTTCTAAGCTTTGACCTTTCTCTCACCCTCTCTTTCTAACCCCCGGCTATGTGTCCCGCTGTATCAGCCTTGGTCCTTTCCTGTATGTTTAATGCATTGGATTTGAGCCACAGTCACAATTTTCATCTGCTTTATCTTTAATCACACTAATTCAGTTTTTCCTTCTGACTATATTTATGTTTTAGCTCAGCGCAAAGTTTCTTTCTTTTCCATGTTTACATGCACAGATTTTAGTTTTAGTTTTCTCTAGTGCATCACATTAATTTCAAACACAAAAGTGGCATGTAGGAGAAAGAGACTAAAAAAAGTGACTAAAAAAAGTTATGCTACTCAGCATGGCATCTCAGTGAATAATTGGCATGTCTTGCCTTTCTAACATGTCTAAAAATACATTGCTAACTTTACTTGGTGAGAGCCGTAAGTCTTGAATTAACAGTTCATGGCATGCCCATTTTAGTGTTCGAGATGTGGGCTATATTGTGCACACAGATGCGAACTTAAACTGTCCTCTCTCTTTCAAGTAATGTTGGGATTCAGATTAATATTATTGAAGTGGTTTGTTTGAGGGGTTCATGTGAATCAACCTGTGCAGAAACTATTGACTGATTCATCTGAGTCCTTTTGCGCACATGCTTGAATTTAACATTTTTGTATATTTAGTTAAATGCTCCGGTTTCAAAATTTGTCTAAATAATTCATTTGCAAATGTATAAGTTCTAAAATGGTAAATTATTGAACAAATTTTTGGATCAAAAGATCCAAGTTTCTAGGATGAATTAATTCAAAGTTATTAGCCGCATTTCCATTTGATCACCATATGAGGCAGAAATATATGTGTATGCGATTCTAAAGGCTACATCACATTTCTTTAGAAAGAGTGAGCATTTCTATTTATTTTCCACGAAATTATGCGATCTGAGGAGGTTTGAGTGATCTCTCCCGTCTCACTATACTGTTATGCTTTCAGACAGAGAAAACATGAGCTATACGAGTCACCTCGAGTGCATGTTTTTAATGATATGTATGCGGATGCATTAGTCCGGTATTAACAAAGGCTCAGGGAAGAGACAGAGAAAACATGAAACCCGTTACCAATAAATACACGATTATAATCATAAATGATTTGTGTACATTCTTCAAGCTGTCTCTGGTATTTTCCATAAACATAGTATTTGTATTTGTTATCGCAGTGGTTGGCATACTGTAAGTAAACATGATATTGTATCAGTATTTTTCAAAATGTTGTGATGGATTTTTTTTCTAAATTAATAAACTCTATTTTAAACTAATCATAATTCTAACATCTAACATTACTTTTCCTACAGGCCTAACATTCTAACACTTGAAAAAAATGTTTTACTTTAAGGTTGATGTGTTGAAACCACTGATCTATATAGAATGACATTATATAGATCAGTGGTTGAAACCAGTGGAAACTTTGAGATGCTGGCTAGACAATATAAAAAATATAATAGTCTCATGACATTGAGTACCGGTAATTAAATTAACTTCTAACCTCTTTGATTTTTTCAATGATTTTGAGATCTAAATTTTGTCTGCCAGGAACAGAGGGCGAAGTGGGGCCTTGTTTTGAACAGATTGAACCAATCATATTGAAGGAAAACAATCATAAGTAATATGCCATGTTGTTCTTACTGTTGTATATATCTATCCTATAAAACCTGATGTATTCTTCTTTCTGTTTGGGATTCTCTGATAATTGTTCCAGAACTCTCCCGGCCGCTGAAGTCTGTCTGGTTATTACTGCGCAGCAAGTTAACAGATTAGTGAGACACTAAAGATCTTATTCCCGAGTGATAGTGTCAAAAGGAGCGAGATGTCGTTCGACTCAGTGTGAGACTCTTAGGTGGGGTTAGATGCGGTCAGGTACTAACTATAATTCTTAGACATTTTATGTGGTCAGAATAGCTAGTCAACTAGGCGTCAACCAACGAGGAGAGGGGAAGTCACCCGAGTATAATTTTGCAGATGTCAGGGTCACTTGGTTCAACTTAACTTAAAATTCTACCATAATGTGTAAGCCTTTGGACTTAAAAGCCTTAATGGGGTTGTTTTGTGCATTCCTGTGATTGCAAATAAATGGAAGCGGGTGCAACCGAATAGATATTTCTCTTTTTATGTGAAATGGTAAATATCAGTTTGATTCAGCATGATTGATGTCTCCTGACTCAAATGAATAAATTACTGTCACTGTACCATTTTTATTGTAAAACATTGGTGAAATATTGATGCTGAAATCTTAAAGGTGCCATAGAATGCATTGATACAATATTTTAAATTGTTCTCTGATATCTACATAGAAGGTATGTGGCTTAGGTAAGGGCAAACATTCTCCAGATACGGTTTTACATGTCCATTGACAAGCCTAGGATTTGTCCCTAGAATGAAATGGGCTGTTATTACCTTATTTGGAAGGGTCATGAATAATAATATTAAACTCTGCTCTGATTGGCTGTTTCACAGATTTGTACGCAGGAGCTGTGATGTACTCTAAAATACAAACGTTCAAAATAATCATACTTCAGTTCTCAAACAAAAAAATATTTGATCAAATTGACTAGATGCATTGTCAAATGACAATCGTTTCAACTTAAGTGGTGGAGAAGGTCACGTTAGCTAGAAGGAGCGAGTGAGCTATCTGTAAGCAACCAAACAAACCTAGTTAGCTCCTGAGTTGTTGATGAAATATAGGCTAAATTATAATACTACCTTACAAAAGGGACTGACTTATAAATCTACAAAATACAACTGTAGATACATCTATGACAACACAGCCAGGAAATAATATTAACCTCCATGTAAATAGGTTGTCATACTATTACGTTAACGCTTCAACAGTCAAGAAGTGGATAAAATCACTACTTACTGCTTGCGGTAGGGGTTGTAATGGCAATATAGTTGGAATTGCCCCCTTCTTCAGTATCAAACGCTGAGCAAAGCCTGCTAGATATTGTTAGAAAAACTGTCAGTGGTGAAGTGGGAAGAGCAAACTAACAACTTTGAATTAAAATGGTGCGGTATCCTGCTGTAGATAAACATCAACCATGCCTGTTGACAGTTCTGTTCTGTGGGAAGGGTATGAAAAGTGCTCACATCCCCTGCACAGCCTGAACATAACATTTATATCCATGATCTGTCATTTTCGCTATTGTCCTTGCTTTCTTCTTCACATACCTGCAGAACTTCTGATGATTCGGCTGTGCAGGTCCATGTTAATACTACCTGGCCTAGAACATGGGCTGGTATGCAAATTTGGGGGGCGTAAATATTAATGATCCTGACTGCAACCTCACAGTCGGCTGTTTTTTAGTGGTCTTTTGCACGCACGAGAGATTGACATTTAAAGGAGGAAACAATGGTGTTTGAGGCTCATAGTATGTCAGTTCCATGTAAAGAACTCTTAGTATTCAACTATGCCAAGGTAAATACAGTTTTCCATTCTATGGCACCTTTAAGTCTTCTGTCATGCTCATTTTGTGATCTAGCTCGTTTTCAGTCAGCTGGTGAAATGGCGGGGTTGTTTGACTTGATTCTATGGAGGTGTGTTAAGGGTGGGGTTTATGGTAGCGCTACAGGGATACTGGCCCGACAGTGGAAATACAACTTGATTTTGGCCTCTGTGCTTGAGGTCTGAGGCTATTGGCCCCGCCAGGCACTTTATCAGCCCTGGCTCGCTCTGGCCCGACAGTGGAAAAAGCTGCTATTGAGGTCTGATTGTAATAATGTATTATATAAATGTAACTGTCTTTTTTCTGTATAGACATTATTTAATATATTTGGATCAGCTCAATTCCTGAACTTTATACCTGGTTTTGTTTGAGTTAGTCAGATTATTTGCCTACTGTCTATATTTAGACACTAAATTATGTCATTATTAATCTTTCTTGAACATTCGTCTTGTTCAGACTGATCTTTGGAGTTCAAAGTCATGTGTTACTTTTGTGTTTTCAGCAGTCCTGCTATTTTAAGCCTAAAACGTTGATGTCGTCAGTGTTTCTCTCTTCTGTGCTGCTGAAGCTGTGATCCGGTTTGGTGTAAATGACAGGCTGCTTGAGGTTGTGCAAAAAAGCGAGACCATACAGCGCTCTGTGTCGTGACTCGTGACATGTAGCAGTCTTATTCTCCAACAGTGTGTTCTCAAGCTGAGCCTTTAGTAATGAACGCAGAGATGATTCCCAAGGCCGCTTTAGCAGTTCTGGCCCATAGCTTTAAACAGGAAGTGCACTGTGACTGCCAAACACTGCATTTTGAGGGAGTGCAGAAATGACGTACACTCTCTTTGGCTTCTGATGCTCACTGCGTGAAGATTTGTTGTTTGCTGAGTGTGCAAAATGAAAGCTTCCAATGCTTTATGATCCATGCCAGAAATAGTAACATTATGTTATATTTGGACATCTAAGCAAGTAATCCAATGTATAGATAAAATGCATGTATAGCATTTTCGTTTTTTGGCGGAAAGAGAAAAACAGACGAAAATATATGCCTCCCTTCAGTGTTCTTCAGTGATCCTTCAGCTTCCCGCTACGCTCTGCTCACATGGTCTGATAATAATAGCTTTGTATGACTATACATTATTTGGATAATTGGTCAAAAATAAATCTGCTGAATCAAAATCTGTTGCATAGAATCGAATAATTTTAGTGGATTACTTTCAATAAAAGTGTGGTTATTTTATTTTATTGGCATGTATTTTTTAAATTCAGTATCGTTAAAATGATTGAATTTCATTAAAAAAAGTTCTAATATTAATACAATTATACAGCATTATAATTCTATAATTATGACAACACACTGGTCCGGCCGACCATTCAGAACATATTGCGCTTTTCATAAGGAGGGGCTTCATAGAGACAGGAAATAAAGAGGGCGTTACTGACAGACTGGGAAGAGGGGTGCTCCAACAATGTAAAATATGTGAATGAAAAATTGTTTTTTGAACATTCAAGCATGAAAATTGTTCTGATTTTGACCCCAAAAACAAAATCAAGATTTTGTAAAAGGCCATAATATAGCCTATTAGCCTCTTTAACAACATCCTGCAATAAAAAAAAATATCTTGCAATGACACATTCTCACTGTCTCACACCTTTACCTGCATGATAGCAGAGATGCACATGCAGTAATCTCAAGGAGACAGATGACTCAGAGACTGAATTTTTCCACTTTCCATTTCAAGAGGAAACCATGTGCCTGTGAGTGTGAATCAAGTCTAAATTCAGGATCCAATTTTAAATGTGCAGTGTAACTGTCAGCATCTGATTTAAAGAACTAGTATATTGAAAAATGACATTTCTGACATACATAGTACAAGCAAAGATGGACATTTATTAAATGGACAAAAGCCATGGCAACATTTTTCAATATCTTCTTCTTTTATGTTCCACAGAAGAAAGAAAGTCATACCGGTTTAACGATTGTCACTTTTGGGTGAGCTTTCATCCCTTTAAATCTCATTCATATTTATTTGGACATGGCTTTTTACTTCTTTTCTTTATATTAAATCATGTGAATAACTATGCTTCTGACTGTATGCAAACAAAGAAAAATGTGTATTTTCTGAATAACAAAATTTCGGGCTGTTTATCATATGGCTTCAAATGACTTGTGACTTGTGAGTTAATGCATCCTTGTTAAATAAATGTACCGGTATTAATTTATTTAACAAAAATTATACTGACCCCAAACTTTCGAACAATATTGTTATTTTGATCAATAGAAAAGAAAAGCTGAAATTCTGATTTTTGTTTTGTTTTACAGTTGTTGTTTTTTGTTTTTTACAGTTTTATAGGTGTGATTTTTTTTTTTCTTATTTTCACGTGAATTACCCCATGATATTCACATAAACATGTGAACGTGATGGTTTTATGTTTTATGTTCTTTATAACACAAACTAAAAAGATGATTACAATGCCTTTCTCTCTGCACCCTTAATGAAGATCTCACCCACAAAATCACTCCCAACTAAAGGCTATGATACTATACTGATATCGTGGAATTACTGTAATTCTGAGCCTAAACTAATTTAACATGATTATGAAAATTGATAGAATTGATAATAAAAATAGCTCCTAGCTGTGTTACACCAGCCCCCATCTCCTGTAGCAAAGATAAAACCTCTGTTCCAAAACCTAGTGTGCTGCCTACGGAGGCATCATTTTAAGACCTCACATGGCTGTTCCAGAAGGGAGGCAGCTTAATTATACCGCCTCCTACCCAGTTTACGCCAAATTCTAAGGCAGCATCACATGTATCCTTTGTAGAGAAGGCAATTCTATATTACATTGCAATGAGCTCTGTGAAAAATCAATCCAAGATGATGGAAAAGGTGAGGGAATTAAATAAGCTTATGCTTTCATTAAAATGGTTTTATTGGAATTATAAAGTGTTTTAGCCAATTGTTTTTTTTTATTATTTTTTTTTTTTTAGGTATTTTTATGCTTGGAGTACCTTGGTGTTTAGCATGCTAAGACTAAACTCTATTGAAATTATTTGGGAAAAAAACGAGTCTCCTTTGGTACTACAACCACAAAAACATGGGCCACTTCCTAGTGTAATTTGTAGAGTAAAAGTTGCTGATTACTTTCCGATTGTGTTGTGGATTGCTTGTGGTTTGTGGTGAGATCACGGTGACACATAATGGGTAATAGATTTACACAGAACTAGCTGAGGAAACAATTCAGTAATCCTTCAAAGATCAATGGCACACACTCTATTTATCTGTCAGTTTGATTTTTGTCTGCTAGTTGTTTTTTTTAAAGCTTTTTCTAACAGCTTCATTAGATGCTTGCAGGATTGCATGAAATGTTTTATTGGTTATTGTGGACCTTTAAACATAATAATGAATGTCAATTACTAAAAAATCATGAAAGATTGATTGCAGAGTGACAATTTTAAAGTGCTCTATTATATAATGGCAGATGAATGGTATAGTGATATAGTTACATTAGCATAATGCAAGATCATTCTACTTAAAAGCAGATGGCTCTTTTAGATTATAAAGTTAATGGTGCGGCTTTTTATTACTTTATTATTGGTTTAATAGAGCAAGCTAAAGCTGTACTGATGTCTGCTGTGAGTCCTTTATATTTGTGTTGAATTACTCGTATTGTGTATTTAAAAATCTGTTTTGATTGGCCCGTGTGTCTGGAGAGCTTGAATTACTGTATTTTATTACTAACCGAGGCACTTGACAAAATTATAATCCCAGTTTGCATATTATCTGTATTTTAATGTGTGCAAGATTAGCGTGTCCTAAATTATAGTGTGTTGAAAGTGTTCCGGTGGCCATTTCTGGTAGATCTGTGCATGCTTTTGAGCTAATATTGCAGAACCACTTGGTTCCCTTCCTGTTGATGAACGTTTTCTTTAACAGGTTACACTAATGCTGCCAAACGCTTGTAGGAGTCTGAGTGACACTTTCAATTAACAGCCATTCACTGACTCGCACGGAAATATTCCTTCCTGTCAGCATCTGCCCCACCGGCGATTTCATGAAAATACAAGTGTACACACACAACTAATGCACATGCACGTTTTGCTCTCAGTACACTTTAACAGTCATAAAGGGTTCCTTATATTCTATGCGGTTAAATGTATTAAATCAGATATCTGTGGAGAATTATAACTAAAAGGGCCTCTATTTTCAATAAAGGGAAATGAGGACTGAGGCTGTCAAACTTCAAAATGACACAAAAAAGCATCATAAAAAGGGTCCATATTACACATGCACTATATTTGTAGTCTTCTGAAGTCAGTTCAAATTTAGGCCTAAGTCATTGTTCACTAATAATCTTTCCTTCTGCTGTTAAAGGTGCAGTATGTAATATTGACAGCTCGGGGTTGAAATCGGTACTGCAGTCCAAATTCTAAATATTTTAAAGTTAGATTATAACGTTAGGGGAACGTTACAATATAACGTTCTACAAATCAAAAACTAGCGTTCTATTTTCGTCAAGAAAACTTTCCTGGCTAACCAAAAACTGACATCATCTTGCACCAACATAAATTAGAAAGTGGAGTTCTGAGGGTCAGACACAGTATTTTATCTAACCGTCTTACTGCTGTGTCAGCGTTATTTAAATAAATGATTATTTTGTATTAAACCACGTAGCTTTTCATTAATTAGTGAGTATGCTGTTTTTGAAATTTAAACATGGATTTTTATTCTTATTTTACATGTACGCACAGATGTTTCATGGAACTTTAGGGTAGAATGTATGGGTAGAAATGAGCTCTAGCCTGACTTCTAGTCAGAATGTGGTTCTGATACTGCTCCATTGGGCTTTGATTATGAGGCGTGTCTTAACCAAACCAGGAAAAAAACAAACTCTGCACTCAATTGGATAGACCTACAACCAATTAGAGCTACGCAGTAAGTCAGCTACATAGTTGCATAGCATAGTTGTCAACAGAACTCAACTGCATGCACGCTGGAAGAAGTAGTAAAATAATGAGTGTTGCTTCTTTTACTTGGTCCTCCATGAGTGCGAAATCTATACATCTCAATTCTTCAGCTGCAGTCATCTTTGAGGGAAACCAGTTCAACCCAAGCGCTCGTTGATAACGTGATGATTACGTAACTGCAGATCATCTGTCCATCATCGTATAAAGCCTGCCCTGGCAATTTGATTGGCCCGACCATTTCTGAACTGATCATAATTACTCCTCAATGGATCGAGTCCAGACCGAACTTCCCGACCAAAAAATTTTGTGGGCGGGATTCGGGCTGGCATCCAGGCTATATGAGCCCTGTAACACTGTCCACAACTGTTTTCAACACTGATAATTATAATAATAAAAATGTTTAGCACCAAATCAGCATTTTGAATGATTTCTGAAGGATTATGTGATACTGAAGACTGGAGTGATGGATGATGAAAATTTCTTTGCCATCATAGGAATAAATAACGTTTCACAATATTACTGTTTTTACTGGGGGGGTTTATCACATAAATACAGCCTTAGTGAGCACTCCTTTCTTTCTTGATGAGACGTCATTCAAAAACACAAAAAAATCTTTACAATTTTGAACAGTACTGCTGCCTATATATTTATCGTAACAGGAATGAATAATGTTTGTACGGTAGTGAGCTGACCCAGGACTGCCGTGACGTGTTTGAAAGTGTGCCTTTGTGTGACTTGCCCCGGGAGGTGGGGGACAGCACGGTTTGCCCACACACACAAGCACCATGTGACCGGGATCCTACCACAGCTGCACATCCGTCATGAGCAAACACACACATACACATACAGTACATGCACATATCTAAAGTCACTCATGCTGATCACCGCAGGATTGCACGGCTGGACTACTCGGCACTATTCCTGGACACACATCACCATACACGTCCTAGACAGGAGAGAAAGTCTGAAGGACATTTATTGCCATGTGTGTGATTAAAAGAGAGAAATGGAAGTTGTACTATGCTGCCTTTTGATGGAACGGTATATTGTGAAACTGTAGGGTGTATAATAGTCATACATTGAATGTTACAGTGTGTAGCGGTATAATATTTCAGTTGATTGCTGTTGAGACGATTGTTTTGAAGCTTTTCTGTTGCTGGCAAGACTCAGCTGTTGCCGTGTTGTTCGTTACCAGCCCCCTGGTATGAAGAGATTTGTTACACACAAAGAGAGAGGACTGTATGTGTGCGGTTGCTACTGTACTGCTCGTAAACTGCATCGGCTCTGCAGTAATTGACAGATCGTCGATGTGGTCATCAGGAAACCCTCCGGCATGATTAAGCTGATCCCAGAGCAGCTCCTACACAAACACATGCTCCCTATCACACCTCTGCAGACATCATGTGTGAGTGTGTGTTCTCCTCCTTAGCCATGCGCTTCCACCGAAAGACTAAACTGCCGCACAGGGCCCACGCCTACATGTGAGTAAACAACTGGGAGAAAAAACACAGAATGATGAACATTTAAATGTTATATGTCAAGATTTGTGAGAATAGCTTAAATTGACTGATAATGCTTAATATAATGACTAAAACACATACAGAGTGTTTTTAAGTGTCTGATAACCAATATCTATAATGAATTTTTAATTAATAGTTTATTTGTGATTTTTGGCACAATACTTAATGATCATTAGACTACAACAATAAAAATGTAATATGCAGCATAATAATAATTAGTAGTAGTAGTATTGTTATTCAAATTGCAAAGCTGTTTTGATAATAATAAACTAGAAGTTAAAAAAGTGAATATAACAGTTACAATTATAAATAATATCCAGAGCCAATTTTGAATTATTTTATTTGTGCTTTTTGGCTACAAAAATACAAATTAAAACATTAGACTACAACAGTAAAAAAAACATGCTTGCATAATAATAATTTTAAAAAAATTATTACTGTTGAAATTTTTGCTTAGTAGAACTGTTAAACGATTAAGTTGTAATATATATATATATATATATATATTAGGGGTGGAACGGTACACAGAAGTCACGGTTCGGTTCATACCTCGGTTCAGACATCACGGTTCGGTACGATTTCGGTACAATGGAGGGAAAAGCAAAACAAAAATGCAGAAGGCATTGTATTTTTTAAATAAGTTTTATTACTAAAGGCATAGAACCAGTTTATTTGTAGTGCACTGACAATAGTTTTATATAATTAGTTTATTAACTTGCGATATGTTTGGTAATGTACCTGAATTAATTTAAAATTAATTTGCTATATTTCAGATCAATATATTTGTTTTCCTTCATTTTAATTAACATTATTAATTACCAATGTAACATTATTCTCATCTGAATTATAAATAATTGATTTCTGTATAAAATAATACTACCATTAGAAACACATTCAATTTTCTTTTTTAATCAATGTAGAATGTGTGAGATTAGTGCTCCGAGGACAAGAAATGAAAACCAATGCAATATGATGAATGTCCAAAGGGACCCACAGACTGTTTTGAAATGGAGTTGGATAAATATGTTTTGCTTTTAAAACAGTGTGTGTGTGTGTGTGTGTGTGTGTGTGTGTGTGTGTGTGTGTGTGTGTGTGTGTGTGTGTGTGTGATTTTGGTTGGGTGACAGTTGTAGGTTACAGTTTGACAAAAGTTTACAGTGTGACAAAAGCACAATGTTGTTTCTTATTGCGAGTGTACACAAATATAAGTAAACACTTTGCAGGTTTAATGATCTGTATAAACAAAATGACGGAGTATGTTTTTTATGTTTCCACTGTTCGATCGCGCCCTCTCTCTCTCTCTCTCTCTCTCTCTCTCTCTCTCTCTCTCTCTCTCTCTCTCTCTCTCTCTCTGTCAGAGTTCGATCGCGCCCGCGCCTCTCTCTCTCTCTCTCGCGCACACACACACACACACACACACACACACACACACACACACACTCCAGCATTCATTGCAATCTTGACATCGCAGCCTGTTCCTTATGTGGTCACACCAAACGCGAATAGAGCGTCAAATTCGCGTCTAGTTCGACGCTAGTCCAAAGCAAATAGGACCCGCGTATAAAGCCAACGTTTGAAGTGAACGCACGTTCAGAATCAAGCCGATGGTACAGATTATGTGTCCCTAAAGAACCCGCGAATCTAACAGTAGTTCTGCATTACATTAATTAATTTGCACGCAAGTTTTATTTATTTTTATACCGTGTATTCTCCGTGTAAATTCGTGCACCGAACCGTGACGCCCGTACCGTTTCAATACGAATACATGTACCGTTCCACCCCTAATATATATATATATATATATATATATATATATATATATATTGGTCAAACCGGTTTAATCTGTATATTTGTTGAGAATAGGTTAAGCTGGTTATGACAGCAAAAAAAGGTGACTGAAGAATACAGAATACGGTAATAAGATGACGATGTATAATTACGTATTTATTATAAATGGCAACTTACTAAAAAAATGCTGACAACAGGAAGTGAGTCATCACAGTACAGTACACCTGCTTCAGGGAGAGGGGTATACTGAAGTCCGACTTGCCTTTTATACTCCTTTTCATTCTTTTTCGAGCTTCTCTCTTTCTCGCTTGCTCTTTTTCTCTCCGAGTCATCATCGGATGACTCAGTTCTTATAATTTTTTATGCCTGACTTGGCTTCTCTCGTTGACAGTATACCACACATGCTACTGTTTTCCCTTCTCTCTCTCTCTCTCTCTCTCTATCTCTCTCTCTCTCTCTCTCTCTCTCTCTCTCTCTCTCTCTCTCTCTCTCTCTCTCTCTCTCTGCTTCTTTCTCTATGCATCATGCCCTCTCTCTGTTCCTCTTTCACACTCCCTCCATCTTTTCTCTCATTCTCCTGTATTCCGGCCAGATGGCTGAGTCCTGGCTGGGCTGCATATGGGCATTTGAAATGCTAATGTTGGTTAGTGTGCTAATATGTTTGTCTACACTGATCAGTTTAAGTGCCAAGATTACAGACTTGTTTTAGTCTCAACTTGTCAACAGATAAGACCATTTCTGGCAGTTTTTGACCTAGAGCTCATTCTCCATCTCACTTTCTCTCTCTTTTTTCCTCTCAGTGTGGAGGGAGATCCTCATTGTCCGGACACGACTAGCTTTACCGACAGCACCTGCAGTCAGGGCCCATACCTGGGCAACTCGGACCGCTACGGGAACATTCGAAACATTCCCGGCCCTCAGGGGCCTCCTGTGGCCCCTTCAAGTCCAGCGAGCCTGGCCTGGGCGCAACGGACCCGCCACCAACCCGCCAGCCTGGCACTCCGCAAGCAAGAGGAAGAAGAGAGCAAGCGCTGCAAAGCGCTCTCTGACAGCTATGAGCTCTCCACGGACCTGCAGGACAAGAAGGTGTGGATGTGTGTGCCTCAAGAAACGCATATCGCCATTTTGACCTGCCCTTGTGTATTTACACTGTACCACCTTTCCCAAATGTGGTGGGGCAGTACCATGGTTAAATGTATGTATATATAAGAAATATATACATACACACGTGTGTGTGTGTTTCTAGGCATGGTTTGCTCTAAATTATTTTACTGACTAAAAATCACTCTTTTAAAAAAAATATAAATCTTGGGAATGGGAAATGGGTCAATGTTGTTGGTATTTTATTTATTTTTTGTCAATCCATTATTTTAATAAAAAATGCATCCAAATGAATCATACATACAAAGACTTAAATACATAAATCTTCTATGATGGGCATGTTTTAAATTTCTAAATTATGATTCATTTTCATTTCTTTTTCATGCAAAAAGTCAACAATTTCAGGATGGTATAACCAAAAAAAAAGCTAATATTAATATTTGTTCAAATATTACATGGAAACATGCATAGTACAGGATTATATCAGATTGTCATACCGTAGTGCTTTCATACAGTAATTACGGTGGAATTGAATATACAGTATATCATATTTATGTACAGTGGTGTTTGCACATATCATTTAAAGAAATCGTGCCATCACTAAAAAAAACAGTATTACCATGTTTTCATACCATTAATGAAAGGAAATCTTCCGCTTGTCAAACACTGTTAACTTTGCTTAATTTGCGCTTGCTTAATGTTTGTCAAAACTCTCAGCGGCACAAACAGCCCATAGGAAAATCTACTTATCACAACGTGTTTGTGGTTTAATGTGCATGGAGGCCATATTACAAGCTTTAAACTACTGTCATGCCTTGAATGCACTTAATGTCCTTCAGTCATGCTAATGTGAAGCCAAGCCTCCATCATCTCACATAATGAAAGATGGGATTGCAGTTATGATCCAGACCGTGCTGTTATGTTTTCATATTACTACCAAGGATTTCTGCGTTGTGGAATTATCCACTCGTGGAGGAGTGACTGAGACTTCCGAAAAGATTCACATGAACACTCAACTGCAATGTATACTGCTATGTAGAGAAATATATATTTTATTTTATTAATTATTGAACCACATTGCTGTTAAATTGAGTCATTTCCCAGATTCTTTGTGTTTCAGGTTTGATTGGTAAAGCATGTAGACACTACATTACTAGGTTTGAAGAATAATGCACCACGTCTTTCTGTCTTCAATTCCATTCGCTTTTCATGCACTCTGTTTTCCTTTTTATCAGGTGGAGATGCTGGAGAGGAAGTATGGCGGGTACTTCCTGAGCAGGCGAGCGGCTCGCACGATTCAGACAGCATTCCGGCAGTATCGCATGAACAAGAACTTTCAACGGCTGCGCAGTTCCGCCTCAGAAAGCCGAATGACTCGCCGGATCATCCTGTCAAACATGCGTTCGCAGTACTCGTTTGACGAGCGACAGCCACAGGCAATATAACAGTATAATGGTTAAAGCCTGTACTAAGTGGAAAATTCAGCTTGACTGTCAGATATTGATTCTGTTTTATGTGATATTTACGTCATTTTAATTCCTATTTTTAAAATTTATTATTGCTTAGGTTCAGCCCCAAACGCCCCAGCAGCAGCAAGGTCGATATACCAGCCATCACACTTCAACTCCAGGAACAGCTGGCCAGGCAGGAACCACAGACGCACAGCAGGAGACTGACTCACCCGGACACTGTCCTTCAGACAGAGAGGAGTACTCGCATGCAGATGACGCCTTCAACAAACAGGTGACAGATGAGTGAAATAGTCCGAAAATGGGCCTTAGAAGTCATGTTAGATTTAGGTTCATTTAAATTAATTTCAGTCCAGGGGCCTCATTTATAAACGTTGCGTACGCACAAAAGAAGGCGTACGCTGCTCTCTACGCAATAATTGGTATTTATAAAAAGCAAACTTGACGGGAAAATGTGCGGTCCTTCACGCAAGCTCTGACCCAGGCGTACGCACAAAAAGGGGTGAAATGACAAATGGCGACACCGTCAGACGGAAGAAACACGTGAAAGTGTGTGAAACTTTAGAACGTTGTGTAAAAGAAATGACAAAACTGCCTCTCATTAATAACATGAAGACTTTACAAAGCAAGTCTTACTATTACCGTAAAACTTCAAATAGTAGCCCGGGCTTTTATTTTCCCAAACCGTCGAATTGCACCGGCTTGTATTTGAGACAGGCGTCTATATGAGTCAGGCCTTTATAATTTAGTGTTGAGATGTTGGTCATTGAGTGTATGTCTCTAATCTATAAAAATCTCCAAATGCTCCACGTTAAACTGCGGTCTTCCAACCTTTTACTGTCGCGTCGTCAATTGATTTTGATTAATATGCGCGAGGGAGAGAGAGCAAGACAGCGCTCGTGTTGTTTGAAGATGTGAGAGTGCGCGCGCGCGGCCGGGGCGCTCTCTCTCTCTCTCTCTCTCTCTCTCTCTCTCTCTGCTCGTAACGCGCCCTGTCAAGCGCAGCAGTCATTCTATTCTACATCACTCATCGATCAAAAAAAGCTTTGGAGGGACAAAAAATTGCTTTGGCGGCCGCGAAAAAGCGGACGATCTGACGGTTTTAGAGGATTAAATACAACCCGAAACTAAAAAACAGACCCGGCCTCTATTTGAGACCGGCCTTTATTTACCCAACCCTGCAGCCACACCAGGCGTGTAAAAGAGACAGGCGTCTATTTGGGACTCGGCTATTATTTGAAGTTTTACGGTAACAGCCTACACGAACACCCGTTTGATCGATCTACAGTGTATAACAAACAAAATCAAACGAAAATTACCACAGAAATGCAAATTAACACATATTTGCAAAAAGAAAAGTGAAATATGTTCTGCAATAATATTGGCATGTTATGCAATTCATCCTCATAAATAATATAGTAAACAGAACGAAATAATGTACAAAATTTATATTCTCGTCAATGTGTCCGTCTAGCGGAGCAGATATAGATGCAATTAGATAGGCTAGACAGATAGATAGATAATTAGGGAGATATATAGATAGATAGATAAATAGATAGATGTATTAAAGGGATAGTTCACCCAAAAATGAAAATTCTTTCATCATTTACTCACCCTCAAGTTGTTCCAAACCTCTATGTGTTTATTTGTTCTGCTGTACACAAAGGAAGATATTTGGAAGAATGTTTTAATCAAACAGATCTCAATCCCCATTGACTTCCATAGTAGGAAAAAATACATACTATGGTAGTCAATGGGGATTGAGATCTGTTTGATTAAAACATTCTTCCAAATATCTTCCTTTGTGTACAGCAGAACAAATAAACACATAGAGGTTTGGAACAACTTGAGGGTGAGTAAATGATGAAAGAATTTTCATTTTTGGGTGAACTATCCCTTTAATTGTCCACTGGGGAAAGTTGTTTTCATAGAAAAACATTTATTCTTCAGCTACGGAATCATGGTATTCATGCATATGCCTTTAGTTTGTTTTATTTTTGATTAAATAACGTATGACGTTTGTCTCAACCATTCAGAAAGCTGCAAGAAATTACATTTGCGCTGAACTATTTCCCATTTCCACGTCAATTATTACCGACATCTGTAGCTTGTCAGATGCAATTAAATGGATGGAAATAAAATGCCCCATCACAATGTGTAATGACGCACAATGGCTGATCTTGCGCTCTTAGAAGATGTGGCAAATGGAAGGATTCGGAGTGAACGCATCTTCAGACAGCAAGAAAACTTGCTGACAAACGAGGACGAGTGGCTTATGAGCCGGTTCCTACTTCATGAATATTAACTTGTGGGCGTTTCACTGACTATTTATGGGCAACTATGGGCGAGACATGAAGCCGCAAAAGCAGCGCTACATTTAGAATTGATTGTGATTTATTAGGGGAAACTGTTGGATGTTAGGGTATATTTCTGTGCATACGCACATCCTATGTTTCATCCGTACGCCACTTCTGACGCAAATCCTACGCAAAGTTTTATAAATGAGGCCCCAGGTCACATACAAAGTTGGAATAGTATCGGAAGAATAGAGTTAGGCTACATTAGATTTGGTATAAAGTAGTTTTACATGTGGCCTGTGAGACAAATGAAGACTTATCAACAAATCAGGCAAACTTATAATCTTTCAAAACAATCCACAGAATTAGACTAAGAGAACATTTGGTTACTTGACAATTAACAGACACTTCTTTCAAAGTGCATGGCTAATTGCAGAGACAATCCCCCTGTAGCCTGAATCGAAGGCTTTTATTAACGGAGAGAAAGAAAGAATCCTTTTTCAGGGCTTTATTTCAGATTTGACGCACTAATATGAAATGATTTAAATGTGGAAAAATGGCTACTGGTCGAATTAGGCAAAATATCAGAAATGCACAGACATTTAAAGTTCTGGTTGACACTGGTATTCTGACAATGACTTTTATGTTATGGACAATAACTGATAGTGATATTCTATACTATTTTGCTAAGTTACTTAAAAATAAAACACTGAAAACTATAGTAATTTAAATGCTTTACATTTTAAAATATATTAAAATAGAAAACGGTTTTATTTATTTTTAAAAATTAAATACAGTGCATGCATAATTATTAGGCAAGTAAATATTCGGATCATAGTGTTTTCCAATCACATTTTACCAATTCCAAACCACACCAATCTTATTAACTACTATTCATTTTTTATATGTGATATACAATTGTTAACCGTAACGTGGTAGTGGAAGTAGCCTGAAGACGAAGGAGGATGGAAAATAATGGTCTTTTAATGACAAAACTCTTAACACTTTACATAAACGCACCATACACAAACGATAACCGACCAGGAGTGAGGGAGAACACAGGGTTTAAATGCACATAGAACAGATTGGGAAAACAAGGCACAGCTGGAGCAAATGAACTGATAATGACAGGTAAACAGGTGAATTAACTAAACAGTAACGAGGAGCTGGAAAATGGAAACAGGACTGAACCAAATACACAAAGAACGGGGGAAACACAAGACACACATGTAACAATATTCGTAATTCCATAATTATTAAACAGGTTTTCTTTTACAGGTAAAATTGGCCAAAAAAGACATTTAACTCACAATGAAAAGTCAAAAGCTATTAAATGGACATGAGAAGGATGGCAGGCAGCAGGGTCACAAAAACAGGTTGAGAAGGAAAGATACTAACTGCAAAAGACTTAAGGTGAAGAATTTGGTGTGAAGCCATCAGGAACCCTTTAGTCTCCAGTGCCATTTTCCAGAACTGCCAACCTACTTTAAGTCTTCTGAAGTACAAGGTGTCAGGTTCTCAAATAATTGTCTAAAGAATCCTGAAACATGACCCCAACTTAATAAAAAACACAAACTGAAGTGTTGTGAAATGCAAGAAGACTGTGAGTTCATTTTAAGTCATCTCCTACCCTGAAAGGTCTGTCTTGCTCATTGTTAGTTGCAGCTCACACCATGGCTCTCTTGCTGTTGTCTCACTTCAACTGGTTCTGGTACCTCAAGAGTCACTCAACCTATCTGTCCATAAAACGTTTTTAAAAAATCAGTCTTCATCTATTTCATGACATTTCAGCTTGTGATTCTTATTAAGTGGGGTCATGTTTCAGGATTCCTTGCCTTAGCAAAGTCTCTGAGAACCTGATACCTTTTACTTCTGATGAATCCAGGTAGTTTGCTGTTCTCGAAAATGGTGGCACTGTAAACTAAGAATTAAGGCGAAGAATTAAGTGTGAAACCACCAGAAATTCATTAACATGCTTCCTTTCTTTTCCACCTGTTTTTGTGACCCTGAAGCAATGACAATTCGCTGTCAAATGGCCACACATTCATTTTTAAAATTTCTTTAGCATTGCATCCTTCTCATTTCATAAATTGATTTTTCAGTGTGCATTAAATCTCTCTTTTTTTGGCCCGTTTTACCTGTAGGGGGAGAAAAGCCTAATAATTATACATATATATCTTAATATAAGGCGTTATTCACTTTAAGCCCTCATCAACAATTACATATCGCCAATTAATAATTATATGCAAATCTTAATAGTCATTAAAGGAGTAGTTCACTTTTTAAAAAACTGTTGCTGATAATTTACTCACCCCCATGTCATCCAAGATGTCCATGTCTTTCTTTCTTCAGTCGAAAAGAAATTAAGGTTTTTGATGAAAACATTCTAGGATTTTTCTCCATATAATGGACTTCATTGGGTACCAAACGGTCCAAGGTCCAAATGACAGTTTCAGTGGTGCTTCAAATGGCTGTAAACGACACCAGACGATGCATAAGGGTCTTATCTTGCGAAACGATCGGTCATTTCAAAAATAAATAAAAAAGTTTACGTTTTATAAGCACAAATGCTCACCTTGCTCTGTTCTGTGATGCACGTTCGTGACTCTCCTGTTCGAACTCGTTCATCAAAATGAACGAATCTTTTTTCGTTGAATGAACGAAATGACTCGAAAAAAGACTCATTCAAAATTAACATCTTTTTTCGAGTCATTTCGTTCGTTGAATGAACGAAATGATTTGAAAAAAGATTCGTTCATTTTGATGAACGAGTTCGAACAGGAGAGTCACGAACGTGCATCACAGAACAGAGCAAGGTGAGCATTTGTGCTTATAAAACGTAAACTTTTTTATTTATTTTTGAAATGACCGATCGTTTCGCAAGATAAGACCCTTATGCATCGTCTGGTGTCGTTTACAGCCATTTGAAGCACCACTGAAACTGTCATTTGGACCTTGGACCGTTTGGTACCCAATGAAGTCCATTATATGGAGAAAAATCCTAGAATGTTTTCATCAAAAACCTTAATATCTTTTCGACTGAAGAAAGAAAGACATGGACATCTTGGATGACATGGGGGTGAATAAATTATCAGCAAAAGTTTTTTTTAAAAGTGAACTACTCCTTTAAGATTTATGTGGATTTCAATTGGTAAACTGCGCTTGAAAAAAATATGATCAAAATATCAACTTGCCTAATAATTATTCACGCACTGTAATTCACAATATTAATGTTTTTAATGTATTTTTGATCAAACAAATGTTGCCTAAGTGAGCATAAGTCACTTCTTTTAAAATCCCCAAAACTTCTTTCAAAAATACTCAAAAAAAGCCTCCAAATGTTTGAACAGTAGGGTAAATGTATGTGTGCTTTCTCTCAGGTGACCTCTCTGGCTAACTCTATGGACGACACTCTGACGTGTCAGTCAGGTCGTGGAGATTCTCAGGATGGTGGTGGGGGAGGCGGCGACGAGAGCGAGGATTTCGGAGAGTGTGTGTGGAGCAACAAACCTACCTCACGTAGGGGGGTTTTGGGGGAGCAAGAGCGTCTAGGGGTCATGCACGAGGACAGCACAGCCACCTCGTACAGCGATGTCACGCTTTATATGGACGACGGCATGCCATGTTCTCCGCTATCTATTGAGCGGGTTCCCTCTAGCACGGACACCGAGTACTGGGGCGTCAGCAGTGGCGTTGGAGGCCGCGAAGACAGCCGGGATACAGAGGGTGGCGGGAGCAATAACAGTCGGCGGAGCACGCCGTGCACTGAATGCAGAGATTTCCGCTTGCGTGGTTCACACCTTCCCGTTCTCACCATAGAGCCGCCTAGCGACAGCTCCGTTGACATGAGCGACCGTTCAGATCGAGGCTCCCTCAGCAGACAGCTGCTTTACGAGCAGGAGCCTACGACGGGCGGATCACCCCAAGGGACTCTCAAACACAACCCTGCACCTCGCACGCCCAATCCCTGCGCGGCACAGGGCCAAACGCGACCACAGGGTCGCCCCATCCCATCCCCTCTGCCCACACACTTACCGCACCATGCTATGATGCACCACCATCACCTCCCACATCTTCACCATCCACTGCATCACCACCCTTTGCCACACATCCATCACCCCTACCCAGACCCCACGTCTCCCTCACCCATCCAACCTCCACTCACACCTCTGTCTTCCTCATCCTCCGCGCCCCTGCCCCCTACTGGCTTGGAGCACTCGGATGGGGACAACGACTCCTTGAACTCCACCACCAACTCCAACGAGACCATCAACTGCAGCTCAGGCTCTTCGTCTAGGGACAGTCTAAGGGAACCGTTGCCTCCTTTAGGAAAACAGACCTATCAGAGAGAGAGCAGGCATAGCTGGGACTCACCTGCCTTCAACAACGACGTGGTACAGAGAAGGCAATACCGCATCGGACTCAACCTCTTCAACAAGTAAGAGATGTTCACCAAAATGCGTTACAAGATCAGTGATAGGACTGACATTGTGCGGTTTCAGTTTAAATTTAAATTTGAAAATTTAAATAGTGTCCTGCAGTCTAAATGTATTTAAACAAAATGTCTCCTTTTTAATTTAGAATTCCCATTCTATACACATGCAATGTTTTTATTAAATAATTATTTTAAATGAACTACAATTATTTAGAATGTTCAGTTTCCCACAATTGAGCATTCTTGTTGTTTTATTTTGCTTCATTAACAATTACAATTGGATCATATTACTTGAGTAACTACATATATATAATATTTGTTCTTTAAAAAGTGCATTATCATGTCACAACTGTGGACATAAAAAAAAAAAAAAGTTGATTTAAAATAGTGAGAGAAAAAAAATGGTAACCAATATGTTGTAACAGTAACCTTAAGATCTTAATGTTAAAAACATTTCAAGGACAGATATTTTTCATATGGCCATCTACAGATTTCTCCTCCATATAGTTTATCACACCTGTCATATTTCATTTTTACATCCTAATATTGAGGAGATGACAAACCCAGAGTGAACGGAACCTTTTTCTGAATTAATACCTTTGTTAAAATCACAGACGATTTATGCCAGTACAGTGTTATTTTAACTTGTCCTTGTAAATCATAGAGAATTACAAATCATAGAGAATTGATAATAAAAAGTAACTAACATTTTATGGATCAAGATTGATGTGTTATGAATCTTTTAGCACCGGGGGAACTTTTAGCAGGTTCCTTTAGAAAACTAATTCTGATGAGGAAATGAAACCGCATGCAATCAAATGAATTTTAGGATCAGTTGACGGAAATAAATAAAATACCGCATGATCAAATGCAAAACGTGGGAACCTAAACCCGGATGCAAGAAGTCAGATTTAATTTCTGTTTAAAGTGTCTATACTTCTGTCTACCCTCATGCTGTTGTCAATATGCTCTTTTTTGTCTTTATTCAGTTCATCACAGATTTACTGAAACAAATCCTGTTCTATCTGTTTAATCCTCACTCTCCCTGTCTTTCTCTCTCCGTCTTCCAGAAAACCAGAGAAGGGAATCCAGTATTTGATAGAGAGGGGTTTTGTCTCAGACACACCTGTGGGCATTGCCCGCTTCATCCTGGAGAGGAAAGGCCTAAGTAGACAGATGATCGGGGAGTTTCTGGGAAATCGACAAAAGCAGTTTAACAAGGATGTGTTGGAGTAAGTAATGATGTTTTTCCTGTCTTCCAGACCCAGATTGTAGCAAAGCATCCATATGCTGTTTACACCAGCCTGGAGGCAAAAAAACAGAAGCCAGACACTGGCTAAAAAAAATCAACAAATACATGTTGGTAGATGAATTCAGCAATCGTTCTGTGACTTTTTCTCAGCTGTGTGTTGGATGAGATGGATTTCTCGGGTATGGATCTGGATGACGCCCTGAGGAAGTTCCAGGCTCAGATTAAGGTTCAGGGGGAAGCCCAGAAAGTGGAGAGACTGGTAGAGGCCTTCAGGTAGCCTCATGTGACTCTCATCACTTTTCTTGCATTTTGTAGTTTCCGCATGAGTATGACCTTCTTTCTTTCTTGCAGTCAGAGATACTGCGTGTGCAACCCTGCGCTTGTCCGCCAGTTTCAGAACCCAGACACTATCTTCATCCTGGCATTTGCCATCATCCTCCTCAACACAGACATGTACAGCCCCAACGTCAAAGCTGAGAGGAAGATGAAGCTGGAGGATTTTATCAAGAACCTTAGAGGTGATCCACTCCTTTCCATTAGGTCTAGAATGCCTTTCATGTTCTTTTTCTCATTCATTTTCCCTCTCTTTTTTATTGACAGGAGTGGATAATGGACAGGACATTCCCAGGGATATGTTAGTGGGCATCTACCAGCGCATTCAGAAATGGGAACTCAGGACAAACGATGACCATGTGTCTCAAGTGCAGGCTGTAGAGAGGGTCATCGTGGGCAAGAAACCTGTGAGTCAAACAAAGTGATTCACTCATGCATGTCATACTTCTGTTTGAAACCCCATATTGTTGTTCAACTTGTAGTTAAAAGGAAATTTGATCTTCAGTTTGTTTGGGTCATTTAGTGTGAGACAAACCAAGTTGTATTTTGATATGCTTTGTGTATGTGTGTGCAGGTGCTTTCTCTGCCACATCGCAGGCTAGTGTGCTGTTGTCAGCTGTATGAAGTCCCTGACCCCAATCGACCACAGCGGAGTGGAGTTCACCAGCGGGAGGTCTTCCTCTTTAATGACCTGCTAGTGGTAAGTCTTCAGTCAGCTCATATTGGTCTAATTACTGCAAGAAGATGTAGAGGAAAAATACTCTCTTTGGTTTAGATAAGACGTGCACTTACAATAAGTGTGTATTCGTACGACTTATAGTATTATTTGCATTGAAAAATTTATACAGGATGTATAGGCTGTTATATATACCTTATGTATACTGTTTTTATTTATTTTTTAAATCAGTAAGAACATACAGTATGTAACAGTTTCAGTCTTATAACTATATACTCATATTTAAATTTTTTAATTAGAATTATAAATGTATATTTATATATATATATATATATATATATATATATATATATATATACAGTATATATATATATATATATATATATACAGTATATATATATACACACACACACACACACACACACAATTCATTAGTTACAATCAAGCAATTTCTGGTCCTTGGTGAACTTAAAAATGACAAAAATAATATATTCTTTATATATAAATATTATTTAATTATATTATTGAAGATATAATTTGTACTAGTAAGTTTGGACACCTTCTTGTTATCATTTTATTAAAAGTCATCAAAACTATTAAATGGCACAAATAGAAATATGAAAATAATACAGTGACCTAAAAAGTATTCCAGCTATTCAGACTGAATGTGTATGTAATTATAAATATAAAAGGCTGTCACTAGATTCAAATTTGTATTTACGATTAATCACACACTTATCGTGAAATTAAGCATACACCATTTATCTTCTTAACACGTTCATTTTGTCATCCTTTGCTATATCAATAGCTGGGATCATATTACCTGCACACAATAGGGCCCTCTAGACTAACTCATGTGTTTCTGTTAACGGGTGTCCCTCATGCCAGAATCCATTATCACTGAAGCATATTTTGATGGACTGTGATAGATTGAACTCTGTTAGAATTTTTTATTTTTCAGTTGACTCGTATGAAAAGATTTTTAATGAAGTAAGACCAGATCTAGTTTAAGAATTTTTATCTAAGATAAAATTTAAAAAACTATTTTAAGCGTTCCTTTTTAATCTCTTTCTCGCCATGAATATAGTCTTGGTAGCTGGCATAGCATTAAACTAAAAACAAACAAACAAAAAACATTTGCTATATCCAGCAAAGTAAACTCAGATTTAAGGGTGATTCTCACAAAACTGTATTTTCTGCTTTTTTTTATAGGTAAATTTAGGTGTCTTTCCAAAAAAGGACACTTGGAGACTCCAAAAGAACATTTTATAATTCATAAATGTATGCACACCAAAGCACCCATTTATATATAAAAAATATTACAGAAAAAAAAACTTCACTGAATTCACAGTATAGTATGTATGTGTACAGTGCAACAGCAAAGAGCTTGTTTACATTTTAGACAAGTCAAGTTGCGATACCGAACAAGACCACATGGAGATGCCAAAAAAAAAAAAAACTAAACCAACCCCCTTGACCTGACTGCATATATACTTAATACAGTATCTAGAGATGCACCGATTACAATTTTCTAGGCCGATCCCGATTCCGATTTTTCCTTGAGTTTGACCTGCCGATACCGATTTTAGCCGATTCCGATTTTATTTTTTCAAACCACTTTACAGCACACACAAATATTTATTTTCTATCTTCTCTTTAATAGAACATTTTGCATAGAAAATTTTTTGAACAGATAATCGCTATAAAATAGAACTATATAAATGACTCCTTGTGTGGAAAATTCTCACACATCTATAGTGCAGTGTTATGGAAGAACCATTTCCTTTTCACATCCAATATCCAATAAAAAAAAATTGATATATTTAGCAAACTAAACTTCTGTATGAAAACAGGTAAAGGCAATAAAATAATATATAAATAACAAATAAAAATTCAATAAATATAGCCTTGCAGTATAAAGATATTTATCTCTCTCTCACACACGCACACACAGGCCTATTGCAATCACTTGTTGTATATCAATGGCAAGTTATATTTCTCAAGCAGTTCTTCTCTCATCTGACACATGTCCAGCCAAGCTAAACAGGACAAGTGGAGCATGTGCAGGGAAACAATTAAGTAATAATAAAAACAAGTTTAAATGGGTAAATTTTCTATAAATATTTTTGAGTCTTCATTTTCGTTCTGACATAGCCTAGCCTACTTCGGTTCTTGTTAAAACACACCAGACATGCAAATTCTTTGCATTTTCGGCACTTTTTGGATGAAATCATATTTATTTTGTCCATCAAAAGTGTGCTTTCACTTAAATTGAGCGCAGCAAAAATAGATTCGGCGCCGAAACCCACGCTTCACTGTTGGGTCACGCGACACGACGCTCCTGCTCGACGCTCACGCGCTGCTCCGGCTCCCGGTGTGAATGCACTCATTGATTAACATGCACGCCGAACAAAAAAAAAAAACGCGCTGCACCTTGCGGTGTGAAACGGCCGTAATTCACGAGGTTTCCTACATGTGCGCGTTCCGTGTGCACGTGTGATGCTGATGTTGCGCGATGTTAATCATGCGGCGCCCGAGTGCATTTGACCGGCATAAAATCGGATTATGTCAGGCTGACCGGCCGGTCGCCGATCATGGCCGATCACGTGAAAACCGACCGATTCCGGTCACCAGCCGATCAATCGGTGCATCTCTAACAGTATCCATTCAGAATTACTAAACATAGCAACATACACGTGACAAATCAAAACATTATCCTGAATGTGTGTGGAAACAACGTGAATGTTTCCTGTTTGGACTCCTGTTTGTCACCCCAATCATCTTTACCTTGATCGCAATCTTCATCCATCAAAACTTTACTAGTGAGACGCTGGTTTGCTTTATCCAGCCGAGAAACGTAGTGTCATCTAGCTATACAGCGGTGGGATGTTTTGATATTCTGCTCAGTCTGTATTTCCCTGGATTTGTGAGGTCTCGCACTCTTCAGAAACAATCACAGAATATGACAGAGCTCGTGTTTTAAAGCGAAATACACTGGAATGAATGATTCACTAAGAACGCAACGTGAGTCTCTATTCTCTCTGCCACCTCTGATGTAATCAGCCTGGTTGTATTTACATTAGCACTGTTTTGGACTGGTTGTTTAAATTCCCTTACTGGATCATTGGACTGAAAACTTTCCTGGAGTTTAGTAGCTTAAAATGATCTGTTCACAAACAGAGAAGTGGAATCTGTTTAGAATATAAATTTCCGCCTACCGGGTTACAGGTGCTTTCGCCATTGTAGATGCTCATTGTAATAATAAACTCCCGACTTCTAAGATCATCTAACTGCGTGACGTAAATTACGTTAATGACACAATTCCACGTGCTTCGGTGTATTCAGTCAAGTTTGTCCAAGCATTTTTCTGTTCGAGTATGTACATGTATAATGATCATAACTACATCCTAACATCCCTTCTGTTCCCCGCTGCAGGTAACGAAGATTTTTCAGAAAAAGAAGACGTCTGTGACGTACAGTTTCAGACAGTCCTTTCCCTTGGTGGAGATGCAGGTTCATATGTTCCAGAACTCCTGTAAGTATATTCATCCCTCCATCTGTCTCACCATCTGTCCCTCCTTCTTTATTTATACTATCACTCCATTCCAGCTCGTTTACACACTCTGCTCTCATCCACTCCATCTCAGCTCGGTGCTCTCTCATTACCCTTTTCTTGCTTTCATGTAGGTGGTGTTTTGGTTTCATCCTCATGCTATCATCTCGATTGGAGCTATTCTGTTGATTTCTGAGAACATCTGTTCTCTATTTATCTTAATCAGTATTTGTTTTGCACTTGTTTTCGACTAATGTAAAATGTCATGTGATTCAGACCATCTATTTTGAATTCAATTTATTTGTCTTACCCCATTGGTCAGTTGTTTTTTATTGTTTTAAACATAAACCTCTTTATGCTTAAAGGGTTAGTTCACCCAAAAATGAAAATTAAGTCATTAATTACTCACCCCCATGCTGTACCAACCCCGTAAGGCCTTCGTTCGTCTTCGGAACACAAATGAAGATATTTATGATTAAATCTGAGAGGTTCATGACTGCTACATAGGCTCCCTAAGGGAATGAATCCTGACGGCCCAGAGAGTCATTAGAGAAAATGTTTAAATATTCCATGTCGCAACAGTGGCTCAACTATAAGTTTATCAAGCGACGAGAATACTTTTTGTGCGAAAAAACAAAAAAAATAACGACTTTATTCGACTATTCCTTTTCTTCCTTGTAGGCCTGAAATGAGACTTCGAGAGATTTCCACGACGCATGCGCGAGAATTGCGATCTCCATCAACTACTTCAGTTAAGTTCTCGCGCGTGCGCGTCGTGGAAATCTCTTGAAGTCTCGTTTCAGGCCTACAAGGAAGAAAAGGAATAGTCGAATAAAGTCGTTATTTTTGTTTGTTTTTTCGCACAAAAAGTATTCTCGTCGCTTGATAAACTTATAGTTGAGCCACTGTTGCGACATGGAATATTTAAACATTTTCTTTAATGACTTTCTGGGCCGTCCGGTGTCAGTCCCTTAGGGAGCCTATGTAGCAGTCATGAACCTCTCAGATTTAATCATAAATATCTTCATTTGTGTTCCGAAGACGAACAAAGGCCTTACGGGGTTGGTACAGCATGGGGGTGAGTAATTAATGACTTAATTTTCATTTTTGGGTGAACTAACCCTTTAAAGAAAAACAAATAGGGTAAGAAAACAATTTACATATAATTTTGATAGTACACACAGTACATTTATTTTGTTTTAAGGTCCTTAGATATTTTAACTAGAAAACAAAACCAAGGTTATAAAAAACATTGTTGAATGTGTTAGGGAACTAGCTTTTCTGGGTTTAATTTTAGAACAGTTCTTGTGTGTATCTGTGGACTTTTGTCAAAATAATAGATCTATAACTAATTACATGAGGCACAGCACATGCCTCTTTATCTGGTTCTTTCTTTAATTGACTGCATTTCCCCTCTATCTCGATTCCTCTCTTTCAGACTATCCTCACGGTATCAGACTGACATCAGCAATGCCTGGCAGTGAGCGTAAGGTTTTGATCGTGTTCAACGCGCCGAGCCAGCAAGACCGAACACGCTTCACCAGCGACCTGCGTGAGAGCATCGCTGAGGTTCAGGATATGGAGAAATACCGTGTAGAATGTAAGAAATATTTTTATAGTATCTGTTCTTTCACACTTGACAGATCCAAAGCATGAGGTTATTTTCCTGAATGCAAACTGAAATTTCAGAAATTTGCTCTGTGGCTGACAAATGATTAATTATGGTTAATGTTCATTATGGTAATTGTCAATCCCTTATATCTATTCTCCTTAGCTGAGTTAGAGAAGCAGAAAGGTGTGATGCGTCCAGGGCTCATGAGTGGAGATGTGGGCGGGGTTGGCGGAATGAAGACTGAGGCTGTGAACGGCACTCTGGGAAGGCCCAGTCTGGATGACACGTACGCAGCAGGGGAGGGGCTTAAACGAACCGCACTTAGCTCCTCACTGAGAGACCTTTCTGAGACAGGTACAACACCCATTCACACAACAAACTCCCTTCTATTTCAACTAGGTTCTCAAAAAATGCAAGACAAATTAGCACATTTAATTGTGCTCCCCAGATTTCTGTGGACTGTAGAGTTTAAAAAAATAAAAAAATATTTATATGGGGGAAATATTTATAAATCCACCACAGTTTGATCATGAATGCCATACTCTGTAACAGTTGTGGCGTGCTGAACTTCTGTAATGAATTACAGATTGACAGACAGTGCCCTCTAATGGCACATTATGTCTTTGCATACTTTTTTTTTTATTCAGTGGCTGTATTTTGAATGTCAAAGTGCAATTTGCAGTGATTAGTATGTGCACTAGTGTGTCACAGTATGCATAAAATGCATAGGTTCTACATTTGTTCAAATGTGCAGTGTACATCGGAGCAGACTCTGTGTA
This sequence comes from Tiaroga cobitis, assembly GCA_030578255.1. NCBI lineage: Eukaryota > Metazoa > Chordata > Actinopteri > Cypriniformes > Leuciscidae > Tiaroga > Tiaroga cobitis. The sequence continues at coordinate 44,364,990 of CM060598.1, read as the reverse complement.
AGGGCTGTGACACCAAGCCGGCAGTCGGCCATTCGCTGGCCGTCAGTGAGCGTCTGTCAGGCTAGTTTTTGCGGTGTGTTCCACATGTCGGCAGCAGTTTGCCCGATTCAGCATGTTGCATCTGAGCCGTCGGTGAGAGAGATCATGTTATGTTGGTTTGAGGTTATCCTAACTTTCTGAAGTTATTTAAGATGATTTTTAAGAACATTCTTTTCGGGAATATGAATACTTCTTAAATTTGATCTTAAGAACAATTTTAATAAAAAATATAAGAACATTATAAGAAAAGATTCTTATCTTTTTTCTTAAGTTAGAAAATAATGATTAGTGAATCTGGACAAGAATAAAAGTGAAAGTGATGAACGCAAGCAAAGAACTGTTCTAATTTTATGTAATCTTACCTGAGCATTCCAATACTAAAATATTTTCATAACCGCATGAGCCGCCTGGAATTGAGAAAGGGATCAGCATGATTGATATTCAAAATGGTAAACAAGTGCTGCTTTGTTTATGGTTTGTATATCTGCAGTTCTAGTTTCGGTTTCCCTTTTTTAATGACAAATAAAGACTTTTGATGCCTGCTGATATAGACAGTTATTTCCTTACAAGCAGGTGCAGAACCCACATGCTAGTTGGCAGTCGCCTGTTGTCCTTTTGGTGTGATGTTCAAGCGCAGCTTTTTGGCCCAGACGCAGCCAACGTGAGCCGGCAACACAGTCGGATTTTGTCGCCGCTAGTTCTTTGACGTCGGCTTGGTGTGTCACGGCCTTAATACTATATCACACAATGCAAACATCTTGACTGTGGCCACCTATTTCCGTGATGTAATAGCTGCCAAAAATTTTTAAATGTCTTTCTTTTCTCAACGTTTAATCAGGTTGCCAAGAGTTAAGACATATTTACGCAAATACAAAATTGACATTTTATTTTGTAGAGTATTAACTCGCAGAATTAAACACGAATGTAATGTGGTCATGTGACGTACTACTCTTTTATATGGTTTCTGAACACAGCCAATGTCGAGTTGAGTGCCGTGAAGTTTAGTTTTGTCAGTAGATGTTTATGTAGACAATTTGTACACATTGTTCGCTGTAAATGGATCATTCAGGGTCAAACATGAGGTTTTGGAAAATGTTTTCTCCATGGCCGTTGACTCTGACCTTGCTGTGCTTGGTTGGGTACAGGAAAGCGAGGCCGTAGAAACAGTGTTGGCTCTTTGGATAGTACCATTGAAGTAAGTCGGACAGATCTACTAACTGCTCGTAATCACGTTGAAATGGAATGATCTTGTGTTGCAGCTTTCTCGAGTGCATGAGTCCACTGTACTGTATTTAACAAAAACGGCTATGCATGAATTTGTGATTTTTGTTTGGTGAAGTGCAGCATGTTTTATTTCGTATTGTGTAAAACAGTAATCTGTGTTTGCTTTGCATGCAGCATGTCTAATAGGTTATGCCTGGTGCATTTGCTACTAAATACTACTAACTAATGCATTGCTCTGGTATAATAACGCCTCAAATCAGTGTTTGAGGATTGCTTCTGTTTTAAGATTCAGATACATGTTTTGCCTGGGTAAAATGAGTGAGGCGCTCTAATAAGGAAGCTTTAGTTTGTTATACTGTATATACTGTATAGTCGATCATCACAAACATCTGACTGCATTCTGATTTGTTTAATGTGACATTGACATACCCAACTTATGCAAGATGTTTGAGGCTGTTAATATTTAATGCCGAAAGGCATCATTTTACAATAAATGTAGTCTTATATCTTGTAAATCTCAAAATAAATATTATTTTCATACTGTACATTAAGGTTTTCAAAAGTACCAGTACTTCAGAACCACGTTGGTACTGAAATTTAAAAAATGTGACAATACCAGCATTTCTGCTGTACCCTACCGGTAGTACCGAGTACTGTGTATATTCGCTTTCAAACGCTCTCATGTGTATCTGTGTAAGCGCTCTGTGAAGAGGTTTCTATTTACAACGTGTTTTTGAAACGTTGATTATTGTAGCCAATCACAGACATGCAGTATCTGTTGAGTGCGTGAACGCAAGGGCCAATCAGAGGTGTTTTAGTTAGTCAGAATCCTCATAACACCGCTCAAAACACACCAGAGTTTGCAAATCCTTTCATTATTACCAACAAAGTGTAGATCTGAGTGAGCAGGTGCTGAACGTAACCCAAATGATTGACAGATCAAGCGTAGCGTGAGTTCTGGTAGGTCACGTTAGTCAAGCTAATCAAAACTAATTTAATTTAATTAATATTTTTATTGTCAAATAGTAGTAATAATATTGGTATGACCATTGGTACCAAATAGAAATGGTATTGGTACCGACTACTGTAATTTTGGTTACCGTGACAACCCTAGTGTACATTAAGACACTAAAATGAACTTGTTTTAATGTTTTTTGTTTGTTTGTTTTTATTTCGAAAAAATAGTATAGCATTTTAATATCTGGTATTAATTGGTTATCTGCTAAAACATAAATCATTATTGCTTATCCATATTGGCCAGAATTTTAATATCAGTGTATCCCTGAAAAAAAAAATGCATTATTTATTTGACGAAGTAACTGGGGCATGTCTGTCACTCATTAGTAGCAACACTGTCCTTCCTCTCAGATTTTCAGTGCAATGACTGTCTGGCTTTGTGTGTTTTTGCACACTATAGGGGTCCATCATTAACAGTCCTCAGCCGCATCAGCGTTTGCCCATGGGGGGTGCTGTTCCCAGTTGCTACGGGCTGGAAGACTATCGGCCTCACCGCCCCATCCTGAGCCCCGGAGTAGGGGTGGGGGGTGGGCCGGGGCAGCTTCACAATGCCGTAGGCAATATAGGGGGGGTCCCTGGCATCAACGATCGAGGTGGGGGGCCGGGGAGCAGTTCTGGAGGGAGCAATTCCGGTTCCTTCCTGGGCTCCCTGTTTGGGAGCAAACGCGCCAAACCCCCTGCTCCCCTTATTCCCCCCGGGCCACATTACCCGGCCCCCGTGCCACCTCCTACTACAGGAGGACCGCCGCCTCCGTCCCCCTCTGCCCTCAGCCAGTCAGACCCCGGTGGGCCTTCCAAGATCCAAGCGCTGCACGCTCAGTACTGTCACAACAACTTTGGGCAGCCTCCACCCCCCTACCACCATCATCATCGGTATCACGTGCAGGTCGCCACCCCTGGCCACCCACCCATCCATCACACCCTACAACGAGGGTCCCTCCCACGACGTGGGCCGCCCGCTCCTTCAAACGCCCAGCTCCAGCAGCAACTATCCCATCATGCTATGCAGCAAGGCCGTTACGGCAATATGGCCTGCACTCCACCGCCTCTGTCCCCGCATTCGCCCCATTCGCCCATCGCCCCTTTCAACTTCTACCACGTGCACCCCAATACCATGCGCCACGTACGGGTGCCCGGTCCTACCGGCAAGCTTCCTCTTACTCTGTCTCACTCTCAGCCCCACCCTCACGCCCACTCCCACGTTCACTCTCATACCCACAGCCATCCCGTCCACGCCCACAGCCCTCACCCCTTACTGCATCACTCTGCCCATCAAACTCATTTCGTTTTCTCGCCGCCCCCTCAGGCACCATCCGCCATCACCGCCCGGCACATACCCCAGGGCCCCGCCCACTACATACCACAGTACCCACCCCTTTCCTCCATTCCGCCTCCTCCACCACATTCCCCATTACCTCCTCCGTCACCACATACCCCTCTCACCCCTCTTACCCCGCTCTCCCCACTAGCCCCGCAGCTCCCGGGACCCATGGGGGTGCTGTCGGGCGGCCCAGGGGGCGGAGGTGGAGGCGGAGCCGGCAACAGCAGCACGATCGGCAGCTCCAAATCCAAACCTATCAACCGCATCAGCACAGTGGTGTGAGGGTAAACCACAGCAGAGGGCACAGAGTCTCAACGCGGAGAAGTCGGAGCCCAGGCAAGAGGAAACATACCATACTCAGACTCTGTTACTTCCACATCCGCTTCCCTCACGTGTAGAGTGGGAAACCTGGCTGGCTACATGCTCATTGCTAGCCTGAACAGCCTCTTGCTGTCCGCTGCCATACAAAACAAAGGCTGTGTGACAGCATAAAATCTCCGACTGAAGATCTGAGGAGCCTAATGGAGACAATGGTGAAGCAGATGAAGTGTTTGTAAGAGTTTGAGTTGAATTTGACCTGGATTGCTGTCAAAGGAAAAGGCTACAGGGGGAAAGGGGGTGCCAACTTAAATCAGACTAATGAATTTAAGATTCAGTTTAAGAAGACGATGATGGTGAACTCTTCAAACACTCAACATGGATGCATAAGCAGACAGACGAGTGCAAAATATTAAAGAAACTGAACTTTTTTTTTTATTTGTAGTCTTTTCAGTTTTCATGCGTCTCAGATGACAATCATTTCAGGGTCAGTAAGAAAATGTTTGCTCAATACATTCCTCAAAGTTGTCAATCGTATTCCTCAGCGTGTAAAAAGAGCCAGCATGCACTTAGAGGGATGCCAAACACTATATTTTGATTCTTTTAAACTTTTATCTTGACTTGTGAGTGAAGGGACGGGGTGGGAATTGCTGGGAAAACTTCACTTAAATCTGCACGGTAAAAAAAATGATCACTATTTTGGAACTATTTGAAACTGTGTTTTGCTTTTAGTTTTTGTCTTGAAGAGGCTGGGCATCAGGTTTGCAATAAGTCAGCCATAACAGTAAAAAACCTTTTTGAAGACCTCAGTGAAGTCATTATGTAATTTGCGCCTTTCATTTATTAAACAGAATGTGTAGAAAGAGATTTAAATTGTTTGGTAGATATTTCTTTTTTCTATTATATAAGACAATTAAGTCTAACCTAGCATAACAAACCTAAATGTAACATACACAAAAGAGTCATAACTAATAACGACCGATAATCAAGACATGGATAAATAGAAAAATCAGCACTGCATTTATTTCCTGCCACCTGTTACCTCAGCATCTCTCCTTCCCTTTTTTAGCGTTGACATTTAACTATTATTTTTGTCTTTTGATTTAAACAATCTCACCTGACCAATGAAACATTTATATTTGGCAATTCATTACATAACCTTAGTGCCTACTGTAAAGGTTTGTCATTGGCGGTTCGGTAAAAGTGGTTACATTGTGATACACCTGGATATTTTCTCTGGATGACCTGTTGGAGGAGGATGTTCGTAGAGAGTGTCATTGAAACTTTAAAATGAATTAAGTATTTCTGGACTCACAGTTAAAATGTGTTACAGATATCTTAAATATATAGAAGTAACTGAATTTTAAAGAAAATCTGTATATGGGTGATTTTAATGGGTACATTTATTACTACTATGATGTCAAATACTACTGATATAATTCTTGCTTTTTTGGTGTAAAAGCTACTGCTAATATGATACATGGTTATGTTTTAGCAGAGTGCCGTGCTGAGTGTTTTTTAAGAGCTTTTTTTAGACAGACCAACAGGCTAGGTTTTTTTTTTGTGTGTGTGTACAATTAATGTTTATCCAACTAATTGGACTGCTGATTTCAGGTAAATGTTTTGCAGCAAGTTTATAAAACGATATTATCCACATAAATGCTATATGATCCATGTAAAACTTATTGTTGCCAGAAGCCATACACACTTGAGCAACTTGCTCTTTTAATATTGTGAATTTTGCAAGAGTTGCATGTCCAATGTCAGTGCCCTATATTTTTTTATATGAAAGAGTGTTTAGAGGACTTCAATTCATGCACACACACTCATTTACACTGAGAGAGTGTAAAAGCATCTTTAATTGTGAAGATCTTTTTGCTGAAAGTTTCTGGTTTTGCACATACACAAGTTAAAAATCATCAGTGCCTAGGATCCAAAGTCCCTATACCATCTGCGTCCCTCCAAACAGTCCCTATCTCTTTCTACTTCTACTTTCCCCTTCAACAACCAAAATGGGCCGTTCTCTCTCCATTAAGCAGAATAATTCAAAGTATTACATTAGTGATGTTTGTGTTGAGGAGTTATTTTTATACTTATAAAATAAAAAAATTAAAAGTCCTATAAGGATGAAAACTAAATAAGAATATTGATCTCTGCTGCTAGGCCCAGCCCTTTATTTTTTTTAATTATTATTTTCATGCATGTATAAAATACATTTAGTCAAACCACAATACTGTTTATTCAGGTAATTGATTCCAGAACTTTAAATCTGCTAGCATTATCCATTACTGGAAACCTTAAGGCCCTTGTAGACAAACAGGAACTCCATGTCCCTGTTCATAAGCTGTGGCGTGACCTGAATTTATAGGGCCGTTCAATACATTTCACATTTTTTTCCTATGGGTGGTTTTGCTTCTCTCTAACTCTAACGCTTTGCTCCTGTGCTTGTATTAAGAGTCCTGAGTGCTGGGGCATGCTGAGCTCAAACACAAATAAAGCAGAGATGTATGAGGTATAAAAAAAATGATCCAGTAGTTTTTTGAGATGCGTGTTCTGGTTTCTGACACGCTAATGTCTTGCGCCACCGTGCCCTGTGTTGCATGTCTGCACTTAGCTGAATGATGCTGTATAAACCTGAATGTATATATTAGCTGATATAATTATGCCATATTTACTCTGCACTGGACTGAGGAATCCATATCTGGCTGGGAATGGGAACATGAACCATTGTTTACATTTTAAGGACCTGGGGATGGGGATGGGGGGGGGGGGGACAAATTGTAATTGTAAAATTGTATCAGTATGTGTGTAAGAGCAGTTCCTATATTTAAAATGATTAATTGTATGAAGTTTTATTTGTATATATGTTGAGGTTTCGATGCAGAACTAATTCAGAGACATTATGTGATAATTTATTGCTCTCGTTCTATAAAACCTGTTCTTGCTGTTGGAAAGTTGTTGTTTTTTATTAATATTTAAAATATTTTTGAGTGACTGTTTGGCTGTGTGTGTACAGTATGGATGTATATGTGTATGTGTGCAATTAGTATATGAAGATTTACATTAAGCATACAAAATCATTTTATTTGTCAAGAATGTTATATTTTTTATACTGTATCAGCAATGCATTGAAATAACCACTCAAGAACTAATGCACATTTCACATTGTATAATTAGGACTATTGATATCAGTCAACAGGTAGGTACCATACGAGTACAACTGTAGGTTTCTATATTTTTATCTAACACCAAGACAGAAATGACAAATGATGCTGGATAAAGTACTCTGGTCACATACATTTGTATACTGAGAAATGGAAGTTAAATTTCCACTAAAGTTCATTGTGTTTCTGGCATGTACAATATAGTCAAAATCATAGTCAAAGTCATGCAAAATTAGTTGAGCTGAACAAGTGACTCTCATCACCAAACTGGTTAAAACTCTTAAGGCCATTTTCTACAAAATCTTCAAACAGTTTTGAACACTTGCTATAATATGCTAACAAATTTGTATATTAATCATTTGTTTATTAATAAGAATATCCTTACATTGTTTAGCTCATTTGCTACACTGTTGTGTGAACCACTTCAGGTTAAATGCTCCTTATAACAGTATATTAAAATGTACGATCTGTGTTCATTTTGTAGCTGGTTATATTTCAGGATCCCGGAGTGTTTTGTGCTTCCCCTTTTGCTGGTGATTAGTATGTGTTCGCATTAGGCCACATAGGCTTGTGAAAGTCTCTCAGTGATGACTTGGGGTGTTAGGGAAAAAAATTACCATACATTCAAAATTAAAAAGCATAATGTGGCTTACATTGTGCTTTTGTCTTATTTGGGTCCTAATAAACAGTAGAGGAGAATAGTGTAAACAGACTATCACAAATAAGCAGTACAAATCTCAGTTCAGCACCACGTCTCTGTAGAAAAGTTAAGCATGATTGTGTCTGCACAGGTTAAGCACTTATATGATGCTGTAGTTAGAGCAGTAAGTTGTACAAAAGTCTTATTGTTATTCAATCCTGCTATTGTCAATGAAAATCAAGAATTCAACAGTTAAGAAATTGAATTGTTTTTCTTTTGGTTCAGCTATGAGGAAATTACCGTATGAATTCCATTTGTTCTATATATTTGCTTGCAATGGGCAAGATTTAGAGTGAACAGTTTTCCTGCTCAACCCCACAAAGAGACCTGTCTGTTTGTGTGCAGTTTGTGTGTCTGTTGTGCTTGTCTGTGTACGTTCAGTCAACATTCATAAACTTCCACAGTGACAAAGTGTCTTTGTCACTGTGCTGTCTTTTAGTTTAAACAGTTAAACAGAAATTCTTTAAAGCATATATGCATGACCCCAGAGGAGTGTCAGTAATGTATATTGAGAATGTCACATTCAGTAATCAAGAAGATCAAGTTTTTCCAAGAACTTAAGAGTACCACCACCCAAAAAAACTTCTTAATGAGTTTTAACTAGTCTTTTGATTTGAAATGTACATTCACATGAATCATCACAGTATAAGATATTAAGGACTTCAGAGAATATTAATGTTAAATTAAAGAGGGTGATAGATGCTAAACATTGCTCAGCCATAATAGTAAAGTGGAATGATGATCCTTTGAAACAGTTGAGAACTGTTCAAGATAGTAATTGGATAAAATAGATTCTCTTTCTGTTGTCCTTCCTCACCATCCTTTCATTTCAGACTGTGGTAACGGACAGAAGAGGATTGTACACCTTTGTCCCGTCTGGAGAGCGAGAGCCATGTGCCAGTAGCTCTTGGATGGTGATCCAGTTGTCCAGTATGCGTCTATTGCGTTTCTTGGAGCTTTTTTTCTGACTGAGCTCTAGGATTGAGGCTGAGTTCTGACCTGACTCTGACTGGCTCTCCTTGCCCACGTCCAGACCACGATCCCGGAGATATTCCAAACGACTCTGCATCATAAACTCTCTGCGTCTGCGCTGCTCGCGGGCCCTCAGAAGCTGTTGCTTACGCTCTTCTTTGCTCCAGTAGCGCCCCATCTTCATTTCACTCACTGCGTCGTCATCAGTTGTCATTCCACTACGCTCCTCACGGATCTTCATTGCTCTGGCTTTCAAGAGTCGGTCTCGGACGGGACGTTTGGCCACATAGCGTGTCCCATCGCTCCTAATCTTCACCTTCCACTCCATGCGTGGTGAAGCAGGGGGAAGCGGCAAAGGTAAAGCCAGAGAAAGCTTCACTGGGCTCGGGTGAGGCAGTGACCCAAAAGTGCCATTCCTTTGGCCCTCACGGTCACTGCCGCCCATTGGTGCCTCACTTTCTCCTTCCACGGCTCTATCCAAGGGTCCAGAACTCTCGGAAAGTGAAGATCCCAGATGCATGCAACTCTGGTAGCGTTCTGGAGTGAAGCAGTTGGAATGACGGCGTCGAGTGAAGTAAGGACTTGACTCAGCACTACGACCACCATTCCTGTCATGGCTGCTCACCCTAGAATTGCCGCCGTGCGTCACCCCTTCAGGCATGCGACGGATGGTTCCTTCTCTGGAGAGTGAGTAGTATTTCTGGTTCATAGGGGTGTTAGTCTGAAACTTTTTGTAGCTGCTTGGTGAATATGAACTGTTGAGGCTTGCTCGTCCCCTTTCACACCAGGTTGGTCGATCCTTGTGTCTACTTAGCAGAGGGCTTGTTGACTCTTCCAACTGAGAAACTGGAAGTCGATTCTCACTCACCATAGGCGTGCTCCTGCAGCTCTCTCCCCCAGTGTTGTAAGCGCTGGTGCTGTCCTTGTCCGACCGTTCCTTCTCAGGAAGTTCGTTGATGTCAGATAGCTCATGCAATGGAGACCCCTGAGGTTCTGCAGATGCCCGGCCAGATGTTTCTTCCTCCATCAGCCAGGCTTTCAAACAGCGCTCTCTTAACTGCTGCATCTTCTGTGCCCGTAGAATGTTCCGGCACTTAAACTCAAGGTGTCTCATTTCCTCTTCCAAAAGCGCCATCTCATGTGGAGTCAGGTTCTCGTTACTGTTTTCATCCAGAGTCTCCTCTCTCTCCCTATTCTCATCTTCCTTTTGTGCCTCTCCTTCTTTCTGCTTCCCTTCTTGAACCTGCTGCACTTTCTTCATCCTCTTTTCATAACGACACTTGATTTCCAGAAGTTGCCTGTACCTCTCGCATTCCTCCTCTGTCAGACCCGGCATCATCATCCCGCTGATGGGATCGTGAAGGTACCCTCCACCCACGCTTCCACAGTCCAGTGAGTCTGTGCTGAGGTGGAGCTCTCGGAGAGGGAACAGTGGAGATGGCGTGTCGCTCCCTCCTCCACTGTTCCTGCTGGGCCTGAACTTGCGCAAGCTGCCAGGTGTGTTGGTGGCATTTGTGTTGGAGGCGCTGGTCTGCTCGTCGCCCAGAAGGATGTCATGCTCAGAGGATTCTTCATTCTTTGTGCTCTCATCAGTGCGGCCCACACCACTGTCGAGCTCCTGACTGTTGCTAAGGGTTGCTAGGCTGAACATGGGTGTCTCCCGATGTAGGGCTTCTTCAGGAATGCCTGCTTGGGTTCTCTTTTGGCGAAAATGGTACAGGCCGGACAGATGTGAGGTATTTAGGCTGTCCACACTCATCTCTACAGGTAACTCACAATCAAGCTCCTCTGGGTCCAAATGAGTGTCCGTCTAGGGGAAAGGCACAAAAAGGAAGTGAAGGGGAAAAGTAAGCAAGCAAAGAGGGAAGAGTTAGAGGTTGACATCACCAGTATTGTCATAAAAGTAAATATATACAGTAATACACTTCAACACTAGATGGCAATATAGACATTTGTTTAAATGTGTTCAACATATTTAGTTGTAACACAAGGATTGTGGGGTCTGTTATTTATAGTAATGTTCTAATATGTGTATTAATATATATTATACATCTTTATTATTATACATATAGTTTGTCTTAGGTTACACTGTATTTTATAGTGTCCTTGTTACACATGTTGCATGTACTATAGTAATAACAGTAAATTAAATGCAATTACATGCAACTAGCTCTAAACCAAACCCTATTTCTAACCATAAACCTATAGTAAGTACTTCTATAACAAATGTTGTTAATTAATATTACTCAGGAAATGTATATGTTACGGATGGTGTATGGCTGGAAGCACGAGGAGACGAGGAATAACTAGTAACAGGATTTAATTACAAAAACTCAGGAGCACATACACACACACTTGACATAAACGCACCATATACAAACGAGAACCGACCAGGAGTGAGGGAGAACACAGGGTTTACATACACAGAGAACGGATCATGGGAACAAGACACAGCTGGGGCAAATTAACTAGACACAGGTGAAGGAACTGAACAGAAACGAGGAGCGGGAAAACTAACACAGGACTAAACCAAATCACAATGACGGGGGAAAACACAGGAATACAGACACAAGACAGACATAACTGTAACATTACGCCCCTCCTCGAAAAGGCGTGTCCCCACGCCGTATAAACATCAAATAGGGGCGGGAGGGTGGGCGCCCTGGAGGCTGACGAGGGCGTGGCTTTCCCGGAACAGGAAGCCTCCAGGGCGGAGCAGGCCGTGCTGATAGCCAGGGTGAAGACGCCCCTTCAGGTGGCCAGGGTGGAGAGACCCCCTCGGGCGGCCAAGGCGGAGCAAGCTGGTCAGGGGTACATGGCGGAGACGCCCCTTCAGGTGGCCAGGGTGGAGACGCCTCTTCCGGTGGCCAGGGCGGAGCAAGCTGGTCAGGGGGCCATGGTGGAGACGCCCCTTCAGGTGGCCAGGGTGGAGACGCCTCTTCCGGTGGCCAGGGCGGAGCAAGCTGGTCAGGGGGCCATGGCGGAGACGCACCATCAGGTGGCCTATATCCCCCCCCCAAAACTTTCTTGGGGGGAATCACAGGCTCTGGGACAGGCTCTGGGTGGGCAGACGGGACGTGGAAAGTCTCTGGCTGGGCTAGCGGTGAAGGCCCGGCTATGCTGGATGGAACCAGCGGTGACGGCTCAGAAGGGCTGGACGGGACCAGCGGAGAAGGCTCTGAAGGGCTGGACGGGACCAGCGGAGAAGGCTCTGAAGGGCTGGACGGGACCAGCGGAGAAGGCTCTGAAGGGCTGGACGGGACCAGCGGAGAAGGCTCTGAAGGGCTGGACGGGACCAGCGGAGAAGGCTCTGAAGGGCTGGTTTGAAGCTCAGGCTCTGGCGGGCAGGCGACGGGCTCAGGCTCTGGCGGGCAGGCGACGGGCTCAGGCTCTGGCGGGCAGGCGACGGGCTCAGGCTCTGGCGGGCAGGCGACGGGCTCAGGCTCTGGCGGGCAGGCGACGGGCTCAGGCTCTGGCGGGCAGGCGACGGGCTCAGGCTCTGGCGGGCAGGCGACGGGCTCAGGCTCTGGCGGGCAGGCGACGGGCTCAGGCTCTGGCGGGCAGGCGACGGGCTCAGGCTCTGGCGGGCAGGCGACGGGCTCAGGCTCTGGCGGGCAGGCGACGGGCTCAGGCTCTGGCGGGCAGGCGACGGGCTCAGGCTCTGGCGGGCAGGCGACGGGCTCAGGCCCGGCAGGGCTGCAGGGAAGCTCAGGCCCGGCAGGGCTGCAGGGAAGCTCTGTGTCCCAGTCTATAAGCCAGTCTTCCTCTTTTAGCTCCACCAAAATTCCAACTGGCACGGTGGGCATGACGTGATGCATAGGCTCGGGACTGGGCGGGACCAGCGGCGCAGAGGGCTTGGTGCTGGACGGAACCAGCAGCGAAGAGGGCCTGGTGCTGGACGGAACCAGCGGCGAAGAGGGCCTGGTGCTGGACGGAACCAGCGGCGAAGAGGGCCTGGTGCTGGACGGAACCAGCGGTGAAGAGGGCCTGGTGCTGGATGGAACCAGCGGCGAAGAGGGCCTGGTGCTGGACGGAACCAGCGGTGAAGAGGGCCTGGTGCTGGATGGAACCAGCGGCGAAGGCTTGGCTGGACTGGACACCACCAACCCAGGATCGAAGAGAGGCCAGAGTGGAGAGTGGTGTCGGGACTCCTCTCGACAACCGCCTCTACTACGGCCTCCACGGGTCCCACGGAACACAGCTTGGCGGGATCCCACAAAGACTTGTTTCCAGTTCTCCATATTCCCTCTTTTCTTTTCTTTATGGTCGGTTCTTCTGTTACGGATGGTGTATGGCTGGAAGCACGAGGAGACGAGGAATAACTAGTAACAGGATTTAATTACAAAAACTCAGGAGCACATACACACACACTTGACATAAACGCACCATATACAAACGAGAACCGACCAGGAGTGAGGGAGAACACAGGGTTTACATACACAGAGAACGGATCATGGGAACAAGACACAGCTGGGGCAAATTAACTAGACACAGGTGAAGGAACTGAACAGAAACGAGGAGCGGGAAAACTAACACAGGACTAAACCAAATCACAATGACGGGGGAAAACACAGGAATACAGACACAAGACAGACATAACTGTAACAGTATAATTACACTGTAACAAGGACACCTTCAAATAAAGTGTAGCCTTATCTTACATGATCATTGAGACTTGGACATGGAAATTAAACATTTATTTTATGTGACATACTTTGTAACAAAGTGGCACTACTCTGGATGTTAATTTGTTAATGTTAATTTGTGAAAATTATGTTATATCATCCTACAGCTTTATTGATGAATACAGATTTATTGATATATTGATTTGTTTTCCCTGAGTATCTTTGTCTATAGACAGTAATCAATAATCAATTGCAATTGTCACTTGATTATTATGTCTCTCTCTTCCTCTCCTCTTGATTTAGTCAGCCTGAAATCTTTTTCTGTTAGTCAACCATTCTCTTTTCCCTTTCTGTTTCTCTATTACTGTCTCTCGATCTCTATCCATCTCTTCTACTCTTGGTCTGACAGCTCCACTTGTTTCTGGTCTTCAGTTCATCATTAATCATTTTGTGTTGCTGGGAGGGTGATGAGAATGAGAGGTACAAAATGGCCCTCTTTTTGTTCTGATCTTGTTAGTGCTGAGCGTTGGCTGAAATGAGCTCCCTGTTTTATTCATTAGCTGACGGCTGTGCTCATGATAGATGATTTTTGCTGGCTGCACACAATAACCAACAGCCATTTTTTTCAATATCTCCACTGGATCCACAGAAATTGCAGAACAATTGACACAGTTACAAAGTCATAAATTATATAGAGCACCATATATACAGCTCTGAAATAGGTGGTCATTTAGAACAGATAATAAATAAGTGGTGCAAGAGTAAAAATGCTGTTAAATGTGAAATAGAATATCAAATTTGTTTGAATAGATATAGCTTGTAGATTTAGTTCAGATTAATTGCTGCTGTGTGTGTTATTCTTATTTGTTTGTCACTTTGGATGAAAACATCTGCCAAACGAATAAATATAAATGCATAAGTAAGATTGCAGCACTGGTTATTGAAGAATATTCAAGGCTTTACATAATATTAATAAAATAGCTTCACAGTAATTTAAGTAATTAGATGATTGTGTTTCTAATAATGAGCAAAGTGCAAATTTACTAATTTATAATGTTTTTTTATAAATACCTAGACCATGAGTGTGTATGTGCACAGCTTAATCAGATGTGTATGTCTTCGGAAACAGCTGACTGTGGAAATAAAAATCATCTCCTTTCTCTGCCTAGTGTACCTTGCTCTATACCTCTTCCATTTGCCCTCTCTTTCATACCTTCCATCAATTCCTTCAATTGCTCCTCCTCTCTGCATGTCTTTCTAATAGTGCACTTTTCCCCATGCATTCTGTAAAGCAGCTTTGTTCCCTCTCACTCTTCACCTCCTTGTGGAATAGTGTTAATGGAACTGCCACAAATCCTTGATGCCCATCACTAAGAGTGATCACATGATTGAGACATTGAGTGATGTGAGACTTCTGTTTCCCTTCCTTCAGCAAAATAAGCCATTCATTTTAGGATCTGCTGTCGTTGGGGACAGCGTGGGTCCATTAACTTTGCATGTGCCCCAAAAAGCCTATTTTTGTGTGTATGTGTACTTGAATTGTGCTTGTATGTGTGTGCCTAGAGGACCGTTTTATTGCTCAGAGAATGTGCAGATAATTTGATGGAGATCTAAGTTATATGGCATTTTAACGTCCGCTTTGTTTGTTTTAGGTTTCTCCTAAAAAAATGTGCTGTAAAAAGTAAATACAGGAAGTTGTTACCTGACATATATACTGACATTTAAAATTACTACTATTGGTGTATGATACAGTAATTGTGTCAGTATGTTTCTATTTTTTAATGAATCCAGTTCATTTAGATGCTACCACTTTTAAAAAAAATTGTAGGACTTGACAAAACATATATAGAGATAGATAAATTCAGATTAAACAGAATTTTGGTCTTGGAAGAATTCTGATTTTTGATTGCAGACTTTCTGAACATTTGAGATCTCTTCTGAAATTATGTAAGAAATGTTTGTGATTACTAGGGTCTGTTTTTGGGGTGGAAATATGAGAGGCAGCAATTTACTTTCTATTTAACACATTACAGGAGTGTTCAATCCTGCTCCTGGAGCGCCACTGTCTTGCAGCTGTCTTTAGCTCCAACCCCAATTAAACTCACCTGAACTTGCTATTCAAGGTCTTACTAGGCATCCTAAAAACTTCCAGGCAGGTGTGTTGAGGCGATCTGGAGCTAAACTCTGCTAGACAGTGCCTTCAGGAGCAGATTTGGACACCCCTGGTCTAGATCATTGATATTTGATATTAAGACTTTCTATTTTGTTTGCATGTACTCTCATAAATATATGTCTTTGTCCTCCTTTATTCTATCTAGTGTGTTCACATTGTAAATCCTATTTCTTTCTCGTGTTATGTCTTTACCTCTATCTCTGGTCTGGCCAGCAGTAATGAGAAGTTGGTGCTGTCCTCACGGGTCAGGATGGCCACCGCTTCCTCTCGGTTCTGAACTTCCATCCCATTTATCTAATGTGGGACAGATGGAGCCATCACACACCAAATGTCAGCTCTTTTCCAAAATAATAATAATTCGTTACATTTACATAGCGCTTTTCTGGGTACTCAAAGCGCTTTATATATGGAAGGGGGAATCTCCTCTACCACCACCAATGTGCAGCATCCTCCTGGATGATGCGACAGCAGCCATATTGTGCCAGAACAGCCACGACACACCAGCTTTTTGGTGGAGAGGCAGAGTGATGAAGTCATTCATTATATATGGGGATGATTAGGAGGCCATGATGGACAGAGGCCAATGGGTAAATTTGGCCAGGATGCCAGGGTTAAACCCAAAGGACATCCTGGGATTTTTAATGACCACAGAGAGTCAGGACCTCGGTTTAACGTCTCATCCGAAGGACTGTGGTTTTTGACAGTATACTGTCCCCATACTGGGGCGTTAGGACCCACACAGACCACAGGGTGAGCGCCCCCTGCTGCCCTCACTAACACCTCTTTCAGCAGCAACCTAGTTTTCCCAGGAGGATTCCCATCCAGGGACTGACCAGGCTCAACCCTGCTTAGCTTCAGTCGGCAACCAGTCTTGAGCTAAAGGGTGATATGGCTGCTGCCCAAGTGCTTCTAGACACAAAAATAATATAATACAGAGGCAAAAATAATAGAACATCAAAACATCAGTAAATGGGTGGTCATGTTTCAACTGAGTCCAAGGTAATGTGTCAGTGTCAGTGTCGCATCAGAAACCAGAATAAACTAAGAACTTGTCAAGACAATGGAATCATGTCACTCTGTGTTTGCTGTTCTGTAATTATTCTCTAGAGAAACTGTGTGGGCTGTCTTAAAAGTCTCACCAATTATCTGTTTATAGACCGATTGTATCTAGAAGCACTTGGCCTGCATCCCAGATGAACATAATGGCATTATGATGTCAGTTCATTTGTAATTATTGTTGATGTCATTTGACTCTAAAAGCACATCTGAGAAGAATACAGACCTGTAATATTCTGTCCCCCTTTCTGATTCTTCCATCTTTTGCTGCTATGCTGTTTGGATTCACCTAAGAACAGGGAATGATTAAATATCAGCTGGATAACTTAAATATCACAGTTGAATACTTTTTTACTGTTGTGTTGAGCAGTAAAACATGACATCTGGCCTCATGTGATCACTCACTGCTCCAACGTAGATGCCTTGGTCTTCCTCGTCGTCTGTCCGGTAACAGACTGTTAGCCCCAGTTTATCCTGCTGACTCGACTTGTACAGCTCCACCTCCTGACATAGACATAGAAGGAGAGCTACTTACGTATATGGGGTGAAGATTAAACCCTCTGCTTTAAAGATGCGCAGAGACAGAAAGCTAGCCAAAGCAAATGTAAGGTATTGTAGGTTGTTGCAATGTGTTTGGGTAACTGGTTATGTTAACCCATTTAATCCAATTTTTTCCCTTAGAATGAGTTTTTTTTTCTTCTTCCTGGAAAGTCCAATGAATCAAACAGCATGCCTTTTCTAAAAATAAAAGGTTAATATGGAAGTATGTGCTTGGTCACAGTTGTAATCCTGTGGAATCTGCAATCAGAGATTGCACAGTTTGCAATATAATAATTTTGTTTATTTTTTTAGTTAACAGGCGTTTGTTGGGGGGGGAGGGAATCCAGAATAATTGTATATTTATTTTTGCTGTTTCAACAGAAATTCATGTTTTGAATTAACCAATTGTTTTGTTTTGTTTTGTTTTGTTTGCAGATTTCGAGCATGTTTGCATTTTACTTTTATTTATAATGTACAACGTTATTTATAATGATAGCATTGATATTTTATATTATGTTACATTTTTACCTAAATAATGTGTTTCTCTATATTTTGACAGGTTTGACTTATTTACTTATTATATTGGAGCTTTGACATCTAACAATGAAAAACAGCTCTGGCCATTTACACCATCCAGGTAAAAAAAAAAAGTAAATCATAACTTTGCTCACCAATTTTATCAGCGGTATTTAATTTGTTAAATGTAGTGGTTGATTATTTGTAATTATTGTAAAGAATTTATTTTGATTAGTTGGTGTTCCCACCTCATATTCCAGCTCTTCTTGTTGATCCACCTCATGGTTAGCCACATTGAAGTAGTCATTTGGATCACTATATTCCTGCCCCAGAGAACCACTGTGAAAAGACACATGTTTCTTCAGCAGGTTTTCAGTGCATGCAACATTTGTCCACCTCACAAACCCGCAGAGACACCAATGAGAACTGATAAAATGGCAGAGGACAGTGAAGACGCTCACAGGTCATTCAGCAGGTACGGCTCCACCAGCTGGGCGAGGGGAGGGGAGGGTGGAGGCATTGGTGATCCACTACTTGGGTAAGACCCTCTGTCCCCATTCAGGAAGTTCTGGAAGCTAATGTCGGTCTGGGTGCCGTTGTCCATGCAGTCTGTGATAGCCATAAGCCGAGCCGTGCCAGCGGCCGCACCTAATCTCCTCCTGTGACCCTTGCGTACCACCTGAAGCAGCAGAGGATCATGAGGCTGCCCATCCTTGTCCTGGGACAGGTGAGATGTTCTTCTGCCTTTGAGCTGCAGGTAGTGAACATAGTTACCATATAGGATTAATGCAATTGTATGTCCACATTAAATATAATGTAATGATTGGTTGTTTAATCTGACACTTCTGAAAATGCTGAAGCAGCACTGTAAAGAGAATGAGCTGGGAGCGAGGGACAGTTAAGAAAAATGAGAGAAGGAGAGAGGGAACATAAATGCACAAATAAGCAAAACTCAAGGAAGGATGTTGTTCTGCTCCTCCTTAGTGAGAAGTAACATTGCAAACCAGCAAAAATAGCTAGTGCAAGACAAGCAAGAGCTGTTCATCATCCAATCACAAACGGACATTGAAAGAGAAGAAACTAATCTTACGGCTGCTTCTTTGCCATTCAAAAGATTGGAGTCATTTCTTGCTCACCAAGGCTGCATTTATTTGATTTAAAACGAATGCAATAAAAGCAGTGATACTATGAAATATTATTACAATTTAAAAGAACTGTTTTCCTTTTTAATGTAAGAATGTAATTAATTCCTGTCAAAGCTTTCAGCAGCCATTATTCCCATTTTTAATGTCATGTCATTCTTCTAATATGCGGATTTGGTTATTAAAATACATTTCTTATTATTATCAATGTTGAAAACAGAATTGTTTTTTTCAGGATTCTTTGAATAGAAAGTTCAAAAGATTTTTTTTTTCAATAGAAATCTTTCTAATTTCTTAGAAAAAAATTACTGACCCCAAACTTTTAAACAGTAGTGTATAGACATGTGATGAGACAAATTTCAGATCTGAGTGATATGTGTCCTACCTTCACTTCTGCATCAATGGGACGCAGAGTGTTTCCCTTCTATGGAGAAAAAAACAAGCAGAAACAGATTAAAAGTAAATATTGACAGCTTTAAAAAGAAAAAAAAACAGCTGATGAAGGTTGATATTATTTCTTATTTTTGGCAGGATTTTTTTGTTGCACATCACTGATTCTTGAGTACTATGACGGCTACAAAACGATATGTATCAGGGATTTATTTTTATATTTTTTACAGATCAGTGTTTGAGTTTTCCAACATAATGTGTTGTGTTGTGTGAGTCAAGTCAAGTCACCTTTATTTATATAGCGCTTAATACAATACAGATTGTTTCAAAGCAACCTAAGAGTGATAGCATTTCAGCTGAACTCAGTTCAGTGTTGATTCAGTTCCGTTTTAAAGATAATCAATTTTTAAATTAGTTCATTTCATCTGTAAAGCAGTTCTGCAGAAAACGGGGATGTTTTCGTCCAGCTTTGTTCAGTTCTCACACAACAGCGTCAGTACAGTCAGATCAATAATATCATTGAATATTAAGCGTCCCAAACTAAGCAAGCCAGAGGCGACAGTGGCAAGGAACCCAAACTCCATCAGGTGACAGAATGGAGAAAAAAACAGTCGGGGGCCAGTTCTCCTCTGGCCAACGAACGAACACGGTGTGATTATGATTCAGCCTGCATCACAAGTCAGAATTCAGACAAGTCAGAAGATCAGTAGCATTCAAATATTCATCCAGTTCCTTTTGATTGAAGATCAGATTCATTATGCCGGTATGGAGCCGAAGCTGGCCATATGGTCTGTGCTGAGGACCTGTCTGGTATTACAGATTATACCATGTCCTACATGTGCTGTTGTGGATGCTGGTTAATAACTCTAAGGCTGTTGTTTTATTTATTGTAATTATAACTGACAGATTTCTAACAGTCCAGATTTGGATTTGTGCGTTGGGACAGTTCGTCCGATGACAGGCCTTAGGGAGGGACAGATGAGAGGTGATTTAACCCTCATGAATACAACCCACAATCAATATAAGGTTAATACTACTGAAAGTACTTGTGACATAATCTGTCTGTCTCTCTCTCTCTCTCTCTCTCTCTCTCTCTCTCTCTGTGTCTTTCATCATTCTCAAAGCAGTCAAGCTACAAATAGCTGACCCTTAGAGACCAGGTCTCACCCCAATCCTTATGCTTTTTGACTGAAAGTCTTTCAATGTCTAAAAGAGGTGAAACCTATTTATTTTTCATTGTGTTCAGCTCATTATCGATCCTGTCAGTAGCTTTGATTACAAATGGACTGTCTGCTCATGGGATTCAGAGTTGATGGAGCAATAGCGATATTGGCAAACATGGAGTTCTCGAGCAGAAGAGCTTTTCCATACATTCAACTACATCTGTCATATAGAATGTCTGATTCTCTAGCATGAGCTTAATACTTTAGTCTTTAACATTTAGAAACATAAGGTCATGGGGGAAATCACAAGCTATTTTATATAGGGAAGCTGTGTGTTGGAATTTAATAATTGTTTTAGTATTTTCAGAGGAATGTGTCAAATGGACTGTGATGGAATTTCCTCTGCATGATCAAGTGGCCTATACAGAACTCAGTGGGTGATTGTGCTTATCAGTTCAATACCAGGAGACAGCAATTACATCTCTTCTGATACACCTCTATTGACCTTCACCCTGTACATTTGCCCCTGTGGAATATTTGCTTAGCTAATGAAGGAGCTTCTGAAAGCGCTCACAGATATTGCAATGCACATCCACACCCCAATGATCCCTATCATCTCACTGTGGGATCCCTGCATTAACTCAAATTCTGATCTACCAAACAAGCTGCATTAATTATGGTTCCCTCCAAAAAATTATATTTTGTTGTCTTTTAAGAAAATGTTTAAACTTTAGAAAATGTCCATCTAGCTAGTGTGGAATCAAATGCTGTTTTTTAGTTATTCATAAAGTAAAACGTCACAACAAAGTTCAATTCATTAACATTAGCTGACATCCATTATGTAGAATGTAACAATAACAAAAAAAATGTCATGCTTTAAAAGTTTTGTTCATTTTTAGTTTGATACCCAATGCAGCAATGTCGCGATGTAACGGAAGTAGAGACAGATTTTTTCTTCCATGTTGTGACATGTTTCTGAGTGAAACAATAAAACAATACTTAGTGAAACATATTTCTGAACAAATATAAAGCGTAGGTCAGAGACTGGGTTCTATTTGTCGGTAGTTGATTGTATGGAGGCTTGTCTGAATGTGAGTTTGCAGTCAATTGTAAGAATGGGACGGGGTTTAAGTGGACTAAATGTTTGAAGAAGGCCATCATACGTCAGCATAGAGTAGTCTGTCATTTCACCAGAAGATGGAGTGATGACATTTTGATTTAAATAAAATAAATAAATGTGTGAAAGGAGGAATCGTTCAATAAGATTCAAAATAGGTTGAATGTTGACTACAATCATTTTAACTAATGTTATGAAGTAGTAGACTGTGCCTTGAAAGAAAGTGTCTTGTTTGTTAGACATTGTATCTGCTTATTGCATCTGTAACTGCTTTAATGCTTCTACTTTGCCACCTTTTACTTTGAGTATTACCTCTTGTGGTTATTATTACAGAAGTATGAGCTCTATATTGGAGTGACAGATTGTTTGTTGTTGCATTTCCACCGACGGCCTGCTATGACTGCTAATCATAATTCAGAAACAGAGGGCTGTTTCCGAAAAAGATTCTCCCCAAATAATTATTCTGATTATGGCCTTTTTTTTTGGAGTTTCATTTTGAAATCAGCTTGCTTTTATCAATCAACTTGACCCAGTTAAACAAAGTGTTAGAAATGCTAAACTTCTTCACAAAGGTTCTAAGCACTGCAGTAAACTAGGTCAACTCAGTTTGAGGTTCTAAATTGTGCCTTTTACATTGTTCCCAAACTATATTCCCGTCCTCCCTCCCTCTTTCCATCACCTTCCCCTCAGGATTTCGTCTTGCTTTTGATTAGAGTTTAGAGGAGGGAAACTCTCTCTCTCTCTCGCTCTCTGCCCTGGATTGAACCTTAACCTCCATTAATCCTGAGTCCGGAGCAGTGATGTACGGTATGTATGTTCAAGATGGACGATAGCAATTTTTGCTCCTACTAGTGTTGCCGGTCAGGGCAGGGCAAGGGTTGCTCTAGAAACCAGAGGAGAATTTAGCTAAAGGTTACTTGTGCCTGAAATGTCAGTCTGGATTAGTTTTACTTTCTTCTTTCTTCCTCCTATTCTCCGAGCAGGTGAAGGGTGGACTGTTTTATCTTTTTTCCTTTCATGTCGCTGCGTGTTTGGAGAGACCTCCTGCTGTGTGGAGGGTACACTTCACCCTGCACTAGTGGATCATGTTTATTTACATCAATGGTTTTTTCCAAACGCCTGATTTAGTGTGCTCGACTATTTGTGTTCGCCATCATTATTGCGTCTTCGTGCGTTGCAGTGAGAAAGCATATAAGTCTTGCTTAATGACCTCAGTTGCCTTGGCAACGGCATCCCATAGAGACAAATTTGACAGGGTATGTTAGGTAGAGGCAGGAAGACTGAGAGAGCGAGAGGGAAACTCATCAGACGTGTCGTGGGGGGTTTTAGGCGGGATTACAAAAGGCAAAGTGTAAAAGGCTCATTTTAGTGCGACTCAACATGCACAGGATTTTTGTGCAGACTGAGCTCATTTAAATCTCATCATAAGACTAAGGCTTAGCGGCAATTAGCGCGGATGAGCATCACATGAAGATGGTCCTGCCAAATGAATGCGATGGCGTTCACGGATAGCGATTCCACGCGCTCTGCTATTCCAGCAGAGCCGGCTAATGTGATCCAGTGTGAATGGTATTATTCATGCCTGAAGCAGCTTGTCCTGAGTCCAATGAAGCCTGTCAGCATGTGTCTGCTCTTTATTACTGTGTGCCCAGTCACAGAGGAGAAACAAGAGCAAATGCCACTTACTCCGATACATGACACAGAGAAAGACTGAGTGAGAATGTGTGTCTAAGAAACAGTGTCACAGTGATAAGCACTTTAGAGTAGCCTAAGCAATAAGCCACAAGAGGTGCGGTTTATTGTGGTTTTTATCGAACACTGCTTAACCCATGGCGGCTTGTTGCTTTTATAAAACAGTGACAATATTAAAATGAAAAAAGACATTTTATGAAGAAATGCCATGATCACCATGTTGATTTGCTTTTGTTATATGTTACGAGTGCTTTTTAGCATGTTGCTGTGCAGTTGCTGGGTGGTTGTTAGGTGTTAGGTGGTTGGTTACATTAATAAAAGCACATCCATGCTTCTCTATACTATTCTGATCCCTAGATATGGCGCGGGTCCCTCCGTCAGTATAAGCCTGGGGGATTTTACACCAGTTTTATCATCTCCAGGTTGGAAAATCATAAATCATAATGCCTTGTAAGAAAAGTCTGTAAAAATTTTAAGATGAAGGAATTTTCCATATTAACCTGTAATTTAAATTCACATTGTGTTGTGTCCGTAAACAAATAATGTCCTCCTGAAAGACGTGCCTTTTCCTTTTTTTTTTCTTACACTGTGGCTTAGAAAAGTAATAGCACACCTCTCTTCAACAAGTCACACGATTTGGTATAATTTACTGTTCAAAAGTTTGTTGTTGTTTTTAAAGAAATTAATACTTTATTCATCAAGAATGCATTAAATTGATACAACAGTGACAGTAAAGGGACTTTTACATTATTACAAAAGTTTTCTATTCTAAATGAATGCTGTTCTTTTTAATTTTCTATTCATCAAAGAATGCTGAATTTCTCTATCATGATTTTCACAAAAATATTAAGCAACACTACTGTTTTCAACATTGATAATAATAAGAGATGTTTCTTGAGCACCAAACCAGCATATTAGAATATTTTCTGAAGGGTCATGTGACACTGAAGACTGGCGTAATAATCCTGAAAATTCAACTTTGCCATCACGGGAATAAATTACATTTTAAAATATATTATAGAAAACAATATAAATATTTCACAATATTACTGTTTTACTGTTTTGTTTTGTTTTTGTTTTTTCAAATAAATGCAGCCTTGAGCATAAAATACTTCTTTCAAAAACATGTTATAGATAGATAGATAGATAGATAGATAGATAGATAGATAGATAGATAGATAGATAGATAGATAGATAGATAGATAGATAGATAGATAGATAGATAGATAGATATGGGTGTCGTTACTGATGACAGATGATTACTGATGATTTTTGGGTAAACTATCCAATTGAACAATTTCAGTTTGAAAGCTATGAAGGATATAAGGGGGGAGTAAAGACATGTAACGCCTCCTGGTGATGTCACCCACAGCTTGTGTATCACTCTCATGCTGATATCGTTTTGCATCACATTTTAAAGCGCATTATATATGCTTCACTATTCTTTTGTAAATCCAGGGGGCTTCCAGTGTGTGTGCAGTTGATTTGGCAGGGGGTTTATGGTGTCTTCCAGCTCTTTCCACTAATATGTGTGCAGCATTTAAAACAGGCTTACACAGAGAGGACTATCCGTCACTGTGGAAGAAACTGGTTAAGGAGCAAAACCCTCTGTGAGGAGCCACAGGCAGTGTAGAATAAGGCAGAGAGAAGCTGGAAATTGAAGTGAGATTGAACAGATCAAGTGGGAGATCCTCTCGGTATTAGAGAAAGCTCAACCTATCCTGGCATGACATTGATATCTGGCGGAGAAAGCAAATTGCTCTCTGAACAAAACTTCAAAGCTGCAAACTCAAGCTGTGAAGAGGATTTTGGTCAAGTGGAGTTGCGAAATAGGTTGCGTTTTTGTTTGGAAGTCAGGTTTCAGGTTTTCTTATTCATTTATTTCATTGTTATTTTCTTTTTAAATGAGGCACTTTGTTATATAGTACACAAAAATAATTTTTAAATGTTAATCATGTTTATAATTAAGTTTTCTTAAATAGATTGAGAAAAGGAAACAGTTTGCTGTTATTTGCTATTGAAAGAAAATAGAAACCTTAGTAACCACGTTCCAACAATCACTATGAACAGCAACCGCATAGTTCACCCGAGCATCATTCTCTTCCCAAAATATATCAATTGCGTTAATATTTGCAAATTCATGAGCGTGACCTTGCAAAAAGGCTAAAATAGTTTATTCACAGGTGTCACAGATACTTACTGATTTGGACCCTTAGTTTAATTCAAGGTGACTTTATACTGCAGCCACTTTCCATTGTCAGCTTTAAGCCATGTGTTCAGAGACGTGCCATGCTTTTTTATTTTGCATATTGGATCAGCTTTGCTCCGGTACACTTGTACTCGGCTTCCGAATTCAATAAACCTTGATTTTAACAATCCATTTCCATCTCTGCTATCTGTGCCACAGATATTTTACACACCTGATAGGTTTTATTATTAGCAGATCTGCCCTTCTCTCATCCTGCTCTACTTTCCAGAAGTATAAATATCAGCTAGCTATCAATCATAGTCACATGACCTGTCATGTGGTTGGAAAAATGACAGAATGGAACCCAAACTTTAACACCTCAACAGTGGAATAGGTTTAAAAACGAGCTACACTTTTTCTCTCTCAGCCTATTAGAAAGTCTCACCGCCATGGCAATTAGAGGATGCTGAGTAGGACGTCTTTGTGTGGTTTGGGGGATTGTGGTTTTCAACAGGATTAATTCATTAAATTCTTTGCTTAAAGCACCAACGTAACTTAAAAGCCCCTTGACACATCTTAAAGCTGCTCTGTTACGATAAACATTTTCCAGTTTGCTGGCAGATCTACAAGCCCCGTAAGGAAACATACACAAACCCTGGTGCCTTTATACGAGACAACAGAATGGGAGTTTTTCATTGGTACTAAGAAGAACAGGAGCCTCATGCGGGAGTACAGGACCTTAAACCTCAACACAAAGAACCATTTCACTATTTCTGAGGTTAATATAGTTGTATGATGTGAATGGTTCACTGTTATAGATCATGGAATGGTGATCATACTCAAGGTTGTCTATTTTGGGCTCAAATTTAAATTCCTCATCCAAAAGAGCTGATTTAAGGTCTAATTTCCCTTTTATATTTAATCATATACACTAGATGGCCAAAATCCCTGTATCCATGTTTCAGCATTTATTCAGTATTACCCACGGTTTTAAAATTGAATATTTAACAGTTATTTTGTTTGTTCCTAATACATTTAATACATAATATAACAAGCTCTAGCTCATCTCAGAATTGTTCATTGTTAAGATGTTTTTTAAAGGTCTCTTATGCTCACCAAGGCTGCATTTATTTGATAAAAAATACAGTAAAAACTAAATTTGTGAAATATTATAATTTAAAATAATTTGATGTTATTATTATATATATGTTATGTTATTATTAAATGTTATTTATTCTTGTGATGGCAAAGCTGAATTTTCATCAGCCATTAGTCCAGTCATAGTATTACGTGATCCTTTAGAAATCATTCTAAAATGCTGATTTGGTGCATATTTCTTATTAACAATGTTGAAAAAAGATTTAGTACAGAAGTTGTTATTTCAGGATTCTTTAATGAATAGAAATTTCAAAAGAACAGCATTTATTTGAAATATAATTTTTTTGTAGCATTAGTAATTTTATTACTGTCACTTTTGATCAATTCAATGCATCCTTGGTGAATATATTCATTTCTCTTTTTTGTTTTTTCAAACCTTTGAACAGAAGTGAAGTCACATTATATGTGGTCTATTTAAATGTATTATGCATTATGAACTTCATAACTTTATGAAACCTTTACCTTCTAATGATTATTCCC
This sequence comes from Tiaroga cobitis, assembly GCA_030578255.1. Taxonomy (NCBI): domain Eukaryota; kingdom Metazoa; phylum Chordata; class Actinopteri; order Cypriniformes; family Leuciscidae; genus Tiaroga; species Tiaroga cobitis. The sequence continues at coordinate 44,337,995 of CM060598.1, read as the reverse complement.
AATAAGCATTAAGTTTGCCCTTGCAAAAAATCAAAAAGTGAAGAGAAAATTGAATATGCACTTGTTTATGTTGGTACTCTCACCTGGAACATGATCCTGTACTGTTCCTCTGGCCTGTTCACCACACACATATTGCAGCCCATCCTGGCTTGTGATTTCCTGAGGGGGTGCGATTCCTCGATGAACTTTGCTTCCTGATTCTCCGATGTAGGTGCCTATCCCTGCCTTCCAATTACAATAATCCCTCCCTGATATCAGAGGTTAAGACTCTGCACTCCATGAAAGGGCTTTGATGTGCTTTTCTTTGTCTGCTTCCCTCATTCAGGCCCGGCTGCTGTTTTAATTGAGGTCCAACCCTGGAAGCGGGATCAGAGATGCTGAAGCATCCAGCCGTGAGAAAGTCGAGGTTTGATTGCTGATGTATGAAGCCTCTGATGTCCGTGTGCTTTTACCCAGCTTTGAATTCACTTCACCATAGACACTCAGGGAAGCTGGTTCAATGTTACAGCCTTGAAAACTTCACCTATGGCAGAATTATGATGACGCAAATCTGATAATATTTTATTAGACTGAAAATGTTTCATATCCCCAAAGTCTTTGCACTTGAAACAAGCAGCGAGCCGAGGATTAAATTCACAGATCCCACCGTGTCTGAACGATATAATCAAAGACGAGATCTGCTCAGCGTAAACTCCCTGGTGTCAAAGTCGTAGACTAAGACATGAATTATTAAATAAAAGATGCAATAAACAAATGTTTACTTTCCGCCGCTCCGCTTTCCCCTGAGAGATGCCTTCCTTCACACTCTGTTTCTATTATTAGAGAGCTTGTTCCCTTCATTTACATATAACAACACTCTGTAGGTTCAGACATGCACGTAATTTGCAATGCTTTCAAACATGTTGCTTGATTCTATGACTACTGACTTGTGGAGTATTTCCGTTACGATTTATTCCCTACAATAAAATATTCTTGCAATTACAATGCAGATGCGTTTAGATGTTCATTAGCTTTCAGTATAACTGTAGGTCTGATGCCGTGCCTAATTTCATAGCATGTTGTATTTGACACCTGCGTGTATTTATCTACAAAAGCACTCTATGACTGTGTCATCATCTTTTCCTCGTTCTCTATAAAGTGGGGATGTAATCCCACCTCTCATTTGCACTCACTGTGCAGATAAGAGTCTGTCGTTCACAGATCACATCAAACCTGCTCTCTTCCTTTCTTCCCGGAATTCCTGCTGCGTGTTCATGGCAGAAAATGAATGAGCAAGTGCACCTGTCAGATCATGCCAGAAATAGCCTCTCTCGCACTACAGAGGTAAGCTCAGCTCTTTCTCCGAACCAGATGGCAGTCTACCAGGACAGGTCTCTCCATCACATGTCGGACGGATGATTGAAAGGGATGAAGTGGAGCCTGGAAGTATCTGATCTTCAGCAGGGAATGAATTGGACGCTGTCCTACATCTGCTCGGCATCTGAGAGAAATCCAGATTCAGGAGAGGCTCACAATAAAAAGTGCATATTACCCCACTGCTAATGATGTTCCCTTATGGTTCTGCTGCTCGCGTCTGCATATTTGGGATGTAATCCAGCTTGCTTGAGCGTTTGAAGATGAATGAACTGGAGCCGTGCGTTTCCAAAGAGAAAAACCAAGTCATTCAGTCAGATGGTGGTATGGTGAATCTGAAAAATCCGTTTGAGTGTCTCAAGGCTTTGCTGGAGCGGTGCCAGCCCAGCGCGCGCACATGTGTGTCTGCAGAGAGAGGAAAAGCTGCTAGGTTGGAGGAAATGTGGGGATCGGCACCACTGCACAAGCTGGAGCCCATTACAGCTTTACAGCAGGCCCCTCCTCTCCCAGCAATACCAGCCAATATTCACCAGCCAGCTCTCAGCTCTCTCTCTCTCTCTCTCTCTCTCTCTCTCTCTCTCTCTCTCTCTCGCACAGCCTCTCTCTTGTACTTATAGGTGGTAGCTTCACCCTCCCACCTTCCTTTCCTGCTTCCCTCATATCTTATTTCCCAGCCCCTCGTTGCTGTCACCTGTGCTGGGAGCAGCTCTGCACTTGGGGTCTTTGTTGCCTGTGGTGAAAGGTGCTGAGGCTGTTGTCAGTCTCTGGCTGTCGGCACACAAACAGAATTTATGACCACATAAACCAAGAAGCTTTGAGAAGCGTGACACTTTCTAGTGGCCATTCCTTTTTTTTTGCCTGAAATCTTGCATGCATTCTTCAAGAATAAATAAATGTATTATTAAAATAATACTGAAGGTGCACTCAGTCATTTTTCCACATTAAAAAATAAATGAATAGTACTGAATATTGTTTAACCACCTTGTTATTACTGACAACTTTTGATTTTGTGTGATGCATGTTTTTTTTTGTTTTTTTTTCAATAGAAGATGTAGTCCCTGGCATGTAAACAATAGCAGAATGTTTCATTTTGTTTTTATTTTATTATTTTTTATTTTATTTTCCTTCCACTAAAAGATACAGTCCCTGATTTGTAAATAATAACAGAATGTTTATTTAATATTATTTCATTTGATTATTTAATTTGATTTCCACTGAAAGATGTAGGGCCCTATTTTAACGATCTAAGCGCATGGTCTAAAGTGCACGGCGCAAGTGCAGTTAGGGCGTGTCCGAATCCACTTGTGCTAGTGTAACGATGGGAAAAATGTTTGGCGCGCATGGTCTAAAAGTATTGTCCCTATTCTCTTAATGAGTAATGGGTGTTTTGGGCATTACGAGCAAAAAAACAATCAGGGTCTCATCTCCCGTTCCCTTTAAAAGCCAGTTGTGCTCTTGCCATGGTGGATTGCTATTTACATGGCGGAATTTGCAATCGGAAAAACTGAACACACCAGAGAGAAAACGGATCTGCTCGTGCGCGAGGTTAAAGCGCGCAAACGGGACAACCCGCATTCTACCATATCTTTATGTACACAATAATAATCTTTTACATTGATATCTTTTATTTTTAATATTTGGCATGTTTTTGTGCTGCTGCGCGTCCCTGTGTGTGTAATAAGCAGAGTGCACGCGCATATAGGCGCATATTACTAATGCGCCCTTTAAATAACAAAAATAAATACTGCGCCATTGACTTTAGACCAGGTTTTTGTTGGTCAATGGCGCAGTCTTTTTCAGTTGCATCAAAATAGCAACGCGCCAACAATGCGCCTGAACACTGGGTGTAAATGCATTTGCTATTTAAACAACGTGGCGCAGGACATGAAAATGCGTTGGGCTGAAACAAGCAAAAGACACTTGCGTTGCGCCGGGTGTATGATAGGGCCAATAGTCCCTGATTGGTATACATTTTGTCTATGAGTGCTGAAGATTGATATACACAGGTTCTAGGTAAACAGATGTTTGCCATCATACACGCTAATATTGTGTATTTTGCAAGTTTGAAGCGCTGCATTGACCAATCAGCCTCTAGGATGGGATCTCTTTGTTTTATCATTTACACTAAGCAATCATAGAGCAATGTTTAACAAGCACAAGGTAAAATGATGTAGCTTCCAGTGTCTGATGCTACTAAGGGGAGTCATTATTGACCTGTAGCTGTGCTGAGCACCAGTGGTGTGTTCTGGGGAAGCTGTTACAAGTTAATGTATTAGGTGTGATGTGTGTCCTGTGTGTTTTGCTGATAACCTGTTATCTCTCAATGTCCCTCTGACTCCTCACTGCACCATGGGTAGTCATGCAAAACCAGAGCTGCCTTTTAAAAGACTTTATTTGATTTTGTGAGGTCCTGATTTATTTAGAGAACAAGGATTACCACACTTAATCAATATAAAACAGCATACAAAACACTTCTGTGATGTTCTCATTGGCTTCTGTATCACAGTCTCTCATGTAATTCATGTGTCTCTCTTTTTATTTTTTATAATGAAGCCTCTGGTTTTTAATGATGATATGATGCAGATGTGCCATTACATATGTGCTATTAGAAAGAATGAAAAGCAGAAAGAAAATTCACCTTTTTTGTCATAGTCCTCATCTGTTCTCTCTCTCTCTCTCACTTTCTCCTGGCTAAACTACTCTTACATGTCTTGATGACAACTTGTCAGCTGCGATTACCCTTGTTGACTCAGGATAGATCTATCCAGTTCATCTTTGAGACTCAGACAACTAGGTTTATTTTAATACACTCCACTGCACATTGAAATGCCCTTTGACACAAAACAAAATAACATTCTGTTGACTGACATTTATCAGTTTACATGGAAACACACCTCTCACTAGCCACGTTTCCATTACACTTCAAACTGCACAAATTTAAATTGAATCAATCAGTCAATTTCGCAAAATCTCCCATATATCGCAAAAAAGTTTTTACGCTTGCATGAGGTGCATGGTTTTTCAGGCAGTTCGAAAAAGGAATATTTCACAAAACTACAATGGAAACTGTTTTGCACATTTACAGGTCACCTGACGTAGAAGGCGCAGTATGTTTGTACACAAGACAGAGTTCTTCATTAAACTCATAAAAGACAATAGTATTAAGGGAACACTGGATTCTAAACAACAAAGAAATGCCCCAATTTATAAAGACCTTGAAGCAGATAGGAAGGAGAAACACCACATATGTGCCGCTCCCAAGTATAGCTTGGATAACACACCTATGTTTCCTTCAATTCAAAATAATGGCTAGTGCAGTGGCTGAGATATACATAAAACCTACCAACATCCAAAACCTACCGAATTATCGCGAGAGGACAAAATGACCTTTTAGTCGCATAACATCACTTAATGGAAATGCCGTCATTTCGCAATAGTTTTTGATCAAATTTTAGAAAATATTGCTAAAGTTTTGCGCAAACCTGTAATGGAAACGGGACTACTGAGAATGTTTTGAAGCATTTCTTGAGTTGACAGTTCTTATTGCATTTAATACCATAAACTCAAATTAAATAGTATAACAATTCAGTTGAAAACCGTAAAGACAAAGCATAAAATATGGCATAAAGCAAGATAAAGAGAACAGAAAACAACAGAGGGGGGGTGAGAAATAGAGTGACTGAGGTTAGTCTACAGTGATTCCCAATTTGATATGCAATATATTTTCTATTTTCATCCAATGAAATCTGATTTTATATGACTGCTTGTGAAGGACGTGAACAGCCGAATATCAAAGGTAGCAAGGGAGGAGGGGAAATGCACATTCAGAGGAAAGCTGGCCATTGTGTATGCCTTCTGTATCCTGACGCCAACCACAATCACCTGGCCTGTGACTTACCAGGAGTTCTTTCTGCACCTTGAATAACATGTAATGGGCTGATCTCACGGCATTAGCATGCATTATACTACATAAAGAGAGAGAGAGAGTGATTCAGTAAATGACTGGAGGGAATGAAAGTGCAACATGAATTTTAACAATATGCTCATTACTTATTTATACCTCTGGGAGGAGAGAAAGAGAGACAGATTTCAAATCTGTTACTGATGTTTTCTTCTCCTCTGCCTCAGTAACTTTTCTGTTTGTTTGTTTACCTTACTGTGACCTTCTGCTGTTTTTGTGGTTGCCTTTCGCTGTATATGAATGTTTTGATCTCCACGTCATGAATAAAACAGTCAGCTTTGTGAATTCTCAGGAGAAGAGCCTGCTGTAAATTGTTGGAAAAAGGTGACAGCTAACATGTTGCTTTTGAATTCAACCGCTAGTTCGCTCTGATATTTAGCTGGTTCCTGAAGAACCGTGTTAGGGAGATCCGTTTTCCCATTTATTTATACCTAAGCAATTTGGCAATACTGCTTCATCTCGCAGACCTGAAAGCCTCAAATAAAAGGAAGCACAGAGCCAGAAAGAAGAGAGTGGATGTATACCACAGGGAACCTCCATAAACGACATCTTACAGGACTTCAGATAGTGAGGGATTTGACAAGCAATTATAGAAGCCAAACGAGCGCAGTGCTTTCAGAAGAGCAACAGAGAGAATAATACAGAGATGCAACAGTAGCAGTTATTGAAGTCTGAGAGACAAGAGGTCAGCGTTGGTGGATCTGCAGCGGATGAGGAGAAATTACACACTTCAGGAGTGCAGCCTTATGGATTACTGCCTCCAGGATGGGAAAGGCACCTGTTTCTGTCTCTATAATTAAAGGGATAGTTCAGGCAGAAATGAAAATTCTGCCATTGTCTGCTCACTCTCATTCTCATGTTGTTTAAAACCCATATGTCTTTATTTCTGAACTGTACTGATCATTCTTTGGTAACTGAGGCTTTTACTCTTCAGAAAGGCACCATAAAAGTATTTTTCTTTTTCTATTTTTTTAAAGCAACCAACATTTTTATTTTGAAAGACATGAGACTGAATGACAGTTTTCATTTTGATTGAACTAATCTTTCACCTAGACAGTACATTAGTATTTTGTTTGGCTATTGAAATGTCAATTCTATTTACACTGCATTTATTTGATTAAAAATAACCGGTTTCAATTTTAATATATTTTAAAATGTAATTTACCCAGAATTGTCAGCACTTCACTGTCACATAATCCTTCAGAAACCATTCTAACATGTTGCTCTGGTGCTCAGGAAACGTTTCTTATTATTATCAGTGTTGAAATCAGTTGTGCTGCCTAATGTTTTCAAGGAAATGGCGATAAAACAAATATTTTTTAGAAAGTTACAAAGAACAGCATTTATTTAAAAATAGAAATCTTTTGTAACATCATTAATGTCTTTATGTTAAGTATTATTTCTGTCAAAACAATTAATTGACCACAAACTTTTGAAAGGTAGTGTATCGTATGAATAATAAAATGTTTTTATAAAATAAATTCTCATGAATTTTAAGGTTCATAAATCAACATCCTTAATGAAAAGTTGCGATGGAATATACAGTTGTCAAATATGAATCCACAGGGTCCCCCTCAAACCCATGGGAAGTGTTGCTGAGAAAATTCATTTACTCAAATATCATGTAAATTCATTATGCTTCCAGCAATGAGAAATTCAGCAATGAGAAAAGGAGCCCTGTTGTGAAGAAAATTCCACAACAATCTTAATGAAAACTCAGCCTTTCTCTATCTCTGAGGGGGTGGAGATTCTCCTGGAAAATAGCCTGAGGATAGATCTCATGCATGCACACATCAGTTAACATGCAAGAATTTAAGTTGCAATAAATTTAGCCAGCAAAGCAAAAAGTGAAATAGATTGGATTTCACATTCAATTCATAGTTACGCATGCAGCTTAAACAAATCTCTAATTAGATAGCCCACAGCTCAAAATTATTCTAAAACTGAAAGACCTTACTGATCCAAAACGATTTGGTTTGGAAACAAGTGATATAGAGATAAATTTGCTCACAATTCATCAGAATTTTGTGCTCACGTATATATTTCTTGCTATGTCTCTCGAACACTATGAAAGACGCAGGCGCAGATGTAACGCAAGGCTGTGGCAGAACCCCTCTGAAGATTTATATCCGAGGGAGAGGTCAGTCGATGAGGAAGAGGATCTTTATCATGTCACAACCTGCAACAGACATCACAGTTTACACGCTATTATTCCATATATAGAGTTTTCAACTATCAGATATGATCTTAAACTTGACGCTTGTATATTGACCAGATGTTCCTTCATTTGCACATTCACAACACAATCACATTACATTACATAAAATATCTGTTCCTCTCAACGCTTTTGGGGGGGGTGGCATACATGTAAGGAGCCTGGAGGCATGTGGAATGGACAAGATGGAGAATGGATTGGGGGAGGATGGAGGAGAATGGGGGAGGAGGAATGTGGTGAAGCAAATGTGTAATTGTGGTTTGTGGCTCAACCTAATATTCTTAAGGGACAGATTGATCCGTAAAGTGTTTTGTCCCCCTGCGGATGATGCTTTGACCAATTATAAACAACTTTCAGGTAAGTTTGCAATGAAGATTTTTTTTTAGAATTAATCAGTATCCAGATTTCATCTGTTTAGTTTCTGTTCTGCATTATTGTAGTTGCTTCATTACAATATTATCAAGCTAAGTCGATTCACTTGTGTGCTACATCTCAAATCAACTTAGACCTTTTGACCCAGACACATATTATGATCAATTCCACCGCTCCTCTATTATTGAGCCAAACTGCTCGTAAATAAGGGCATCTCTCGTCTCTCTGGAGGGCAGAGAGGCAATAAGCAGAACTCTGTCGGCCACCCCCAGGGCCCAAACCCACGTCCTCCCTCCAAGGACAGCACAGCGCGGTTCATTTAATTACCCAGCATGCCCAATACATTCGCATCTCACATCTGTATGTGGCAAACTCGTCCCACTGGCTGGCAAACACATTGGTTTGTAATTAATTTTTCAGCCTCCTCGGCTGATGTGTGTCAGTCACATCGCGGCTCTTGCACGCATTCCAGACTGCCGAGGCTTACGCTGGAGTTGCGATTCAGGACCTAATTCATCAAGGCCTGTACCTGTCTCATATGGGTCATAGTGGGGGAAGGGTAAAGCAGTTTGCATGGGTTTGGCTGCTGGGAATGAACCTTGCTCAAAATCCCCAGGTGTATAGATCGGCAGAGCTGCGAGATAAGCGTTGGTCCTGGCAGGCAGAAATTAAAGTTGTGATGAAATAGTAGTGGCAGATCTTTTTTTATTATTGTGACGTATACATTTGAGTGTAACAGATTTTCGGAAAAGAAAAAAATGTAGTGACATCTGTTGTTGATTGGATTTTAAGATTCGGGGCGTTGCACTCAAAAGTGTAGGCAGATTAACTTGAGTTTGAGAGGTGTGGTTAAATGCTGGAGAAGTCCTTCACACCATCGCTAGAGAGAAGTCTACGTGTGTTTGCAGACCGATCGGTGCATGACATCAAAGTATATCGAGAGAGCGATATTCGAAAGCATACGGAGCCGTCTGCTCTCTATATCGCTCTCACGGCAGGATGTGAAGAGAGTTTCCATTAGATGAACATAAAGTGTGTGTTTTTTTTTTTTTAAATTAGCCTACTCTACTTTTAACCACAACTAATTACAAAAGCAGTCAAATAAAATACCAGGCAATAAAATAAAATACATAGTCTAACTCGAATACAAATCTAGGCCAATCAAATTAATTTAAATAGGCCTAATAAAAAAAAAATAAGTAAGGTATCTCAGGAGACAGGAAGTGAAGCTAACATTGGATTCAGATTAATGCCTTCCTTCCTTGGAATGCATTTTTCAACTTTCGGGCAAACAACTTCACATGGTAGCCTAGGCTACTCTAAAAATGGATGATATATATTAAAGGCATCACATTTTGACTAAAAATTACGAGGTCAAAGAAAAGAAAAGAAACATATACATGGATGAATTCTTCACAATAATATATATAACATGCATTTAGACAACATATTGGGTTAGTTAATTTCATGCAGACATTAAGCTTTTTTGCCATGTGAGCAACAGCGATATCCAGCGCACAGCAGCTGTAACTACACTTTGTTCATAATTTTGTGCATCTTGGTTTTGACTGTTTTTTTTTTCTTCTTATGTTTTTTTTGTTTTGTTTTTTTATTTGACAGAATAATAAATAGATTATAGGGCGTTACCCAGCCTTTATGGAGTTTTTTCCCCCTGAAATTCTGTGACATGCACCTTCTCGTATCTCGATTATACGCAAACGTGGCTTAAATCAGCGGAATTATTTTATCCCAACGTGACTTTCATCTAACCACCCAGCTGTTTTTTTTTTTTTTTTCAAAATCAAAATAATATAAATATTTGTATTTATGTCTGCTTTCAACTGACAGTATGCTACCGCCAATGATATTTACATTTACAAAAGGTTTCCAGGAAATGAGAGACAGCAGTCTTGCATATAGGAACTAAATTTAGACTGAGCTTGTCCAGTGTCATATGAACAATTACCATGGAAACAAGTGTCACGTTGTTCTTGTGTCTCACTTGTAGCTGGGTGACAGTTATAGTGCATCCCTAAATCAGGAGATGCATCCAGTCAAAACAGCATTAAAAAAAAGCGTCAAAATGTGTGGGTATCATTAGGCTAATTCATCAAAGCTATTTATTTTCCAAATGAATTACATTGTGCGTGACTGAACAAAAATATTATTGTGTTTTGTACAGTATGTAATGTTTATTTATATAATGCTATTAAATATTATTTTGTTTATTGCTTAGACTAGCTTGTTTGCTTTTACATGTTGTGCGAATTAAACTAATGTTTTTGAGATACACTTGGTTTATAAATTTATAATAAAATTACAGATGTGTTGTGTGTACTGGATGAGTCTATTGTTGCTATGGTTACATCCTCAGGCGAACATATGATTTCTGTTCGCGAGCGCCTAATGATCGCTAAGTGAAAATACCAGCTCGTACTAATGTAACTGCGAAACCACCGTTAAAACGTCCATACTTTTTTTGCTTAGACAACCTTGGAATGGAGATGTATTTTTTCAATGTCAATTAGGTCTTGACTTAAAAAAAAGAAGAAATTACTTTTGTGATTCGTGACTAGCATTGTCTCCATACATGCATGGTAAGTTGTCACAATGTATCGGCACTGACATAAATCATGCCAAAAAAAATAGTTCTGAAATAATAATTTTGATTTATATGAAAAATATTCCTAATATTCAGGCTACATCTCAGAGACGTCTATTGGCGTGTGTGTTTACATCTGGAAGAGGTCTCTAGGATGTTTCCTGTCAGACGTTAAATAGACATTTAGAAAATGTCTTTAAGATGTTTATGATTTAGAATGTATGTAAAACTGACATCTTAAAGACGTCTCTAAGATGTTTGTACACAGCAGATCCTTTCCAATTCCAGATTAAGTGCTCTTTAACAGACATCTTGCAGATGTAGGCCCCATGTTTGCTATCTGGGTAAATAGCTAGTAAAAATGTGTTCCTATTGGAATTTTAGATCATTTATAATTAGAAAATAATTATTTTAGAACTAGTTTTTTAATTAGGTGGTGCGAAGACTAGGCTACTGCTAGAGAAAACAAGATTATCCTATGCATTTGGAGTTTTGACTTTTGACAAAGCTTTCCCCGACTGACAAACAGCCCTAGTTTCCGTGATAAGGCACATCAACTGATTTTCTTCAATATGCAAAAACAGTGAGCAATTCAATTTCATCAGATAATAATAAATGACATTTCTCCTGAGTAATTTCAACAGCATCTTTAGGAACAAGGAGAGGAAACCCGGGTGGAAACAGATAAGCGCGATTTGAATCAAGACCTTACAATTATTTTGAAATGATAAATGAATCCAAAGGAAAGCAGAAAATGCATCGCATGCATCATCCTTCCCATAATAAATAAATCCCAGGCACTCCAGCACCTCCGCCGGCTCTGCGGAGGAAGTGAACAGTGAACGCAGAAGCAGCACGCGCGCGGGAGTCAAGTTTGGTTGAACTCCGGCGTGTTCATTACCACGACAGCGGCTGCGTCTCTGCACTGAGTCTCACAGATGTTTATGATCGTGCTAACGGAATGGAAAAGACACCTGGATAAGCTGGACGACACAATCCACTGGAAAAATCCTCGTCCTACTTCCGGGTGTGAGGTTGTAGCGCAGGATACATCTGTGCTTCTGGAGATCGGTAAGAATCGCGTGGAAGTGCAGCAGTGAGCCGAGCTCTTCGTTCACAGTCTAGCTATTTAGTTGGCTTTCATGTCGCCGCGACAACTCTTTGAACTCGGTTGCAAGTTCATGAATCTCGATGAATTATAATTTTGATTTGTACGATGCAAAAGGTTGCATATCTGTGTACAGGGACTGAAACAAAAGACCGTTCCTATAGGATAAAACTTGTAGAAATGAACTACTTTTAAATGACATGCAAATTCAACGAATCTCAGATAGTCAGTGATGTTGCAGGGCTAAAGCTCGTCTCATCCACGTACAGCTGCATTATATAACAACCTCTGTTTAGGAATAAAGGGGATGTGAAACGGTTATATGAACACAGACTGGCCCAGTTATCATGCAGGAATTGTCATTCCAGAAATGCTCTTTCCCCGTCAGTCCTGGACTACTTAAAGCAGGGTTCAACAACAAGGTTTTGCTACAAGGATTTCCCCCCTGCTTTCCTGGATGGGCCAGTAGTTCAGATATTTTCCTTGTCCTGCCTGCCAGCATTTTCATTAACCCCATCCATAACAATTATATATCTTTTATTTTTTAGCTCTGTATTTTTTTATTTGTATTAGCTTATAAGCAAAATAATAAAATATATTAGAAATAATAAAAAATAAATGATATTGCAATATAACAATATTCAATAATAAATTAATAATTAAAATAGTTCATTTCAGGATAGATATATATTCAAGAACACACTTTTGCTTGAAAACAATCTGAACATCAGTGACTGGTTTATACTTTTTAACCTATTCTAACCCACAGAATGCCAATATTTTCACTGGTCCCAGCACAGAAATATTATTAATATTATTTTTAGCAAATTATTTATGTGTGTTCCATAACACATGTTGGGGTTTCATGTTTTATGGGGACATCACATTCCATAGACATAAATATTTTTATACTGTACAAACTGTATATTCTATCCCTTTACACGATCCCTACCCTTAACCTTACCCATCACAGAAAACTTTCAGCATTTTTACGTTTTCAAAAAACATCACTTAGTATGATTTATAAGCTGTTGTCCTCATGGGGACCAAAAAAATGTCCCCACAAGGACAGGGATTTTGGATATTGCCATCTTTGTGGGGACATTTTTGCCATATATGTATGTTTATATGTGTCTGTGTATATATATATATATATATATATATATATATATATATATTGCTTATAAATACTCAATTACAGTTTAAAATTCATAAACACATCTTTGCTAGCAAACAGTGCAATGATGCAGAATATTACTGATAGATGAGCTAGATAAGGTTGCATTGTTGACGCGTTTAAATCAGCACATTTGGAACAAAAAAGGTCAATGCGTCATTAAAAACCTAATGGATTCCTTGCAAATTTATGAGAGACACAAGAAAGACATATGTAAGATTTAATGACAATGCAGCACTGTGCAAATAGCTGACTTTTCCATTAACTGGCCTGAAATTGTCTCACACTATAGCCCTTGTTGAGCCCTACGATAAATCTATCCAATAACCATACAATAGAATAATACTGTTTCTCCTGTCTTGTCCCAGTCTGTGTGTAACAGCGTTCTAGGGATATTACTATGGATTCCTATGGACGTGTGGAGTTCCTGCAGGCTCTAGCAGAGGGCTGTGTGATGCCCACTGCCCAGCAGGGTTTAGAGCAGGTGTGGCAGCTTCTGCTCCTCTGCCTGTTGTGTCGGGTCATCTGTAGACTAGGTGAGTCCATCGTGCACAACCCCAGCCCTCAAACACCTGTGAGACCGTTAGTCTTACCCCAAAGGATGGGAGCATGGCCTAGATGGTTCTTGTATGGCTAACTTCAGTGCTTTTTGTCATCCGTTTCACAGCAAAATGTATTGTAGCTAGGGCTGCACAATATATCGAAAAAAAATTATCATATTATGGCTTCAAAAGCTGTCAAATTGAACAGGTTGTGATTTTATCAAATAAATATATGTGTGCTACTTATTTCAGAGTAAACGCGTATAGTTCACGATACAGCATTGAGGTGTAAATATTGGTATTGCAATTTTATAGTAAAATAAAATAATTTTATTTTACAGTTTTATTTAATTTAATAATAACCATAATAAAATAATAAATGTAAGATATACTAGACATTTTCACTCAGAAATTGCTAGTAAATTTCACAAGTAATTAAACAAAGAGTGCTTTCTTTGTTTTATTTACAACTTAATATTATATTTTTTATTACAGTGAAGCTTTTCCTAAATCGTTCGGTGCAACAAAAAAAAAATTGCCATTAAAAAAGTCTTCAGAGTAAAAAGTCATTTTTAAGGTTTTCATTATCAGTGGCTATTCAAGTCATCTGGTGAATATTCCTGTATTATTTTATATCACAATATATATTGCAGATAAACAAAATCTCAGTATCAGTATTTCCAACATTGTGCAGCCCTAATTGTAGCGCAAATTTCCACACTTGATCTTGTTATATCGAACTCATGTTACTGAATCGGTCCATCTGTTGAGTCTTGATGCGGCAGGCTAATGGCGTGTCTGTGTTTGACAGGTGTCTCGTGTCATGTGAAGCATCTGAGCTCGCTGGCAGGCGGTCTGTATGTGCTGTACGTGTTCTTTGAGCTGCACACGATGTGGGTTATTATCCTGAGTCTCCTCTGCTACCTCATCCTGCTCCTCAGCATAAACTCCAGCAGCCGAGGGGTCTTCCTCTCCGTCGTCATCCTCATCTACATGCTGATGGGGTCTGTCATCCACTGCATAGCTAGGGCTTAATGAACACAGAAAACTGCCTGGCTCAAATTGGAAAAACTAGACGTAGCTAGTATTTGATCATGAGTGGTCACATATTTTGTTCATTTTCATTATAGGGAGCTTCATATGATAGATGCAGCAACCTGGCATAAGATGAGAGGTGTGTCTTTATTGATTCATTATTAATCTGCATATTTTACTCAAGCTATTTCTTTTTATACGCATGTTATTTTCCTCAAATGTCACTCACCATCGCATCACATCCCGTACTGACTGTTTTGGTTGCGTCCAGGCTCTCAGATGGTGGTGGCCATGAAGACCATCTCTCTGGCCTTTGACCTTGATCGAGGCGCTGTGTCCTCCTTTCCCTCCCCACTGGAGTTCATGGGATACCTCTACTTTCCTGGAACCGTCATCTTTGGGCCATGGATCAGTTTCGCCCGCTACACGGATGCAATTAATGGACAAAAAATGGTAAATAAACGTATTTTTGTATTTATTAGAAGTATTTTATTATTTTTATATTATTTTATTTCTGTGAGCTCGCTTATCTATTTTAGTTTCTCTTTTATTATCTCCTTTCGTAAATATTAATGTGAACATTTATTTATGTGTACACAGGGGTCAGAGGTTTTATTTAAGTAAATGAATGCTCATTTTCAGCAAGGATGATTAAATTGATCCAAAAATGCAGTAAAGACATTTACATAGTCACAAAAAAACATATTTCAAATAAATGCTGTTTTTTTTACTTTCTATTAAATAAAGAATCCTGAAAATCCACAATTTTAACCAGCACAACTGTTTTCAACCTAGATAATAATAAGATGTTTCTTGAGCACCAAATCAGCATATTAAAATTAATTCTGAGGGATGATGTGACAGAAGACTGGAGAAATGGCCATCACAGGAATAAATTACAATTTAATATTTATTAGGTTATCTTAAATTGTAATAATATTTCACAATATTAAATTTTTTTACTCTATTTTGATAATAAATAAATATATAAATTTGGTGAGCATAAGAGTCTTACCGACCCCTAGCTTTATAACTGTATAAAAATATATGTACAATTTTTCCAATACATATGGTTTCAATACAGTTTTCAGAAAGTCTCTTTACATGCATATGCAAATGTTGACATTAAAATGAATTGAACGTGTTTTGCATTTTTCTTTAATGAAGAGAAGAATTTTGATTTGTGCTGAGCGCATTTCCATCAGCAAAGAGCTTGTTATTCAGTAACTATCTAACTATCTCCTGCAGAGCGTTGGCTGGTTCGGAAAGATTGCTCTGAGCTTTCTGAGGAGTCAGATCTGCCTGGTTATTTCCAACTGTATTGCTCCTTATCTCTTTCCTTACTTCATTCCCATCTACGGAGATGGACTTCCTCGTAGGTGAGCTGCTCTTCCCTCCCTTCCTCAGAGATTCCATATTCAGAGGAAATGAAATTGTCTGTTTAATATTGTTTTTATTGGTCTTTTGTCCTCAGGTGGCTTCACGCTTATGAAAATGCAGTGTCCTTCCACTTCAGCAATTATTTTGTCAGCTACTTGAGCGAAACAACCACTGTGATGGCTGGAGCTGGATTCTCTGAGCACAAAGACCACCTAAAATGGCATGTACTCAATGCTTTTTCTCTCTTTATTGATCTTTCTTTGTAAAATAAGAATTATTGAGACCTAATGTGACATTGTGTTAATTCAAAGGGATATTACAGTAGCTAAACCTATGAATGTGGAATTGCCGAGGTCTATGGTGGAAGTTGTTACCTCTTGGAATCTGCCCATGTCCAAGTGGCTTAACGCATGTATGTATATTTATCCCGGTTTGTGATCTATTACTGATTCATATGTAATATATTAATGTTCTCTCTGTACAATTTACCACACAGACGTCTTTAAAAATGCACTCAAACTTGGCACCTTTCCTGCCATCTTGGTGACCTACACCGCCAGTGCATTGTTACATGTAAGTATGATTTTCAGCTCTCTGGTTATTAACATTTTCACAAAGAAGGTTTGTTGGCACAGAATCAGGTTCCATCTGTTTAAACAGATTTGGGTTTGTATAAGAATAAAACAACACCTGATCCAGAAAACAGTTTCCCTCTAACATGACAGCTTGGATAAAGATGGTTTGTTATCTCTGAACACCATGACCCAGATTTAAACTGCTGTCTACAGCTGTTGTGGACAGATAATTCAATCACAGCTGCCTACCCTGGCAGCTTATTCCTTGTCACCTTAGTGAGCTGTTGTAGTTGTGCATGTTAGGTTGCTACTCACTGTGTAGCTAAGATAAGGTCATTCATGCTGTAATACCAGTTTGACCTTTAGAAATGTAAATAAGCTATATAAAAATAAAATCTATACGAATTATTAGATGTACATGTATCAGAATGTCTCTGTAAGTGTAAAAAAAGTTACATTTTTGTTTCATTTTTTTTAGCCAATCAAAAACACAGTGTGAATGTGAATCTTTTTGGGTTCGCTGACTATTAATGTGTTTTGGAGAAAGGATGTTTGGTTGTAGGGATGGGGGTGGGTCAAAAATTAGTCAAAAGTATGAAATTAAAATGCTTAAAACACCTTTAACATTGTGTGATTTTTTTTTTTATTATTATTTATTTATTTAAATTTTTTAGAACTTCACAGGACAGTAATCAACTGGCACTATATCAGTGACACGGATGCTTCCTTAAAATTTTGTAGTTGAGTGGAGCCCTCTGGTGGTTAATATAGGACATTGTAATTTTAAGAACTTATGTTATATATTCGCTAAATTCACTTGGGTTTAATAAGAGTTTGTAATGTTTTTGAAAGAAGTTTATGAGTTTATATTCACCAAGGCTGTATTCATCTGATCAAAAATACAGTAAAAACGGTAGTATTGTTAAATATTGTTACAATTTAAGATGTAATTTTATTATTGTAATGTCAAATCTGAATTTTAAGCAGCCATTACACCAGTCAGTGTCATGTCCTTCAGAAATCATTCTAATATGCTGATTTGGTCGAGAATTTTTTTTTTTTTTTTTGTTATCAATGTTGAAACAGTTGTGCTGTTTAATGTTTTTGTGGAAATTTTTTTATACATTTGTTTTGGATTTTTTGATGAATGAAATGTTCAAAGGAACAGCAGTTATTTGAAATAGAAATCTTTTGTAACATTATAAATGTATCAGTTGCTTTTGATCAATTTAATGCATCCTTGCTGAATAAAAGTATTACAAATTTCTGACACCAAACTTTTGATAGCAGTAATTTGATTTGTGGTGTATTTTCTAACATTAATTAATTACGTGTTGTTTGACAGGGTCTCAGCTTTCATCTAGGGGCCGTGCTTCTGTCTTTGGGATTCATCACTTACGTTGAACATGGTGAACAATAATTTTAGTTCATTCATGCATTCTTGCCATCAATAAAATTACCAGAGCTTTGATTTAATCAGTAAATCAATTATATTAACATATTAATGTTAATGCACACAGTCATCATGACATACGTTCCAGTAGACATGACATTCATCTGTATTTGAAGTGACATGACATCAGTAGTCTAGGCAACAGGACTGAAATACATACTCTTTGTTTTTTTTGTTTTTCTTGTAGTCCTGAGAAAGCGGTTGGCGGCTATATTCAGTGCTTGTATACTGTCAAAATGCTGTCCAAGTGACTGCCATCACCAAAATAAGAAGGTGATCTGTTATTTTAACCAAGTCCTGCACTCCAGGATCAAATGTTTGTGTATTGTGAAATCTGCAGTTCATGGATTTCCACTGCAATTCCTTATGAAGTTATATTATTAAATTGAGGTCTCTTTTTCTTTTTTCTTATTGTAGACTGTGTGGGTATATGGTGTTAACATGTTCTTCAGTGCGTTGTCAATATTCCACCTGACATACTTGGGATCACTGTTTGACTCTGAAATGGACAATATGCATGCTGAGGAGGTGAGCCATTTTTTATATGCATTCTTTTTTCATATACAATTGAATCAATGATTCAATTTTGTATTAATATAAACAATCGACAACTACTAATAAAAATCTATCAAATCCAATTAGTAAAAGTTGCTTTATCGCAGTATTTTATTTCCACACAGGGTTACATGGCCAGTCACACCATTCAAAAGTGGTCGGAGCTAAACTGGGCGAGCCATTGGGTGATGTTTGGCTGTTTTGTCTTTTATTGGCTCATTTAAAGAGAATGCTATAGTATTGAAAACAATCAATGGGTCATTCACTGAACCTGAACATGAAATATGGTGGATGCTTGCTGAGAAACCATAGACTGCCGTTTTCAACAACCAGCGTTACCACATCCATCCTTCTGTCCCTCACATGGAGAAGAGTGCCATTAAAAGTGCCTTAAGACTCATGGTTACAAGAATCATTTTGTCATAATATGATGATACTTGTTCTTTTTATTTTGATTTAGATCAATTTTTGATTAAACAAAAAAAAAAATCTGTGTGCAGTTCATCTTAAGTGTTACTTGTATCTATTTGTTTGCCAGTTTTCGTCTCTTTATGGGTTCATATAGAGAATAAAGCATAGTCTCTTTTAGTGTGACCATGTGATAGCCACTTTTATAGTCCATGTCTTAGAATGGTAAACATGTTTCATATTTTAACCTAAATGAGTAGATTAGGTCTGACAATAATATTTATTATTTTCTAATAAAAAAATTTGCCAACATGACTATTTTTCTTGAATTATATATTTTGCATTACTCAATAGCACTTAGGTCACTTTGTTCTCTGACAAGTAGGCACTTTTATCCAAAGACACTCATGGTGATAGTGCAGCCATGTGGTGTACTGTGATGTTATTTTATGGAATTCTGAAGTATAAAAGGAACATCGTGCATTACCAAAATACATGTAAAAACAAAAAATAGCATTACCATAATGTCATGTCATACGCCACCACAGTAAAACGTGTTTTTGATGGGTTAATTGTTAGGTCCTACTTTTAGTTAGTTAGTTAGTTTATTTTCTATCAATTAGGAAAAGTCTGATACAAGAAGTCCAAGCTTGGGTCACTTATAGGAGTCACTGATAGAATATAAAAATAGTTAACAGTGGAAATGTAGAACAGAAGTTATCTGTACTTTACAGTGACGTATGACCCATAGACTGTAAAAAAGGTCTGACCCAAACGTGTCCCCCACAGTTCACACGGTATTGTTTTAATATCGCGAGAGTTCGCACAGCCCCTCACTACGTAATGTGCCGTGCTGCTTATGGCGGCGCTGGTGACAGTGCTGAAAGCTGTTGGGGTGAGTTTTTCCTCTATACTTATTAAATGTTGTGCTGTCACAATTCTCACACGGGTATATGAATGTATGAGCTTCCGACATTTGTGTTTATATCACTCTTTCTAAATACCCGTGCGTGTTTTTGAACAGTTAAACGGTTAAGGGTGGGGGCAGTGTTTCCTCTGCGTGTGTTCTAGCGGTTTAGCATGTTAGCCCGCGCTTCACTGATATACTGGGGAAGAGTCGCTTTAAACCATGAATACTCTAGACGTATTATTTTGACCACATCCGTCATGGGGGATGTTGTGCAAAGGTCACTTGTTAAGAATGAACCGCCCAGTCGAGCATCCAACGCAACATCAGCGGTCCAGCGTGACCCGACAGCCGCCCCGGGTGCCTTTGTTGTCGGGATGAGTGATTTATTTTAAGCCCGTCTGGATCATAGTCTGTACCTCTATCTCGACACATACCGTTAGTTACTTGAGTTAAACAACTCAAACCCCCCTTTGCCAGGACAGGAGACGAGTTTACTTGTTTTCCAAACAAATTACTACTAAAATTAGCTTTTCCATTGTCATGACAACATGGAAAAAACAAAACAGGAAATTTGGAAATTGTGATTTTTGCAGGCCCTGGAAAGTAATTAAAATAGATAAAACCTTTAAAAAAAAAAATTTTATAATGAATATAATATGCTTCAACTAATATTCCGCCTCACTCGGCACTCGGAGAAAGAACTTGCTCTTTGTAATAGCAACATTCGTACAATTCTTTGTTAAACCCTTTTCAATGGTTTTCCAGTTGTGTCTGAATAAGATATGGAAATGCCTTTTTTAAAAATGTTGGGAACGGTCATGTTTTCTCATTAAATTTGAAAAGATTCTCTTTTAACCGTTTGTTGTTGGTCTTTATCCTTACAGTGCACTTTCTGAAATGCTCGTCGGAGTTCAGTCTTGTCTGAAATGGCATTGCTAGTGATTTTGTCTTTGGATGAGATCCAGATGGATCCACTCCCGGCTATTGCTCAAGCGCAGTTTGCGTCACTTAGTTTTATGTCCTAATTTTTTGTTTACGCATGCTGTAGAAATCTGCCGTTTCTTTTATTCTAATGAAACTTGGGAACGAAGAACAGTGGTTCCGATTCTTTGTAGCTTTTGATTTGTATTTGAGCCGCTGTCAAGCCCAGCTGAGCAGCACGCGCTCGAGGGTGTCGACGTCACGCGCTTAGGTCTATGAACTTCTTCGCTGTAGCGGGATCAATTCACTTGTTTTTCCACACATTTTTATTGTACCAATATTGGCATGTTTACATTTTTTTTACTGCATTTTAAAGGGATAGTTCATCCAAAGATTAAATTGTAAGTTTCTCTCCCTAATTTAATTTCAACACTCCTGGCAATTTGTTCCCTTATGCTTGTTTTTTTTTTTTTCTTCTAAAATTCGAAATCGCCAACTTAAAAAATGGATATTGCGTAGTGTCTGGTTGATCTTTCCCATCATACAGTGACAATTAAGTTGTAAATCTGTAAAACGACAAGATAATCTAGCCCTCCATATGTAAGTGTATTAAAATTAACATTTTTTTTAAATTATCTGAATTATTATTTAAAGGTAATTGTTCCTTTAATTGTCACCGTAACTACGAGGTTGTAAATCTAGGCACACAATGTGCTCTCAAGGTTTGTTTTTCTGGCACTATTTGTGTTTTTCTTACATAGAATGGGGAACAGGTCAAATTCTGCCAATGACTTCCATTTTAAAATCAGCACGAAATAAAAAATCCTCTATTTTCTAAATGTATGTGTTAATGTTATAAATTCATCCATGCATATGTTTTAAAAAATGTTTTGATCTCATTATGTTTAATCATAATGTCATAACTGGACCTTTCAGTGAAAATGGCAGACTTCTCTCTGAAGTATGCAGGACTTTTCCAGTAGTCTTCTGCTTAAACCTGCTCCTGCAAGATCATCTGCCTCCACTTTTGAGTGCAAAATCAAATCAACAACCAATGCATAGAACCGAGGCCCTGCCCTACTTTTTTTTTTCTCTTTCGATAAATTGTTTCACTCGGATGTATGTCACAATATGGAATAAATATCTTTCCCTATTTCAGTTTTATTGTAACTTTATATATTTATCTCTTTGTTTCTTGTGTAAGAAATTGGCTGGCTATGTAAGATGTTGTCTCCATCCATTTTAAGCCTTTACTTGATCCATCATATCAAGTTGTGAACTGACCTATATATCAAGCTCTTTGATCCTCCCACCTCTTGTGTAATAGACCAGAGGGAACTGTATGATTGGCATGCTGGATATCTGCAGTTGTTGACCGCTTGAATTGAATGTATTCCATAAATGCTCAGCCAACTGCGGGTTCACGCTGAGACTTGTTGATCCACGTGTTTTCAGTCAGCTGCTCGCTCTCTACACCAGGCTACGAAGGAAACTTTATTTTTAGGCCTGGGTATCAACAGGAGAGTAACATGCTGTTTTAACCCACATGAAATGAATGTGACTGAGGGGACTGATTGTTAAATCATTTCTTGAGGGTGTGATCAATGCTGTAGGGGGCAAAATTAGACCAGAAATCAATTAATATAGTGCATATTAGACTAGATGCATTTAATGTGTAACTTATCCGTCTGTGATCTAATATCCTTTTTGTTTTCTTTCCCTAAACAGTATGAAGTGAAACCGAATTGATTTTTGTACCATCTGAAACCTACTTCAAGTTCAGATCATCTATCGGTCAGAAGAAACGTCAAGGAAAAAGAAAACACAACAAACATCTCCAAAACGACCCAACGGTACAACAACTCTGAAGACCAAGACGAAGAACTGCACTGCTACAAAACGAAAACTAAAGCAACACGAAGCAACCAAACGAGCAAACCAAAGATTTAAGAAACAGAACCAGGCCGCAACGAGCGTAGCAACCAACCATCAACGTTAACAGCGAAGGCGAGACCTGATCTGAGACAAGAAGTTTGTGCCTACTCAACAGCTTTGAAAAAGCACACGTCCCAACGCTGCGCCAAGCCCTCCTCATCCTCCCCGCACCTCTTCCTCTTCTGGGGTGCGGAGAGGGCTGCTGTCTGCTAGTCTTTTCAGTTTTTACCTTTTTCTTTCTGTCAATTGCAGACCGAATCCCTCCCTCCTGATCTTCCCCCCCCCCCGTTCACCTAGTCTTTCTCTTGTCTTTGTTAACTTTTTTTTTCCCAAAAGAAGTGTTCATACACCTGCACTTGCCTTTTTATTTGAATATCTTTATTTTTTGTTTTGCTTTTTGTCCTTTATTTTTGCAACTTTTTGTAATTAGAACGTCTGCCAGAGAGCCGAACCTTACGTGTGTGTGCATGCGCGTGTGTGAGACGAATCTGAAGCATCGATTAAGTGATTGATTGGTCCAAATCATTACAGCCTTCCAAGACAACAGAACAAGGTAAGTCATGCCAGACACTCCTCCTTACACTTTCTATCCATTACCTAATGAATAATCCTGATTTGTCTGGCTTGTTTTTATTTATAATTTACAGTGTGCCAAATCAGGCCAATGTTTCATGCTTTTTATATCTCTTAATTTAAATCTAAAAAGGCTGAAAATGTGTTGCTTTGTTCCAGAAACTAGTGAGCTGCCTTCTGAGCAGCATCCATGAAATGGAATGTGTTTAGCATTAGCATCTTGCTAAGCTAACAACGCAAATAAGAAAACACATTAAATCATATATATATATATATATATATACAAGAATCAATCAATCAATTCCTCTGTCTTGGACAACCTCTTGGAGGGATTTTATTTCACTGCAGCAGTTGCAGTGCATTATGGGATTGCCTTCTCTATGAAGGATGCTTGCATGCAACAGTGTTTTATAATGTGGCCAAAATATTTAATAGGTATTTTGACTGCATAAGGCACAAATAAATAAATAAATAGAATAGAATAGAACAAAGATACAAATGAAATAATCAGGTTTTTCAGGTAGGTCTAAGTTATTCAAAATATTTAATAGGTATTTTGACTGCATAAGGCATTTTAAACTACGCCCCCCCCCCCCCCCCCCCCCCCCCCCCCTCCCCCGTAGGCAGCTCACTAGGTTTTGGAACGGAGATCATTTGAGTTCAACATATAATTTAACTGGCAGTTAAAGTTTTGAAATAGGGAATTGAAGGGATAGTTCACCGAAAAATAAAAATGGTAATTTACTCACCCTCATGTCATTCCAAACCTATAAGACTTTTGTTCATCTTCGAAACAAAGTTGTCATGTCAATCATGTCTTTTCTAGGGCTGGGTATCGATACAGATGTCCCGATTCGATTTCGATTCACAATATCTCAATTTGATTTGAGATTTTTGGTTTAATTCAGTGATTCAATTTTCACTGGCCCCAACACACAAAATAATAATAAATGAATAAAACCGTTATTGTTTTTGACCAATGTTTGTATTTATTACCTTTTGTAATAAATAAGGTTATTACTCCAAGATGTTAGATACCAGTGAAATTTAACAATTCTCGATTCCAATTTCGATACCACAGCTAAAACTATTATCTAACTAATATAAATTTCAAAGATTATTAAAGACAAATAAAGTCATTTATAAAAATAAAAAAAAGAACAAATAATCAAGCCACCATCAATAGCACAAATAAATAAATAAATAAATAGAATAGAACAAAGATACAAATGAAATAATCAGGTTTTTCAGGTAGGTCTAACATTAGTTTTCAGGTACAGAAATTGAATGGTATGTAAAATAACACTGCTGCATATAATCTTCACTGTATAAATTAAATAAAGATTAAGCATTAAAGTTTCAAAGTTATTCAGTGAAGAGCAGTGATTAATTTCTTTTTTTTTGTAGCTTGATTAACATAAACACAGACATCATGCAGGAGTATTAAGTCAAGTCAAGTCAAATATATTTATATAGCGCTTTTCACAATACAGATTGTATCAAAGCTGCTTCACAGTATCAATCAAAACAACTTAACAATGTTTGTTTATTACTGGAAAAAAAAGACATCCAAGTTTGGTAGAGCTGATCAATGGTATGATTGGTGAATTAATTTGAATATCCCCAACTGAGCAAGCCAAAGGCAACAGTGGCAAGTATTAGGCTGCTGGCACAGATCTAATATTCTGATACACATGGTCTTTCTCTACTAAAATTGTTCATTTATGCCGTGACGGACTATGTTTACTACGATACTCGCCAAGGTGGGAATTTTGAGATAAATTTGTGTAAATCTGTCTGTTCAAGCTCAAGGAGACGTGCATTATTTGCACCATGTGTGAGATATGCAGCTGTATGTGTTCGCCTTGAATGTGTGCGCACCAGCCACGGCTCTTCTGTAAAATATTCATCCAAAACATAGACCTCAATATAAACTAAATCAATAATAAATTTGTTTGGCATTCTGCAACAAATGTATGTATTATGATATCCAGCGGGTGCCTTAGGCCTCCCCAGCTCAATTTTCTCAATTTTCCAATATAAATCTGTGGTAAAAAAAAAATAGTACTGCAGTGTGCTCTAATTGAGACCCATTGGGGCAGATTTCAGGCTGCCCGGGTTATTTTCTCATTACCTTATGTAAACCTCACTCCAGACTAAGATGATATCATCTTATGATATCAGTCCGCTTCAGCTATGTGTATATTTGGAAGAACAGACATGCCAACTAGTTACTGACTTGACCCAGACTATGTGGAGTTGCGTATCAAATTAATGAAAGTATACATTGTTTTTTTGTTTGATATTTTTTTTTTTCCTCACTGAAATTCCTCTACAACTTGTAAGTTTTAAAGCAACATTCGGAGTAAAATACTACATTAAGACAATTCTAAGATAGCATTCTGTACGTGTGTCATGTGAACTTAAAGACTGCTAATTCACATTGGAGTACCACCCTTAGGCTGAATAACGAAACCTCTGCCAAAAGTGTTCTGCGTTCAGCTTACAAAATGTTTATCATAAACTAGCGCTAAGACCCAGAATCTGCCCTACCAAAATGTACTTTCAGGAACTGCTACAGGCACTGCGCGCGCACAACTTCCTACACAACGCACGTGTCTTCTTGCGCTTAAATGCTTATTGGCAAGGCTTGAAAACGTGTGCAAATGACAAAACTTTCGTGACCATGCAGCACTGCCCCGATTGGGACAGTGAACTTTCGGGGAATGTCTTTCACACTGAAAGGCGCTCTTGTTAAACCATGTTAAACCATGTTAAACTCCTCTGTAACATCATGCTAGGTAGAGGATGACATCTAGTGGAGAAGACTAGTAATAAGATTAACATCAGTCAGATTCAGATATTATGTTCAATGTTTGCTGAAATAAATATGCTTTTGAGAATCAATATTCAATATCATCTGAAAAAATCATGACAGAACGACATGAGGGTGAAGAAATGACAGAATTTTCATTTTGGGATAAATATTTTAATTTCTAAATTCTAATGAATGTACTGTAATTTTTCACACATTTTGTCCTGTTTGTCTTGTTCAAAGTGTGAATATTGAGTGAACTAAAGCTGTGCTAGGTTTCATTGTTTACTCATGTGGCAACCTCTGTTTAAAGTAGTTGTTCTTTGGCATACATTTGCTCAACAATTCTTCCTTCTAGTTGGGCATAAAATACTTCAGATATGTTTTTCTAAGGGAAAGAGATCATAAGTACATAATTTAAGCTGTCTTTAGAAGAATTTATTAGGTCTTGGCCCAACCTTCTGTGCAGATGAGGCACACTTGCATGTTGCCTGTAGGGTCCTCTCCCCAACACACACCAACAGCCCTCGACTGACCCTACTGTGCTGCTTTGTTCACTGGCTGTTCTTGTTGCCTTTCCCTCAGTTTATTTTCACAGCTTTCCTCCTTTCTTCACCTTTGCAGAAATCCAGAGGTATTTTGTTTGGTGTGTAACCAAAAGGAGAGGGGAGAGGGGAAGGGAGGAGCTGCAACACGACGACTGAATTAAAAATAAAATAAAATCTAGACTCTGGGAAACGGCTTAATCTGATCCATCCCAGGTGTAGTAGATTTGGCCACTGTGAATGGGATAATTATGGGTAGTCCCTGGAAAGGTTTTGTCGAGTTTACCTTGCCGGCGTCGCCACCTGCAGCTTTTGTTAGCGCTGACCTGAACAGCACCTCGCCCGTCGGTCTCAGCCTGTCACCCTACGGCCGTTCCGTAAGTGCCCAGCCATCCGCTCTCCACCCTACTTTCCCCCACTCTCCTGAACTCGACTCGTTCATTGAACACACACTGTTGCCCCTCTCAGCGCTGTTCCTTTACCACATCATCCTGATCAGCAGGCTTAGAGGCTGGCCTCGATCACTTGCCATAGAGAAGAGCAGCAACGAGAGGTGGCGAGGCAAGAACGATTATATTGTTTTCACTACGACTAATGTAGTGGCTGTTACATATGTTTACTTTACTCATTTGATTTGGCTGCTGTTGAACCATGTCTGACTGGCAGAAAATGGATATTAGGCCTTGTTTCCAGACACTAGAGTGAATCTAAAGTATTTTTTGGTGTTTAAAGTCCTGTATCTGTTTCGATGTAATGGCCCAGTGGTCGAGGCTGGTCGGAGTCTGTGTCATCTAACCATTTTATGTTACCGTATAGTCTAGTAGTGCCATTCCCAGTCGCTTCATCAAACTAACACATTCTGATTTTCCTCGCATGTCTTCCAGCACAGGGAGAAGAATTAAAGTAGTTCACCCTTAAACAAAAATAACGTACTCTCATATGTTATTCCAAACCTGTATGCCTTTTTTCCCCCTGTGGAACAAATATAATAATAAAAAAAATGTCCTTACAATTAGCCTCATTCATGAAATTTTCATAAATGAGTAAATTCTGAGTAATTTGTACACAAAATAAATCTTCCTGAAAACTCTTCTAGATTCACAAACTATTCATAAACCTCAGATTTGATAGTTAAACGTGTGTATATAAGTTAATTCCAATTGTTCGTGAATAGGGTGGGCGTGGACTCTCATTCACAATTAGCATAACCCCCCTCCATGAATTGCAGCTACGTAAATTACATGTCCAGGAACTCTGTGGAATTTTCTGGACTTCCTTCTCTGGTTTGGCTCCAGTATATTGCATAAATGCAAAAGAGACTAATTGGCTATATGCCTAAAAAAATCTTCTATTTAAAGTGTGTGCACCAAAGCTTTTTTTAGCCAGCTGAAAATGCTCAGCTAGGGGTGCTTGAGCATTTTGGAGGCGCAACATTTTTCCAGCTGAAAACCTTTGCTTGCTATTATACGGAATATCCATGGAAGTAATGTAACTAGTATCTGATTTCGCAGATAGTTTGTTTTATCAGCAATTTTCTGAATATAAAAATGCTAAGAAACCAAAAATATTAACTTCATTGTCATTGTACAAGTAGGATGTGATGGTTGGTCATTGTGGTATTTGTCTCACCCCTCCTCCACTGGGATTGGATAGCTGGTTAAAAAGTGAAGTGACGAGAGCTGCGTTTTACTGAAAGTTGAACATTTTTCAACTTGTCGACCAGAAAAAATACGTCAAACACCCATTTATACTTATCTTCCAAGCACTAGTAGTCTCTGGGGATATATCAGAGCTCGAGTTGAAGCCGCTTTCTCGAGCCCCATCACTGTGGACAGCGAGCCAAATACATTTAACCTCAATAGTTAAAGATGACTAAAATGGGCAAACAAACACTATTAACAAACAAATATTATTAGTGTTATCAAAATGCAGTTATCCATTTGCTTAAAAGAACACGAAACATTCAGATGTTTTAAGGACCATTTACGTGTGGTAGGGAGCAGGTGTAATTTATTTCATGCCAACATTTTGAAAATTCAATTATTTTCATAAATCCGAAAATTTGCGTCAGAACAGCTTGACGAACGATTTGCGCACAAATTTGTTCTGCTTGTTGCATGAATGAGGCCCAATGAAAGTCAGTGGGGTCAGATGTTTTTAGGACCTTCTTTTTATAATCCTTGGAAGAAACTAATTAGAATCGGAGATAATTGTTTGCATCTGAAGTGTTTGTCATTCTCATGCTTTAATGCAAAATGAAACCTCTCTGACTGAATAAACATTTCACATGCTTTATTAAAACCATCACTAAAATTGAACACGTTCGTTCTCCTTGAATGGAGCAGTCAAGGCAAAATGTGTGATAGCATGACATTGGAATGCATCGCAGTGTAAAGAAAATATTGTTAGTAATAATAGTACAGCTGTTATAATGAATTTGGTCATCTGTTTGGTATACTATATTGACATTCCCATTTGTCATTTGGCCGCACCGTAACGAGGCAAAAGGAGTATATATTTGTTTTTGTGGGGGGTTTTACAGAATTGAATACTCTGTAAGGTCTGCTCCAATGTCTTTATGATGCCATGTATTGGCTCTTCCTGTTTGATGATCCTTCATTTTTAGTTTTTTTTTTTTAGTTTTTAAATCCAACCCCCCCTCCCCCTTATACCCCCCAGTGTCCCACCACCCCCTACCTCCCACTCAAGATGGAGGCCTCTGATGCCCCTGTTGCTGCCCCCACACCCTCTACCTCAAGCCAGCCAATCCCCCGCTCTGCCTCAGTTTCGTGCCATTCCTCTCGTGCAGTAGGGGGCAAAAAGCAAAAGCGGGCCCCCTTGTATCAGCGGTCTGTAAGTGGTCATAATGGGACAGTGTGCTGGCTTGATGTTCTCACAGTGTCAATACCTGACACTAACTGCATGCTTGGAGTTGTTTTCAAGCTCTTTGGCTTTGTGGGGCTTTTTAGAGCCATGGTATATCTGTTTTTAATTGTCTAACTTTGACCACATGCCTGCTGACCGTTGACTTACAATTAACTCTATTTGTGGATAAAGTTGTCCAGAGAGACTTAGTTGAAACTTTGGATGTGGTGATGAGTTTGTTTGCGTGTATATTCTAATATATAACTAAATGCTTGTGGGATGGATTAAATGCATGAACGTAATTTCTTGGTTTAATGACACCAATGGAATTTTAAATTAAGTGTTGTTTTCTTTAGTATTGTACAGGTTTCAGCTTTATTTATCTTGGTCATTTTGATCAAGGAACCAGTTCAAGCAGGCCACACAGAGGAGAGAAACTCTTACATCTACATTCAACTTTTTTTTTCTTTTTTTTTTTGTGTGTGCTGCATTTAAAACCGTGTTTCATCCCATTTTACCATTTCCGCACTTGTGTTCTGATCTATTGTGGAACATTCGTATGTGTGGAGAGAGTTGAAGGTGGAATATTGATGAAGTGAATTTTTGAACGTGTCTTATTTCTCCATAGATGAGTTTTGACCCCAGTCTGCTGCATAATAATGGCCATGGTGGATTTGCCAATGGAACAAGCATGGGAATCCGTGAGACAGGAGTGGTTGAAAAACTGCTTACATCATATGGTTTCATTCAGTGCTCTGAGAGACAGGCCCGTCTCTTCTTCCACTGTTCTCAGTACAATGGCAACCTGCAGGAGCTTAAGATTGGAGGTATGGGTCGAATGGGGTGGGAGAAAACAGCAGGAACTAGGGCTGAGCAGTATAACTAAAAAGCAGTATAACTAAAAAGTGTATATTAGCCTTTTGAAAGTAACCATTTTGTCCAAGTTCATTACCAAAAACATTTAATGTTTTTGATCATTGAATCAGCATTATGAATCACTTTATTAAAACAGACAAGTTTATTACCAAAAACATTTAATCAGCATTATGAATTACTTAAAACAGACAGTTTGAACAGATTCATGAAAATGAATTAAATCTAGCCACTCTGACACCATTTTTTGCTACTGAAGTTTAAATCTGAGACTCTTATCTCCATCTTAACTATCTCATCCTTGTTGCGTGATCAGGAAGAATTGTGAAACTAGACTAGTGACAATCTTTAGGGAAAGCTTTTGGCTAAATAAAAAGATAAATATAGCCACTTGTTTATCTCATAAATATATCTTATTATTTATAATATAAAGCGGCAATCGTCGGGGGCAAAGCACTAATGGCCCATGTGGATGATTAGCGATCCAATTGAAATGTATCTTATGATGATTTAAAGCTAAATCCATCTTAACTGAATGTTAGAGTGATCATAAGTATCTGTGGGGACTCGTATTCAACATTTAAATTGTTTTATTCATACCAAAACAATAAATGTCTTTATACAAATGTTATAATATATTATCGTGCAAAGACTCTTTTTTGTCTCTGTTTTAAAAAGACAGCATTATATTTAATCGTGTCTGGCAACTTGAAAAAATGTTTTATTTGGGTCTAAAGTGATCTATAAGCATTTCAAAGATTTCTATGTACACTAATTATATAAAACTATAGTTCATTTGTATAACTATGGTGTACTGACTGTAGTCTACCCATTTTTTTCCATTCAAAGGGATGGAAACTGATAGATAAAGATTAGGCTTAAAAGATTCTAAAGATTAGGCATTGGATATCTAGTGGACAACATTTATTGTAGCCTTCATCTTTCAGTTGAAATGGCCGATATTTTAGAATTTGTGGTTGGCTCTAATTAAAATCATTACAATATACACATCTTTAGCAAAATCATCACGAATGTATTGTCAAGATTCAATATCGACAAGTGCTATTAGGAATCTTAATGCAAAAATACACGCATGTAAATATTTTGTTTTGCTTCCAACATGAACATTAATGCAGGAATGTCTGTCCCATTACTTTTCAGATGATGTGGAGTTTGAGGTGTCGTCTGATAGACGCACTGGCAAACCAATTGCGGTGAAGCTGGTAAAAATCAAGGCAGAAATGTTGCCAGAAGAGCGCATTTCTGGGCAGGTGGGGCCTGACTTGCACGCCTCTCCTTTAACTGTGCTGCATGGTTTTATTCATCCAGTTAAGGAACACATTTTACTTTTGTGTTTTATTGTCCTTGTCCCATTAATGTCTGTCATTGTTGGGGATTTCAAGCTCATTTTTAATCCATATTGATCAGGCAAACGCACATGCATCACTGGTTTCAATTATCAGGAATAACATCTAGCAATCCTTAACTGACCTGATGTTATTGCTTTGTTTTGTGTGGGTTCACGATGAGCTTGATTGTCTTCGTGTTTTGTGGTCTTATTGGGTGGACTTTTCATCCTCATTTAATATATAATTGTGGGAGAAACAAATCTTGATTTGTTGTCAATGTCAAGTCTGTCAGTCATATTTATATATTTAGTTTGTCTGGTTCTTTGAACTCAGACGTACAAGTCAATTCTTAACCTTAAATGTTGTTATTAATTAAAAATCTAATTTAGTTTACATTAAGCATCTATGTTTAGGGACCTCTTTAGCATTTTAACATATATGGTTGATCCTGTTTGTCACCAATGCAACCTCTAACCTTGCCTTGTCTGTTTGTACGGTCCCTTTCTCCAGGTAGTTTCAGCTATCCCCTCTCACCTGGACGGGAAGTCTGCACCTGGCCAAGTGCCCACAGGCAGTGTATGTTATGAGAGGAACGGGGTATGTGTGTCATTTATCCTCCTTTGCAGAGTTTCCTAAACATTTTAAACACAATCACTTGTTTTCTTCCCCCTCTTGTGACCAGTTTTTCTTTTAAGTTCTTTAAAAGCAGATTTAGCTAAGCAAACCTAGAGAAATGCACTGAATTAAACACAAACGCTCAGTACTATGGTTCATATTAGCCTCTACATGGTGCATTGAATTTGGTAGTTGATGTTTCTGAAAATGTTTGTGCTTTGAATCTTCTCACAGGAAGTGTTTTATTTGACATATGCCCCTGATGATGTGGAAGGAAATGTTTCTTTAGATACTGGAGATAAAGTCAGTTTTTACATGGAGACCAACAAGCAGTAAGTTGTTTTCTTTAATGTCTAATTGATATTTTAAAAAAGCGCCTTTTGACATTTTACCTATGTGGAAATGATTTGTTTTTGTTTTTTTCAGTACTGGTGCTGTTAGTGCTCACAACATTGTATTGGTAAATAAGCAACAGTCAAGATGTCAGGGAGTGGTTTGTGCTACCAAGGTAAGGATTTGATTCAAAAATGAGTTTTGTAGTTTAGTAGCTGCTTTTTTTGTAGAATGAATAATGAGGACTAGTGATCTGCCCTCTGGTGGGAAAGCAAATGTGAACGGCAAATGTACTTCAGACTGCTATTATCTCAAGTCTGGGTTAATCAATTTTTTTTTAATTTTTTTTTTTATATAATGACAAACTTTTTTTATTATTATTATTATTATTTTTTTTACATTGTTATAACTTGCCGGTTTAGAATGCAGCTGCACATTTTTTTTTTTCAAAATTTCAAAATTAGATTTTTAACTAGTGCCAGAATTCTTAGTTTATTAATGCTCAAATTTAATTTTGAAAATATAGATTTAAATATATTTGGCCTGATGTTTCAAGCTATGATTGTGTCTTGCAGGAGGCCTTTGGATTCATTGAACGAGGGGATGTTGTGAAGGAGATCTTCTTCCACTACAGTGAGTTTAAAGGGGATTTGGAGGCTCTACAAGCTGGAGATGACGTGGAATTCACCATTAAAGAAAGAAACGTAAGCTTAAGGACTTCTGAAAGCAAAACTTTATTATTGATGTTCTATTGGTCTTTTGTTTGTAACTGGAGGAATTATAACCATTGAAAAGTTACAAAAGGTTTTACTTTCATTCATTTTGAGTGAAATGCATGAGATGCTTTGCTGTTTCAAACAGCGTTATAGATGTTTCTCTTTGCTTCATAGGGCAAGGAAGTGGCCACAGATGTGAGACTGTTGCCTCAGGGCACTGTTATATTTGAGGATATTAGTATTGAAACCTTCGAGGGCACTGTCTCCAAGGTTATTCCCAAGGTTCCTACCAAGAATCAGGTTTGTGAATCAGCTCTTGTCATTACTCTTCCTAGACTCTCTTGATAACATTACCATATAGACACTGCTTGCATGTTAAATCGAATAAGACTCAATTTGTCTCACTCAGAACGACCCACTGCCTGGGCGAATCAGTGCCAGAATTAATTTCACTGACAAAGAGCTGCTATTTGGGGAGAAAGACACCAAGTCCAAAGTGACACTGCTGGAGGGAGACCATGTCCAGTTCAATATATCCACTGACCGTCGGGACAAACTAGAGAGAGCGACAAATATCGACATCCTCCCTGACACCTTCCATTTCACCAAGGAGACCCGTGAAATGGTACAACTGCAGAACTTTGTCTTTGTGATTTCTCTTGCAATACTTTAACTTTTTGCTAATGTTGGCTTTGTCTCTCTACTTGTCTTTTTGTGCAGGGTGTGATAGCTGCTGTGCGCGATGGTTTTGGCTTCATCAAATGTGTGGACCGCGACGCCCGGATGTTCTTCCATTTCAGTGAGGTTCTGGAAGAGAGCCAACTGCACATTTCTGATGAAGTGGAATTCACTGTGGTCCCTGTGAGTTCCTAGATATTACTGAACCTGAACCACTTTTGTGTTGCTGATTTTCTCTCAGCTTCAATAAATGCAGTTTTTTGTGACAATTTGATGTCCGACTGACATCCTGCCCTCTAGATACTGGAATAAGCCTCTATAAACCGTTGACCAATCTGTGTTTTTCACTGTAAACAAAGCAGGGGCAAAAGTAAAATTGAGCTTACATTGCCTCAATCCAGCTTTAAAACACCCCCTCTTGCCTTCATCAGGACATGCTTTCAGCCCAAAGAAACCATGCCGTGCGGATCAAAAAGCTGCCCAAGGGCACAGTGTCATTCCACACTCAATCTGAGCTGCGTTTTATGGGGGTGGTGGAGAAAGAAGCCGTGCCTGCTACTACTAACAAGAACTACAGCCCCAGCAAGGTCAAAGAGAAGGTAAATAAACTCTTGACTTCCTGAAGCTACACTACTGTTCCAAAGTTTGGGGTCAGCAAGATGTTTTTGAAAGAAGTCTCTTATGCTCACCAAGGCTGCATCTATTTGATCGAAAATACAGTAAGGGTGCCTTTACACCTGAGCGTTTGTTTCGGAACCTGGTGCATTTTCTCCCTTGGTTCAGTTCTTTTAGACATATGTGAACACCGCAATCATGCTCGGATCCGCGCCAACAGAATCGTTACGAGACCGTCTGAACGAGGTGGTTTCAGCCCGATTGCAAACAAACTCTAGGGCGGTTCGCTTGAGGTATGAAAGCAATCCGAACCAATGAACCAAATGGTATTATAATTCATAACAGGAAATGTTCTATATAAATAGCAGTAGTGCTTGATTCTGTGAGTAAGCTCATTAGTTATCACAGTTGAAAACTAAAAGAGCACCTGTTCATCTTAAAATGTTATGTAATTGCGCTTCTCCGTGTGAGAATGCTGTCCCAATGAAGCCTTGATTCCTGCTATAGCTGCATTATAACATTTGTATAGTGTTTGCTTGTCTTGACACTGTTAACCTCTTGACAGCGCTGGGAGATCCAGAGAGAGCGCGTTTGAATTTGCTGTAGTAGTAATACATTTGTTGTATATTATTTAACAACGGGAAAGATGGCTACATTCGTATAGTGTTTGCGTGTGTCTTGACAGTTACAAATAAAGCTACAATAAGCTCATGGAGCAAACTTGTCAATCTTCTTGATAGATTACGCACAGGACACTGACCAATAAGAGGACTTGCATAAACACATTTTGGTATGCTTTGAAAGTTTGCCTTGTGAAAGCAAACCGAGCCAAGAAGAAAATGCAACATTGTAACAAATTAAGTCCCTGTTTCATAACAAAACAAAAAAAATATCTTTAGGTGTGAAAACATCCAAAAACAGCACTATTGTGAAATTATTTTTACAATTTAAAATATCTTTTAATATATTTTTAAATGTAATTTTATTCCTGTGGTGGTAAAGCAAATTTTTCAGCAGCCACAAATATAATTCTAATATGCTGAATGATGCTATAGACATACAGTATTTCTTATCGCGGTTTAAGATGGTAGTTCTGCTTAATATTTTTGTGGAAAGAACCTTGATGCATTTTTT
Organism: Tiaroga cobitis; assembly: GCA_030578255.1. Lineage (NCBI taxonomy): Eukaryota > Metazoa > Chordata > Actinopteri > Cypriniformes > Leuciscidae > Tiaroga > Tiaroga cobitis. The sequence continues at coordinate 44,302,382 of CM060598.1, read as the reverse complement.
TTTCATTATTTGTTTTGATAAAGTTCAAATTAGCAACATTTGTGAAATATAAATCTTTTGTAAGATTTTAAATGTCTTAACTGTCATTTGATCAAATGAATGTGTCCTTTAAATAAAAGTATTAATTTCTTTCAAAATTCTCATGACCCCAAACTTTTGAACTGTAGTGTAAATGTAGTTGATTTTATTTGTGTGAATGGCCCCTAAGGGTCTTTAAAGTACACATCTCTGGAAATTTGGGAAACCACCAGTCATAAGTAGAAATGAATTATTTTGAACATGGAGGAATTCAGTTGCTAAATATTTGTTTTTTTTTTTTAAATAATTTTACTTTCCAGACTTTAGCTTTCATTTCCTCTATCTGCTTGTCTCCCTCTTGATTAACGCAAGCACGACATACAATAGCAGGCTTTGAGGTGCTATGAAATGCTACTGCCTCTTGTCTGACCCTCTTTTCTTTCTTTTTATTTTTCCTTTTTCTTTTTTTTTTCCTTTTCTTTTTTTTTTAACCATGCTCGTCTACATTAGAAAAAAGACAAGGTAGGCTGCTGTTTCCTGCATGCTGCCTCTCCTCCACAATGTAGACCAGTTCAGTCATGCTGTCAGAAAATCCTATTCTGAAAACATGATCTTTAACGCATTTAAGAGGCAAATTGTTAAAGTACCAAGGATGAGATTTAGCTTGTTGTAATTTTGAATTTGATTCACCTGCAATTCAAATATGTTCTGATTGGTTAGAATAAATCACAGATGTCTAATCCGCCGCATTTCTCTCCTTTAAGGGTAAAGTTGAAAAGGTCAGTTTGATCTGTCTGTCTGTTTGGTTATGAGGCCTGTTGGCATGAGCTGGGAATGATTTAACAGCTTTTAAGTCATACAGACATGTTAACCTCATAACCATACCAACTCAAGCTGTGCCACTCACTGTGTGCATTCTTTTGTGAGGGGTACAACGGTTCGGTTTCTGTGTTGCTCATGCAATTACTCTTGAAGATGGGTACCACAAAATTCATACACATTTTCAACTGTGGTACAGATGTACTGAAGCGTGAGTGGCAAACTGTATGGGAGCAGTTTTACCCCTAGTTGTAGTGCGCGCATGATGACTAAATCTTTCATTAAATGTCTTGAGTTTCTTTATTTACTCATTGTGTAAATACACGTTTTTTTCCCCCATGCTTTGCTTCTGTTTGGATATTTATTTTGCAAGTTAGGAGTTGCAAAATGTATTGCTGCTGCTGATATCCAGAGACACATTGGGCCTGTCCAAAAACCCACACTTGTCTTCTTACATGACACATTTCTTGTGTAGAACTTTTGATTACCTGACAGGACACTTTTTTTTGTAAAAATGTAAGTTTACAGAGCTTTACGACACAATTTTGTAATTGTGGTGCTTCTAATTAAGAGATAAAAAGCAAATATTGTACAAAATACACCCATCTTTGCACCAATAAAATGGGCAACAATTGGTTTTACCGCCAAGTTATATGTAATATCAAATTAATTTTAACTTGCTGTGGAATGTTTTCCTTGACATCTCCTGTCGAAGTTTCAGTGGCACTTGAGTTCCTGAACATGATGCATGATGGGATACACTTAGCTTTGAATACTGCTCCGAAGTGGTATTTGTGTGTTAAGGGCACTGAGCTTGCACACTGATTTTGCGCACGGACTTCCTGTTGTGTGCATGTGCTCTCAAGTGGCCAAGACCCCATGTGTGGGTATTTGGACAGTCCCAATCTTTACATGGTTCTCAAGTATCTGCAGTCTGATGTGTGGATGCTGGCCATCATCACTGACACGTTGAAGAATAAAAATGTTAGTTTACAACTATGGATAATTTCTGCACTTAAAATCACCCTTGAAGGTGCACACTCAGTAGCATTTTCTTTTGACCAATAATTTTTTTCTTATGAGACTCATGCTGTATATCAGTGTAAGTCCAAAATGACCAAGTGCAACTGAACCAGAGCTGAGGTGAACTCTGTAATTTGTGTGTGTGTTAAAAAAAGTTGTTGGTCCTTATGTGAATGTGTGTATTTGTGCCGTCACCAGGATGCAGAAGAAGGCTTGATTGCGTATGAGGAGAGTGGAGAGAAAAGCACTATTCCCTACCATATTAAAGACCTGGATGGAGGCATTTACCCACAGCTTGGAGATAAGGTACGTTAGGCACTACAGCTCAGTGTTGTTGTGCTTGGTGAATTTGTGCTTGTAGTATTTCATGTGTTAAACTCCGCTTCACCTGAAAGATTGGAATAATTTTATATTTACCATTTTATGTTTATTTGGAAGCATTTTATTATAACCATTTTATGAGACAAATGTTATCTAGAAAAACATCTAATAAAAAATCAAATATTTTTGAAAAACACTTTTTAAAGTGACTTGTAATCAAGATCAGTAAGAGCAGATGTAATTTATTTAATGTAAACTGCCTTGTCTCCACTAGGTGGAATTCTCCATCAGTGAGGTGAAACGCACCGGACAGCAAAGTGCTGTGTCCTTCAAGGTCCTTAATCGTGCTGTTGGCACCAAGAGGCTTCTGGGATACATAGCAACACTGAAGGATAATTTTGGCTTCATAGAAACATCCAATCATGATCAGGAGATCTTCTTCCACTACAGGTAAAGTTTCTACCTGATGGTTTCGACTTGTTTTTTTGTTGTTTTTTGATTATGGTTTACTCTGAATTGTTTGCAGTGAGGTGTGTGGGGATGTGGATAACATGGACCTGGGAGATACGGTGGAGTACACTCTCTCCAAGGGTAAAGGAAACAAAATCAGTGCTGAGAAGGTCACCAAAGTTGCAGCTGGTATGTTAGAGACTTTCTATGGGCTTGGCATTAATAATACTTTGTTCATGTAAGTAATACAACTCTGTGTGTGTCAGTGAATGGAGTAGGAGAGGATGTGAGTAATACTGTGTTCTTGGGGAAAGTGATTCGGCCCTTGCGCAGTGTGGACCCTTCTCAGACAGAGTATCAAGGCCTTATTGAGATCACAGAAGATGGTGATTGACATCTGACGTCATTTTAATATTTTGTGTATCTAGAGTTGTGTAAATGATGTTCAAGGCCATTTTTAATAACCGTTCTCTGCTCAATCACTTTACCAGGCTCCAGTAAGGGTCAGAGTTATCCATTCGGCATCGTTGGTATGGCCAATAAAGGTGACTGTCTGCAAAAGGGTGAGATGGTGAAGTTTCAGTTGTGTACAATGGCCCAGACAGGACAAAAGATGGCCTGCAACATTGTTCCTCAGCGCAAAGCCCTGGTGGAGTGTGTCAAAGATCAGGTAAACTCATGTCCACAGTGAGTTTAATGATGCAAGAAAGTGTTAGACACTTGCTAAAAGTAGTCTGTTTCCCCAGTTTGGTTTCATCACATATGAAGTTGGAGACAGCAAGAAGCTGTTTTTCCACGTCAAGGAGGTGCAGGATGGTCTGGAGCTGCAGGCCGGTGATGAAGTAGAGTTTTCTGTGATTTTGAACCAACGCACAGGCAAATGCAGTGCCTGCAATGTTCGCAGAGTCAGGTAAGACTTCTCGGTTAAATGTAATACAAAGTTTTTTTTTTTATTATTATTATTAGGGGCCAAGCACCAAAGGTGCGGAGGCACCTATTTATTATTATTATTGTTATTATTATTATTATTGAGTTGTAAATCGTGTTTATAGTTATATTTGCTTTTTATCAAATCTATTAAGAATTATTTTTTCTTTTCTTTTTATACAGTGAGGGTCCAAAACCCATAGCAACGCCTCGACCTGACAGACTTGTCAATCGTTTGAAGAGCATCACTCTGGATGACACTAACGCTCCCCGTCTTGTCATTATTAGACAGCCTCGTGGCCCAGACAATTCAAAGGTAAAAATAAACTGCATTTCTGTTCAGCATTTTTTGGAATTTGTGCAGGGGGGTTATTTTTAAGTAAAAAAATTAAACTTCTTGCACCTAAAACTGCATTTTTAGACATGAAAGATTGTTAAAACAATTGTAATAGTTGGATGATCTTGATATTGACCTGGTGTTTTGTTCATACAGGGCTTCAGTGTAGATAGGAAACTCCGCCAGCCTGGTATTACTGACTGAGAACTGTTCACCCCTCTCCTCTTCACTATGGATGAGACACCTTGGAGAAAAGCAATCAGACAAAAGGCATTGGAAGGGATTTGTGTGTGTCTGTTTCTCTCACTCATTTTATCTCTCTCTGACCCATAAAAACAATTCACAGAATAACAAACACATCAAGACTCGAACATTAGCACACACAGGTCCCTTCCTTTGTCACAGGATCCCTTGCAAAAAAAAATACTCATCTCATTGTCTTCATTGTATGTGTGATGGTTTTGTGTGGTTGTAATTTGAGCAAAACCCTCGTGTTGTGTGAGTGTGTGGTATGCATCATATGTTTGGAAAAAGTTCACTTGTAAGGTTGTTATTGTTATGCAGAGGATATGAGGGGAAATTTGGGTTTTGTAGTTCTCACATCTTTTAGATTAAGATGTGGGGACTGGTTGACTCACTTTTCATTTCTGCTGAAATTGAAATGCCAGGAATTCTGCACCTGCTGCTGTGTGAGTGAATTATTGTTTTAAAGTAGCTTTGCCTGTCTGTATTTTGATTTCCGTTATATATACTTTATTCTTCCTGTATCACTTGAATACGTCTCCCCATGTTGTTTCTCACCCAGGTGATATTGAGATATTGTTGGTCTCTTTCTGGTGAGAAATAAAATGACCTTAAAGTTCTTTTCACTCACGTTTTCCACACCTAATTCCTTTGAGTAGCTTTTAACATGGATCTGAAAACTAAATAAATTTTCTCTGCGCTCAGAACTCACTTGTGTGTGGTTTTTGATTGTGTAAATAAAAATTTGAGATTATATTGTTTTGTTTTTTTAAGGAGCCTTTTTTAATTCCTGTCCTGATTTCACTAGCTCCGTCTGAGCGTGTGCAGAATTCCTAATGGCATCTTGTAGCCTGTTTTTTTTTTTTTTTTTTTTTTTTTTTTATGATCTTTTTCTTTGCACATACTTTTCTCATTTTCTTTCTTTTTTTTCTTTCTTGAGTTTAACTTAAACTCAATATCTGCTAATTAATAAACAAAGAAAAAGGTGCCTAAAAACAAACAAAACAAAAAATAAAACAAAAAAATTGGTGTCTCCTCTATCCCCAAACAGCCACCAAAATATAAGAGCAATTGTAGGGTGGCTTTTTTTTTTCTTCCAAGTAGAGAATACTGGTGTGCATCCCCCAAACCTGTGGGTTGAGAAATACTGTATGTACTGTGTGCTTTTACTTGGGTGGACCTTTTGAAAACCTAAATAAATCAAGCAAAGTGTGTAGAACTTGAGAAAAGGGGAGAACTGTAATAAAATTATTGAAAATTATTGAAAAAGAAATTATGTAGATGGAGGCTATTTACAGTGCTTCTTATGACAAATGGAACAATTACTGTCATGAAAATTCTCTGGAGCACTCTGGGTTTGTGTTGAACCTTGGGGTTCTCCTATATACTTTTGTTAATGGTCTTGAATGAAACAATTGAAAATAAACATTTTATGAGAATCAAAAGGGTATTATGTTTAATTTTTTTTCTAGTAAAGCACTATACAGAACCTTAGACATAAATCATGCCTTTGCAAACTTTTGTGGCATTAAGAAAAGAAAGATATCCCTGAACAGAGAAGGGGTTTAATGTGATTAAACTCTGGTGCTTCCCAGATGTATGGTGATTTCAGAGCGATGCACTATCTTTGGTTTTGTCACGGATGTTGGATTCTGGCTTTGAGACCATCGTGTCCACCATTCCCTCAGGTCTGCTGATCCGCTTAGAGGAGGATGTGATATCTGGTTTCCTGAAACAAACACGTATGGGAGTTTGGACTCCAGCGTTGTTACCGCCCTTTTTGTTCCACCGTCCCCATGCGATCTGTCTGCTGAAATCAGTATTTGTTTGACGCTTGTTTGGGCATGTTTTGGCGTGTCTACTGGGCTATTCTGTTCAGTGATGTTTTCTTGTCCTGTTTTCTGCTGGGAGTTTCTCAGGTCCATTGCTTGCAGTTTCTGTTTGTACTCCTCTAGTTTAGCTTTGCACTCGGAAGCAGCTTCTTTTGTCTGAAAGAACTGCCTCTGAAGGTCTCTTTCAAAGACTTCCTCCGCCTTGAGCTCATTGAGCCAGAACTTGAGCTGTTCCTCTTCTTCCGACAGGGACTCTGAAAATTTCCTGGTGGCCTGCTGCTGCTCAAGCTCAAGGATCAGCTGGTCCGTTGACTCGATTTTGAGCTTTATTTCTTGCAGACAAGACTGTTGTTGGACAACTAGTCTCCTTATATGTGAAATCTCCTCACTCTCGGTTTCAACGTGGCTGGTTTTGACCAGAGGAACAACTGGATTGATGGTTATCAGATCCTCCTTTGCCTCTTTCAGTACATCTTCCTCCCGTCTCTCACATTCAACACTATTATTAGTGCATCTCCCACGGTTCCCAAGGCAACTAATCAAAGGCTGATGTGGTGCTCTAATTTTGTCTTTTTTGTCTCTCGACAGCGGTGTCCCAGAGGCTGGTAAACTTTTGGTTGGTTTTAGAGACGTGTTATCTGAGTGCCCATTTCCTTTATTGCCTTCCTTGTCTTTCTTTTTATCTCGTCCTGATTGCTGCTTCCCGCCCCTGCCCAAATTTTCCAGCCAACCCCATGCTTCCTCCATTAGTGTCAGCGACTTCCGCTTGGGTCTCTTGGGTTCCTCAGGGTGTGGCTCGGATTGGACGCCGAGGTGTGATAGCGGAGGAAGACTCTGGCGGTGTAGGCCGATTGCCCCGCTGCCTCTCCGTGCCCTGCCCGTCCCCTCCGCTCGCCTCAATAGGGCCCAGGGCTGGTTTGTTTCTTCCCCAGGCGATGGGCCGATATGCTTCAAAGTGAGCTGCACCTCCTTAACTTGCTCACCATATTTCTCCAAGGACTCCAGGAGACGTTCATCCGGAGACACATTACGTTCAAATTCTTTAAATTTTTCTCTCAGAGTATATCGACCAGTGCGACCTAAGAGTGAGAACAATATTAAAAAGTGATATTTTTGGGATGAATATACATTTACGATAAACTGATTATTCATTTAGCAGATGCTTTTGTCCAAAGTGACTTTCAAGTGAGGAAAACAACAAGTAATTTCATGCTAAGGAGGCAATAACAAGAAGTGTGAGCAATACAAAGTTTACAACATTGTCCAGAATAGTACAAGCTAGAACAGGGAGGGTTATTATAAATAGTGAAAGCACAGAAGTAGTTTTTATTATTTTTTATTTTAAAGTCCGCAGGATGCAGTTAAATGTCTGTGGAAGAGATTAGTTTTCAGCTGTTTCTTGAATAATGTCTGGTAATTTGCTGTCCGGAGAGTCATTATCTGACTAGAACATTATCTGATCTGTTATTCCAGACCAGTGTGTTTTGTGGAACACACAAAAAAAAAGATATTTTGATTAATATTTTTTCCAATATAATGGGAGTTTATGGGGTCAAAAAAAATCCACATTTTCCACAGAATAAAATCATACTGGTTTGGGACAACATGAGGTAAATGATGATGATGACAGAATTTTCATTTTTGGGTGAACTATCTCTTCAAAGATTTTTAAGAGACCTTTAAACTAATAGTGTTTTCTTCATGTTTGTGTTTTTCATAGAAGATGCTTTATGGAATGATAAACTCTGAGATGTTGGGCTAGGCATGTACTTACCAAGTGCCTGTGCTAAAGCGATGACCACCTCCTGACATGTTGTTTTCTCAGTGACTCCACAAACAATGCGCTGGACTCCTTCAACAAACACCTTTACCTCCATTCTAAAAGAAAACAAATCAGCTCTTTGTTTATTCTCTAAACATTTCTGTACTTCTAGAACGTCTCATTCCTCCAATAAAATGACTCTGCCAGTGAGAAAAAAAATGGTTTTACAAGTTCCCTCAACTTCCCTGTATTGAGTTGTACAGATTGCAGAGTTTACAAAATCAGATTACTGTACGATTCATTATGAAGGGTGTGCTGTACCTGTCCTGATGGTCAGAAGATTCCTTCAGTTGACTCGTATAAAATCCTCGTACTTCAATAAGAGGCAGTTTGGTAAATGTTGTCCTACATGGAAAAGTCATGTTGTCATCCTTGACTTAGCTGAACACGTACAAACCCTTCCCTTTAGTAAACACTCAGATCAAGACTGATAACTCAGACTCGGCTGTAGATGTTGGTATGTGTGTTTGTCTGCAGTGCAGTGCATGATGTCCCCAGACAAGTTTTTTGGATGCTAATTATTTTGAATCTGAGTAAACATGTTTACATTTGAAATATACTTCTGCCAAAGCAGGGCTTCAGTTACTAAACATGTTGTATGATTTCTTACATGATTTAATCAGATATTAAAGAAAACTAGCATAGACTACACATTTTTTTTATTGAGTAAATGAGTAGACAAGTCAAAATTAAACACAAAAACAAATAAATAACAATAACAAAACACTAAATAATGAAATATTGATATAAATAATTGCATTTATAATTTTTTTGTGACATCTTCAAATACATATTTTGGCTAGATTTAATTGGTCAGTAATCATGTTAGAAAAATTTTTGAAAAAATATTAAATGTAACTGATTTTAAAGGTCTTGATTCATCTGAAAGAATATCAGGTACAAGAATAGGATGAGTTGTAACATTAATAGAAAATGTGTACATTTTTAAGTTTGTATTTGAATGGCTTGTGGTAATCAAATTAAGGCCTACGTGTTTAAAAAATATCAGGCTACATGTAACGTTACTTTTGACTTCTGTTATTGTTTCTTTTAGAAGTGGGTCTGTACACAACCTTAATCTCTAGAAAATATATAAAATACAATGTATTCATTATAAATTAATAGTTTTATATATATATATATATATATATATATATATATATATATATATATATATATATATATATATATATATATATATATATATAAAAATTAACGCTACACTAAAATGCATGGTGGAAACTGCATACTGGTGTAAATGTGTAAAGACTTTTATTTTGAAAAGCTATGAGATATAGACAAAAAATAAGGTCGATACTTCACACACTTGCGTTCTGCTTGAGTCCTCCGACCTTTTTGACAGATAAACATGAAGATTGTAACATGGAACATAAACGGGATACGAACATTTAAAAATGGTATCAAGAAAATTCTGGATTCATTCGATGCCGATATAATCTGCGTTCAAGAGACTAAAGTTACCCGTAAGTGTTTTAAGTAACGCGGGACTTTGAATTGGGTTCATATAGCACCCTTATTTATAACAACTTTTAACAGCTCAGCAATTGCATACATTGTTTGCAGGTGACCTGTTGGATGAGAAAACAGCGATTGTTGATGGCTACAATTCATACTTTAGTTTTAGCCGAGGACGAGGTGGATACTCGGGTAAAGCAGCCTACAGTACATTTATGTCAGTAAAATATGCAAAATGACTTTAAATACTTGATTGATTTAAGCATTAGATTCATTCCAATATTTTGTATTTTTTAAATAAATTTTGTCTCGTTTTTACTACCAATTGCAAATGACAGGTACTGTTTGACTGAGTATGAGATGAACAACATTTACTCCGTGCCCAGGTGTCGCGACCTACTGTAAAGATACCGCTACTCCATTCCTGGCCGAGGAAGGATTGACAGGTCTGCTCGCCAATCAGGGAGAGGCTGTTGGTTGCTATGGTGACCAGGTAGAGTTGTCCAGTGAGGAGCTTCTGGCACTAGACAATGAAGGAAGGGCTGTCATCACCCAGCATCACTTCATGTAAGGGTCTTAACTTTAGACTAGTTTTAGAAAAGGTTAACATGTTGTGAAAGCTTCAGATATTTCTTTTATTTTCAGGGGCACAGATGGACCACAGAAGCTGACTGTTATCAATGTTTATTGTCCTCGAGCTGACCCGGACAAACCTGAGAGAAAACAGTACAAGCTGCAGTTTTACCAACTCCTCCAGTGCAGAGCTGAAGCCATCTTGAGCTCGGGGAGGTGAGAGAGAGATCAGACCATTACCTGTTCACACACACACACACACACACACACACACACACACAACGTAGCATGTTATTCCCGGATATATTGGTAATAAGTTCTTTCTTTATGTTGCTATAATTCTGTCTTATTTGTCCTCCTTCTCAAATTGTTATCAAGATTCTTCTAAGATATAACGTGTCTTTTTGTTTGAACAATGCATCCCTCTGTCTCTCTTCAGTCATGTGATCGTTTTGGGTGATGTGAACACCTCTCACAGACCCATAGACCACTGCAACCCAGATGATGTGGTAAGTCCGTAAACCATGTTCCTTCATCATGATTTCAGTTGACACAATTTAACCAGGCACAAGAAGTAATAAAAGTCCACACAATAAAAGAAAAAATGCTTGATGATGCGGCACATTTGCAGCCAGTCATATTTGATTTGTATTAGAGAGCAACAGTGCCTTCCTACTTTTTCAGTGGCCTTGGTTTTTAAGTAATTTTCTCTCTCTCTCTCTCTCTCTCTCTCTCTCTATATATATATATATATATATATATATATATACATATATATATATATATATATATACCGTATATACCCGAATATAAGACAAGGTTTTTGTCCTAAAAATAGGCTGAAAAATGGGGGGTCGTCTTATATTCAGGGTCATCTTCGAGTGGAGGAATCGATTGATAGCCTTTTTCTCCCGCGCCGTTGAAAGACGAGAGCGCCGAGGATCTCGATGAGGGGTGGACGCGCTTGGAAAAAACAAGCGTGCCGCTTCCATTATGAGCGTGCGCCTACATTTGAAAAAACGAACTTGAGCGTGCAAAAGACGCGATGTGTGTGTGTGTGTGGGGGGGTCTCTGCTGGGGGGGGGGGGGGGGGTCTCTGCTGGGTGGACCAATCCATGGTCGCACTCAGGGCAGCCGCAGTCATGGCCAATCAGGAAGCGCATATGTGCCGGTCTCTGCCGACGAGCGGGCCTCTACATGATGCACAGGTGATGCGAGGCATTTGGAACAACGCCTCGGAATTTTGCTATTAAAATTATTTTCTGTTGAAACCAGATTTTTTGCCAGTCTGGTCAATGGGGGGATCGTCTTATATTTAGGGTCGTCTTATTTTCGGGTATATGGTACATAGCATAGGCACAGTGATTCGTGGGAGTTCTTTTGGCATGATTTGCTTAGGAATCTTAGGTAATGACTTCTTTACACGGAAGTCTGCTGTTCAACACAATTATTTAAAAAAGTTTAAATAATGCGGGTGAAGACAAAAATTTCCTAATTTAATATTATCTTCAGTATTTGTATTACTTTTTATTAATATTCATAATCAGTTGTATTAAGTATCTGTATTACTTTTTAATTGTATCCATAATCATTTGTAATCATTGTATTTTGTGAATCATAGTGTTCTTGAATACATGTGTGTGAGAGAGACATTGGGACAAGCTAGACGGCATAAACGGGGGTGAGAGAGTGTGTGCTGGTAGTTAGAGACATGGAATGTGTATGCAGTGTATGAAGTTTCCACCGAAGCATAGCGATGGGATATACATTCCATGTTAAATAGAAACCATATGTTCCCCTGGTAATGGAGTATTTTTGGTTAGTGGCATATAAAACCCAACCTCTTTGTCCAGAGGAACAGAGAAGCTGGAATGAAGACATTTGTTTGATCCATTGTCTCTCTCTCCTATGTCTTGATATGATAAAATAAATAAGAGATCTCTTGGCAAAATAACTGGTTTCTGGTCCTGTGAATTATACAACAACAGGGGAAAAGTTTAATTTCTAAATCTACGGTGGGCTAATGGCTTTAAGAGAGAAGAATATACCATTGATTTAACAACCTCCATAGCTTACAGTAGGTCTGTCTTTAAAGGTTTATAAGTTAAAAAATAAATGCCCTATAGAGAAACTGAAATTAATTTTACTTGCGGAACCCAAATGATGCTCTCCATATAATGATACGTGTAACAGTATTTTTGACCAATGAGATTTTACTGTGGTCACCCAATGCAAGGCCACAAATATAGAAATTAGGTGACCAGGCAAATGTCTTGTTGTGACTGGATAGGACAAAATCTTAAATTTACATGAAAGAGCTATTTCAGGTGATCTCAGCATGAAAGCGAGAAGGGATGGGGGAATGGGGTGCCAAGGGAAAGAGATGTAGATTAAGACGATAATGAGGTGAGACTTGCGTCTAGGATGGGGATGTTAATTTCAGAAGAGAGAGTTCAAATGTTAATTTTACAGAAACGTCCTTTGTCTTCTCGGGGAGTAGTCGTTCCTCAAACAGACGGCCCGGTATTTTCGAATTTCTCTTACACTACATGCAAACTAACTCAGACCCTCTCTTATAACTGTTCTGTTATTTAGGATAACTTTGAAGATAATCCTGGGAGGAAGTGGCTGGATCATTTCCTGTTTGAAACAGAAGAAAATACAGAAAATGGAAATACTGAAGATGATCTTGCAGACATCTCCCAGAATTCTGCCTCTGGTGGCAAGTTTGTGGACTCTTTCCGCCATTTTCACCCAAAGCGCTCCAATGCATTCACGTGCTGGTCTACACTCACGGGTGCCAGGCAGACCAACTACGGCACACGCATCGACTACATCTTCTCTGACCGCTCTCTGGTGGAGACGGGCTTTATTGGCGTGGACATTATGCCAGAGGTGGAGGGATCCGATCATTGTCCTGTATGGGCGCAGCTCAGCTGTACCCTCCAGTTTAGTCCCAAGTGCCCGCCCCTGTGCACACGGCACATGCCAGAGTTTATCGGCAAACAGCAGAAACTTTCACGCTTCTTAGTGAAAGTTCCTGAGAAACAGAGCGTTTCTAAAGGGAGTGTAGAGAATCTACCTGGATCACAGGATGCTGGGGAAATTCAGGAAAACCTGAATCCTGTGGTACAAGGGAACAGTGTTGCGAAGAAGAGACCTACAGATAGAGAAGCAGACTCAAATGGACACAAAACCAAAAGAAGCAAGCAGACGAAAACTGAAAGTAATGCTAAAGGAAGTCTCTTAGCTTTCTTTAAGCCTAAACAAACACTGTTGATACCTTCAAGGGGGAACTTGGGCTTAAAACAGGCAGAATCCTCTCAGGATGGCCCTGGTAGTGAGAGCAACACTAGAAGCTGCCCCAGTGATGCGCAAAAGGAGACAAATCTCTCCAAGGTAACGGAGATGGAGAATGAAAATCAGGATGAAGTGGAAGGAGAATCTACATCCATAGACAAGTCAAAGGACTGTAAGAAAGGGCCATGCACTGGTTTTTGGAAAGCTGTTTTGCATGGGCCTCCTCAGCCGCCACTTTGTAAATCACACAATGAGCCCTGTGTTTTAAGGACTGTGAAAAAAGCAGGACCTAATCTAGGCCGGCAGTTTTTTGTATGTGCCCGTCCTCAAGGCCATGCCTCCAATGCTCAGGCCAGGTGTAATTTTTTCGCCTGGGTAGAAAAAGGAAAATAGATTAAAGTCAAGGAATCTTTATGCATACTGTATTTCATGTTTTGAGTGTACATGTATGTGCGCTGTGTTGGTTTTATATGTACCATTTTCATTGTTCAACTAACAATAGAGACAAATAAATAATGCTAGTTTTCAGCTTGGGTGCTGTTGTCAGTGTATTTTCAGACACTGCAGAAATCCTGTGATAATCGTGGAATATCTCAGGTTCTGTCTTCTCTTCATCACTACCTGATAAGGAAATTGAGTTCCCATTGTGAGTTATATGAAATTAAATAGACCTTTACCATATACAGGTGAAACTCAAAAAATTAGAATATCGTGCAAAAGTTAATTTATTTCAGTAATTCAACTTAAAAGGTGAAACTAATATATTATATAGACTCATTACATGCAAAGTGATATATTTCAAGCCTTTATTTGTTATAATTCTGATGATTATGGCTTACAGCTTATGAAAACGTTTTCACAATATTCTAATTTTGAATTTAGGGTTTTCATAAGCTATAAGCCATAATCATCAGAATTATAACAAATAAAGGCTTGAAATATATCACTTTGCATGTAATGAGTCTATATAATATATTAGTTTCACCTTTTAAGTTGAATTACTGAAATAAATTAACTTTTGCACGATATTCAAATTTTTTGAGTTTCACCAGTACTGAATTTAAAATGAGGCAACTAAGCAGGAACTACTGCTGGAGAATGAAAGCCTCTAAATATAAAGGCATTGTTGTTCTGTTAAATATTGTACATGGAATAATTAATTAAACAATATAACTCATTCAATTTAATATGTAACCTTTGATGTGATCACATCACTGTGTCATACAATGTCTTGCATTTATCATTTTTTGCATTCACATTTTTTCGTCCCATTTGCTCTTCTCTTTTGTGCTTTTGTTTTTCCATTTAATTTCATTGTTTTCTTTAATTCATTTTGCTTTCTTTCCTGTCCCTTTTCATCTGTTATTCATTTATTAATCTCCTTTCTTTAACCCATTATCTTTCTCATACTTTAGTTTTCTTTCTTTCCTTCTTTCCTTCTTTCTTCATTTGTCATTAATTTATTTTTTCTTTCCTGATCCTTTTCTTTCGTTGTTCATTTAAATTAATTTGCTCTTGCTTGTTCTTTAGGTCATTTTCTCCCCTTTCTTGTGTCTTTCTTTTTTCTTCTTCGTTGTTATTCAATATATACTCCCCTTTCACAGCAGGCTTCAGTAAAGTGTCTTTTATTTTGATAAACTCACACCGGAAATGCGTTATTCACATCCTGTGAAGAGAGCTGTTCAAGTTTGTGGATAAAATCTAACGGTACGCGGAGAAAAACATCGACAATAATTATTTCTTGAAGTGTGATGTCTACAGGTAGTCGTGATGGAGGGGTAAGTTTATGAGCTCTGGTTGTACACATTAACAATCGTACGTGTTCTTCTCGCTTGTTGCAAGCTCGTCTAAAATGGCGAGTGTTTTAGTGGTGTCGCGCGCGCGTAACGTTATCTTACCTCTGGAAACAAGCAAAACCGATCAAAATTGAATAAGACATATCAATAGAAACTCGAGACCTATTTTAACAAAGGTTTCCTTGAATGAACTGACAGATAACAGCTGAGCCGAATAAATTTTCAGGTGATGCTTAATTTCTACAATTTTACACCTGGTTACAACTTGACAAATTAAGTACTTTTGTGTTACTTTATTTTCCATGTTTTTGTTATTGGTAATTTTTTTAATTGAAGGCATTTATTATTGTGACATTGAATGCTACAGGTAAACAACAGTTAAAAATCATAAACATAAGTTATCATCATTGATAATTTTGGGGTCAGTAAGATTTTTAAAAATGTTTTTGAAAGGTTGGATTTATAGTAGAAACAGTAATATTGTGAAATATTACAATATAAATATAACTTGTATTTAATGTATTTTAAAATGTTATTTATTCTTGTGATGGCAAAACTGATTTTTCAGCTTCATTACTCCAGTCTTCACTGTCACATGATCCTTTAGAAATCATTCTGATATGCTGATTATGAAAAATTTATTTGAAGTGATAAATACATTTATAATGCCAGAAAAGATTCCTGTCACTTTTGAACAATTTAATGTGTGCTGGAAAAATCTTATTGATCCCCTTTACTGAACAGTGGTGTGTGTGTGTGTGTGTGTGTGTGTATGTGTGTATGTGTATATATATATATATATATATATATATATATTATAGTTTAATAGAGTTTGATCTTATTACTCAGTCCTTGATAGTTCTGATTTGTATAGTATTTTCACAGTTAATAAAATATACATTGTTTATATTTTTTCTTCATCTTTTAGCGGAACTGGAGTCTACTACCAAGCAATGCCTGCAGTGGGACCAGATGGGAAAAACGTCATGAAGTTGATCCCTGTCCAAAAAGTGAACGGTCAGTTTTATCAGACGCCATTTAATACGGAAAGAGACAATGTGGATCTACACCGGAAAGCTTTTTCAAAACCTGTCCATCCTCCTGCTGCGTCTTCATCTCAAACACAGACTCGACTTCCCTCGCTTCAGCCCATAGAAGATGGACGGGTTGTTCTAAAAACACTGCCAGAGTTTAGAACTTTGACTAACTCCATCAAAACTCAACCCAGTGTTATTAATAACTTCACCATTCACAATCAAAAGCAAATGCATGTTCCTCTTACAACACACTCGCTTTCCCAGTATACAGTCCAGTTACCACCTCAACTCAATGGACAGAGCATGACTGCGGTTCAAACGCTGCCTGTTACCGTTAAGTCACCTGTTCTCCCAAACGGTCATTTCCTGCAGATCCCACCGAATGCGAAAGTTAGGACTCTGCCGGCAACTGCACTCCCGCAGTCCATCAAATGCCGGATAATGAACTCTGTGAATTACACTCCTAACCTTGGGAAGGGTCCGCCCACTGTTGTGCTTGTGTCCCCTGTGAACTCTGTGAAGCTAAATTCTGACCAGCAAATGCTTTTGCTTACTAAGCCGAGTCTAATAAACCCTCCTGAAAACTTGCAAACACCGGTTTGTGTTGCTAAAACTAATGAAGCTGTGAACACCCCCATTAAATGGGTTGTCCAGGAGGGAACAGGCGCAACCGCTCCTTGCCTTGTACCTTTATCGACACCCAACATGAGGTCTAACATCTTAAAAGCAGTCAAGCTCTCAGTTGGTATGGCAAATGAAATGACGGCAAGTAAAGCCACACCTCCTCAGGCCAGCCAAGAAAAGATCACTCCGGGCAAGGACAACGCATTAGTCATGTGCAACGGGAAAGTCTATTTTGTGGCTAAGAAAAATTCTGAGATCGCCAAGGATGTGATGATCAGCGAAGGTGGAAAAAAGGTGGTTGTCAGCACTTCTCCTGCCCTGCCCGCCAGCTCCGCTCTCGGGTCCAACTCTTCTAAGCGAGCCCCTCCAAAAAGTGTTAGTGAAATCATTGATCTCTGTGATGATGATGAGGAGACGTCCACGTGCCTGGGAGGCGCCCCGGGTAATTTGCCAACACCGAGTCAAACAGAGGTGGATGAGAGCGATGAAGACTCTAATGTAATATTTGTGTCATATATTCCACCAAAGTCAGGTAAAAAATTGGCAAAATCTGTCTCTCTGAATGAAGGGGGAAAAACGGCACATGCAGAAATGGAAAAAGATGATGTTTTGGATGATTCTTCTGCTAAAACGGATGATGACAAAATGAATGTGGATGATGAGCAGGTCAAGGAAAATGAAATAGCTGAAAGTAACTTGAGTTGTGTTTCTGAAAATGTGAATATGGAGGCAGATAAAGACTTGAGTAGAAGTCCACCAGAGACGAGATATCAAGCTGATGTAGCTGTCGCTGAAACTGTCAGCCTGTTGGAACCGCCCCAACATTTCTGTGTTCAAGCCACTGACAATACTGAAAAGGTAATATACCAAGATTACGTTTTGTAAAATAGTAATGGAATATCTTTCAAAAGCCTAATATGTATTTGATGTGTGTTTCTCTCTTCTGTTTCAGGTCATTGGAAATCAATCCCCTGATCAGAGTCGTCAACCCAAGAGTGACTGTCAGCTGAAAAAAGAATTCGGCATCACCTCTGATGTACAAATTCGCTTGCAAAGAGCAAAGCCGACTGTGAAGCCAGATCAACAAACAGAGAGAGTTATCATAAACAAACGCACATTAGACGGCCTTCGTAAAGTCCTCCAGGATTCAAAGCTGCAGTCAAAAATACAGCAGATGATCCAGGTGAGTTGCATAGTTGTGCATCCAGACTGTTGTGATGTACAGTGCATGCAGTTTTATTGTGTATTTAAGAAGCTATTATTTTAAAATATTTCCAAATCTGTATTATTGTTTACTTAAACTAAAAAAATATATATATATATATAAAAAAATGTGCTGATTGAAATAAGTCTGAAATAAATAAAATATAAATACTAGATGAAAAACAAACTTACAAAATTAAATTCAGAAATGATGCCTTGGGAACCAACTGAAATAAAACAAGTTTAAATTGAAGTATTAAAATGACTAAAAATGAAAGCTAAATAGAAATATTTAAAAACAAAAATCATAAAATGACAAAAACATCAAATTACATTTCTCAAATGTAAACTAAAATTAAAATGAAAACTTAAAATAGAATAGTAGCTAATTAAAATATGAATAAATACTATTGTAGTATATAAATATTACTAATATATATAAATAATATATATTTTTATATTTCATAAATTAAGGACAAATTTACTTTTTTATGCTTATTTTTTCTCTCTTTCTCCAGTTTGTCCTTGGGTGGGAAAAAGTAACTTGCCTGACTGAAAAACTTGTTTTGGAGGAGATAGGACTCATAGCAACCACACTGATTAGTTTCATGTGTTTTTGTTCATTTGCTGTATCTATAGGTTCCCTACACAAAAACGGAGGACGATGAACGTCTGGAGGTCACAAAAAAAAAGCAGAAGCAGGATGGGAGTCACAATATTCTCTCTCTAAAACCCTCTAACATTTCACCTTCCTTTAAATGCTCAGTTGTTCCCATGGAAAACGGTTTGGTCTCACAGAACTGTCAAGAACAGGTTTGTTCACCAACAGAATCTGCAGCCGATAAGGTTCATATCCAATCTGAACACATGCTGTCTACTGGTAACACATGCTGTCTTACTCCTTCACCCGAGCAAAACTCAACACAAACTGCTAGTCATCCCTTCTCACCTACCTCTGTAAGGAAGACGCCACCGCGCTCTAAAAAAGGGAAGGTGTGTACGGCCTGTCCCTGTGGGACTGTTTTAGGGCTTGCAGAAGCCACTTCGTCACTCCATACACAGGAGAAACCCAATCCATGTTCTGTTGTCGAATCACACAAAGGGACAAGAAAAAGCCCATTGGAGAGCCGCCAACCTCAGAGACTACAACCAAAAGAGCAATATCCTGTTAAGAAAGCAATGAAGAAACGATTATCAAGTCCATGTAAAGACATGGCTCCATTAGTAAGCTCTACTAGTGAATCCTCAAATAACATCTCCTCACCTAATAGTTTAAATGCATCCTCTTCATCCAGTTTACAGGACTGCAACAACCAGATTGTACTGTGCTTCAGCGGAACAAAATACATTAACATGTCGAGCACCCACACGGATGCTGAAACATCTCAGCAAGACACCAGCCAGGTGCAGACAGCATCAAACGACCCCATCATGCCATTCTCTAAGAAACACCCAGGTCCCAAAATAGACAACTTTCCAACCCAAGCGCTCTACTCATTGGAAACGCTGGATGCTGAGGAGATAAAGCGCCAGGAGAGGATCAAACGTTTGAAGGATCTCCTGAAGGAGAAAGAGGCTGCGCTGGAACGGATGCAACGAAGCATGAATGTGTAGTTGTGTCTGTTTATGTTTAATTAACTGTACCCTGCATGAGAGACTGAATATGACTGGGAATACCACCATTAAATGTTTAAGAAAAAATTTACAGCATTTTTACTATGTTTTTTCCCTTTTTGACGTGTTTACTGGATCTCGGTTTCCACTTATTTTTTAATTCAGTGTTTGAGTACCTTAGTGTTTTGTGTTTGTCTTATTTATAGTTCATTGCAATACTTAAGCAACTTTATATACCATCATCTTTTTTTACATCTTTGTATGATTCATGTGCCTTCATTAATACTTGTTTTTCTGTAGTTAAATTCTTCTAAATTGTAACAGCCTAATTTTGGTGATTTAATAAATAAAATGCACTTTTGGAGAACCTTTTGCTGGGTAGATAAAAAAAAGTGAAACCTGACATTAAAAAGTGAAATCTTTGTATGGTTTGCTAAAAGAACTTTTAATAGTGTAACAGTTGCAGTATTAGTGTATTTAGACCCATTTAGTCTAGAGACAGCAATGCTTTGCTGAAATGTTGATTGTTTTTACCTTGCTAAGCTACAATTTAGGGCTTTTTGCATCGTCTTCTTTTAGCCAAGTTATCTTAGTATAATATATAATTTAATCCGTTCTCCCTTTTGCTTCAGACAATGATGTTTCAGAGTCTTTATGTAAAAGAAAACACAATTTCATTCAGAAATGTTTGTGGCATATGACATTCTGTTGCATGTGCCAGATTATTTACAATACCAACATGTAAGGTGTTTTCAAATTCATAATAGAGAAAATGATTCGAAGATGAAGACCAGAGAGCTGATTCAGATGAACTTTTTATTTGTGGCTCTTGATTAGGACACTGCAAACATTGTTATGGACACATTGTACGGCAGAGGTTACTGTATTACCTCGCAACTATGTGCTACATTGTTACTCATAAAAGTTACATTAGATTAAAATCAATCACGGAAGCCTAGAGATTAACGTAAATACCAAATAATTAATTATTAGAATCTCTCAACACAGTGATTTCATTTCTTCAGAGATGACTGGTTTCCTAGGTTGAAATTACACATTTGATTGAATGTTAGAAAAGGATCAATATGTTGTCAAAAGACAAATGAATGTTCAGTTTACCGTAAGTAGCTATATTCTAAAAATACAGTTTAAATACTTGCCAATACTTAGGGCACCTTTCTTCAATAAGAGGATATGTTCTGCACATTGCAGTGCACTGAAACACAGCAATGTGCGGCAAACACCGTCTCTGCCTCAACCTTCTTCGGTGCAACAGCCAAAAAGTATTTGGAAAATTGGGCCTCTCTTAAAAATGTATGTATGTTTTTATTTTATAAAATATTTAAATGCATTTTTTTCTTAAAGCACAAGCACACTTCCAGAAAACAAGAGAAAAAAAAAACAAGTGACAAAACAATAGATGTATGAAATTAATGTATGCATTGTAAGTGTGGCTTATGGGAAAACGGTGTCTAGAGACTGATTTGTATGTCTATGCGACCTTTTCCATTTTAGCTGCATCATGAGTCACTTCTTGCTGTCTATTTGTTGTTGTGTCAGAGATGAGCTGGTGCGTTCACACCGGACGCGAATAGCGCGTCAGGCGCGACTCGAGTAAATGTAAAGACGCGTTACGCGCGTAAAAAATTCCAGCGGCGCGAATGAGGCGTAGAGCGCGGCGCGGTAGTCGCGAATACGCCTCATTCGCGCGAATTGAGCGTATGGCGCGTTAAGCGCGAATGATTTAGTTAGTGCTATTTGTGCATTCACGCGTTTGACGCGAATTCGCGCCTGCCGCCCGAGTTCAAAAATCTGAACTCTGGCGTCAATTCGCGCCGCGTTAACCAATCAGGAGCTTAGCTGCTTGCTGCTGTCACGTGGTGAAGTGTCTGGATGCCTCAATAAATTATTTTGTAATATGACTAAATGCCTGCGTGTGGTTCTAATGCACAACAAAGCAAATATTTTATTACTTAAAACTTTTTTTCAATATACGAGACATGTTCATTTTGTATTGAATGTTATTTATTCCATATCAAGATTATATGAAATATTATGATGTAAAGACAACCAACATACAGTGGTGGAAAGAGTAGTGAAAAAGCATACTCAAGTAAAAGTACTGTTACTTGTCAAAAAATGTAGTGAGAGTAGAGTAAAAGTACCGGTCCTAAAAACTACTCCAAGTAGGAGTAAAAAGTAGCCCTTTTAAAAGTACTCATGAGTAGTGAGTAGTGAGTATTATGCTATGAATGTTAGTCCACCTTATACCCTGCAAATTGAAAATGTAGCTTACTCTTTTATCACAGATTCATAGAAAAAAAGAAACAGTATTTCAATATTTCTCCAACAGTTTTATTTTTGACTGCTAGCACTAAAAATACAGCGTTTCCCCTACCATTGTTTTGGACGACCCCCGCCCCCCTAAAATGCTGACAAAATCCAGTCATAAAAAAGGAATTTATAACTCGGAATTTCACGGAATTTGTAAATTTTTTGAGGAATAAATAGAAAGCAGTTCAGTACACTTGAAATCAAATCGCGATATGGTGTGCGTGTGTGTGAATATTAAACCACAAAGACAATTTAAATACGAATCCTGCATGTTCTGTGTGAATGAATGGTGCAGCCGACGCGCAGTTTCATTTACCACACACACACACACACACACACACACTGAAGCACGTGTGAGGTGTGACGCTTGCGCTGTTTTTTTGCCTATATGAAGACACAGATGCATGAACTTCCTCCAGGCTCAAGATCCACTCCGAAAGTCACTTCTTGAACAAAATAAATTGGCGCCAGGTGTCTCGAAGTCTGTTGATGCTGGTTTGATGCAAAGTTTTCCGCGCGCGATTTGATTTGACGGGAATCACCCATGGAGTCACATGATGACTTATTATAAAAATAAATATTATAAATGTAGCGACGGCAGGTTCAGGGAAAATAGCGCAGTAAAAGTACCGATACAGCACTTAAAATGTACTCAAGTAAAAGTAAAAGTACACTGTTTTTAAACTACTTAAAAAAGTACAATTCCTAAAAAAAACTACTCAATTACAGTAACGAGAGTATTTGTAATTCGTTACTTTACACCACTGCCAACATATATGTGCATAAGTTCGTGTCTGGACGTAAGAGAGAAAAAAATCATAGGACAGGTTAATAACTTTTGGAGGCTGGCTCTATTTATCATCAAAACAAAAATAAATGACAGATTAGGTGGATGAGGGCGAGGGTGATCCTCGCTCCGATGCAGGACAACAGTCATCAAGCTGGGCGCGGGACAGCCGGAAGTACCGCTGACAGCGGCCGTCATCCACGCGCAGCTCCTGGAGCGAGCAAATGTGAAACTCGCCAAACGGTTCGCCACCGAAGGGTCCGGTGGACACAAATATGATCCCCACGCCGCTGTTCTGCTCTCCAGAGCAAATACGGAGCGGTGACTCTCTCGATGAATGCTCGATCAACATAAAAAAAGATGGCCGGCAACGGGTTTCGATTCCGACGCGCGTGACGCGGTAAAAAAACATTTACAAGCACAGTTCTGGAGTCCTAGAGGCTCTCACTTTTCCATCACCACCAGATAAGAGGTAGAGGAGGATTGCAGGTGGAATAAGATACAGTTTCATCATGTATCATCTGTTGGTATGTTGTTTTCCTCCCTGTAAAATAATAATACACAATATAGGCTTTTAGTACATCGCCACCTTTACAACTAGGAAAATAATACAGGGGAAGTTGGTCTTACAGTGTTTGACATGTTGTCCCTGGTCCAAGCCATGTTTCTTCAATGGGAAGCTGTTAAACAAAGAATCAAATTGCAATCAACTTATGACAATGTGCGAAGACTGTTCTTACCGTAACTAAAAACAAAGGGAAGTTATTAACAAAACTGAACAAAGCCTATTTGGACTAATAAAGATTACAGTTACACTAGTTTGTCACATCAGGAAACAGCAGCAGAATATGTGATGTTGTGGCATAAGGCCTGAAGAGGCTATTAATGGTTAGA
The DNA here is from genome assembly GCA_030578255.1 of Tiaroga cobitis. Lineage (NCBI taxonomy): Eukaryota > Metazoa > Chordata > Actinopteri > Cypriniformes > Leuciscidae > Tiaroga > Tiaroga cobitis. Next base: position 44,278,952 of record CM060598.1, on the reverse strand, counting down.
AAACTTACCCTATTTCTTTTGTCACCTGGAAAACATTACAAAAGAAATTACATTTGTAGTTAAAAAAAAAGCATAAAATGCACTTTAAATGTTATTAACGTTACAAAGCAATATCATTTGACTTATTACTGTCATTTTAAAACCTCAATGAGGTAAAGTACTGAGAAAAATCTGAATGTTTTGGATCGACAGTGAATAGCCTCACATGACCAGACTTTTAACTAACAAATTCTGCACACACACTCTTGTCAGTTCAAATCTAGACTAAAAACACATATCTTTGGCCAAGCATACACATAACACATTATAGACTTCTATAATTCAATTTAGGCTGCATAATTTAGATCATCTGGAACCCGGGAACACTCCCCACAAATTCTAATGTACTAGTTACATCATAAGAAGGATGGCGTCTACTTCAATATTAGTCTCTCAGTTTATCTGAGGTTTACCGCAGTCTGCCAGATCCAGGCCGTATCCAGATCTGATGCAGGACCTTCGCCTAGACACGATGACAACGCAGTCCTGAAGTGTCAACCAGGCCCTTTCCTGTTTACTGAAGTCAGCCGGATCCCAGCCGTATCCAGATCAGATGGTGGAACTGCACCTGGACCCATCCATGACGCATCCCTAAAGTGCCAGTCCTGAAGTGTCAACCAGTCCCAGTTCCCCATTTACTGAAGTCAGCCGGATCCCGGCCGTATCCAGATCAGATGGTGGAACTGCACCAGGACCCATACATGACGCATCCCTAAAGTGCCAGTCCTGAAGTGTCCACCAGTCCCTTCCCCGTTTACTGAAGTCAGCCGGATCCCGGCCGTATCCAGATCAGATGGTAGAATTGCACCTGGACCCATCCATGACGCATCCCTGAAGTGCCAGTCCTGAAGTGTCAACCAGTCCCAGTTCCCCATTTACTGAAGTCAGCCGGATCCCGGCCGTATCCAGATCAGATGGTGGAACTGCACCTGGACCCATCCATGACGCATCCCTGAAGTGCCAGTCCTGAAGTGTCCACCAGTCCCCTCCCCGTTTACTGAAGTCAGACGGATCCCGGCCGTATCCAGATCAGATGGTGGAACTGCACCAGGACCCATCCATGACGCATCCCTGAAGTGCCAGTCCTGAAGTGTCCACCAGTCCCTTCCCCGTTTACTGAAGTCAGCCGGATCCCGGCCGTATCCAGATCAGATGGTAGAATTGCACCTGGACCCATCCATGACGCATCCCTGAAGTGCCAGTCCTGAAGTGTCAACCAGTCCCAGTTCCCCATTTACTGAAGTCAGCCGGATCCCGGCCGTATCCAGATCAGATGGTGGAACTGCACCTGGACCCATCCATGACGCATCCCTGAAGTGCCAGTCCTGAAGTGTCCACCAGTCCCCTCCCCGTTTACTGAAGTCAGACGGATCCCGGCCGTATCCAGATCAGATGGTGGAACTGCACCAGGACCCATCCATGACGCATCCCTGAAGTGCCAGGCTCATCAGCCCTGTGAAGGCCTCATTGACACGACAGCCATCAGCACTGATCCTCAAAAAACTCGTCTCCATAACGGCTTGATGACTCCGACTTCCAACCAGATGGAACTGGATTAATAATATTCTGATCCAATCTGACTTCTGACCTGTAATGCTGCCTGGATCATAATCATACACTGTTCGCTCGTTTGCCAGAGGAGAACTGGCCCTCCGACTGAGCCTGGGTTCTCCCAAGGTTTTTTTTCTGCATTCTGTCACCTGATGGAGTTTTGGCTCCTTGCCACTGTTGCCTTGGCTTTTGGCTTGCTTAGTTGGGGACATTTAATATTCAACTATATTATTGATCTGCCTTCCTTAAGGTGGATGATGACGCAATTTTCTTCTAGAAACAAACTTTGTTGTATTATTTTCATGTTATCACTGTGAAGCTGCTTTGATACAATCTGTATTGTAAAAAGTGCTATATAAATAAAGGTGACTTGACTTGTCTCCATATTGCGGCTTATTCCACTTAAAAAGGAAAAGATTGTGTGACTGACATGTAAAGCAACAACCACAATCACATAGAATAGCTGTAATAGACCATACTACAATAACTTGCATCCTGTGACATTTTTTTCTTTACTGAGTTTTGGTGTTTGCTTGTTTTTACTGTTTCTTTTTCTCGCCTCTGTCTGTACAGATTGCGGACACCTGCTGCTGATTACCGGGCAACTACTCCGAATATCCCGATTGGCTCATAATGGAGTAGCATCAGGATATAAGAGGGGACACGATTCGTCTCGCTTGACTTTTTTCCTTATGTCTCTTTACCCAGACTCACAACGGTATGCAATTTGTGCATTTATCAAACATTTATCAAACGACCAATTTAGTGAAAATAAGCGTTATGGATAAAGAGTGGGACGATCTTTTTTTCTTTTCAACCATTTCTCTTTTTTTGTGGATAGATTATAGGATTATTTTTATTGTTGGGTTTTTATTTCATTGGGTAAGTTAGTTTTCTTCTCATTTTAGTTCATGTATTATTTTGTTATTTTTGGGGTCCCTTTTCCTAAGGTATCTGTTGTTTGTTTTCACTAAGTACACTTTATCATTTTTTTTTCTCTTTTGTCTGTTAAATAAAAGACTGCTTTGTCTAATTGGCTATCATAATTGAGACACAACACGTGTCTTGTCGTGACTCTGGGTCCGGAGATGGGTTGGGTACATCAACATTAACTGTTATAGTTTGTTTCTGTTATAGCCCTTAGACTATGAATTAGGAACTAAACAGTAACAGATTAGCACAATTTTTTTTTTTATGCAATATGCATCAGAAAGTCAGTAAAGAGACTGTGGGTGGTCCATAGACATGACACCTGATGTTGAGACTAGGCAGTGATTTATTGCAACAAAAGCTGGAATCCAAAAAACGGCAAAGCCCATTGACTTTCGTTAAAAAAAAATTAAAATATCTTTTGTGTTTCACAGAAGAAAGCAAGTCATACAGGCTTGGAAAGACTGCTATGTTTCTCACAAGGTATTTTTCAAATTAGATTTATTAAATTGACTCTACAGGGTCAGATTAATACAATTTAAGCGGAACAATAGGCATAAAATAGTTTTTTACTTTAACATAAAATTGCTTCAAGAGAGCTTGGACACAAATTTAGTAAAAATAACTTGTTTCCACTCACCATTATTGACTGTTCGAACTTCTGAGCATGACCTTCCATATAGTACTGCTAGAACAGCTGCACATATGACAGGAGGACAGAAAGCTACAAGACAATATCTTTTCCTCTTCTGTACACATTTGACATCTTTTACAGGACTGCCATCTTCACTTTGAATCTCATTTCTGGCTGCACAGCTTAGGAAAAAGGACAACAATAATAATCAATAATAGTAATTAATAATAATCCATAACAGAAATTCAAACAAGACATAATAACACTTGACTTACTCTGTCCACTTGGTGCAGTTCAGCCCGGAAGAAGAATAAAACCCAAAAGAACAGTTTTCACATTCTGTATCTGATGTCTTTGTCCCTGTAAACAGATACAGAGAGTGAACATTTTCATAAATTAACCTTAAAATGTAGGATGATTTAGACTAAATTATGTGGGGGAAATTAAAATTGTTATTAAGCATTGAGAAACAATACCTGGTGTTTGTGTTTCTTGTCCTGGTTTGCAAACACTGTGTTTTATAGCATGACTGCACTGTGAATTGGAGTAACCAATGCAGTAATATCCATCAAGTACATCACAGATGGTGTCTCTTATTTTAGAGCATTTACTCTGAATGTAAAGACCTTGACCTAAAACAGCATAATTAGCAACACTTTCATAAAAGGGCAAAAATGCAAAAAATACTAATTTCAAAGGTAAAAGAAACACAAAAAATATAAACGTACTTTTAGCACAGTGACTGCATGCAAAGCATTTTTTAAGACCGCTGGGTTCACTCATGAATGTTTCTGGAATGCAGGAAGTACAAGTGGTACTCATATCGCCAATGCAGTCATACACTACCATTGACCCTACAAACAACAAATAATAACACATAAGAATAAGATGACTAAAAATTAATTCAAGGATCTCCTGAAAAAAAAAAAAAAAAACACTTGTATGGATCCCTCATACATGCCGTGAGTAACTATCCCAAAGTGCCTGTCATTATCACACGGTCTATGTGATGACACTTTTGCTCACATATATACATGCAAGTTCTCTACAGTTGTGCAGATGGTACACTGTAGGTGGAGATGAGGTGGTATAGGTTATAAGACAGTACCATCAAACAATAGCAGTAGGTATCTAGAAAGAGTGTAGACCTGCACCTAAAGGTAATTCTGCAAAAGATTAGTTAGATATGTATTTGGTTTTATTTTGCATTTGAGTGCATCCATGTAATTTAGTATGCATGTGGAATTTAATAATTGATTTGGCAGTATTTTGTATAATGTAGGATCACAAAACAAAAAGAAAACCTTACTATAGTGTTTCTCACTGTGTGTTTGTGCTTTGCATTACTAACACCGTTCTCATATTTAGAAGTAATGGTGTTAACTTACCTATATTACACATTGGACAACATTCTCCTTTAGCAGATTTATATTCATTAGGACCACAAGGATTTCCAAGTGCGAGAAAAATACAAAAACCTGCGAAGACAAAATAAGTTGAACACCGTTGAATCATCTAACGCTTCATAGAATATTTTCTAAACGGTTTATTAAAGAATATTCAGAGAAAACACTTGTTAAACAGTACACCAGTAACGGGTTGAAATCGAAATCGCCACAACACTTTTATTGTTAAAAAAAATTACCAATAACTTCACTGTATTGTTGCCAAATTCAGTTCACACATCACTGCTGTTTATACTACAACACTTATTTAAGATAAATGTCTTTTTGCATAGTTTTTACGATATTTTATTGTTAAAAATATTCAATAACTTCACTGTAATACACTTCACTGCTGTCCTGATGGTTATACAACACTTATTTTGGGGAAAAAATATATTTTTGCCTACTGTTTGTGATTTTTATTTATGAAAAATATTCAATAACTGCCAAATTCAGTTCACACTTCACTGCTGGTTATACAAGTTATACAAAAGAACATTTATCCAGACAGTGTTGTAGAATAACCAGTAGGACAGCACTTATGTGTGAACTGAATTTTGCAACAATTCAGGGCATTACAGTGAGGTTATTGAATATTTTTCATAATAAAAATCATTAAAAAAAAACATTTATCTAAACAAAGTGATGTAGTATTACCATCAAGACAGCATGTGTGTGATGTGTGAACTGATTTTGGTGACTCTACAGTGAGTAAAGTTGAAGTTATTGATTGTTTTTATAGTAAAGCTTTTCGGGGTTTGCACTTTGCAGAAGGTCCCTTCGGATCTGTCTCAGCCGCCTGCGCATAGAGATCAATTATTTTGCTCACTGCGAAGAAAGGCTCGTTTTGAAGAAAATTCTCAATTCTTTGTAGCTGCTTGTCTACGTAACGTTAACTACGATTGAAAAGATGTGTTATTTGTGAAGTAACAACGTTTAACCCACGAGTAATTGATCCGCCAAATTTACGCAACTGTGATAGTGTCAGATACCTTGGGCCTTCGCCACGGGTCCTTTGTCATTGTTTTTAAACATTTCCATTATGATCAGTTGATTGTCTGACAAACGTGTTTTGGTCATCGGCCTTACCAGATATGCAAAAGAGACTAGTGACTTTCATGTTCACTCTTTCTTTTACTGTATGTGCTCACTCCATCCACCATTTTGTCGTTTCCTTATGACAAGACGACATGTTCTTGCTGCCTGGCTGGTAGACCGAAACTAGCGCGAGTCTTCAATATCCGACTGAAACTCCAGTAATGTAGTCTTTACATTAAAAGACACAAATATCGTATGCAACAAAAAAAAAATCGCCATAAGACATTAAAAGCGGAAATACCATAGACTGTAAAAAACAAGTTGGGGGGAAATACCATAGACTGTAAAAAAGAAGAGGGTGGAGCTTCGATCCGCCGCTGTCATGTGGGAATCTTCTAAACCAATAATATTCGTTGACAGCGATTTAAAAATAACACTGTTTTGCGTAAGTGTGTGTCAATCATAAAAAGAAAACAACACACAGAGAGTAACTTTACAATTATATTTGTAAAACAGAATTCAAGTAAAATTACAGTCAGAGAGTGTCATGTAGTTTTGTGATGAATATTGCTTTGCACGGTTACTTTCGCTTCCGTTTCCATCCCATAATCCGTTGGATGGTGAAAGAAAAGGGATATTTGAATATTCTAAGGAGAGAAAAGAGTAGGCTAATTGGTGATCAGCATTGTTGTCCTTTTTCATCTCTTCCTTCTCAAATGACTCATACCAGAAAAAATCACCCACTTTAATGCACTGAATTGTAGCTTTGTTACATTATTTATGTTAAATATAGGCTATAAAAAAAATAAAAACAAATATAATATGAATATGACATTGCTTAATTTTGACTTACTGGTTCACAGGCACCTTCCAGTACTGGTCTCTCTTCCACCACAACGGGATTACTCTCTGGTATTGGTATTGAGTAACCATTTGAATCTAAAACAAAAAAAAGTACATTGACACTTGTAGAACAATTTAAAACTGTAGCTATTATACAGAGGCTATATATACATACATACACACACACACAAATAATATACTCCAAAATGTTAATTAGCAACATTTAAGCAAATATTTAAAAAGCCACAGTGAACCAAAGAGGTGTCATTGTGTGAGTCTTTTTAGCTGCTGGTATTGTTGATCTACTTCACTGTAAAAAATAATTTAATGCTTCGGAGTACAGGAGAATATTGCAGGATGGCTTGCTTCCCACAAATTAAAAGTTGTTATCTAAAGAGGAATATTCAGACAATGTTCCTGCCCAAATTGCAAAGACAACCAATAAGTGGCTTGAGAACAAGTCCATCAGGCTCATGTTTTGACCTGGTTAAAGTTCAGATTTGAACACTATAGTGAATATTTGAACTATATGAACTGTTCGAAGACATCAACATTGAGTGTGGTACAACACTGACTCCTCTTCCTGTAAAAAGCTGTCTGCAAGCTAGGGAAGGCTATTTAATGCTTAGTTACTTTATCTACAGGTTTTGTGAAATTCTTGCAAATTTCCTGACCAGTGATTTGTGATTAAAATGGTTAAGACCATTAAAAAAAAAAAACACTAAATATTTTGCCTTTTTTGACTTGATCCTTTTTTTCCCCCAGGAGTGTATATAATTACTGTCTTACCTCTTTTCTGTTTTAATTTGCATATTTTGATCCCAACAGCAGTCACCAAAACACCAATAATGACAACAGCAATGACTCCAACGATGATACTAACTGGAACTGACTTCCCACATTCCACATCAGATGACATTGTTCCTGGTTTTATTTCTTTAAGGCCTTCACTCTCACATCTGTAAATGTGAGCAATGTTAGAATATCTGGTCACCCTGTAATACATTTATAACAATTGTAAATTTCTATTAACTACTCACATTGAATGTGGTTGACAGGTAGTAAAAGAGCCGTTAGAGTAAGTGCCTTCCGTGCAGTTGACACATACAGTATCAGTAAATGCTGTTCCTGTAAGCATAATACAATAATGACTGACTTAAGGAGAGTCTAGCATTACAAACTACTACTGGTATCATTCTTGTATCCAATTAAAGTATCATTGTTTTAAAGTCGTCATGAAATCAAAACTGACCCTACTTTGTTAGCGCACATTACTAGTCTTGTGGTGAACAATTAATCTGTGCAAGTTAATTCACAGAAAAAAAAATAGTTTGTCATGGTAATCTTTAATTAAGATCTGAACATTTGCTTCCGCTCTGGAATGGTGTTACTTTTATGATGACATCAGTTTAACGGCTTGGGCTGAATATCCTTAAAGCTCCAACCATCAGTCTGCTATGAGCGAGGGATGGAGAGGAGGTGCGCAAGAATAAAACCTTGGCCTCTATTCAATATTTAGTTTCATTTGAGATATGTCACAACAGTCGGTTGCAACTTCCGGGTTAATTGAGACTTTAAAGCTAGTTGTCCTTCCACTCTATTGCCATTGTTCCCCCTATGTAAAAAACAAAAAAAACACCTGCTTGTCTGATATATTGTCCAGGGTGACATTCAGAGTGTTGCACAGCATATGTACAACTGCCTCTATTTTGCTCAATGCAGTAGAATCCCTCCAGTGACTCACAGACAGTATCTGCAGAACGCGTGCAGCTTCTCTTTAAGCTTACTCCTAGTCCTGTGGAAACCATAAACCATTTTCTAAAATAAATTAAATATGCTATAACACATTTCTGTATTTCAAGTCTTTATTTTGGAGTACATACTCACCTGCATCACAGATAGAGCAGGGAAAGCATTTATCTAACCCATTGTGTTCATCAATGTAGGTTAATGCAGAACATGGAACACAAGTTGTACTTGTATCTACAGTGCAATGCCAAAGAACATGGTTTCCTAAAAATGTTTAAAAAATATATTTTTGAAGAGACACTTCATGCAAGAATAAATTATTATAATGAAAGACATAGGTTCCCTGGATCACACTGAACTGCTGCTAAAGAATACTGTACCTGGTGCACACATGGGGCAGCATTCTCCATTAACTTCATATTCAGCACGAGCACATATGCTGAGACACAATTTGGAATTCAAAGTAGCAGCAATAAATAAAGCAATCCCAAAATTGATCATGTTTATAGGCGCAAGAGAGGTTGATTTGAAAGCAGAGGCAAACGTTTCATCTCCATACTTGTGGTTTCTTTAACACATTAGATAAAGTACCGCATTGACTTGATATGGATCCAGGCAAGACACATTGGTTCTGTCTGCGCCGAGTGATGCCGTCAAGCTCTTTAGGTTTAAACTTGAGAGCATGCAGGGAGTCCAGAAAGAAGTAGAAGCACCACAGTAAAATAATCTGTAAGCTTCAGTTCATCAACAGGAATGGTTGAGGTAATTAATATGAAACACTTTAGATTCTTCATCAGTTGTTTATATTTTCAGGTTCGTTGGTAGCATTTGGATTCCTGGAGACCAAGATACATTTTTTTCAATTATCAGTTCACACATTTGCGTGTCTCCACTTGAAATGGTTGAGCAGGCAGTTCATTTAGAGCTGAAATTACAAAATGACAAGTAAAGGGTCAGTTCACCCAAAAATGAAAATGATGTCATTAATGTCATTAACCTCACCCTCATGTCGTCCCAAGCCCGTTAGACCTCCGTTCATCTTCGGAACATAGTTTAAGATATTTTAGATTTAGTCCGAGAGCTTTCTGTCTCTCCATTGTAAATATATGTCCGGTATACTGTCCTTGTCCAGAAAGGAATTAAAGATATCATCAAAGTAGTCCATGTCACATTAGTGGGTTAGTTAGAATGTTTTGAAGCATCGAGAATACATTTTGGTCCAAAAATAACAAAAGCTACGACTTTATTCAGCATTGTATTGTCTTCTGGTTCTGTTGTCAATCCCCGTTCACGAGTCCCCAGTGATGCTGATGACGTAAAACGCTGCTGACGTGTTATCTGGTGTGTCCGTGTATTCGGGTTCAAATAAATATGGCTGGGCAAAAAAAATGCAAGTCTTTCTCTGTGTCGAAATTCTTAGACGTGTTTGCGAAGATTGTTTTGTTTACAGTGTGCGTCTCCCTCAGACTGTAAACGAAGCTCGGGCGCACCAGATAACACGTCAGCAGCGTTTTACGTCATCAGCATCACTGAACACGGCTCGACAACAGAACCGGAAGACAATACAATGCTGATTAAAGTCGTAGTTTTTGTTATTTTTGGACCAAAATGTATTTTTGATGCTTCAAAACATTCTAACTAACCCACTGATGTCACATGGACTACTTTGATGATGTCTTTATTTCCTTTCTGGACAAGGACAGTTTACCGTGTATACATTTTCAATGGAGGGACAGAAAGCTCTCGGACTAAATCTAAAATATCTTAAACTGTGTTCCGAAGATGAATGGAGGTCTTACGGGCTTGGAACGAGTCATTTTGGCACAAAACAGGCCCTGAAAGAGGCATACACCTCTTTCGATGCATACGTTTTTAAATTTATAAAAACAAACTTGACGGGAAAATTTGCGCGCCTGCACGAAAACTCTGACCCATGCTTAGGCCTACGAACATTTGGAGATGGGGAAGTTTGGCAACACTGATGGTGGTGAGCTGGAGTTAAAGGGATAGTTCACTTTGAAATTAATTTTTGATATGTTTTAGCTTACCTCCAGTGCATCCAAGATGTAGGTGTCTTTGTTTCCACAGTATCTTCAATTTTGATAATTTTAGGTAAAACCGTTGTTGTCTGTCAGTCATACAATGGAGGTGAAGGGGGTCCAACTCAAAGAGCAGTCAAAATTAAACATTATTTAATGACTCGTAAATGTAAGTACACATTGATGCCCTAAGACACGAAACGAGTGGTTTTTGTGAGAAAACGAACAGTATTTATATCTTTTTTAGCTCGTGTAAGCATATCCATGTCCAAATGATCTGAGAGCAGGGCGCTTCGGTCTGCGCATGCGTACAGCGTTCGCCGGAATGCCCCGGAAGGGCTCCCTCGCGCGTGTTTACGTCACTCATTGTTTATGCAGAGATTTCGGAAGTTTTACCTTACACTGTGAAGATCTAAACATATTTAGATATACAGGATCGCAATGGAAGACGATTTCTATATACCAACAGACAACGTTGATTTTTTTTCACAACCTTATTTATTTGAACCTGAACCGGGGCATTCCGGCGAACGCTGTACGCATGCGCAGACCGAAGCGCCCTGCTCTCAGATCAGTTGGACATGGATATGCTTACACGAGCTAAAAAAGATATAAATACTGTTCGTTTTCTCACAAAAACCACTCGTTTCGTGTCTTAGGGCATCAATGTGTACTTACATTTACGAGTCATTAAATAATGTTTAATTTTGACTGCTCTTTGAGTTGGACCCCCTTCACCTCCATTGTATGACTGACAGACAACAACGGTTTTACCTAAAATTATCAAAATTGAAGATACTGTGGAAACAAAGACACCTACATCTTGGATGCACTAGAGGTAAGCTAAAACATATCAAAAATTAATTTCAAAGTGAACTATCCCTTTAAATGTCTTTTTGGTCACTTTTAGACAGAAAATCTAAAGAAAATTATACATAGGCCTATACAGAAAGATAATACAAATATAATTTCACTCATCGAGCCTATCACTTGAAGCAAATATCCATACCTTCTTAAATGTCCGCGCCAGCGAGCGAGTTGGGCCGTTTAGTGAAAATGACGCATAGCCTATCTAACGCCGTAAATCTTCATTATGAGTCCCAATCATAAATACAGTGCATGCACACAATAACAGTTTAAATAAATAAAATAATGATTTAAACTATGTTTTATTTCTGATATAAACATTTAGATTAAATATGCCACTCTCATAAAAGGAGTAAAACACTTAAACTACATGAAATCATTGCTGAGAAGTTACAACATTTTTTTATATTCAATAAATAGAAATATTTGTTGTGGATGCAATGCTTTTGAACACTCTTCCTCTGGCACGCTGTGTTTTAGTGTTATAACTACAGAGATAATTGTTTATCATGATAATAGCAGATTGTGTGAGGAAATAGTTTCGTGCAAATAGGCTAATGCACAACAAGGTTTCCGTTAAAAATATAAATCAATTAAAAATACTATTTTGCCAGTGGAAAAGATTGAGAAAATTTTTCTCTGAAATGTATTTTACACTATTTGATTTATTTATTCAAAAACTTTCAAGCAACTTCCATAGGTATTAGCCTACTTGGTGCACCTTTATCAGCTGTTGTTTCTCCATTTGAATTTCACTTAAATAAAAATAATTATTATTATCTGATCAGACCAATGAGCATATGTTTGATCAGTGCAGATTTGCTAGAACTATAAAGACTGAAAGACTTTGTTTCACAATCGCCACAGAATTAGCCAAACTTGCCCCGACTGACTTATATGCTAGAACATTAGGCCTATAAGCGCAAAACATGTCAGTGACAAACAGTTAAGTAAAGTTGCCACTATATTCACAGATTCGAACTACCCGGATCAATAACTTGTAAACTAAACGTTGTTACTACACAACAACACCTCTTTCGAATGTAGACGCAGCTACTGCCTAATTTTGTATGGTAGCTAGGCCTAGCCTATGGCCTAATGCAGTTTATTACAGTGACGTTATTTGAATATTGTTAAAAAAAATCAGCAGTGATGCGTTAACTGAAAAATTGCGTCATTGACTCTGTAACGCTTGTAACGCTTTTCGGGGTTTTGCACTTTGCAGACGGTCCCTTTCGGATCTGTCTCGCCAGCGCATTTGAGTCTTTTGTCCACTGCGAGGGAAAGCTAAAGCTCGTTTTACAGAAAATTATTGTAGCTTGTAGATTGTAGCTGCTTGTCTACAATACAACGATTGAAAAGATGTCTTATGTGTATTACAACGTTTAGTTCACGAGTTATTGATCTAGGAAGTTCTAACGTTAACTGTGAAATTTCACTTTCACTATGATTAGCCTAAGTTTTTTTTTATTGTTAGCCTTTATTGTTTTATGTAGCCTAACAAATTTTATTATACTTTATGTAGTGCCTATTTACATAAATGTAGCCTACTAACTTTTAAATTATTTTTATAAAGCCGTGATAGCCATATGGCCTAGATGAGAAATGCTGCGTAGAGCCTGTTGCATAAGTTAGATGAATAAGTTTCGCAGAACCTGTTAGCCTGTCTACCACGATATCACACAAAACATTTATTGTAGCCTATGAAAACTCACGACTACGAAAACCAATGTACCAGTCAAAAACACAAGTTCTTACCGCTAATGTTAATTCGGAGAGGAATTCTTTTGAGGAATAATCCTTCCTGACTTCCGACATTTTTGGACAAGTATAGCCTACTTTCGTTTGCTTCAATGTAGTTATCCCAATAGATCCCAGTTCAACCGGCAGAGGTAGCCACATAGCATTCTGCAAAGCGACACCAATAACTGCTTATTTACATTACCCGCACCCACATTCGAGATATTCATCACCTGACATAGGCATATGTGACCTAGGCTACACATCCCGATGTTACGTTAGGCTAGTGCCATATTTAATTGTAACGGGGAAAAAAGGCTGCGAGGGATAGAAGTAGGCGTGTGCTTGTAAAAATTCTGCCTTTATGCTGTATGAGTTATTCAAAACTAATATGTGATTGCACTGGCAATTGCATGTACCATTTACCATAATGCCCCAATGCTGCCATTGGGGTTGAGAAGTATCGGAAATCACTAAATACAAAAGTAGGCCTACACAAATTCCCATTGCACCCACTGTAAGTGATCACTCATACTGTCTCTTAAAAAAAGATGTTTCCCTATAGCAATAAATACATTTAAGTAACAATCAACACAAATAGCCTACATAATTGCACAAAAAGTTAGGCCTACTGAATAATGTTTATGTAAACAAGTGCTGTTATAAAAAATGATTGAGGCCGGTGTGCTTGCACATGATCATATTGCTGCATTTCTTTTTAAAGACTTTTATAAGTAAACCTACTTTATAACTGATTAATGGCAGAACATCATACAGTCATATCATTCATAATAGCAAAGTCCTTGTTGTTATTTTGGTTTTGTTTCAAGGATTTAAACCACTGGACTTCAGTCATGCCTGCTTTTGAGTCTATAAAGTGTAGACATTTCTAGGTAGTTCAGATTCTTTAGTGTAAATTGTTCTTCCACGCTCTCTGACTGCTGAAAACACAAGGCTTTACGTACAACTTTAGTTTTAAGCATGAAGAATTTGTCTTTCATGGCTTCCCTACAGGAGACAAAAATATTAGGCTATTACATAATTCATATAATTCAATAACTCCTTTTAATGACTTCCTCAGCTGGCTTTTAAGCAATTAAACATATTTTATAGCTGCTGAGGAGCCTTTTCTTGTGATTTGGAGATTTTTCTACTATAGGCTGCATAAGTTTAAGGGTGTACAATATCAGTGAACATGAAGAAGTACACATTTGAATTTGCTTGAGGACCACTCAGTGAAACCATTCACACATGTACCTAATCTTGAGACCAAGTCTGTAAAACTGCAAGCACATTATCACTCAGTTGTAAACAAACTTTTTGCAAAACAGTTCTCTACATTAGACACATCACTCAAACCTAACAGCTCTTCCATTTCATTTGGGAAACACAAATGCCACACTAATTTACTGATAACACCCAATGATCATGTGTGACAACACTTAGACAAGTGTGACAACAACTTTGTTCACTTAGAAATCAAAACACTTTGTTTTGAGAATTGAATTAAAAAGATTTGACCCCCTTGCATTTCTGTTTAGTGTTTATAGTGTAAATATACCTAATTTGATCACCTAGAAATCAAAATGATTTCAATGTTTTGAGGCACAAACACATTTTTACCCATGGATTTCTGTTTATTTTGTAAATATATACTGAATATGCATACAAGTCAAGTCATCTCTATTTGTAGGCCTATTTATATTTCTATGGCTTCGCAATATTAACGAATTCAAATTCTCCTAATAAGCAGCTCAAGCCAATAGTGTCATTATTCTGTTCAAGTCAGTTCAGTGTTGATTCAGTTAAAATATATCAGTTGTGCAACAATTGTGCATACATACTGTATACTTTAGTGTATTTGTACCCATACGTGTATGTTTGAGTGCTATGACAAACTCTTGTACACTCCACTGCACACTGAACAAGCACTATATAATACTCTTTTACATTTTCCACATCCGTGTGTAGGTTATCAGTGTAATCATTAGATGGTTCGTGTGTAGAGTTCCTATGCAAAAACACATTTTTTGGAAGAGTTAAAATAGTTTTGAATTAAGTGATTTTGCAAGAGATGTGTGATGTTTTGCATCATATGTGCATGACATGTTTTGTGGTTTTGTGTGTAGAGTTTCGAGAAATTAAGCCATAGTTTCAGAAATTGTGTGTAAG
The DNA here is from genome assembly GCA_030578255.1 of Tiaroga cobitis. Lineage (NCBI taxonomy): Eukaryota > Metazoa > Chordata > Actinopteri > Cypriniformes > Leuciscidae > Tiaroga > Tiaroga cobitis. The sequence continues at coordinate 44,263,905 of CM060598.1, read as the reverse complement.
CCATTTTAAAAAACTGTAAAAAACTTTAACACTTGTTGAATTCCCACATTCAGCATCAGATGACATTGTTCCTGGTTTTATTTCTTGAAGTCCCTCAGTCTCACATCTGTACATTTGTAAGAGAGAAAAATTAGAATTTGTAGTCTTTCATAAAACAATCTTTTTAACACTTAAAACACTTAAAAATGTATGATAATCACTTACTTTGAATGTGGTTGACAGGTAGTGAAAGAGCCGTTAGAGTAAGTGCCTTCTGCACAGTTACCACAATCCGTATCAGTAAATGCTGTTCCTGTAAGGATATTAAGACATTTACTGTTTTAATAAGAGTCTAGCATTACAAGTACTACTTGTGTCTGTCATCATGTTTAGCAAAACTAATAATGGCCAATTTCTATTCTCTCATTTCCAAATATTCTACACAGATACACCTCACCCACCTGCTTGTCTGATAAATTGTCCAGGGTGACATTCAGAGTGTTGCACAGCATATGTACAGCTGTCTTTATTTTGATCAATGCAGTAGAATCCCTCCAGTGACTCACAGACAGTATCTGCATAGCGTGTGCAGCTTCTCTTTATTCTTACTCCTCGTAGACCTGTGGAAACCATAATGTAAGACTGAAAGAAACGACATACACTCCTTCCCCACATCCCCCACTCTTGCAGAGATCACCCACACTCACACATATGTATTTATATGGGTTTAATGTGAATGATTACTGTTTAGTATCATTTTAAAGGTCTCAGGGTGGCTGGTAATGGTGTCTCATTCCCAAGGAAGTAAAACAAAAGGTAATAAGGTTTTTGGGAGTTTGGGAATAACTGGGACACAAAGGAATGTGGTCTCTGGGCACTCCCAGAGGTGTAAATTCATGAATGCTAATTTCCACTGTTCTTAGCAGATGGTCAACTTCTACCCCCAGTAAGTATGGTGGGGGAATACAGTAAATTTCCACTAAACTCATGTTTTACATATCAAACAAGGTCTGGCTATATAAGGAAAATGCAACGAGAGCTCAGGGCTGCATTTTCTGTATCAGATCAGCCCATGATGCTGTCTCTTCAAGGCTCAGCATTCATAGTTAATATGTTGGGTAAAGTTCTTTGTTTTAGAAACATTTAATGGTTTGCATTGATTATCTTTAATTTGATTAAGGAATTGTAATGATACATTTACCTGACATAATAAATTGTTGTATTTGATTATTCTAACAAACTTTGACTTTATTTTCATTAGAGTTAAAAGGAATAGTCAAACATTAACGTGTATTTAATGATGCGCAGATATCATTGTTAAACCTTTTTCATTTTATGGAGTCAGATGAAACGAGTTAATACATAAGATTAAATGTGTTGCATTTAATTGAAAATCACTTTGCCATGGGAAAGACGGAACACGCATGAAACCTTCACATCTAATCGAGTACCGCCATTGGATCGATTTAGCAGGCCTTACAATAACACACTTTTTAATTTCTGTAAAAATCGCTTCTTTATTTCAAGTCTTCGTATTGTGAAACATGCTCACCTGGATTACACAGAGAGCAGGGAAAACATGCTGTGAGTCCATTGGGTTCATCTGTGTAAGTTAATGCAGGACATGAAGAACAAGTGGTGCTGGTATATTCAGTGCAATGCCAATGAACATGGGTTCCTACAAAGGTAAAATATGAAAAACATGAACTATCCTGAGTCACTCTGGAACTGCATAAATATAAAATATTTGTATAAATTGATGAATGTCTTCTCAAATAAGTATATTGCTGCTGAATAATCCAGCATAAATTAACTTCCACATTGGTCCAGGATGGTATATCCTGGTTAGAGTGCTCTAGCTGGTGGACTAGTATAGAACATGCTGTTCTCAAGAAAAACTGAGCTGGTGTTACTGGCACCAAACTTCCCTTGCTGGCCCCAGCATGCAAAACCTAACTTATGCTAGCTGGTGACCAGCAATGCTGGATTTTTCAGCAGGGATGACTTTACTTTCTCAAGAGATAGATAATTTCTCAATTGCAGTTTTTACATGCACATATTTGTTAACAGCCAAACAAAAACTTTCCTTTGTTTACTGTTATTTGAAAACACAACTTTGCCTAATAAAATCTTTTTTTTTTTTAAGCTTTGTCACTCATTCAGTATTTTCATAAGGCAGAACCAAACATTACACAGTGTATACCTGGGACACACATGGGGCAGCATTCTCCATTAACCTCATATTCAGCACGAGCACATGTGCTGAGACACAGTTCGAAGTTCAAAGTGACAACTGCAGCAATGGATAAGATAAATCCTAACTTAATCATATTCATATAAAGTGAAATAAAGATGTATTTATTCAGTTTTAAAGTGGAGACAAATAGAACCATGTGCTGGTTTCTTAAGCATATTAAATAAAGTTATGACTAGAGCCACCACTGGCCAAATGGGTTGCCACTAAAAGCTTTCTTGTAACCAGTAGATTCCTGGAGATGAATTAAGTGTCACTGCAGGTGCACACATAGCAATACTCCAACAGTTGCATTCTGGAAAAAAGCTGAAATGACAAAATGACAGTACTGAGTTCTACACCAACATAAACATGAATAAAGTGCTGATATTAAGGTGTTCAGGGTTAGTCTCTGTTATTTCTGGATCTTATTATTTTTTCCAAACAATTGATGCAATGCTCTACACCCAGAATGAATGTTTATGCATAAAACAAAGATCCAAATACATAAAACCATTTTTTTTGGTCAATTTTTTTAATCAAACTTGCCCTGACTTACATACATTAATCATGAACAAAAGACAAGTTCAAACAGATCAAATCAATTATAAACTGTCAATGCCAAAAATATTAATTTTCAGGTTTGAGCAAGCAGGTAGATCTTACTAGAACAAGATTGGCGACCCTAGGCCAAGATATATGATTACTGCAGCAATACTTCTGTGATATTGCTGTGGAAAAACTGCATGGTTTGTGGTTAAGTCTCATTTCTTAAGTTTAGGAGAATTCATATGACATGGTCAATAACTCAACAACAAACAGTTTGCTGTCCATGTACATTTCTTGTAGAAAACATGACACAATGTATAGCCTAGTGATATTTAAAACTAAAGTGATAATATCAGCTTTGACAACTTTGATGAGCAGAGTCAATGACATAATCCATTTTAAGGATCCAACAGAGACGTCTATTTGATTGCCCTATTATTTTTACCTAAAATATATGCTGGTTAGCTAGAATAGTAAGAATTCTGACTGGCTGGTAATATTAGTAATTTACTAAAAACCATAAAACCAATTAATTTTGTATGGTATGCTCTAAATCAACAGTGTCCAAATCAAGGGTGTCGAAATTGGACAAGCTCAAAACATTTGAGACCCTGTTTACACCTGTATTTAGCGTCAACCACTTGTGATCCGATAGACAAAAACGCTTCCTAATAGCAGATGTAAACAGGGCCTCAGTCCTGGAGGGTCACTGTCCTGCAGACTTCACTGTTCCTTCAGAGTATCTTCAAATTGCCTCTACACACCTGCATGGAAGTTTCTAAGTAAGACATTGATTAGCTGGTTCAAGGGTGTTTGATTTGGAGTTGGAGCTTAACTTTTAGGGGATTGGACACCCTTGCTCTAAATTGTGAGGAAAAAAAGTGTAGCCTATATATAGACCCAAGTGGCGGATCCTGGGATAGGCATTATAGGCAGCAGTCTAGGACAGCTTCTCTTCTTTTATAGTTCATTTGAGCCAATTTCTCCAAGTAGGTATAGCTGCAGACCGAAGATCTCCAAAATGGGGCGTGAACTCCAAAAATAGAAAAAACCTCCAAAAGGGGGCGGAGTCTCCATGAGCAAAGACTTTCGCCATAGAGCGGTGCAGGTATGATATCACTTTGTAGGCCCAAACATGTTAGTTAACATTTTAGCACTTCCGGTCTATCGTCCAGAAGTCGATAGGTTTTTTGAATGAGGTTTTGGTTAAATGGCTGAAATAAGGTCTGTGGTGAACACAAGCTCAAGAAACTTTTACGTTTTATTCTACGACATAAAATACATCAATATCATCCCACTCGTGATTTTTTGAAGCTGTTACATGTCTCGAAAAAGGCGGTTGCTAACAAGTGGCCAAATGGGACTACAGAGGCTTTCGTGGAGATTAAACGTCATCACGCCGAACAGGTAAGTTTAGTCTGCTTTTACAGCCTTGTTATGCATATAATTGTGCTCTTACAAACTATTCTAACTCAAACGTTCTGGGAAAAAGTTTTTAGATAAAAACTGAAAGAGTTGTCGGAATCTTAGTGGTCATGACATTGAATTTGGAACGTAGAGTAGTTCGTTTATAGCATAGGCCTACCTTTAGCTTAGCCTACTAATTTATACTTCCGGCGACTGCATTTTGGCTTCAAAATTCATAAAAGTTGTGTTCATCTGTGATAATTATCTTGATGGACAAAACATGCAAGTATCATAAACCTTTGTTGATCACAGAGATTGTTTAAAAAAATAATCCAACAGCCTATGGGAAAATCCAATTGGGTTTTTGTCGAGGGAAGCAAAGTGGTGTCATACCTTTACCACTCTATTGGCTCTGGCTTCAGCCAATTTTCATTGACTTACATTTCAAAATAAAAAATGGTAAATTAAACATAATTTCTAGTTCATCTAAAATAAAAATGTATAAAATACACTATAAAAATTCCTATATAAATAATATACTCCGTGGCCGTGCATATGCATTGTATGCCCGTAGCTCGCGGCCAGTGCCAGGTTTGAACCTCTGCTCGGTTTTACTCTATCGGGGTGTTCATTTCATGAGATAGCATTTATTTTCAAGCTGATTTTAGTCACCCAGTTCTCTAGTTATTTTTTTTATTATTGAATAGTTATTTCAGCTACAGGTATGTTGGGCTAAATAGGTACTTATTTGGTTATTTTATTTATTAAAAAAATAAAATATTGTAAACAAAGTTCTACAATAAAAGTGTATCAACGTATGTAATATTTAAGGATTTGGGGGAGATTTCGGACACAGCTTGGCGCACTGACCATAGATATCCATAATAAGGATATGGCACTGACCCCCAAACGGCCAGGTTGTTTTGCGCAGACCTGGCAACCCTGCCTGTAAGCTTGTCTCCTGCCAAAGTTGGCAAACATAACTTATTTATATATAACTTAAGAAATCTTCTTGACATGCTTAATCTAAATAGGTAATTGATACAATAGTGCCATCGCAGGAAAGGCTATTTAACATTTTAGGATCATTAAATAAATGTAGCCTAAATGTTGACGAATCAGGCTACATTTTATTTCTCTCAAACAGTGGATGTTTTCAGGGGCGTAGCACAAGATCCCGTCCCTATGTATAGACAGTCCTGATGGGCCCCCATGTTCCAAATAAAATATATTCCAGACTTTTCAAGGGCCCTCTCTCCCCTTGGGGCCCTGGTAATCAGTACTGGTTTTACTGGTTTTTGCCCCTGGATGTTTTAAAAGATATGAGGATATCTTCGCTGTGCATAACGATGTCTGAAAACAGCAGCTTCATGATACAATTTGCACACAAACATATTTAATGGCTACAACAGTCACGTCAGTCATCTCGATTTAATAAATTGAAAACACTTACCGTTGAAGGTCGTTTGCATATGAATTCTAATGGGATGAAAAAATCCTGACTCCTGACTACCAACTTCCAAACTGAGGGTGTCGACTAACAGGGGCGGTGTTAGGAGTTGCCGTGTCAATTGGACCATCACAGAAGCCTCCCCCTTTCCACCCCATATATGCCACTGTCTTTTTTGTTTTGTTTTTGGGACATAACATCGTTTTTAGCGCTAGAACAGTCGAGAGGGAGTAAAATCTTTCCGTGGCACGGGCAGCTGTCACCGAGACCCATGCGCGTAATTTGCGGGGGGGTTACGGGGGTTATGACCCCCTCAAAAATCAGATCCAGCGAATATAACCCCTGTATATATATATATATATATATATATATATATATATATATATATATATATATATATATATATATATATATATATATATATATAATTGTTATTTTAAATTACTTACTAAAGTAATACTGGATTTAGAGGGCAGCAGACCCAAAACAGCAACTATGGCAAATATACCAGGGCACTACATATAAGGCTCTTGAAGACCCGTAAAAGCAAGTAACTTCAAAATACATTGAAATGTCTCAAAAACAGTAGAAAATAATCAGGTGGCTTCCAGACTCACTGGATGGTATCACTGTCAGATTCAACAGTGGCACAGGAATAATTACTTCATAATGTCTCTGAAAGCAGTGATAAAAGAGCAGTGAGTAACTTCAAAAGGATATCTATCTTCACAACTTTTTTATTACTTAAACATTAGCAAAAGAATGGAAAAATATATCAGGCTGTAATGATGTAGATAGGTGAACCCAGGTGCGGGAACTTTACTCAAAGAGTACAGGACAACTGGGCAAACAGGATACAGTCTTTGGGATAGTTTATAAGTTTAACATAGGCATGTCCAGGAGATTCTCAAAAGTCAACCCAGGATTCATCCAGAGAATGTCTAATATGGGGAGAACTCCCACTCACATTAAACTTCCGGGTTCTGAACTGTTGCAGTTCCACTCTGATTCCATATGAGGGCGCTCACAGGCGGAGTTCAGAATGAATGGAGGTCTATGGAGCAATACCCCTAAAAATCCACTTTTCTCAGGATATAATTTTTTGTCTAGTAATTTGAATGTTGTATTCGAAAGAAGATGCAACAAAATTACACATTACTGGGTGTTAGATTTTTTAGAGTCACTTATTTGCTTTAAAAAGTCTTTTAAAATGTCAATGACGTCATACACATTGTACGACCAGAGACCTGCTTTACGGCAATCCTTCATTCCCTGGTGCTTTCGCGCATAGACAGACGAGAGAAGCCGCGAAATTTAAAAATACTACTGTTATTGTGTCACGAAATGTAGTTTTTATAGTTTTTCAGTCGACGATGTAGTTGTTTAAAGCTCAAATCTGTGGTTTATTTATAAAAATAGCGCCTATTTAAAAGTTTGATCTGACGTGTTCGGAGTTGTGAGGACCAGTCTTTCAACGGGTCTCAGCGCTCTGCACCCCGCCTGGAACAGCCTTTCCTCGGCTAGTGCGTCTGACGTTCGCCGCTGGCTCTGATGTCTCTAGTAGTGGTTAAACGAGGTATAATTCGTCTTGTGTATATCTAACGGGAGATCTTTGGTCTTATTAATCGTATCATTTGTTCCCTGGCAAATCGTTTTGGCTGAAGGCAAAGTGAAGTTTCATAACTTTATATTTTGGCTATTTTAACGTTGTATCCTGCTGTGTCTGAATGGTTTACTTTATTTCTTGTCTTGTATAACTTATTACACCTTTTAGGCTACTTATACTGTTATAATGTCTCTTACTGATCAATAAAACTGAAATTTAACAAAAATAGACAGGGTTGTGTCATTTTATTTTATATAGCCTATATTTTATATAGCCTTTTCATTACTATTTTATTTGCTGTATACTGTTTGTTTATTTTATCGACTAAACTATTTACTATTACTCACTGTATTATATTTACTATTTGCACTGCATTGTAGTTGTACCATATTGTATTACCATAGATAAAGGATCCATCAGTTATCTTTGTTATTGCTAAAATCGGGTCAATCACAGAAAATGCTTTTTCCACAAAGCGGCCAATAGGGCGTCTGTGTATTTATTATGTTTATGCTTTTGCACTTTCTTTTCTCTCGAGGCATCAACTACACATCTGACACGGGTAAATATCTTTTTTTACAGTCTATTGTATATAAAGAGTTCAGTCCGCCTATGGCCTTAACATTGGTCCCGCTTCGGATGCCACGATGCCATCAAGCGGTGTCTCTGGTCGTAATCAGTCCTTCACTGACCAATCAGGGTCCATTAGCAAAATGCTAGCGTGTTATGGGCAACAACAACTCAACCTGTAAAAAAATCGAAAGGACATAAGCACTCGTTCATTCAACTTTCGACCTATAACCCATGTTGAACTTGCAGAACCTACATTCAAATCTGAGATTTCTCAATGACAATCGGGTAAAAGAGACAAATTTAGCCGTCTAGCCCCATTGACTCCCATTCATTTTGCACTCGGACGATCGCCCCCAGTGGAATTCTGGTGGAACTACAACCAAAATTCGGTACAATAGGACTTAATAGGGAGTGGCCAGGCTTTCCGTAGACAGGCTTTGATTCATCCATAACAAACATCAAAGTAATTTCAGGAACCAGTGGATGAAGACATAAACCAAAACTCAGGACCGGTAATTATTTACTGGTAAGCATCAAATTTCTTCAGAAGCTGGGATAACAAAAATCAACATAATTAAATGAAATATACACTACCATTCAGAAGTTGAGATCGATACAATTTTTTAAATGTTTTTAAAAGTCTCTTCTGCTCAAAGCTGCATTGATTTGATAAAAAAAAACAGTAATATTGTGAAATATTGTTTTCTATGTGAATATATAGTAAAATGCATGATCAACGCTGTAACAGACTTTGATGTGTTAATTCTTCTAATTTGTTTTTATATACTTTTTTGATAGTCCTGTTAGTTTAAATTAGGTTTAGGTAATGTACTTCGGTCTTATTAAGGAGGGACTTTTATTTTGACGGGTTTTGTGGTCTACGGGGCTAAACGGGTAAAAGGAAGTGAAGGGAGAGCACGCGGTTGATAAAAGGAAAGCAAAGGGAGTGCACGCAGTTGTAGGAGTTGTGCAGGCTATTAATGTTTAACGGTGATAAGCACCCCCCCGGAAAAGGCATAAGGTCTGTATTGACATTTGTTTATGGTTTATTGTTATTTATGTATTTTGCTATGTGTAATTGGTAGTGTAACAAAGAGATAGTTTGTACGAGTCGTTAATGCGAGCTTTTGTATTTCCTTTGTTCAGCTCTTACGGTGATTTATGAGGTGATATTTGCAGTGAAAACGGACTCAATAAACTTCATCAACATCAGTAAAGTTTTGTCCATCATTCGGGAGGGGTCTGCTACAAACGCTGAATTTTCAGCATCATTACTCCAGTCTTCAGGGTCACATGATCCGTCAGAAATCACTCTAATATGATGATCTGATGATCAACAAACATTTATGTATTAAACATTTATTTTATTTTTCAGGATTTTTTGATCATTAGAAAGTTCAAAAGAACAGTTTCTATTTGAAATAGAATCTTTTGTTACATTATAAATGTCTTTACTGTCACTTTTGATCAATTTAATGCAACCATACTGAATAAAAGTATTAATTTCTTTCCCAACATTTTTTAAAAATACATTCTTACTGACCACAAGCTTTTAAATGGTAGTGTATAATGCTACAAAAGTTTATATTTCAGATCTGAAGGATCATGTGATGAAGACTGGAGAAACGATTGTGAAAATTCAGCTTTGATCACAGAAATAATTATTTTATTGTATTATTATTTTAAATTGTAATAATATTTCATAAAATTACTGTTTTTACTGTATTTTGCATCAAATCAATGCAGGCTTGGTGAGCAGAAGAGACTCTTGAACTTTTGAACAGTAGTGTACATCCAACAGAATGATTCTAGCTTTTTTTACCAATGTAGTTTTTACCCTAAGAACAACTGGATGATTAATGTGGATTATGTGACACTGTGATAATAATGTTTGCTCCAAAAGACTTGATTAAATGGATGAAACTTGTTTATTAGATATTAAACAGATTGTGACAAAACAGGCTGTCAGTCTGTGTTGGTGGGGATTTTTCAACTATTTCAGCACATGCGATTTTTACATAGTTACGTCCAGTAGGTGGCGGAAAAGCACGAGTGAGTAAGTCAGAAACTATTCAACGACCATTTCAGTGAAAAATGCTGCTTTATTCAGAAACAAACAATGCCATGGCAATCAATGTCAATTATTGCTATTTCAAGCGTGAATCCCGCATAAATGCGTATGTAATTCCCGAAACTTTGTGTTTACGTGGCCATTGGTCCTGGCTGGCAGCATGAAAAACAAGTTTTATACAAATTCTGAATGGAAATTAGAAAGCACACAACGATGTTCCCTTTACTAAAAAGCTGTTATCCATCTCCGTCGAGATCTCTAGCACTCCCCTAGAACCAGGACTATTAATAATGAAAAAATAGTAACTTAAGCCTAAATGTTTCCAATTTACGCAAGGAATACAAAAGCCCCGATTTGGTGTGGGTAGATATAAAGTAGAAAGATATATAGAGAGAGACAATTACCCCTCAAAAAAGTCGGTAAGAAGCTTTCTCTTCCCGACCTCGAGTGGAGGTTTATCTTTCTCCATTTTTTTAAAGTTAAAATTAGCTTCAACGGAGCGGCGCTAATCAAACAGTCCTGTCAGTCAACGATGTCATGCGCACAGCACCACTGATCTATATAATGACTATATAGATCAGTAGACGGTGGGCCGAGGCCCCGTATCTGCTTTACTTTTCGAAATGAATGATCCCCATGGAGGGAGAACCTGAATTTGTAAAGTTGGGACGGTTGTTTTATTCTCAACGATATGAAAAGTGTTGCCACTCCCATTTATTGCACATTTTCCCCCGAAATCATAATGCACGACCGTAAATATGCAGGCAAACGCGGTTGCCTACTAAATCAGTCGAGCCAATAGCGTGGCAAGATACTGACATAGGATTATTATTAACCAATCAGATGTAGCTTATTTAGAACAGTTGTTACACTGATGATTCAGCTGTCAGACACGAACAGCATCTGCGGCGGCAGCACAGTGACAATCGCCAAGGACATTGTTTTTGTGATTGTAAGTATTCATTTAATTAGAATATGATATCTATGACAAATGTTTGTTTTGTACACTGTGTTGTTCAAACGTATGTAAGCGTCTCGTTAGTGTCGTTTTAAGTAACGTTAGGGTAGTTTCAGCTGGCTAACTGGCAGTAGCTAGCATGTCTAACGTTAGGTCACAGCTCTGAACCAAAACTACGACATTACTAGTAGATTAATGCATCCTTCATTTTAATTCTAAAATCTAAACCAAGTTAATCTCATATATATATATATCTCAATCATACGATCTCTTGCGATCGTATGCAGGAGACTAGCTTGGTTTAGATTTTGGAATTAAAATGAATGTAAGCGTCTCGTTAGTGTCGTTTTAAGTAGGGTAGTTTCAGCTGGCTAACTAGCAGTAGCTAGCATGCGATTACATATTTGATTTGGTGTAAAGTGTAAGTACTTAATTCTAACGGTAACACGTCGTCCAACTCACATAGGCTACAGCTCCACTGTATGTCCGCGGATAATTACCTCAGACTGTTTTGCAAACGTTCGCCAAAAACTCAAGGTAAACATGAACCTCTTGATGTATAGAACATATTTAATTATCAGTTATATCTGACATAACATTAAAGGGTCAGCAAGCAGCCAATATTATAACCGGAGAGCTAAGAGCTCAAGAAGAACGGCATGTAATAGAAATAAGATTAGACTATCAAAGAACATGTGCTATCAAACAGAGCAGACTTATAATGTACATAAACATCGTACAGATTTACTTCTGCTGGAGTAGCCAACACACACACCCCTCCCCACATGTGTATTTACATAACCACATGTGCCCTAGTCATCTTCAAGTGACTTATTGTCACAGTTTACACACTGACAGAGGTTTGTACAGCTCATGCAGTTTACATGCATCTACCCTTAACACAATTTGTTTTTTTACATGAGCAGTGCACAAGTTCCAGTATGGCCTCTGGAGCTGGCAGAAGTGTCATCCAGTCCACTCCGTAGAAATCTCCTACCATCTTCCAGCCATGATTTACAGGAGGAGGAATGTCTGGCATGCACTCAAGACTCCTTCTGTGTATTGCAGCCTGATAGCTTGCCCGCTGAATGTGTTTATGCAAGGAGTCTTTGTTTGCTTTGTTAGCCAATGTTAGCTGGTTTGACTAACTGGTTTGTAGGTTCCTGGCTTTGTAATTTGTATGCCTGTACTGCCTCTTCTGCTATAAGACTTTCTCTGCATTCAAGGTCTTTCCACAGAAACACCGATTTAATACATTTCTCCCAACTTATGTCTGTGAAGGGAATGGTGGGTCCATTTCCCTCACATATATGCATGCAGCACTTCATGTTTTTGCCATTTCTTCCACAGTAAAAATGTGCGGGAAAAAGAGTATTGTCTGGCTCGTTTTTATCATAAACATAATCAATACATAGACGCCCAATTGCCCGCTGGAGCGTACGTCAACGGTGCCGCCATATTGCGGAGGGCAACTTTCCCATAGCTTTCATACCGGGAATTGAGAAAAATGTGTTTCGTGCGCTGCTTGGGGCTGTACAAATCGCCACACAATTTAAAACCGGTCTCGAGCAATTACTTTTCACAAGCAAGACTGAAAATTTGTTTCTGGTTGTATTTGGCCATTATATAATTAGAAATTTCAAAATACTACTGTTATTGTGTCACGAAATGTAGTTTTAATAGTTTTTTAGTCGACAATGTAGTTGTCTAAAGCTCAAATCTATGGTTTATTCGTAAAGATAGAGCCTATTTAAAATTTTTATCTGACGTTTTCGGAGTGAGAGATCCGGGCGCTCAGCGCTCATGTACCCCACCTGGAACAGCCTTTACCTCGTGCTTCTGACATTTGCCACTGGCTCTGATGTCTAGTGGTTAAACATGATATATAATTCGACTTGTGTATATCTAACAGGTGATCTTTGGTCTCATTAATCTATAATTTGTTCCTTGGCAAATTGTTTTGGCTGAGGGCAAAGTAAAGTTTCATAACTTTATATTTAGGCTATTTTAACGTTCCTGCTGTAGATGTCTATGGTTTTTATGATGTGTTTCCAAGCAATACCATGGATCAAATGTGTGAAATCAGAACGGTATATTTATTAAAGATTACAACGAAATGACAGGACATCGTATGACAAAAGATGGTTACATAAAATAAAAACAGTGAGAATGCATAACGTTGCCTCTACATTCACATTTTGTGTCAAACTGAATATGTAGCATAAGTGGGCAAAATGAGTTAACAAATTCAATCTTTCCTGGGCTAAAATCACTTCTCGAAAAGATGTGCACATTAACAGACAGCAACTTCATAACAGCGCGCCAGTGTGTTAACAAACGCGTCACCAACACTGACACTTTCCCACGCACGCTATTGGATGAAAGCAACAAATACTTCATGCATGTCGGACCCCACACGTAGCCGCCTGCTCTATTCGCCGGGAAAATAACCTGGAGAAAGTTACCGATATTATGGTAATGTGCAAAGTATGTGAGTGGCAACAATTTTTATTTGCTTTGTTGAAAAGTGTAGTGGTTATATATACAAAACTGGGTTATCCATCCCCAGAGATCGTCTGAAAACACGAAATCCCCCCTCGGCCCACCGTCTACAGTGCACAGCACTCTTAAGATGTGGGGCGGGGCGTTTACATTTTAATGAGACATGGCAACTAGCCAACTTTAAAAAAATTATTGTAAATAATCAATTCACGAAATTTACCGTATCCATTGCATGTATTTAATCAGATTTGTTATTATTATTTTTTACTAAAATAAAAATATCTGAGGGATTCCCCCCCCCCCCCCCCCCCCCAATTCTATTTTTTACTTCTTATAGGGGGTCCCTAACCAGGCTCCCCCCCCCCCCCCCCCCCCCAATTCTATTTTTTACTTCTTATAGGGGGTCCCTAATACCTTATGGGGGGTCCCGGATCCCCCCAGCGCCCCCTCAATTCGAGCACTTGGTATTACCCAACCGCTTTCTCTACCAAGTTTGTTCAGTAGCTATTTTGTGCAGTCGCTGGGGTGAATGGTTGGATCTGACAGTGCATGCCAACGGATGGAAAGATGAAAAGGACATTGAAAGGCAGCCAGACAACTATTTTTCATTGTTGGTCGACACCAGCCAAAAAGAGGGAAAATCCTGACCAAACGGAGGTATTGCCAAGTTAGCTCAGCGTTTCTCAAAGTGTGGTGCGTGGGCGCGAGCGCGGCCCACTGGTGGGGAATAGAGACAAGACAAGTGCGCGACAAACAGGTTTTGTGCCCATCTTTTTTATTCCTTTATTTATTGACCATACACCCAGAGCCGATCCTCCCTATACGCACACTACGCAAGTTGCGTAGGGCCCCGCAAATAACTCAAGGCCCCGCCTCCCCCTCGTGTCAAAGCGCGTCAATCAAAGTTTACAACATCGATGAGATAACTAAGCGGAACTATCCTTCTGGTCACGAAAAGAGACTGAGAAAAACACCATGTGAGTGAATTGAAAGCGCGTATCTATACCACGAATTTAATTTCTTGTGCCATTTGTACGCCAAAAATAGTTTTTGCGTGCATGATACGCACTTTTTGGCGTATAATATGCACGCACTCCCTACCCAAGAAATTTACAGTGCGTAGCTTATGCACGCAAAAAAACATTTTTGGCGTATAAATAGCACGAGAAATTAAATTCGTGGTATAGATACGCACTTTCATGAGATTACGTTTGATAATACAAAGGGCAACGGACAACGTTATTTGTTTATAAACTGCAGCTCGGAAAAGATAACCGCGTCGTGCGTTAACATGAGTTCATATGCGCGTGCAGGAAATGAAACGCGCACTTTCCAGTGAAACATATGGGGACCAGTTACCAGTACAATATGGGCGTGATGGCACTCCTCATTATAGGCGCTCATACTTTTAAAACAAGACAATTGATTATCTAGTCTCCAAGTCAGTTTAGTTACAACTCTGCAATAAAGCAAGATGGAAAGCAATCTATTGACATTGACTATATTGCATTTAAAATGTTGATTGGCTGGACATACTGGTCAATATGGATGCACATCCCTCAGTAAATAATAACCATCAAGTATCAATTATTGCTTTTATCATTTAAAACACAGTGACATGCAATGGCAAGCCATTTTAGCTTTTATTAATTCACAGGATGCATTTTTGATATCAATAATTAAATTTGTACTATTTAAAATGTGAATTATTGATATTAATATAAAATATGTCTATTTCTGATATCAGGAATTACATTTTCATT
Organism: Tiaroga cobitis; assembly: GCA_030578255.1. NCBI lineage: Eukaryota > Metazoa > Chordata > Actinopteri > Cypriniformes > Leuciscidae > Tiaroga > Tiaroga cobitis. Next base: position 44,248,814 of record CM060598.1, on the reverse strand, counting down.
AGTACTAACTAAACGAGGGAGGATTGTAGTGGGAGAACTGGGTGTCAGGTGTGACTGTGTGGCAATGGCAAATGGCCATAAACCCTTAACAGATTTTTGCTTAGGGCCCCAGGGAGGTCAGGATCGGCCCTGCATACACCCCAAACAAAACAAAGACACATTTAAATGTAGTCCTTACCAGATACTATTTAGACTTTGGCCTTACTTAACCTTTCACACGTAAGTTTAAAAGTTTTTCAATGCGACCGTTATTGATCGTAGTTCACTTTATGGTTCCCATGGAGACGCGTGTCCTTCATTGCTTGTCACACGCAGCCACAATAGGTGAATGACTGATGATCTGACAGTGACTGCTTTTATTTCTTTTTATTCAAAATTTCACAAATTTGTTAGCTATAGCAGGATATATCTGATATTCCGATTCTCAAATATGTGCAAGTGGATGTGTTTTGTTGTTGCAAACAGCTTTATATACACACACACACACACACACACACACACACACATACATTATATATATATATATATATATATATATATATATATATATATATATATATATATATATATACATTTGTATTTTAGGTATCTAAAAAAATACGTACATTAATTAGGAATTTACCACCTCCGGCTCAATTTGAGATTCTTATTCTTATTATTTTAATTTTTTTTTTTTTGTTATTTTTCATGGAGTTTGCAAAGTGACAAAATGAATCAAAGCACAAGTAAGGTTAGTCCACACTTGTATTTTCTCAATATCTGAATTTGATGTTTTCAGAGGCTAAATGCAAACACAATTTTTTTTATCTACTTTTGAGTCTTATTTCATGCAAAGTGATATAATTGCACTTTCATTTTCTCTTATTTAAAAGTTTTTAATGCTGTTATTTGATGTTACGTTTTTAAAATGTGATGTTAATAAAAATACATATTAACAGTTCAACTTAAAGCCTAGTTTATTAACATAACATTCTTGTTTTTTTTGTGTTTTTTTGATAAGATATTGAACACAAAAAATTAATTACGTGTAAGCTGCCACTGTTGGCTAGTGTTTAAACACTTAATTTAACTACTGTGTCATTGTGGCATAAATAGGTGAACAGCTGCATTTACGTTAAGTAGCCTAAATCAGTAAAAGTATCACAATGTATTTCTAATACATAAACGGCAAATTAGCATGTTACCTTTTACACAAGAAAATGATTGAATTAATAAATAAATGAATAAATATATCGCGAGTTTAACCCCCCCCCCCCCCCCCCCCCAATGGTAGACCCAAAGTTACGCCCTTGCCGAGACCTATCACTCCACCCGTCACCGCTATATGCGCCTGTCACTCGACCTGTCACCGCTATATGCGCCTGTCACTCGACCTGTCACCGCTATATGCGCCCGTCACTTCTGGAAAGCCTTTAGGGCCAAAAACACGCGAATTTTTACGCGTATTTCACGTGTAAAATATATGGAACGCGATCGGGGCCAATAGTCTTTGAACGAAACGCGTGAAATTTGACCGCGTCAACACGCGCTGTTTGTTCGCGTTAGCGCGTCAAAAAGCACAGTAGCCAATGAAATTGCTGTATTTGAGACTATATTTGCATATGTGACGCGATGGTACGTATGTCTCTGATTGGTATATACGTATACAAACATCAGAAGTAATGTTTATTAATTAAGGATGTCGTAATGGTACACGTATGCATGCAAACATCAGACGTTATAATTGTTCATGAGGGATAGGCCTAATGCATTGGTACGTGTGTGTGATGTCAGCCTTATGTCATGATTTGTCATACCCTTTTAAGTTGTCCTACGTTCTCAGTATGAAACGCAATCAGGTACAAAAGTAAGCAGCTGAAACCATAACCATGGCTCTTAGACATTTTTTAGCAAACTGCCAAATAACTTTTTCAGACTGCGTGGAGCTGGCTTCTTCTAATAACCATAATGAAGATTTGAATCTTGTAATATTACGGTATGTCCAAAAGGCATTACATTTATAAAAAAGATGGCTGACTTAATGCAACTTGAAATCATTACCTGGTATAGAGAACTGTTCTCTCTTGCAATACCAGTGGATGTTTAATGGGTTGCTAATAAAACGTATGTAATTAATTATGAATTAAATTATATGTAACTTTAGGTTACATTATACAATATAGTCCTAAGCACTTTGCACTTTTCCTAAGCACTTTGTTTTATGATCTGTTCTGACAGTATTTTTTCCCCCTATGAATTCAAATTTAATATGGCAATCTGTTTCTTTGTATTTATTTTGAATTAATTGTAAGATGGCTTTGCAGTTAATGCAAAAACAAGAGACAATTATTTTAATGCAAGCAAAAAAAAAATTGCACACATCAGCTTTGGAATAAAAGAAAAGAAATCTGGAAATCTGTTTGTTAGTAATCTGTACTTAATCTGTGTTTTTAAAACGTGATTAAGTAGATTAAGGCCTACTCCTTAATATAAACCCTGTTTGGGAAACCGCCCCTAAATATTTAACTAAGTTATTCTTGCCACTATAACTTATGGATCCTTAAAGACAAGTTTATGGGTAAATAACATATTAATAATAAAGTATAATGAATATCAAAACACATGTTACATATAATGTAGTAATTTTATTGTAGCACTCATCAGCCTGCAGCAGCCAAGATGATGTTCCTGGAAACAATACAGACAGAACAGCAGAAACAAACTATACAACCAATTAAACACCGACCAATTACAAAACATTATTAGGCTATGAAAGTGAATAAATCTATGTGTGTGTGTATTTAGTTATAAAGATACATTATAATAATTGTATAATATGGATAATTAGCAATTACTTAATATACATTGTAACATTACTCTAGCACAGTAGTCAGTAAAGCAATGCCACAATAAACTGAATGATTACTATGTAGGTAGGCTACATCTAAAGGTTAGTCTGCTTTTCTAAAATATTACACTTCAATACGTACAGAATGTGCGCGTTAAGAAACACGTTCAAATTGGTCGTCTTAACATGGTAAAACTGTGCGTCTTTACATGCACTAAAGGAACGCGACTATGGCAAGCCAAAGTGTTCACAAACGCCTGGCTAGGCGTCCGATTGCACATTGACACGTCAAAAGCGTGCGTTCGACAGCCAAAAAAGCGCGCGTTAAAAGCCATAAAAGCGCGCGTTCTTAACGTGCGCTTTGTGCACACAGAAAATGTGTATGGAACGCCAAAAGGGTCAAATTTCGCCACTAACGAAGCGCCTTTCATTCTCAAAACGCCAGTGTTTACGCCGTTTAAGACGAAAAGACGCCGCAAAGTGCGGCGTTCTGTGATACAAACGCCGCAAATTACGGCGTTTACAAAGCAAAAACGCCGTCATTATCGGCGTTATTTTTATCCAGCCAATGACGCCGTTTCTGACGCCGCAGGCTATGGCAAGCCAAAGTGTTCACAAACGCCTGGCCAGGCGTCCGATTGCACATTGACACGTCAAAAGCGTGCGTTCGACAGCCAAACGTTTTTGCCATAAAAGTGCGCGTTCTTAACGTGCGCTTTGTGCACAGAAAACGCGCGTCAGAAGCGCGCGTTCGACAGCCAAACGCGCATCAAAAGCGTGCGTTTTTGCCATAAAAAGCGCGCGTCAGGAAAGTGCGTTTGGCTGTCAAAATGCACGCTTTTGACGTGCGCTTTGGGGGTCACCGAAAACGCACGCTTTTGACGCGCGTTTATCGTAACAAAAATGGGCGTCGAAAACGTGTGTTTCGAGTAGGACGTTATGAACGTGTAAACAGGTAAACCACACAGGCAGTGCCAGCGTGTGTGAAGTGTCCATACAGGCGAAAATAACGTGCTCGTTCATTTAGTGTTCTCGGAATCGCACGTCGAAAGCGTGTGATGTCTTATGTCCCGGTTTCTTGTACTGTCATTAAACCCAAGCTAAACATGGCTTTATCGATGGCAAATTTGACAGAGGAGAGGATTATAATTGGTGAGTTATTATAATCCAGTATAGTTATCATTTAGGTAAAAAAAGAACTGCACTTCTACAACATTTATTGCTTTTTGCTCATGTTAATTTCAACGTTTACTAATGATTATTAAAATAAAAAGTTGTATTTGTTAACATTACTTACGCACTGCGAACTATCAGGGTACTAAAAGGGTACACGTCTCAGATTATTAAATAAGTAAAACAAAGTTGTAAAAGTAAAGTTTAAAAAGGTTATAGAAGTCTATGAAAATTGTAAAAAAAAAAAAATACATATTGTTGTATTATATATAATATATATATATATATATATATATTTACAATACATTTAAGACGCATGCGTATTAATGCGTACTATAGCACACACACGCAAGGTCTCTCGCTCTCTCACTCTCTGTCGTGGTGCGCGCGCTACACGCACGGGTGACGGGCACACACACGCAAGGTCTCTCGCTCTCTCTTTATCGTGCGCGGGCTACACGGTTTTGAACATAACATACATACATGTATATTCACGTAGCCTTTCGAAAACGAAACCTATAATATATAAAATATATATATATATTAACGATGAAATACGGGACAAAACATGATTTTTTCATAATAAGTCGGGACACTACAATTAGAGTTGAAATACGGGACTGTCCCGGGAAAAAAGGGACGTCTGGTCACCCAAACTTATGAACACTTGTGATCCAATGACTCTCGTGATTTCTCTTTGTGTGAATATTTAAATGTGAACATGAAATTGTTTCCTTTGTTTTGACATGTGAACAAAAAATAATACAAACTCTGTGAAAATTGAATTGTGGGTATCAGTTTATTATAATTTTTTTTGTATGTAACAGTGGTTGGAGCTATCCAGCATATATATATATATTGTTTTCTTGACAAGTTGAACTTGTCTGGCGCCCGAATGATTCTAAAACAAACCTAGCCTTATTGAAAACCCATACTGGTTTGGTAAAGCCACCATTACAAGTTGGTTATGGATAGGATATGCTATAGAATGCCAAATGTGAATTTTTTTTTTAATTCAAATTCAAACCACTAATATCAATTACAAATACAATCAGAACTGAAATAGAATACTGCCATTTTATTAAATGCAATAAGTAGCTACTGAGAAGTTAACAAAAACACACATGCATGAATTGTAAGTGAGCACTCATTTGTTTTAAAATGATGATTTCATATAATGCAAAATTAATACATTTAAGTCATCAATAAAAAATAATTGTGCAAAAGTAACTAAAAAAAGTGTTTTATCTCAGTTTTGTAATATTCCTCATGTTCATATTGTTGCAACTCATTTTGTTACTTTCTTTTCTGAGGCTTATTGGCTAAGCACTTGATAAGCAGAGCCGTCACTGGTCAACTGGGTGCCTCAGTTTGTTTTAAGGACAGTTTGTGGGTCTATCTGCTGGACTTCAGGAATGACAAATTCTTTAGAGAATGTGAAGACAAGTCAGGAAACTGTAGTCAGCCAGTTAGGACTTGTTCTTCCAAACTGACTGTCTCAGCATTTATCCTGCCACCAACAACTGAAAACACAGTGAAGGAACGCATTACGTTTCAGCTTGTACAACCACAAAAAATGTTGTGCATTGCTTTCTCACAGTTATAGAAGAATATTATGTCACTGAAGTTTCTCCTACATGTACAGTACATGAGCTGTGTTGTATGTCTGTGATTTACTACTCTTACCTTTTATGCTGGCTTTTTCATTTAAATCATTTCCTGTCTCCTTTTAACAAAAAACAAATTAACATTTTGTTATTTAAAACATAGAAAATATATTTGCTGTATTTTTTCTATTTAATGTTAAAAAAAGAAATAAACTTTCAGTATACCTGTATTCCTGTATGAACAGAATGAAGACAAATTATTAGTCATTTAATCAATATTATTTTTCTCACTACATTACCATCTTTTTTATTGTAGCAAATATACAGTATAGTGTATGTGAATGATTGTCAAAATGATTATAAAAGTTACAGTATCGGTTATACTGTAGGCCTATATTACATATTTCATTTGGTTGATTTGGCATAGAAAAGTCATTAATAAAACAACTATATAGATCTCATAGACTACATAAATATTCTGAAAAAAATGAATAAAGCTTACCTGAATGTTTAGATTTTTTCTTTCGAATACGTACAATTGTAAAAACACTTCCTGCAATTATTATTAATAAAGTAACTATAACAATAATAGCAATGGCTGTTGAAGCAGTCGGGGAATTTCCACATTCACTGTCAGATGATTCAGTTCCTGGATTTGTTTCAGTAAGTCCCATGGCATCACATCTGTGAATGATATCGAGGATCAAATGTGTTGAAAAATGATAAAATTATGACCAAATTATGATATATGTAATGCATATGAAATATGGAAATATTTAATATTTAATAAGACCACAATTATTATGAAAATTATGACCAAAAACACACACCAACAGCATAAGTGAACACTCACTTTGTGTGTGGTAAACAGGACGAGAAAGATCCGTTTGAATATGTGTCATCTGTACAGTCAGCACACACAGTATCTGTGGAGCCAGTACCTAAAAAAGACAATGGACATATAGTTGGCTACATAAAATGTTACTATTGTTTAAAAAGAAAAAACTCTGTTTCCTTACCTGCAACTAATGCAACACAGATAACAATAAACAGCATTTCATGCACTGTCCATGTATATTTGTATACTTTTATCATTTACCTGCTTGTTTGATATATTGTCCAGGTCTGCATTCAGAGTGTTGCACAGCGAATCTACAACTGTCTTTATTTCGATCAACGCAGTAGAATCTTTCCAGTGGCCTACAAACAGTATCTGACGACCGAGTACATGCTTTATTCACTCGTACCCCTCTGTCTAAGATAGAAACGAGTCAGCAGAAACTACTGTTAGGAACAGTTACACCTGAGTACCTAGCTAGCATCTCTTCAGATGCTAAATCATCTGCATTAAAAGATCAAACAGATTCAAATGAATAAAATCTATAACAACTTTTTAATTTTCAGATGAACAAATATAGAGGAAACACTTACTTGCATCACACACAGTACAAGTAAAGCATTCTGTGAAGCCGCTGGGTTCATCAATGTAAGTGAATTCAGGGCATGGGCCACACGTTGTACTGGTATCATCTGTGCAGTGCCAAACAACACAGTTTCCTAAAAAGCAGCACATAAAATTTGTCAACTTTGGCAATGTGATGCAAAATGCATTGTCATAGTATACTTTTTTTTGCTTTTATGCAGGAAAAAAACAATTAATGCAGAATAAAGCAGATTATCATCACTACTGAAGTTATATTGAACAAACTTATAATAAAAAAACTTTGATAAAGAAGATAGATTAAAAAATAAAAAGCATAAAAATAAAAACAAATTGTGTAAAATATGTAAACTATATGGTATAACTTTTTATTAGCAGTCTTACCAGGAGCACACATCGGGCAGCATTGCCCATCTATCTCATATTCAGCATGAGCACATCCACAAAAGCAAAGATCATAGTTGAGTGGAACAATAACCGTAATGAGAAGAGTAATCCTTAAAGTGAACATGTCACATAAATCTCAGTGGAGTCCAATCAGTTAATGTGAGCATTAAGGAAACATTTCCTCAGCCTTCACGTTAGCTGTGGCATTAGTTACATGGTCTGATGGGTGCCTTAACAGCTAACAGATTTTGTTGAAAACTGGGAGACAAGACGACAGTAGTTCAAAAATCAGATCTTGTGCAGGTTGTATTTCCACAAGCATCTTGCAGACATATCCATTCTTTGCCAAACAAACTGGAAAAATAAAGAAGAAAAGAAAAACAAACAAATAGAAAAGAATCAGCTCACTGAACTTTCTTGGCTATAGGCCTACATTTGGGCGTTTCTTCAAATAAAGGGCCTTTTGTCTTGAGAATAGAAATACATCTCTGAAAACACGTTACACACACTCATTCATTTACTTAATTGTCTGCTGTGAAGCTGCATCAAATTCCGCCGTTTATAACATTTTCTCTAAACATCAAAAACATTTTCACCACAGAGTCATTTCCACTAAATATATAAAATATAGCCTATTATTTAATAGCATTTTGTGATGGAAATGATTGTTGCAAAATTGACATTTTTTAATATTTTGAGAAATAAAATAGATGTTTTGCTCCTAAATGCAAAGGGGAAAACATGGTTTTTTTTTTGTTTTTTTTACACACTGATATGGAATAAATAAACATAATTTATATTTTAATATCATGGATATTGAAATTCCAATTCTCAAGTAAATCACCAAATCAAATTTTTTTTTAAATGAAACTGCACATAAAAAAGCATTTACAAATTAACCTCTGAAAACAAGTGGGAGGAGCAAAAGCAGGAAAGCAAGTCAAAACTATACTTTTACTTTAGTCAAAATTTGAAGGAAATTTAGAAACAACGTAGGGTCAAAGCGACTATAAAGGAATAAAGAAATCCATTTAATAAATTGGTCAGTTGTCGACTGCCTTTAAAATACCGACAACAAAAGCCTTTTGTTTTGTGCCATGGTTTTTAGTATAGGTAGGTAGAGTTTAAAGTTGCAGGTCAGTTGCAGGTTTTATTTTTTAATAAACACTAAAAACAACTTATCAGCTGATAGACTATAGAGTGGCTTAATTTCACGTCTGGTTCTTTCACAAAACACTGATCAGAGTCAGACTCACAGACATTGGTTGGACGTTTTCTGAAGCGTGCTTTCAGTTTTGCATTCCTCAATCCTCTTACAAACTTGTCTAGTTGAGTAGCCTAAAGTTGGCAATAAATTCGAACTTCCCGGATTAATAACTCGTGAGCTAAACGTTGTTACTGCAAATCAGGTCAGGGTATATTCTGGCAAACCGTTTGCCAATCACGTATAGCAATCGACAAAGCAAGCTGTGGTACACGCCATTTACCAACAAGCGATGGGTAATTCGCAAAGCACAATGCTATTTTCTGTTTTCCCAGCACGATACCATAGAACGGCATAAAGTAATAGGTTTGAGAAAGTAAGAGGCGGGGCATCAGTTAAAAATTTCAAAGTTAAAGTTCAGGCAAACAGGTATTAATAATATAATAAAATAAATAAAATACCCAGTAAGAAGTGATATGAACATGTAGGCCTATTGCTTAAATATGCTATTGAACAACATAATATTTGCTATAGATCGACATACCAACACCTGTTTAAGTAAAAAAAAAAATTTAAAAAAAAAATATATATATGAGAGCCATTCCACCGAATGGGTGACATTTGCTTGTTGTAACTCTTCAAAATTAAACTTTAATTTAAATTTTTTTCAACATTGAATCTATTACTACACATATTTAACTATTCAAAATGTGCATTGGTCAATCTCAGGCAACTTTATTTATTTTTTACAAGGTTTCTAAGCAGAATATGGACGCATGTTTTCTCAGTCCTGTTACCGAAACTCATGTGCCATTTAAAAAGCATGTTTAAAAGCATGTCTATTAATTCCTTTGTTTTCCCCACAAGAAAGTGTTTATTTTAAAGAAATTGTTGGTTATAATGTTAAAATAATTGATATTTGTGACAAAAAAAATCACTATATATTATGGCAAGGTGTATTTTAATATAAAACACAACCCCTTTTTGTTTACTTTAAAGAAAACCGAAGCCTCAAGTTTGCAATTTTTTAAAATAATTTAATTAATTAAATAAATGTATAAATGATGAACCAAACAAAACTGATAAAAACAGTGGTTTAACATTATTTTTTTTAGAAAAAAAATTAGTAACAGGAATAGTAGCAGTTTTTTTTTCTCCATTGGGTCATCTGATGGTGTGTTAGGACACCTTTAGGTCACTGGATGGAGTTTTTCGGTTCCTTGCCACTGTTGCCTTTGGCTTGCTCAGTTGGGGATATTCAAATTAATTAACCGATCATACCATTGATCAGCTCTACCAAACTTGGATGTCTTTTTTTTCCAGTAATAAACAAACATTGTTAAGTTGTTTTGATTGATACTGTGAAGCAGCTTTGATACAATCTGTATTGTGAAAAGCGCTATATAAATATATTTGACTTGACTTGACTTGACTTGAATGAACATTGGCTAACAGGAATGAGTGTCTGAATGAGTGTGTATGAGAGAGACTTTACATGACTGTGTGTGTATGAGAGAAAGTGTACATGACTATGTGTGCATAAGATTTCTGTGTTGAAGTGATTTACTATGTGCTAGTAGTACTTCACAGCGAAGGAGGTGGAAAGAGAAAAAAGGAGAGAGAGAAGAAGAGAGGGAGGGAGAAAGAGGGAAGTTAAGACAAAAAATGGAGAAAAGAGAGGGTTGCGGGTGTGTCTTGCTTCTTCCCAGTGCAGCATGCCATAGGTGGGTGTTTCTGGCACCTACATAGTATGGGGTTTATCCATCTTCAACAAAATATATGAAAGACAAAACGTTTAAGTCACTTTGTGGTGGACTGGCTTCCTGGAAGTATGGTGTTCACATTGTAAAACTAATGCTAATGTCTACAATTTAAGTAAATGCAACCTTAAACCTCATGATTCAGGTGAATAGTATAATATCAACTAATATTTACAGTATTAAATCAACAAAACAGAGGACTCTACTCACTCCTGTTACTTTAACTCACTCCTGTTATTATTCATACAAGTAACAGGACTGAAAGTAACAGGATTGAGTTTTTAAGTAAAAAGTTATCAAATACATGACATATGGCCACATAGGCCTACATGCTAATAGCAAAAGGGCACGTAACAAATTCTAGTGATTTACCAAAAGTTTATATTTTTAAAATAAATGGATAAAATCTAAGAAATTATTTAGGTAACAGTACAGCATGTTGAGATTGACCTTCTCAGTCATATTTACAATTTCATCAAATATACAGAAATTAAATTGTGAGAACTTACTTATGGTCTTCCCATTGCCTTCAGAAGATCCAGATGATGCAACTTCCTGTTGAAAATGTGTCTTGTGGAATATTCCAAGGTTTTCAGAGGGGGGGATGTGTTAGGGTAACCGGACTGAGTGAAAACCCGGGGACTAAAATTTGGATTTTATCTAAAATATTAGATAAAATATTTTTTTCTCATGAAAAAAAAAAACAAACATTTTAAAGCATAGATTGGATATAAAGTCACACAACAATGCAAAAAAATTCAGATTTCTGAAGGATTTTAATCATTATATTTCATAGTAAAGTTTAGAGATGGAGATGCAGAAAATGCTTTTTTTGTGTTCTATGTAGTTTTTATTAATGTTTTTAATTAAACATTTTAAATTTGTAGTTGTAGTAATGAGCAGGACATTTTGATTAATAATAAAATGTATTTTAGAGTTAATTTTCATGCATTTTTAATACATATAATGTCCTGGGGACAGAAATGTCTCCCTTTCGGTGGAATGGCTCATATATATATATATATATATATATATATATATATATATATATTCACATTTTAGCACTGCGCGGTTTTATTCTCATTGTATGCACAAAACCCAGTGGCCAGGGCGTGTATTCTATTTGTTAGCCTATTGTCTTATTTGTCACCATGGTTTTGCTTTAAAATAAATCACACTTTCAGATTTATCCGATGTTTTACTGAAATACAGTGAATTATTACATCATTTATGTAAAATAAGTTGTTTATTCACAGATCCTAATGGAAAAAAGTAGAAGCATAAATTATATAAAACTACGGAGCGTGTTACTACGGAAAAATATTGTCTCAGCCTATAAAATATCTCTCCTTATGCCATTTCATGCAGTCATGCTCATTGCCCACTAAAAGCGGCACTGATTTATCGGGTAAATTAATCTACTATTATAGCTAGGCTGCCTAACTCTCAATCAGTGTATCGTTTATCAGCAATATATTTTGTGATATCGTCGTCTAGCTATAATAAAACTGCTCAATATTAAAGCTTACAAAATTACTCATTGTAAAGCTGCTTTGAAACTATGTGAATTGAGGGCTATACGCATCTATTCTGACCTATTTTTTACAGTCTATGATTTTGACAGTAACTTCATCTAAGTTGATTTGTAAGTTCATCAAAACATTATCCAATTGATCGTTACTGAAACATGGTTGTCACTTAATATTTTTGTTGTAGTCTAAGCTACGGTCAAACAGCGTCGTTGACAGTAGATCATTCATAAACCCGTACCAGACTTACACATAAAGGAATGCACATGCTCAAACGTCTACCCCAATAAGATTGCTGTATTATAAACCATAAAATCGGTTGTGTATTTTGCATTCTACTAATTCAGCTATAAACAATCAATATTTGACTAAAACTTGTCTATTAATACCTGTTTGCCTGAACTTTAACTTTGAAATGTTTTAACTGATGCCCCGCCTCTTACTTCTCAAACCTATTACTTTATGCCGTTCTATGGTATCGTGCGGGGAAAACAGAAAATAGCATTGTGCTTTGCGAATTACCCATCGCTTGTTGGTCATTGGCGTGTACCACAGCTTGCTTTGCTGATTACTAGACGTGATTGGCAAACGGTTTGCCAGAATATACCCTGACCAAATCACCTCTTCTTAATCGTAACCCAGACAAGCAGCCACAACAAAATTTTCCTCGAAACGAGCTTTCCTTCGCAGTGGACATCTCTATGCGCAGGCGGCCGAGAGACGGATCCGAAGGCACCGTCTGCAAAGTGCAAAACCGAAAAGCGTTACTGCATAAACAGTCAATAACTTTATTGTAATACACTGCATTGTTGCTAAATTCAGTTCACGCATCACTGCTGTCCTGATGGTTACTACAACACTTATTTTGGGGAATTTTTTTTTTTTGTATAATCTAATGATTTTTTTATTATTAAAAACAAGGTCTTTCAATAAAAAGTTTAAATCACATTTTATAAAAGGAGAAAGATAGCGTCTTGATCGCGTCACTCAGCTCGCTCTGGCTACTCCGGTTATCTCTTTATGTATATTTAGCATAGGCTACAATAAAACAAAATATGTTATAAAACACCACTCTGCCTATTTTCATTTTCATTAAAAAAACTTAAACATATTAATGGCCACACAAATTCAGTTCAGGCAACGCAATTGATTATCTTCACTGCATATATTTCACTGCATATATTTATAACAACACAACATATAAAACACAACCCTGCCTCTATTGTTTTCATTTTAAAAATAAAGCAAAAAATAATCTGTAAGCTTCAGTTCATCAACAGGAATGGTTGAGGTAATTAATATGAAACACTTTAGATTCTTCATCAGTTGTTTATATTTTCAGGTTGGTTGGTAGCATTTGGATTCCTGGAGACCAAGATACATTTTTTTCAATTATCAGTTCACACATTTGCGTGTCTTGGTTGAGCAGGCAGTTCATTTAGAGCTGAAATGACAAAATGACAAGTAAAGGGTCAGTTCACCCAAAAATGAAAATGATGTCATTAATGTCATTAACCTCACCCTCATGTCGTCCCAAGCCCGTTAGACCTCCGTTCATCTTCGGAACACAGTTTAAGATATTTTAGATTTAGTCCGAGAGCTTTCTGTCTCTCCATTGTAAATATATGTTCGGTATACTGTCCTTGTCCAGAAAGGAATTAAAGATATCATCAAAGTAGTCCATGTGACATCAGTGGGTTAGTTAGAATGTTTTGAAGCATCGAGAATACATTTTGGTCCAAAAATAACAAAAGCTACGACTTTATTCAGCATTGTATTGTCTTCCGGTTCTGTTGTCAATCCGCTTTCACGAGTCCCCAGTGACGCTGATGACGTAAAACGCTGCTGACGTGTTATCTGGTGTGTCCGTGTATTCGGGTTCAAATAAATATGGCTGGGCAAAAAAAATGCAAGTCTTTCTCTGTGTCGGAATTCTTAGACGTGTTTGCGAAGATTGTTTTGTTTACAGTGTGCGTCTCCCTCAGACTGTAAACGAAGCTCAGGCGCACCAGATAACACGTCAGCAGCGTTTTACGTCATCAGCATCACTGAACGCGGCTCGACAACAGAACCGGAAGACAATACAATGCTGACAGAAAAAACAAACAAAAATAACGACTTTATTCGACTATTCCTTTTCTTCCTTGTAGGCCTGAAACGAGACTTCAAGAGATTTCCACGACGCGCACGCGCGAGAACTTAACTGAAGTAGTTGAAGGAGATCGCAATTCTCGCGCATGCGTCGTGGAAATCTCTTGAAGTCTCGTTTCAGGGCTACAAGGAAGAAAAGGAATAGTCGAATAAAGTCGTTATTTTTGTTTGTTTTTTCGCACAAAAAGTATTCTCGTCGCTTGATAAACTTATAGTTGAGCCACTGTTGTGACATGGAATATTTAAACATTTTCTTCATTGACTTTCTGGGCCGTCAGGCAGCCTATGGAGGAGTGATCCAGCTGTCACATTTAATCAAAAATATCTTCATTTGTGTTCCGAAGACGAACGAAGGTCTTACGGGGTTGGTACAGCATGGGGGTGAGTAATTAATGACTTAATTTTCATTTTTGTGTGAACTAACCCTTTAAGTGTAAAACAGCATGCGCTTACTTTTCGCGTTAATACTTACTTATAAGTAACTTAAGTAATACTTGGAGCATGTCAGCAATACTTTGTTTAGTGCAACCTTCCCTCTATCTATGTTGTGGAATCACACAAAGTATCAATTTAGTTCTCAAACAGAAATAGTATCACTTAAATTATCAACGGTCATTTATTCCTATAAACACTGAATGTTGACGGCTCTCAAAGAAAAGTCTTTACCTAAAACACATACGGTCCAACATGTGAAACAGTGACATCGGCTAGCTATCTGAATAGTAATAAAACCATCATTTGCAAACTTTTGTCTATTTATTATAAACGGTGCTTTTCACCCCTCCTTTCTTAGTGATTTGGTCTTTTGAATTCAAGTATAAAGATTATGTTTTAAAGTTAGACCATAGTCTTTACAAGAGTGTGGAACTTTGCATCACTACGGTGTGACAAAATATGTTAGCGTGTAAAAATACATCCAAACATTTAAGCACAACTATTTACACACTAAGCAGGATAATATCTAATTGTAGATTGTGAACACACCATTATCTGATTATTTGGGGTCAGAGAACGATTTTTTAACAAAATTTTGTGCTGGATGTAAAAAATAAAGGTATTAGTTAATAACAAAAACTTTAAATCAACATGAAAACTATAATATAAATAAATAAAATATAGTTTGAAAATTACTTCCATAATATTTTCCTTTAATAAAGCTATGCCCGTATCACCCACCACAAAGTTTTGCGTTTGTGGTTGAGACCTCGCAGAGATTACACCAATATTAGGGTTCTCAAACATTGCCTGTTTTTTTTAAGGAATACAAACTTTGCCATTGTTTATTATGTGCAATATATCATTATATGGCCAGGTTTCTTCTTACTTGTACAATATACTTGGTTCTAAATACAAAAATTAAAACTCCATCACCAATCAATTATTAAAAACATTTTATTTTTTTAAAAACTGTTTAAGTAGATAATGCCAAACAATAGGATACAACAGTTGTTATTGCAGTTTCTTCATGAGAGATTCTTCATGCTTGAACAAAGCGTTGACCAGGTCGTTGGCAATGCTTTCACAATTCACATAGTCAAGCAGTTCCCTCGTCTTCATCTGGTGTGTTGGATTCGCTCGCACATTTGTAACTGATTCATTGAGTAATCAAGATTGTCAATTTCAATGTTCTTCACTTTTTCAACCAACTGACTGTTTGCTTTCAGAAACCTTTGATGATCTGAGAATATAAAAATTAAAACAATAACAGGAAAAAGGAAAATGAAGGCAAAATGGCGAAGAATATAAAGATTGAATCTAACCTTGTATTATCCTGTTTCTCTTCTTTCCCAATATCCCCGTTTGGAGCAGTATTTGGCTTTGATCAAATCTGCAGTAAATAAATAAGGTTGATAAGTCTGCAGTAAAATAAATGGCTGATAAAGGCTATAGTAATAGTTACAATTCTGAGTCTGAATAATCCAGGAGCATTACACCGCATAAAATAAATTCTACAAAACTCGATCCAATAGTACCAAAACACAAAACAATTCTGTATTGCAAATTTGTACATGACACTGTTAGACCAGAATGTAACCTTCCTTAAAATTGGTCCCAAATAGTTAACTACGACTGATTAATTAAGAATAATTTTATGCATTACATAGGCGAAAACTGTTTTAATAGTTTCTCGTGTATTAATAGTTTCTCGTGCATTACACTTACAATATGCCGGCACATTTGGTTTGGTAGAAGTCATATTGATCTCAAAGGAGTCAAGAGTTAAACAGGGTTCCCACGGGTCCTTGAAATCCTTGAAAGTTTGTGAATCTGATTTTTTTTTTTTCAAGGCCCTGGAAAGTTCTTGAAAATAAACATGCATAGATACAGGTCCTTGAAAGTGCTTGAATTTATTTTGTGCAAGAAGTTTTCTGGAAAAAAATCTATGCACACTAGCTTGCTTGATTTACGTTATACGCGCATTTACACGTTAAGTCCTATGATTAAGTCAAGTGTTTCCTTCGTAAGGCACTTTGTGTTGTACGTTGCCATGACGTTCACATGCGCACGAAACTACTACGATGGTACCTTAACATTTCACAGACACACCGTGAAACATTGCAAAAATAGGCTGAAACTCCTGAAATGTGATACTTGGAAAATGATAGTTTCAAGATATTTTGCTCACCAAAGAAGATTACAAAGAATTTTTCTTTTTTTGTCCCTTATTTAAAGGTAAAATGATGCGTTCCGTATCAAATCAATCCGGGACGTGATTTGTCCCGTAACTTACATAGACCCAGGTCCCAGACATTCATTTGCTGGTTAATGCATGTTTGTGTCTTTTTTTCCATAGTGACAGAGTCTAAAGAACATGCGCTGTAAACGGGCGTAATGCGCGTTTTTTTAAAACCATGTCGAGCTCACGTCCTCTCCAGATCTGAAAATAGGTATCAATGGGTGTCCAGTAACTAATGATGAACGTAAGACGAACTGCACAGTTTTCATTTGCTCACGCGCTGCGGTGGACTTCTGAGAGTTTGCAGTAGCAGACAAATCCGTGCTTTTATATGTGTTAGGCCTATTGGTTTTTTGTTTTTAAATTTGGATAATCTCTTAATATAATATACATTGTCAGAGCTTGGTAGACAGGTAACTATTATATTCGTAGATGTTATTAGACAGATTAATTCATAAATTATAATTAATGTTATTTTATTAATTTATCGTTTATAAATATTAAACATGCAAAATAAATGATGACCCTATCTGTCATAGACAATTTATGGCATTAAAAAAAAAAAGAGTTTAAAAAGTGCTAAATTATTAAAATTAAAATGGGACAATAATTACATAATAATGTAGTCATAATTTAAGAAGTAAATAAATGCTTCAGGCACGCCAACATATACTGAAGACTTAAAATAAAATAATCAAATGTAAAATAATAATGTGTTCTGTTGCAAGTTCACATACTTGATCTCATGTTTTCTCATGGTTTATTGTTGAGCTGTCAAGGTGTCATGTTGACATAATCAGTTCCAGGACCTTGACACATTTTTATTTTATCTAATATTTTATTTGATTTATTATCTTTTTTTTTTAAATAGGATTAGGATGTTACGGAAGCGTATTGCATTCACTTGAGGAATAAAAATCTACTCTTTTTTTCTGAATTAACGAGTTCATTGTCTCAGAATTATGAGATACATTTTTCTTGCAAAAAAATGTTTCACTCTGTTTTTATGAATTAATGAGTTACTCATAATTTTGACATAATTAATTCAGAAAAACAGAGCAAAAACTTTTTCCCATGAAAAATTATCTCGTAATTCTGAGATAATTAACTCGTTAATTCAGAAAAACAGAGTAGATTTTTTTCCTCAAGTGAATGCAATACGCTTCCGTAGGATGTACCAAATATTCTTCAGTTTAATGCAAAACATAAATACGCTTTTTTTGCCTAGTTGTTTCTGACAGATGAAAACTGTAACAATGTATCTTACGATGTAACCTTGCTCTCACTTGAAATGTGTCCCCACATTAAGTCCTTGAATTTGAGGGTACTGGGCCTGGAAAGTCCTTGAAAGGTCCTTGAATTTGATGTCAACCAAGGTGTGGGAACCCTGGTTAAACCAGTTATGATCGGCGAAAACACATGGCCATCATCAGATGCAGAGATTTTGCCTGTTTACATAAAATATCTGTCAGTTCATCTGTCAATTGTTCATTATACATAGAGTGCAACAGTGCCTCCCCAACCCCTTTTCATTCTTATTTCCCATAGTGATTTTAAAATATATATATTTATATATAAATATGCAAAATATGCATATATAGCTTATACAAACATTTCAGTATTTTGAGAGGGTAGGGAGATTATGTCATTCGCAGTGCTTCATGGGAGTGGCCAGAGCTATTTTGGAGTGTGTTGCTTTTTTTTTAAATATATGTCTGACATAATTTTCACTACAGCATCATGGCTCATGGGTAATGTATAGTTTTCACCAGGAGTTCAACTGTGAAACACGATTATTTACAAAAAAAATAAGCTGAAGGCTTTATCAGAAGCAAATACCATGCATTAACAACCTCTTAGCTCACAGTAGGTCTGTCTTTAAAATTAATTTCCGTATGGAGAAAGTAAATGTTTTTACTCCCAGAAACCACCTGTTGTACTCTATAATGTTTTCTCATTAAAAATAAAATTTAAACCATACTAACATGTTACTTGGATACCTGATTGTCCTGCAGTGTTTGCTGTCTCTAGAGAGAGAGAGAGAAGGAAAGACCATGTTATTTTAAATGGCAATGAAAAGCGCTAGCCTATATAAGAAGCTTTGACTCGACTTTTATATGTTTTGCTTATCACATTGTGACAGTGTCATTCATATAGCTTACATGTTAAGCAATTTATCATGCAAATTGCTAAAAGTTCAAATCAAAGACAGCGTAAAAGAAGAATTAAAAAGTACCAAAATTGAAAAAGTAAGTAACTGAAGAGGAATAAAATAGCCCTATGCACATATAAGCATGTCTGACTAAAATAATCTCTAAATAAGATTTAAAACTGAATAAATCCGAAACATTTATTTTAAGGTCCTTTATGGAAACCCCCGCAGGTTAAATAAACGATGCTGCAGATTTTAGTTACATCAGATAAAAAATACAACAGTTAAAACAACATAGCATAATGCAAAATAAACATTGCTAAACTGTTAAACTGATACTTTTGTGATATGGTTTAAAAAAAAAAACATAGCATAATGAACATAAACAATGTTGTACATTTTTTAAATCATACTTTTTGATAAATTAATATAGTAGATTGATGTTAATATCTGTATCACATCATCAATATCATAATACAATGCTCCATATTTAAAAAAAAATCATACTTTGATAAATTAATATAGTAGATACATGTTAATATCTGTATCACATCGATATCATAATACAATGCTCCATATTTTTAAACCCATACTTTGATAAATTAATATAGTAGATACATTTTAATATCTGTATCACCAGTTACAGCAGATAAAAATACTAATAGCATTATGTGGATAAAACAAATACGTAGCCTGGGCTATTTAAATCACTAATGAATTATACCGTCTTTTCCTTATGTATAAACAATTTTTCAAATTAAAAATCATTGCATAATACAGATAAACAACACCGTAGCATAAATTAATTATAGAGAAAGTACTCACTGTTTTGTATTTTTGATGAGATGGTCATAGAAGAGAGGGTGCAAAAGTTTTTGGTCCAGACATGGGGTATGGCACACGTCCATGTGTCTTGGCTATTTTATAGCCTTTTACAGTAAGAGCCTGTGGAAAACTATGGGAAAACGGCGGAGCTGTGTGTCCACTATATTCTTTCAGTACTCTATGAATGAAAGTGTTTAGGTTCAAGGCCAATTCACATTCCCAGGGGGTAGGCAGACCTTTTGATTACACGAGCGCCATATTTCACTGATAACTGTCACTCCTGAAAATAAGTCTTATGAATTAAAAGTAATTTATTACCGGTGGTACGAAAACAGCGATGATATCACTTATTTGTCATGCACACTGTCCATGCTGGCAGGCACTACCTGTGTGATTTTTTTTTTTCTTCAACCCTGGTGAAAATGTAAGATGATTTTATTTTTATCTAAATCTAACATAATCGGTACAGTAAATTTGTAAAATATTTATTTTAAATGAACAGAATGCTTTTCAACTTCAGTAATTTAGTAAGATTTTTTAATGAACAGCATGATTTGCAACTTCAGTAATTTAGTAAGATTTAAAATGAACAACATGCTTTTCAACTTTAGTTAAATTAGTAAACTATTTATTTTATATATGATATATTTTAATTTATACACTTTTAAAGGAACACAATGCTTTTCAACTGTTGTGTAAGATAAACTTCCAACGTCCCCGGAGGGGAGGGGAATTCCTGCTTTGACACACACACAGACGCACGTTCCCTATGTTTTCAGTGTGAGATCATTCATACACTGTTTCATAAGCAGTATGTCTTTTTTTCTTCAACTCTCTAATACATTTTTAACTGTTTGCAATTTTTGTGGCTCCATTTTATTTAAACTGAAATGCTTGATTCAGTGAATAGTTGTGCATTTATTTAAACTTTTTGTGTGAGGTTTTTATTTTATATTCTTTTTACAGAACAGATAAACTTCCAAAAAATTTTCTTATCGCTTTCACAGCTGCCCGTGATAACCTCAGGGTTATGGTGAATCTGCGGTAACAAAACACAAACTTCAAACGATCAAACTAACTATCATCATCACTTTGTAACTGTAACATCAAAGCTTATGTTAACATCCTCTACCCCATTTTTCTTGATCAAACTAACTTCAAACGATCAAACTAACTGTCACACATCCTATACGCCCCCTTTTTCTTGATCAAGCTAACTTCAAACGATCAAACTAACTGTCACCATCCATCATTTTGACAGAAAGTTTAACCGGAAGGGGTGGAACTAGGTCAAAGTTAACAGGAAGGGGCGGAACTGGCTCAAAGGTAACAGGAAGAGGCGGGACCGGAAGGGGTGGTACCGGAAGGGGCGGGACAGGAAGGGGATGAACCGGAAGGGGCGGGACAGGAAGGGGATGAACCAGAAGGGGCGGGGCAAGATCAAAGGATAGTCACACCCACCTGTCAATCAATCATTTTGACAGGAGGTGCCTGGTATTACTACTCATGCACATTCGATTAGTGAATTTCACAAGAGACCCGCTTATGCAGAGCTGGATTAACGCAAAGGCAAACTAGGCACGTGCCTAGGGCCCAATCGGCGGGATGGGGCCCAGACAGAGGGACAAAAATATTTTTTTTTTACAAATGTCCTATCTCGTTCAGGCGGCGATAATACTCGCGTTTCGGAGTCGGGATAGACGGAATTGTCATTTGCATGGGCCAGCATTGCCTCATGAGTAACTACAGGTTACCATTTGCACGTCTTAAGTCTTACCAGTTTAAACATTCACGCGACCTTGAACTATACGGTAGGCTATACTTGCGCGCTGTCTGAGAGATGTTTTTGCGCGCTGTCTGAGATGTTTTTTTCTGCACACATACAAGCCGCCTCACAAGCTCGCGGGTAACAACAGTTATTTTTCGTGGATTATATAGCTTTAACAGTAAAAAACATGCGAAAATTATGTCAATTTCGGTCTTGGTGAGTATCCTCTAAACACAGTCGGTTATGTCTTCAATAAGCATACATCGCACGTGACCGTATAATGTTAGTGGCTACAGGATCTGTGCACGAGCTCTTACAGTGACAGCAGCCATGGTCTGTCATTAATTTGGTTGTCAAAACAACAAAACATAGCTTTCATTTTAAGGAATCAGGATTAATATCCTATGTATTTAATTTAGTTCTCAGGACTAAAACACTACCAGTGTTATTTTGCATTTGATTAGGCCTACTTTATTCGGTCTCTGTAGTACTATTTCTGAATACTGGTGTCAGACCTAAGCAAAATCTTTTCTCTTTATAGGTATCTTTATTCTATTGTTTTTTTGTGCTACTTTTTTCAATTTAATTCAAAGATTGAAATCAAGCTTCCTTGTGTTGCGTACATTCTTAAGAACAAAATTACCCCATTAGGAGATAAATGTAGGCCTAATTAAAAAAAAGTCTAAACTCCCCCCTTAAATTAAAGAATCACCTAAGGGGGGATTTCTCCCCCATTTTCCAAAACGAAATGCAGGCCCTGCTGACAAACAGTTTATGACATCCTTCCAGAACTTCTGTATATCAGAACATTCCCATAGACAGTGAATTAGAGTTCCTTTATAATTTTGGCATTTTGTACATATCAGGAATATTGCTAGACATATGATTGAGTTTTTCAGGTGTTATATAAACCCTTGTCAACCATTTATACTGTAATAATTTAAGCTGCGTGCTTATGATTTGTTTTTGCGCCTTTAAACATGCTTCAGTCCATTCAAATTCCTCTATTTCTTCTTGAATGTCTTTTCTCCATGCGTTTAATTTGTCTACAGCAGACTCTTTAGAGTTAGACATTATTAAATTATAATATTTTGACAATTGGCCCTTTTCACCTCTTTTTTCAATTATTTCCTCTATTAATGCCAGTTTGGGAATGTACATAATATCTGTAGACCTGGAAGACATAAAACTTTTAAGCTGTGAATATTTTTTTTAAAATGTTTTGAGGGAATCTGGTGTTTATCACACAATTCTTGAAATGTAAGAAGTATTCCATCCATATACAAGTCTTTAATATTCTGAATACCTTTAGTTTTCCATAGTTTAAATCCTCCATCCTTATATTTATTATTATTTATTGTTAGACAGATTCTAAATGGTTTTGATGAATGTGAAGGGGTCATGTTTGTCTTGTTCTAAATTACAACATTTATAAATGTTGTAAGCTATTGCATTTTGCAGAAAATCTTAATTGAATGTGTTGATTACATGTAAACAGAGCAAATAATTTTATGTTTACATAGTTTACCTATTGGTTATTTACTGGTACTACTGCCTTAACAATGACACTCCCAATGGATAAGATGAGGATAATTTAATAGCATTTAATAGAGCCGTGTAATGACGTATAAATAATGAATATCAAAAAATAGTCTGATAGACTGTTTAATTTACAACACATGACTTATTTTGGCATACAAACAACCAATTTGTAACCAAAGACTAGGCTATGTAAAATGTGAATTAACTTTTATTAGTAAGTTTCAGATTTCAATTCATAAATAAGGTGGAGGGGGGCCCAAAAAATGCAGCCTGCCTAGTGTAGTCCATTTATTTAATCCGGCTCTGCGCTTATGGTAAAAGACAGAGAGCTTTGCGAAATGAAAATGTGCCCCTTGAATTTATTCAATTATAAAGGATCACTAAACTTTTGTCTTAAAAACACTCAGCTTGTATGATCAATTTATTTTTAGAAATTCTTAATCAAAATCTAATAAAAACAAACATCTCATTTGTATACATTTATTCCTCTCACTTAACAAAATGTAGATGTTGCGCTGCGCAGTTTGAAAACTGTTTTCAAGTCTCATACTTCCCTATAGCTTTAAAAACTGGAGAGTAGCCACAAATGTCAGCAACAATTTCAGCACAATGACAAATCTTGAGCAAAAAGTGATAAAAATGAAACAGGCAAAAGATATTTGTATATATACAGTATATATACAGGCAGATATACTGAAAAACATTAATTCTACTTACTTAAAAAGAAGTAAAGCCCAGCTCAATACATTTCCTTTAAGTTTCTGAGAAATACAAATACTTCCTTTTCTGAGAAATACAAATAAAACCACTTCCTGTAGAAACAGAAACTAACAGAAACATTCATCTACTCCACTTGCAGTGCATCAAGTTTTCGGTGTTTTTTCTTCTACATAGAGTTGCATCTGTTTACAGGAAAGGAGAAAACACATTTTAAATAATGTTCCAAGACTTTTGACTTAGTATATACTTTTTTCAGAAAACACGTGTTACTTTCTTTTTTTACAAGAACATGGTGTTCTGTGTCAATGGAGTAGCTTTGTGGCTGCTTTGTAGTGCCGTTGCTATGACCCAGAAAACAGAATATGGTCATTCTGAAATACTTATTTTTAAGATTTTAGACACGTGTATTTAATTTTTATATATCAGCACAACAATAATCCAAGAGCATTTTGTGCCAGCAATGAAATCTGACTGTTAGGAAAGTCTCACCTTGAGAATATCGGAAGTCATCGTTTTTAGAGGAATGAGTTTAGCCTCTTCCATGTGAACTTCCTGCTCATCTGCTACAATCCATGGAAAATCCTGTAAAGCCGATAAGACAAGAATGTGCAGAGATGACAGTTTTAGCAGACGAACTAGCAGCATCCTACATCAATTTAAAAAATCTCTATTTAAAAATTTGACAGCAGTTGGAACAAAAGAGTTTTTATAAAGATAAGACTTGCACATCATGACCCTGAATGTAAAAGGTGTGTATCATCAGAGACAATTTTTTTAGCTTTCTCAATAGGACTATCATCGGACCAAACAGAAACTGTCTTTGTCTGTGGCTTATTAGTCCTTTTTAAAATTGTTCTATAAGTTGGAATCAAGTGAATGGTGTTATGATCACAATTAGATAAAGGGGGTTTTGACTTGCAACGTATGCATCTATCTAAAATCTTATTACCTCTGGTTTCACTTGAATGTGGCTACTGTTGGAGCACATCTCTTTTGGAAGCTGGTTCCAGCTATGAGTGGCACATTAGCTAATAACAATAAACATTTATTTGTATAGCACTTTTGATACATGGAATGCAGCCTACATAGCATAAAAACAAATATTGGCAATACAAAATTATATTTGACAAAATATCAATATAAAAATACTCAAAAGCAATAATAAAAGGATCAAAAAGTAAAACAAAAACTTATATACACACAATATTGTTATACTCATAAGAAACTTTAACCCCGTCTGTATAACATTACGCGATCCATTTGAAATAGACTGAACAGTCAAATCCCATACTGAATACCACTATAAATAGGTCAGATACATGGGATGTGCTTGCCTTGCATTATGATCATTGTATATTAAACTTCAGCATTCACTTAAAACAACGTTAGCCATTATATAGATTTATTCAAATCCACCGAATCAATAGGCATCGCAGGACCAATAAGGTCAAACCAGGCCAGCCTATTATAATCAAATTTCCTCAAATAAAAGTTATTCCACATTAGTCAGTTAAGGTATTGTTGTCCGTTATCACGACAGCCCCTTGCATATCCGAGTTTGAACACGCTTTTCTTTCACATGACGGGTAGAAAATCTCAAGTCTTTTCTTTGTTAGATTGTTGATATAGCAACTGTTTAAGTGTCAATTAAGTTTCATTCCTTTTTTTCATTCATAATTTTTCTCCTTTAATCCGATATAAAATTCCATGCCGTATTGGGATTTCCTCCTTTAGTATAGCCAAGGTACATTGTAAGATGGAGCAGGTGTAAAACAAACTTAAGCCGTCTTTATCTGAAGTACATTCCTGTCATGAATGACCTTCCTCTGTCTAGATGTTGAATGCACATTAATGGGGTGCTCCCGCAAAGTATCCATAACCCGGGAAGTTTCCAACAAGGTTTTCCGTTCAAATAGCTATTACTGCTTCTTCAATAGCCCCTGTATTTGTGTTTCTAAAACTGAAAGTTCATCCTCAATAGCGTATCTCAAGATCTCTTTGTTCTAAAAACTCCATCCTGCAACACTGCCGCCATGTGGGGAATTAGTTTTAGTTCTTTGCGGACTTTCCTTGCTTTGAGTGAACACTTGATTTTTCAAACTGACTTGATCCTAATGATTTTAGTGATCTGTTGGGTTTATATTTAGTGAGCATATCTGCAATGTATTGAGTTCCTAGGCCACTGAGTGATTTATATTAAAAAAAGTAATAGTACTTTAAAGTCAATTCTAAATGTAACTGGGAGCCAGTGTAAAGACCTGAGGACTGGTGTGATATGTTCATATTTTCTGGTTCTGCTCAGAGTCCTGGCAGCAGCGCTCTGTATGAGCTGCAACTGTCTTATGGTCTTTTTGAGGAGTGAGGAGTCCATTACAATAATCCACCCTGCTGGTGATAAAGGCAAGAACAACTTTCTAAGTCTAAGTCTTGACTGGATACAAAATATGTAATTCTTGAAATATTTTTGAGATAATAGTATGCTGATTTAAGCTAGTTATTGCTGTGACATGACTACTGTACTGTCTGGCTAGATTCCTGACTAGATTTTTTTTTTCACCCCTAGAGGTAATGCATTCACTTTGAGAACTTCATCTTTGTTTCCAAATGCAATGACTTGTTTAACTGAAGAAAGTTTTGGCACATCCAACAGTTAATTTCATCAATGCATTAGCACAGGGAAATAATAGGGCTGTAGTCGTTAGGCAAAAGGCGAAGTAGTTCTGGTGTCATCTGCATAGCTGTGGTAAGCAAAGTAAGTCTTAAACTCCAGAAAAGATTGAAGATGTCAATAAAGTTCAGTCCCCTTATGTTGCATGTTTTTGCAGCCATGGATTTAGACCAAGCAACCTTGAAAACATATTAGTTTCTCTTTTTGAGAGTGAACGACTGCATTTTAAGCTTTCCAAGTGTTTCAAAGAGAAAGCAAGAAATTATACTTCAAAGACTGCAAGTGCACATGAAGTTTTCCATTTGGGACAAGGCCTAAGACTTCACATAAAGTTTGCATGAAAGCTTGTTTCCACCATGGAATAAAAAAAAATACAAAAAGGTAATTGTGACTTTTTATCTCACAATTCTGACTTAATTAATTAAATATTTTACTCCATGGTGCAAATAAGCTGACATACGTTTGTATGTAAAGTTTTTGTTTTTGGCTTTCTGGCAAGATTCACTTAGATATCCAGTCAACAGAGTGAGCAAAAGAAAAGAAAAGAAAAGAAAAGAAAAGAAAAGAAAAGAAAAGAAAAGAAAAGAAAAGAAAAGAAAAGAAAAAAGGGGTTTTAAGTTAACACACCTTGATGACCTGAACTTTTTCCATGTTTCTTGTGGCAGCTTCCCTGGTGTGTACCAGCACTGTGAATGTACATCCTGCGGAGAGAAAATAAGCACTGTAATGTAAATCTATTAAACTTGATTCAATAAGTGTAAGGTCATTATCAGGGAGGGTGAGCACCTACCTGGAGGATTGGTGTCTAGAACAGCGTCACACACACTGATTTTTAGAATCACAGCTCTCAGAAGCTGCTCCACATGGGACAGCAGAGTCTCTGAGCTGACACGGAAAAATCATACACGTATGAAAGACATGCACAATGTTTGCTTCAAAAACACTGAACCAACTGTCACTCACCTGATGGACAGCAGTGGAGGCTGTGAGATCTCAAACACAAATCTCTCCACTGGATGATGCTCTTTATCCATGATCACCACTACAACCTTCTCAGCCTCATTCTGCACAAACAACACCAAACATGTCTTATCCACTCACTTATGTTTTGTAAAGATGGAGCAGTTGTATATTATACTGCTTAACCTGTTTTTCTTTCAAATGTGTACATTAATCAAAAATGAAACAAACTCACCTTCTCTATCAATGGCTTGACACAATGGAGCGTGTCTTGAATGTACTGATTTAAATCAGGATGGCATGACATCTGTCAAATTAAATATAAGTGGTCAAATAATTTCTTCCATTCAGCACTACCTTTGGACTCACTTGTGCTGACTAATGTTATAAGATTTCCAAAAACATTGATTAGTGCATTACAGAGATATCATCAATTGAAAACATTACCTGCACAGGAACGTTATATTTCTTCCTTTTCTGAAAGATGCCAGACGGATAAACTTCTCTGACATAAAGGATGAGGTGAATGGCCACTTCCAAAAACTCACACAGAATGTCAGCAACAACTGCAAATTACCAATATTATCAGAATACTCACAATCAATGGTGTTATTTGAAAGCTGTACCGTGCAGTAAATTTACAAATGAACTGCAATTTACCTTGACCAAAATTAAGGTCCTGCCTTGTCAGAGTGGCCATAGTGAAATCGCCAAAAATAGATGCAACAACCTTAAATTAACTGATGATATTCTCACATGTCAGCGATCATGAATGGTTGCTTCAGAATATCTGTGCATTCAGTAATAAATGCGAGTCCTCTGCGAAAGATCCTACTACAATACATTCAGTGCTATAATTTGAAAAATGTCAGTCATCCACAAATAAACATTAAATAAACAAACATTTAATAAAACAAGGCAGCATCTCCTAAATGTTTTGAATCTTGAAGGATCAGGATGTTTACAATTTTCTTCTGTAATCTGCAGTAGAACAGTAGCGCTATAGGGTTTGTGTGAGTCTGCTGCCACCTATCGGAGTGGATGAACGTGACAAAGCTCCATGGAACTTTAACCTGCAGAATTGAACAGGGGAGTGATTTTGAGAATCTGTATTATACTCACTTTTTTGTGTGTGAATGAAAGGAATATACTAGTGTGATTATTAAATATTATATCTCATAGTATGCAGTAAGTAAGTAAGTTGGCAGTAAGGCCAGAGTCAGAGATCACATAAAATGCATGTTAAAGAACTAATTCTTTGTAATGGCGTTTTTTGACCCCCTAAAGTGAGTAAACTGGCAGGTGAATAATGAAAAGTATTAACATCAAGGAAAGACTACTATGATAACTGACTGTGTATTAAATTCTGCTGGGATTTCATAAGATTTAACTTGTTTATATAAAGATAAGTTGATGCTTTTAATTAAATATTTATTTATTTAATATATGGCACTAGTTCTTCACAATAATAAGCCTACTTCACTCAGGCAACAAGACAAGTTTATTTTTTATTAACCAAGACAGCAGTTTAGGAATTTAATTTATGACGGGCTCGGGCTGTGAGCAAAGGTTACCAAACGTCCTCATGGACTCACTGATTGACGCACATAAGACAGAGAGACTAAGGATTTGATGACTTCCCAGTTGATGTCCTGCGAACGTGTGAGTATTCAAATTATGCTTCGATCGGCAGACAGATTTGCAAATAAAGCAGAATCATTCTATCAATATTTTGATTGTAACAGTAATGTGATGCAGTAAACTTAAGGATCTTGGGGGGAAAACAACCACAACTCTTTAAGAGGGAAACACTGAATATAAATACAAAATGGCAGCTGTATACTTCTTCATGTAATGGACCTCAGTCACTAACATAACATGATTCATATTATTCATTAACTCTTCTTTATCATTGATAACTGACTGAATGATTCACTTTCCAACGCATAGCCAAGCCCATTACCTGTGTAAGGGGTATACAAAGACCCAGAACCAGATATGAAGAATGAAGACCCGGAGTCAGGATTATAAAAAATTTAAGAAAAGTTTTACTGAAGATAGTTTGCAGTTTCATCAGCAGAAGTCAGCTTCAAGACTCACACAGGAGTTCGTAGGCCGCCTCGCTTACAGTTACAAAAATCACAGCAGTTATACCATTTCCAAGGTCTAAGCTACGTTATTGCTTACAGGTTGAATGATTCTCATTGGCTAAGAAACATTAAGAGCCTAAACAATTTAACACATGTGAGGAGATAGGGGTGCCTATCGCCATTAGTAAAGATAGTTGTCGTCCACTCAATAGATTTAGGTCTGTGGTGGCCTCGCAGGTTCGAGAAGGGCGCCGGGTTGTCTGGTCCGAACGTCCAGAACCTACATAGAATGTCATACGCACACACACAAATAACAGACACTAGCAAATAACAGCTCCCATCAAGGCTGAAGAGAGTCTGAGCTCCTTATTATCAGTTAAGTACCAAAACATAATGCTAAAACATTCACTCGTTTGGGAGAAAAACAGATAACTGGCATTTACTCCCAAGGAAGGAAATATACTGGAAAGAATTAAAAAGAATAAAAAGAATACATTTTAATACAACATTAAAGTTCGATAGTAACGCTCAATATAGCTTGACCATCTGTCCAGCGAAGGATCATATGTGTCCATGCTGCCTTTAGGACCCTCTAACCTTTCTTCTGATACCAGAGAAAGAGACAAACGGCCTTGTGGGTTACATGGCCTTCGTGTCCTGCGTGTACTACGTGCAATCTCAAAGTAAGATCCTGCGTGTACTACGTGCAATCTCAAAGTAAGATTGGAATGCACCTAAAAAAAACTGGTTACTTCCATCACATGCATTTAAGAAAATATAATTTCACAAGCACAAAGAATATAAAAATGAGTATGTGATAATGAAGAGGCAAGGGATTTTGACCAACCCTTCACCTGAAAGTAAACTTGAAATGATTTTATGTCTAAAAGTAGCAGGGTAAGTTTTAACAAGTTTGCTATAGCTTCTCCTTTTTATTTACTTTATTTTTTAGCTGACTTTTAGGAGCAGAAAGCTGGAAGGAAATGGAGTCCGAGGCCAGTGTTCAGTACAACCGCTGGAGTGAAGACAACATGAATATGCCAGTACCGCAGTCACAGTCCAGACTGACTGGGTGAGAATCCACTATAGGCTATATGATTCTAGTTTTCAGAGAACTGAAAAATAAATAGTGTTAAAGCAAAGCTTCATAAGTTGTTAATGGACTCAATCAGATAACTCATGTCAATCACATCTGTGCCCATATAGACTCTATAACAGGCTGTGCACTGGACGGCTGGGTATCGTGCTGAAAGTGGCAGCATCCTTGACCGTGATGGTAGTTATATACATAGTTGGATACATCACAGGATACTACGTTCACAAATGCTGATGTGGACACTCCACGTATCTTGAAGGAACTGGATATTGAAGAAAAAAAACTGTCTCTTATTGGAAACATGAATTATGTCCATAAAGGAAACATTGTGTTAGAGTTTACCAACATTTATCAATATTTTTTGGAATGTGTCATTCTGCATCACAGACAAATGCATTACATTTATTTTGAACTCAATATATTAACCAATTAAATATAACAACAAAAAAAAATCTTCAGGAAAAAAAGTGATGTCAGTGATCTCACCATCTCATATTCAAAAAAACATCAGCAATAAGGTATGAGAGGCTGTGCTGTATCGTGAATAAGTAACGGCTGAAGGGCGTTGTGCAACCCCTTCAGCCGTGACTTATTCACGATACAGCACTTGCCACTCGAGAGAGACCTTATTGATTTTATAAAACGGTTACCACACTATACAAATTTTAAAGTAAAAAAAAATGTATTAGCCTAGTGCAACTTTCATGAAGTAAAATCACTAAAACCCTTCCCTCCGCTAGAGAAAAAATAGTCCCTGACCGTGAACAGCAACAACGTTCCAATGTGTAATTTGCATGAAGCTCAAGTAAAAACTGTAGTGTTGCGCAGTTTTATCCATAGACTGTAAAAAAATAGGTTTTATCATGAATAAAGCACAGCTATTGACCAATCAGAATCAAGGATTGGAACTAACCGTTTTATAAGGCAATATAAAACATTCTAAAGTTATTAAAAAAAAACAGTAAACACTTTACAATGAGGTTCAGTTTGTTAACATTATGCATAGTATTTATTAATCTACAGTAAAATTAATTCCTATTCAAAAATTAAAAGCCAGTAAGAAATTTGAGCAAGTATGCATTGAATTGATTGCTGTTCTGTTGAACTTTTATTCATAAAATAATCATGAAAAAATGTTACCACAAAAAATCGAGCAGCACAGCTGTTTTCAACATTGATAATAACAATAAGAAATGTTTCATGAGCACAAAATCAGCATATTAGAATGATTTCTGAAGGATCATCTGAAAATTCAGCTTTGCCATCACTAAATTAAATAAAATATATATATATAAAAAAAGAAATCAGTTATTTTAAATTGTAATAATATTTCAAAAGATGACCATTTTACTGTATTTTTGATCAAATAAATGGATCCTTGTGAAAAATGACTTTTTTCTTGCTGACCCCAAACTTTTTTTTAAGCAATACTACTTTTCATGTTGAAGTTACAGTTTTAATAATGACACCTAACGCATTAACTGTTGTTAACTAACTAAACATTATTTTACACTGTTAACAATTAACATTACACATAGACATCAGTCATGGTCATAGATGATTTTAATAGTATCCACATCCTGCTCTTCTATTTGATCAATAATCTCATCTTTTAATGGAGAAAACAAGCTTGCGTTTACTTTGACGATCCACGCTGTGATCCTTTGGTTAGTATAATACTCGTCCTCCTGATTGTCTATCATTTCATTCACGTCCTTCTCATTTTCCATCTCAATAGCCGAATCTGAGAGCGTCTGCACAGGTCTGCCCTTAGATACACTCGCAGAGTCCTTCATCCCTTCTGTCATCGCTTCTCTCTCATTGGCATTGACATTACTGAGCTCTACACCCAGAAATCCATTCCGTAGCTGCCTTGCTGATGGATCAGAAATCTTCAAGCTGTTCTGTCTCAGTTCTTGGTTTTGAACCAGCACGCTCTCATTAAAGACAGCCAGCCCGTTGCAGATCAGCTGACATCCTTGCTTTTGTCTGCTGAACAATGCCTTGTCAATCTTTATGCTGGTGGATAAGATATTGGCTTTCTTCTCTTGACATTCTACCTCCCAGCTTGGCACACAGTTTTTTGTACAATACATGGAGATGGTAGATATTCTTGGGCTGTATATTGGGGGCAGTGAGCTACTCTTTGCCAAAGTCCTGCCATCGTTCCCCTTCGGCATTAAAATCTTCAGAGTTTTGCAGGTTTGATCTTTACCATTGCCAGCCAATTTCCCCCCTAATGATAAATGGTAGGATCCCTTCTTTCCAATCAACTCCAGACAAATAGGCACAGATGGGCTGGAGGTCTTCAACGTCTCAAGCTTATGGAAATTCTCATGGATGCCATTATGAGTTTTGTTAGATCCACTCTTCCATCTTGTCCTGTGGTCCCGATTGTCATTCCTCTGGTCACTCTGGGTCATTTTCATTACTTTTTAATAAGACCGTAGCAATATAGTCTGCTGTCAATGTCATGTGGCATGATGGACTGTCCCGTGAGAAAGAGTCCTGCTTGCATCTCTTATAGACAGCTCAGACTTACTCTCCTCCTCTTTACATTTCCCAAGTCCGCCAGTCATCTGATCTGTAACCTAACCCGAACCATTCATGTGCTCCACGGGCACAAACAAACACAGGATGAAAATAATGCTAAGTGTTTACTAAAAATGTTTGAATACGTGCATTTTTAAAAATGGTTAATGCTAACCTTACTTACTAGCTAGTTTGATGCAGATGTTTTCCTTAGGACTAAAATTCCTTACAGAAAGTCAACCTAAGTGCATAAACATGATATAGGAAGATTTATTTCACTGTATAATTCTTCTATTACTCTCCCAATGGAGAAATTCAGTGTAAAATGAGAGTTGAAAAAAAATTGGACGTTTATTTTATTGACAAGGGCAAAGTAATTAATATTAAATCATATTAGAAGTATAAATCTGTGTTCCATAAAAAAAACAAAAAAACTTGTTGCTTTATGTTTTGTTTTTGTTGCTATGGGTATACTATGTATATTTTATTTCCATAAAGTGCAATGAAAACTTAAATGTATGGAAGCCTGTTTCCACCTCATAGTAGAAAATTTAAATGAAGGATAAAGTGTAAAAAAGGAAATTAAGTCACATTGTGAGATATAAAGTCAGAATCGCTTTTATTTTTTTCAGTGCTGAGGTGGAGACAAAAATACAAAAAGATATCTTAGGGAGTGTAAATGAAAACCACTACATACAATATTTAAATGAATGTTTTAATTTATTTAGAGATAATTATGCAATTTTATGGGTTCAAGCATTACAAAATTACAAAGAAAAAACATCAACAGCTGAATTTAATTATCGGATGACTGATAAATTGCTGAGGTCCGACATCAGGTCAGTTTTTGATGGGTAGACCACTTTAAGGTTTCCCTCTACATCAAAGACCTTCACTTGTAAAACAGTCAGCTCAGGGGTGGCCAGGTTCTCCGCGGGACGATCGGAAATCACATCCGTCTCTTCGTCCGAGCCCACATCGTCCTTTATGTCAAAGCTTAATTTATTAAGCTCTGCCATTTTCTGAAAAAGAAACAAGACTAGTCAGGGGAAATTCATGACTATTACGGCTATTTTCCATTGTAAACTTTCATAGCTTGCAAAAATGCTGCAATGAATGCTTAAGGAAAATGCTTTTTTAGTGTGCAAGTGCCTTAGGTGCTTTAGAGTAGGAAACTATGTGAAAACAGATGCATTTAAACAGCAGAACACATTTAAACATGCATTTAAACAGCAGAGTAAATAGTAATAGCATAATTGTTGATGAAAGTCAATTGAATGCAATGACAAAGCTCGATAACTGATTTAATGTCACTAAAAGTGTGTTGATTCAAAGAGTCTTATGTTGTCTTATATTAAAATATTCAGTAGTTATTTGAGCTGTCGTAAAAAAAGAATGCACGAAAGTGGGACAAGTCATTTGTATAATGGAGGAAATCTCACAGCTGCAATCTAAACCAAATCCTTGGTTTTATCTTCCATGTCACGTTTCACGGATTTCCATTAAGTCAGGTACATTTTTTTAACTACAAAAATTGGAAAATTTTAAAAACAAAACTATAATTTAGGAACATTAATTAAACTAATAGGACAACTTGAATAATAAAATCAGCAGCATTCAGGGGCTCTGGAATTGCATTTTGTGATGGTGCAATGCCTCCGAGACACTGTACACCAAGTGTGTGTGTCTCAGAAAGATGAGCTCATTTCTTCCACAAGGGTATCAGCATTCAAAAGCTGTGCATTCAAATAGCATAACAGCACTAATCCAATCCTGCACTCTTACAGGGCAGACTCAAATCAGAGCCCTTACTGTAGAGTAGGTCAAATAGTTCATATAAAAATATATATATTATTTCCAGCAGAGCAATACTAGTATAAATCAATTTGAAAATGAAAATCAGACAAAATATTGGACTGACTGGACTGATATTGAAAAAGGATTGATTTAGTTGCGCATATTTGTGATAAAATTTATATGATGTTCCTATGTGAATAAAATAAACACAAAATGGTAAATTAAATCTATTTTAAAAATATAAAATAACACTCTAGTGGTATCTTACTATTATCAGTGCATCCATGACATCTTTACAGATCTGCAGACTGGTGGAGCTCGTCACTTCTAAAAACAGCTCTTGTGTGCTTTTCTTTATCTGCAGAGACAGAAGTTTATTAAAAATGCTGTTTAGCAAAAAACTATTTTAATACATAATAATCACAGACATTTTGTCATAGTTACTCTTCTCTTTTAAATACATTTGCATTGGCAAGAATGTATGAATATATCACTGCTTAAAAAATATATTTTATTTTTGTCATGACATACTTTTAAAGTCCTTCTTGAGAAGAAATAGTAATTGTCATAAACAAAAACCCCGCATAAAGCCAAAAAATCAGTCAAGTCTGATTAAGCCATCCACCTTCATCATCAAGATCTGAAATAACCTTGGCATATTTCACTTCATTTGCATGAATTACCTTAGTCCTCTCACTGTTTGTGATTGGTGGAAATGAGACCACATGATCATCTGCGTCAACCAAGCAGGGGTAGAGATCTTTTCCATCAAGGAGTTGAAGGTATCTGGGGGTGAAAAATTAAAAGTTGGGGATACGTCCATGAAATGCTGAATAATAAATAACGCTGAATAATGAGCTCAGTATTTGCACTTAGTGTTCTGTGCAGCCAATGCAATTACATGGATGAAATTACACCAATTACCCACAACAACATAATAGGTGTCTGACAAACGAGGTATATTTTTCAGATCACTTAGAAAAAGATCAGATAGCAAACAATGCATTTAGGGAGCATAACATGGTCCCTATTTTCTGCAATTGGAAATAATGTCACATGTAGTTTTCCACAAAACCTTCTGCATTATTTTGCTTGAGAGATTGTGCCCCCTAATGTTTCAATCTGTACACAAGTCATTATAATATTAAATAATCACAGCAATTTATATTAAATAATCAGGAATGTAATGCATGTCTTCTCACTTGTGGAGTCCAGAAACGTTCTGTCGCTTTTTCTGTTTTCTCTGTTCATCTGCTTCCTGTTGAAGATGCTTCAGCAGGTCAGATGCCTTTATCTCCTTACGACCCAGAGGAACTATCTACACATATTTCCAAAATAAAACAATTCATATATGATAATATTATCAAAGTACTGTGCTGCAGGTATGTTTACATGTGGTGGTAATGTTTCAATGAACATTTTTCATTAATAATTTCATTATGTAGTAAGTAGGCATTTTATAAACCCAAAAAGGATTCGAGGACGTGCTATATTATGAATATAGTCGGAAAGAGTTTGTCACTCTATTTATATTTCTGTCAATATATACAGTATCTCTTAGCTTGCTTAAAACTGTTCTCTACTGTATAAATGAAACCATCAATTACGAGAATGAAGCCACGTAACACATCCTATTGTCCTACTGCCTGTGGCCTCTTAGAGAGGTGCCGAATTCACGGTCAACACAAAAGAAACAACAGCGAGAAAAAGGACCGTTCATTTATTATTAAAAACTGAGGATTATGGGACTTCTCTGTGCCATTAGTCAGCTGGTGGCTTTGAAACCAGATTCCCCCCATTCATAAAAACTGTATCGACAACGGTTATCAAATATTCATTGTTCCTTCATTGTTTGACTGTTATGCAACTAGTGGAGATGCTCTGATTGATGAGTTACGCAACAAACTAGAGACACGTGAAAGATCACGATTGTTTAATTGAGTTGAATTAAAGATTTATTCTCAAAAAGATACACACAGAGTGATAAAATGCCTTAGGTACCTTCAGTGTATCTGGTGACCTGGCGTCATACGTCAGAGGAGCCTTTAGTAAGCCCAGGTCATGGGTTGCAATGGTTGCCGTTGTCCTTTTGGCACAAATCTCATCATGAAGTTTGGTCTGCAGACAGGATGGTAATACATTAATATTTATAGAAGCTTATATAAAATGAATAAGAAACAAACAGAGGGAGAGAATGCAATACGTTTGATGGCTGAAATATTTGTTGTAACTTGTGTCACCTGAGCAACTAAAAATCGCTTGAGTGAATTTCCTTGTCTGAGGTTCATGCCTTTCACAATACAGCACACTATGTATGGCCGGACATCCTTAATGCCTGCGGAAACTTTCACCGTAACAGCTGTGGGCACTTCGGATACGTGAAGAACTCTCACAACCATACGATTAAGCTCATCCACTTCCTCTGCCTCTTTTTTGCCTTTCTGCTTTGCAGCGCTTTTCTTCTTGGAGACGTTACGGCCAGCATCGGCCTTCTCGCCCACCTCTCCGTCTTGTTGCTTGCCTTTGCCTTTCCCCCTCCCTCCTGCCCTCAGGTAGTCTAGGACTGATTTGGTCTGGCAACCATTCACCATCTTCTCAAGCCTCTTGTCCTTCAGCTTGTTCCCTTTAAAATTGGTCTCTTTCAGCTTGGTGCAGTCGGCCAACTCGAACGGAAGCTCTTGGAGCTTGTTGCTGGAGAGATCCAAAACCTGAGATAGGAGAAAGTGGGATACACGAGATGATGATGAAGACATTCAACCCAGGCATTTTAAATAATATGAATGCATATTAATATACACAGTAATGCCCAAATATTCCAGAGACCACTAGTGAAATGTTTGCATCTTCTATTACTTTCTAATTTATTAATTTAGATATTTTAAATGAGTTACAAATTATAATTCTATTTTTTTTTTTTTTTAAATCCCCAAAATATTTCTAAATAACAATAATACATTTTATCAGATTTTTTTTTAACTGAGTATATAGTACACCACCTAAAATCTTTAAAATTAGTTTTGGGGGGAAAACCCCACAAAACTGATTACTTATTTAAAAACTAGATTATTAAAAATCAATTGATTAATTTAAAAGGTCTAAAAGTCTGAGAACAAAAGTGGAATGCTTCTGTTTACACATTACCAATTAGTGCAATATTATCAGAGAAAGAATTATATATAATATTTTAAGTACATTATACACCACCTACAATCTTTAGAATTACGGCTAAAAATCACAACTGATTATTGATATTTATTGAACACTAAATGGTTAAAAAAATACACCCATTTAACATTATTTTCTAATTTAATACTAAATCAAAAAAAATCATTACAAATTGTAGGCCTATTATCAACATTTAACATTATTTTCAAATTTAATGGGGAAAAAAACCCATTACAAATTTTATCAGCATAAAAATGGCTAAAAATATATTAAAACGTTTCCATAAAAATAAATACATAATATTAATAATAGGAAGTTGTGTTTTACAAGTTGTTTTCACAACTGATTACAACTTGTATTTATTAAACCATTTACATATTCAATTCAAAACAGTATCATTTTCCAGTGGATTTCTCCAATCAATGAAACACACCTTCAGTGCAGCTAGCTTATGAACGTCCCTGCTCAGCTCCTCTATGGCGTTTTCTGATGCAATAATACTGCTGAGGAGCTCCAGGTTGGAGCACCATAAGTCTTCTGGGAGCCGCGTGAGCGCATTTTTGGACACATTGATGCTGGCGAGCTTCACACACTTGCTCAGACCATCCGGCAGAGCAGTAATGCTATTGCAGCTGACATTTAAAGTGTTGAGCTCGCTCAGTGTACAGATCTCCTCGGGTAGAGCCTGCAGCTGGTTGACAGACAAATCCAGGACTTTGATCGCCTTCAGATCACCGATGCTTTTTGGGACTGAAGTGAGCTTGTTCCTGCAGAGAATCAGACTCTGTAGATGAGACAGATGCCTGATGTTCTCGTGGATCTCATGTAAACTGGGACATTGACTGATCTCCAGGTAGTTCAGGAGCGAGAGGGAATAAAGTCGCGGGTGAAGTCCGCAGCTGTCCTGGATCTTTTTGTCAAACGCCGAACCTTGAAGCACCAGCTCTCGTCTGTTCTCCTTTTCTGCTTTTTCTATTTCTGGCCAAATAGCCAAAGAGCTGTTTTCAGCAGCCATGCTGTTCAGTGTAACCCGGAACGTGAATATAACCCGGAAGCGTTCATCTAGGTGCCAGTTTTTGATAAATTTTCTTTTAAAGTTAAATCAACATTATAAGTATTGGATTTTTTAAAGGAAATGTTCATATTACATATTTTTTATAGTTACATCTTACACGCTTTTTTAAGATAATACACCTCCGTCTAGACTCATTCTAAAAGAACTACAAGTAACAGCATCCCGTTCTGCACGACAGCCTGGAGTTTTGATTCACCCTAGTGACTCGAATCTTTTGATCTGTTCATATAAAAGATTTGTTCACTGATTTTTCATGTTACGTCATACACCAGTAGGTGGCGAAGTGGATTTTTTTTGTCTCTGTTTGTTCGTGTTGGGTTGTGCTTTTGTGTTATTTTTTACGGTCTATGGTGTTAACACCATAAATACTCAATGGGATATACGTACTGCAAACCGGATAGACCTTAGTTAATAAAAGTACTGTACATTGAACTGAACCAGCGTCACTATGGTGAACGAGAACGATCCGTTCACCTAAAAGATTCATTCAGAATAACCAGATTAATTAAAGAACGAAAAAAAAATCGCGCATGCGCACAGGTCTCAGTTGTCAAACGGTGGTTATGGAGATGAACGTAGGCAACTGCTATATATGGGTAAACCGCTTTGAAATTTCTTCTGTCAAATAGTGAATATTAAGAGTGCCCTATGAATGAATTATTCGGAGCTCTTTCTGGTTAACGTGTGGTTTGTGATAAAGATCCTTGTTGCTGTTTTGGTAGTGTTGTAACCGTAAGGTTACTGTTTGATTAACGTTGACGTTAGCTAGATTGCACGCTAACGCTAAGTTAAATACTTTACATAACAATCATTGTTAACTTATGATTAAGGTCCTTCATAACATGCAGCAAAATCTGAAAACATATGCAATATTTAAGTGTAGACCACTTATTTTACAGTGTAACAACAGGTATTTACCAATGTGGTAATTTAATGGACTATTTTCTAGCTAAGTTACAAATGCGTTAACATAGATTTACATTTCATTGTTATTTGTCTAATTCATTTTATAGTTCATTTTATAAATGTTATCTTTGTGTAATTTCTTTTCTCAGCCAAAAGATAGTTTGGTTCTAGAGATAATTAGTTACTCTAAACTCCCTGCTGAAAAATCCACCATAAACCAGCAGAAAATTCCATGTTGTTCCAGGCTGGATTATGCTGGTGTAGTGCTGGTCTAGCTGGTCCATCAGCACTCCCGCTGATGCATGAAAAATAAGGAATTTTGCCAAATAATTACAGTTTGCTTGTATCTTTTGTTTGAGTGCTGGGTGTTATTTCAATGTGTCAGGAGTGCAGTGTGATATTAAACATCATGTTGTGTTCATATCCCCATTAGATCTCAGGAACGGGATGCCTCATAAGATAGGCTTCACTGTGATCAGCTGGTCTGGTCATGAAGGAAACTACAGTGCCAAAAAGCTGATGGTCCACGCGCCCACCGTCACTGGCTGGAGATCCACTAGGTTAATGAATTTTGTATTAGTTGTGTAGGGATATATTTTATATTTGCATCTATTTTAGTTAAGGTTAGAATCAAAGACAAACTTTAGGATAGATTACTTTGATACATTAGAACTATCAAGGCTATTTAATAGCTGATAATAATCGCTTTATTAGCTGTATATAGTTGCTATTACCAAAGATTACAGTTCTGAAATGCTCTTTAAAAAATGTTTAATTATAATTATTGTGTGTAGGTTCTGTCCATACCCTCAGGAAATCATTCTGGAGTTGGTTGAAAGATGTCGCATAAGGAAACTCCAGCTACTGGCCCATCAGTACCTGGTCCCGTCCAAGATCGAGTTCCACATTGGAGATAGACTACCAGAGTCCAGCTCGCATCAGCAGGCTAATATTCTCCATAGATTGGGGTGAGGAAAGATTTAAACATGTTCTGGTTCTCTGTTCTGGTCACTATCAAAGGATAATGTGATAAATAATACTGTATTGAAGGTGCTGTGTTGTTCAGGTATGTGTCTCTGTCTGACAATGAGAAGACTGGTTTCAAAGCGAGAGAGCTGAAGTCAGTTCATGTTGATGCTGTTGGGTCTTACCTGAAGCTCACCTTTCACAGAAACCATGTTAATCAATACAACAACTACAATCAGGTACAAACAGATTCACATGGGAAATTAGGGTAGATTTGTTTATTGTAATTATGTCATTGTAATGTCATGTGTTTTCCTAAATTCTAGGTTGCATTGGTGGCTCTAAATATTTTGGGTGACCCTGTGGATGGAAATAACATTGGAACAGCAGTAAGTAACTGTTTGTTTATGGAATTGTTCTCTTCACATCCCCCAGGTGGCGATGGATTACTGTTAATCGTTTATTTGATGTCTCAGGGGGGAATGTTCAGCTTCCCACTTTTTTTTAGAGACTTTTCCTCATATGGCTGCACAACCAAACAAATTTAGCATAGGCTTGATTTTTTTCTGTTTTCTAAACTGTGGCTTGATTCACCAGAAGCAAATGTTGTGAATGAATCCTTAATGTTTGGCTTAGCATTTGGATCAGCGTAGTTCATCATTCAGAACTGAATCGAGAATACTTTTGAATTCTAGTTTAGCTCCTGAATTTGATTTAGACTTTAATTTGAGGAAGTAGAATTTAAATAGTACGAAATGTTAATTTACTCACAGAGTATTTCCAGAAACATGAATAATGTCAAATAATCAATGTTAAATGTCACCTATAGAAATTTGTATTCAATTTTTATATTATACTGTATTTTAACCCTCTGGGGTCTAAGGTGTTTTTGGGGTCCTTGAGATGTTTTGACATGCCCTGACATTTGTGCTTTTTTCAGTTGCTTATAAACATATTAATGGCACAGGTGAAATTACACTCTATTTAGCACAAACAGGGCTACCATGTGAGCAACATGTATGTACATGTTTGTATTTTTGAGAAAATATTGTTTATGCATGGTTATTGAAAAAACGAAAAATTAATAATACGAAAAAGTAATACATACACACACACACATATATATATATATATATATATATATCAGGGCTCGACATAAGCAATGGCCCGATGGCCCGGGGCCAGTAAAAGAGTATGTCGGGCTAGTTGATTGGCCAGTCACTTGCCCGCGCGGGCCAGTAACTGGCCATCAGCAAAACAAACAGCAAACGTCATACACAGTGTGGCGCGAAGAGCGTCAATGTTACTTCAGGTTATTTATAACGTGTTAAAATGTCAAAGAACTACGAAGCTAATACGAGAAAGAGGACATTTCTAGTGTTATGGAAAACACAGTACACCTGGTAGGGATGGATGGGTACCGAAACGCGGTATTAAACGGGACTGCATTTTGAAAGACTGCTGTATCAATTAGCTCGGACATTATTGTTATTGCTGTCGGTACTGGAGAAATACATGTAGGCTATCATTTATTATTGCTATAAAGACGTTAGCGTTTTGTTTTTACCATCTCGCTGAGTCGCCAGCCATTTCTATATATAAGAAAATTAAACCATTTGTCTGTGATGCATTTTGCTATTCGCGCAGTCCAGAAGCTCGAGAGAGAGCTCGAGAGAGAGCTCACGCAGTGCCACAGCGCGCACAACACCTGACGGAGGACAGAACTAAACATACAAGTTATGGTTACACTTTAGATCTGTGATATTACCGGTAGTATGATTTTATTTTAGATTTCGGCTTCCAAAGATTATAGAATATATTTGATGTAAAACCATTAAAAACTGCATTCTGTCTACGTCCTTCCCATCACAGCAGTACAGTAGCACGCTGTCATTTCTCTTTAACTCAAACTTTAAGATAGAATCAGCACGATCGGTGATTGTTGTAAAATGCAGTCTCTTCTGTTGCTAAATTGCGGGGCGCGTTTAATAATAAAAGGGGCTATTAAAAGCACAAAAATCGGCGCAAGAGATGCTGTTCCCAATGGGGCACGCGCTCCGAAACAGACCGCAACGAGATAAGTAAATTATACTTTGTGCTTCATGTGCGCGTCTAAACGATCAAATGTACACACAAATATGTCAAAATGACTGGCTTGGAGATTCACTTAAACAGTTTATGTCTAAAATGGACGCAGTTATGGAAATAGTTGGGAGAAAATATGGTGCATCAGTAGACTAGTAGATCTGCACTCGTTCTTAAAGGGGAAGCAGTCTAATAAACATGCGGACGATTGCGCCATTACTGCGAATCAAACAACAAAAGGCAAAAAGAAAATCACTCACAGCTCTTGAGTGAATAACTTTAGCTTTAATAAGTAAGATGAGGAGACTGAGAAAAAAAGAGAGTGATCGAGATGAGGAGAGAGTGATCGAGATGAGGAGAGAGCAGGTATTGACAAATAATCTACTGGACGCTGAAATTTGGTTATTTTTGCATGTCTCCGCAGGGGCTCTCTCTTAATTCCTGAACTCCCTTCACTGTTTTGATTAATCCTAATGTATACAATAAATACAGTTTAATGGAAAAGTGCTTTTCTTTGTATTTCTTTCTGGGCCAGTCAAAATATAGAAGGGGTCAGCAAAAATCTGATCTACTGGCCCCGGGGGCCAGTGGGGATTTTTTTTATGTTGAGCCCTGTATATATATATATATCAAAATATAAATGAAAGTCAAAAGCACATTTTTAGTCACACCTGGAAACAAATCCTGTTCAAATAGGCTATATGGGCCATTCTATAGAATTGGTTCAAAGTTAGAGTCGGAAACATCTTGAAAAGAAAATTGTCTTTTTCCATAAATGTCTTATAAAGTATTATTTTTTAAAGTAGGCCAATACATTTTATCATACATATTTCAAAGTTAAGGATTCATTATTTTTATATAGCTTGCATTGGAACAAACACTATGACAGTTGATTAGTTTATTTTTGACAAAACATACTATATATTTAACATATGAGCAGAAATTGTCCAACAAAAGCTTATTTGATGTCTATTTTAGAGTAAAAACTTTATAATCTATCCAAAACTAGTCAATGAAATGTTGTCATTACAGACACTATTCTATATCGCGATTAGAACAAATCTCAGTAGGCTACAGCAATATAGTTTGGATGTGTTCATGTAAAAATAACGTTTACTAATGTAGGAGCGAGAGTGAATGAACGCACAGATGCATGTACAGCTATAGTAAACAACATCGCACGTGTGTGTCTGTGCCATTCATTCATTCATTCATTCATTCATTCATTCATTCATTCATTCATTCATTCATTCATTCATTCATTCATTCATTCATTCATTCATTCATTCATTCATTCATTCACACACAGACACGCAATTCATATTTAAACAGTCTTTGTGAAGTTTACAGACACTATTCAATAACACGATTAGAACAAAGCACTTAAGAATAAATAACTTATTACATCAGCTGAATCCGTGCTCGAAATGAAACTACCAGCACTTCTGAGGTAACTTTTCCAGGATAATTACGATAGTATTATTCCTCACAGCGCAGCAAGACGAGGTAAAGTACAAGATTCTTATTAAACTGGATGTTTTATCCAGCTGATGTGGGCGTTGGCATAGCTTGCCTCAACATTTGCGTTTAAATAGCGCGTGCTCTCAGTGGGTGTGGGCACATTAACATGTAATAAACTATAATGAGCTGAAAGGAAAAAGACTGACATCTCTCTCTTTTCATACAGATTACATAAACTGAGAATATTTGTTTTTTATATAAATTACTTCATTTAAAAGAAGAGAATTTC
Organism: Tiaroga cobitis; assembly: GCA_030578255.1. Taxonomy (NCBI): domain Eukaryota; kingdom Metazoa; phylum Chordata; class Actinopteri; order Cypriniformes; family Leuciscidae; genus Tiaroga; species Tiaroga cobitis. Next base: position 44,203,961 of record CM060598.1, on the reverse strand, counting down.
AGCTTCATAACGAAAAATCTTTCGTGCCTGTGTGACAAGTATTCACTGAGTTACAGTTCATTTTCGGACGCGTTTCAGAATGAAATTCACTGACAGAGAGAAGGCAAAATTCGCATCATGTTTATTTTTCTCTATTTGACAAAAAGCAGAACACTTTGTTTTTATTGTGAGTTTTCACAAAAAAATAGACACTTAACAGGATCTAATGATGTACAACACTTATATGTAAGATCAAAATCAACAGAGTAATTTGAGTCTCTTTTGCACTGATAAGGAAAAAAGTGAGCTCGTCGTGCTGGCGCGATAGCCGACCCCAGTTGGTTAATTTATATATTATAATTTAATTGTCAAATATATAGCAAAAATATATTATGTTTTGTTCACGGTATTAATTACGTTGACAAACCTGTATTTTTTGTTCCAAACCTGTATTAATTTCTTTCTTCTGCTGAACATAAAATAAGATATTTTAAAAGAATGTCGGTAACATACAGTTTCTGGTCCTCATTGACTTCCATAGTGGGTTTTTTTCTCCATACTATGGAAGTCAATGAGGTCCATCAACTGTTCTGTTACTCATATTCTTCTTTTGTGTTCAGCAGTAGAAAGAAATTCATACAGGTTTGGGACAACTTGAGGGTGAGTAAATGATGACAGAATTTTCATTTTTTGGGTGAACTATCCCTTTAACTAAATAATGATTTGTGTTGTGGTGAAAAGGTGTTGTGGTGTTATTGCTTTGGACTATTGTAATTCCTCGGCTTGCAATTGTAAACCATTTGCTGTCATTCCGTTTTGGATTCCAGTTAATTAAATTCAGATTCTACCCTGTGAATTGAAAGAGAAACAATTATTAGATATAAGTTTTGTCTAACCCTATTTGGATGCTTCATTACCTCATACCTACCAAATGGATCTGCATTAATCTTAATACTTGTATACATCAGTTTATTTAGGGACTTGAGGGTTAAATATTAATTTATTTATATTCTATATTCTTTATATTTCTAAATATTAATTGAAATAGTCTTACATCAATAGCACACAACAAGCATTTCTGTATGTGTGTTGTGGTTCTTGAGCAGGTCTAAAGGTTTGTGCTCAGTGTTGGAATGTGAATCTGTGTAATATGAGTCTGAGCTCCATAAGCAGAGCTTCAAATCAGATCACTCATCAATATATCTACATCACTGTGACTCTCAGCCCTCCCCCATCTCCTATTCACTCACTCCTGCTCCCCCCTTCTTTCTTTCTCATGCTCTCTTTCTCCTCTTACTCTCACCTTGTCCCCCCCCCCTTCCTCGATGACTTCCTCTCTCTCTCGTCCTCTCCCACCTTGCTAACAATCTCTGCATTGTTAATCTCTAATCCCTCTCTCTCTCTCTGTCCGGGCTGGAGTCTTATTGTGTTATCCAGGACTCTGATGATAATACGTTTTGGTTCACAGGCAGAAATCAAGATTTTTAACCTTTGTTGGAAAGATAATAATGGTTCAAAGACATTGGATGGATCACAGGATGTGATGTTATTAAATTCAGAATTTACTTGTATAAGTAAAATGTACATAAACAAACTATAATTTAATAAAAAAAAAAAAAGTCTCTTATGCTCACCAAGGCTGCATTTGTTTGATCAATAACAGTTCTATTGTGAAAAGTTATTAAAACCTAAAATTACTTTTTTTTCAAGTTTAATATATTATAAAGTTTTATGTATTTTTTGTAATCATGTGATGGCAGAGCTGTATTTTGAGAAGCCATTACTCCAGTGTTCAGAAATAATTTGAATATGCTGATTTATGCTCAAGGAACATTTCTTACTATAAATATTAAAGCAGTTGTGAACTGCTAATATTTAGTGGAAACCATTCTACATTTTTTTAATGAATAAAAAGTTCAAAAGAACAGCATTTATTTGAAATAGAAAGAAATTGTTTGTAACAATGTAAAAGTCTCTAGTGTCACTTTTGATCAATATGCACCCTTGCTGAATAAAAGTATTAATTTCTGTAAAAAAATCTTACTGACCCCAAACTTTTAAAAGATAGGGTATTTGTTTTTAATAATTCTTTTTTTTTCCTGTTTTCTTGTTTGTGTCCCAGCTAAGCAGAGATCAGCTGATTGATCAATATCTAAACAACAGCCAATACAGCTCAGCCTTGGATGGCACATATACCGGGTAAAAACTGAAGTTTCAAGTTATATTGCATTACATTAAATTTGTGCATGCAGTCCTCTGTATTTTTCTTGGGTTTACTCTTGTTATCTTGCAGGCTCTCGAGTTATAAATGTGAATCTATCTCACCCTTTGATGACTTGGCGTTTGACATGTATCAGGACCCTGAGGTGGCACATATCATTCGGCTGCTGGACCAGAAAAAACAGGACATGGTTCGGGAGGAAAGATTTGATCTGGCCAAAAAGCTTAAACAAGCTATTGCAGACCTGCAAAAGGTTATTAGAATTGCCTTCTTTGTCTGACATGTCTTGCACGTGTAGTTTAATAATGATATGTTACACACTGGAGATGTGAACCTGGAGTTGAGAGAGTTGAAATACATTTCAGGAGAGCAGGGTATTGCACTCATTTAGCCACATGTTAATTGTAGCCTGACAGTAATTACTGGGCAAATTAAAAGGGTTTTCTTCTTTTAGTGTTTAACAACCTCTCTTTTATTTCTTTTGTATTTTTGATCTCTTTTTCTGTTTAGGTGGGTGAACGTTTGGGCCGGTATGATGTGGAGAAACACAGTGCCATAGAACGAGAGGAATATGACATAGCCAAGCAGAAAAAGGAACAAATGGAGGCTTACAGGCTTACAGTCTACCAGCATCTGGAGCTCCACAGTCTGCTGGACATCAGTCAAGTAAACATCCATCCATTCATCCATCCAATCACATATACAATACTGTTCAAAAGTTTGGGGTCAGTAAGTTTTTAAGTAAGAAAATTAATACCTTAATTCAGCAAGGATGCACTAAATTGATCAAAAGTGTCAGTAAAGACATTTACCATGTTACAAAAAAATCTATATTTAAAAAAAATGATTTTCTTTTGAACTTTCAATTCATCAAAGAATCATTAAAAACCCTTGAAAAATGTATCATGGTTTCAACAAAAATATTATTCAGCATCTTTTTTTAACATTGATAATAATAAGAAATATTTCAGTATATTTCAATATTTCATGAGGACCATATTTCAATATTTCATTAGGACTGGTCCGAATACCATTTTTTGAGCTTCGGTAGTAATGAACATCGAATATTTGAAGCTTCGGAATCTCTATATGTCTGTCTGTCCATTTGCATTTTGATTATTTCGAGAACCGTTCATCCAAACGACTTCACAAGGAGTGCAGTGTCGTATTTGGGGCAATATAGATAGACAGGCGAGACGCGACATGTTCAGAATTAATAAACTTTTAATAAACTACAGAACAGCGCAAGCGCGTGCGCCTCACGCGAGCAGAGCTTATATGCTCCGAGAACGGACACTGCACTAGTGATATAAAACACACACACAGGTCTGTTAACATAACAGTGTCTGTTCTCGTAGCATCTAGGCTAAGCCCTGTTCGCGTGAGGCGCGCCGCTTCTTGATTTAAATCTACCCTACTTTGTCAGTAATTTGTTATTGAGAAAAATATTAGACTACCTTATTAAAAATATTTCTTTTCTCACTAACAAATTACTGACAAAGTAGGGTAGATTTAAATACAGAAGCGGCGCGCCTCACGTGAGCAGGGTTTATATGCTTCGAGAACGGACACTGCACGCACTAGTGATATAAAACACACACACAGGTCTTTTAACTTAAGCAATATTTTTAATAAGGTATAGTCTTATAATATTTTTCTCACTGACAAAGTAGGGTAGATTTAAATAAATAAAAACGAAATTTAAATAAATAAAAACAAAATTTAAATATATAAAAACGAAATTTAAATATAGAAAAATGAAATTTAAATAAAGAAAAACGAAAAATAAATGAACAAACTGTAATAGCCTAAATAAAGAACACGGTAGCAATAACAATATCAATTTCAATAACAACCTCACAAATTTCAATTTATATTTCGCAGTAGATTAATTTAGATTGATAATAACGGGTAAAAAGGATAATACATTTTGTTTCTATTATTCTATTTTCCACAATGCCAAAGCAACGCATCTTAACCCAAAACACAAGCTCAGGCATGTGCTTCTGTCCATACAAACTCCGCTGTTCTGCGCTCTAGCCAGAATACTCCCGTTGCAGGAACACTTTTAGTAGTCCAAGAAGAAGCAAATATATTTATTAAGTAGCTATAACGAAGTTATATGTTAAGTATTATATTTCACCAGATTTTATAGTGTAAAACATATTCAACCGTTTCGAGGGGGATGCCAGGTGTGCAAAAAAAAAACAAAAAAAAAAAAAAAACCGAATATTTGAATGTTACATTTTCAAATCGAATACCAACCCACCGAACGAATATTCGGGTCCAGCCCTAGACCAGATTAGCATTTTAGAATGATTTCTGAAGAATCATGTGAGAGTGAAGACTGTACTGCTGAAAATTCAGCTTTACAATATGGAATACATTAAAACAGAAACAGTTATTTTACATTGTATTAATATTTCCCAATATTACTGTTTTACTGTATATTTGATTAAATAAACACATATTCGGTGAGCATAAGAGACTACTTTCAAAAACAAATTTATGACCCTAAACTTTTTGAATGTAAGTGTATATCCGTTCATCCATCCATTACACTTCTCAGAATTAAATTAATGACTTCCCTCCATCCATATTCCTGTGTGTCTCCTGTGCATGAATAATACAACTCTTGTGTTGTGAGGTCCCCAGCTCCAGTGAGATTAGTTCTCTGATATGGCAGTTTCCCAGCTCAGTAGCGATTGTGCTGGTTCTCCTGATATCAGGTGCTTGCTTCTTACTCGTCTGAGGCCAGGAGACATACTTATACAGCAGACAATGAATGACTTGGAAAGTCATAGAGCCTTTTGTTTGTGTGTGACTTCCGTTTCTGTATTCCGACAGACCTATCTGTTCTGTGTGATGTTTTTTTGTTTTGTTTTCCATGTCTGAAAGAGGCGTTTTATTTATTTCAGACATATTTATCTTTTTTTTCTTTTGATAAGTAGATTGAATATTGACCAAAATGTAAATAATTAAAATGTGATTTTTGTTGTTGTTTCAGATCCACAGAATTTCTGAACTTTCCAACTCTGAATTTCCCTCTCCACGTGCTGGGACGCAGAAACACACGCCTCATCCAGCGGACTCACCCACGAAGAGGAGACAGGGACAACATGTGAAGGAGACAAATGAGCAGGACACTTCAAAACCAGCCAGCCCCAAACATTCAGTCACTCCAACACCCCTCACCCCTCCTCACGCTTCCAAAATTGATGTAAGTCTTGATGTACACTGATAAAACAGCCATAAGAGAAAATGAAAGTCTCATCTGCTTGCTCTAATGCATTACTTATGTGTCCACTCTCTGTTTTTTCTTCATTCATTAATATATCTTTCCACAAATACTAGTTTTATGGGTACTTTCTGCTATAATGCTCAGTCAGATTTATCTGCATTAATGAAAGATTGCTTCTCTTTCTTTCCACCAGTATAGCTCATTTTCACCAGTGCCATAGTCCAGCTCAATCTTCCCTGACACAAGGCTCTTTGTAGATTTTTTTATGTGAGCATGTGTGTGGCTTAACATGCTTGTTAGGGATTTGCGTTTGCTTGAGAGTTTTACGTTTCAACATTTAATTAAAGGGGTTAGTGAAGTGTGTACTCCTGAAAGAACTGTCCCTGACCCTGCCAGAAGTCGAAATATCTGGGTGTGTTTACAAAAAGCTGGAAGAAATATTTTAACCAAAAAATTACACTCATTAAACTACAATTTGTCTTTGGATATTAATTCTTTTGTTTTGCAAGGATGCATTAAATTGATTCAATTGAAAAGTGACAATACAGACATTTATAATGTTACAAAAGATTTCTTGCTGACATATTATTCATCAAAGAATTCTGAAATAAATTATCAAGGTTTCCACAAACATCTTATGCTTCACAACTGTTCTGAACATTGATAAATAAGAAATGTTCATTGCGCACCTAATAAGGATCATGTGACAGCTTTGCAATCTCAGAAATTGAATTACATTTTAAATTTTATTACAACAGAATACAGATATTTTAAATGTAATAATAGTTAATAATATTACTGTTTTTTTTTTTTACTGTATTTTACTGCACCGCAAAATACGCAATGGTTAAAGACACATCTAGTACCGGTAGGTGTTTACATTGAATAACAATGGAAAAGTAGCGCAGTGGTATGGAAAAACTTGTTCTGTGTGAACAGCCTTTTGTTAGTGCACCTTTATTACTACATGACCTCAAGCTGGACAGAGTCACTTTTGCTTTAATTTTTTTTTCTGCAGGTCATTCTGTGAATTAGCATTGAAATAACTTGTAAGATGAGAACACAGTTTGTAATGGGAAATAATGGGATTTACATTTACAATCGTGACCGGTGTGCAGGGATGACAGGTGCATCTGTTTTTCAAGTGTAATTAATAAATAAATAAAAAGTATTATATTTATGCTTATCATGAAAGAAAGTACAAAAATATTTTTAGCATTTTAGTTATTTTTGGCATTTCATTCTGTGCTTAACACTGAGACAATTATTTCCCTGATTTAAAAGGTTAGTTCTCCCAAAAATGAAAAGTAGCGCATGAAGCCATCCTAGGTGTACATGATATTCTTCTTTCAGATGAATGCAATCAGAGTTATATTAAAAAAATGTCTTGTCTCCTACAAGCTTTAGAATGAGAGTGAATGGCTGGATAAAATTTGAAGCCCAAAAAAGGGCATCCATCCATTATAAAATCCATACAGCTCCAGGGGATTAATAAAGGCCTTGTGAAGCCATATGTGTTGGAGAAATGTCGGAAGATTTCTATATAATAGAAGGGGAGCTTCAGTTTGTTGCACAGCCCTATTTGTTTAAACCGTGATAGGTGTCTAAGCTTACGATACTCCTACATCATACTTGTGTCACGGGTTACTCTTGTGGCGCAAGTCGACTTGCGTAGTATGCGTACAGTCGTCTGGCGGAAGCTAGTTATTTTAGATGATAAAGTTATGAAATATGGGTATTTTTCTTACAAAAACCCATGGTTCGCTTTAGAAGGCCTTTATTAACCCCCTGGAGCTGCGTGGAGTATTTTTTTTTTTATCATGGATGGATGTACTTTTTCAGGCTTCAAATTTTTTCCAGCCATTCACTCCCATTATAAAGCTTCGAAGAGCCTGGACATTTTATAATATAACTCTAATTGTATTCGTCTGAAAGAAGAATGTCATGTACACCTAGGAGGACTTGAGGGTGAGTAAATCATGGGCTAATTTTCATTTTTGGGTGAACTAACCCTTTAATAGCAAATAATGCTGGTACTGTTTTGTATATCTAAAGTCAATAAATATTTTCTATGGGGACTTTAAGACCCCACTGTATATGAAACATAATGAGCATGTTCGTGTGTTTTCACAGATCAGCTCCCTTCCTTATGATGAGAGACCTTTACCTGCTTTTAGGAAGAGGTTGAGTGATCAACCAGTCAGTGAGCTCGACAAGATGCCCCCTCTGACTGACACAAGCTCCCCACGTAGCCCTGAGTCCTCAGGACAACCAGAACCGCTCACAGAGAAAGCTCAGAGAGAGGCCAGTCTGCCCATCGAGATCTATGGAGACTGTCTGGTAAGACACACAACATTTACAGGTTCCAATTGGTTGATTTTATCAGTTTTTTTTTTTTACAAAGCAGGTCTAAATGATTCATTCGCAAATTGTACTAATCAAATTCTCAATCTTAAGTCAAATTGATTTGGAATTCAATGAGATAAAGTAAATTATGGCAGGGAGAATTATCCCTTGAAGTATTTAACATCACACTGAGATGTCAATCTAATACTGTTTTTTACAGTCTCACAGCACTGGGCAAACTCCATACGACAAAGGGCAAAGAGCCAGCTGGTGTTTTCCATTTGTGAACTGTTTCTGGAATGTGATCCTCATTTTTTTCTTTCGTTGTCTGTCTTTCTAAGGTGGCAGCGTCCTATTCAAAGACGTGGTCTTACAGGGAGGATGCTTTGCTGACAGTCTACAAGAAACTGATGGAGGTTCCACCCGGTACCCCAAAAGCAGAACTACGGAGCATGATGAGAGCAGCTGTGTTCCTCTGCAAGAAAGCGCTCACAGATAAAGTGTCATCTGTATGAGAGCTCTCTCTCTTATCTTTATTTTACCCTTTTCTCTGATTTTATCGCCCTCTTATTTTGTTTCTCAGCCTCTCCTTCTCTCGTTCTTTCTCTCACCCTCTCTTTCTAATTTCTCTCATGTTCCCTTCTTTTCAGTCTCATTTCAGGCCAAAGACAGAACGGCACCATCAGCATGACTGATAGTCGTGACTGTTTAGCAGGTGTCGTGTTCTGTCTAGTATTGTGGATTATCTGTAGAAGTGATACAGGCAACAAATGTATAAAGCCTGGCTCGTCTCTCCCAAGAGTAAACTGCGATAGAGCTGATTTTCTGCTAATGTTGGGTATGAGCGGGAGGAGATGGAACACTTGTAGAAGAATGAATGGGAGATTTACTTAAATTGTAATGCTCAATATGGCGACTATAGGAATGGGATTTCCTTAGTTAAACAGGCTAATAAGAGGCATCGTCTGCTTTTTTTCCATTGGAACTTGGACAATCGTTACCTGCACCTGCCTGAAAAATGTGTTCACTTTGAAAATTAATCTTGCAGTTTATATTTTTACAAACTCTAAATTCTAATCGTGATTTCTTTTAACTATGGCCAAAATGATCACTCAAAATAAAATCGCTAAATGTGTGTATGAATTGGGCTGCATTTACACTGCAAGTCTTAAAGGGTTAGTTCACCCAAAAATGAAAATTAAGTCATTAATTACTCACCCCCATGCTGTACCAACCCCGTAAGACCTTCGTTCGTCTTCGGAACACAAATGAATATATTTTTGATTAAATGTGACAGCTGCATCACTCCTCCATAGGCTCCCTAAGGGAATGAATCCTGACGGCCCAGAGAGTCATTAAAGAAAATGTTTAAATATTCCATGTCGTAACAGTGGCTCAACTATAAGTTTATCAAGCGACGAGAATACTTTTTGCGATAATTGCGATCTCCTTCAACTACTTCAGTTAAGTTCTCGCGCGTGCGCGTCGTGGAAATCTCTTGATGTCTCGTTTCAGGCCTACAAGGAAGAAAAGGAATAGTCGAATAAAGTCGTTATTTTTGTTTGTTTTTTCGCACAAAAAGTATTCTCGTCGCTTGATAAACTTATAGTTGAGCCACTGTTGCGACATGGAATATTTAAACATGTTCTTTAATGACTCTCTGGGCCGTCAGGATTCATTCCCTTAGGGAGCCTATGTAGCAGTCATGAACCTCTCAGATTTAATCATAAATATCTTCATTTGTGTTCCGAAGACGAACGAAGGTCTTACGGGGTTGGTACAGCATGGGGGTGAGTAATTAATGACTTATTTTCATTTTTGGGTGAACTAACCCTTTAATGCACAGATCCGATCTTTTGACCAGATCTGATTTTTTTGGCACGCCTGTTTACGTTCACTTTAGACAGGACTGGTATCCGATATCTGTGTTTACATTAATTCCCGCCCAAAATTTGTTTCGGCGATCGTTTTACTATGCACATGGTAGACCCCGGTTTTGAATGGCCGTGCTATTAAAATTATTTATATAATTCATGTCGGGTGGTCATTATTATTTGCCAGCATGGACAAGATAACAGTCACGACTCATGAATGTTTTGCAGCTCAAAATCGGACGGAACAGATAGCTATATAGTCCGGAAATAATTTTTGTTTATCTACAGCTCAGATCTAGAAATCTGAAGTGAAATAAAGTAGCCCTGGTGTATATATATACACACGATTGAATTAACCAGAGAGAGAGAGAGAGAGAGAGAGAGAGATAGCGCGCGTGCGAGTGAAGCGTGAATTTAATAGTGAAGCTTAGTTTAATTACAGCGAAGTTATTACCTCATTGCTGAGAAATATAATGTAGCTTTCAGTAGTGAAGCTGTTTTATTTATAAAAGTCACGGGCAGAGGTTGAAAACCAGCTGTGTTAACGCAAATTCTTTTCTTTACAAAGATAAATATAAAGTTCCCACCTCAATAAAAAGCTGTGAGCGAGCGCAAAAAGCTATCTGTGAATAAACGTCATCGCCTTGTGGTGGCTTGGAATTCAAATGGGAATCGGATATGCGTTTTTATCCAGATTTCGGATATGTATCTGATTTAAAACCACATTTGAAAGTGGCTCAAATCGGATGCTAAAAAATCGAATCTCGTGCGGATTTTTGTGTTTACACGTGTAGGCCTACAGCAAATTCCGATCTGTGTCAGATGTGAGTAAAGGATCGAACTTTTTTGTGCCAGTGTAAACGCAGCCATTGGTGTGTAACTTTATTGGGAACAATAACAATTGTTTAAATTGAATTTTAAGACTGACAATCTGACCCTTTCTGATACAAGTGAAGGGATTGATTAAAATGAAAAACATTTAGACCGTCTACTCTACTAAAGAACATATCTGTCATCACTCATGTGCCTTCTTAGAAAAATAACTTTTTAAATAACTGGTAAATTCACCAGTGGTAAATTCAAAATATTCTTTACATTAAGCAATCAAAATGAAAATATGAGGAACACAATGATGATTTTATAACTGTTTTTAATAAATATGCATGGACAAAACATTTAAATGGCATAGTCACAAAACAATAATCTTATTATGCTATTAGTAATTAGCAATTGTTTTGCATCCAGTATATGACGCTGTTTTAAAAATGTAGTTCTCTTATGAGAGTATCTCTCTTACTGCGTAATAGCTTACGCTATGGGGAAAACCTCTTTTCCTCGAGATATTGAAGCCAAAAATTATCCTTAATTTTTTATTAATGTAAAACGCTTTGCAGCAGCAAGCAGACATAGGCGAAACAGCTCGCGCGCCTATTGGCTGCTCTTGCGGCAAATGCAGCAGCCTATCGAGAGAGGCGTTGCGTGACACATATCCAATGGGGGCATTTCGCGCCCATTTCGTCACGTCCCGCCAGAAAAGGCGTGGTCTCGCCTTATAAATATAGCTCGAAAAGGCTGGTACACTGATTTTCATCTCTTCAGCGAAGCACATGCATCGCTGGATCCGGAGTGAGAAGCCGCGCCGTCGACGCAAGCCTTCAGCGGGACGAGCTCCTGGAGTCGCTGGCCTCGCCGCCTTCAACTGCCGTACCTGCTGCGCTTTCCGGCGTTAAGTATCCTTTTCATCCTTTTTATCCTTACTCTGCTGAGAGTGTTAGCTCGCTTACGTGACGCGACTTACACCTCTCATCACAAAAGAGCTGCGTCTTTTTAAAGATGCCATCCGGTGGCTCGTGCCGCGCCCCACTCAGCGACGGGGACCGTCATGTCATCTGCGTGTCCTGCCTGGGTGAGGATCACGCGGCTATCGCGCTCGCTGACGGCGGATGCCCTCATTGCGAGCTTCTGCCTATGGTGACTCTGAGGACTCGCCTGGCGTCATTCTCCGAGCCTTCACCACAGCCCGCCGTGACGCCGCGCCGCAAGAAGCGCCGCGCCCAGCGCGCTCCCGAGCTCTCTCCAGCCCGCCAAAGCTCGCCGGTTCGCCCGCCAGCTTCGCCGGCTTCGCTCGAGTCGCTCACTGACGGACAACGGCCGCCGTCTGCCGCCGCATCCGTCCACGAGTTCGACGAACCCACCGAGGCGTGTTCTCTTCTGGCGTCTGATAGCGAGGATTAGGCGAGCTCCGTGGATCTCCCCTCCGCTAGCGTTTCCCGCCAAAACACTGGGAAGAGAGCCGGCATTGAGTCTGAGCTGATGCGTCTGCTCTCTCAAGCCGTGGAAAATATCGGCCTCGACTGGGAGGCGCCCGCGCAACCGCGGCTAGCTTTATTTACGTTATAAGAAAGCTACCCCGCCCCCGCCCCCCCCGTGGGCATGCGTCACCGGCGAAATGAGGAAAGAGTTTGTTTTTAGTCCCGCCGAGGCCGGACTAATCTCCATTTCTCAAACATTTCTCAGCTCCTCTTAGTTTGAGCGGCTGAAAATGTCAATATTGCAGCAATGAGTCTGTTGTATAACACGCACGTCTGCAAACAAACGCCAACACACACAAACTGTGATGACGCTCTCTTATCTGCTCGAGCTATTTTAAGCTTTTGTCGCCTCCCCCTGTGGCTCAGCGGCGAAACCCAAAGCCTTCGCACGGGAGACCCGTGTTCGATCGCAGGTCTCGCAGCAGATAAAAAAATTTAGTCTCGCCGCGGCCAGACTTGCACCTAAATTTTTCGCTCGTTCAGTTCCAAGAAAATGCGACTGTTCCAGTGTATTTTGCAGTAAACAAGCCGGTACAATGGCCCGCTTGCCTGCACAAAAATGCCGTTTCCACGGCGACCCAGGAAAATCATATAAGCAGTGTATTTTCTGGTATTCCGGCCACAGCCGATGGTGTTATGAGTGTAATAAAAATGCCCACAGCCCAGTGTTCATTTCTACACACAAACGCAGCCCGCCACAGTGCAGGGCACGCACAAATGAGATCGACTCATGTCATTGTGCATTAAATGTAGTGAATGTGCCCACAACCCAGTGCCCACAAACGCTACACACTGCATGTGCCACGTTTTCTGTAAAATGAAACCAACACACATACAGTCAGCTAATACCGACGGTGTTTAAGTCTCGCCGCGGCCAGACTCCACTAAAACTTCTCGCTCGTTCAGTTCCAAGCATTGTGACTGTCCCAGTGTATTTCGCAGTGAGCCAGCCGGTGTCTCAGCCCGCTTTCCTGCGCACAAAAGCCGTTTTTACGGCTACCCAGATAAATCCAATAAAGAGTGCATTTTCTGGTGTTCCGGCCACGGCCGATGGTGTTATGAGTGTTGTAAGAATGCCCACCCCCCCAGTGCCCATTCCCACACCCAGACACGGCCCGCCACGGTGCAGGGCTAGCACAAATAAAATCGATTCAGGTCGATTGTGCAGACAATGTAGTGAACAAGCCCATGTCACAGTGCCCGCTTACACTACACACTGCGTGTCCCTTGGTTTCTGTAAAAACGAAACCAACACACATTCAGTCGGCTCTAACCGACAGTGTTTTCAGTGCAGATGTGCCCGCAGTCCCGCGCCCACAGTCTCACATAAACACACCGAATCCTACGGGATCCGCCCAGCTCACTTTCTCTGCACAATCTGCCGTAGAGAAGCTGAGCGCGGCCAGGCTGCCCGCTGTGATCAGCGCGCCCCCCGCCTCGAACGCTGTAAACACGGTGTTGTGTTCCCAGTATACCTGGGCTCTCGAGCTGCCGTTTCGCCGCGGCCAGAGCCCGGATTTCATTCTACCTCTAGCTATTCACGCAGATGCGTGGTCATAGCTTCCCGGGGTATCAGACTGGGTGCTGAACACTATAAAGAGAGGCTATTCGCTACAGTTCGCTCGGCGCCCTCGCCGTCATACGCCGCGTGTCGAAACTACGGTGAAAAACGAAGTGTCTCATCTACTTCGTGCCAAGATAGCGAAACTACTGAGCAAAGGGGCTATAGAACCTTTATCTCAGGCTCAGAGCGAAGGGGGCCTATACAGCAGATATTTTCTGGTACCGAAAAAAGATGGGGGTCTCAGACCCATTTTAGATCTGCGACAGCTGAACAGAGCGCTGGTGAAGCGCCAGTTCAGAATGCTTACGACCAGGAAAATCCTCGCGCAAGTGCGCCACAGGGACTGGTTTATGTCAATAGATCTGAAAGACGCCTATTTCCAAATACAAATAGCGTCCCATCACAGGCGATTCTTGAGATTCGCTTTCGAGGGCCAGGCATATCAATACACAGTCCTGCCGTTCGGCCTGTCTCTAGCACCTCGTACATTCACGAGGTACATGGACGCAGCGCTCGCACCCCTGAGGCTTCAGGGCATGCGAGTCCTGAACTACTTGGACGATTGGCTGATTCTAGCTCGATCACGATCAGAGCTCATAGAACACAGGGCCGCCTTACTCGAGCACCTCGAGAGGCTGGGCCTCACAGTCAATTGGGTGAAAAGTTCACTGTCTCCCAGTCAGAAAATTTCCTTTCTGGGAACATTGTTAGACTCGCTGTCCATGACGGCACGCCTGTCACCGGAGCGCGGACAAAATATTCAGCACGTCGCGAAATCCTTGCGCCACGGCTCGATAGTTCCGCTCAAAAGGTTTCAAAAAATGCTGGGTCTGATGGCCTCAGCAGCCTCTGTACTCTAGTTGGGTCTGCTTCGCATGCGCCCACTGCAGATGTGGCTGAAAGCGCGGGTTCCGCCCAGGGCATGGACAGCGGGTCTGTTTCGCCTCAGGGTCGACTTGCAGTGCGTTTCAGCTCTGAAACCTTGGAAAGTAGCCGACTGGTATCAGTCAGGTGTGAGTCCGGGGACCGCTTCGAGTGTGAGGGTGGTGTCTACGGACGCCTCCACCTCGGGGTGGGGAGCGCTGCTCGAGGGTAGACCGCTAGCTTGCCTGTGGTCAGAACGGGAAAAGCTCCTTCATATAAACTGCTTGGAAATGATAGCAGTCGACAAAGCGCTACGGCACTTCTGTCCCCAGGTAACTGGCCACCACGTCTTGGTCCGGTCGGACAACAAGTCAGTGGTGGCATACATAAATCGCCAGGGCGGCGTCAGGTTGCGAAACCTTCACAGGCTGACGGAACGCCTCCTGGTCTGGGCTCAGCACAACCTGCTCTCACTAAGAGCAGCGCACGTGCCTGGTCACCTGAATGTGGGACCAGACAGACTGTCCAGGAACAATGTCCCAGCAGGAGAATGGTCGCTGCACCCGCAGACGGTCCAGCTGCTGTGGAGAACGTTCGGCAGAGCGAAGGTGGACCTATTCGCGTCCCACGAAAATGCTCATTGCCCGAAGTTTTTC
Organism: Tiaroga cobitis; assembly: GCA_030578255.1. NCBI lineage: Eukaryota > Metazoa > Chordata > Actinopteri > Cypriniformes > Leuciscidae > Tiaroga > Tiaroga cobitis. The sequence continues at coordinate 44,188,904 of CM060598.1, read as the reverse complement.
TCGAAAAGCAAGGATGCGCTGGCTCATGTCTGGCCCCGCTGTCCCCTATATGCTTTTCCTCCTGTCTCGCTCCTGCCTCAAGTGCTGGAACGAATCAGGGAAAACGGATGCCCAGTGCTGCTCATAGCTCCGCTCTGGACGAACCAGACGTGGTTCCCTGCCCTGATGCAGTTGACCAGCACTGCCCCATGGCCTGTACCGTTGAGGAGAAACCTCCTCTCTCAGGCGGGGGGCTCGATCTGGCATCCTCGCCCGGAGCTGTGGTCCCTGCACGCATGGGCCATCAACGGGTACCTGCTAACCTCCCAGAGGGAGTGTTAAACACGATCGCGCAGGCTAGAGCACCGTCTACCAGGCGGCTCTTTTTCTCGAAAAGCAAGGATGCGCTGGCTCATGTCTGGCCCCGCTGTCCCCTATATGCTTTTCCTCCTGTCTCGCTCCTGCCTCAAGTGCTGGAACGAATCAGGGAAAACGGATGCCCAGTGCTGCTCATAGCTCCGCTCTGGACGAACCAGACGTGGTTCCCTGCCCTGATGCAGTTGACCAGCACTGCCCCATGGCCTGTACCGTTGAGGAGAAACCTCCTCTCTCAGGCGGGGGGCTCGATCTGGCATCCTCGCCCGGAGCTGTGGTCCCTGCACGCATGGGCCATCAACGGGTACCCGCTAACCTCCCAGAGGGAGTGTTAAACACGATCGCGCAGGCTAGAGCACCGTCTACCAGGCGGCTCTATTCCTCGAAATGGTCGGTGTTCTCTGCGTGGTGTCAAGCCCAGGGCTTTTCACCGGTGGACTGCGGGGTTTCGGAAGTGCTCTCCTTCCTTCAAGAGCTACTGAATAGGGGCAGGACCCCATCCACGCTCAAAGTATACGTGGCGGCCATAGCAACGTTTGCAAAACAGGTGCCTGGCCAGCCGCTGGGGAAGAACGACTTAGTCGTTCGTTTCCTTAGGGGAGCTCGGAGGCTAAACCCTCCCAGGCCCCCTTCAGTCCCGGCGTGGGACCTTTCCACGGTCCTGGAGGCCATGAAAGGCGCCCCGTTTGAGCCAATCCAACTGTCGGACATGAAACACCTGTCGTTCAAAACAGTGTTTCTCACGGCTCTCGCTTCAGTGAAGCGCATAGGGGACTTACAGGCGCTTTCAGTAAGCGCTTCATGTATGGAGTTTGGGCCTAATGACTCGAAAGTCATTCTCAAACCAAAGCACGGGTATGTGCCAAAATCCCTCAATACACCGTTTAGGGCCCAGGTAATTTCCCTGTCTGCCCTTCCGGTTCTCAATGAGGAGAAAGACGCGAGTCTTCTTTGCCCTGTCAGGGCGTTAAGGGCTTATGTGTCACGCTCGTCTGGTTTCAGACAGACTGAGCAGCTTTTCGTTTTGTTTGGCGGGCGTTCCAAGGGACTCGCCGCCTCAAAGCAGAGCCTATCCAGATGGATAGTGGATGCCATTGCGCTCGCTTACGCGGCAAAGGGCCTGCAGTGCCCCTTGGGTGTCAGAGCGCACTCCACGAGAGGCGTGGCCTCTTCGTGGGCATGGTCCAGCGGGGTTTCCCTGCAGGATATCTGTACGGCCGCGGGCTGGGCCTCGCCGTCTACATTTATAAAGTACTATAACCTGGAGGTACCCGCCTTGCAGGCTAAGCTTTTGGCGGTATAGAATTCAGTGCTATCTGCCCCGCTGTGCGGCCCAGATACTGAGTTTACTTCAGCCCCATGAGTATTGACACATGTATGGCCACCCAGATCAGGCTGAAAGTTTTCACCCTGGCTGCGCGTTTAATTGTCACATGATTAGCCCCTCGGGGTGCTATCTTATTAGGAATGACGCTTTCAGCCTCTCTTCCCCCACTCTATGTGAGTTTATGGTGATTATGCACTATATGGGCCCCCTGGGCTTCGGCCCCCGGGGACTTTGGTGTCGGATCCCTTTACGCACGGCGTGTTGCATTGTGTTCCCCATAGCGTAAGCTATTACGCAGTACGAGAGATACTCTCGTAAGAGAACGTACTCGGTTACCAACGTAACCTCTGTTCTCTCTAGAGAGGGAACGAGTACTGCATATCTTGCCGTGCATACAACAGCGCTGGTTCGCTTCGGCGATGAAAACCAGTGTACCAGCCTTTTCGAGCTATATTTATAAGGCGAGACCACGCCTTTTCTGGCGGGACGTGACGAAATGGGCGCGAAATGCCCCCATTGGATATGTGTCACGCAACGCCTCTCTCGATAGGCTGCTGCATTTGCCGCAAGAGCAGCCAATAGGCGCGCGAGCTGTTTCGCCTATGTCTGCTTGCTGCTGCAAAGCGTTTTACATTAATAAAAAATTAAGGATAATTTTTGGCTTCAATATCTCGAGGAAAAGAGGTTTTCCCCATAGCGTAAGCTATTACGCAGTACTCGTTCCCTCTCTAGAGAGAACAGAGGTTACGTTAGTAACCGAGTACATTTTCCTAATGTACTGACCTCAGGCTAAATGATCATTTAAAGGGTTTTGAACAATTTGGCATGAGTAAAGTGCATTGAGTTTAACATGTTGATGAGCCTTTAGCTTTTTTTGCATGCAAAAGTTCACTCTCTAGGCCTTGGGCATTCTCAAAGCACATGCATGTTTATGGTTTTGAGGTGACAGCTGTGTTTTACCTCCTGTCAGTCCTTGAATGAATCACTCACAGTAAAAGTCGGGGCCTTTCAGGGTTTTATTCTAAACCGTTTTAAATGGTTGTACTGAGAGTCTGAACAAGTGCCCGCTTTTGGACACATTCCAGTGACCCTCTCCCCGTGGTTATTTAGTTAAACTAACACAGCACAGCATTTAACTGTGTGCTTTAGCTGACCTGTTGACGCTACCCTGCACCATGTGTTGTTGTAAAGGTCTCAGGCGGTTTCTCACACGGCTTCTGTGTGTATTTACACCTTAACTGAAATTCTGAGGCAAAATGGTTCCAGGTAGCTCTAAAATTAAACATGCAATGTTTCAATATGTAATATTCAAGATTTTCTTTGGTTAGATGGTCATTTGTATTGGGTACACAGAGTTGCTTACGTTTAGAATCTCTTAAACTCTGTCATGGGAAGTAAACTTTTTTTTTAAATAAATGGGAAACCTGATTAAATAAATTACATAATATAATATGAAATGTGACAATATTGAAAATAAACCCTGCATGTGAATTAGTATGTAAAGTAACAACGGTCTGTTTGTGTCACATTTTAGGTATTTCTTACATCTATGAATCTGCTTCGAATGATTCTGAGTGAGTTTATTCCCAACCATCAGCTTGGCAAATCTGAGATCAGTCACTGTGTGGAACAGACTTGGAATAATCTGCTCTTTAGGACCGGAGACTCAACCCTGAGACTCAGAACACTTGCTGTCACCTTCATACGGGTCAGTACAGACTTTTGAAATACTTTATCTGAATTCTGTAGTGAAGTGACCCCTGCAGCTATTCAGGTCATTGGGTGTCAGTTGAAAGGTAAAATTCCACTGGAAAAATGTCTACTTACTAAGAATCTTCATTAATGAGTAGGAGTGGATACTGTCTGAAGGAATGTCATACACTGGTGGCCTTGTAAAATGAACTCACCTGTAAACTGTAATTTAATAAATGTATTTGTGGTTTTCTGTAAGCGCGAATGGAGATCTTGTCTTTTTTACCGTAACCCTGCTGTGAGATTTCCTCATTTCAATCTAACATTTTTATCTGATACAATTGTATAAACAGGTCTGGCCTCAAAACGTCTCAAAAACTCTTAAAGATAGTTTTATGGGTTTCCATCCAAGTTTATTAGCTTTACGGTCTTCCTCATTCTATAGTACAAAAGTTGACAGTGTGAAGGACTTTTTAATTAATCACATCTAACATTTATTTTTCTTGCAGGATTAACAATTATATGCTTTTGAAACCTTAATGTTTTCTAAAACTTTGGTCAAAGTCAGTCAGTGTGTGTCTGAATCATCTCCGAATATAACAAAAGGAGAAACGAAACTAGGCAGAAATCTAGATTTATAAACTCATGATTTTGAGGAATCAAGAAGTCCAGTTTGCTTCTGCCTAGTAACAGAAGGGTTTGCTCGCTGGATTATACATATGAAGAGCCAATCATATTGTTGGGAAATGATGTAATGAATCATATGTCACCTTTGCCATGCTCCTATTCTATAAAAACTGTTGTATCCTTTTTGCTGGTGGGATTCTTTCTGAAATTGGTCTGAGATCCTCCGGCCGTGATTAAAGGATATTGAAAGGCATTGTCTGGAGTCTGTCTAGTAAATACTGCGCAGCAGGTTATAGGACATTAGAGATCTTGTTCCCGAGTACAAGTGTAAAAAGGGACGAGACGTCTGACTCGAAGCCAGTTCAGTTGTCGACTGAGTATGTCGTGCTAGAATATACATATTAGAGCACCGTCCTTCGGATGAGACGTTAAACCGAGGCCCCGACTCTCTGTGGTCATTAAAAATCCCATGGCACTTCTCGTAAAAGAGTAGGGGTGTAACCCCGGTGCCCGGCCACATTCCACCCATAGGCCCTTGCCAATCATGGCCTCCAAATAATCCCCATCCACTGAATTGGCTCTATCACTCTCTCCTCTCCTCTCCACCTATAGCTGGTGTGTGGTGAGCGCATTGGCGCCGTTGTTCTGTGGCTGCCGTCGCATCATCCAAGTGGATGCTGCACACTGGTGGTGGTTGAGGAAAGAACCCCTGATATGATTGTAAAGCGCTTTGGGTGTACAGTAGTACATATGAAAGCGCTATATTTAAATGCCTCATTCATTCATTCATTCATTATTAAGTGTCAACTGTAAACTGTGTGTCCACTAGAGACGCCCCAGGTAAACTTAAGTCAGGTTTACTACCACAACAGGTATAGGTGCGCATTTAAAATTTAATTTGTGTAAAATTGAACAAAAATATTGAAATATTGCATTGAGTGGCATGTCTGAAATTATCATCCAAAAAATGCTCTCTAGGATGGGAAATAGTGTCACAAAAAGTTGTAAATTATCGTTCCCTGTCATCATTGTTTTTAATGTACTTTAAAAGATATTCGATTTTGTCTGATAAAAAAAGTATTTGTCTTTTTTTAAATGTAATGCTTTAATCTAATTGTTTAGTCCTTCATGTAGTCAATTACACAATTTGTTATTCATACTTCGACACATAGACACTCGATTATGCAAAACCTGCTGTATCTCCATTATTACTGTTCATGTAAATGTAATTAGCATATTATTATTTAGCCACTTACAGTTAACAGATACAATTGTACATAGATGCCGCTGCAGAATGCTTTCTAGGTAGATCGACTTGTTGTTCAGGTATAGATCATGCGAGGCAATCCTAAACTACTTTATCTTGTCACAGTCATCATGTTCTATCTGATAAGAATGGGGATATTTAGTTTTCTTGTGAAACTGAAGATGTTTTACCTTTTTGTTGTTCATTAAAATAAAAATATGCAACGCATTTAGCATTAAAATAAAACAGTGTTTAAGTGACAAAATATTTCTTGTTTGAAAATTACTTTTCATAAAGAGTATTGTTGGTTTCTTCTGATTTGGCAAAGCATGATTATGTTTTGTGTTCTCATGACCACAATTAATTCTCTCTCTCTCTCTCTCTCTCTCTCTCTCTCTCTCTCTCTCTCTCTCTCTCTCTCTCTCTCTCTCTCTCTCTCTCTCTGTCTCTCTCTCTCTCTCTCTCTCTCTCTCTCTCTCTCTCTCTCTCTCTCTCTCTCTCTCTCTCTCTCTCTCTCTCTCTCTCTCTCTCTCTCTCTCTCTCTCTCTCTCTCTCTCCCTCCCTCTCAAAAAAAGACAAAAAAATCTTTGGTCACATCATTTAATTGTCGTCTTTCGAAAATCATGCTGTAACCTAAACCATGTAAAAGTACTGGCCCCTCAAGTTGTCTGGCAATGAAAGGAACCATGTGTTTAGTGTTCTATCACTTACTGACACTGATTTGTGTTGGTTGTTGATGAACAGGTTATGTCTCTGTCAGCATTGTGTGGGAAAACTTCATTGTACTTCGGCACAATATAAATAGACATTTGTGACTTATGCTTCTGGATGGTGGAAAAATATTATAAATAATATTATAAATAAATATTATAAATCATACAATCCAACATTGTCAAATCATATTCACTCATTATTTATTTAAAGGGTTAGTTCACCCAAAAATGAAAATTAAGTCATTAATTACTCACCCCCATGCTGTACCAACGCCGTAAGACCTTCGTTCGTCTTCGGAACACAAATGAAGATATTTATGATTAAATCTGAGAGGTTCATGACTGCTACATAGGCTCCCTAAGGGAATGAAACTTGACGGCCCAGAAAGTCATTAAAGAAAATGTTTAAATATTCCATGTCGCAACAGTGGCTCAACTATAAGTTTATCAAGCGACGAGAATACTTTTTGTGCGAAAAAACAAACAAAAATAACGACTTTATTCGACTATTCCTTTTCTTCCTTGTAGGCCTGAAACGAGACTTCGAGAGATTTCCACGACGCATGCGCGAGAATTGCGATCTCCTTCAACTACTTCAGTTAAGTTCTCGCGCGTGCGCGTCGTGGAAATCTCTTGAAGTCTCGTTTCAGGCCTACAAGGAAGAAAAGGATTAGTCAAATAAAGTCGTTATTTTGTTTGTTTTTTCGCACAAAAAGTATTCCCGTCGCTTGATAAACTTATAGTTGAGCCACTGTTGTGACATGGAATATTTAAACATTTTCTTCATTGACTTTCTGGGCCGTCAGGTTTCAATCCCTTAGGGAGCCTATGGAGGAGTGATCCAGCTGTCACATTTAATCAAAAATATCTTCATTTGTGTTCCGAAGACGAACGAAGGTCTTACGGGGTTGGTACAGCATGGGGGTGAGTAATTAATGACTTCATTTTCATTTTTGGGTGAACTAACCCTTTAAGTTCTTAAAATGTCCTTAACATTCTTAAAATGTCAACCTTGACCATCTTCTATAAATAACACGTTTTTATTGCAGTCTTTTCTTGGCTATATATATATACATACAGTACATATCAGTTAATGTCTTGAAAAAAATTATTTTTAGTGTGTCTGATGTGACATTCCAAGCATTCCATGTGGGTGTGCTTGACTATGTGACAAAGTTTAGCAGAGTGTAACATTATACAAATGAAATAAATCTGAAATAATTAAGTAATGTGATCACCAATGGGAATAAAGACAATGCGTTCACATATTCCTCTTGTGTCTGAATCTGTAATCCAGATTAGGCAAGACAGAGGGGCAGTTAATATTAACTGTGAGCAATTTTCCTATTCCTATTTCCTATATAATTTTCCTATGTATGATTTGTCAAAAAATAAGTTGTCCAGAAAGTCTTGGGAAAGTTTGATTCATCCATTGACATCTTGTTCATGATACAGTTTGATGCAAGATGAAACACTTTCCTCTCCAGAATATTACAACAACAGAGCAACAGAGACACTGTCAACCAACCTCAAGCAATAAAATGACCTCAAGAAATAAAAATAAAAATAAAAAATGTTTTATAAAAAAAAACTATATATATTTATATATATATAATGTACTCATTTTTTACACTAAGCAGACTAGCTTTGATTGCAATACCTTTTTGAGGATTTAAATGCGTAAGAAAGAGTTCTGTAACTTCAATGTTGTTTTGTTTGCAGGAAATGGCTTCATTTAAAGAGGTGAGAGCTCTGCAGATGGTTCCTTTGGAGCTTGTCAAGCCCATGCAGAGCAGTGTACCCGCTAGACTGGCGCTGAGCAGACTGGAACTGTTGAAGAAGCTTCTAGAACAGCTGGGCACCAAGAATTCTGGCTTCACCCTCGACAACGTCATGCGGGTACTGGCCTAACTTCCCCTCACTCTGAGGAAATGATCTCACTGGGTGTCAACCCAATGGCCCTCTGCTCAGTCAAGCTATGTGCTTAAGTTTTAAAGCTTAAAAAAATCTTCTTTAAAGTAGTAGCTTAAAAACTGCAAATGGTTAGTTAGATTTATCGGCCACATGATACATGAACGACTATGTGCTAGTCTGAGACCACACACCCACTGGCTTTAGGTGCCAGCTGTGGTATGAATGTTTGTATTCGGGTGCATGTACAAGCCTTAACTGTAAGGTTTGCCTCTAAGAGCACACAGATATTTGACCCTTGATTTGTGGCCAAAATATCACAAATTTACCTTTCTGTTGGGATTTAAAGGTTAATTTCATTCTCACAATTCTCACAGCTATCATTAAGATTCTTGAGGGTTTCATTAGACTGAAACAAAGTGGCCTTTGTAGAGCAGAGTGGGTGTATTCTACCCTATGTAATGTCTGTTACGCACAAGGGCTGTTCTGACAGCCAGTTGCATATCCATGGCATAGTTTATGAGATTCTTCCAAGCACTTTCTCATTCTCTCTCTGTCCCAGCAGTTAGATTTGCAAAGCTGTTTATCTGTTACATTTTGTACTTCCTTATTTCCTTCAAGGTCTCAGTTACAGAGAGAGTATTCTCTTTTAAATTGTTTTTATTTTGGGATTTGTTCAGCCTAAAGTATATTTGCAGTGCAAACTTGTGGCACTACTGCAATAAAGACTGTGAAATTTCACAAGGATCTGCAGTGTGCACTGTGAGCTTTCTGTCTGTGTTCCAGTTGGGCTTTGTTGTATTAAAACAACGGCTACTGATTTTGTGTTGGCTTGGAAATGTGCCCAGGTGGCCTAAAGTCTCATTTTCCTCCATATGGTAAAGTTAGGAGGGTAAGGGTCATATCATATAATTTATCAGCAAAAGTTATATATATAAATATATATATATATCATATATATTATATGATATTTTTTAGTTTTTAGTGTTATTTTTATTAAGACAAAAATAGTGTCAAATTTTAACATTGGACATTTATTGTTACCTGCCATAACATGACAATAATTATCAGCTTATTTATATCGGCCAGAATTTTAATATTGTGGCATCCCTATAAAATAATTTATGGACTGGATATTAAAGAGGTAGTTAACCTAAAAAACAGAATTCTCATAATTTATTCGCCTTCATGTTGTTTCAAACTTGTATGACTTTCTTTTTATATATATATATATATATATATATATATATATATATATATATATATTTATATATATATATATAAAAGCAGTTATATAACTTTAAAAGACTTGGAATATAACACATGAGTTGTATGGACCTCTTATGGATTTAAAAAAAAACTTTTTGGAGCTGGACAGATGCTGGTTACTGTGCATGCTTTTGTTGTATAGAAAAAAAGCAGCTTATATTTTCTATAGACAAGTCATACAGGTTTGGAACAACCTAAAGAGGAGTAAAAGATGACTTTTTTTTGTAAACTATTTCATACTATTTCAAAAAATGCCAATGAATCAGCTCCCAAATGTCTTTTAAATATTTATTGGATCTGTCTGTTAGTTTGGCCCTTTTCATTGGTGATCTCCCACAAAATGGGTTGCTGTAGGTTACACACAGGGATGGCTGCTAAATGCCTTCTGCCTGCTGGTTTCCTGGGAGATGAGATGGGCTTCAGGGCACAGCAGAGAGGCGATTGAGTTTCCTTTAATTAAAATGAGAGATCCAGAGCCTGGGAGCACATGAATGGGATCTGTGTATGGAAAAGGAGAGAGAGAAAAGTGAAAGACAAATATTTTTAATATAATAACTGGAGTTCATATACAGCCTTTGCTTCACACATTGTAAAACATATCTAGAGAATATTGCATTTTTTTTTTTTTTTTCAGTATTTTAAACATTGGTTGATTTGTTCTTGTTGTCATACACTAGTCATACGATACCGTTCGAAAGTTTAGGGTAGGTACGATAAAAAAAAAGAGTATTTAATGCTATCCGAAGCTACATTTATTTTATTAAAAAATACAGTAAAAACAGTAACATTAGAAATATTACCATTAAATATAAAAGTTTTCTATTTTTATAATATTTATTCCTGTGATGGCAATGCAGAATTTATAAATGATCCTTCAGAAATCATTCTAAGAAAAAAAAAATTCGTAGTATTATCAAAGTTGAAAACATAATATAATATTAATAGTTTTTTGAAAACTTGAATATATATTTTTAGGATTCTTTGAATATAAAGTTCAAAAGAACTGCATTATTTGAAATAGATTTTTTTTGTAACAATGTAAAAAGTCTTTTAATGATCAATTTTACACATTCTTGCTGAATAAAGTTATCCATTTCTTTCAAACAAACAAACATTCTTACTGGCCCCAAACTTTTAAAAGGTAGTGTATCTATTCTACAATTAATTTCTTATACTTAAATGAATTAATTATTAAATATATTTGTGTGTGATGTATGTTGTGTTAGTTTCTGTCAGGTGGATTAGAGCACAGCGCTGCCTCAGTCCGTGAACTCTCTGTGAGAGTTGTCCAGGATATGTACCGTCGTCACGGTAAAGCAGTTTTGAATTATCTTCCACCTGATGACACCAGCACACGTAAAAACGTCCTCTACAAGAACCTTTTCGACTCGTTTACCAAGTTAGACGGAAACAACAACAATATGCAGGTAAACCGGTCTGGAGAGCATTATTAGCCTTGAGGTTAATTTCATTTAAAAGCTTGGAATGTTTGTACGTGTGGATACTGCATTCGGTTTAAATAGTCTCTCTCTCTGTCTTTACTTCAGAAGACAAAAAAAGTGTCCGAACTGGAAGATGGTGTGAGAGAGAAAGAGGAAATCAGGAGTTTACAGGAGCAGCTTGCAGTGCTGAAGGAGATCAGTGTAGGTATAGTGGTCAAAGGTGGCCTAATCTATCTCTTCTGTTTTGTTTTTAATGCGCTCACACAAAATGGCCTTTTTTATACCTGGCATTAAAGGTGAAGTATGTAAGATTTTTTCCAAATGTGAAAATACATTCTCTTAACCCAGTTTATTGTTCATTGACCACTATTAGTATTCCATTCATGGGTTTATCACCCCCAAATGTCTAAACGTTGAGGCCTCCAGGCACCATCAAAACATTGAGAGCGATCTGCTCAGATCTGTCAGTCTCTGTCCAGCTCAATATATAGTGGGAGTTTTGGCCGTGGCTACTGTAGCAGGCGAAGCCACGGGGTGTTTAGCTGGTGTGGGACCATTGCTTAGTACGCATTAGATGGGAAAAGACAGCTTCGGTTACAGAAGTGCAAGCCAAAATTCATTGCATTTAGATGAAACGCGTCAATAACACGTCAAAGCGAATGAGACAGGGATAGCTGCAGGTTGTAGTAGGTGTGCCGAAAGGTAGGGGCATGCTGAAAGATACACAATGCTACAACAGAAACTAACCCCTAACCCTACCCCAAACCCAACAGCTGCTTTCGCGACTAGTTTTAAAGACTTTTACCTTACCGTGACCAACAAGACGAACAGAAACTTGTGACTGCCATTTTTTAAATAGCAGCTAATCATGCTAATAGCAGCTAGATTGTAATCTCCGTTAATGCAAGTTACGGCGAGCTGCACGAACGTGCTGGATTCACCGTGTTTGGATACCGATGTAGGTTTGCAAAGCCATGAGCATAAATAGTAACGCAAAGACCGGCATTGTTGATGGAATGGAAGGCTTGTTCGAGATGCATCGGAGCGGCGTGGACTGATCGGAGCTGCGGGAGTGTTTGGAGAGCATACGACTCCTTCTGCTTTTGGATCGCTCTCGCAGTTCGAGATTCGCAGTGCCGATCCATCTCGAACAAGCCTGGTGCGTTTGTGTGTGCCACGCTAGCGTTGCTGGGCAACATGAGATGTGACGCAAGATCTGGCTCTGTGATGGCTCTCTAGCCTGTGGAAAGGCAAACCGGTTCTTTGAAAGCTCGTCAGTCGAACCAACTCCGAACTGGCACTATCTCTAGCTCTGAACCAGCACCTGGTTCTTGTTGGTTGAAAAGGGATTTAAGAGCTGTATTTGTATATTTGAGTTGGGGGAGGCACAACGTGCGAAAGGCGCATTTGCAAGGTTGTTTTAAAATATGGTTTATTTTTGTAATTTCACCTAGTGTTGCAGAAACTACATACTTCACCTTTAACATTTCCGTATCTGGAAGTTCTTTAGCTGGTTCGCTTGTGCACCTTGGACTCATTGGCTGAAGAGTGCAATGATCCCATTTGGCCATCAGATGTACAAAAAGATAAATCCATAAGTGCATTAAAGATGTGAATCTGTGTTTTAGGAGAAAGGAAAGGAAAATTCCAAATTACCTGAGAAAAAAACTGAGAAGGCAGCCAAATCAGGTGTGTGTAAACTGATGTGTGTGCATGCTGCTGAGTGCATGATGTAACTGTCTTTGTGATGTGTCTTAGTAAAGATCAATTAATAAAATCTATTGAATTGCAGCAAACACTGCAAATCATGCACTAGTCTTCCCACCATCCATCTGTCAAGAAAATGTTAACACCATCTTGATTTTTTTCTTAATGTTTTTGTTTTGAGGCTTAGCAGCAGGAATGTGTCGCTACGTTAAAGAGTGAGGATCATTCTTACTTAAGCCCAATTTATACTCCTGCCGTTGCTACGTTGTAGGCTGTGTGTAGCGCGCGTACCCTGACGTGCACCTCTCCAAAAATGTAACAACGCGTCAATTCTACGTGGACGCAAGCGCTGTGATTGGTCTGCTAGAACCGCTCCCTCGGGTTTCACATGTTCCCCCTGCGTGCATCAACGCGGACAACGACGCAGAAGTTTAAATTAAAACCAATGCTACGCGTACAGCGTAGAGGCTCCGGCGTAGGTCCGACGCAGAAGTATAAATCAGCCTTTATAGTCTGTCTGAATGCTCGATTCTGAATGACTGGAAGGTGTGCAACAAAACCGTTTAATGCACAGGTAGTTCCAAGTCAGTTTTATCACCGTTCTATATTAACTCGCTGTTTTCATTGAAGCACACACACACATACGTCACTCGCGCTGTTATCATTGAAGCACACACACACATACGTCACTTGCGCTGTTATCATTGGAGCACACACACGAACTCAGATTGCGCTGCGCACAAACAGAAACATTGAGGAGCACAGAAACTTCAACACTGATATCGCTGAATCACTAATTATTTTTACATGTACATTACAAAGTTATTGTACATTATAACTAAAACTATTAAAAATGTGTTAATTAAAATAAAGCTGAAATAAAACCTTAAAGGGATACTTCACCTCTGGAAAGATGAATGTGTATTTAAAATGGGTCATTTATGTAGAAGAAATGTGATTTCGGCCATTCGGGATATTTGCTTTCGCTGTGCTAATTGCAAGGGCTATTAAAGCAGATATAAATTAGAAGTAAATTCAGGAGAAAGCCAGAACAACCAGTCACTCTGCAAGAACGGCTAGAGCGCGTAAGTTGTTTTTTCTTAATATCCAGTTCTCCTGTTGCTCTGTTTACCATTTGTCAAGTAAGTAGGGCAATTTTTCGATTCTTTGCTTATTTGTTATTTTTATCTTCACTAAATATCTTTAATTTAATTAGACACGTTCCTATTTTGAATATCTGCCGTCTTAAGGGTTGTAGTCTGTTTGTTATTGTAGCACTTAAGTATTGCTGTTCATAACAGCTAGTTTCGATTTCGGCCATTCTCTGGATATTTGCTTTCGCTGTGCTAATTGCAAGGGCTACCACAGCTGTCCTCACTCAGGCAATTGATAGCATTATATCTATGTAGTGTGCGCGCTGTCGCGGAAGCGTCAGCGGAAGCAGTCAGCTCTCGTGTTTATCCTCCTCGTGTTAAGACCGACTCGGGTAAAGACCTGCGACTCTACCTGCGCGACTCCACCGAGCAAGGACACCTGCAAGGCACTTAAAGTATCTTCTTCACCCTTTCCCTTCCTACCTTTATCTTATTTCCCATTATCATTATGTGCTTTCAACACATTCCTGTTGTCTCTCGACAACGCTCTCTCACCACGCACAGGAGGCAGCGCAATACTACTAATCTGCACCCTATTCTCTCATCCTCACACTCACCTCTCACTCTTTCTATGGGTCTATGGAATTGTCAATCAGCAGTCAATAAAGCTGACTTCATTCCAGCCTTTGCATCTCATTCTACTCTTAATATCTTGGGCTTGACTGAGACCTGGATCCGCCCAGAAGACTCAGCAACCCCTGCTGCTCTCTCTAACAACTTCTCTTTCTCTCACACCCCTCGCCAGTCGGGGAGGGGTGGGGGCACTGGTCTTCTCATTTCTAACACTTGGAAATTTTCAACTCTCTCTTCTCTATGCAATAACAACTCATTTGAATATCATGCTATTACACTTACAACTCCCATGAAGATCCATATTGTAGTTATTTATTGCCCTCCAGGTCAACTGGGAAGTTTTGTAGAGGAGCTGGATGTGTTGCTGTCCTCTTTCCCTGAGGATGGCATCCCACTTGTAGTCTTTGGCGATTTCAACATCCACCTAGCGAAACCGTATGCAACAGACTTCATCTCTTTCCTAGCCTCTTTCGATCTCAAACGCCTCATCACCACTGGTACTCACAAGTCAGGCAACCAACTGGACCTGGTTTACACACGCAACTGTATCACAGACAACATTTTGGTGAAACCTCTCCAAGTTTCAGATCATTTCCTCATTACTTTCAATCTACAACTCACTACCCATGCTCCACCAACCTCCCCACCATTTACTTTCAGACGAAACCTGCGCTCACTTTCTCCGTCCCATCTTTCCTCTGCTGTGTCATCTTCTCTTCCCTCACCCTCACATTTCTCATCTCTGGATGTGAATACTGCAACGGATACTTTATGCTCCATCCTAACCTCCTCTTTAGACAACATTTGCCCTCTCTCCTCCAGGCCAGCACGCACTACTCCCTCTAACCCCTGGTTATCTGAGGTTCTTCGTGAACACCGGATCAAGCTTAGGGCAGCGGAGAGGAAATGGCGCAAATCAAAAGACACATCTGACCTCAGTAGGTATCAATCTCTGCTCTCTGCCTTCTCTGTTGATGTTCACACCCCAAAATCTTCATATTTCCACAACAAGATCAACAGCGCCTCTAACACACGTTCACTGTTCAAGACATTCAACTCTCTCCTCTGTCCACCTCCACCAACACCCACCTCCTCGCTAACTGCTGATGATTTTGCTAACTTCTTCACTAACAAAACTACAACTATCAGCAGTCAGTTCTCAGCTTCACACACACAGGAACCCAAACTAACCTCTCCCACAGCCAACAACCTTCTCTCCTCCTTCACTCCACTAACTGAGGAAGAAGTATCTAAACTTCTCCTCTCCAGTCATCCTACCACCTGCCCTCTAGACCCCATCCCCTCACACCTTTTACAAGCCATCTCTCCCACACTTCTTCCAGCTCTCACACACATCATCAACTCATCCCTCCACACTGGCATTTTCCCTACAGCATTTAAGGAGGCTCGGGTAACTCCTCTGCTTAAAAAAACAACATTAAACACATCACTTCTAGAGAACCACAGACCTGTCTCTCTCCTACCATTCATTGCGAAAACACTTGAACGAGTTGCTTTTAACCAAGTATCATCTTTCCTGTCTCTGAACAACCAGCTGGATGTCAACCAATCTGGCTTCAAGAAAGGACATTCAACTGAGACTGCATTGCTGTCAGTCACGGAAGCCTTGCGGATCGCAAAAGCTGCTTCCAAATCATCAGTTCTCATTCTACTGGACCTGTCTGCTGCTTTCGACACAGTGAATCATCAGATCCTCTTGTCCGCCCTCTCATCACTGGGCATCACTGGAACCTCCCTCAACTGGTTTGAGTCCTATCTCACAGGTAGGTCCTTCAAGGTCGCATGGAGAGGTGAGGTATCCAAAGCACATCAGCTGACCACAGGGGTTCCCCAGGGTTCAGTTCTTGGACCGCTCCTCTTCTCCATTTACACCACATCACTGGGACCCATCATACAGGCACATAGTTTCTCTTACCATTGCTATGCTGATGACACCCAACTCTACCTCTCATTTCAACCAGATGATCCCACAGTAGCTGTACGGATCTCAAGCTGTCTGGCGGACATCTCGGCATGGATGAAGGAACATCACCTGCAGCTCAACCTGGCAAAGACTGAGCTTCTCGTCCTCCCTGCCAATCAGTCTCTACAGCACGACCTCACTATCCAGCTAGATTCATCCTCAATCACCCCATCAAGGTCGGTCAGAAATCTTGGAGTAATCTTTGATCAGCTGACCTTCACTGACCACATTACAAAGACAACTCGATCATGCAGGTTTGCTATGCACAACATCAGAAAGATCAGGCCTTTCCTAACTGATCATGCAACACAACTTCTCGTCCAGGCCCTGGTCATTTCTAGGCTTGATTACTGCAATGCTCTTCTGGCTGGACTTCCATCATGTGCAACTAAACCTCTACAAATGATCCAGAATGCTGCAGCTCGTCTCGTCTTCAAAGAGCCCAAAAGGGCCCACGTCACTCCTCTGTTCATCTCTCTGCACTGGCTACCACTCGCTGCCTGCATCAAGTTCAAGGCTTTGACGCTTGCTTACAGATTGACCACAGGTTCAGCTCCCTCCTACTTCCACTCACTACTACAAGTGTACATCCCTACCAGAAGCCTACGATCGGTCAATGAGCGACGGCTCGTGGTACCATCACAGCGGGGCACAAAATCACTCTCCAGAACATTCTCATTCACGGTTCCATGCTGGTGGAATGATCTCCCCACCGTCATCCGGAATGCAGAATCCCTGACAGCATTCAAAAGGCAACTGAAAACTCATCTCTTCCGGGAGCACTTAACATAACATTAACAACAAAAAAAAAAAAAATCCTTTCCTTTAAATCCTCGCTTGCCTGGCTTATGCTACTCCGAGCAATGTCTGAACTTTGTATTTTGAGCACTTCTTGCGTTGTTTTTGCCTCTTCACGATGACTCGCTTGGTTTAGTCCTCAATTGTATGTCGCTTTGGATAAAAGCGTCTGCTAAATGAATAAATGTAAATGTAAATGTGAAATTATTTTTGAATTTGGAGCTTTCTAGACTGAGAAAAGCCAGAAAATTTATTTTTGGCTTATGTGGATGAAAGACAACAACTCCCAGAATGCACTTGCTTCGCTGCCCTAGGAGGCTACGCCTACCGGTAACAAAGCACAGTAGTTAAACAAGAAGTCTAGGCTACTAGTGAGTCTCCGTGATGAGTCTGCCCGGGATTTCGAGATCACCCAAAATGTCCGGGATTCGGCTTTTGCGTTCTACAGTCGTCATTCATTATGTTTACTGTGGCGAGCAGGACGAGGCCGAGGGCCGTGGGAGAATGGCGCGAGGCCGGTGGCGTGATTACTGATGAGAGACACCTGTAAGACGCACAGGTCTCGTATCTCTTACGGAGGAGCGGGAATTTTCTTAGCAATGTTAAAACGCACATCAACCAATCACTTGTTTAGCGTTCATGTAAACACTACATTCAGATTCACCAATCGGAATGAATTCAGGTAGATTGAAACAAAAGGTGTGCATGTAAACAATGAATGACGACTGCAGAAAGCAAAAGCTGAATCCCGGACATTTTGTACGATCTCGACGGCCGGACATGTCCGGGAAAAAGAGGATGAATGGTAACCCCTACTACTCGGCTTTCTGCTACTAAATTACTCAGCTTTCTCCACAGAACAAGAGCCTGCTAGCTTAGCTTCCAAAAAAGATGTCTGACACTATGTGTTCATTCTGTGAGTGAGATCCCACCCTCTATGGGCGGTTTGAAAACATGTGGAACAGCTCCTTCTACTGGCTGTAGTCTTTAGCCTCTGGCCAAAAAATCCTCCGATGACGCAAAGGGACGATTTTTGCGTCATTGGAGGATTTTTTCCAGACAAAAAATACATAAATCTCTCTTCTTAGGGGGATATGAGGGCTGAAAGCACGGTAATTTGAAAATACTACAGGTTTTCTACTAATACAAAGCTTAATGCTAAATCCTGAAGTATCCCTTTAAACTTAACCGTAGAAATGTTGGCAGCTAGCTTTGACAACTAACTGAAATAAAAGTTGAAGTACTAAAATAAATAATACTCCTAACAAAATTACTAAAATTACTTAAAATAATAAGAATAAAAGCTAATATTTAGTAAAATATTACTAAATACTATAATAGTATATAAATAATACTAAACTAACACATGTACATCACTGCAAACCTCGAACGGTGAAGTCAATCTGGGCTGCGTTTCTCAAAAGAATTGTGAGCTAAGTTGATCGTAGAGACCATTGTTGGCAGTGGTTCTACGATCTACTTAGGCGGCCTACGATGCTTTTAAGAAACGCAGCCCTGAACTGAACGTGAGGGTTAAATATGTTCCTCTATGTTTCAGCAGTTGTTAAGAAGGTAAACCAGTCTGTCCCTGCTGATGCGAAAGACAGCCAATCATCTGCAGCTAACTACTTAGACAAGTGAGCACCTCTTGTCACTTCTTTGTTGATTCTCAACTGAGCAGTCTAATTCTCCCAGTCAGTGGAATATCCATTTACACCGAGTCTCTGGTTTAGTAGCGCTTTGCAAATGTCAAGTCTTTGTCTTTTATAGTTATTATAAATGTACAATTATAATCTCACCAAGACATCTGGAAAATGATAGCATAATGTGCAGTGCTAATGGGCTCTCATTTAATCAGTCTGTCTTTATACTGCTGGGAAAGAGACCTAATAGCATGGCGAGTTAAAAATGAAAGATCAGATCAGAGTTGATGCTGGTGCTGTTTTGTGTGTAGTCTGTGTATTTTCTGTGGGGAGAGAGATGCGTCATTCACTGAGGACGGGCTGGACCTGCACTACTGGAAACACTGCCCGATGCTGCAGCGCTGCCTTCAGTGCAGACAGGTACACACACACACACACACACACACACACACACACACATACACACACACACACAATCATTTCTTATTGGTTGAACTACTTCTCACACTACTTCTCTACTTCTCTCTCATGTTTGTGTGTTTGTTAGGTAGTGGAGATTGCGAGCCTGACAGAGCACTTGCTGACAGAGTGTGAGCGGAGGGCAGACTTCACCCAGTGTCCTCTCTGCTGCGAAGCCCTTCCCCGAGATAAGCTAACTGAGCACGCTCAGAGCACTGCTTGCAATTGTGAGTCCTTTGTGTGGATGCACATTGTTTTTACTTCATGCTCATCAAGAAACCACACTCAGTTCTTTTACAAATGTGTCTCCAGGGTCCAAAATTAACATTGGGCAGGTGAATTGATGTAATGCCCGTAAATATTTCTTACTGGCCATGGAACAGTATTTTGGAGTGTTTTTATAAAACAATCTGTTGTTTTCCTTGCATATTGTGATAAACAGTCCAGCTTATTGAGTCAGTCGCCACATCAAATACTAGTTGCTTCTCCTCTCTTGTCGAACACAAACATGCTTTTTTACCTCATATTTTCTTTGTGGCAGCTTAGCGAGAGAAATATTTTACATGGCACGTCAAGGATTTTTTAAGAAAAAATGCTTTCCACTCAAGTGAAAGATTTAAGATTTTTTTGACAGCCTGCATTTTTTTTTTTGTGCTGTTTTGGGGAAAAAGTAAGAACAGGTTTTGGTCCTGGTCATGGATTTATTCTTTTGTCTTTTTGTCAGCACCAGCTCCTGGAGAAAATTGTAATCACTGTCCTCTCTGCCATGAAAACTTCGCCTTGGGGGAGGAGGTGAGATCACACACAAACACAAACAGCTGGTATTTTTTGTTAAGTCTAAATAACACTCATTACTTTACAAGAGTATTTAAACACAGGGTTCTTACAGTCATGCAAAATCTGAAAATATCACGCAAATCATATATGTATTTAATTTAAAATGTGTAAATAGTCAATTTCATGCCTGAAAAGTCATGGGAATTAATAAAACCAAGAACCATAAAACCATAATATTTTATTGTATTGCATTTTTAATAGTTTTAGTTAACACTGGTGCTGGGAATACATTAGCTGTCCTTGATTCTTAGGAGCTCTTTTGTGCATTACTAACTCTTTTACAATGGCTAGAAAAACACATCATCCTATTTGGTCAAGTAATTTCATTCAATCTGAAATGACAGAAATAGCAGAACATCACAATATATAAAGATATATATATATATAAAACTTTTGAACAGGAAGATGTGTACATCATGTGTACAACATTTTAAAGCATTGTGTTTCCTTCTTGAGCATCAGTGAATGTTTGCACCTTTTGTAATAGTTATGTTTGAGTCTCTGAATTGTCCTCGGTGTACAAAAGATAGAAAATATTTCCAAATCATACGCAAAAGGTTTAAATATGCAAAAGATGCTGGAAAACTAAAGAATTTGCAGGATCTGGAGGATTTTTCTGAAGAACATTGGGCTTTTTAACTGTTTATGACAAACAAGGGACTCAAGAACAACCATCACAAAAAAACAAACAAAAAAAAACAGTCATGGATCATCCGGGTGACAACAAAGTTTTAAGAATCAAGCGTATGCAAACTTTTGAACGATGTCATTTTTATAAAAGAAATTTGTGGCCTACATGTAAACTACATGTCTTTTATCTAAAATATCTTATTTAGGACAGTACTAAATAAAAAAATAACATGAATTTTTATAATACTTTTTTAAAAAGCCCCAAATTATTCATACCAAGGTCATATTTTGAGTTAAAGTGCAAAAAACTTGTCACCAATTATAAAAAAAAAAACGTTTGACTTTGCCATCGATTATTGAGAATGGGTATGAGAGAGAGAAAGAAAGAGGGAGAGAGGGTATATCTAAGGTTTGGGAATATAAGAACACTGGTATGAAATCAAATCTGAAACCAACACCATAGGTACAGATTATTTACACAAGCACCCATGATGATTAAAGTGAGATTTACAGTGTCTCGCTCTCTCTCACACACATGCACACATGCTCCTCACACAGCAATGTAACAGTGCATGTCTTGTGTGTGCAGGCCTGGAAATCTCACCTCATGGGACCGGAGGGTTGTAAACAGAACTCACGGAGGAGAGCGGTACAGCAGAGCACTCTCTCACACGCACAAGGTGATCATTCATCTCCTTTAGCCTCAATGAGACCTTAACAACACGACACTGTCCCATACTAGCTCCTACTGCCCCACATCGCTTCATAAATCAAATATAGATCCAAACTGCCCCACGTGGCCTCCACAATGCCCCAATCTTACCACGTGCACTGGTAATGAATGGACTGTTCAGCATTTTATTATTTTGTTCTCGTCAAATTAAATATGGTGTTACTTTGGCTAAACTCTATGCAGCATCCCACAATGTTCCTCAACAACTAATGTACTCTGGTGTTTGTATTTCTCTTACACTTTGCCCTCAGGAAAGACGGTCAGCACAGGTGTAGCTAGGACAGCAATGGTCATTTCTGAGTCCAAGGTTCGAGGGCTGGCCCGAGGTAGTCGCATACCCGCTCCTGCTTCCAGAAACAACAGACACATCAGAAACCCTCCAGGCAAGGCCTCTACCCTCCGACTACAACAGGCGTGACGCAAAGATTGCATGCTAACTCTAGTAGTATTGCTGGATGGAATTCCTATAAGACACAAATAACAATCGGCATCATTTTTCTGAGCACACGTTATGTCAGTAACACCTCATATACACTTTACCCACAACTGAATGTACAAAATCCGAAGTATGCGTTGATGGCTTGTGAACAAATTGAGCAGAAACCGGTTAATGAGCTGGTATGCAGTTTGTGTGCTGCTCCGTTTACCTTTCCAGGTTGCTCACCTGGATTTTGTGTGGTCTATTTGCGAATTTTATTCCTGTATATTGTTTTATACTTGTTTGTTTAGTGTGTGTGTGTGTTTTATGTGAATATTTAGTGATTGTAGCACCTTGATATTTAATGTTTTTTTTTAAAGCATTACTAGCACCCTGGCCAAGTAGCCTTTGAAAAAAAAAATTGGTTTCTGTCCACGAGATTTGGACTTTAGACAGATTCTCATTGTATTGGATTCGGATAATGCGCTTACATTCTCTGCGGCACTTGCCTTGAAAACAAACAAAAATGTTTTTCTTGAAAAGGCAGAGGCTAATTCAATTCTCATATCTGCTTTGATGCTTTTCAGAGAATCATGACATGGAACATAGATTGTGCCAATACATGAGACTAAAGAGCCAAGAGTGATGTCATTGCTTTTTGATGATGATGATATGTTTGGTCTTTGCATTTGCTTCAGTATTAGGCCTCGTTTGTTGTTGTGCAAATTGTTTTGTCTGCTGTGTGTAAATCCCAGGGTATGATCTGTATCGAACTATTCTGTTGTATTTATTGTGTTAAAAAGTTAATTATTCGGTCCTGTCATGCTTATAAAATCATCGAGACCGAAGATATGGAACAAAATGAAAGACTGTCCGAGTGGAATAGGCTGATTCTGTGCCTGAAAATAAGCCATAATGTCACTTTTAAAAGTGAAGACTGAACACAAGTATGCAGTTTACCTATGGTCAAGGGACTTCAGGGATGTAATTTTTTAAACGTACAACCCCAAAAGTTCTTTTTAAAATGTGTCTGATGGTCATGTCTGACATAATGCAGTGTCTGTAGCTCCTACCTTCACTTCTGAGACATGCATTATTTAACTGACATACATCAACTCCTACAGACATGTTTCGCTCATGTATAGAAGGATTACTAAGATGTCTAATATTTAAATATCAACTATTTATTGATTTAAATAAGTCAAACTAAGCCATTTTTTCAGAGTAGAGAAAGTTTTCTAAAAGTGATAACTTTATTTGTTGCACAGATAGCGGATGCATACCCAAATAGTATTCACTTTGCAATCATAAGTCTGAAATTTATACTATATATAGATAATATAGATTATAATGGTAGAATATCATAGGATGTTTTTTTGTGTTTGCTTTAACTTAGATTTATTTTAGTCATAGTACCAGAATTAAGAAGCACAGCAGTTTTTGTCCCATAGTAAACTGGTTCAAGTCAGCAAATGATGAACTAATTGTCAGTTCTTAAGGACATGATTGCGAATTTACGGGTCATTAGTCTGGCCACTTTCCCTGCATAGCTTTAATATTGTCTGTACAGACTGTCTGCACTTAGATGTGCAACAAGAGTTTGAAGACTTATACTGCTAATTTTAAGTGTAATATTGTTACCATATAGAAATTCTTTATTGTAATTTGAATTGTCACAACACATTAATTATACGCCCCTCAGCTCTTTGTGCATTGATATTAACGGAAGCTTTATTTGTTTGAAGCCGTTTTAATAAATGTATTTGAATAAAGTTTTCACAATCTTTGTTTTTTATCTAAAAAAAAATCTCCACACATATAGCTTTGTAAAAGTTATTTGATTGTGACATAAACACCAAAACACAATATGACAAATGTTAGGTTGATGGTGTTGATTGAGTGTCATGGCCATGGGGTATTATTTACCCACAAATTTAAATGATGCATTGCAGATCAATTTTTGATGGACTACCATAGAGAGCATTGCAATTAAATTACGTTAAATGGAGCCTAAGATTTTTGGCAAAAGCACAATAGGAGTGAACACCGACTTAAATTTCAGTCTGTTCCTCACACAACGCTCAAGGTTTGACTTCACACATAAAAACACTTTAATTAATCATACTTAGGCCTATATGGTGCTTAACATCCACACTCCATTCTTTGTAAGGTTTCTGGTGAACTTCACAATTGACATTAACATTTTGTAGGCATATGGTATGTTTTTAACATTTACTTAGACAAATAAATCTACCCTGAGAAACATTCAAGTGTGACAACTAGCCCCAGTTTTTTTAGAACAATATTTGTTCCCCGTGACAAGATGGTGATTTGGAAGACGATAGTAACTTGTGATTTATTACATTTGACAATTGATAACACAAGTAGTCGTCATCGTCGCTTAGAAAACTTACAAACAGAAAGGTTAGATCTGCAAACACGCGTCATTTGAAAGAATATCTACTTTCTGTCTTTGTAAATAGCTAGTCTATTACGACTTGTCTGGCGCAGATCAGGTACTCGTTTTGTACAAGATTCCACATGCGCTTCAGCTCCTGCGGGACGAGTTTGTGCACCACGATGAGGTTGCGGAAAAAGCACGGCTCCCGGTTCAGCGGCGTCACTTTGCGCTTTATGATCCCGAATGTCCTGAAGCCCAGATGCAGCTCGGGCACGATCTGCAGCTTCTGAAGGCACATGCCCAAAAACACATCATCAATGGGGTAAAGCTCCACGCTCTCCGAAACCACGAAGAGCCTGCGAGTCACCTGAGAGGACATTAGAAATCCTCCCCCACCCAAATAAGGTGGATAGCGCGTATCATACAACTCTTTGGGAATGAAATATTTACTCTGGTGGTTTCTGATCGGTTTAGCTTCAAAAATAGTGTCCCCTACAATGAGGTTTTCCACCCTGTTCTCCTCCACCCTAAAGCCAATTAGTTCCACGAGGTTCTTGGTGTGGACAAACACATCATCGTCCCCTTTGAAGACGAAGGGAACCCCACTGCAGTAGATGTTGAACCACTTCAAAAAGTTCACCTCCTTTAAAGTGAGATTGAAGAAGGTGTCCATGAAGTCCCACTGCAAGATGTCACCGTAAGTTCGGTCTTCATATTGGACCAGGGCTTGTAAATTTCGCGCGTCTTTGCCTGTGGCCGGAGTTCCTAAAAGAAACAGCGTTTTAATTTTCAAGCCCTGGATTTCTTTCTCCGTTCCCCAGGTCTGTCGCACGGCCTCTCGTCGGTCATGTTCTTCAATAACCGATTTGACCACGACAAGAACATCCACGTCACCGCTACACTTCTCGGGGTGATTCAGCAACATTGGGAAGTATCTGCAATGTCTGTGTAGGACAAATTCGCGGAACCTTGGGTTCAAACGACGAAACCAGGCTTGAGTCTTTATCGTGGAATTTTCACTACATTTGATTCTAGCCACGTCCCATTGTTTTGGCATGGGTTTTCCCACCTTCGCCAAGTCATTCCCGCGTGATTGATTTGCATTTTCAACGGCCTTTATGCTTTTTCTTTTGAATGACGAACATTCGGATCCACACCATTTGTTTTTCACGTTGACACCTTTAATATTCGGGTTCACTGTTATTAATTTCTGAAGCATCAGTAAAGTGGCAAAAATAAAAGTAAGGCTCACCGCAGCTCTAAAATTCTTTTTCTTTCTAAAAAAGAATTCCATTACGCACGCGCTCCTCGGAGAACAGTCTGTTCGGGTGACCAGGGGATTTGTCATGATAAGATAGTCATGTCACCGGTAATCAATTTCCGTGAATTTGTGTTAAAAAAGTGTTTTAAAAATATGGAAAAAAAAATCAGTGAATAGTCCATAAAAAAGGCATTTTGATTAAGCTGGAAAGGCAGTCAGCTCCACTTCTCTCCTGTCAGACTGTTCTTGTCTGTTGTCCCCTTCGCATATTGTGGTAACAGGTCCTCCTCATTTCAAGTTCCATCGTTGAACTGCTGAAAATGGGAGGCAGTCATCCTGTAAAACAATCGTCCGTCTGCCCTCCTGTCCTCAACCTTCACGAGTCACGACACCTACCTGCTACTACAGGCTCTCTGGTTACACACGACAGCTGTGCAAGCGTAGAAAATGAGCCCCGACGAAGAATTCGAGCGAGGACTATTTACGTATTCAGTCTATGTAAATATTGGAGTTAAAGTAAAGTAAGTTTTTTTTTAAAGGTTTTTAACCCCGTTTTCACATCCATCCCACAAGTACATTGGAAGATGCTTGAAGTTATCTTACCAAGCAGTTTATTAGGACTAAACTTACTGAAATTATTTTAGTATTTAGCTCCCCCGTGTGGTTCAAAGCGATAGAGCCAAGGTATTTTTGTCAGCATTTGAAATAAATAGATAGCCTTTACCTCATGTTAGTGTATTTACATTAGTTATATATTATTTCAGAATTATAAAATCCACAAACATGTCTTAAGAGCAATTTTCTTCTATTAAAAGTGATACAATTTAGTATTTAATCTTTGTCCTAAAATCCTTGCTACTGCTCCCTTCAGCTTAAAGGGATAGTTCACCGAAAAAAATTAAATTGCCCCATGATTTACTTACCCTCAAGCCATTATAGGTGTATATGACTTTCTTCTTTCAGAGGAATACAATCAGAGATATATTAAAAAATACCTGGCTCTTCCAAGCTTTATATGGAGGACGAGATTTTAAAGCCCATAAGCAGGCCCGGATTGGCTAATCGGGAGCACCGGGAGAATTCCCGGTGGGCCGGTCTGTTTTATTGGCCAGGAGGGCCGGTGTTGTCATGGCACTGGGTTGAATCCTTTACATAGGCTCCAGTCACAGCTTTAATATTTTTCAGAGTGTATAATGAACGTTGTGAAATAATTGCCTAATATTAACTCTAATTTGGTGCTGAAATGATTTGCATATCGCGAGGATAACCGACCTCATAATCTGAGCTGCTTCAGTATTAAAACACCGCTCGTCGGCAATGGCAAAATGTTTGAGATGACCGATCAAAGCAAGCGGGATTTATGTTCACAGAAGCGCGAGCCGCGCCCGCGCGCGAATCCCAACGCGACGTTTTACGAGATAAGATGCAAGTGGCTAAACTACGTAAACAGCTGTTTTACGACAGAAGTTTTAAACGACCGAAAGAAATAATCAGTTTGTAAAGACTGTATCAATCAAAACTCAGCTTCAGGAAGGGGAGATTTACAGGTAGCCTTAAGATAAGAAAAGAAGAATGAGAGAAGATGGAGATGAGAAATGAGAGCAGAGGAATAGCCTATTGCATACTGTGCCCAGATTGAGAATAACTTTATTACAATAGATTCCTATTTAACACAGACATACATATGTTCTTTGCCAATGATGATCATCAGTGTAAAAATAAGCTCAATTTAACAACGCAAGCACCTATATAATATTTTGCCATTGTTATTGTATACATGTGTATACCTCGAATGTGTTTATATTTCCCCAGTATCAGCACTGGGACTTTTCATTGTTTGTATTACTTCACTTGTCTGGGTGGACATATGCCCCCGAACCCCCAAGATCACTTTTCGGACCTCTTTATAAAACCCTGTATACGGCTATTGCACTGAATAGAAATTTATATATTTTTAAAATACAATGAATAACAAGGCTGTACAGAACACTGCACTATTGCAGACTTATATGCTGAGGTTTCAATAACATTATTTTAATATAGTCAGACGGGAACTAAAGTGGGCCGGTCTAAGGCATGAAACTCCAGGGTTGAAAATGAGTCCCACTCCGGCCCTGCCCATAAGTGCATCCATCCATCATAAAAGTATTTCACACGGACCACAGCTCTAAGGGTTAATAATGGCCTTCTGAAGTGGTGCGTTTGTGTAAGAAAAATATAAATGTAAAACATATACTAATTCCGACAGACGGGCGTACGCATCAATTTACACGAAAGAGCAACCCCTGACTTGACGCATTATTGACGAACGCTGAAGCGCAGACTCAGAGGATAGAGCAAAACAAAACACCAGTCACGAATTAGAAGGAAATGTCATAAGATTTTAAGTTTGTTTTCTAGCCCTATTTGTTTGAACCGCGAGAGGCGTCAAAGCTATCCTATGTACATTGCATCAGGGGTTACTCTTTAGGCGTAAGTCAACTTGCATCTGCCGGAAGCTAGTTATTTTAGTTTTTAAAGTTTTAAAGTTTTAAGTTTTAAATATAGATATTTTTCTTAAAAAACCCATTGCTTTGCTCCAGAAGGCCTTTATTAATCCCCTGGAGCTGTATGGATTACTTTTATGATGGATGAATGAACTTTTCAGCAGGGTTCCAGCCACATATAGCTTCATGCTTTTGAATCCTGTTAATATAAAACAAATACACACACGGCATGCAGTCTTTATAGTTGCTAAAACTCAGGGCAGGGGTTGATATTAGGCTACCTACAAAATTTTACCACTCCTTTTTTCTTCCGAATAGGCATATATATGGAAGCAAATAAGAGACATAACTATTTGAAATTTAACAGCCACTGACTACTTAGTTTTGAAATATTTTATTTTGAAAAACATTTATCTGAATTGATTTGCTCTGAATTCACCCCTTTGAAATTATTCTACTTTGGAAACCGTGTATCTGAATTTATTTGTTTCGAATTTATCTCTGGCATTTAAATAGGCCTATGAAAATTCTTGATTTCCATTTTAAAAACCTGAATTTTCGATTAATATTTTTCAATGCTCACAAATTCAGATACAAAAAAAATCAACTTACAGAATTTCAGATAAAATAGATTCAGGTTGATCAAATTTGATTGCTCAAATTCAGATCTCAAATTCGACTTGAAACAAATAAATTCAGATACATGGTTTCCAAAGTAAAATAATTTCAAAGGGGTGAATTCAGAGCAAATAAATTCAGATAAATGTTTTTCAAAATAAAATATTTCAAAACTAAGTATTCAGTGGCTGTTAAATTTCAAATAGTTATGTCTCTTATTTGCTTCCATACATATATAGCCTAATATATATATATATATATATATATATATATATATATATATAAATATATATATATATAAATATATATAAATATACTTAACATTCTCATTTACCAGTGAATTCTCCATGTGAGATCAGTTAGGCCTAAATGTTGAAGCTTGTAAATAGTGATGTCCACTATGATGTCAGGCAGCAGGCATATTAAACAATTTTCAGAATGACAACCTTTGAGGAAATTATTGAATGACTGCCACAAAGCCTAATAGCTACACTACAGTGTCAAATATTGTAATACAAACTGTGCAATAATTCTTTAACGGATGTGTCATCAGTAGAGGCTGGTCCTAATATCATATATTCACGTCATATTAAGTCACAATCACAATACAGTGTATGACTCATTCGACATATTTCTACGATGATTTAATTTGCCAATTAATCGCCATCCCATGTAGCCTACTTTTAATCGCTTTCACTAGGCCTATAACGGCAAACTAAACTTCAGTATTCTGTACAAAATACTACGCAGCTAATTGATGGATATTAGCCGCAGCCTCAGAAAAGCCTGTAATAAAATTGTCAACACCCATCTCTTGATTCTGTGTAGCGTAGATTATTGGATGTGGGCGGGGCTTCAGCGGTCACCGGAGATAAACACTCGCAGGTCTCCAGTCCACATCAGTTTTGGACGCTTAAACTTTCAATGAGGGCAAAGCAGGTAAGATAACATAATTTAGAACTTTTTTTTAGCAGTTTTTTTCTGTAGTAAGAACGTGTACAATCAGTTTCGATTTACAATGTCAGCTTTTAGTGTGAAATGTAATTTACTAAAATAACGTTCACAGTTTTGGCGCGCAGACTAAGGTGGAGCACGCGCTTTGCATTTTAGTATGATAATCAAGTTGTTTTTTATGGGTGGCTTTTTTTTTGTTAAAAGCAAGTTTATCTGTGAGCCATTCCCACCACTAATAGTTTGAGTCACCAATGAGTCGAATCTTTTGAATCAGTTCAGTAGAAAGATCCGTTTACGGATTAATCCAGTGACCCATCGTTGGGAGTGAACGAAAAATATGTGTTCACTCAAATGTTAGTTCAAACGAAACGCTAACGTTAGTTATTTCGTTAGTGACGGCGAGGCGGATGCTCTATTGAAGTCCTTGTTATTGTTTTGTTTCAGACTGTCGTTGGGAGTCACAGACCGCGAGTGTGCGGTGCTGTCTCTTTAAACCCGCCCGGTGTGAAAAGTTCAGTCAAGGTCAGTGTCAGTGTCTACCCAACCATCTCCTCCTCGGAGTTTCCGTCTGTCGGCTACAGTAAAGCGCTATATTATGTAACACGCTTTCTCACGATGTCTCAACCACGTCTAAAACCGGGCTAACACTGTATTAATTTAACATAGGTTTACTACTGGTCTTTTATTCGCAGAGGGCGGTGAGGAGGAGAGTTCTGCGCGGTTTGGTGCAGAGATCAGCGTCTGTTATCGCGAGCGCAGCGCGGCAGATGGCTGGCGACGGCAGCGAGGCCAAACGTCTCCCAAAGAGACCGTTTCACGGCGAAGTAGAGGAGAACTCTAGCGCGAACATTGATCAAACCGTCAAGATTCAGTCCGGGAAAAAGACTCCGGGTGAACGGCGCGGTAAAGAGAACTCTGCCGTCAAGTGTACGGGTCTGACAAGCGGCTCTGCAGAGGTAAAGATGGACCAGACCGTTCACAGTCCCCAGACGCGAGAGGACCCGAGCATTTTCTTTGACGAGGACAGCAATCACATTTTCCCAGTGGAGCAGTTCTTTGGGAACCTGGATGTTGTTCAGGTAAGCTAACGTTAAACCGATTCAGAACGTTTTATTATGATTGGGAATCAGCAGAAATGCAGATAAATAGCGCTGTTTTTAAACAGAATTTAAATTCGCCTCAAACATCCGTGGCCAGCATTTACGTTTGATGGGTCTAAAAGAGTTCATGTTTTACAAATATAAAGTCAAGTAAAAACCGTCTTGATTTAATGTGAACAATTTTACGTGGCTGGTGAAAATTGTCACGTGACTAGAGTTCGACGTCTGTGTAGAAGCTTTGTAAAAGGAAGCGTGTACCCAGCTAGAATTTTTTTGTTCTAAAAATGTTTTGAGAACATTACCATTCAGTGTTCTAATAATGTTTTCAGCGGGTAGTTTTATTTTGGTTCCCAGAATGTTCTCCTAAAAGTTCTAATAACATTCTTTAAAAACATTCTAAATATGTTTAATGCTAACATTGTTAGAACATTATTCCCTAATGTTCTTATAACATTTTCAGCGGGTAGTTTTCTTTTTGTTCCCAGAATGTTCTCCTAAAAGATGGCATAACATTCTCTAAGAACACTCTGAAAATGTTTTGGATGACCTTCTATAAAGGTTTAATCCTAACATTTTTAGAACATTATCCCCTAACATTCTTATAAAGTTTTTAGCGGTAAGTTTTATTTTTGTTCCCAAAATGTTCTATTAAACATACAAAAAAATGCTTAGCTATAACATTGTTAAAACATACAATTTTATTAATCTCAAAACTAAAACATCAAAATCTAACAGGTTTATAAATGGCATCCACATAAATTATTAGAAGTTCTGCGTACAGTAAATGCCCAACACTACATGAAGAACTCAGTAAAGTCACTCATGCGTCTTGACTGCTGTGTTTGCTCAGAGCTCTCATCATCAGCCTTTGCTTGTCTTGGTTCTTGCAGAAGAGTAATCAAGTCATCTGTATTAATAGTGTTCTACTGTTCTTCTCTTCTAGTTGTCCAGTTGCTCGCCCAGTTAGCAGCATTGAGCTCTGTTCTCTGTGTGCATGGTAGAGTTTTTCCTCATAGCCTAAAAAAGAAGATCATGCAAAAGTGTAAACAGAAAGAATACACATACATTAAGATCACAAGCAATGTTGACATTGAAAACGTTCAAAATTAGCCAGCCTAATTAGAAACCAGAAATTAAAGACTAATTTATTGAAAGTATAAATATGATACCTTATGAGTATCTTTTTTTGTTTCTGTAATTTAAAACATACTTAATCCATTATATTCATGTTAATAACACAACTAGAGGCTAAATTATGTGAACAAACTTTGCTGTTGTCTTGAGAAGCCTGAAGCTGAAGCAGGACTGGAACTCAGGTCGCCGTGAGCACAGCTCCAGCACGTCACAGCGCTCGCTGCCCACGAGGCTGGTGCTCTCACATAATAGCAGTTATAGTGTATGGATCGGTACATTTCTAACAGATTTCTGCTTGTTTTAAATCAGATACCGATAAAGTAGCACTACATTTGAATGCATTGGCGATAGAACAATTTCTAGAGTGAATTAATCATACCTGTAAGTGCAGTGTCTCTTTGCTATTAATGAAGCTGTAAGTTTTAGTTACTTCAAAAGCAGAAATAAATATATGCTAAGCTAGTTATTTTAAAGCTAGTTATTTTAGTCAAAGTTTTAAATATGGATATTTTTCTTACACAAATGCATCGCTTCGCTTCAAAAGGCCTTTATAACCCCGCCAGAGTCGTGTGGAGCACTTTTATCATGGATGGATGCGCTTTTATAGATGGCCATTCACTGCCATTATAAAGCTCAGAAGAGCCAGGACGTTTTTTTGTATTCGTCTGAAAGAAGAATGTCATGTACACCAAGGATGACTTGAGGGTGCGTAAATCATGGGCTAATTCTCATTTTTGGATGTCTTTTGGATGAGATCCTTTATGGTCTGTGTTAGGTGCTTTTGGCACTAAAGCTCTAGGAGTTAACAGTTGAACATTTATGTCTCAGAAATCATAATAATAATAATAATTAGTTTAAATAGGTTAACAATATGTTGGCTTTCTTAAACCAACAAAACCATTTTCTAACATTTGAACAAGATTACTATAATCTGTAGCCTACTATAATATAAAAGTAATTCTATGAAGATTTACAACAAAAGTTACAAAACCACTTACCAGTTAAGGCTCTTTAGCTCCCATATCCATTCACCTCTGCAGGTTTGTTTGTTTCAATAGTTGCCAGATTGTGTCCTTTACATGGACCATCAGCAGAGTAATTACCTGAAATATTTTAAAAAATGGTATGTCAAAACACAACGATATTACAAGCACATATATTTGCTAGAAACACAAATGACTGAAAATTGTTTTAGACTTAATGCTCTTTCCAACTTTTCCATTACCTCTTTATGAATTACTGAAATATTATTAACTTTTACTTTCAAAAGACATAAGATTAAGATTAACACTTAAGTAGTAAAAATACAGTATTCGTATGCATAGAACACAATACCGGTATTGTAGTAGTACCTTTGTTGTAAATGGAGACTTTATTGTGTCATCGGTGTTATAATCATCCTGAAACAGGCAGTTTGGAGTCTGCATTAAAACAAATCTAGCTGTTATTCAAAAGATACACTCAGATTTATTGCGACTGTCATACAAGTCTAAGAAAGTAAGATCTAATACTGAAAGACATTGATATATCAAGGATATGAGAAAGCTATGTAAACTGAAAAAAAAAAAAAATGCACACAAAAAAACTTACAGTTGTGAAAGAGTTCAGTTCCGTTGACCAGGAGTTCTGTTGTTTTGGGCCAATGTGTCAAATAGCCAATTTAGACAACGGACATTTTGCGCCGCTTTCTTAAACGTTACTTTATTCGCGCTGTTTGTCGATTTCAAATGTTCTTACGTCATGGGAAAATCACGCTGTGATTGGTGGTTTTAAACGTCGATCTACAGTGGCCTCCAATCAGCTTCTCGTCTCTTGTAAACACATTTCGCGCAACAGTTCGGAGTAATCCTCAAAACTCTTTATGAATACTGTTTTGATAATGTTCCTCTTTTATTATGGAAAATCATGCCAATATTTTATAGGTTAAAATAATTATACACTGTTACCTAAACAGCTTCCCTAAAATATCCTTACAATTTTATGAGCTTTTGTTAACACATTATGAGATTTTGTCATCTCAGGCCAATAATGTCCTCAAAACATTTGATGTTGCTTTGATAATGTTCCTCCTTTGTTATTGTGCCAATGATTTATAAAAGGTAACAACATCCCTAAAAAATCCTCAAAATGTTTCATGCAAAATGTTCTACTTTTGTTAAAAAGTCAATTGAAAGGAATATTTTATTAAAAACATTTTATCTCAGGACTAAATAATATCCTCAAAACATTTTACGAACGTTGATTTGATAATGTTCCTCCTCTGTTATTATGGAACGTTGTGTCAATGTTTTATAAAATATCATTCTACAAACTGTTACCTCAACAACATCCTCAAAATGTTAAATTTAAAACGTTCTAGTTTTGTTAACACGTCACATTACAAGAACGTTTTATAAAAAACACAGTCATCTCAGGCCTCAATGATATCCTCATAACATTTTGCGAACGTTGACATGATAATGTTCTTCCTCTGTTATTATGGAACATTGCGCTAATGTTTTATTGATAACATTGTATAATCTGTTATCTCAACAACATTCCAAAAACATCCTCAATGTTACAGTTAAAACGTTATATCTTAGTTTACATTTAACCTTATAGGAACATTATTTGAAGTGAGAAAACATCCTTAAAACATTATTTAAACATTACATTCAAATGTTTTCTTTAAAACATTAACCAAACTTGTAGGGAATGTTAGCCAAAGTTCTGAGAACGTTCCCTGCTAGCTGGGTAGTACAACGAAACGGTAGATATAATATAACCAAGTGTGTTCACATTTCTAATTATTAATGTATAGGTGCTTTGTCTGATATAAATCATGGTCAAAATACAATACATGTGAATATTAAAGGAGAAAAAAACAAAGGGAAAATAAGTATAAAGTTGTAAAAAGTCTGACTATGTATGTCTGTCTCTCCATTTGTCTAACTTATTACTTCCCTCTCCCCAACAATTGCCAGATAGTAAAATTTTATATAAAAAAAAAAACAAACAAAAAACTATTATACAATATTTTATAGTTTTCAAGTACATGTGCTGACTTAACTGAGAAAAGATTGGAATTAAATGGGTTAAATATCAGTTGAGGAGGGCCCGTGCAGGATGTGAACTTTAATTTCCCTTTGCCCCAGTAACATAACTCTGGTCTAAGTTAAGCTTCCCAGATAAATAACATGCAGCCAGATGGCTTTGTTTGCACACAGTAATCCTGAAATATTGAGGTTAATACAACACCATGTAGGATTATTGGAGTGAGGGTCTGTGAATTCTCAATTGGGTGTCAAAACACATCAGTTGTCGGGTTGATTTCATAATGCATACACTCAATAGCCAGCTGTCATTAATACAATTTTAATGTCTTAATATGGCTTTGTTTTAAAACATTCTGACCTGATTTTTTTCAGGATTACCCACGCAGAACCCCAGGAAGCAAGAGAATGAGTCGGAGAGAGTACAGGAGCATGCATTACTATGCCAAAGAGGACAGTGAAGATGAGCATCTATGAGCACACGATCCCTATCCCTCTGAAACTGTATCAAACTGTCTGCCACAGTTTTTTTTCCTGAAGCCTGCAGGAGTTCGACTGACCTGGGAGGAGTTTTACAGTATGCTGGTAAAATGGACTTGATTGTTTTAAAGCAAGCTATTTTATTCCAAGATCCTTCTCAATTATAATGTTTGAGCTACACTGAGATGCACTGCATTGATTTATCAGTAATGTTTTCTTACAAAATTTGAATGAGGTATGTTATCAATGGCAAAAATGTTAGTACATCCGTAATTATAAACGTCAGACAATTATGTGTGCTGCATTAATGGAATGTACAGTAAGAGTTTTGTGCTAGACTTAAGACTAAAACCATCATGTGATTGGGGCTTGTGCTGAAAGAAAGCTATATAATATATGGAAAAGTCTCTTGACACAGTGTACCATATGGTTGATCTGGCAGCGCTGACCAGCACACTGGGTTTTCTACCACTAGTCCTTACTAAGCTTTAAAAAATCAACAAACATAATGTTATCAGAGTCAAGTGCCTCAAGTTTGCTATTCAGACTTTGAAACATTCTGAATTTGGCACTTTTAAACATTCTCTGTTGAGAATGAATAGGTTTGTTTTGGAAAAAAAACTCTTTATATTTCAGATATGGTGCTGTATAATTGAAAATTAAAGCATGTTATTATTTTTTTTGACATTATGTTTTTTGATATGCTAATGATGTAAAGTTTTTTTTTATTGAATAGTATCTCAAATTAAGAGGGTTTTATTATAAGATATGAAAAGTTGTAATTTTTAACCAATCAAGCTCTTTTTCGCATGTTGCTCCACTAGGAATTTGTCTGTATATGAAGATATTTGTATCTTATTTGACTGGATTTGCACTAACTTCACTAGTAGCTCAAAGATGTAACATTTAATATGTAGTTTATTTGCTACTATGTACAAATAGTCTGAGGTAAAAATTGTGATTTGAAGTTTATATTTTTCTATTGAAGTGAAAAATCAAGTGCTAATTTTTGTTACCAAATGCCTTGTATGTACATGACATGTCATTATCAAATCTTCAGTGTATTATCATACGAAAGTACAATACTCCGTCCAGGGAAAATAAACCTCATGACTGACTTTGGAAAAATGACTTTTGATATGCGTGTGCAATCGTATTATTTTTTTATTTCTTCATATTTAATGTTTAGTTTACTAAAATATAAAGTTTTTTTTTTTTTTTTTTTTTTTTCAGGTAAGGCTTATGTATTCTGTACCATAAATGAGACCATTGTTTGTTAATGAAAGGACTACAAACATTTGCTGTACAAGACATCCTGTCATGTTTCCAATATCTGATGATACAAGATTTTGATGATAAATCACTGGCTTCTGGCAGGAACAGGAAAGAAAGATGAACCAAAGACTCTTTTCAAAGACTTTGCTATTTAAATAAACCAGTAAAAATGCAAATGTACAAATATAAAATCAGTCACTTTTATAAAACCCCGAAGAAGTCCATTTACATTTAAACAGATGTTGCTTTGGTACAAATATTTGTATGGAACTAAAAGTTGTTACAATTAGAAATGCTCATACCTGAGCATTAATATGATAAATGGCTCCGAGAAGCTCACACTATATGCTGCATTTTTCATACGAGGATTATGGATGTCCTTTCATTTCACAGTCCTCCTGACCCGCTTGTAGATTTTTCGGGAGTCACAGCTGAGCTCATGGGCCCCTTTCTTATGGCAGACAATGTGAACCAGCTTGAGATTCTCTCTTGTGAAGAACAGTTTGTAGAAATAATCCACGTTTATATCTCCGCTCTTACTACCCTTCAGTGCTTCAGCGAGTGCAGGGATCACAGTCCTCTTCTTTTCTATCCTGAAACATACATCAGCTTTTCTCATTTAAAGGGATACTCCACTTTTTTTGGAAATAGGCTAATTTTACAACTCTATTATTACAACTCAACTCAATTTTAAAAGTATT
Organism: Tiaroga cobitis; assembly: GCA_030578255.1. Taxonomy (NCBI): domain Eukaryota; kingdom Metazoa; phylum Chordata; class Actinopteri; order Cypriniformes; family Leuciscidae; genus Tiaroga; species Tiaroga cobitis. Next base: position 44,151,945 of record CM060598.1, on the reverse strand, counting down.
ATTATTATTTTCAATCTTACCTACACCAACTTTTAAATGGTTGTGTATCACAGTAAATATTTCACAATATTACTATTTTACTGTATTTTTGTTCAAATAAATGCAGTCTTGGTGAACATAAGAGACTTGAATCTTAATGGTCTCTACTGATATATATTTTAATTTCAGTATTTAGGTCCTCTGGTAAAGCTAATTTAAGAATGAATTATTCTGAAATCCAGTTAAAGGGATACTCCACTTTTTTTTGGAAATAGGCTCATTTTACAACTCCCCCAGAGTTAAACTGTTGAGTTTTACCGTTTTTGAATCCATTCAGCCGATCTCCGGTTCTGGCGGTACCACTTTTAGCATAGCTTAGCATACATCATTGAAGTGGAAAAGACCATTAGCATTTCTCAAAAAAAAAATGACCAAAGAGTTTCGATATTTTTCCTATTTAAAACTTGACTCTTCTGTAGTTACATCGTGCACTAAGACTGACGGAAAATGTAAAGTTGCGACTTTGAGTCTGATATGGCTAGGAACCAGTGATGCGCGGGTTGATCCAAAATGAGCGGGTGCCTGCGGTCACCCGCGGTTACCCGCAGTTACGAGTCATCCAAAAATATTTTTAATGATATTCGGGTAGCGGTCGGTCGGGTCGTTTGAAAAAATATGCAAATTAAACCTTTGTATTTATATAGTAGCCTACTAGACACAATTTTCTATGAAATATATAGGCCTACACTTTATTGGCTGAATAACTGGCACGAAGATGACACACAAGCTCAGTCAACAGTTCTCGGTTCTGTACTGGTGATCCGAGAACCACTGTACCTGTGCGTTCCGTAGTACGCGGATGCGCAGTATCAGCTGCTCGTGCTCATCACTTCTCTCAGCAGTGGCACCAACATGTCTCAGTTCAGTGAACTGTTTCTGGAGTAAAATATACTTCGGGATATTGGTTTATTTCGATTCGGAGGGACTGTCAGGCATGTCTGAAAGTGAGTAACTTTAGTAACTTGTGGATCAGCACTGACGCAAGACGCGAACTGTTTCGAACGATTCAGTTCGATTTAGTGTACTGGTTCGACCGGTTCACTAAAAAGAACCGGTTCAAAAGAACGATTCGTTCACGAACCGGCCATGTCTATGATCACTAGTCTGCAGAGAGATGGAGGCGGCAAGAGAAAAGGTGAAGACTGGGGAGTGGAAGATCCGAAATAATGAAAGATTATGACCAAAATGCTGGCTTTGTTATGTGTAGGCCTACGTCTTCTTGCGATGCTGTGTTGTTACACGTCTATGGCCCAATGACGCTACGATGAGCATTTACTACTTTTAAAAAATGCGGTCAGGAAGCGGGTCGGGTACAATATTTTCATACTTTTTTTTGCGGTCCGAGTTGCGGGCGGGTTAGTTGAAAACGTCGGCCGGGTGCGGGTTCTTTATACATTGACCCGCGCATCACTGCTAGGAACTATACTCTCATTCCTGCGTTATAATCAAGAAACTTTACTGCCGTACCATGAGTGCAGCAGGCGCAGGCACTTAGTCCCGGTCACGTTGGAAGTTACCGAGCTGGGGACTATTTTCAGGCGCTGCGTCATATCATTACGCCTGCTGCACTCATGGTACGGCAGTAAAGTTTCTTGATTATTACTAGTAGTGGGAAGTTCGGATCATTTTACTGACTCGGATCTTTGAGTCTCGTTCAGCAAAATGAACGAATCTTTTTTCGAGTCATTTCGTTCATTTCAGCATAATATAATTAAAATGGCATGTTATATCCCAACACATCTAGTACTTATGAAAATGTTGATTAAATTTGTAAAAAATAATAAAAATAAACTATAGGGTAATGCAGCCAAAGCCAAATTATAATAAACCGAAATTTGTATTAATTGATTAGTTGTTGGGTCTTAAGTTCAGGCTATTGCAGTCTGATTCTGTTAGTTCACCTCACCTCCTGATCCGAGACGTTCTTTCCTTTGCAACTTTATATTTATCAGGTTTGTTCTCCTCCTTTCGTGTCTCGAGACGTTGTCGACTCGTCAGTGTCTGACTCTGATCTGTGCTGTCTGCTGGGCCGTGCCGTGTGTGATACAGCAGGGCCGGAAAGAGTAATGATTAGTTAATCTTTCGAGTTCGGGTTTGGCCGGGTCCGAGTCTCTCGTTCTTCCTGTCAGTCCCATAGAGACTATGCTGTCAGTACCGGAAAGAGAAATGATTAGTTCATTTTCTTCGAGTCTTCGGGTTTGAGTCTTTCGTTCTTTTGTCACGTGACGGCTAGTATTTCGCATCAAATACAACATTAGATTCGTATTATTGACTGCGTCTGAATTGTATATTGTTTTATATTTAGGAATTAAAATACAAAATATGTGAAATAAACATTATCTGAAAAATAAAAGTTCCATCTTATTATTGTCCCAGTTCGTCTCTTTTCTAAATGTTTCTTGTGCATCTGTGGTGTGTTTTATTATATATTATACATTAATTAACTACTATTATATTATACATTAACTATGTGCTTGTTTGTAAAAAGGTTGTGAATTAGTGACAAGTCACGAGACAAAAGAACGAAGGACTCAAACCCGAAGACTCAGAAAATGAACTAATCATTACTCTTTCCGGTACAGACAGCATAGTCTCTATGGGACTGACAGGAAAAACGAAAGACTCGGACCCGGCCGAACCCGAACTCGAGACTCGAAATATGAACTAATCATTTCTCTTTCCGGTACTGACAGCATGGGACTGACAGGAAGAACGAAAGACTCGGACCCGTCCCGAACCCGAAGACTCGAGAGAGATGAACTAATCATTTCCAGTACAGATTCAGATTCAGAAACCATATGTTGCGCAATGCGCATGCGCGGTCAACACAAAATGAACGAATCACTCTCTGAGACAACTCGGTAGTCCCGAGTCATATTAAAGATTCGTTCAAAATGAACGAATCGTTCATGAACGACACATCACTAATTATTACGCAGGAATGAAAGTGTAGTTCCTAGCCATATCAGCCTCAAAGTCGCAACTTTACATTTTCCGTCAGTCTTAGTGCACGATGTAACTACAGAAGAGTCAAGTTTTAAATAGGAAAAATATCGAAACTCTTTGGTCATTTTTTTTTTGAGAAATGCTAATGGTCTTGTCCACTTCAATGATGTATGCTAAGCAATGCTAAAAGTGGTACCGCCAGAACCGGAGATCGGCTGAATGGATTCAAAAACGGTAAAACTCAACAGTTTAACTCTGGGGGAGTTGTAAAATGAGCCTATTTCCAAAAAAAAGTGGAGTATCCCTTTAACTGGATTTCAGAATAATTCATTCTTAAAGGAGTCATAATGTAGTATTAACTTTGATACCCACGCTCTATTATAGTCATTTCATGCCCTTCTAAAAAAGAAAAATTGGAAAAAAATAAACACAGAGCTCGTTTGACCCTTATTTCTGAATGCATTATTGTCTCGCGAGATCTGATGCGAGGTTTTGGCTGTCGTGGACGGTCATTTTAATAATGCAAATGAGGGGCGCGTTGATTGGTGGCAGGAAGGAGGGGGCTTGACACCGCAGGTAACTTCAGCATATCATTCCAAATAGAGATCATGGCCGCAACCTACAGGATTCAACCGTATATGTTTGAGCCAGACTCTGAACCAGAGCTGGAAAGGGAAGATGAACAACAGTCAATGGAAGGACGTCTACATCAACATGTCTCTGAATGGTAAAGATAATTTTTTTGACTGAGACATACATTAACATCAGTAACGAGCTAAAACGTTTTTTTGCTATTTTCTCCCACATAAGTTTAGCTTTAATTTAATGTAGATTATATTAACGGAGATGTAGTCTACTTTATTTCCAGTTTACAGTGGTTATAGAGATTAACGTTTGCTATAATGTCTTTTTTGACGTTGTGTTTTTTTAGATATTTAATAATTTTCATCTACAGACATGTAACGTTATGTTTTTCTTTATGTTTATTATTTCTTGACTGTTTTTTAAATTGATCTATCTTTATCTATTATATAAAAAAGTGGAAAGATGTGGCTAGCATTCGTAGAGTCCATTCCCCATGTTTACATCACATACATTAACCGCATTAGTAGTTAGCTGCTGTTTGTTACACAAAATATAGTAATAAAAACACAGTTTTACCGTTTCAAATTCAGGCAAGTCCCTGATTGTTGGAATGGCACCTTTTTCCAAACGTAGCTTCGATGCCAACTTCGCCTGATATTGGCCCAAATTTGTAAAATATTCTTTTGTGAAATGTTTAGCGCAGACACCTAACGTTGAGCAAGTTGAGATGGTTGTTGGAACAGAGTCATTAAAAATAAATTTCATCCACTTGTCCCTTGTAGTTTGGTAAATTTTGGGTAAATAAAAAACATTAGAATGTGGATTATGACAGTCAACCACAGAGCAACTCACGTGTGCACTACGTTTCTGCATCTTTCTTGACTGAATATGATGGGGAGAGGGGCAGGGCGGGCCTCCTCTGCGGTGTCCATATATGGTATATCCGGCCCCGTCTTGACGTCAAGTCGGGGGAGAAATTGAAATCTCGTATTTGAGTGCGCGTGCACGTTGGCTAGTTTAAGAACCCTGGGGTAAACAAACGCTTCACTTTTGAATATCGGCATCCCGGCCAATGTATAATCGTTAGTCAATCATAACATACATTGATTCTCATGGAAAAGTGAAAATTGCACATTATGACTCCTTTAAATTACCTTTACCAGAGGACCTAAATACTGAAATTAAAATGTATATCAGTAGAGAACATTAAGATTCAAGTCTCTTATGTTCACCAAGACTGCATTTATTTGAACAAAAATACAGTAAAATAGTAATATTGTGAAATATTTACTGTGATACACAACCATTTAAAAGTTGGTGTAGGTAAGATTGAAAATAATAATAATACTTTTATTCAGCAAAGACGCATTCAATTGATCAAAAGTGACAGTAAAGACATTTATAATGTTACAAATGAGTTTTATTTCAAACAAATGTTCATTTCACTTTCTATTCATCAGAAAATCCTGAAAAAAATTACCAGCAGTCAATCTGAAGGATCATGTGATACTGAAGACCGGAGAAATGGACCGGAGAAAATTCAGCTTTACCACCAAATTAATAAATAACATTTTAAACTGAATAACAATAGATATTTTACAGTTATTTGAAACTAATAATATTTCACAATATTACTGTTTTCACAGTATTTTTTATCAAATAAATGCATCATTGTTGAGCATAAGAGACTTCTTTCAAAAACATTGAATAATCTTAATCATTCCAAACTTTTGACTGGCAGTGTGATTGTTTGTTATAAACATTTAAATTTAAGATACACTACTCACACGTGGTCCAGATTCCAGGTGCTGAAGAGGATTCTGCTCTCGCGGTTCCCATACGGGTTTATTGAGTGGAGAGATGTGCAGTTGTTCTCATCAAAGGCACCCTGTTAGAGTAAACATCTTTATAGTCTTATACAAATAGAAACTTCTGTACCACTGCAACAAAAGCAGGAATTTAAAATTTTAATGAAAGATCTTTTATATTATTAGGTTTCATTAGTTTCCTTCGATGGACTGAACTGAATGAGCCTCATTAGAAATGACTAAACTACAGCACCTGGCAGGAGAACCAGCCCTCTTCAGTGCAGAGCCTGAGGACGTCCTTCTCCGATCTGTCAAAATAGGTGCCGTTGTATCGTGCAGCCTTCAGTTTCTCTGCCAAGATCTCCACCACCTTTTTATACTCACTTTTTGTCTTGGCATTTGGAATAGTCTGCGTATATCCATCAACCTATGGACAGTGAAGAATATATCTCATTCAGAGTGATGGCAGGTCTTTTTTACTGCATGAAATAAATGATAAACTCCACTACATATAATATCTTCAACATTTCAAAAACTAACATTTAAAGCATAACTGAATGCAGTTTGTCACACCTCTTTCAAATATCCCCGGACTCTGTTCTCGCAGTTATACTTCATGTAAGCAGACTTGGTTTTAAACCGGCCATCAATACCTGATATATAGACATGATAAAAATGAGCCAATGCTCACAAATACAAAACATTTCAATACATTAAATATAATTCTGTGTAACCTGGACATGTTCTTTGTGAGTTATATCCAATAATATATCCTCATAATTGATTTGCCATATTAAAATAACACAGAATCAAGATACAATATACAAAAAGGCCAGGTTAAATTCAGGTCAAATGGAGTACCCCAAAACCGTCAAAACATTCATGATTAAAACAACAAAATGAAATTTTTTTTGCAAGAAATTAACTCGTTCTGTGTGAATAGCATAAACGTTACATCAGAAGAGTCAGTTACAGTAAAAGATTAAATGTCTACTTATTCTTTTCCCTCATTTACCTTCAAACCATTCATTATCTTCTTCTCTGCTCTCCACCTCTGAGTTGTCCCTCAGGTTCCTCAGGAGGTCTCCCAGTATTCTGCGCCGTTTGGGAGACTGTTCATCTGACAGAAGGTCTTTTGCTGCACTTATCAGAAGGTCTGTGTGTCTGTTAAATCCCAGGACTTGATTTATTTCATGAACAACTGTAGAGAATGAAAAGCCAAAGCAATAGGATTCGTGGCCTGTTTTATTGCAATATTATTTTCAAGCAATGTTTTCCAGTTACATTACAACTGCCAGTCAATGAAATAAACTCACGGCCATTCCAGCTCTGTCCCTCAGACAGGAGAACAAGTTCTGTGTTATCGGGAAGATTTTGAAAATATTCTTCGGTAACTACAGTTCCATCCTCGTACAAGCAAACCTGTATTCCGGAGCTGGATACCTGTGCATAAAATATGAACTATGAATGCTTGACTGCTGTATCCAAACGCATTGTACAGTGACACTCTCTCCTTAATAAACCACATGAAAACACATTTTACTATACCTTTAGTACATGACATCCTTTTTTAATCAGCTCCTTAAGGTTAACAGCCGCAATTCCGTATTTTTTTGACTGGTTGGCACTTCTGACCTTAACCAGCTTGGGTTTTGTTATTTTGTGCATGTTTTGTCTTCCGCAATGTAATGATAAAGTTTCTTTTTCGCCGTATGTCTGCATGGGCGATCAAAACAACGACATGACGCGCGCTGCCATCTTGTGGATACAAAAACAAATAACACGGACACCTTTGAACAACATAAATGGTTTAAAATAAAAAAACAGATTAGTATTTTGTTTTTTTTATTTTTTTATTTAATTCCGAAAACATGACAATTATAGAGCGGTTCGTTTTGCATTACAAAACCACTAGAATTAGCATTTTGGAGCCATGGGTTCATTTCCTCAGGATTTTCGCTTGGGGTTTTTAAAATTAATTTATGAGTAAAATAAATATAATGTCTTTTCCACATCATAATTTACAGACGGTCACATGTGAATCCTGAAGCCCAAGGACTAGCCTAGGCTACAACAGAGACTATTTATACTACAACTAGCAGGGGCGGTTCTAGGATTTGACCCGTATAGCAGCCTACAGCTAGCTACTTAATTGGAACCAAGTAAATACCAAAAACCTGTAGAGTAGTGATCTGGGTTCAAAAACCATAGAGGTTCAAAAATTCCGACACGCAAAGTGAAGCATTCATGTGACTGGAAAGAAAGTGAGGCTTCGTTTTTCGCTGATTACGTGTTTCTCTGAAAACAATGCGCTCCGGCACGGAGCTTCATGAGAAATTTCGCTCCGTACGATACGCGCTTTAAGCTTCACTGTCATATGTAACATAACTAGCGTAAGCAAGATTTAATAAAGCTGTCGCAATTGAAGATCGCTTTGCTCCCTGTTTTGTGGGTGGCGATGGACACATTTTTTAGTTGTGATTTGCTAAGGCTCATGGGGGATCCATCACACTCCTCTCCACCAATAAGCTGTTGTGTGGTGGTGGGCGTTCTGGCGCAATATGGCTGCCATGGCATCATCCAGGAGGATGCAGCACATTGGTGGTGGTTGAGGAGATTCCCCCTTCTATGTAAAGCGATTTGAGTGCCGAGAAAAGCGCTATATAAATGTAAAATGTAATGAATTATAATAATTATTAACAAGCATTACCCTACTGTTTGCTAAAAACTCAGGATACTAGGATTTTTTTAGGTCAGATTCTTGCCCTGCCAAAACATTTACTGGCCCTGCTTAAATAAATAAATGAAGTTATTGCTTTTGTTGTTTTTGACCTACAGTATGCAACCTAACATTTTAGATAGCAATAGCACAAATCTCGATTCTAACGAAGACGGCAAATTAATACTGGCCTAACTAACATTTGGTTCAAACATTAAAGGGTTGGTTCACCCAAAAATGAAAATTAAGTCATTAATTACTCACCCCCATGCTGTACCAACCCCGTAAGACCTTCGTTCGTCTTCGGAACACAAATGAAGATATTTATGATTAAATCTGAGAGGTGCATGACTGCTACATAGGCTCCCTAAGGGAATGACACCGGACGGCCCAGAAAGTCATTAAAGAAAATGTTTAAATATTCCATGTCACAACAGTGGCTCAACTATAAGTTTATCAAGCGACGAGAATACTTTTTGTGCGAAAAAACAAACAAAAATATCGACTTTATTCGACTATTCCTTTTCTTCCTTGTAGGCCTGAAACGAGACTTTGAGAGATTTCCACGACGCATGCGCGAGAATTGCGATCTCCTTCAACTACTTCAGTTAAGTTCTCGTGCATGCGCGTCGTGGAAATCTCTTGAAGTCTCGTTTCAGGCCTACAAGGAAGAAAATGAATAGTCGAATAAAGTTGTTATTTTTGTTCACACAAAAAATATTCTCGTCGCTTGATAAACTTATAGTTGAGCCACTGTTGTGACATGGAATATTTAAACATTTTCTTTAATGACTTTCTGGGCCGTCCGGTGTCATTCCCTTAGGGAGCCTATGGAGGAGTGATCAACCTCTCAGATTTAATCATAAATATCTTCATTTGTGTTCCGAAGACGAACGAAGGTCTTACGGGGTTGGTACAGCATGGGGGTGAGTAATTAATGACTTAATTTTCATTTTTGGGTGAACTAACCCTTTAAAGACAAGTAAACTGTCATTAATAAAATAAGAACAAATGAAAAAAATGCAAGCAATAGCACAAATAAATAGGCCTACACAAGAACAAAGATATGATACATGTTAAATAAAAGGTGTTTGTGAAACCGTATTAGCTGAAGTAAATTCAGATACCTATAGCTACTGAAGTTAGGCCTATTTAGTTAAGAGCAGTGCGTGATTCTCTCTCTCTATTTTGATGTTCGATTACATTTTTTGATTAACATTATATCCTCCTGAGACCCAGACATTTATTTTTCGTTTAGAGCATAAGAAACAAATGGTAAAAAAAACAAAACATTTTTGAATAATTTATTCATGTTATGCTATGTCATAGTGGACACCAGGGGCCTGTACCATGATTGAACAAACTCCGGGTTACATGAATAGCTTAGAGTTGACAAAACCAAACCAATCCAACCAGGCTTTGTTGGTACCATGATGCTGATCATCAACTTTGTCAATTAGGCTTTGATCCTGAGTTTAGGAGTTTAGGTGTGACATCAGTAGCGAACAGCCAATCGCATGCTGAGAACGAGTGAAACCGCGACTCATTTCTCGCGAGAAAAGCAGCACGAATCTCTTTTCTCTTCTGCAGAATATTACGAGATAAAAAAAAAATATTAGGAATTTAAACAAAATTACACAGCAAGAACAAAATAGCTGTCTATGAAAGAAGATAACTAAAAGTCTTGCTATATCAGTGCAAGTAAAAGTTGTGAATTTAGTTACAGTTGAGAATTGAACTTTTAAACTCACATGTAGTCATTTTATAGCTTAATCTATTGATTCTAAATTGTATTTATATTACCTTATATATTTATTCCTTTAAACTGTGCATAAAAATAATTGATAAACTAAAATTGTATGTGTGATCGATTAATAATTAGGCTACATAAATAATATCTAAATCATATAAAATTATTATTCTAAATAAGTGTTACTAAAAGCCAGAAGATTTTGTCTTTAAAAATCATTTGCTATGTAGTGACCTTTAATTTGGAGTGGAAACAGGTGGAGTGACTTTAGCGCATCAGACATCTGTCACTTTGCTCACAGCTGATTGGTCCAAGTTCGGTTTGAGATCTCTTACCTGGAACATAACCTGCCCAACTATGTTATGAAAGATATAACGGAATGAATTGATTTAAAGGGTTAGTTCACCCAAAAATGAAAATTAAGTCATTAATTACTCACCCCCATGCTGTACCAACCCCGTAAGACCTTCGTTCGTCTTCGGAACACAAATGAAGATATTTATGATTAAATGTGACAGCTGGATCACTCCTCCATAGGCTCCCTAAGGGATTGAAACCTGACGGCCCAGAAAGTCAATGAAGAAAATGTTTAAATATTCCATGTCACAACAGTGGCTCAACTATAAGTTTATCAAGCGACGAGAATACTTTTTGTGTGGAAATAAAACAAAAATAACGACTTTATTCGACTATTCCTTTTCTTCCTTGTAGGCCTGAAACGAGACTTCAAGAGATTTCCACGACGCGCATGCGCGAGAACTTAACTGAAGTAGTTGAAGGAGATCGCAATTCTCGTGCATGCGTCGTGGAAATCTCTTGAAGTCTCGTTTCAGGCCTACAAGGAAGAAAAGGAATAGTCGAATAAAGTCGTTATTTTTGTTTTATTTCCGCACAAAAAGTATTCTCGTCGCTTGATAAACTTATAGTTTATGTATCCAGCATGGGGGTGAGTAATTAATGACTTAATTTTCATTTTTGGGTGAACTAACCCTTTAACTTTTTTCACCATTTTAGTTTATGCAATATGTGGGTAAAATGGCCATAAATTAATATTCCCATTCAATGCAATGTATCTATACACTGTATATGCACATTAATGTGCTCTTGGAGCAACATTTAATGAAAAAACAAGTATAATAATTGGAGTAATAATTAGCAACATTTTAATTATAATATCTATTATTTCATAGAATATTGATGTATAATTAATTTCACTTGTTGTGTCTCACAAAATGCCCGATAAACATGATTTAAGTCCTGATGTCCTCTACAGTGGACATGTATGAAATCAATGCCCTGTTCTGTAACAGAAAGTAATTTTTTGATTTGAAACCCCATAACGTTTTCCTGAGATGTTGGTTTATACAATTTGAAAAGAAGTCCGATTTAAATTATAATTACAATATATTATCATATTTCCATAAGAGTGCTACATTTGATCACTAAATTAAAGCTGCAGTCCGGCGTTTTTCCTCTTTGTCGCCATCTCGAAATCTGCAATTGCAGTCATTCGCGGAATTATCAACTTTACGTCAGTTGTACTTCAACACGGCACAGCGTGGATGAACACAGTGTTTGAGGAGAGTGTGCAGCTGTCAGTCACCGCGCCGGTGTGGATACTGGCATTCACAATCACAGATTATTCTTTTTGGAAGTATGACCAACATAAGAATTTTCACCGGAAAATGTCATCTGAACAAGATAGTAAACATCCACTTTTGTTCTGGTTCTGATATTGCAGTAAATCGCGCTGATTAAATCTAACAATCGCTTATAAGTTATCATATCACGCAAAACCGTGCAAATTATACTTTGTTCTCAAATTGTTAATGTTAACAACATAAGCAAGCATTGCGTGACTACATGTCCTTTCGATATGTATTTTTTTCTGTAGCCACTCCGAAGTCCGAGTGCATTTTAAGTCTTTTGCATTTTACAATGGGTGAATCTCAGTTGTCACTGGTGATTGTCGTTTGAACCTTTCTTGATCCGCCATCAAATTGATAAGTTTAATTATATCAAGTGCTGTGAGAAAAGGCTATAAATCTCCACCTGCAAAATCCTCACACGCAATATAGCCTACTAGCCGAGACTCTTCTTTATGTGTACAGATGTGACGTAATGATGCAAAGACATGCTCGAATCTCCCGCGGAAATCCACCAGTACCACTGGAATTAAAAACATTATTACAAGCTTACCGCTTTGAATCGGGCTAAGGCAAGCAGATAGTTTTGAACACTGGCTGGTTATGCATTTTCTCAAATATGTATTTTGGATCATTTTCAACCCAAAATAAGCTACGGACTGCAGCTTTAATGTCAGACATTTTTAAAGACCAAGGAGAAGTTGTTTTCATGAAACCTCCAAACATGTGGTATCTCTGAAAAGCCCTGAATGTGCTCTTTACAGGACACCCAGGTAGCCTGGCTAACGCCAGACCCAATCTCGTTGAGACCCAATCTCATTCAATCCAGACCCAATCTCATTCTGAAACCACGCCTCAAATACGAGAAATTGCGCATGTGGTTCCCAGACCCAATCTCGTTGAGAATTGGGTCTGGGAACCACATGCGCAATTTCTCGTATTTGAGGCGTGGTTTCAGAATGCCCGTCGCAGTTTATTGGGTGCTAAGAATGTCTATCAAATATGCCTGTACGTAGCTCATAGCCAATCGTTTCAATTATACCAGATGACGTATGTCTACTATGACGACTGGGGTCTCGCGAAGCCCCATTGCCTTAGCCACTAACGGGGCTAGTTGATATATCAGACTTTTTCCAAAGCCTGTTGGTAGCAGGGCAAAAACATCATTCTTGTTTAAGAAATGGTTTAACGCCGAAAGCTGTTCTTTTTTCAAAATGAACTTGCATTCTAAACTACTTAGACATTGTTCTAAGGCTGCATCAAAGAGTAGCTTCGCGTCTTCAGCCATGTTAAATAGATATAAACAAACTGTTTCCGTGTGTCGCATAGATGTCGTCATCGTCTAGCTGCTCCCTCCCCGTTCTGTGATTGGTTCCCTAATGGCGCTTTTCCACTACACAGTACCAGCTCGCCTCGGCTCGGCTCGACTCGACTCGACTCGCCTTTGTTTGCTTTTCCACTGTGTAAAAGTTGTACCTGTACCTGCTTTCGGGTACTTTTTTTCGTACCACCTCCGGCGAGGTTCTAAGCGAGCTAAGGCGATACTAAAATGTGACGTGAAAACAATGCCGACTGCTGATTGGTCACAGAGAATCTGCGTCATCATTGCACGCGCCAGATGGAGTATCCAGAATAAATAACCCCGCCATTTTTAAATAGTTTGGCCAGAGTTACTAAACTTACTACTATTATTATGGCAACTCGGAAGAATACGCCGTGGTCAAACGAGGAGGTGCAGACTTTCCTTTGTTTGGTTGCCGAAGAGAGGATCCAGCGAGAGCTTGATGGGGCAACGAGGAACGAAAGGCGTCGCTATGACGACCGGGTACTATTTGTGGCGGTACTTTCTGCAATGGAAAACGGAGCGAAAAGCGAGCCGAGTTGAGGCGAGCCAAGGCGAGTCGAGTCGAGTCGAGCTGGTACTGGTAATGGAAAAGCGCCATAAATGAGGCGAAAAATCTGGCCATGGTATCCAGACTGCCTTTCAGCGTGAATTGAATCGCGCTGCGGTAAGGCAGTATGGGGAAACCCAGGCTAACACCCAGGCACATGTGACATGAAATTCACTAAAATATAATGTCCACCACAGTGGACGAAAGTCTATTCCTGGGTAGGCTAAATGTGGCTACTGTCGCTTTAAGATCCTTATTTCAAATGCCATCTAGACCGCACATGAATGCAGAACTGAAAAAAAAATAACGCTTCATTTAGTAGGCCTATAGACTCTGAGACGAACAACCAATATCCGTGAATGCTTTGTGAAAGAAATAATTATTATAATACCCGCTGGTAAGTCATATCGTTTTTATAGTATTTTGTTAATGAGGAAACCGCGTGACCTGCAGCTTTTTAATAACATTATCACGAAAAAGTGTTGTCCGGATTTTGAAGGCAGTTGACAAATATCAACAGGCCTATATAAAGGTTATAACTTACTCCCTTTTTCTGTTTGAATCACTGTTATCTTATATATCCACTGTGATACGTATTTCCCTCACATTTTGAAGGAAAAGTTCCTCCTCACGAGTTGTTGCTGGGCTTGTTTTCATTGGCTCAAACATTTCACATGAATAGGATAGAGTATATTTTACATGCTTCTTGCATGCTTCATAAATTCTATGAAAACACCAAATTCATAAAACACTATGTCCATGGGGCTTTTTCTTGCATTTTAATTATAGATTGGATTATTTTGGATTATTTTATACCCTTGTCTCAGATTCAGACTTTTATGAAAATCCATTGTAATAAAATATTAAGAATTGCATGGTTATGTATCCCATTTCAGTATTTATCTACAAAAATGTTTAAAATGTAGGCCTAATTTTCTCGACCATCATTTCCATAGAATACTATAAAACACAACATGTATTATTTGTTGGAAATGGCGCTGGGGTTGAAATGTTGATGTTTCAGAGAAAATTATAAAAACTACAGAATTCTTGTGTGAGTGTGTCTATTGTTGGATGTTGTTACACTTACAAAAACTTGTCAGAATGTGATGTTTTCTCCGTTTATTTCCTAAATATGCGAGCCAAAAGTGCCCTTAGTTGAGGAAACACCCAAATGTATTGGTTTACAATGAGCTAACCATTTTTCTGCTTCAGTTTGTTTTCCAAAGAATGCATGCAAGAAGCTGTGGAAATACAACCTACTAGATCTGAGTCTTGAAGAGTCTTGAAATGCTGTCACCTTGTCTCTCAGTTTTGATCTATTATCAACTCCATACTGTTTACTGTTCTGACACACATCAGACCATGCAACACCACAGCATTTGAAGTGTCTGAAGTTTGTGCTCAAAACAAAACAATACAATACCAATGACATGTGAGAAATGTTTGCTCACTGCTCACATTGACTGAACAGAGTTAGATCTAAACTGTGACCATGTTCACTTTAAGGATGACTATTCTTACAATTATTATTCCTCTTAACTATAAACATTATTTTTGTCGATGTGCTCATGCTGAATATGAGATAAACAAGCAATGCTGCCCCATGTGGGCCCCTGGTAAGACTGCAAGTTATAATTACTTTATTTCCCTTTCAATAGGCTACGGTTCACTCGCATTGGGTGTGAGATTTTCTCTGTACGCTATGGGGAAACTCAGTTTTCTCGGAATACTGAAGTCTGATTGGTTTACGTCTGTGAATTTCACAGACAAATGGCCTTTCGGCCCGTCAGAATGTGCGGGGCCGACTGCCTGTTTAAGTCGCACAGAAACAGCCATCTAGTCAGATTTACTATTCTTCAGCGCGAAGACACATCTTCTCGCTGACTCCGAAGAAGAAGAATAAGCCTCTACTCGCCATCAACAGAGCAGCGGATCAACGACGCTTCACAGCTCGCAGCTGGCTCAGTGCTTCTCCCCTGCAGATTTACGGCGAAAGGAAAGAGGAATTTCACGGCACAAGCCGCGAAAAGAGCAAATTTCACGCCGCAAGCCGATTATAAAAGAGCATATTTAATTCCTAAAAGAGCAAAGCAGCTTTTGTTGCAAAATGTTGCGCACGAGTGTGGCTCATGCAGGACTGCCCTGCATCCCTCAGACGAGCACTCGCGGATCGCTTTCTTCAAAGAAAGGAATTCCTCCTCGCACTCTCTCCCATTCTCTTTCCCTCTCAAGCTGAGACGGAAGAAACAGTGGAGCCACGGGGCGGAACAACAGGGTGGCATCGAGTTCACGTCGGCCCAGCGCCAATACCTTTGCCAGTGCTCTTCACTCGTGATGACCAACGCCTCTTCTGGCACGAGTGGTATGGTTTCATTCGGCGGCTCAGAGGGCGATTTTGAAGACTCAATTGTGACTCCCGGACGAAGGCTTGTGTGCTGAAACGCGTCGGAGTGTTTTATAGTGTTGATTATGACCAAGCCATAGAAATAAAGGCTTTTTAACTGTTCTATAGAGAGTGCCTTGGATGTTCCTGTTCGATTTCTATATGTTTTTCCTATCCAAAGAGCACCTCAAGCTTATCCACTTGAGTCCAGAAAGCACTTCTCTACAGACATTTGTATATATGTGAAGACTCAATGTCTATAGCGGCATCTGACACTGAGGACTGGGTAAACTCCGGAGATGACTCCCACCCAGCGCCTAGAGAGATGGACTCAGCGAGACTTCAGCAGGACTCCCCAAGATAGTAACTGAGCTGGGCTTAGACTTCTCGGCTCCGGAAACAGCCGACCGCTGCCTCAATGAGTTTTTCCTGCAGCCAGTGCTCCCAGTGTTATTGCGAATCAAATAAAAAATAAACACCTTCACAAAAAGAGCATTTCAGAGTGCAGCAGGCTGCCATCTGCGGCTCTCCAACCCCTTTCCGCCCGAAGCCAGGCTTGGGAAGCCATTCCGGGCGCGTCGAATTGGGTATTAGAGATAATAAAATGGGTTTACTCGCTCCAATTCGCTTGCAAAAAGTGATTTACACTTTGGTCTCGGACACAAACTCTCATGTCCTCTGAGCCGAAGTACAGGTTCTGCTAGAAAAGGGCACGATAGAAAAGGTTTCCGCAGCACACAGCGAGTCAGACTTTTACAGCCACTACTTCCTCGTCCCCAAGAAGGATCCTCGACATGGGATCTCTGTACCGGACTCTAATAAGACGGCCGTTCAGGATCCTAACTTTGAAACAAATCCTCTCGCAGATATGCCCAGGGGATTGGTTTTTATTTGTGGATCTGAAAGATGCATACTTTCATATCCAGATAGATCCCCATCAAAGATTGTTCTTGAGATTCGCGTTTAAACGGGGTGGCTTATCAATAGTCCCACCATTCGTACTGTCTCTGGCTCCACGCACCTTTACGAAATGCGTTGATGCAGCTCTCTCCCCACTGAGACGGAGGGGACTTTGCGTCCTGAATTACCTCGACGATTAACTGCTCTTAGCCCAATGGAAGGAGGAACTCTGAGCTCACAGATCTCTGCTCCTCAATCATTTAGAAAGGGGTTCAGAATCAACTTGAGAAAGAGCTCGCTGTCACCCAGCCAATGCATCGAGTTCCTGGGGGCAGTTCTTGACTCGTTCGAGAGGGCTGTCAGCAGCTAGCGGCAGCTTTCAGCAACCTCCCTTTAAAGGCATTTCAGAAGCTACTGGGCCTCATGGCAGCAGCCTCTTCAGTAGTACCCTTGGGCCTGTTACACCCCCCCTGATGGTCCTCATGATTTGGAGCTTTTTCGACCTGGTGGAAGTGGATCTCTTCGCGTCGGAAGAGAATACCCACTGGCCAATATTCTTTTCAAAGAAAAATTACGCATTGGCCCCCTTTGCGCCTCTATGCCTTCCCTTCAGTTGCACTGCTCCCTCAGGTCATCAGCCGAATCAAGCAAGGCAGATGCTCTGTCTGACTCGTGGCACCACTCTGGCAGAACCATCCGTGGTTCCCGGGAATGGTCCAGCTTCTGTCTGCAGCACTGTGACCGATCCCTCTGATCCCCAACCATCCGTGGTTCCCGGGAAAGGTCCAGCTTCTTTCTGCAGCACTGTGACCGATCCCCTTTCCCAACTTCCCAAGCGAAAGTGTCAATCAGGCATCCCCAACCCGAGTTGTGGAGCCTCCAGCTATGGCTTCTCGACTGGAGGCTCCAAGCCTCCCTCAGAGTCATGAACACGATCTCCGGTTACTTAAGTAACCTTGGTTCCCTGAAATAACAGGAACGAGCATTGCATATCATGCCGTGCTACTGCACATATGCGCAAGTCGACACTATCGCAGTTCAGTCGAGAAAATCTGACTAGGTGGCCGTTTCTGTGCAACTTAGGCAGTCGGCCCCGTCCATTCTGGCGGGCTGAAAGGCCTTTCAGACATGAACCAATCAGGCTTCAATATTTGGCGTTTCCCCCTAGCGTACAGAGAAAATCTCTGATGCTGTCACGGTGTGGGTTTTGTGTCTTGTTCCTTGTTCTTGTCTGTCATGTGATTCCCTGTTTGCCATGTGTCTTGTTAATTGTCTGATCATTGTTCCCATGTGTTTCTGATTAGCCACGCCCCCTTGTTATCTTGTTTAGCTTGTTTGCCTGTCTATTTATACCTCTGTGTTTCAGTTGTGGTTTGTCGGTCGTTGTTGTTGCTTCAGTGTTCCTGTCCTGAGTTCCGTGTTCCTTTGTTTCACCTGTTATTTTATTAAATTAGCTGCATTTGGATTCTCTCTCTGCTTCGTCCTTGCTCCATCATTACAGATGCAATGCTCGTTCCCGTTATTTCAGGGAACCGAGGTTACGTTAGTATACTGAGTGTTTTATTTTTTTGTCTTTTATAGTTTTTTAAATCAGTAATTTTTTAAAGCAGCACTAGGTAACTTTTCAACCTTCATAATAAATTTCCAAGTCTCTTGTGATGGTACATCGACTTACAATAGGTTGAATGACACGTCTGCCATAGCCTGACGGGGTCTGTAGCGTTTTTAATCGTACTTTTAAACTTCGGGTTTCGGGTAGTAACCGGCGAACAAAGAGAACTACAAAATTCGATTGCTTTACGGCATATACGTCACTTCCACCACCACCCCCACGTGCGAGCCAAATGTTATAGTCATGGCCGAAGCAGCACAGAAAAACAAAAAAGCAAAGGTTTTATCGGAGCAAAGCAAAAAGAGAAAAAGAGAAAGTGATCGCGTTAAAGGCAGACCGAGGATAAACATTGGGCCAGCGTTTTCTCGCTGGCGTGAGCTGAAGGAGGAGGAGGGGTGCCCGACCGATGCGGACTTGGCTGTCATGCTTGCATACTATATCTTTGTTTTTTTTGTCTGCCTGACTATGTTACGGAAGCTATCTTATCCTCCGTTTATCTTCATGAATCAAGTAATGATAGTAGAGTAGCGAATTATCAATCTGGTAGCTAGTAAACGATATTCTAGTTTTTGATGGTTAGCTATCGCTAGCATTCTCGTTCTGATTTGAACTTTGCAATCGATGAAATGCAAATAGCAAATGTTTGACCTAAAAAGTGTACTCTACTCAACATGTACAAAGAAAGGAGGAAGATTATTCATATAATCATTGTGTTCATAGCTTCTCATTTGTTACATGTGTAAAGTTACTTGATTGTGTAATTTCCGATTATTGATAGCTACAGAGGCAAACGGGATTCTTGTCGCAATTTTTTCGGATGAAGAATTTCCACCCTCATGTTGTTCTTGTGCAATACTAAATAAAATTAAAAAAATCAAATGAAAGCCTATGTCTAAACGGCGTGTACAAGTTTGGTAGGGGCTACATTCTTGCAAGTAAATATATAAGATGTACAAAATCATATTTTAGGATACCTAACATGTCTGTGATATTTGTTTATTTGTCTTGCCTCAAGCTATAATGCAAATCGATTTGTAAAATTTGCAGATTCATTTATAGCTTGATATTATAATATTGACGATATATGGTTATTATCTACCACTCAAACATTGCATTGAAGTATCATATAGATTCAGTAAAACGGTAACCAATAGACTAGGCTACTATAATGACGCTGGCTTGTAAACGTGATCATCGCGATCAATTGTCGTTAGAAAAAAAATAAAACCCATGAAATTATATTCATATGACATGCTGAAATATATGCCACTGTACCTGGGATGAAGACATTTCACACGCGACGCAAGCAGAACACCTGCATGTGACCTCCTCCTCCTACAGTGTTCAGGGCTATCATGATTGTCAACAAATGCACGTGCGTGTAGGATAACAGAGTTTACGACAGTAGTAGAGGACAATAATGTTTCCCAACTGTAGGGGGACCCCGAGAGCAAAAGTTACCTGTTGTTACTTTAATTATTATAACATTAGAAGCAACGTTTGTGAAAATATATTACTTCAGTAAAAGTAATAATTAGTTTGGTTTAAAAAATGAAATTGTAAAGTGCTTTTCTAATACTTATATTTCAAAACAGTAATAAAAATAATGTTCAGCTAGAAATCACACAATTTTCTTTTTTGTGCTGCTAGGAAATTGTGTTTTTTGGCACTGCACAGATGAAATCAGCACAACTTGTCTTCCATGCCCTCCATTAACTTTCACTGATGAACCAAATGACCTCATGAAATGCTTTCCCTGTTCTGTATGCAATGCAAGTGAGTATTTCAAATTGATATCTGTTCATCTAAATGAACTTTTCTCACTTTGTTTCAGATATTTTGTAGTGTAGTGGCATATGAGACATTTTAAATTATAAATATAAATGTATATATATTGATGCATTTAACAAAAAAATGGTGATGTGTGAGATTACAACATTATACATTTTATTATAAATTTTAACACATTCTGTTCACACAGGGATACAGGCATTGATTATTTATTGCTTTGTAATATAAAATTGACATTGAAAAAATAAATGAAACAAAAAACATTTGAACAAAAATGTGTTTTTGTTTTTGTTCAAAGGAATTAATGAATGATTTAAATAAATGAGCAATTTAAACAGGTAAAACTACAGGGTAAAGGGAGCAATACAGTTAATCGCTTACATGATGAGAATCTTTAATGGCATAAATAAAATGTTCGATTTTAATTATGTGTATTATGTGACTGTTATTATGGTCTCCTGTGGTTTGACTGCGGAAACTCATGCAAGACACACATTCTTCATGTTTGTGCAATCTATGAAAAGTAATAATTTCCTTCACTGTATTTAAAGACAGGATTAATGTTGAGCCAGACAGCTTGGAGGAACAAGCTATAAGAATCTGAACAACCCAGAAATGACTGCAGTTTTCAATCTTACTTCCACACAAATTGTCAAGACATTTTCAAGCCTGAACTCTTGTGATTGGAGCAAGATACAGTACTAAGTTGGAACAAAACCTTGCGTGAATCCATAATGTTAAACTGGTATCAGGCATTGAATCAACCTAAATACATTAATGTATTTCTGTCATGACAACTCTCGGAGTGATTGGCATGGTAATGGGTATGACAATGTTGTATGTTTGGTCTTGGCGAAATAGATCTGCTATGCTGCTGCTGCTTTTATTGCTGCTGCTGTAGGTTATTGCTGTTGCAGCAGAGCAAGTACGGGACTTGTAAGTGCCAATACATACACGGCACGCTGCTGTGAGCAAGTAAGACTGTACAATATAGCATTGAATTACCCGTGGCAGATCTACAGTATACAGGTGGAGCTGGGGAAGGTGGAAGGTTTCTGAAAGCACGCTACACTGCTAAGGCAAATGCTACCCAAGTATTTGAAGGTTGAGCAGCGAGCTCATTGGCTACTGATACAGCAGGAACAAATCAGCTGCGCCCTATACAGTGTGCTTATAAACAGGTGAGCAAAAGGACCTATTAGCCTGCACCATCTATAGTTTCATGCCAGAACTTTGTATATCATGTTGTCATGATCACGGTCATGTTGTCAATGTCACGGTCATGTTTAGTTTTGTTTACTTTCTTTATCATGGTTTTCATTGTCATTGGCTTAGTTCATAATTATGTATTCTTATTAGTTACACATCTGTTGTCTCATTGATCACCTAGCCCTGTGTATATAAGCCCTCCGTGTCTTCAGTTCATTGTCTTGTGTAAATGTTTTGTTGTATTGTGTAAGACATCACTCTTTGTTTCTATTAAAAGTCTGTTATTATTGTTCAGACATCATCCTTGGATCTTTACTATAAGCAACCCCTGACAGTATGCCAACAAAACTATTTTTTATTATTGAAATCAGGTGGAAATAGCTCTTCAATATAACAATTGCAGGTTGCCACTTTTTACAGTATACTATACTAGACCTTAATAAAGAAATTAGTAAAAATTTAGCAGCAAAATGAACATGAGTGAATATTAGATATTTTATAAATTTACAGATCATATAACTGCATTAATAACTTTCTAACCTTGTGTTCAGAAACACTTATGATTTAACACGTTAACAATTTTGTATTCATTACAAAGTGTATTGACCATTGTCACTGGCAGACAATTGTTAATACATTAAATGATTATCAGTGATCTATACGCTAATTCAAAATGAATAACTAACTCACTGTCATTCAGATGACCAAGTTTATGAATCTTACATTAGTAATTGTAGGCCTAATGACTGATAGATCTCTAGCACGACCTGTTAAAAAGTGCTGTTGAAGAGTAAGGTGGGCTTTGGGTTGTTGTTAGGTTTTAAATTTTTTTTATTTAAACAGGCTACCTGGAGTGAATTTATCTGTGCCTGTAAATATTTGTAAATTGACAAATATTTGTATCTATATATTCTGTAGATATTTTATTGCATTTATTTTTTAATCTATTTGTATCTCATGTTATTGTCATTTCACAAGTTACATGTAGCATATAATGATGCTCTTAGGATTCTGTTGAAAGTACCTCGCTGGACCAGTGCAAGCCAGTTGTGTGTGCAGAATGATGTGACCACACTAAATGCTGTCATAAGAAATGCTGTTTATAAATTTATGATGAGACTTATGGACTCGCATAATTAAATTATAACTGTTTTTATATGGCCTGATCAGAGCAGTACTAGGTACAGCTCGCTGCTTTGGAGGCACTGGAGAAATTGTTTATATGGATTATAGTAATCCTTTGTTTTTATTTGTCTGTCTGTCTTCCTTGTATGTTCTTATGGACCTTTGATGAGTTTGAAATGAAATAAAATAAATTGTCATGGATTCAGCCAGGCACAAAAAACAATAAGTTTGTAAGTGAAAGAAATTTAAATGGGCTACGTCCTCTTAATATCATCAAAAATGTTGTTCCAATAATGGATGAAAATGAGATTAAACAAGGTTATAAAAAATAATAAGGACCTGGTTTTGCAATTGGATTTTTGTACAGAGAAACAAACAGAACCAACCACAGTGAATTCAGGGCAAACTGAAACCATTGAGCCACTATTATTGTTTCTGAAGAAAGAGCATAGGCTACACATTTCCAAAGGATGGCCGGGCATATCGAAATAAGTGCGAGTCAGAGCTTTGATTCACCACCGAGCCACACGGGGGCAATATGCGGCAATCCTCGCACTTCTCTCGTGCAGAAAAGCGCCAAACCGCTCTTTAATTCACCCTGGCAACGGCTGACAGACGCTATGGCAACCACTTCAGAGAGATTCCCTTCCTGACACTTAGCTAAGCCCAGTATTTTTATGATTATGAAAATAACAGTGTGTAGAGCATGTGTAAAAACTGTCAGAACGAGTTATTCTGTAAAATGAGCCAATGCGTTTAAAGCTTTAGCAGGAGAAAAGAAAGACATTGAATCAAACTGCTACAAAAAGTGTCTCTGTGTCATGAGAGTCGGATTTTGTCAATATTCCGCATTTGATTTGAATTAACGTTAGGTTTAACAAGTGCTTCACTTGAACTGCGGGGATTATTTAACAACCCGTGAA
The DNA here is from genome assembly GCA_030578255.1 of Tiaroga cobitis. NCBI lineage: Eukaryota > Metazoa > Chordata > Actinopteri > Cypriniformes > Leuciscidae > Tiaroga > Tiaroga cobitis. Next base: position 44,128,614 of record CM060598.1, on the reverse strand, counting down.
GCTTTTAGACGTTTTCAGGGATGTTTGTTCACTGACCGACAGCCTCTAAAGAAACGTTACCTGGTAACGTTAACTTAGATTTTTAGTAACGTTAGTGAAGAACCTTCGCATATGTCTGACTGGAAAAACGCGTTCGAGAGAAACCGAGTGATCCCACCTCACAGTCAAACCGCCAGACAAGCTCCAGGATCTCCTCAAGGTCTACAGCTGCACCTCAAACAGATCGATGGACTTCACATAAGACAGGTGGGGGTTTCATTCAGATACATATTATGTAAAAGTTAAGCTGTGTTGTTAGATCATGTTACTAGTCATAATTTCTCATATTTTTCATATTTTAAAGTACAAATATTCAATTTCCAGGCGTATTCTTAAAGGCACAGTACACCCAAAAATGTTCATTCTTTCAGCATTTACTCACCCTCAAGTTGTTCTAAACCTGCATTCAGTTCTTTCTTCTGTTAAACATAAAGGACGATAATTTGAAGTAACTTGTATGTAAAAATGGTTGCTGGTCCCCATTGACTTCCATAGTACAGAAAAAAAAAATACTTGGAAGTCAATGGGGACCAGAAACTGCATGGTTACCTACTTTCTTTAAAATATCTTCTTTTGTGTTAAGCAGAAGAAAGAAACTCATGCAGGTTTAGAACAACTTGAGGGTAGATAAATAATGACAGCATTTTCATTTTTGGGTGAACTATCCCTTTAGTTTAAGCCCATCAACTTTGATCAAACTTTCAGGCATTTTTCAATTATAATCTTCCTAAGATGCAGTGCAGTTCATAATATATATATATAAAAAACTACTATATTACACTATATAATATAATATTATATATAAAATAAAATAAATGATTTATTTATAATTGTTATTTATTCATAATTTCTTAATAATATATATTTTAAATATTAATAAATATTATATTGTACAATTTATATATATATATATACACACACATTACTGTGTAAAAGTCTTAGGCACGTTAGTATTTTCACCCCAAAAAATGGTTTTAAGCCAGTTATTTATATCTTTTGTTGTAGTGTGTCAGTAAGAAATATCAGTTTACATTTTCAAACATTCATTTTGCCATTAATTGCAATAATCCAGTGAGATTTTTGTATGCACATGTCACGAGTCTGACAACAGCCGGTGATCTGATCTCACCATCATCAAGTCTTTCTGTGATTACATGAAGAAACAGAAAAACCTGAGACAGACTAAATCCAGAAGAACTGCGGCAACATCTCCATGATGCTTGAAGAAACCTTCGTGTAAATCTACAGTACTGTGAAAAGTTTTAGGCACTTGTGGAAAAATGCTGTAAAGTGAGGATGCTTTCAAAAATTATTTCATGAATAGATTTTATTTATTAGTTAACTTCTATTAACTAAATCAAATCAGTATTTGGTGTGACCACCCTTTGTGTGTTTAAAACAGCTGTTGTCCAGGTACACTTGTGCATAGTTTTTCAGGTAGCTTTGCAGGAAGGTTTCTTCAGCGTCTTGGAGATTCTTCTGGATTTAGTCTATCTCATGTTTTACTATTTCTTCATGTAATCACAGACAGACTTGATGATGGTGAGATCAGGGGCCTCACTTATAAACGTTGCGTACGCACAAAAGAAGGCGTATGCTGCTCTCTACGCAATAATTGGTATTTATAAAAAGCAAACTTGACGGGAAAATGTGCGGTCCTTCACGCAAGCTCTGACCCAGGCGTACGCACAAAAACGGGTGAAATGAGAAATGGCGACACCGTCGACAGAAGGAAGAAACATGTGAAAGTGTGTGAAACTGTAGACCTTTGTGTAGAAGAAATGGCAATACTGGCTCTCATAAATAACATGAAGACTTCACAAAGCAAGTCTTACAATTAACAGCCTACATGAACACCCGTTTGATCGATCTACAGTGTAAAACAAACAAAATCAAACGAAGATAACAACAGAAATGCCAATTAACACATATTTGCAAAAATAAAAGTGAAATATGTTCTGCAGTAATAATTATTGCATGTTATGCAATTCATCCTCATAACACATCTGTAGCTTGTCAGATGCAATCAAATGGATGGTAATAAAATGCCATGATGCCATCACAATGCATAAGGACGTAATGCGTAATGCAACCTTTTGCCACTCAAGTGCCTTTTTTGGCATTAATGCCCACACTGTGCCCTCCAAACAACATTTTACTCCTCTTTTCCACCTCGCCAATGATAATTTCTACTTCACATTGAGTGAAGTTACGTTTCTTGGTTTTCCTCTCTGTGTTTGCCATGATTTCGCAATCGATGAATATTAACTTGTGGGCGTTTCACGGACTATTTATGGGCAACTATGGGCGTGACATGAAGCCGCAAAAGCTGCGCTACATTTAGACTTGATTGTGATTTAATAAGGGAAAACTGCGTAGGATGTGCGTGCGCACAGTTTTATAAATCTGAATATTTCTGTGCGTACGCACATTCTATGCTTCATCCGTACGCCACTTCTGACGCAAATCATACGCAAAGTTTTATAAATGAGGCCCCAGATCTCCATGTGGAGCACTGGCTGTTGTCAGACTCCCTGTGCATACAAAAATATCACTGGATTATTACAATTAATGGCAAAATGAATGTTTGGAAATGTAAACTGATATTTCCTACTGACACACTACAGCAAAAGATATACATAACTTGATTAAAACCATTTTTTGGGGGGTGAAAATACTAAGATGCCTAATAGGGCTGGACCCGAATATTCGTTCGGTGGGTTGGTGTTCGATTTTCAATTTTGGGATTCGAATATTAGTTTTTTGTTTTGTTTTTTCGCACACCTTGCATCCCCCTCGAAACGGTTCTCATTCGTGCTTGAATATGTTAACACTATAAAATCCGGCAAAATACAATACACTTTTTTACAATTAATTATCTTATATAGCCTAGCCGTTTTTAATAGGATGGACAGTTGAAGGAACCCAACCTTGTTATACTTAATGAATATATTTGCTTCTTCTTAGCCTTCTAAAAAAGTGTTCCCTGCAACTGGAGTATTCTCTGTCTAGAGCGCACAACTGCATGAGCTTGTACGGACAGAAGCACATGCCTGAGCTTGTACTTTGGGTTAAGATGCGTTGCTTTGGCATTGTGGAAAATAGAATAATTGAAACAAAATGTATTAGCCTTTTTACCCATTATTATCAATCTAAATGAATCTGCTGTGAAATATAGGAGTTTGTTAAAACTCAAACGTGAGATTTTACTGTGACGTCACATGCCCCAGTAAAATCGCCCATGAGTGAACGTCATGAAGGCAAAAATGTATATATATATATATATATATATACACACACACTATAATGTTTAGTTTTAGATTAATTATAGCATGTTCCACTGCAGGAAACTGCTTGAAATGGCATGTTACCTACACAAAAACAAGTTTCAATTCAACTGAATAAAAAAAATAATCAAAGAATCACTATACAGTATGTTCTTGATTTCAGAGATTGATATTTTCTCCTTTTTTCTCCTTTTCTTCTTGTGGTTGGTATGACAACAGTCAGGGTTGCCACAATCACTCCAGTATCAGCTGCGTGTGACCCTGTTTGACTCGGGTCACCAGCACTTCTTCGGCCGCACGTGGAAGAGCAGATCACACTCTCTCAGTGGCACGTCAGGTCAGAGCAGTCGAGTGCTTTTCAATGAGGTAGGGTGACTCATTTCACACTGAATGATGATATTTAGTGTTATTTCATGATGCAAAACCTTTTCATTCTTAACAAAGAGTACTATTTATTCTGAAGTAGTGTTATCTTCTTGTCCTATTCCATGTTGAGATGTGACCTCTTTAAAGTAACAGCTCAGAATGAACACATTAATTGCAGAATCACAGTAGCTTGAACTGTGCATCTGTACAATAAATCTGTTTTAGACTTGGTTCCCAATATACTTGTTGAGTAGGATGCTGCTCTTAGGCCCCTGTCTAGCTTTTGTCCTCTGTCAATCTTGTTGTCTTACTCCGTAGAGGAAATATTTACAGAATCAAGGGCCAGTAAGTCTGGAGCTCAACAAAAAGGACCAGTTTAGATTTTTTTCTTGCCCTGTCCTTTCCCACAGAAAATGTAAAAAACATAAAAAGGTGTAATAGCTATATAGTAAAAAAGGCCTATTATATATTAGAAATAAATGTTTTTTCTTGTCTTTGGTGCATATTGTGTATCATGCATTTTTAGACACAATATTGCCAGTTTCTTTTTCTGTTTTGACTTCATCAATGAAATCAAATCAGTTGAGTAAATGATTCAGTGACTCACTCATAGAGACAATTACAATTTGTCTACACTGGATGCGAGAGGCACAATGCAATGCGACAAAAGACAATTAGAATCCATTATAATCAGGGATGTTGTCTTCACTGGTTGCTGCACGACGGGACACGGCAAATCCCTGAAAGTAAACTGATGCCTCGTTCTGTTTATGACGTACTCCAAGCACTCGCGATACCTCTCATAGGAAGGACAAATGGATTTGCTACGGTTTCTTTGTCACATCCAGTGTAGACAGCTTCTAGCTGTTGTGGCACAATGCAACGTGTCAACGGTCGCGTCCGGTGTAGACACGGTGTTAGTTCCTGAATGAACCAGTGTTTTTGAACAAATTATTCGAGAGAATGACTCGCTCCTAACAGCACTTGTCGTCACTTACTGGTTTCGATGTAACCTGCATTAAAAGTGTTTATTGAGCCTTGTTATAGTGGTTAGGTGTACCAAAGTTCCTTTAGGGAAGGTCATTTCACTCTGCTGCCATCTTTGAAATGCCTCTCAGGCTGCTATTTCAGTCATGCAAGTACAGCTTTTATGTCTTAGTTTGAATGGGGAAACATCAAATTCTTCAGAGCTGTTCACCTAGCTTACGATTACATTTCATATTGGAAATCACCAATGATTTCCAACATTTCCACCAAGAACTGTCTCATTAGATTTTGTTTCTAAATGCTCAAACCATGACAAACAACTGCATTTTTCAGGCTGGACCAGCCAATGCACATGTGCAGTCATAAGGCCAATTTACACTGCACCAACAGACGGCAACAGACACTTCATCATGTTTTTGTTGGATCAGTCGGAGTCTGTTGGCATCTCTCTGAGCTTGTTTTCGCCAAGTGAAAATGGTGAATTGGGGTTTGAATTAGGGATGTGCACGAATATTCGATCTGTAATTATTATTCGAAAAATAAAATACTATTCGAATTTTACCACGTTGCTTTGCTGGCCGTAAATGCAGTGAATCCATGATAAATCCCAAGCACTAACTCGCAGTTATAATTAAATGCACTGGGTGGTGCTGTGGAGTGTGTTAACAAGCTGTGTGAATGTGATCACATAATGTTGTCGTCTGCCTCGCGAAGTTTGGAATTACTTGAAAATGATCGTACTAAATGGAATTACTTTTGATCAAATTAATGAATTAATCTGAGTTATAATATCATCACCACAATGAGAAATCACATAAAATCCAAACAGTCGAATGAGGAAAGACAGCTGTCCAACACTGCATCACGACTGCAGGTAAGCGCAGCTGGACCCCGCGTGATCATAACTTATCTAATAGCAAAATGATTTTGAGAAATGTACTTCCTTTAAGTTTCGTTGAGGGAGACCGGTTTAAGAACAGAAAACACAAAGTGCTGTTAGAAACTTAGAACACCGATATCTTTGTGTCTCTGAAGCGTCTGCCAGCAAAGCGCCTTTTCTCACTCGAGCATAAACTGCTGGCGGCGCCCCTGCATGTGGATATTGTTTTTCTCAATATAAACGTGAAACAATATAAACACGATAATTAAACGCTGACTCGAGTGTGTGTGTACGTTCTGTACGATATCTGGCGCAATCTGCTTTATTCGACGTTTTTTTCCCGTTCGCGCTGCTTGAGCATTCTTTTATTAATGCTTTTGTTTTTTATATTTTTTGTTTACACATAGGCCTACTATTTAATGTTTTCAACTAAAAGAAAACTTTAACATATATTGTAAGCTTGTTGTTGTGTATATTGCCTAATTGTAAGCTTGTTCAGAAATGGTGACAAAAACGTAAAAAAAACAAACAAACAAAAAAACCCCGTCTTTTTCGTTAAATGTCATTTAAATAAACGAATATTCGAATATTCGATTTTTATGAGCCCGAATATTCGAATGCAATATTTTAGAAAAATGCCCATCCCTAGTTTGAATGTCTGAGAAGTGTTGTTCTGTAATCTGGTGACTGTCGGCGTTGGTCTGCCTCGGTCGGACGCAGCTGCAGTGACGTGATTTTACAAATTTTATAAACTTTTATTTAGAAGGCAGGGCTAATTCCGCCATATTGTGCTCTGCACTTTCTCCCATTCATAATAATATGAGTGCACCATCTTTATAAATTCTTTAGGTGTACTTACACCCCCTCCACCCCCAGACTTTCCATTATGTCTTTGAGGCAATGCATTTAAAAAACAACAACTTTTGCAGTGATGATAGCAGTCATACTGACCCTAGGTGCACATTTATGAACAGGCTCTTTGTCACAGCTCTCCTTCTAAGTTGTGCTGAAACTCTCAGGTTTGAGAGAGCTGGCAGTACACCGCACACTCAAACCAAACCCAGCAGAGTTTATTGGAGATGCTGAGAGGGGCCAGAACACGTCTATCAACCACAATAAAGGCCCATCTGAAGTTGTGAATTTACTGTCCAGCTGTCCAGAAGACCACACGCACACACACACACACACTTCTGTCTGCATGCCTGGCACCACTGTAATTCACTTAAATCTTCCATTATGGGCTCTCAGATCCACAGAGTGGAAATAAAAGTTCTTGAAAATGTCCACTCTGAGTCACAGACCATGGAGAGCATGGTTAATGTCTGCAGCATGCTCCATTTCCAGCTACCCACTGTGCCTTTGTGTTTTATTACATGTTGCTATTTCTCCCCAAACAGCTGTGTGGCTCTGCATATTGAATTGAAAATGGTCTCCCTCTTGCCTTCCTGTCAACCATTTGGATTTTTTTTGTTATGCAATCACCGGTTCACGATTGCATTGCCCTGTTTTTTGCACAGCTGCTTGTGGCAAGCAAATCGAGAGAATTTGCCCACCCCAAAACTGCAATATTTTTATTAACAAGGATAAATTCAGTTTTCCCACTCTTTTTACTGTATGAATTTTAATGACTTTTCTAGTCATTTGTGATTTACTAGATAAGCATTATAAAAATCAGTTTGATTCAGACCAATTTGCTAATAAATCATTCAGACCATAGGCCTGTTCCATGAAACCGGTTTCAGTTGCTACACGGGTAAGTATGAGATAAGTTTGAGCAAACTCTGTTTTTTTTTTAGCTCAGGAAGTTGGATTGGTTTTTAGTGGTGTTCATCACCCCGGTTACTTACGCTACATGGCTAACCGGCTCCAAAGCAAGTTTTATTCTGGTTCAGAGATCGCAAACCCAAACTGGACCAATCAACTGTGAGCAAAGTGACATATATCTGATGCAATAAAGCCACTGGCACTCCCCTCTGTATGTCTCACTCCAAATTAAAGCAGTTTCTAGTGATAAAAGTTATGAGACATATTTGTTGCCAATTATTTATTATGTATAATATTCATAACAATTAAATTAATGGACAATTAGTGTTAAATGTTGCATTTAAATTCATATAAATATACATATAAATACAAGCGTCAATATATATATAAAGCTTTTAAACCAATTAAGCTTTCTTTTGAGCTCTTTGTGAACCTATATAAATGATTTAAATTCAGTTGATTCACTTGCATTAATATAGTCAGGTATTTTCTTTCAGCTGCCAATAACTTAATATTGAAGTTACTATTCATCAATGAATCCTTTTTTAAATCCGTATATTAATCAGCACAACTGTTTTCAACAATGACAATACTAATAAATGTTACTTGAGCACAAAAGTTGCATTATAGAATGATTTCTGAAGGATCGCGTGACACTGGAGTAATGGCTTCTGAAAATTCTGCTTTACTTTAATGCTTTACTTCTGCTTGGCCGAAAACCAAAACAGAAAATTCTTTTTAATTTAAATTAAATTTTTTTGTATAATTGTGTTAATATTAGACTTTTTAATGAAATGTAACAATTTTAATGATACTGAATAAAAAAAAAAAATACAAGCAAATAAAAAACCACACTTTTATTGAAAGTAACACTAAAATTGAAAAGAAAATATATTCATTTTAAATATCAATATATTATCCTTTATTCAGTTCTATGCAACAGAATCAGATTTAACAGATACATTTTTTGACCAATTATCCAAATGGTGTATAGTCCTACAAAGCTATTATTATCAGAGCATATGAGCAGAGGGTAGCGGGGAGCGTGTCAGTGAACAAGAGCGTCATTTTACCAGCGTTGCCCAGCTTGTCTGCGCGTTATTTGAGCAGACTTTTGCTGCGTCCCAATTCGCATACTATCTGTCCTAAATAGTATTTGAAAATAGAATTAGTACGTCCCAAATCGTAGTATGTTGAAATGAGTGTTCCAAAGAGACCCGGATGGTCTACGATTTCCGGTCAGAATCCGAAGTGCAGATCGATGCGCACACTTACGGCTAATGTTGCTCACAACCCATCGCGCGTTGGACGGTTAGAACTACAAACACGAGTGAAAAGTGTTAAAAAAAAACTATATGGAGGACGCGCGAGTCCGGCGGTTATGTAGAGAGGTTTAGATAAAGGGGTTTGAGTGATTAATTATCAGTATCTAACCTGACGAAAATGTATTTATTCAATGTTGGCTACATTATATTGCATCATTGTGAACTTTTGTAAAGAAATGTTTAGCCATTAACCTTTAAATGCATCATTATATTCAAATTGCAAACATATGAGGAGAGTCTCCGCATGAAAGACCCACGACTAGCAGATGAACGTGCTACAACATTTTTCTCTGAAACGGTATGAAATTAAATTAGATTGAATGGAGGATTTTAACTTTGACAAGATGATTGACAGGGCAGTTTACGTTGACAGGATGCACGCGACAGAGCTGTCCGTTAAAGATGAGAAGTAGTATGTCCCAAAGCTTGCCTATTCTTTTGCTACACACTCAAAAGTATGTACTTTTTCTTCACAAAAAGAGTACATACTTTTAGGGCACAGTATAAGTAGGCAAATTGGGACGCATGAGCGGTACATGAATGGAGCGTTCTGAGTTCTGGGGAGAAAATGTTTTCAGACCTAGAAAAACCTGATGTGGTAAAAGTTATTAGAAGATGCAAAAGTCATGACCAATGTGTTCTTAAAGGGTTAGTTCACCCAAAAATGAAAATTAAGCCATTAATTACTCACCCCCATGCTGTACCAACCCCGTAAGACCTTCGTTCGTCTTCGGAACACAAATGAAGATATTTATGATTAAATCTGAGAGGTTTATCACTCCTCCATAGGCTGCCTAAGGGAACGAAACTTGACGGCCCAGAAAGTCATTAAAGAAAATGTTTAAATATTCCATGTCGCAACAGTGGCTCAACTATAAGTTTATCAAGCGACGAGAATACTTTTTGTGCGAAAAAACAAACAAAAATAACGACTTTATTCGACTATTCCTTTTCTTCCTTGTAGGCCTGAAACGAGACTTCGAGAGATTTCCACGACGCATGCGCGAGAATTGCGATCTCCTTCAACTACTTCAGTTAAGTTATCGCGCGTGCGCGTCGTGGAAATCTCTTGAAGTCTCGTTTCAGGCCTACAAGGAAGAAAAGGAATAGTCGAATAAAGTCGTTATTTTTGTTTGTTTTTTCGCACAAAAAGTATTCTTGTCGTTTCATTTTTGGGGGAACTAACCCTTTAAGTGAACAGTATGTCTTTATTTTGAATCACGTGCTTCACTTACATAAGCATTATTATTATAATTTATCTTGAGGCATTTATTATGTTGTAGATCCTCGTAAAGATACCTGAGGAACTACAATCCATAAAGATACCTAATTATTTACTTCCCAAAGCCAAATGCTTGGTGAGAGTTAATTTTTGATCTTGCTTGTACCCCAATGTTATTCACTAATTAGTCTGGCTAATTCATTTTCTGCTGTCTAACACAGAGCGAGAGGTTCTTGTTTATGGAATTGTGATGTGTTAATTTCCACTGTTGTCAGTGTTGAAGCTGAATAAAACGACTGCTCTTCTGTGAAACCCCAGGAGCAGCAGCAGCAGCACAGAAGAGGACTGCGAGATCACATAAGGTCTGTCAGACATGATGGATCTGTTTTAATATACGCCGGAGAGAAAGACTCCAAACAGGGGGAGTGATTATAGAGGAATGAAGATAGAATTAAAGCGTGGCTCTCCCTAAAGTCGGGCCCTTATGACAAAACCCATGTTTGTGTGGAGACGTAGGAATCGATAGATCTAATTTGATCAGTGACCTTGAGTTTGAGGGACGAACATTTGAATGCCTGTGTTGATTTAAGTGAAAAGGAAGCTATTTGTTGGATCAAGCTTAATTTATCATGAATTTTCAATTGGGAACCACTATCAGCCATATAGAATGAGATGATATTTGGCTTCTAAAAGGAGCCCTAAAGTCCCAATTTTGTTGTACAGCTAATCATATGTTTCTCTTCTAAGGATGTTGAAGTGTCACACCGGCCTTATGTTTTTAAAAGTTCAGCCTTTTTGAACCCTATAAATCACAATTTGTGTCTGAGGAAGATGGTTTATTCATGGTGGCTGCCATAAAGCTCCTTGTCCTGTAGAGGGCAGTGCTTTCACACAGTAGAGTGGAAGTGTGGTTGGGCTTTGGTTCAGGAGAGACTTTTTCCATTTACTCCCCCTGTGTGATGTTAACCTGTCTTTCCTCACTGACTGTATGATGGGCAAAGTACAAAACGGCAGTGTCAATAGGGAGCCGTGCTATCTATAGAGCCATAGCAGATATGTTCAGGTCATATTTCACCCCCAGATTAAAAGAAAAAAACAAGAAACTAAATTTTGTATGAACAAAATAGAGCCTGTTATGAAGAGCCATTAAGATCTTGGCTTGTGATATTAGTTTCAGGACAATTAAACAATCTTTTACATCCAAATTCTCATTACTGAAATGCAGTGAATTATTTAATTAATCTAATTCTCATTACTGGGAATGTGGAAAAAAAGATCATGCTTATTACTTTGTGGATACAGTTGTAATGTTTATTTATTTATTCTTCTTTTTTTTAATACCTCAAATCAAAAGAGAATTGTTTTTATGACGATTTGTATTTTTATTGTTTGTTTGTTTTTACATGATCGAGGACATTTTACTTTATCTATATATTTATTTATACAACCGTTCTTTCTGGTTCTCGAATCTGATTGGCTGAGAGCCTTTTCCAGCCGTGCGATATTCCCCCAGTATCAGCCCTGGAACTGTTTCACCGCTTGTGGCGACTGTCATGCCAGTCGAGCAAATCCACTTTTTTTTTACAAGTACTACTGTTGTTGTGTCACGAAATGTAGTTTTAAAGTCCCCCTGTGGTGAAAATCAAGTTTTTAATGTTGTTTATTTGTCTAGTGGTGTTTTTAATATTGTTTAAGACAAACCATGTGCAAATTCACAAGTCAACACCATTGCTGAGTATTTTCTCTTTTAAAACGGCGGTAAACCAAAGACCGTCTCCAAAAACGCGGTTTGAAATTGCTGGTGTTTCTGACGTCACAAACTACCTTCTAACCAATCACGACAGCTTTAGCATATCATTAACAGCGAACTAGCAGGGGAGTCTCAAGAGATGCCAGTTTATCCTGGTATATTTTTCTGTAAATATGAACAAATGGGTAGATTTAGCAATATAGCGCAGGTGTATGATGTATATTACGATGCTGAACTATATGCCTTTCTTCACTGACGTTCTGAGTTGTTCAAATCGTTTCTGATGATTGTTAGAAGGCGAAGAGGAACATGGTTTGTCTACCATTAGCAACACATTATTAGCTGTCTGGAAACATAGTCAAGCAAAAGGCTAATCATATTAATTACCATTATGTGTCAGACATTGTAAAGAGCGATATCATTGTGCAGCGTTTACCTCAGTAAGTTGGCTGAGTGAATCTGTGAGCTGGCATGAGTGGAGGCGGAGCTACAGGGGTACTTTAAAGGGTTAATTCACCCAAAAATGAAAATTAAGTCATTAATTACTCACCCCCATGCTGTACCAACCCCGTAAGACCTTCGTTCGTCTTCGGAACACAAATGAAGATATTTTTGATTAAATGTGACAGCTGGATCAATAAAGTCTTCGAATAAAGTCGTTATTTTTGTTTGTTTTTTCGCACAAAAAGTATTCTCATCGCTTGATAAACTTATAGTTGAGCCACTGTTGCGACATGGAATATTTAAAAATTTTCTTCATTGACTTTCTGGGCCGTCAAGTTTCATTCCCTTAGGGAGCCTATGGAGGAGTGATAAACCTCTCAGATTTAATCATAAATATCTTCATTTGTGTTTCGAAGACGAACGAAGGTCTTACGGGGTTGGTACAGCATGGGGGTGAGTAATTAATGACTTAATTTTCATTTTTGGGTGAACTAACCCTTTAATTTTTCTTTTTTAAGCGAGAATGTATTTATTTAGACCTCAAATATGTTACTTGTATATAAACATAGCACCTATTTTACAATTTGTTTACAATCTTTCACAGATGTGAGCTCCAGGCTGCCAGCAGCCGTTCAGCGTCATTTTGGCCAGTCCTTCGGGAATTTGCCGCTGGCTCTTATGTAGATAGTGGTGAAACATGAGATCTAATTCATTTGGGGTATATCAAACGGGCAATCTTTGGGCTTATTAATCTGTTACTTGTTCCAGAGCAAATAGATGTTAGAGATAGTTGAGGGGAAAATTAAGTTACATAACTTTATATTTAGGCTATATTTAACTTAAATCCCGTAGGGCCTAGAGCGCTGCTTTTGCATGTTTGTCTGAATTGTTTGCTTGTGTTTGTTTTTATTGTCTTTTATAATGGCTATTGTTGTTGTTAATATGACATATTTGGTTTTAAAGGGCCCCTATTATGCTATTTTAAAGTTTCCTAATGTTGTTGTGGAGTCTCCTACAACATGTTTACATGCATCAAAGGAAAAAAAAAAACTGTTTAATTTCCTCATAATAAACATAATTGCACATCATCACATTTTCAATGATTCTCAAACGACTCGTCAAATGAATCAATCTCTCTAAATCCCTCCTTTCCGTGAGCTACTCTGTTCTGATTGGCCAGACAGCTCAGTCTGTTGTGATTGGTCTACCGTGTACAGCGCGTCGAAAACAAAAACGCCAATTGCCATAACAACGTCGGTCAGCTCTGCTTGTCCTGAGGCTTCCTAGTACCTACACTGTAAACTGAAAATAGTAATGAACAATGACGTGGATTTGACCATATCAATGCGAGCGTGAGTCGGATGAGGAAACACTGGAAGAGCTATTATTCAACCCGAGCCTCCATCGCAACGATGACTTGAGCATGATGTTTAACACTCAGTTTAAGGTACATTATAAGATGTTGCAACTGTAATTCCTCACTATCAGCATTAACAAGTGCATGTCCATCAACAAACCGATTCTTTTACTTGTACTAATTTATTTACCAAGTTTTTTTCTAATATATTGCGGTGAACACGTGGAAACTGTATCAATAACAGTGCATGTATGCAATGTACATTAGCCGAGCTCTAGAGTGAATGATCTGATGTAACATAAACGTTGGTAAAACAAATGTTGTTTTAGCTCTGTCATGGAAAATCTTTTAAAAGGACAAAGATATCGCTTTCCTCAGCGGACATTCAAACTGAATTTTTATAATGGATATAATATTATGGACATCGACCTGAAGAATGAATGTTATATCAGATTCAGGTAATACTCGTTTAGTTGATCTCTCTCTCTCTCTCTCTCTCTCTCTCTCTCTCTCATATAAAGCCATATTGCTGTCTCTACATAATACAATAATCTTGGAAGGAAGTAGTTCTGCACAAAGAGTGTTTTTAAAGACACTCTGTTGTTTCTTAGTCATTTACTCACGTGTGCCGTTGAACTGTTGTATAAACGCAATATCATATATCAATAATTATTCTCAGCTTTCTGAGTAGGTGCTTCTAGTCTAGGTCGCACAAAGGTTAAAAGCTTGATTCGCACCTAATTGATCTTGGAAGCCGTTGACATATCTGTCCACCCAATTAGTACAACATTTTATGACATGCGACTGCACTCTGCAGAGAACTTTTTGCTCTTATTAGTGCTTATTTAGTTTGCTATGCCCACAGTCTGTACTCTAAATTAGAAATTCTTTATGGATAGCCAAGAGTTCATTAAATTCTGTAATTAGTTGAGGGAGAAAAGTGTTTTTAAATGCTCTGTGATGTACCGTTTGGGGACGTCCATTCATTCCTCTGGGTCGGTCTGATTTTCATCCACAAGAGCCTCTTGGTAAACATGCTGCCAGCGTGCCAGGTGCCAGGTGCTTAATCTCTTATTCAACTTTCACAGCGTTCAATAGGCTGGACCATAAGGTCTACGGGTCTCCCTCTTTCAGAGTGATTCATATTCTCAGCCTCTAAGAGCCTTGTGGATGTTTCAATACCCCTTTTAACTTTTCCACCCAATCTGACACAAGCCTAGAGATTCATTTCAATTATATATGTGGCTCACCAGCCGTCCAGGAAATGATCAATATTTCAGCTCATGGAGAAGCAAACATCCCTGAGAGCAGCCGGTCCTTAAAGGCACTCACACCCTTCAGAAGAACAGGGCAGCTCTTGATAAGAGGGTGTCCGTTATGTTCGGTTAGTTTGTTTTAATCAGTCACATGTGTTCCTTTGTTTGATTCCCCCCCCCCCCCCCCCCCCGGTCATCATGGACACTCATCTAATCAGATTCTAGTTATCATTTCACTATCTCTGTGTATTTAGTTCCTCTGTTTTCAGTCGTTGGTTGTCGGTTGATGTTTGCGTGTTGTGTGTGTTTACCCCTGTGTGTTAACCCTCTGGGGACCAAGGGGTTTTTGGGGCCCTTGGGATGTTTTGACATGCACTGACATTTGTGCTTTTTTTTTGTTATTTATAAACATGTTAATGGCAAAGGTGTAAATTCACTCTATATAGCACAAACGGGGCTACCATAATATGTGAGCAACATGTATGTACATGTTTGTATTTTTGAGAGAATATTATGTATGCATGGTTATTGAAAAACTTAAAAATAAAAGTTTCTGAAATAAGGCCACAAAACACATATTGATTATTTCTTCACAAGACTTTTGAAAATTGTATCACATAGTCTAGAATATTTGCTCCAAAACTATATGAGAATCATCCTGACTACTCATACTCAATACAATAAAGTCTTTTAGAATGTGTATGACGTGTTTTGTTTGAGAAAGCTTTATGCGAGGAGGCGTGATCTCTCATTAATATGTATGGAATTTCACACCTGAGAAAGACAAAGACCCTCCCATAATGGCCCTATTAGGTGCTATCAGGCCATATCAGTATGAGGAGCCTTGCACAAAGAATGAGGAGATTTAAAAAAGAATGGCTTTTTGGATTTATTTACAACACAACATAATCCAAAGATACACAACAAAGGACTGGTTCCTGGTTAAAATTGCTTTTTAATTATATATATATATATACACACACACACACACACACACAACACACCCATGCTAAAGTTGACTAAAAAGAGGTATAAAAAATCTTAATGCCTTAATTTAAAAAATGAGGTGTATAATAATGTATCGCAAATAATTAAATGTTCTTCTTTAAAATACAGGGTGCATACGTCCGGACACTTTTTTATCTATTAAACCTTCTGTCTGTTCCTGTGTTTGTTGTAATATTAAAATCACTTTGTATTGGATCCTGTCTACCTTAGTCTTCATCTTCTTCGACTTGTTACAGAGGGATTGTGAGGATTATTATTATTATTATTATTATCTTATTTTAGTATTATTTATTTATTATTTATAAATTATATTAATATTATTAATATTGAATTAACTTATTTGATGTTTTCAGTTTTAATTGTAATTTTAGTTTTAGTAATTTTATGTACTTTTGTAATTTTATTTTTTATTTTTTTATATTTCTATACAGCTTTAATAATTTTTTATTTAAATTGGTTTTAGTATTTCTTCATCTTTAACTGATTTTATTTCAGTTAGTTGCTTGGGCAACATTTCTTATTTTCCTTTTTTTAAGTTAAGTTTACGGTTTTTATCTGATATTTGTTTTTTATTTTAACTTATTTAATCTTTATTTCTATTAAAAAAACACGATTACTATTAGTTTTAGTTAACAATTATTACTAACATTATTCAACAGTACTGTTAACTAATTTAGTTAACAATATTGTTGACAGATGGTTTTATGCTAAGTGACTTATATGGGTTAGAAAGTGTAAATTTGTAAACAAATGCACTAGACCAGGGGTCGGGAACCTTTTTTGACCAAAGAGCCATTTTTTCATTTTTGGTTAATGCATTTTTCCAAAAGAGCCACAGTAAAATAATTATATAATATTATTATTAAAGACGTGCTTTTTTTCAATAAAATTTCAACAGCATTAGGCTAAAAACAAACAAATATTTAGCAAAGTTTCAATATTAGTCAAGGGCTTTCACTGTGAGGTTGAGTTGTCAACTGATGAGCATAAATCCTCTCTGTCTGCATGAGAGAGAGAGAGAGAAAACACAGTACTTACATTTACTGTGTTTACGTGAATACTCGACTTGCCATTTTTATGTATTTCTGTATTTATTTGGCCGTCTAGGTGCGCAACCGAAGACAAAGGCTTTGCTTTTCCGTGTTGCGCTCGGCGCGCGCACACAGCATCCTGCCAGTAATTCCGTTCTCTTTCGCGACTTATCGCGCTTTTAATATTTCTTTTCAATATAAAGCACATCCTGCTCTTTTTTTCATTCCTTCAATTTTTGTTATTAATAAATTAAAACAGAATCTTTAACTGAAATCTGCGTGGATTATCAAAAATACGACCCATTTATCATGTGTCATAAAGGGTTTCAGCGGCAAAAGTGAAAGTATTAAAGTTTACAGCCTTCTTTTACGTTTTTTGCTGCTTTTCGCCATTAGGCCTACCTTAAACAAGCTGCAGCTGCTTGAATCCCAGTGCAGGAGCTGTAGGTTATCACAGAGACAAGTTGATTGCTCTGATGACTCGTAACACTCGCGAGCGCGACCAGCACTGAATACGCTCTTTTGCCGGTACAACATGAATATGCTTATTATCATAAACGTTTAACTAACTTCGGTAGACTGTGCTACAAGGGAATTTTAACTGGCAGATTTTTCTGCAGAGAGCCGATCTGTATTGATGTGTCTTATTTTTTTGTTTCGCTTGTTTGTTGGTAAAGGGTGAGAGACCTCGCGAGCCACATGATTTTTGCCAAAGAGCCAGGTATGGCTCGCGAGCCATAGGTTCCCGACCGCTGCACTAGACAGACGCCTTCAACTGTCGCATTTTGTCAACCTTTTTCATCAGTGTTTTGCTCCCTTGTTCCCTTATACTTATATTGTAAGTACGTTATAGGTACACTATAATTACCCAAGGTTACGCTGTAAAATTGCTTTAATTACGCAGTACTTTCCGGGCTGTAATCTAAAGCGTTACCATTACTTCATTTAAAAGAAGAGAATTTTCAATTTCATAAAGAGAAATCGCTCGTGTCTCTGTGATAAGTATTGACTGAGTTACAGTTCATTTTTCGGACGCGTTTCAGAATGGACTTCACTGACAGAAAGAAGGTAAAACGCGCATCATGTTTATTTTTCTTTATTTAACAAAAAGCAGAACACTTTGTTTTTTTTGTGAGTATACACACAAAAAATAGACACTTAACAGGATCGAATGATGTATGACACTTATATGTAAGATCAAAATCAGCAGAGTATTTTGAGTCTCTTTTGTACTTTATAAGAAAAAAAGTGAGCTGGTATCGCCGCCAATACCACTGACACCAGAGGGTTAAAGCTGCAGTCCTCAGTTTTTCCTCTTTGTCGCCATCTCTGTTCGAAATCTGCAATTGCAGTTATTCGCGGAATTATCAACTTTACGTGAGTTGCACTTCGACACCCTCGACACGGCACAGCGTGGATGAACACAGTGTTTGAGGAGAGTGTGCAGCTGTCAGTCACTGCGCCGGTGAGGATACTGTCATTCAGAATCACAGATTATTCTTTTTGGAAGTATGACCAACATAAGTAGTTTCACTGGAAAATGTCATCTGAGTAAGTAACATCCAAGTCAAGTCAAGTCATCTTCATTTATATAGCGCTTTTAACAATGGATTGTTTCAAAGCAGCTTTACAGAAATAAACATATAATTTAAGGTAACAGATTGTTTTGGCTTTATAGCGGTTCTTGAATAATGTTATTTCCAGCTAAAGTTAACTTTGATTGATTCACCTCCGTCGAAATGATCAGACTTTTAAACGCGAACCTGTGATTAACGCTGACGGCGTTCACATGCTCATTCAGAATTGATTCTATAGTTATGTGCTTTTAAAATATGTGCGCAGGTTTATAATTCATTAGTGCTGCCACTAACGACTAATTTTCTAACGACTAATCTTTCGACTAATTTTTCGATTAGTCGACTAATCTAAACGACTAATTAAAAAAAAATCAAGTGTTTATTTCGTTGTGTCCATTTTATTTTGAACTCAACTGAAGGGCCAAAACATAAAATGTCACCTGTTCAAAAACATTATGTATTAACAATCTAAGCATTAAGTATCTGCATTTCCATTAGGCTATACCATATTAGTCAGAGTCCTAATCTAATCCTCTAATAACAAACATGTATGTATTACTTAAATTAGCTCTTTGTTCTGCCTTAAAAAATGTACAGTAAGCTAATAATGATTAATTTATGTACATTTCTGAAAAGCATAACTGATAACATCACTCACGTTTACACTTGCGTGCATGGCGGGCCCGTGCCGCGGTTCGCGTGAATGTGAAAGCAACACGGACTCGGGAGCGCTTGTTCAGGAAGTTAAGTAACCTGCCCATGCGTTTTAGCTGATTATGATGCATTTAGTTAAATAAAACACATGTAAGGGATGATAGTGTTAATGATTTACCTTGGATACCCGAGAGTTGAGTCTGCAGTGTATCCGCGCATTGCGCGTGCAATCAGGGCAACACATTTGGAAATCCACTGTCTCCTCAAAAGAGTCCGTTTGAAAAACACAATATACTATTGACCCGCGTTCTGTTTTTTTATCATGCGCCGTGCACGTTTGCGATGGCATAAGATGCACGCAAACTCAACAGGGTTCGAAAGAATTGAGTGTGAAACCAGACCAACGCTGCGGAGGGCGCCGGGAACAATCGCGCTCGCGCTCGGACTCGGACCGCAGCAAACGAGCCCACTGTGAAAGCTCCGTCACCTGCCTCCGCAATTTTTCATATCAAAGCAGTGAAGGTGGGCGGGAACGTGAAGGAAAATGATAGCAGATAAACCAGCAGGGCGCGCACGGCACACAGACTGGTGTGTGGAGGTGAATTACAGTGAGCTGTTTGTGACGGGAGACCAAAAATAAATAGCGGTCAATAGTAAAACGACACGTCGACTAAAAAAATTGCCGTCGACTAATTTGCAGGGTCGATTACGTCGACTAAGTCGACTAATCGCGGCAGCACTATAATTCATACAACCCAGCCTAAACAAACTACTTTTCTTGCCTATAAATTTTGATACAGAATTTTGTTTTATTTTATCACTTCGGGGTACGCGAGCCAGAATTCACAACGCTTCATCTGTAGAGTGGGAAAGGGATCCTCCATAGGGAGAGGATAGTGGACACTTTAGCACTGCATTGTCATCGGGACCAGGCGGATCTCCTTCGTCAGATCTGGACACGGCCTAGATCCGGCAGGCTGCGGGAAAACCTTGGGATAAACAAAGACACTAATATTAGCGTAGATGCCATTCTTCTTATGATGTAGCGAGTACATCAAGATTTAAGGGAAGTGTTCCCAGTTCCGGCTGACCTAATCTATGCAGCCTAACATTGAATTTATAGAAGTCTATAGTGTGTTATGTGTAGGTCAAAGAGATGTGTTTTTAGTCTAGCTTTGAACTGACAGAGTGTGTCTGCTTCCCGGACAATGGTAGGAAGACTGTTCCAAAGTTTTGGTGCTAAATAGGAAAAGGATCTACCGCCTGCAGTCGATTTAGATATTCTAGGTATTATCAACTGGCCAGAATTTTGAGATCGCAATAGACGTGAAGGACTATAATACGTTAAGAGCTCGCTCAAGTACTGCGGGGCTAAACCATTTAGTGCTTTGTAGGTAATCAACAATATTTTAAAATTTATACGATGTTTAATAGGGAGCCAATGCAGTGTTGACAGAACCGGGCTAATATGGTCATATTTCCTGGTTCTGGTAAGAACTCGAGCTGCGGCGTTTTGAACTAGATGTAGTTTATTTATTAAGCATGCAGGGCAACCACCCAGTAGACCATTACAATAGTCTAGCCTTGAGGTCATGAACGCATGAACTAATTGTTCCGCATTTCCCAATGAGAGCATTTGGCGTATTTTAGATATATTTTTAAGATGGAAAAATGCAGTTTTACAGATACTAGACACGTGGCTTTCAAAAGAAAGGTTGGTATCAAAGAGCACACCCAGGTTCCTAACCGACGACGAAGACTTGACAGAGCAGCCATCAAGTGTTAGACAGTATTCTGGGTTATTACGTGTGGAAGTTTTTTGTCCAATAATTAGAATCTCTGTCTTTTCAGAATTTAGTAGTAGGAAATTACTAGTCATCCAATTTTTTATATCAGCTATGCATTCCGTTAATTTTGTGAATTGGTAAGTTTCGTTGGGTTTTGAAGAAATATACAGCTGAGTATCATCGGCATAACAGTGAAAGCTAACTCCTCATTCCTAGCTAATTCCTAATCCACTTTTGTTCTGGTTCTGACAATGCAGTAAACCGCTCTGATTAAATCTAACAATCATCATATCACGTAAAACCGTGCAAATTATACTTTGTTCTCAAATTGTTAATGTTAACAACGTCAGCATTGCGTAACTACATTTTGTCCTTCCGATATGTATCCTTGTTTTCACATGGGTCCGGGTGCAGTCTCTTTTTTTCACTCCGAAGTCCGAACGAAGTCTTTTGCATTTTAAACCAGGTGAATGTCCAGTTGTCACTGGTGATTGTCGTTTGAACCTTTCTGGATCCGCCATCAAATTGATAAGTTTAATTATATCACGTGCTGTGAGAAAAGGCTATAAATCTCCACCTCCAACATCCTCACGCACGCAATATAGCCTACTAGCCGAGACTCCTTCTTTATGTTTACAGATGTGAAGTAATGACGCAAAGACATGCTCAAATCTCCAGCGGAAATCCACCAGTACCACTGTAATTAAAAACATTATTACAAGCTTACTGTTTAGAATCGAGCTAAGGCAAGCAGATAGTTTTGAACACTGGCTGGTTATGTACTTGCTTAAATAATGTATTTTGGATAATTTTTAACCCCAAAAAAGCTACGGACTGCAGCTTTAATATAGTCTTCTTCACTATTATTTCCAGTCCTCTCTGTACTATGATGACAGTCTAAGAAGTATGTACAGTAAATGCGAAACGAGTATGTTGAACACCCAAAAAACAGTAAAGCAAGTGAAGTGATAAAAAAAAAAAATATTGCTCAGATTAATCAACAGCTTTGGATGTCACACTGAAAGCTTTGTTGATTATGGTGGGAAAAATCAAATTTTACTATTAATGTAGCATTTCTAATAGTGGTTGACCAATTTAGATTTTTTTTTGATGGACTATGCCGATATCTTAAAGAGCAGGCTGGTCCTTGGCCAATTTGTCTTCACTTTATACAAACTTTTTAGCATTGTTAGAAGAATGTACTGTGAGTGGCATTTTTTTATCTGCCAAGGCTATTATTAACTGTACAATTTTCTTTTTTTCAGGTTAGTTTTTTTGACAATGCTAAGACTTGTTCCTTGCTTGCATCCTTGAGAGCAGCTGGTCTGTAAAACGTACTCGGTTACTAACGTAACCTCGGTTCTCTCTAGAGAGGGAACGAGTACTGCGTAATAGCTTACGCTATGGGGAAAACCTCTTTTCCACGAGATATTGAAGCCAAAAATTATCCTTAATTTTTTATTAATGTAAAACGCTTTGCAGCAGCAAGCAGACATAGGCGAAACAGCTCGCGCGCCTATTGGCTGCTCTTGCGGCAAATGCAGCAGCCTATCGCGAGAGGCATTGCGTGACACATATCCAATGGGGGCATTTCGCGCCCATTTCGTCACGTCCCGCCAGAAAGGGCGTGGTCTCGCCCTATAAATATAGTTCGATAAGGCTGGTACACTGATTTTCATCGCCGAAGCGAGCCAGCGCTGTTGTATGCACGGCAAGATATGCAGTACTCGTTCCCTCTCTAGAGAGAACCGAGGTTACGTTAGTAACCGAGTACGTTCTCTTACGAGAGTATCTCTCGTACTGCGTAATAGCTTACGCTATGGGGAACACAATGCAACACGCCGTGCGTACAGGGATCCAACACCAAAGTCCCCGGGGCCGAAGCCCAGGGGCCCATATAGTGCATGATCACCATAAACTCACATAGAGTGGAGGAAGAGAGGCTGGAAGCGTCATTCCTAATAAAATAGCACCCAGAGGGGCTAATCATGTGACAATTAAACGCGCAGCCAGGGTGAAAGCTTTCAGCCTGATCTGGGTGGCATTACATGTGTCAATACTCATGGGGCTGAAGTAAAATCAGTATCTGGGCCGCACAGCGGGGCAGATAGCACTGAATTCTAGACCGCCAAAAGCTTAGCCTGCAAGGCGGGTACCTCCAGGTTATAATACTTAATAAATGTAGACGGCGAGGCCCAGCCCGCGGCCGTACAGATATCTTGCAGGGTACCCCGCTAGACCATGCCCACGAAGAGGCCACGCCTCTCGTGGAGTGCGCTCTGACACCCAAGGAGCACTGCAGGCCCTTTGCAGCGTAAGCGAGCGCAATGGCATCCACCATCCATCTGGATAGGCTCTGCTTTGAGGCGGCAAGTCCCTTGGAACGCCCGCCAAACAAAACGAAAAGCTGCTCAGTCTGTCTGAAACCAGACGAGCGCGACACATAAGGTCTTAATGCCCTGACAGGGCAAAGGAGACTCGCGTCTTTCTCCTCATTGAGAACCGGAAGGGCAGACAGGGAAATTACCTGGGCCCTAAACGGTGTATTGAGGGATTTTGGCACATACCTGTGCTTCGGTTTGTGTTGGGTTCTTTGGGTCACTAGAAAAATATATTGGTAAAAATGCATGATTATTTGTTGCGTGATGGTCATTTGGGTATGAGTATGCGCAGTTGCGCCGTAAAAAAAAAAAAAAAAAAAAAACCCCGTAGAGCAGCGTCTATTGTTGATTCAAAACCCATCATCAGGAGCACACAGCCCGTTGGTATGTAGCGAATTTAGAACTTTTGAAATGTTTACCATGAGCTACAGTCTGTTGTACTTTAATTTAGGAATGTTTAAAGTTTCATGCTTGTGTAATTGTCGACATTGGCCGCGCTTAGTCCGTGCTGAGAGACTTAATTTGTAGTTAAGTTAGCGCGTGTACTGTTCAGCTCTCTCGGTTTGCGATATGTTCGAACACGGGATAATTGACAAATTACCAAGCAAACTAATGTAGCAGACGGTTGTGTGGTAGGCAACGGAGTTGCATTCATTAGTAAAACATTGGATTGAAGTGTTATGATTAATGCACTTTGCCTGTTTGCTCATGTAATAGCTATACTCTGCGCAGGAGCGATGCTATGCATGATGGGAAATGTAGTTTCTGCGGTGTTCTGACGTAGCTGTGTAAGACTGTATAGGTGATTATATGATAGTGTATTCTTATTCACAACAGAAATAGATCGTTATTTTATTGTAACTATTTCATGCTTGTTTATTTTGCATTATATATTCAATGGATATATTTGTAACACTGGTTTATTTCTTATTTCAGGTTTATGACCTGTGGTCAATTGTACAAATAAAACAAAAATACAAGACTAATGACAAACACGAGTCGTGCCATGTGTGCTGCCTGTCACTAGCCCATTCGGATGGCTGAAAATCTAAAAAGATCCGAACAGTTTGAGAATGACTTTCGAGTCATTAGGCCCAAACTCCATACATGAAGTGCTTACTGAAAGCGCCTACAAGTCCCCTATGCGCTTCACTGAAGCGAGAGCCGTGAGAAACACTGTTTTGAACGACAGGTGTTTCATGTCCGACAGTTGGATTGGCTCGAACGGGGCGCCTTTCATGGCCTCCAGGACCGTGGAAAGGTCCCACGTCGGGACTGAAGGGGGCCTGGGAGGGTTTAGCCTCCGAGCTCCCCTAAGGAAACGCACGACTAAGTCGTTCTTCCCCAGCGGCTGGCCAGGCACCTGTTTTGCAAACGTTGCTATGGCCGCCACGTATACTTTGAGCGTGGATGGGGTCCTGCCCCTGTCCAGTAGCTCTTGAAGGAAGGAAAGCACTTCCGAAACCCCGCAGTCCACAGGTGAAAAGCTCTGGGCTTGACACCACGCAGAGAACACCGACCATTTCGAGGAATAGAGCCGCCTGGTAGACGGCGCTCTCGCCTGCGCGATCGTGTTTAACACTCCCTCTGGGAGGTTAGCGGGTACCCGTTGATGGCCCATGCGTGCAGGGACCACCGCTCCGGGCGAGGATGCCAGATCGAGCCCTCCGCCTGAGAGAGGAGGTCTCTCCTCAATGGTACAGGCCATGGGGCAGTGCTGGTCAACTGCATCAGGGCAGGGAACCACGTCTGGTTCGTCCAGAGCGGAGCTACGAGCAGCACTGGGCATCTGTTTTCCCTGATTCGTTCCAACACTTGAGGCAGGAGCGAGACAGGAGGAAAAGCGTATAGGGGACAGCGGGGCCAAACATGAGCCAGCGCGTCCTTGCTTTTCGAGAAAAACTTCGGGCAATGAGCGTTTTCGTGGGACGCGAATAGGTCCACCTTTGCTCTGTCGAACGTTTTCCACAGCAACTGGACCGTCTGCGGGTGCAGCGACCGTTCCCCCTCTGGGACATTGTTCCTGGACAGTCTGTCTGGTCCCACATTCAGGTGACCAGGCACGTGCGCTGCTCTTAGTGAGAGCAGGTTGTGCTGGGCCCAGACCAGGAGGCGTTCCGTCAGCTTGTGAAGGTTTCGTGACCTGACGCCGCCCTGGCTATTTATGTATGCCACCACTGACATGTTGTCCGACCGGACCAAGACGTGGTGGCCAGTTACCTGGGGACAGAAGTGCCGTAGCGCTTTGTCGACTGCTATCATTTCCAAGCAGTTTATGTGAAGGAGCTTTTCCCGTTCTGACCACAGGCCAGCTAGCGGTCTGCCCTCGAGCAGCGCTCCCCACCCTGAGGTGGAGGCGTCCGTAGACACCACCTTCACACTCGAAGCGGTCCCCAGACTCACACCTGACTGATACCAGTCGGTTATTTTCCAAGGTTCCAGAGCTGAAACGCACTGTAGGTCGACCCTGAGGCGAAACAGACCCGCTGTCCATGCCCTGGTTGGAACCCGCGCTTTCAGCCACATCTGCAGTGGGCGTATGCGAAGCAGACCCAACTGGAGTACAGAGGCTGCTGAGGCCATCAGACCCAGCATTTTCTAAAACCTTTTGAGCGGAACTATCGAGCCGCGGCGGACGGATTTCGCGACGTGCTGAATATTTAGTCCGCGCTCCGGTGACAGGCGTGCCATCATGAATAGCGAGTCTAACCCTGTTCCCAGAAAGGAAATTTTCTGACTGGGAGACAGTGAGCTTTTCGCCCAATTGACTGTGAGGCCCAGCTTCTCGAGGTGCTCGAGTAATGCGGCCCTGTGTTCTATGAGCTCCGATCGTGATCGAGCTAGAATCAGCCAATCGTCCAAGTAGTTCAGGACTCGCATGCCCTGAAGTCTCAGGGGTGCGAGCGCCGCGTCCATGCACTTTGTGAATGTACGAGGTGCTAGAGACAGGCCGAACGGCAGGACTGTGTATTGATATGCCTGGCCCTCGAAGGCGAATCTCAAGAATCGCCTGTGATGGGACGCTATTTGTATTTGGACATAGGCGTCTTTCAGATCTATTGACATAAACCAGTCCCCATGGCGCACTTGCGGGCTCTGGCCGCGGCGAAACGGCAGTTCGAGAGCCCTGGTATACTGGGAACACAACACCGTGTTTACAGCGTTCGAGGCGGGGGGCACGCTGATCACAGCGGGCAGCCTGGCCGCGCTCAGCTTCTCTATGGCAGATTGTGCAGAGAAAGTGAGCGGGGCGGATCCCGTAGGATTCGGTGTGTTTGTGAGAGACTGTGGGCGCGGGACTGCGGGCACATCTACACTGAAAACACTGTCGGTTAGAGCCGACTGAATGTGTGTTGGTTTCGTTTTTACAGAAACCAAGGGACACGCAGCGTGCAGTGTAAGCGGGCATTGTGACATGGGCGCGTTCACTACATTGTCTGCACAATCGACCTGAATCGATTTTATTTGTGCTAGCCCTGCACCGTGGCGGGCCGTGTCTGGGTGTGGGAATGGGCACTGGGGGTTGGGCATTCTTACAACACCATCGGCCGTGGCCGGAACACCAGAAAATGCACTCTTTATTGGATTTATCTGGGTAGCCGTAAAAACGGCTTTTGTGCGCAGGAAAGCGGGCTGAGACACCGGCTGGCTCACTGCGAAATACACTGGGACAGTCACAATGCTTGGAACTGAACGAGCGAGAAGTTTTGGTGGAGTCTGGCCGCAGCGAGACTTAAACACCGTGGGTTTTAGCTGACTGTATGTGTGTTGGTTTCGTTTTACAGAAAACGTGGCACATGCAGTGTGTAGTGTTTGTGGGCACTGGGTTGTGGGCACATTCACTACATTTAATGCACAATGACATGAGTCGATCTCATTTGTGCGTGCCCTGCACTGTGGCGGGCTGCGTTTGTGTGTAGAAATGAACACTGGGCTGTGGGCATTTTTTAGAGGTCGACCGATAGTGGATTTTACCGATACCGATATCTAGGTTTGACCGTACATGCCGATAACCGATAATTCAACCGATATTTTTTTTAATGGATACTGGATTAAAAACAAACATCATACTCACAATAAAACAGTGATGAACTGAAATGTGCTCAATTAAATAAATATATAAATATGAATATATTAAAACTTTATACAGAAAATAATTTAAACATTAAAATATTACAGGTTTCGTTAGCTATAACCTAGAAACATACACGTTTCATAGGTAACACTTTGCAAGTCCCATTTGTAAACAAGGATGTATTAACTAGCTTTCATGAACTATATGCATAATGCAATATACCTTTTTACTGCATGTATTAATATGAGCAATACAATTGTACCTTTATCATTCATGTTAGTTCATTCATAGTACATTAACTAAGGTAATAAAAGATAAAATAAGAATTAAAACTCCATTTCAAATGCGTTAGTAAATGTTGAAATTAACAAACTACCGTAACAATGAATAATTCTTCTAGAACTTGTATTAACCTTAGTTAATGCTAAAAATGGAATGGTATTGTACAGTGTTACCATTTCATTTGATTCCAAAGAGTCGTGCTTAAAGATGGCCATTAAAATGTAATAAAGACCTTATGTATACGTAATATAGCCTATAGTCTCTCACTTTATTTGCTTCTATATTTTAGAACACTTGATAATTATCTAATCAAAATAACAAGATCTATTGTAGTGATTAAAAAGATCTTAAATCGAATGCGTTTCTGATTAGTTTACGTTTCTGTCGGCTGCATGAACATAATGTTGAGAAAGAAATCACGTCACTAGTTTTAAATATGCAACTTCGTCGGCTAATGAATGCATAAAAGTGACCAGCCGGATAAAAATAATTCAAATAGATGGTAACAATTGTGCCATAAAACATTTGGGTCAGGTCTGCGTGTGTTTTTGTCACATTGCATTAACGGTTGACTGAGGTAATTTTAGAGTCCTCACAGCCTCGACGGCAAACTACTGTTCTTTCTCTGCTGATGCAGCATCTAGTCAACAAATGAATTACTTTGTAATGATATGGCAATATGTAGCTACTTTAGTGTTATGTATTCATACCGTTTCGCTGTCGGTGTTTTAAATGTCAGCGCTCTCTGTGCTGCGTGTTCTCTCCGTGCTGCGCGCTGCCTCAAGTGTTAACGTAAACAACTCAGCCAGTGATAGTTTGTTATTTGTCCTCTAGAGGCCGCTCTCGCTCTGTATAATGCCAGCAGTCTCTTCTGTTCTGAGCGCTCTCCTGCTGTGTAATGACCGCGCACACTTCTCAGCCGCTCCAGCAACGGACGCAACCCGGAAAAACTATCGTGTGGATTTTTGCCGATAACGATAGTTCCACCAAACAACTATCGGTGCCGATTAATCGGCAAAACCGATGAATCGGTCGACCTCTAGCATTTTTATTACACTCATAACACCATCGGCTGTGGCCGGAATACCAGAAAATACACTGCTTATATGATTTTTCTGGGTCGCCGTGGAAACGGCATTTTTGTGCAGGCAAGCGGGCCATGATACCGGCTTGTTTACTGTAAAATACACTGGAACAGTCGCATTTTCTTGGAACTGAACGAGCGAAAAATTTCGGTGCAAGTCTGGCCGCGGCGAGACTAAATTTTTATCTGCTGCGAGACCTGGGATCGAACACGGGTCTCCCGTGCGAAGGCTTTGGGTTTCGACAAAAGCTTAAAATAGCTCGAGCAGATAAGAGAGCGTCATCACAGTTTGTGTGTGTTGGCGTTTGTTTGCAGACGTGCGTGTTATACAACAGGCTCATTGCTGCAATATTGACATTTTCAGCCGCTCAAACTAAGAGGAGCTGAGAAATGCTTGAGAAATGGAGATTAGTCCGGCCTCGGCGGGACTAAAAACAAACTCTTTCCTCATTTCGCCGGTGACGCATGCCCACGGGGGGCGGGGGCGGGGTCGCTTTCTTATAACGTAAATAAAGCTAGCCGCGGGGCGGAGAAGGGGGCGTTCCACGACTTAGTCACTTCCTCGTGTAACTCAGGGAGGAAGGGCGCGGGCCTTGACTTTGACGGTGCTTCGTCTTTCCCGAGAAAGCGTCCGTCCAGTCTGCTGCGCGGCGGTTGCGCGGGCGCCTCCCAGTCGAGGCCGATGTTTTCCACGGCTTGAGAGAGCAGACGCATCAGGTTTGGCGGGAAACGCTAGCGGAGGGGAGATCCACGGAGCTCACCCAATCCTCGCTATCAGACGCCAGAAGAGAACACGCCTCGGTGGGTTCGTCGAACTCGTGGACGGATGCGGCGGCAGACGGCGGCCGTTGTCCGTCAGTGAGCGACTCGAGCGAAGCCGGCGAAGCTGGCGGGCGAACCGGCGAGCTTTGGCGGGCTAGAGAGAGCTCGGGAGCGCGCTGGGCGCGGCGCTTCTTGCGGCGCGGCGTCACGGCGGGCTGTGGTGAAGGCTCGGAGAATGACGCCAGGCGAGTCCTCAGAGTCACCATAGGCAGAAGCTCGCAATGAGGGCATCCGCCGTCAGCGAGCGCGATAGCCGCGTGATCCTCACCCAGGCAGAACACGCAGATGACATGACGGTCCCCGTCGCTGAGTGGGGCGCGGCACGAGCCACAGGATGGCATCTTTAAAAAGACGCAGCTCTTTTGTGATGAGAGGTGTAAGTCGCGTCACGTAAGCGAGCTAACACTCTCAGCAGAGTAAGGATAAAAAGGATACTTAGAACGCCGGAAAGCGCAGCAGGTACGGCAGTTGAAGGCGGCGAGGCCAGCGACTCCAGGAGCTCGTCCCGCTGAAAGGCTTGCGTCGACGGCGCGGCTTCTCACTCCGGATCCAGCGATGCGAGTGCTTCGCTGAAGAGATGAAAATCAGTGTACCAGCCTTATCGAACTATATTTATAGGGCGAGACCACGCCCTTTCTGGCGGGACGTGACGAAATGGGCGCGAAATGCCCCCATTGGATATGTGTCACGCAACGCCTCTCTCGATAGGCTGCTGCATTTGCCGCAAGAGCAGCCAATAGGCGCGCGAGCTGTTTCGCCTATGTCTGCTTGCTGCTGCAAAGCGTTTTACATTAATAAAAAATTAAGGATAATTTTTGGCTTCAATATCTCGTGGAAAAGAGGTTTTCCCCATAGCGTAAGCTATTACGCAGTACGAGAGATACTCTCGTAAGAGAACCTCTTTTTTGTTAACTGTCTGTGTATGTAGTGTGTTTGAAGGTGAGGAATGAGTCAATCTAGTTTCAAGCTCTTGAACACAAAGAAGGGACAGCTGGATTGTTAGCGGCCCCTACCGTGATGTTTCCCTTTGAAATGCTACAAAGAAACAACTCTATCAGGTCTAATCGCTTCTCTGCTCAAGGAGCGCTCTGAGCCAAGAAAGTCTCGCCTCTGTGAGCGAGTGCAAACAGCAGATCTATCCACACACAACTGTGGACATTACATCCTTGCCATTCTCCCCCAGTAGGGTTTTAGAGAGACTGGTTTAATCTAGCTTGCGTTATTCCTGAAAATATGGAAATAGTTGCAACTCCAGAGGCACTTATGCCAATGTTTTGAGAGTCATTAAAGTAGGGCTTCATCATGATTTTTTGGTGGAAATGCAGACTGGGGCTATTTTTAAATAAATAATGGCCCACAGATTATTGCTTAGAAAATGCAGGCTACATGTTGCTTTAGAGGCTACTGGTGCAAGTAATGATTTTATACATTCCCTTGGTCTAAAAAGGATCCTGTCTTTGGATCAGAAGTTCTGAAAAGTATAATAAAGGAAGAAAGTGTTTTCTTTTAATTTGTGGATGGACCATGGTTCGCAGCAAGAACATTACACATTTGTTATGGCATCATTTGCGAATAGACCAATAACAAGAGAATACGGCTGAAATGGGGATTGGGGATGTAATTAAAAATATTTGGTTGAAAAAAAAAATTGGGGGTTTGGGGGGGGGGGGGTGTTGTGGAGTGGGCATGTTACGGATACGTGGTGTAAATTTTTTAGCAATCAAAAAGAATGTCTAATTAATTGAAATAATGTATTACGAATCATTAAACTTAGACAACATTTAAAACAAATATATGAAAAAAAAAATTCACCCTAATTCTGTGTTGTGTTTTTTCTGGTAATAAAATGAAGACATAAAACACAAATTTTATCATTTATCATCAATTTTAATCATATGAAATTAAATAAACTTTTTGTCAAATAACGTTCTGCACAATGAGCTTTACTGTTAAAATTAAAAGATGGATTATTCCTTAAAAAAATGAATTTTGATGATAATTTATTTGGATTAGTGTTAGTATTAAAAATAAAAATAATTCAAATAGATGGTAACAATTGTGCCATAAAACATTTGGGTCAGGTCTGCGTGTGTTTTTGTCACATTGCATTAACGGTTGACTGAGGTAATTTTAGAGTCCTCACAGCCTCGACGGCAAACTACTGTTCTTTCTCTGCTGATGCAGCATCTAGTCAACAAATGAATTACTTTGTAATGATATGGCAATATGTAGCTACTTTAGTGTTATGTATTCATACCGTTTCGCTGTCGGTGTTTTAAATGTCAGCGCTCTCTGTGCTGCGTGTTCTCTCCGTGCTGCGCGCTGCCTCACGTGTTAACGTAAACAACTCAGCCAGTGATAGTTTGTTATTTGTCCTCTAGAGGCCGCTCTCGCTCTGTATAATGCCAGCAGTCTCTTCTGTTCAGAGCGCTCTCCTGCTGTGTAATGACCGCGCGCACTTCTCAGCCGCTCCAGCAACGGACGCAACCCGGAAAAACTATCGTGTGGATTTTTGCCGATAACGATAGTTCCACCAAACAACTATCGGTGCCGATTAATCGGCAAAACCGATGAATCGGTCGACCTCTAGCATTTTTATTACACTCATAACACCATCGGCTGTGGCCGGAATACCAGAAAATACACTGCTTATATGATTTTTCTGGGTCGCCGTGGAAACGGCATTTTTGTGCAGGCAAGCGGGCCATGATACCGGCTTGTTTACTGTAAAATACACTGGAACAGTCGCATTTTCTTGGAACTGAACGAGCGAAAAATTTCGGTGCAAGTCTGGCCGCGGCGAGACTAAATTTTTATCTGCTGCGAGACCTGGGATCGAACACGGGTCTCCCGTGCGAAGGCTTTGGGTTTCGACAAAAGCTTAAAATAGCTCGAGCAGATAAGAGAGCGTCATCACAGTTTGTGTGTGTTGGCGTTTGTTTGCAGACGTGCGTGTTATACAACAGGCTCATTGCTGCAATATTGACATTTTCAGCCGCTCAAACTAAGAGGAGCTGAGAAATGCTTGAGAAATGGAGATTAGTCCGGCCTCGGCGGGACTAAAAACAAACTCTTTCCTCATTTCGCCGGTGACGCATGCCCACGGGGGGCGGGGGCGGGGTAGCTTTCTTATAACGTAAATAAAGCTAGCCGCGGGGCGGAGAAGGGGGCGTTCCACGACTTAGTCACTTCCTCGTGTAACTCAGGGAGGAAGGGCGCGGGCCTTGACTTTGACGGTGCTTCGTCTTTCCCGAGAAAGCGTCCGTCCAGTCTGCTGCGCGGCGGTTGCGCGGGCGCCTCCCAGTCGAGGCCGATGTTTTCCACGGCTTGAGAGAGCAGACGCATCAGGTTTGGCGGGAAACGCTAGCGGAGGGGAGATCCACGGAGCTCACCCAATCCTCGCTATCAGACGCCAGAAGAGAACACGCCTCGGTGGGTTCGTCGAACTCGTGGACGGATGCGGCGGCAGACGGCGGCCGTTGTCCGTCAGTGAGCGACTCGAGCGAAGCCGGCGAAGCTGGCGGGCGAACCGGCGAGCTTTGGCGGGCTAGAGAGAGCTCGGGAGCGCGCTGGGCGCGGCGCTTCTTGCGGCGCGGCGTCACGGCGGGCTGTGGTGAAGGCTCGGAGAATGACGCCAGGCGAGTCCTCAGAGTCACCATAGGCAGAAGCTCGCAATGAGGGCATCCGCCGTCAGCGAGCGCGATAGCCGCGTGATCCTCACCCAGGCAGGACACGCAGATGACATGACGGTCCCCGTCGCTGAGTGGGGCGCGGCACGAGCCACAGGATGGCATCTTTAAAAAGACGCAGCTCTTTTGTGATGAGAGGTGTAAGTCGCGTCACGTAAGCGAGCTAACACTCTCAGCAGAGTAAGGATAAAAAGGATACTTAGAACGCCGGAAAGCGCAGCAGGTACGGCAGTTGAAGGCGGCGAGGCCAGCGACTCCAGGAGCTCGTCCCGCTGAAAGGCTTGCGTCGACGGCGCGGCTTCTCACTCCGGATCCAGCAATGCGAGTGCTTCGCTGAAGAGATGAAAATCAGTGTACCAGCCTTATCGAACTATATTTATAGGGCGAGACCACGCCCTTTCTGGCGGGACGTGACGAAATGGGCGCGAAATGCCCCCATTGGATATGTGTCACGCAACGCCTCTCTCGATAGGCTGCTGCATTTGCCGCAAGAGCAGCCAATAGGCGCGCGAGCTGTTTCGCCTATGTCTGCTTGCTGCTGCAAAGCGTTTTACATTAATAAAAAATTAAGGATAATTTTTGGCTTCAATATCTCGTGGAAAAGAGGTTTTCCCCATAGCGTGAGCTATTACGCAGTACGGAAGATACTCTCGTAAGAGAACCTCTTTTTTGTTAACTGTCTGTGTATGTAGTGTGTTTGAAGGTGAGGAATGAGTCAATCTAGTTTCAAGCTCTTAAACACAAAGAAGGGACAGCTGGATTGTTAGCGGCCCCTACCGTGATGTTTCCCTTTGAAATGCTACAAAGAAACAACTCTATCAGGTCTAATCGCTTCTCTGCTCAAGGAGCGCTCTGAGCCAAGAAAGTCTCGCCTCTGTGAGCGAGTGCAAACAGCAGATCTATCCACACACAACTGTGGACATTACATCCTTGCCATTCTCCCCCAGTAGGGTTTTAGAGAGACTGGTTTAATCTAGCTTGCGTTATTCCTGAAAATATGGAAATAGTTGCAACTCCAGAGGCACTTATGCCAATGTTTTGAGAGTCATTAAAGTAGGGCTTCATCATGATTTTTTGGTGGAAATGCAGACTGGGGCTATTTTTAAATAAATAATGGCCCACAGATTATTGCTTAGAAAATGCAGGCTACATGTTGCTTTAGAGGCTACTGGTGCAAGTAATGATTTTATACATTCCCTTGGTCTAAAAAGGATCCTGTCTTTGGATCAGAAGTTCTGAAAAGTATAATAAAGGAAGAAAGTGTTTTCTTTTAATTTGTGGATGGACCATGGTTTGCAGCAAGAACATTACACATTTGTTATGGCATCATTTGCGAATAGACCAATAACAAGAGAATACGGCTGAAATGGGGATTGGGGATGCAATTAAAAATATTTGGTTGAAAAAAAAAATTGGGGGATTGGGGGATTGGGGGATTGGTGGGGGGGGGGGGGGGGGGGGGGGTGTTGTGGAGTGGGCATGTTACGGATACGTGGTGTAAATTTTTTAGCAATCAAAAAGAATGTCTAATTAATTGAAATAATGTATTACGAATCATTAAATTTAGACAACATTTAAAACAAATATATGAAAAAAAAAATTCACCCTAATTCTGTGTTGTGTTTTTTCTGGTAATAAAATGAAGACATAAAACACAAATTTTATCATTTATCATCAATTTTAATCATATGAAATTAAATAAACTTTTTGTCAAATAACGTTCTGCACAATGAGCTTTACTGTTAAAATTAAAAGATGGATTATTCCTTAAAAAAATGAATTTTGATGATAATTTATTTGGATTAGTGTTAGTATTATTACATTAGGACATATCTAAATTCTACTATACAACAGTAATATATTTCTGTCAAGTTAAACCGAACTTTTATTTTGACGGGTTGCCGTGAAAACCTTTTGAGTTTCTGTGTGTTTATGTCATGATGATAGTTTTTCTCAAATTAAGCGGTTAAATGATCACGAAGTGACTTTCGGAGTGGATCTAGAGCCTGGAGAGAAAATTCATGCATTTGTGTCTTCATATAGGCAAAAAAACAGCGCAATCGTCACACGTGCTTCAGTGTATGTGTGTGTGTGGTAAATGAAACATGTTAAAACAAAAATATATGCTTCAATGACATGTTTTTTCCTTATTTTTCCAACTATGATATGGCTTATAGTGGGCTAAATCAAAGGTCATCACAGGTCAATAGATCACAAGCTGCAAAGAGTGCTACTGGGGTATAAGGTCCGTATCTCGGTGCTCTTTGGATGCGGGATAGTTCGATTTGCAAAAAGAACATTGCTAATTAATTCTAGGTGTAAACTGGGCTTCCGATTCTAAAAGTTAAATGTCTCAAGGAGGATGATGCAAACTTTAGTATTTGCATTTACTTATCGTGTCAGTGCTCATTAAAATACTCATTAAACTTGTTTGTTATTGAGTTTGCGTGACTTGTCTGTGTGTTCAACACAACGGGAAGAATCTGATCGTCGTCCTCCCCGGCATGTCGGGGCCAGGGGTTTTTAATTTGGGTGCTGTGAGCAGAGCTTCTCCAATTCCCACCTAAATAAACAAACCATGGCCTGGGCATCATGCCTGAGGGGCAGAACTGCAGAAACAACACAGCCAAAGTAAATAGAGTCCTGCAGCAGTCAAACAAAGCAGCTCACAGACCTAACAGACTCCCTCAAATCACTCTACATGCAGACACGCACACGCATACTCTCACCACCATACAAAAAACATTCAAAACTTTCATATGTTTGCAGCATACTGATTTATTGTATTTTCAGTATGGTGTTGCATTTTAGAATAATGAGAGACTAGAGTGGGCGACGACGAGTTCAAAGTCAGATTCATTTTATTGATTCGGTTTGTTCGGATTGTTTGTTTCATTTAACCATTTTAAGGATCAGCTTATAAAATGTACAATTTCAGCATTCGTGTTCTGATGTATTCTCAGCTCCTCTTTACATCTTAAAGGTCTCTGTGCATCACCCTAATACGCCTTTAATGCTTCAAAAGGAACCATTCTCCACTCATTATGCTTGACTTTTTTGATTAATCAATTCTGTAACGCATGAATCATATTAATCCACTGTAAAATGGCTAGGTCGTCTCTCTGCCACTAAAGATTGCTTTATCAATAATCTTCTTAATAAGTTTCATCATCTCAGCATCCCGGATAGCTTAGAAGTACTTGATATTGCAACAGAAACGTTTAACTCTCTCTTTTCCAGCACTTTAGAAGCAGTTGCGCTTAAAGAAGATTAAAGAAAATAGTCCAGCGCCGTGGTACAGCGAGCACACCCGGGCCCTTAAGAGAGCAGCCAGAAAAATGGAGCGCAACTGGAAGAAAACTAAACTAGAGGTATTTCGGATTTCGTGGAAAGAGAGCTCGATTGCTTACAGAGAGGCTTTAAAAGCTGCTAGATCTGCTTATTTTTCAACCCTATTAGAATAAAATAAACATAATCCAAGGTATTTATTTGAAACAGTGGCTACACTAACGAAAAAGAAAGCTTCAAGCTCAGAAGTGTCCAAGCAACACAGCAGTGATGACTTTATGAACTTCTTCACTTATTAGATTGATAATATCAGGGACAAAATTATAACTATGCAACCGTCTACCACAGTATCGCATCAGGGAGTGCATTGTAGTGTCCCTGAGGAAAATTTTGATTCATTTGTTGCTATAGGAGAGGAAGAATTCTGCAAACTCGTTAAACCTGTTAAGCTTCACCAGAACTCCTGTGCGATCGTCATGACAGAGCTTGACAAAACAACGTCCCTCAGGGCTTTTAGCTCAAACATGTGCAGATTTGGAGAAATATTGATATATTCTCATAGGTTTACATCAGATATCTATAGACAGGAATAATATTTATTGAATTTATACCCAAATGCGTCGATGTAATCATGAGCGCTGGATACTCTGATGTACTGTGTTTTCAATTCATACTGGCCGCCTGAGAGCGCCGGCGCTCTATGCACAGTAATAGTCCATATATGGAACACACGAAGAAGTGGCATAATCATGTGACATTCCAGGAAGTCCCTGATACAAACAAAGCTTCCAGAGATCGCTGTAACATGCAGATAAAGATGTTTTGAAGACAATAAACATGATTGCAATGATATTCGATTTACCTGTGTTCTTCGAGCCATGTCAGGTATTTTCATAATAATAGATTATATTTATAATGTAATGCTAATCGATATAGAGTTTATCATTGCAGAATACTATAAATTAATATATTTTCTGTCTTATTTTTTCATCTGAAGCCAAATCAGATCACAGAAGGTTATTTAAAACACTCGACTTGCGTTATAAAGTAAGTTTGGAGCACAAACATGGTTTTAATCACATAAATTGTCGTGTATTGATGGTGTGCTAAGCTAACATGCTAGCTAACTCTGTGCACCTGCCAGCACATTAGCTGTTATTTTTATGAATTTTTCTAAATAGGAATGCTTACTGAAATTTTTCGTTTTTCAAAAAGGGCATTTGATACAGTTTCAAATGTGAAGTGAGAACTTTGATAAAAGAAAAAGGGATTGAAACAGTGTGAATAGCCAGTCGTTAGTGATTATAATGCAGACAAAAGAAAAGCATATTTAGACCCATAACCAGGCCGGAGAGGTGTGAATGTGTGCAGGGGAGACTTACACTGAATGGGGCTCGTTTGCACCACAAAACAATAGAG
Source organism: Tiaroga cobitis (assembly GCA_030578255.1). Lineage (NCBI taxonomy): Eukaryota > Metazoa > Chordata > Actinopteri > Cypriniformes > Leuciscidae > Tiaroga > Tiaroga cobitis. Next base: position 44,090,840 of record CM060598.1, on the reverse strand, counting down.
AAAATAGTCTAAATAGATGCTAGAAGATGACAATAAACACCAGTTTGCATTTTAGAGTCTAATCAAAATAAATTCATATGACATGATCTTGAAAAACATTTAACTAAATGCAGAGTTTTAAACTTATCTTCTTCAAATTTTAAATATAACATGGTCAGACATGTGGCTTTAGCTGCAGTGCATTTCTAGATTGATACAATGCCAACTTCAATTTTATTTTCATGAAGATGTTTCATAAAAATACATTTCTAATAACTTTACAAAACTTTGAAGACATTTTTCATATTTTTTTTTTCAGTATCACTAATTAATTCCACATTTACAATAAACTGCCAGGTGTCAGCTTTCAAATGAGATCTTACTTGTGCTTTTAGTACAAAGGGTTCATGAACTGTATCTGTTTCAGTTTGGGTATGCCATTTCTGGGGATTTTTCAAAAGTGGGGTTGAAGCTTAACAGGTTAAAAAAACACAACTTGATCCTACAGAATTAGTCAATTACAGGCCGATCTCGAATCTGCCTTTTCTGTCAAAGATATTAGAAAAAGCAGTATCTTCACAACTATGTTCCTTTCTAGAAAGAAATGATATCTGCAAGGATTTTCAGTCCGGATTTAGACCGCACCATAGTACTAAGACTGCTCTCATTAGAGTCACAAATGATTTGCTCTTATCATCCGATCGTGGTTGTATCTCTCTATTAGTGTTACTCGATCTTAGTGCTGCATTTGACACCATTGACCACAACATTCTTTTAAATAGACTAGAAAACTATGTTGGCATTAGTGGAATTGCACTAGCATGGTTTAAATCATACTTAACTGACCGTTATCAGTTTGTAGCAGTAAATGAAGAGATGTCTTATCGATCACAAGTTCAGTATGGCGTACCACAAGGCTCAGTACTAGGACCGTTGCTGTTCACTCTGTACATGCTACCATTAGGAGATATCATTAGGAAACATGGAGTTAGCTTTCACTGTTATGCCGATGATACTCAGCTGTATATTTCTTCAAAACCCAACGAAACTTACCAATTCACAAAATTAACGGAATGCATAGCTGATATAAAAAATCGGATGACTAGTAATTTCCTACTACTAAATTCTGAAAAGACAGAGATTCTAATTATTGGACAAAAAACTTCCACACGTAATAACCCAGAATACTGTCTAACACTTGATGGCTGCTCTGTCAAGTCTTCGTCGTCGGTTAGGAACCTGGGTGTGCTCTTTGATACCAACCTTACTTTTGAAAGCCACGTGTCTAGTATCTGTAAAACTGCATTTTTCCATCTTAAAAATATATCTAAAATACGCCATATGCTCTCATTGGGAAATGCGGAACAATTAGTTCATGCGTTCATGACCTCAAGGCTAGACTATTGTAATGCTCTACTGGGTGGTTGCCCTGCACGCTTAATAAATAAACTACAGCTAGTTCAAAACGCCGCAGCTCGAGTTCTTACCAGAACCAGGAAATATGACCATATTAGCCCGGTTCTGTCAACACTGCATTGGCTCCCTATTAAACATCGTATAAATTTTAAAATATTGTTGATTACTTACAAAGCACTAAATGGTTTAGCTCCGCAGTACTTGAGCGAGCTCTTAACGCATTATAGTCCTTCACGTCTATTGCGATCTCAAAATTCCGGCCAGTTGATAATACCTAGAATATCTAAATCGACTGCAGGCGGTAGATCCTTTTCCTATTTAGCACCAAAACTTTGGAACAGTCTTCCTACCATTGTCTGGGAAGCAGACACACTCTGTCAGTTCAAAGCTAGACTAAAAACACATCTCGTTGACCTAGCATACACATAATACATTATAGACTTCTATAGTTCAATGTTAGGCTGCATAGATTAGGTCAGCCGGAACTGGGAACACTTCCCCTAAATCTTGTTACATCATAAGAAGAATGGCATCTACGCTAATATTAGTGTCTTTGTTTATCCCGAGGTTTCCCGCAGCTTGCCGGATCTAGGCCGTATCCAGATCTGACGAAGGAGATCCACCTGAACCCGATGACAATGCAGTGCTATAGTGTCAACTATCCTCTCCCTATGGAGGATCCCTTTCCCACTCTACAGATAAAGCGTTGTGAATTTCGGTTCGGGTACCCCGAAGTGATAAAATAAAACAAAATTCTGTATCAAAATTTACAGGCAAGACAAGTAGTTTGTTTAGGCATGGGTTGTATGGAATTACAAACCTGCGCACATATTTTCAAAAGCACATAACTATAGAATCAATTCTGAATGAGCATGTGAACGCCGTCAGCGTTAATCACAGGTTCGCGTTTAAAGTCTGATCATTTCGACGGAGGTGAATCAATCAAAATTAACTTTAGCTGGAAATAACATTATTCAAGAACCGCTATAAAGCCAAAACAATCTCTGTTACCTTAAATTATATGTTTATCTCTGTAAAAACAATCCATTGTTAAAAGCGTTATATAAATGAAGATGACTTGACTTGACTTGACTCTGCTGGCTCTATAGGCTCACACGTGTGACTGTGAGCGAGGGAAGTGGTGGGTGATCAGAGGAAGTTAACCCAGTTTATCCCGCCAGGACTACGGTATCGATCGGCGAGGTCAGTGAAGTTTACCTGTGGGGTACAGATGTCCCTTAAACGGAATAAACTGCTCCCTGTTCCTCCCTTTTGCACATCCTGCTCAACTTAATTGAGTTGTTTGTATTGATTTGCGACACCTTCTGTCTGTTTGGGCCACTCGTGGTCTATTGAGGCATTGTGTATTGATGGCTGGCTTCTAAGACTTCTTATTCTTTGCGTAAATGTCCAATACCACAGAGCACAAAGAAGGCTGATTTGTTGTTATGACCAAACATGGCCAAATAATGCTCCGCTGGTGCCATTTGAAAGATGATTCACATTGTTATTCACAGAAATCCAGTCAACACATGAATTGTAGTGTTGAGAAGATACTTTGTAACTGTAGCCTAGCCTGGCAAGCTATGCATAGTTTTCTTTAAATAAATGCTGCAGTCAAGCTTTTTTTTTTTTGAAAAAGTGGCAAGTTACTTCTTAGTCTATTGAATCTATACTTAAAGGGGTATTATCCCTTTACACTTCTTTCAGAATACAGTAAAAACAGTACAAGTTTATATTGTGAAATATCACAATTTACAATAACTGTTTCTATTTTATTATTTAAAACTTATCAACTTATGTTGATAACTTATTTCTGTAATGGCAAAGCTGATTTTTTTTTTCAGTCTTCAGAGTCACATGATCCTTCAGAAATAATTATAATTTGCTGATTTGGTGCTCAAGAGTAACATTTTGTTTACAACTCTTTTGTAACATTATAAATATCTTTAGTGTTACTTTTGATCAATTTAATGCGTCCTTCTTGAGTAAAAGTGTTAAAAATCCTAAATTTTGAATGTTAGTACATTTTCAGGGAAGTTGCTGCCCTGAAATTAACATTGAAATGCATATATAATAATAATAATAATAATAATTAGAGATGCACCGATTACAATTTTCTAGGTCGATCCCGATTCCGATTTTTCCTTGAGTTTGACCTGCCGATACCGATTTTAGCCGATTCCGATTTAATTTTTTTTAAACCACTTTACAGCACACACAAATATTTATTTTCTATCTTCTCTTTAAAAGAACATTTTGCATTGAACATTTTTTGAACAGATAATCACTATAAAAAAGAACTATATAAGTTACTCCTGGTGTGGGAAATTCACACACATCTAAAGTGCAGTGTTATGGAAGAACCATTTCCTTTTCACATCCAATATCCAACTAAAAAAATGTATATATTTATCAAACTAAACTTCTGTATGAAAACAGGTAAGGGCAATAAAATAATATATAAATAACAAATAAAATAAATGTAGCCTTGCAGTATAAAGATATTTCTCACATGCACACACACAGGCCTATTGCAATCACTTGTACATCAATGGCAAGTTATATTTCTCAAACAGTTCTTCTCTCATCTGACACATGTCCAGCCAAGCTAAACAGGACAAGTGGAGCATGTGCAGGGAAACGATTGAGAAATAATAAAAATTCTGTGCATTTTGGGCACTTTTTGGATGAAATCATATTTATTTTCTCCATCAAAAGTGTGCTTTCACTTAAATTTGAGCGCAGCAAAAATAGACTCGGCGCCGAAACCCGCGCTTCACTGTTGCTCACGCGACGCTCCTGCTCGACGCTTACGCGCTGCTCCGGCTCCCGGTGTGAATGCACTCATTGATTAACATGCACGCCGAACAAAAAAAAAAGCACTGCTCCCGCTTGCAGTGTGAATTCACGAGGTTTCCTACATGTGTGCGTTCCGTGTGCACGTGTGATGCTGATGTTGCGCGATGTTAATCATACGGCGCCCGAGTGCATTTGACCGGCATAAAATTGGATTATGTCAGACTGACCGGCCGGTCGCCGATCATGGCCGATCACGTGAAAATCGGCCGATTCCGGTCACCAGCTGATCAATCGGTGCATCTCTAATAATAATAATCATCATCTTTATAGAAACGGTTTAAACACTTCGATAGCTACCACTAAAAAGCAAGGTTTTCTTTCATTTGCCGTAGAACGGGAACACTCAAATTACTGAATTCTATTGCTTTCACTGTACCACATATGATTTTCAGCAAAATACATTTGCAACAGTGAACACCATTTAGCAATATTCAACCTAAATCACTTGCGGTAGAGTACGGTTTGAGATTCCAGCGTCTCTAACAACTCACACAGGGGTTTCGTTAAAGGGTTAGTTCACCCAAAAATGATTTTTGGGTGAGCTAACCCTTTAAATGTAGCATTGCTCAGACATTTTGTCAACTTAAGTCAATATAGCAGTGTCTGTTTTGGCTTTAATGTTTGTTTTACCTGACAAATATCTGCAGTATCACTGTCCATGAGTTCCAATACCTGCAGAACCAATCAATTGACCTAAACTGCTGTGTAATATTTACAAATTTGTGACTAACAGATATTGTTTTTCTTTCATAAGACTTGCATTTATTGAAGTACAGTACTTGCTTTCCTCTTCATTGCTGTTTAGAATGTCAGGGCTGTTTGATTTCGACTTGTTTAAGCTTTCCGCCATTTGTGGTTCCCTATGGGTTTATAACAGAGAAATTTTGTCTCTAATTTAAATGGGTCGCACTACTCATGCTGTGCTTTCCCTCTGGTTTGTGCAGCTTTGTAAATTGGCCTGGTTTCTATAGTCGAAACCGGTTTGCACAGTGCTGTCCGTTGGGCCAGCAGATAATTGGTCTGCACTGCACGGTTCAGTTGGGTAGCGCTGTTTCATCCCGCTTTTGGAGTGTTTGCCATTTACGCAACAGAGTTGGAACTGTGGAGCAATTTTGTAGTTGTCATAATTTAGTCACCTCAACAGGAAAAGTGGTCACTTTTAATGTCAGTCTTGGAACCCGGACTCGGAGACATGTTGTTTGATCAGAAATACAGTACAAATTTGATATAGGCTATTATTTAAATTAAAGAAAATGTTTTCTATTTTAAAGTGCCCCTATTTAGCTATTTTAAAGTTGACATTTTTTTGAAGGTCTCCTACAACAGGTTTACATGCATCAAAGGTCAAAAAACACTTTAATTTTCTCATAATATACATTGCACATCACCATCACCATTTTTCAAAGATTCTCAAATGACTCGTCTGAAGATTCAGTCTCTCTAAACCCCTCCTTTCCGAGAGCACTGACTCTTACCACTGACTCTTTACATCCTCATCCTTTGAAAGATTTTACTAAGAGAATTTTCTTTTGCAGCACAGAAAATAGCGTCTTCCTCGACATGTACACAACATGAACCAGCTACAGTGTTTGAGGGCGGGTCAAAGTAGATGTTGTTCACGGGCAGCCAATGAAGACCATAGGTGGGGATTATGTAAATTTGTTACGTATGTATATTACGGACGAGAGACTGGAATTACTGATAACTCGTTTCAGCAGTTCAGAATCGGTTCCTTTTTTTGGGAGACAATAACTTTGATCTTTAAAACTTTGCAGACCTTTTACATTCACAAGCAGTTATATTACACACTGCATGAAAGGTAATATCTGAAGAAGCATAATATAGGGGCACTTTAATATATTTTAAAATATAAATTATTCCTGTGATGGCAAAGCTGAACTTTCAGCATCATTACTCCAGTCTTCAGTCACATGATCCTTCAGAAATCATTCTAATATGCTGATTTGCTGCTTAAGAAACATTTCTTATTAAAATTAATGTTGAAAACCAGTTGTTCTGCTTATTATTTTTGTTGAAACCATACATTTTTGAGGATTCTTTAATGAATAGAAAGTTCAAAAGAACATAATTGTTTTGTAACAATGTAAACGTCTTTACTGTCACTTTGATCTGTTTAATGCATTCTCTCTCTGAGTAAAAATAATAACGTATTTAAAAAAAATCTTATTGACCCTACACTTTTGAATAGTTGTGTTATTTTATAGATTTATAAATTCTATATTGTTTTAAACAGGGTTCCCGCGGGGTCTTAAAAAGTCTTAAAAGCATTTAATTTATTAATTTGGAAATAATACCTTAAAAAGACTTTAAAAAGTCTTGAATTTCGATGTCTGGGTCTAAAAAATTGTGCTGTGTATGTAACTTCTCCTCCGTATTGTATTTTTTCTCAAAAGTTTCATTTGTCAACCACGATTATTATGATTTTCGATGTTTATTGTTCAGGGGTCTCTCAGTTCCCCATATTCCCAGCATGGAATAAGTAGCTAGCTAATGTTAAAAAACAACTTAACATTGTTCGGCAAACTTTCTTGTGGCCTACTGAAATGTTTTTATTTTTCACACCTGCTTGGCTTATCATCTTTTACCCATTCCACATTTGAAAAATAAATTAACATAAGTTCAAGGATTTTGTTTTTCTTTGCTGGTAGGGATGTGAAATAGGTATTAATTTTTTATATAAATGGTCTTAAAAAGGTCTTAAAAAGACTTGAATTTAACTTGAAGAAACCCGTAGGAACCCTGTTTAAATGGTTTTATGTAAAACGTATACATTTCTTTACTAGCGTTTGATTTTTGTTATATATGTGACCCTGGATCACAAAACCAGTCACAAGCCGCACTGATATATTTGTGGCAATAGCCAACAATACATTGTATTGGTCAAAATTATCGATTTATGTTTTATGCCAAAAATCATTAGGATATTAAGTAAAGATCATGTTCCATGAATATATTTAGTAAATTTCCTACCGTCAATATATAAAACATTCTTGTGAGTGAATGCAGCATAATCGAGAACATAAATGGACAACTTTAAAGGCGATTTTCTCAATGTTTCGATTTTTTTGCACCCTCAGATTACAGATTTTCAAATAGTTGTATATTGGCCAAATATTGTCCTATGATAACAAACCATACATCAATGGAAAGCTTATTTATTCGGCATTCAGGTGATGTATAAATCTCAATGTAAAAAAATTGACCCATGTGACTGGTTTTGTGATCCAGGGTCACACACACACACACACACACACACACATATATATATATATATATATATATATATATATATATATATATATATATATATATTTATACACACACAGTATATAATTAATTAATCTCAGGAGTTAAAGGGGTGGTTCAGGATTTTTGACATCGGGCCTCATTTCCAAGTTAGCCTTAGTGTTATTTATTTGTGGAGACAGTTTTCAAAAATTTTCATCCAGTCGTTCCAGTTGCACAGTTCGCCGGTGCTAGGCTAGCGTGAGTCAACGGTAACTTCTAGCCTGCCATTAAAAACAGTTTTACCCACTCCACAGTACACCAAAAGCAAATAAATTATAACGCCAGACTATAGATGTAAATGTCTGTTAAGAGAATAATGTTAAAAATCAAACTACTCTTGCATCTCAATGATCGCAAAACATTTACAGGAACTAGTTTCTCAGCAGCGGCGGAATTTTACTTTGCTCCGGTTAGTAGTACTGCGCCGAAAAGTAAACACGGAACCGAAGCGCACTACAGTCGGAACTACCTGCACTACCTCTCTCTACCTCTCTCTCTCACTACCTCTCTCGTTTGCCTAGGTAACTACATATCACTCCGCCGCTGCTGTAGACTGTGCTAATAAATACAGGGAACAAAGTATAACTATTGCAATGCAATGAAAGGGTAGTTTGATTTCTAACATTATTCTCTCAACAGACATTTACATCGATAGTCTGGCGTTATAATTTATTTGCTTTTGGTGTACTGTGGAGTGGTTAAAACTGTTTTTAATGGCAGGCTAGAAGTTACCGTTGACTCGCGCTAGCCTAGCACCGGCGAACTGTGCAACTGGAACGACTGGATGAAAATGTTTGAAAACTGTCTCCACTGATAAATAACACTAAGGCTAACTTGGAAATGAGGCCCGATGTCCAAAATTCTGAACCACCCACTTTTCTAAGTGAGTTTTGAAGGTGTTGAATGTAGGACACCCTCATATCGAAAGGGGCAAGTTATTCCAAAGTTTACCACCTATTATTGATAATATATTTTGGCCAAAGGTGGTACGTCTAAATGGTATCATACAGTCCCCTTTTACCGAGGCCCTTGTACTACCTCCGCTTGCATGTTTTTAAAAGAAGAGATGCAGCGGAGGTGGGGCAAGATTGTTTAACACTTTATATACCAGACAAACATACTTGAAACTTTTAAAATGGTCAAAACTTAGAAAATGATGTCTCTCTAAAATATTTCAATGGTGAAATGACAAGGCTTTTTTTTTATCAAATATGTTTATGGCTTTCTTAAATAGAGATTCAATATTTTTAAGAGTATTAACCTTGGCAGCCCTAGTACAACATATTAACCTTGGCAGCCCTAGTACCTGGTATTCCCCCCCCTGTCAGCAGTGATATACCGTGTTTTACAGACATAAAGAGTCTTTTTTCATCTGCTGGACTGCAGCTGCAGACAGCATGAGCCCCTCGGCAAGAGCCCTGCGCTCTGATTCACTTTCACAAGGTTAGTTAGAGTCTCTAGAGTCTATGTTTGTTATCTGCTTTCTGCTGCTTGCTTATACATTTTATATGCTCTCTTTCACTCACTTATATGCTAGGCGACTTACACAGTTGTAATGCAACATTTTCACAGTCTTGAACTCAGTACTTAAGAAGGTCCCTTTTTAGTTAATGAGCCCATAACAACAAAACAGCCTCGCAATAATCCCTCTCGCTATGCATGGCAATCTCAAACCTGCCCCCAGCCTGCACTGGATCACAGTATAATGCTACTTTACTAGGACTTGGTGCCCTTGTGAATTTTACAGGGATATTTCACAACTCTCATCTTGACTAATGATTTGTTGACTGCGTTTTTGGAGGCGTCTAAACGAGTGCATACTATTTCTGGCAGACTGGATCAGAGGCCGTACTCTGATTGGCTTGTGAAGAGCGGGAGAGGGGAGATCTGTGTGTTGATAATCAAAGCATCTCCTCCTGAATTTCTGAAGACCATTTATTTTTATGAGGGTTTTATGGAGTTGGCAAAGAATTAGGAGCCTTGATTGTGTCATGAGTGTTTGTGTTTTTGAAATGCCATTCTGTCCTGTCTTTTAGCTAATGTTCATTGCCTCACAATCGAATGGATTCACAGTTTACAGATTATTAGCTGCTAATGAGAGTCAGAGGTTCAGAAAATTGGACATGCTCAAAAATTCAGGCCTGTGACTCACCATTTGAATATGATCACATGAGATTTCTTGGTAGGAATTTTTAGATATTGGGTAGTTATTGTGCATGATCATAGTCTAAGGTAATCAAAATATGTATAATTTAATAATGCAGTTGAATGTAAGTTTTAGGTCTCAAAATTAATATCTGAATTTTATTTTTATACTGTACATTATAATGTTATGATGCATACATTCACTTGTAGAATTTATTATAGTTATAGGTTTATTTTTTTATTTTATTTAGAGAAAATACTATATTTAAATATTGTCCGTTTATTCATTCTTGGCCAAAACAAGAAAATAATGATCTGTATAATTATTAGTATTGGCCTGATTTTTAATATCTGTGCATTCCTATCTGTGACTCTGCTGTGATCCAGACACTTGTATCGGCTCTTTAAAATTAGAAAATTTATTTCAGAACTAAAGGCAGAATGAATCCTATCTCATGTGCATTTAGGAGAAACAAAGAAACTATTTTTCAAAACTTAAAGGGGTCATGACATGAGAAACCGAATTTGCCTTGATCTTTTGGTATATAAGAGATCTATGTACTATTAAAACTTCCTGCAAGTTTCATAGCTTAAGACGTCCTCCCCATTATAAACGAAGCATTTATTTAATCAAGCTCTAAATACAGCTCGTTCTAGATCCTCTGAACTTAGTGACGTCACGGTACGAAGTGACGTAGCAGTCGTTTGCATATGACCGCCTCCAGCGCAAGACAACTACGCCTCATTTCGCTCGATGGTGTTTTTAGCCTCCAATGGCTCCTTCCAGGCAGCTAACCCTAACCTCATCCCTAAACCTACCCATCCCCTCGCTGCCTGGAAGGCGCCGTTGGGGGCTAAAAACACCAAAAAACCCTCAGCTCACATCATCGCATGCGTTGACGTGCAGCGAGTGGGTCTGTTTACAAGATGACTGCAATGCCACGCAGATGTGCTGTTCCTGGCTGTGGACAAACAACATGTTTGAATGCTGCCGAACGATCCGGACGTCAGGGAAAGCAGTTGGATGCAGTTTTTTTGCAGCATATGCAGCCCGCCAAAGCCTTATTTGTTCGGTGAGTAATGTAGATGAGTGTGACAGAGCGCATGTTACTGAAAGAACAAAGAGAGAGAGAGAGAGCGAGAGAGAGAGAGCGAGAGAGAGAGAGCGAGAGAGAGAGCGAGAGAGAGAGAGAGAGCGAGAGAGAGAGCGAGAGAGAGAGAGAGAGAGAGCGAGAGAGAGAGAGCGAGAGAGAGAGCGAGAGAGCGAGAGAGAGAGCGAGAGAGAGAGCGAGAGAGAGAGCGAGAGAGAGAGCGAGAGAGAGAGCGAGAGAGAGAGCGAGAGAGAGAGCGAGAGAGAGAGCGAGAGAGAGAGAGAGCGAGCGAGAGAGCGCCCCAGAGAGCGCCCCGGCCGCGCGCGCGCCTTCAAACTGTCTTGCTCTCCCTCTCCCTCTCCCTCTCCCTCTCTCTCTCTCTCTCGCGCATATGAATCAAAATCAATTGAGAATTGACACGATGGTAAAAGATCGGAAGACCGAAGTTTCACGTGGCGGAGCATTGTGTACATGGGATACAAAATGATTAACGTTAATAATTTATGCATAAGCAGCACTGACGTTTGCCAATCATAACAATGGGCGTTAACACTGAACTCTTAAAGGGGAAACACCTCTGAAACAGACTGTTTGAATCAGAGGGGGAGAAACAGGGTGGGAAAAGGTAATAAATCACAAAATTTTTGAATTTTTTTGTACAAAAAACTATATTAATACTATAATTGCACCTAAGGGAACATAATAAAACAAAACAAAAAACCATGTCATGACCCCTTTAATCAACTGTCCACTGTGTGTTGAGAATATTCTAAAGCTATTTGGTCTCTCATGATGGTGTGCATTGCAGAAAAATGGATTTAAAAGACATTATGATGTATCATTGATGCTATTCTCTTATCTCTATCTATTGCACTAGAAAGCAGTCTGAAAGGATGCGTAAAAGAGAGGAGACCCTGCCTTTTAAATTGGAAATATGTATTCAGAGCTCTAATGTAACCAGCCCCACTGGTGAGCTGAGGGAATCATTTCAACCATACAATGCAAATCATTATTTCCACTAGAGAGAAAACACTTGGAGTACAAATTCATATTAGAATGTTTATTCTGCTCACTGCGGTTCATTTGAAGTTCAGAGTAAGACCAAAACAAGTGCATGTCACACAGGTTATGAGCAGAAGACGAAAGGTAAAGTGATGAAAGGAGACATTTTTGAAAAGTTAGCTTTGTTTTAAATTTTACACGACCCTCGTATCATGCTGAAAAACAGTGGTTGACTTGAAGTGACCTGCTGTTGCAAAAATGGAAAGGTTTAAATAATACATTTATTACTAGGCGATTAGTCTCAGCCCCAGACGTCACGCCCACGGACCGTTGGCTTAAAGGTACACTGTGGAACTTTTCAACCTTTATAATATATTACCAAAACCCATTGAGATGGTACATCGACTTACAATAGGTTGAATGACACGTCTGCCGTAGCCTAAAGGTGTCTGTATCGCTTTTACTAGCACTATGTAACTTCGGGTTTCGGGTAGGAACCCGAGCACAAAAAGAACTACAAAATTCGACCGCTTCCCCAAATTCTAACGTGAGAGCTCAACTCGCATTTGATTACCGTCTGTATGATGTCGTCATGGCTGAACCAACAGCTACTCGGAAGAAGGCAAAGATTTTGTAAGAGGACACAAAAAAAAGAAAAAAGGAGCGTGATAAACTAAAAGCCAGGACGAGGATCAAAATTGGTCCAGCGTTCGCTCGCTGGCTAAAGGAGGAGGAGGGGTGCCCGACCGATGCTGACCTGGCCGTCATGCTTTTGGACTAACTTAGTAAGTTAAATATATTACTTGCACAATATCTCTATTTTTTCGAATTTGTTGTCTGTCTGGCCATGTTACGGAATCTATCTTGTCCTCCATTTAACTTCATATATCAAGGAATGCTAGTAGAGTAGCGAATTATCAATCTGGTAGCTAGTAGGATGCTATAAGTGATATAAGTCACAACATACTGCTGTTATTTTTTTGCCTTCAGCTCATATTTGTATGTGTGTAAAAGGACAAACAAACTGAAGCCTACAAATAACGGCAGTATGTTGTGAGTTATATCAGTTTTGTTACATGATTTCCCGACTACACGATTTCATCTCCAACCCTGAACAAACACACCTGACTTTAATTTTAAAGAGATCCTGAAGACGTTAATTGTTTGCTTCAGGTGTGTTTGATTAGGTTTGGAGATGAACTGTGCAGGACAGACGATCGGCAGGAGCAGGATCGGGCAACCCTGGTCTATGCGACTTAAGCCTAGTTTACACTACATGATTTTAAAACGTCGGGCTGAACTGTGCGGTTCACACTACATGACTTGCTCTCTGTGAAATCAGGAGTGTTCAAGTTGTTGAGCTGTTCACACCACACGACACAACGTGATTGATCCGCAACAGGAGGTAACGCACTACACGAGTTGACAACAACTCTGTCACCCAACGATTCTATATTGTCTACAAACCACGTTTTGTCACGAAAAATAACGTGATAAAACGAACCGGAAATGAAGCGAAACAGCATGCGCGCTACTACCCAGCGAAGAAGACGAAGACCCATGCCTTGCTCTGATTGGAGCAACCCATGCCTTGCTCTGATTGGCTGTAGCTCATGACATCACTAAGGTTGAGTCGTGCGACAGCTCTGGATATCTAGCATGCTAGATATTTTTCTGGGCTCGGCGACGAGTCTGCGAGGCGTCTGCGAGCGTCTTTGATGCGTCTTTGATGCGTTGTTGGCTCTTTCATACTAACAGATTGGCGAGCGTCCAACGTCCGCTAATCCCCCGCGATTTGCACGCGATAACACCCTGACCTGTTGGCGAGCTCAACGATTTGCAAATTGGGCTTAAATCGGGCTTAAAATCCTGTAGCGTGAACTAGGCTTTACCTGATCAGACATGTTTTCTGTGTACTTTTGTTCAATTTATTTTCTTTGTATAATTTATATTATTAATCTTATATTTATATCATTATTTTGTTCAATAGTGAATCGATTATCTTTCTTCAACCAACAAGTCAACTACTGTCTGCACACACATAATCTAAAAACACGGCAGGCTGACCAGTTGACTGTTTCTTGACTTTTGCAACGATTGCTGCTGCGCTTGTGGCCTCTAGGGGAAAATTACAGGTCGAGCGCCACTAGTGGCCAAAAAGTTCCACAGTGTGCCTTTAAAGTCTGATGCATATGGTGCACAAAATTGAAAGTCATCATCTGATTTGTTAAATTCTCCAGGATTTCCTGAAGACGTGTGTTTTGTGTTCTTTAACTGTCCACTTGGAATCAAAGCCGTTGTGACGCCAAACCCAATCATGGAAGAAGAAAGCCATGACAACTGTGACAATAAGCACATCAGGATCAACTACGTAAACGCTGGATTTTTAAAAGCATGTGAAGTTCACAGCACCATTGTTGCAGTAAACTTGCATGACGTTCTTGAATGAATTGCACACTGGTCTGTTATTGTAAGGACATCGACTTTACATTTTCACGCCCCTAAATGGTAAATGGTAAATGGACTGCATTTATATAGCACTTTCACAGACCCAATGGCCACCAAAGTGCTTTACATGTAGCCTCACATTCACCCACATGAACCACTGAGCCACTGCCGCCCCGACATTACGCATTACGTAAACATTACGCTAAACAAAACAAACTGTGATTGGTTGCTTTACATGCTGGTGAGACGTCCTCTTGGGAGGTCCTTAGCCAATGAAAGCTGCTATGGAGTCCAGTACTTTTGCCGTCAGTCTGAAGATCTGGCTACAATCGACCTACTAGGCCCTAGCTATAGCTTAAAATTATATCCAATATTTTTTAGTCTTTTGTTGACATGTATCTTAATTTGTATTTGCGCTGGAATGCCTTAAAGGAGGTTTATATTCTGATAGACCATTATCTTATTGGTTTTTTAATTTTCATCAAGTTAATATTTGATCAGTTTTTTTTTTCTAAATTCCCAAAATATTTAGTGATAGGTTTTTTTTTAAATTAATAAGTGGATTAATATAATACTTTCAAGGATGAAAGAAGGACAAAGTTATAAAATGATCAATGCTTGGTTCTCTAATCAACCCACTCTGTAAGCACTTCTTTCATGGTTGTGTCATATGTCACTGTTTTCGTTGGAATTCTGATCTGTGTGAACCTATACTTTATTCTATGCTACTTTACTGCCTGTAAGTAGTGTGAGTTCAATCAATGGCACAACCTCTGCTCTGCATTTCAACTAACCTCAAGTTTAAACCCTTTCAACCCACACAACCCAAACTTGGCAGGAGCTCTTGTGGTCTGATTTTAAGAATCAAGCATCATCGACCCACGTAGTCCGAAAAATCAGCCAGAGCACTTCTGCATGCTATTAAATCACTTGTAAATGGATGCATTTAAATCTTTGTTGGTATTTCAGGAACATGAGTTTGCCATGCAGAAAAACTATAGGCTCCATTAAAGATTAATGATCTGAATATTGCAAGTATCTCTAATGATTATGCTGTGGACATATAGCAGCCTGTCTTGTATTTGCAGTTACATGAACAAGGACAGGGTCATCTTATTGGTTTTCAAATGTGAGATCTTGTTCGGATTATGCACACAAATGACCTAAGTAAATATGACTCGCTGTGCTGCGTGTGCAGGAGGCTAGTATTGATTGTGCTCTGCTCTTCTGCCGATTTCTCCGAATTGTTTGCTTTAATGTTTGTGTAGATTGTTTTATTTCCCCCCTAAAAGCCCCTTCTGCATAATCAGAGCTGCTCCTGCTATTGATTGGTGTTGTGTAAGTAGGTGTTTCTTGTAATTGTTAAACTGGTTGAGTGGTTGCTAGACTTAATGGGTGCCCCATCTCTCATTTGGCTTCAAAGCTAAAGTGAGAAAACATTGTTATTCTGGAAATTGAATATTTCCTTGGGCTAAACATTACACTTGCAGTCTGTGAGAGAATTTGTGAGTGTGTGAGAGATGCATTTTTATTTTCTGCAAAAGACAGTTTGAGGCTGATGGAAATAGTAGGTGATGGCCTGCGTTTTCTCACACATCCCTAGTGAGATTCTTCCAAGAACCACAGGATGCCAGACCAAGACTCTGTGTGCTCTTTTTAAAAACAAATCATTATGTCTAGAGCTCCTCTTTAGGTTATTTTCTCAGCAAACCTCTGGGTTTCCCTTTCCACTCATAAAGTTATGTTACAGGTTTAATATCCTCCTAAACAAATTTCTCACTTTTCTCCTCAATTTTTCATGTTCCCTAACCCTGTGTTTCTCTTTCTGCTTTCTCACCCTCTCAGCTCAGATTCCTTTGTTTACTGTTTTGTTAGTGGTGTTTGCTAAAGCTTGTGGCACTATTATTATTGCTTGTATGTAAGGTTTGGGGTTTTTCTTATTAACCCCTATCCTTGCGTATTTAGGAATACACTTTGATGGGTGATAACTCATCCCTCAGTGTTTGTACTAGGGATAAGACTAATACCTCAAATTATGTGGTTTGTGCAATATTAAATTACCAACACACACACGCACATGTCTGGTTCGCTATCTTTGTGGGGAATCTCCATAGGCGTAATGGTTTTTATACTGCACAAACTGTATATTCCATCCCTTTACAATAACCCTACCCCTAAACCTACCCATCTCAGAAAACTTTCTGCATTTTTACATAAAAAAACCTCATTCTGCATGATTTATAAGCTTGTTTCCTCACCTCCTCATTATTGTCCCCACAGTGACACGAGTCCCCATGTGCATTCAAACACACACACACACACACGCACGCACACACACACACATTTATATTTTTAAAAGAAGTCTCTTCTGCTCACCAAGTCTGCATTTATTTGATCAAAAACACAGTAAAAACAATAATATTGTAAAATATTTAAAATAGCTGTTTTGTATTTTGATATGTAATTTATTACTGTGATGGCAAATCTGAATTTTCAGCATCCTTACTCCAGTCTCTTACTCCAGGAGTCACTCTTACTCCAGGAGTCACATGATCCTTCAGAAATCATTCTATTATGCTGATTTGCTATTGCTCAAGAAACATTCCTTATTACGTATTATCAATATTCAAAACATTTGTGCTGTTTAATATTGTGGTTGCACTTTATTTTACAGTAAACGCTAGGGGTGTAACAATATTCAAACCGAACTGAAAAAACGTGATACACCACACACAGTACGTACCGCGGTACTCTCATGGCGTACCAAACGCCCCCGCCCCTGCTGCCTTGGCCCAGTGTTGAGATTGACCTAAAGTATAAAGTATTGACCAAAACTAATTTTTCTTTCTTGACATTTGATTAATTAATAATTATGGGTGTAACGGTACACGCATTTGTCCCGAGTCTTATACACATGAATGAACATCTGAAAGCTGCAGGACAATATACTGAAACATATCATATCTTGTGTAATTCTTGTATCATCACAAAATGTATCACCCAGCTCTAATCTGCTAAATGCGGCATGAGGAGAATAAATAAGGCATGAAGATATTAAGTTATAATAAACGTTAACATGATTATTTTCCTTGAAATAATGTGTATTGTGAAAAGTGCAATACAAATAAATTTGAATTTAATTTTGCATGAGCAAACAACATAAAATCTTGTCTGTTTTTTCTTTCTAGGTGGTTTACTTCCACACTTCCCTGTGTTTGAACACTGTGGTGGCAGTGTTGGAGTTGGTGTGTACCAGGGCAGACGGTTCTCAGGATCCAGTGGGGTCAGGGTTTGGACTCCTCCAGCTCTTCACAGGTCGTGCAGACTCCAGCATCTCTCAGGGAGAGGGCAGGTAACGGTCAACATCTCAGAGCATTTCCAAAAATCAGAAAAATGACACTCCTTTTGATTCCTTTAGACTGCAAAGCACAATCTCATTGACTATGCAGCAAATCCTGAAACCTGTAATGAGTGAATAAAGTGGTTTTATAATAATTGTCCCACTATTCAGCAGAAGAAATGTGTGCCTCTTTTAATGAGTCTGTAATTTCATATTCTCAGTGTCATACTGAAAAATGAAACATTTCCGTACAACACCGGAGTGTGTTGGACTTCTGAAATGAGTTGGAAGGGTCCCATCTGAGTTTTTTTGTCTTATTTAAATTCATGCCTTCAAACACATTCCCCTCCTTTCACATGTTTGGACTCTTTATAAAAAGTCAGTGCTTTATACACTCTTTTTGTTTAAATTAATTTATTTTATGTTTTTAAAACAAATCTCTTATGTGCACCAAGGCTCTATTTATTTGATTACATTTAAAAAAAATGTATTTTAAAATGATGGCAAAGCTGAATTTTCATTCACCATTAGTCTAGTTATCATTATCACATAATATTTTTGAAATTAGTTGTAAAATTCTGTTTTGGTGCTCAAGAAACATTTCTTATTGTTATGACAGTTGAAAACTTGTGCTGCTTAATATTTGATTATTTTGACCATTTTAATACAACCTTGCTGAATAAAATAATTATTTTATAATAATTCTAATTTATTAAAATAATAATAATAATCATAATGACCCCAAACGTATATTCGATCCATAACATAATCAACATTTATACATTTTCAAGTATTTTGACTTATTTATTTATTATTTTCACTTTTAACCACCATGTCTTTCTCAGGTTGAGTCTTTTCAATGGAACCCCCAGAGCCCTCCTGCACCCAACGCTGAAAGACCCTCTGCAGTGTGAGTGCAACCCTGAGCTTTACATTCAGTCAATAGTTCACAGTCCACACTAGCAGCTCAATTCCACACTAGCAGCTCACTTCTGCTATATGAATAGTGGATTCAGTCAAAGTTTATCCAGATGAAATCAAAATGGACCCAAATTATTTTAACAATTCAATACCATAAATTTCATTAACATTTCATAAACAAGTTGATGTATTCAGATTCAAATTAATAATATATTTGGGGGAAGAAAAAGTGACACCATGGCCAAAACTTCAGTCTCCATGTTCTGGTCAAAAACACTCCTCAAAAATCTGTACCAGAGACATTTTGGGTGGAATTAAAGTGTGACTCTGTTCTCATATCTAATTAAGTCTCAAATTTTTTTCTCATTGAATAACCTGTCATACCTAAATGCGTCACATTGCTGATTTGTTTCAGGTTGACTTTGATCAGTCAGTATGAATGTGGTTTTTAAAAGATGAGATCATTCTCAGATTTCTTCTAGGCAGTTCTC
The DNA here is from genome assembly GCA_030578255.1 of Tiaroga cobitis. NCBI lineage: Eukaryota > Metazoa > Chordata > Actinopteri > Cypriniformes > Leuciscidae > Tiaroga > Tiaroga cobitis. Next base: position 44,071,836 of record CM060598.1, on the reverse strand, counting down.
CATGAGTTTTTTAAGTTCGGTACAGTAGACGGATGTTTCATTGATGCGATTACACCAGCAGCACAGCAGGTATTTGAAGGCTTGACTGAACTGGCCCTATTTCTGGGAAAGCGCATATAGTGAAAATTGACACTAGATAACATATTCAACTCATAGTCTCAAAGGAGTCAAACCGAGCTAGAGACAACAGCAAGAGCTTAGTAATAAATAGTTGATAAACAGCACTTTATGCTTTCTGACGCTAGTGATGAGAAACTATTTGCATGTTTGTGCATTTGCTTTTTTCAAATGCTTTCAATATTTAATCTGTCAGTTTGCCTTATCTTTCCCCATTTAGATTTGTTTCCACTTGAAAGAAAATTGAATTAGGACTATTTCTTGCAGTGCTGTTCTAAGCAAACAATCTCCATCATGCTAGACTTAATCTCCATCGTTTCAGATCTTGTTTTCCTGTCTTTCCTGACACTAAAAGTTGAACAGGCTGCTTCTGTTTGAGGAGAATCTTAAATGTGCAAATTAAAGAAAATAGTTGGGACTCACCTATAAATAATTGAAGAGATTCTTGAAACAGATTTAAAAAGTAGTCTTAATTGCGGTTTGTTCTTTAATGTTGGCCCTTTTTTGCTGTTGTGTTTGGCAGATTTTTCTTATCCTGGAAGATGCATCATTTGTTTTTTTGACCTTGTAAGTGTTACATGTGAACATATCTTATGAATATGTTCCACTTTTTTGCCGTTTTTTAAATGGTTGTTTATACCACGTATACTGTTTATACATTCATTTTCTGTGTCTGTTGTTCTGAGAAGAATACACTTTCTTTTTCATTGCTTCACTGTGGTTTGGAAGCTCTCGAGTGGGTTTTCTTTTAAAGCCTTCAAGTGTCTCCTTCTTGGAAGCAGTTAACTGACACATTATTATAGTCATATGCGTCCATAGATGTTCTTCCGAATTATATATTCACAAAATGAGTTTTGTGGATTCATGTAAATAACAGGCTGAAAAGGCATTTTTCTCAGTTGATAGCAGCATGTGGTACTGCACAAAACAAATGAAAAAAGAAAAAGGTTATAAAAATGCATGATTGTTACGTAATTATGTTACCTATTATGTAAATAATACTTTAAATAAATATACTTAAGTGCAAACTGAATGTAATGTTTTCAAACCCTTACTCAAATTTGCATATTAAGTTTAAATTTGTATAAAATCCAATTCACCCTTCGCCGAGGGTTTGATTGACAGGCGATCTGACCAATCATTACGCCGATATTATGTGTCCTCGTTTCTATCGGCCATTTTGTCCGATAAACTTACCAGAAAGTAGAGATGCCTTTCCGCGGATGAAGCAACATACCTTCTTATGTTTATTCATGCTTATTTCGTGATAAAACTAGTAGTAAGGAGGAATCTTTTTTTAATGTACCGTATATACCCGAATATAAGACGACCCTGAATATAAGACGACCCCCCCATTTTCCAGACTTATTTTTGGGGAAAAATAGATTTTGTGGAAAAAATCTGTTTTTCAACAGAAAATAATTTTAAGAGCAAATTTCCAATGCGTTGTTCCAAATGCCTGGCATCACCTGTGCCTCGTGTAGAGGCCCGCTCGTCGGCGGAGACCGGCACATATGCGCTTCCTGATTGGCCATGACTGCGGCTGCCCTGAGTGCGACGGAATGGATTTAATCACCCTGCGGGGTCGTCTGCCCGTTTTCGACGACGATCCGGCTCCCGCTCTCTCTCTCTCCCTCTGCTCGAGCCGCGCAATAAAAAGCGCTGTTCACAGAGGATGCCAGAGCGGACGGAGACAAGCGAGCAGAGACCCCCCCCCCCCCCCCCCCCCCCCCCCGTTCACATATCGCGTCTTTTGCGCGCTCAAGTTCGTTATTTCAAATGTTGGCGCGCGCTCATAATGAAAGCGACGCGCTCGTTTTTTTCAAGCGCGTCCGCGCCGCATTGAGATCCTCGGCGCTCTCGTAAGTCGACGGCGCGAGAGAAAAAGGCTATCAATCGATTCCTCCACTTGAATATAAGATGACCCTGAATATAAGACGACCCCCCATTTTTCAGCCTATTTTTAGGACAAAAACCTCGTCTTATATTCGGGTATATACGGTAGTATAAAAATTTAAAGTACATTAAAGTGTACATTCAATACAATCAAGGACACTTCTTTTTCACAACAAATCATTTAATAAGATATTGGTTGAAAGAAATCAACAGAAATTGAGCAGAAATAATAAGATTTTTTTTGTCCTTCAGATATTTGGCTTAAACTAGTGGTTCTCAAACTTTTTTGGTCACGCCCCCATTTCAACCTTTAAAGGCACACTGTTAATTATTTGACTGTAAATTTACAATAAATTGCAGGTTACCAGTTGCATGACTTTCACAGTAAGTTACTGTATCATTTTTACAGTAAATTATTGTGAAATTACAGTAGTATACTGTGACTTCACAGTAATTATGCCGTCGCATAACTGTGATTTAGCAGTAAGCTGCTGTAGAATTAATGTATTTAACTGTGAAATTACAGTTGGTGTCTGTATTACTGTAATTTAGCAGTAAGCAGCTGTAGAATTACTGTACATAACTGTGAATTTCTATCTATTACTGTGATTTAGCATAAATGATGGACCAAACAAAACTGATAAAAACAGCGATTTAACTTTTATTTTTTAGAAGTAAAATACAATTTAATTACAGGAATAAAACACTGGGTAACAGGAATGTGTGTCAAAAGAGAAAGGAGACAGAGAAGAGAGAGTGGGGGAGAGAGAGGGAAGAAAAGACAAAAAGGTGGGAATAGAGAGGGTTGCAGGTGTCTCGCTCCTTCCCTTGCAGCTGGCATCTGCATAGTGTGGGCTCTATCCACTATATGCAAAAGATAAGAAAGACAAAAAGTTGAAGTTACTCTGTGGTGGACTGGCTCCCTGTAAGTATGGTACTTGCATTGTAACACTAATCCTAAAATGTCTACAATTTAAGTAATTTCAACTATTAAAAAACATGTGAATAGTACTATATCAATTAATATTAAATCAACAAACCAGAGGACTCTAATTACTCCTGTTACTTTTACCCAGTCCTATTATTTTTGACATGAGTAACAGGACTGAAAGTAACATGATTGAGGTTAAGCAAAAATTGTTGGCGTTATTGTCACTTATTGGGAGCAGTATGCTAGCTGGAGCCATTTACTTTCAGTCTTTGTGCTAAGCTAGGCTAGCGGTGGGTGCGTCAGACAGAGTTACAGCACGCACAGAGATGAAAAGGGTGTGTATGGGGTTTTCTAACTCTGGGGGATACGGTGAATAAGATAAAGTCCCAAAAAGTCAGCGTGTTCCTTTAACACAGATACAGTGTTTCGTTCGTCCGTTCTGAAGTTGGAACACAGCTTACATTAGATTGACATCCATTCGAAGTCAATGAGCTTCCTTCATGTGACCTCTCTGCCTCTTCGATATTGTGCCCGTCTCTGGGTTGATGCCCAAGAAGCATCTATAAACAAAAAGACAGAGAAGAAAGCTGTTAGTTTAATTCAAGTGGGATGCAAAAAGATGTCAGTTCCCAGTCACCACCTTCTGTGGATGACTTGACAGAATACATTCAAAATGCGGAAGACATCAACATTACCTTGAACAATCAAGCGAGGGGTGCTTGGTAGCATCACGGTCCCTCCCTTCTACATCAGTGGCTGTGGCACAAGACTGCAAAAATAAGAGTAGAATAAGATTAAACTGTTAATAGCTGTACCTATAATAGCTATAGTCAATTTGCGAATAAATCTTCCCTTGGCCCCCATTGATTTATCTTAGATTAGGCAGTACACATTTGGTAAAGTTTAGAATGTGATCATGACAATGTGACAGGTTTCTTTGGACTGATGAGCAGTTGGCACCTGTATGAATGGTGAAGTGTAGAGTGAAGCGCTTTGTGTGGTCAGAAAACTAGAAAGATGCAATATAAGTACAGTCTTATCACCATTTACAAAAAACAATAGGCCTAATGCTTATGTTAATGTGAGAGTGAAAATATACTTACATCAACATCAAGCACAATAGCATCCTTGGGCTCTTTGAAGTACGCCAGCAGAAGGAGAATGCATGTAGCCCTGTCTGAAGCCTCCGGTTCAAAACAAGCCAATAAAAGACAATAGTTACAAACGTATATCCTACAGATACAAATCACTGCAATTACTTTGGACTGTCTAGTTATAATCAACTTTAATGTTCTTGCAAAACACAGATGAGTGCACCTTTGTCTAACAGCGGGAAAATTCCCACGCAAAACATTTATTTTGGCAGTGGAAAATTCCAGAGACAAGATAATTCAAATATATATATATTGACATGCGCACTTAAGTTAAATTTTCTGTTGACGAGACAGACAACGGTTGCTCCGTTTCACACACACAGCAGGGAAGAAAATTATAAGGTTACTAATTTGAGATGAATTTAATCCACCTTTGCACAAATCCACAACACCATAATTTATCTAGTTGATAATAACTATCATAATACCCACTATTAAGGCCACATCTTACCTTATAGCTTTATTTCTCGTCGGTCAACGTAGAAAAATGCGCTGTGGAAAAAGAGAGAACGCTGTTAGAGTAACTAAGATAAACTTTAAGCAAAGCTAAAGTTAAATGTTCGACGGTGTATCTAACCAGACGTCTCACATTTACTAATTTAATACGGTATAACTAACTAACGTTAACTACAACCAACGTCTGTTCATTCAAATTTGCGCGCTTAAACCTAGACGCGAGTCTGCTCCAGCTTACAAAAAGTTACAAAAACATGACAACAGAACCTACAACTAACGCTAATTTGGTTCATACTTTTAAATAACATGCACTATCATATAAAAAACAGTCATCAAATTGATAAAGTTTGACATTTAAACACTTACCGCATGAGACCACGTAGATCAGAGAGCTCTGATGACGCTGACGCAGTTGCACTCGAAAAAGACGGAATTCACAGTAGTTTCTTGTAAAAGCCCCGCGCCTGCATTATTTTCACAGTAAAAGTCTAAATACGGTATTATATTGTGAATTATCACAGTTAAAGCCTGTGAAGTGGTAATAATGTAATTAACTGTGAAATATTACAGTTATATCTTGTGAAATCTTGGAAATTTTTTACAGTGCAAGTCAACCATCTGAAGAAGAACGATTCAGAGAAATTGGGCTTCAGTGCCGTTTTATAAAAGCAGAGTGCCAACCACTGTTTGCGCACTTGAACACTGTTGCAACGGTCTTTCTCTGCGGATCGCCCCCCACTTTGAGAACCACAATGATTTTTAAACGATGTTTATATAATCACGAATGACAAAACTAAACCAAGCAATTTTGTTTATAACGAGAGTGATGTAGATTTGTTGTTGTCCCATCAAACTGCTTGCTTTGTAGATGTGTAAATCTAGAGACTGAGCGCACCATATATGAGAGTGATTCATGGATGCAGTGTATCTGCAGGGTGTCCAGCTGTTGAAGTGTAGAAGGAGCAGCGCTGATCTAAAATTCTCTCTGAATCCAGCCTCTCCTTCTAGCTGTGTTTCTGTGCTACCTGCCATTCTGTCTCAATTATGCCTCTGCATGCTGGAGGGAGGAGATGCCCTGCTGTCTCTCTGAGAGTCTGAACCTCCTTGGGCCTCTCAGATCACACTCAAACCTGCCGTCAAACACACACAAACATAGGTGCAAACATTCTCTCATATGACTTCTACATCAGCACAGACATTCAGCCATTCTGTGCTCATTAATGCCACTGAAGCCACCTTCTGGATGGCGGAGAAACATTGGGAAAGTGGGAGGATGAGAGCAGTGCTTATCAACTGGTTTTTCCTCAGGATGCAGATTTTGCGTTAAACATCACACAATAACCCAGTTCAGTTCTGTTTAAATTAATTTAGTTTGATATTATTCAATTGAATTCAAATAAGTTTTATCGATTCAGTTTAAGTTTAATCCAGTTCCATTTGATTTTATTTAAACTTGATTCAACTTAAAACTTGATTCAAATTAAACTTGATAAACTTGATTTTCATTTTATTTGGTTCAGTTCAGTTCGTCAATTGAACTCAATTTTGAATGAAATTAGTTAAATTCTAATTTGATTCAAATAAGTCTGTTTTGATTTAATTTGAGTTTACCTCAGTTAAGTTTAATTCATTTTCATTAATTAAAACGAATTCAGGTTATTTTGGTTCTCCTCATATAAATGTAATTCAGTAGTTCAGTTCAGTTCAGTTTGAATTGCTTTACACTTTTCACAATACAAATTTATTCAAAGCAGCTTTACAAAGAATAGTGAACCACAATCACTTGGAAAAAACCCTTAACAGATGTTTAGGAAGAACCATGGGAGAATTCAAGATATTTTCTTTTACCATGTATAGTTTTGAAGTTTTTCTAGGATGAGAGCATTCCATATAACCTACCCATGTTTCCCTAATTTGACATGTTTCTACCGTTTGACAGATTTTGATTGGATACACGACCTGTGATGTCACAAAAAAAAGACATTTATTTTGCTATACTTAATGTTCAATTATTTGCATGGTTGGTTAATCCCCCCCCCCCTCCTGGATTGATTTTTCCCTGCTTTTTGCAGCAGATCATTTTTGGATCACGACCCACTGGCAAAGCCTAATAATTCTGGCTCATTGAAATCTGTGCTTTATTTGATGTGTTTGTCTTGGCGCATGTGTTTATGTGTGTGAGTAAAAGAGAGACGGAGAGCTGTGAGAATGAATGAGCAGTTTTTCATCTCAGAAGATTAGAATGCCTATTTTGACACACTTCTTCAGTGTTTGTTGATGGCTGATTTTGACAAGCACAGTAGCTTAGTCACTCCTTCAGAATATAGACAAATAGATGCAAAGCCACGTTGATGTTGTTACATCTGCTGTCCCTTCACCCGTGAAAGAAATAACCTCAAAAGGTAAAAAAAAAAACAGGTAATGTAAAATGAATTGTTAAATTATAGGTTTAATAATGAAGTATTCACTGGGAATCAGCGACAAAGCTGGTGGTCAGAAAGCTGAAGGTTCTGGTACACTGATTGCTATTTTATATTTTAATGTTAACAATTATAGTGCTGTTTTTGGAGCAGTGGCCTAGTGGCGTGTCCGTATGCGTCACACATGTTGAGCCTATATGGAGATAAAAGTTTGAATCTACACTGCAATGTGTCCTGATCACTTTTTCCAAAAAAAGAAACCAGAAAAAACCCCAACTCTGCTTTTTATTTTATTAAAAATAAAACAAAACAAAACAAAAAAACACAAACTACCTTTCAGAATTGTTTTCTTCTTCAAAGAATACTTTTTAAATTGATCAGACATTTGTAATGTTCCACAAGATTTCTTTTTCAAATGCTGTTCTTTTGAACTTTCTATTCAACAAATGACATTTCAAAATATAATGAAATATATTCTAATAATACTTCACAATATTACTGTTTTTTTTTTTTTTATCAACCTTGGTGTGCATAAGAAACTTCTTTCATAAACTTACCGACCCCAAACTTTTGAACAGTAGTGTAAGTGCAGTAATATTACACCTTAGCAGGTAACTCATTTATACATATATAGTGAAACAGGAAAATACACACATATATTTAAAATGTATAGGCTAGTGCTGCATAATAAAGCAGCATCACACATCATTCCATTCTGCAGATTGTCCACCAAAATCAGTGTAGAGAATAGAAAAAATGGGCTGATTCTTTTTGGGCCTGCTAATACGTAATCATTAGAACAGCATGTTTATTTGCTACTAAGTGGATGTTTTTTAATCCAATTTGTTGTACTATAATTGTACAGATTGGTCTATTAGATAAGTAATCTCAGCAATTTTGTCACCCTACTTGTGATTGAACCTGTAACCTTTCCTTTTAAAAGCCCTGATCCTTAACCATTAGGCAAGCTCCACTCAGAGGCGTTATTGAGAGTGAACAGAATGACATACAGCAGTGATTTGCGCAGCGGCAGAGTAAGCAAAGTGCGATTGTGGCCAATTAAAATGAGTTTGTCTGATAAAGTGACTGTGCTTGCTCTCGGACAATGGCATTGTTCCAGAATGTGTGTGGGCCTCGTCTTTCTTTCTTTCTTTCTTTCTTTCTTTCTTTCTTTCTTTCTTTCTTTCTTTCTTTCTTTCTTTCTTTCTTTCTTTCTTTCTTTCTTTCTTTCTTTCTTTCTTTCTTTCTTTCTTTCTTTCTTTCTTTCTTTCTTTCTTTCTTTCTTTCTTTCTTTCTTTCTTTCTTTCTTTCTTTCTTTCTTTCTTTCTTTCTTTCTTTCTTTCTTTCTTTCTTTCTTTCTTTCTTTTTGGAGTTTGTCTGGTAATGTTTAGTACATTTTAAATCCATAGCACAGATTTCCCTTCCCCAAAATCAAAAGAATATCCTAAATAAGTCAGCATATTCCGCCGTGACCTGGTCGTTTGGTACGTGAATGAAAATATGTGTGGTGTCACCTGGCACCAAGTGTATGCAGGTGTCACCGTCATCCATTTTCTCAAGTCAGATAGGTGTGTGCACAGGTGTTCGTTCCATTCAGAACCAGCCGGTGTTTTTTTCCAATTGAGTGGCAGTGATGCACGGTTCTGTGTAATATGGGTTCGAAGTAATGGAGCGTAATGTGTGAGCATGTATCCATGTCTGGAATAAATAGCCTAATGAAAAATGGAGAGCTCTGCTGAAATGTAATGACGCAGACTGGCTTGAGTGGGCCTGTCTTTCAGCAGTTTCACACCAGCCTGCTCTTTCTTTTACACAGATGTGCACAACAAAGAATAGCACATAAGCAATAAAACTGAAAATATTTGGAAAGGAACCATGTCCAGTTGTGCTGTGGGAAACTTTTCTTTGGCCTTGTGGACACATCTAAAAGCCTTATATAATTTCTTACGTGTGCTTCCTTTGCGAGATTTCAATATCTAAGCGTTAACTTCCCTCATTGTTGTTGCTTAGCCTGAGAACATAAGATATAAAGTGCCTGTTTTAAAAGTAAATAAGATTTAGACCCTCAAATGGGGTTCATGTGGATATTTTTCCTTTGCTGTGAATGTGTCTGACAGTAAAAGTATTCTCAATATAATGTAGAGTGGGAAAAAAATGTGGTGAATTAAATTAAAGTGGAGATTGCTAGCATACAAAATAGTTGTTGACTCTAGCATGAAATGAAACTCTCGGCTTGTGCCCTTGCATGTTGTCCCATTTCTATAAAAATATCTCTTCGTTTTTTGTAATATTATTTTATGATGGTGAGTTTCAATGGGTGCAGTCAACAGCACAGATTTGACAGGGATGTTTTTCTTAGTACAGGACACAGTGGTTCAACAATGATGTGTAAACCTTGGGTTCATATAAATCTAGATTTTTCTGTGCTGTGGGTTTTGACAATATCCCGCTTTCGATCTGTTTATAGATATTAGTGGTGCTTGCTAAGACAAGCACCATTATTATTATTGTTCATACTTGAGGTTAGACGTTAACTTAAGTGTGTAATTTTTCCCACACTGTTTGAGCTACAGACATAAACAATACCTCAAACTGTGTGGCCTGATATTACTTTTTAGACTTATAAGCTGAAAGGAAGGATGTATGATGCATACACAGTATTTATGTACAAAACTGGGCAATAAATTCCCATAAACTAACACTGAAGGAGGGACTAGAAAAGGCATATACAGGTAGGTACTACTTTGACATCTAGTATGACATCAGAATCCAAACTTTACTTTTTAGCACACCTGCCAATGATGATTGAATTGACATTTCTAACATTTCTACATTTCTAACATGAATAATTCAATATATTGCATATTTGTTTGTTTTTAATAATATTTTTTAAATCAAAAGTTTGGGGTCAGTATGATCTCTTTTTGTAAATAACTCAGTGTTTCCGCTACATCATCCCGCCACGGCTGCAGCTTCTCAGTGAGGTCCGATATTGTGCTATTTGTTAAGCCCCTCTAAAGGCATAAAAAACATTGTAAAGCACAATAAAGTTTTCGTACTATATTCTAAGAGTTCTAAAGTCTTTCAATAGCATAATGTGAGGTAAAAATGAACATTTAAGTCGTTAAAGTTAATGGAAACTCATCTCTCCTCAGTCATTCTCCATTCAGCATTCAAACAGCGCGTCGCGTTCGGTTACGACGACGACACTCATCAAGATCAATGTTCCCATCAGGGCCGGCTCTAGCCCTTTGGTTGCCCTAGGCGAGATTGATTTTTGCACCCCAAAACTTCAACAAGCAAATTATGACTTGAACTGTAATAAATTGTTTATACAAATGCTACAAAGAATGTTCAAGGATATTTCAATCATCCTACATAGTTGCATTGTACAAATACATTTTATTTGACCATGTAACTTGTAGTAGATAAATGACAATTACTACCACCACTACTATTATTACCAATCTATTAGGCTGCTACAAGGATAGGGGGTTCGGGGGCATGCTCCCCTCAAAATTTTGTGCATTTTAATGTTAAATTCATCAATCTGGTGCAGTTTGAGAGTTCAAAATTAAAAGCTCCAACCCATATTCAGTGTTCAAATTAAACAAAGAAAAATTCAAACCTCTTTTAGTTAGTGTCTGTCTACATTACATAATAATAGTTATAATATTAATCCCATGATATAATACCCATATATTGTAAAACAATGCACTGAAAAATAAAGGAAACTTTCATAAGTTTTGTACTAATTTCTATACTAATAGAGTATTTTTCTAAACTTCACATTAAAGATGTGATTGGGCCAGCCCAGTGTCAATCAAGAAAACAACCAATGGGCCGCTGATCTACGCGTTTCATGCGGTGTCAGAAAAAAAGCTAACGCTGACTTTTTTTGACCAATGCATTACACCAGCACTAACCCAGCGCCGCCGATTAAGCAAAACAAAACAAAACAAATGGGCTATTTCTAGTTTAGCCCCCGGCCGCTTTTTTTGCTTTATCCATCTTTTTGAGGGCGCCTACTCCTCATAAATCTTATGAGGGCGCCTACTCCGCTACACACACCGGTATACCCACTTTTTGCGCCACTGGCAGGCTTATGTGCCACTGGCAGGCTTATGTGCCGGCCCGGGTCTGAGCCCCGGCCCAATTTAACCACTGGGTGTGAGCTTGATGATATAGTCTACATACCTCTGCTTTGGGCCCGTTTTTCTTCCTCCTCCTTCCTTCGTTTTCGGAAAGCCGATCCCGATGGCTTGGGTGTTCTTTTCATAATAAAAGAGTATATAATATATGATCATTTATAGACTACAACCGCCAAGGCGCGTTTAAAGCGCATTTAAAGCGCTAAAACTAGCTGTCAGATGTTTTCGCGCCACTCCTGGTTGCTGAGCAAGGCGCGTGAGTTTGACAGCTGCCTGTCAGAGTGACTCAGTCGTTTTTTAGGATTGTATAATCTAGTAAAAGAAATGGACAAATACAAGCAGTGTGTGGACAGGGCACAGTAAAAGTGTACAGCGTGTGCGCAGCTTTCATAATACGATACATTCATTTAATTAACACATTTTTTTTAATTCTGCAATTTTGCGCCCCATCCAGCAGATGGCGCCCCAGGCGGCCGCCTGTGTCGCCTGTCGGCAAAGCCGGCCCTGGTTCCCATTATTATACTTTATTTGTAGATAAAGGTCTATGGTTTGCATAAAATGACTTTATCTTGCTGGAGTTTATTGCGCTTTCTAAATCATATTCCTTTCTCCCGGGTGTCTGTTAGATTACAGCACTGGAGTAGAGAGCACTATGAATTGTTCTTCATGCGCACTGTAACTGAAATTTAAACCTGTAAAAAAAAAAAAGGCTCAATAAACTGTTACATAGATAGAATACAGTACACTAAGCTGGATATAATCTCTTCTGTTCGCTTTGTGCTTTGAACTTTTCAATGCGAAGCGCTGCGTGCTGTGAACGAAGCTTCAAGTGCATCATTCTGCGCACAAGATGCGCATAATCGCTTTGCCGCTCCTATTGGAGCCTTCCATGTTATAATACTTAGGAGAGGTTTAAACACCTGGGGCAAGGGGGCGTGGCCAATGGGAATATGGCCTCATGGGCCACGCCCCCTACCCCTGGGGAAATAGGCCTGCCACCACAGTTGGAAAAAATTCTAGAGGAAACACTGTAACTGAATTGCTTTATTTAGCAAGGGTGCATTAAATTGATTAAATGTGACTGTAAAGACAGTAAAACAAATTTATTTCAAATAAATACTGTAGTTTTGAGCTTTCTATTCGTCGAAGAATCTATCACGGTCTATTACTGTCACTAAATGTGACAGTAAAGACAGTAAAACAAATTTATTTCAAATAAATACTGTAGTTTTGAGCTTTCTATTCGTCGAAGAATCTATCACGGTTTTTACAAAAACCAGCACAACTGTTTTCAATATTGATAATAATGAGTACCTAATCAAAACAAATTAGAATGATTTCTGAAGGATCATGTGACACTGAAGACTGGAGTAATGATGCTGAAAATGTAGCTTTTCGATCACAGGAATTAATTGCATTTTAAAATATGTTAAAACATAAAACAGTTATTTTAAAAATGAATAACATTTCACAATATTACTGTTTTTACTTTATCTTTGATAAGAAAAAAATCTTACCACCCCCAAACCTTTAAATGGTAGTATATATATTTACTTTAATTTAAAAAAAATATATATTTTTTGTTTTCAACTGTTTTATTTTTTGCGGTTTTTATTTTTTTAAATGGCTAATTGGAATGAATTAGAATGAATTCCAATTGGAACGAATGAGTAACTGGCAACTGTGATTTATTTCCCTATTCTATGATGCGTTGCTGATTGTATCTATTACAGTAAGTAACACCTAGCAACCACCCAGAATACCCTAGCAACCATTAAGCAAAACCCAGAACATCTTTTAAGCCACTTGGCAACTCTTTTGCATTGTGGTGGTGAGTTTTGCACTCTTAGAAAATATGAAAATCTAGAATTGTGGCATATTCCTGTGAAGTTCAACAGTAATCATGACACTCTCTTTCTCTCTCTGTAGTGAATGCTGTTTTATCAGTGATGGAGGGCTCTCAGCTGCTCTACTCCATACAGCCACACCCAGCTCTCACTCCCATCATGCACCTGCTCCCACCAAACATTCTAGTATCTGGACATGACCACATCCCTGGCGTTGTATTCTCCACGGACACAGGCACAGGTAGGCTTACCCACAACACCCCCTCTCAGTTTATCATTTGAACGAGAATAAAGAGAAAAGGCATTAATGTGCTAGATGTTCACTACAGTTATAAAACAATCAAATGGCATTTGATGACTGCTCATCTGATGAGAGAATGTGTTGCCATGGAGACAGCAGAAGGAACTCTAGAAGCCTCATGAAAGAGCGCTCCCAGTTTCTCAGGACATTCCCTTGATTAGCTTTAGAATCGCTTCATGCCAAACCAGGTCATAAATGAGACTCTGAAGCCGAAGTATTTGAGCCTTTTCACAAGTTTTCCGTCTCACAGCACTGTGCTCATGACTCATCTCTTTTTGGATTTTTGTTCTGAGCTGCTTTCAGGAGTGGCTAAAGACAGACTTTATGAACGGTAGTAATGAACCGTGGTGGGTTTCACAGAGGAGAAGGGATTGGAAGTTGAGCAAAAATGTCGCGCTAATCCTCTAGCACTTCAAATACCTCACAGGAAGCGTGACCCACGACCGCAGTTTAGATCCGCAGAGGGACGCAGGAAATTAGAGAATTATTCCACAGTGATATTTCTATCTCCCTCTCTCTCTCACCCTCATTATAACCGATGAACAGATGTAGGAATGGGATTCCTCTGGAGCAGGTTTCTCTTTGAACTGCATCTGAAATGTTTGAGTGCTATATTCTGCATCCTCCTGGGCCTCCACACAGACTGAAAGAAGAGAAAGAGAGATGTTTTCCCCCTGACTGTTAATACGGTTAATATGACACGTTTCAAAGCAGTTTATTCCAAGATCCAAAAGCAATATATTCCGTCTGATAATGATTCTTATAAACTTTTCTTGAGTGGGTGTGTTATAAAAGCCAAATTTCTCGAGCCGCCTCTTGATTTTATTGCTTTAATTGTATCTAAGTGAAAAACCACCTTCAATTTTCCATTAGTCTCAGCACATCATTTATCATAACACTGTTTTGTGACACACCCACCAGTTTTGTGTAGGATAACAGACAGCAGTGTTTCCCACAGATTTTTTGAAACTTCGGTGAGTCTGGGGGCATGCCTCCTCGGAAGAAAATTTTGTACATTTTAAATTTAAATTCATAAATCTGGTGCACTTTGAGAGTTAATTAAGAACTCCAACCCATGTTCAGTGTGCAAATTGAACAAAGAATATCGTATGTCCCAAAGCTTGTGCACTCTTTTGCTACACACTCAAAAGTATCTACTTTTTCTGAACAAAAAGAGTACATACTTTTAGGTCATAGTATAAGTAGGTGATTTAAGATGCAGCAAGAGCCTTATTGCTCTTTTGATTTTAGTATGTTTAACAGCAATGGCGCAAAACATGACATTAAAGACCTTTTATGTTATTATAAGAAGTTTAAATATATTTTCGGGCTGCCATAGTCTAGTTATTGAATGGGAAGCACTGAAATCTATTTGTGGCGGTCAATGTTGATTTTGTGGTGGGACGCCACAGATAAATCAATGTATGCTTAATGCCTGAGAAAGGTTCTGTTGTTCTGTAGAGAAGAGGGCTTCCCAGGGGAGGTTCAGATGAATTAAATATGATGAGCAGTGTTAAAATGATTATTTAGTATTTAATTTAATATTATTATTTATTGCCATCAATAATTAATTTGAAATAATGATTACCTATTGACAGCCATAATAAAAATGTGTAATATGTAATTGGGTTGTAACAGGAGAGTCAGTGTGAAAGTATTACATATATTATTTAGCTATTTTATCAATAGGTAATAATTAATGATTACCTATTGACAGCCAAGGTAATAATTAATCATAATAATTTGTCATTGCTGTTTCAACCCAATTACATATTAGGCATTTTTATTATCGCTGTCAATAGGCAGAGTCAGTGTGAAAGTATTTAATTTATTATTTACCTATTTTATCAACAGGTAATACTTAGCCATTGCCTATTGACAACCAAGGTAACAATTAATCTTAATAATTAATCATTTTACAGCCATAAATGTCTGAAATGGAACCGAGTAGTAACAGTCAGTGTGAAATTCTGTACTTCATCTACTACTTTCTACTTGAAACTACTTGAACTACTTGAAATAACACTTTTTTTTCATTGGTTTGTTTAATTATTCTACATGACATTTTACCACCTAATATTACTTGAAAGACTTCATGGTGTATTTTTACTTTTTCAAATGAATTTGTCACAGGACTATTTAATTGGGCTTCAGAAAATATAAAAGGTGAATAAAAGTAGTAAGCCACTTTCAATGAAAAAGTTTTAACCTTGAATTTACACATGTATTATCTACCTCATTAAATATGTATTGTTCAAGCGGCAAAAAATAACAATAGAATGATTGAGAATGCAAAAGTGTGAAGTTGTGAAATACATTGTATTTATGAAAAGGTTAGCATTATTTAAAATCTCAAGTGGTATTTGAAGTAAATTAATTTAGGTCTTAGGAGTTAAACTAATAGAAGGAACTCCTGAAGTATCCATAACTTTAAAAACAATAGAAAAACAATTGCAAACATGAAATGTTTAAGAGGCACATTTGAATTTCCTCCATTCTCCTATGAGACCTTCTGTAGCGCATCTCTCTTCCTCTGCAGTGGTGGAGTGTTTGTGTGCTGTAATGTCCTGACGATGCTGCACTTGTTTGGCTGTCAGGCCTCAGTGCTGCTGTACAGATAAGGCTGGTTTGGTGTGTGTGTGTGTGTGTTTGTGGTTGGGTGTAGAGTGATTGTGCAGTGTGTTTGAGGTAACAGACTGTGTGTATACAGTAAATGTCTGAGTGCGTCGGAGCTGTCCGGGCCTGGCTTTGATAGTGACAGACTTGTGTGTGTGTGTGAGTGTGTTAAAGCTAAACAGTGATAGACTGTGTTTGTGTATGGCTGAGTGATCCGTGAAAGTGAAACTCTCCTGGTTGTGACTCATTCAAACCAGCGGGCCTGCTGTCTACTGCCACAGCAACCTGTGTATTACACACACACACACACACACACACACCGTATGATAACATTTTGTGATAAACAGACCCAAATGTAGGTGGTTGCTCACTAAAAATCTTGTTATCGTTCCAAGCTCTGCTTGGTGAGAAATCATAAAAAATAAGCAAAAATATATAAATGAATAAATATCCAGAAAATTCTAATTCTTATGACTCGTTTCTTATCCAGCAAATTCTTATGACTCGACTCGATAGTCGTTTGAAAATGTTAAAAACCCAATATCTTTTTCGGTCTGTTTCTCACACAAAGCAGTTGTATGGCTTCAGTAGACAGATTCTGAATTTTGATTTACTTTTATTATATTGAAAAAAAGTGTTAGTTTAAGACGCACTATTTTTGAATTAAATTAATTTATATATATATATATATATATATATATATATATATATATATATATATATATATATATATATATATATATATATATAAAATACAACTAAATTATAGAAATACGCCTCTCTTGCACTTACCATTCAAGTGGGGTCAATAATAATTTATTTAAATTTTTTTTAAAGAAATTAATACTTGAATTCAGTAAAGATGCATTGAATTGATCAAAAGTGACAGTAAAGACACTTAGGCCTGGCCTGGTTTCACAGACAGGGCTTAGATTAAGCCAGGATTAGACTTAGTTCAATTAGGACATTTAAGTAGCTTTTATAAAAGTGCGTTAGAAAAAAACATTACTGGTGTGCATCTTGAGACAAAACAATTTTAAGATATATTTTAAGATATGGATTAGGTTTAAGGCTCATCTGTGAAACCGGGGGTTATAATGTTACAAATGTTTTATTTTTATTTTTTTATTTTTATTTTTTTTTAATAAATGTTGTTCTCTTTAATGTTTTACTCATCAAAGAATCCTGAAAATGTTTTATCATGGTTTCCACAAAATTGAGGAGAACAACTGTTATTCTTATCAATGTTGAACAACTGTCAACATTGATAAGAATAAATTACATTTTCACTATATTACTGGTTTTACTGTATTTTTATCAAATAAATGCAGCTTTGGTGAGCATAAAAGACTTATTTCAAAAACATAAAAAGTAAAGTTTACCTCACAACAGCAGTGTACCCCATAAAATATTATTACAAATTCTTCCTAAATTCCAGGTTAGATTTCTCTTCAAAAATCATTGAGCTTTGAAATGAATCCTCATGTATCGTGTAAACATTTAAGTCCAATACTTCTAAGAAGAATCTGATTTATAGACAGCCTTCATTGAGGAATGCACATCAATTATAGAAACCACAGTTAGCTTAGGAGTTAATGCTGTATAACAAATGTTTATCTTTAAATTAATTATGGAGGGTGATTTCACTTAACCTGTCTCTACGTGAAGGGTTTATTTTATTGCATTCTTATTTTTCGCCATATTTCTCTGAGACATCTAAATAAAACATCAAGGAGGCGTTTTTTCAAAGAACAGGTTATCTCCGCCGTAAGTTGAGCGTGTTGGATGTGCCAATGCAGACCAGCAAATCTTGACAATCACAAGCGCGTGATGTGACCATTTTCATACCACTCAAATGATTTTTGAACTGATTATAGAGCTTCTTAGACCCCTGTGGGTACGTGAGCTAGATTTTTGTTTTTACCAAATAGAAAAAAAAATGGCTTGGATATGCAGGAGAATTTCTCAATAGACAATGAAACGCTCCTCAGCGAGACCCCCACTGAGAGCAGAAATGGGGCCAGCCAAAGATCTCAGCTGGAGGAAATGTGTCTGTGATGCTGCAGCCAGACACATACTCCAAATGACAAATTATCATTGGTCCTAATTCTTTTTTAAATTAGAAGAGGAATTTGGGCCACATGGAGCTCCATTACGTTGGCCTACACCATGGATTTTTCCCTACTTCTGGAACACGTTGAGCTCTCTTGTGCATTGCTCAGTAGTTTGTTATCCCATGCACTTGTTCTGTTTTTTTATTCATATTTGAATTGATTGCCACGAGTAAGAGGATCTTGGCATCCTGAATGTGGTGATACATTAATTTTAAATAATTTTTAATGAATTAATTTAATTAATTCCTCTGTTGCTGCAATGTTGTAAAAAATGAATAGCCATTAAATATAAAGGAAAATAATAAAATGGCTGGATGGAATTGGCTGTGCATGCAGGAAATGAGCACAATGTTAATGTTATATTCACTCCATCTCTGTTGCAGCAGATGCACTGCGGAAGCCTCGTCTGTTGAAGAGCTTCTCGTGTGTGTTGGAGGGCCTACGTGTGGCACTCTTCCCCTCCGTGGAGGTCTTCGAATCTGACCTGCTCCAGCTGCTCAACAGAGACTGCCAGAATACAGTAAGCTATGACTCCAACCAAACGTTTAGGCAATTCAATAATGTATATTCTTCAGTATGTATTCACTACATATAATGTACAATCTTCAGTAAGTATATTTTTTACAGAAGTTATGATGTGACTTCGTCTTAAAGGGGTCATATCATGTGTGTACAATCTTTATCTTATTTTGTTTATTAAGTAGCGATGTGGACGGTAGAACGTGTGACAGACAGTTATACGAGTTCGATTTGGGAATAAAGTGCGAGTTGTGAGATGCCAATCGCCTCTGTGAGTCTGTCTGGCCTCTGCAATAACTTCAGCTGTGAGCTATCCCTATTTTTCTTCCCGACACAACGCGTTACAAGACCTTAATAAACACATCAAACTTACAAAACATTGAGTCAAACAAGTTCTGTAGCTTTACAAAAGGAATATGCTACAACTTCTGTTAAAATGAATAAATAAAATATATAAAAAATAAAGTGTGCTCCTGTTTTACAGCTTTTCGATGTTCACGCCGCGTAATTACGTCACTTAATAACTTTCCCATGGCAACACGGGGAAATGGCTGCTCTTGTGTGAAGCAAATGCAAAATTTACAACTTTCTGCTAAGATATATGTGACTTTTTTGCAACGAAAATGCGAGGATTATGAAATCATGCAAGCCCCGCATATTTTGCACGGAAATCGGCAATTTATGCGGCGAAAGTGCTGCGTATTTGAAAAAAATGGGCCCCTCATGAATATGCGGACTTTGGCTGATTATGCACTAAATCATGCGATCGCATAATCGCGTTTTTCTGGAGGGACTGCCTTTAGTGTCTCCTCATATAATGTCTAGAGCAAATTGCTCAGACACTGTATCCATTTTGTTTACATTCGCTTCCCCTTGAGATCTCGTGAGGTGCTAAATCTGGCATGATAATCTTAAGAATATCTTCTA
Source organism: Tiaroga cobitis (assembly GCA_030578255.1). Lineage (NCBI taxonomy): Eukaryota > Metazoa > Chordata > Actinopteri > Cypriniformes > Leuciscidae > Tiaroga > Tiaroga cobitis. Next base: position 44,052,387 of record CM060598.1, on the reverse strand, counting down.
GTGTGTGATGCGCAGCGAATTTCAAATCTTGTAGTTGTGCAGGTTTGAGATTTGAAAAGAAAATCTGTGAAGATTCTCCTTATGTGCGTGATGCAACCAGATCCCCGTCCATTCTACACGACATGACCGGAAATGCATGTCACGTGACCATTCATGCACACTCGGTATGCGCTTATTGTAAAAAGTTGCCTATTGCTCTAATAATAGCTTGCCTCTTGGTCATGTAAGCAAGCAGTATTACACAATGCAGAGTTTAACTGCACAATGGCTCCTAAAAAGTCTCTGTTTTGGTCCATTTACACTGAAACGCAACCCTGGAGTTTTCAAACTAAAACGGGGTCTGCAGCGTTTACAAAAGTCTCTGTTTTAGAGGGTCGAAACTCTGTAGTGTAGTGTAGATGGCAGATGTTACCGTAGCAAAAGTTATGCATTTTAAAACGAAAATGCACTAGTGTAAACTGGGCCTTAAAAACTCCTGTAGTCTGAGCTGGGCTATAGTTCTTTTGCATGCTGAAATAAATAACCAAAATGATCATGGACTTTGTAGAGCATTGCCTTCGGTGCTTCAGTAAATGCACAGGTGGTCTGAAGTTGAAAACAGTCTGAATAAAGTAGTCTGCAATGGAAATCATTGTTGATTTCATTGGCACAGTGTAATGGGTTTTGTATTAGAATGTAGACCGTTCTAGAGACATGTGTGTTCCAGATTTCTGTGATTTAGAGTTGCATTGTCTCTCTCTGATCAGCCTCACATACATTATAAATCCACCAAAATTCTCGACAGTCACAAACACCATCTGCTCCTGTTTTTCCATAATAAAGAACTAAATGATCAAAGTGAGTGCAAAGCTCAAAAACTTCAGAATCAGATGATAAAGATTGTTGAGTTTGGTGGGTTGATGCAGCCTAGTTGTTAAATTGATCAAAAGCGATAGGTAAGACTTTTTATACATACAGGTGAAACTCGAAAAATTAGAATATCGTGCAAAAGTTAATTTATTTCAGTAATTCAACTTAACGGTGAAACTAATATAATATATAGATTCATTAAATGGAAAGTGAGATATTTCAAGCCTTTATTTGTTATAATTGTGATGATTATGGCTTACAGATATGAAAACGTCAAACCTCAAATTAAAAATTAGAATATTGTGAAAAAAAATTCATATCTGTGAGACATAATCATCACAATTATAAAAAATAAAGGCTTGAAATATCTCACTTTGCATGTAATGAGTCTATATAATATATTAGTTTCACTTTTAACATTGAATTACTGAAATAAATGGACTTTTGCATGATGTTCTAATTTTTCGAGTTTCACCTGTATTTATAATAATAATAATACATTTTATGATAATAATAAGAAATGTTTCTTGAGCACCAAATCTTAGAATGATTTCTGGAGGATCATGCAAGACTGAAGACTGGAGTAACGGCTGCTGAAAATTCAGCGTGTTTTTAGAAACCTGCATGTTTTTTTCTTCTGTGGAACACGTAATGTACTGAATTAGAGTGACATTTATATCAGTATTCACTGAAAGTCTTGCTAAAAGAGATTTCATTTACCTCTGAAATAGATTTATTGCACACAGACATGTTGTTTTTATCACTTGATGCTTTGTGTCACACTTAAATAAGACATGATATAAGTCACCTTGGAAGGAAAGTGTCAGCAAATGAGCACAAATAAGTAATTAGTTTGATTTGGAGCAATTGGTCCATGACCTCTCCATGAGCACCTCGAGTGAGAAGCTTTATTATGGAAATTTCTTCTCCCCTCTCTTCAATTCTTCCAGGCACAATTTGGATTGTGGGAGGGAGCAGTGCAGTTTTTATAAGATGGTCTGTATTCCAGTGTGGTTGTGTTTCAGGCTGTGTGTATCTGTAAAAGCTGTGTGTGTGTGCTTCTGTATGGAGCCTGGACCCCGGTAACCATGTTTGACAGATGCACTCATGCGTTTGCAATTATTTACACTGCAGACACACCGCTTTGGTCATCCCTTAAACTGAAAAAGAGAGAGAGAGAGATAACAGTAGAGGGACAAGAGGGGTAAAATTAGTAGTGGTACTAGTAGTGGAAGTAGTGGAAATGGATAAAAATGTCATTTTTGACAGCTTGTGACAAACCTTTTGTTTCTCATCCTTTAATGGTGGTGCTTCTCTGTGTGTATATGGTGTGAGGCAGACCAACTTTCAGTATTCTTTAATCAGGTGTCCCAAACACAGCTTTAGAAACCTAGACAGACATATGCACCTACAGTACTTTACACAAGAGCCTGTTTTAATTGTGCTCAGGTTTTGTCACTTTCCCTGCAGTGTCAGCGGAATGTCAGATTAGCCGAGCTAAAATCAGCTCCTAGGACGTCACTTGTTGTCATGTTGAAGTTAGCCTCTTTTTGTTATTCTTGGTGTATTTATGGTAATATAACAGAGCTTGGAATTTCTTTTAGTAGTTTTTATTGTAGTGCTTGCAAGGCAGTACTGTAATGATATTCGTCAGACGTTCTAGGTTGTGTTTTTTTAAATCCTTAATCTCAGGTACTGTATTAAACTTCTGCTATTAAATCACCCTGAACCGCTTACAGTATAGACTCACTAGTAAAGACAAACTTTGTTGTGTAAACAATTCAGCCTTAAAGATTACATTTAAGATTGAAACTCTCCCATTGACCTACACAGTTGCTGAATGTTCAGCATTCACAATCTTTACCTATGCAAAAATGTTAACTCTATTATTTTGCTGCTTATAAGCACAGGTATTTCCTTCCTTATTAATTATATAAAACATTTCTACAAAAAATAAATAAAAATCAGTGTAAATCACAGTGTTTGCTAATGATAAAATAAGTCATTAAGTATTAATAAGTATTAATATTATAAAATATCTACAAATTAATATTTTTGCTGTGATTTCTTTGAAGTAGTGTGTGTTTTTGTTTTTAAATTCCTTTGTCAATGAAATACAAACAATGACAGAGATATGTGGGATTTCATAGTAAGGGCATTTCTAATCTTAGATAAATCAATAATTCATTATGTTTTTGTCCTCATCGCAGGTCAAGGGTTCTCATGCTCAACAAATGTGATGAAAGACAGGTGACCTCCAGCTCAAAGATTTACTGTACAGCAGAGGATCTTTAGCAGGGTCAGAGGTGATTAGATGAATCCATCATCTGTAATTGGCAAACAGATTTGAATAAAAAAAGACACTTTCTTCATTGTGTTAACAAGAAATATGGAGACAATGGTGACAAAAATCAAAAATCAAGATAAATAGAATGAGAGAATGGATCAGGGAATATTCATCAAAATCTGTGGGCACTCATCGCCTGACGTCACTTCTCTGCAGCTCTGAGGTGATAATTCACATGTGATAGCAGTTGACAGCAGGCTCTAATTGGCCCTCGTGTGGGTGGTTGACCTTTAGAGTGTGTGACTCTCAATGCATTGTCATCAGGATATTGTTGATGCTCTGAACACATCTCTCATTCTGTGAAAGATGTATAAAACCCCCAACCATCAGAGGTGTGTATATCTTGGCAGGTGAAGGAAAAAGGAGGGGATTGTTGTTTTTAACAGGATTGATACTCATAGTGTGAACCCAGAGTTGCATCTTAAATATGAATACACTATTAAAATCACATTTTATATCTGTTAATATTATTTAATAGACCTGGGGTTACATGAACTAATAATGAACAATCATATTTTTATTAACTTATGATAATAAAGGTTAATTAATACTATAACAAATGTATTGCTCATTGTTTGTGAATGTTAGTTAATACATTAATTAACGTGAACTAATGGGACCTTAACCCTCTGGGGTCTAAGGTGTTTTTGGGGTCCTTGAGATGTTCTGACATGCTGTGACATTTGTGTTTTTTTTCAGTTGCTTATAAACATATTAATGGCACAGGTGAAATTACACTATATTTAGCACAAAAAGGGCTACGATAATATTTGAGCAACATCTACGTACATGTTTGTATATTTGAGAGAATATTGTTTATGCGTGGTTATTGAAAAAACTAAAAATGAAAGTTTCTGAAATAAGGCTACAAAACACATAATAAATATGTGTCCACAAGACTTTTGAATAATGGATGTTGTTGCCTAGTGTTTTTTCTTCAAAATGATCTGAAAAACATCCTGCCTAATCATTCACATAAAACTGTGAATTGGGTTTTATTGTGAAAAACTTTTTTTTGTTTGCCAAGGCAATATGTAAATGGACTTGAACAGTCCAAACCCCATCATGAATAATTAGGTGATTCTCACCTGACCCGTATAATAATGAGCCTTTCATTCAGGTGACACACAAGGAAAAATTTAAAGGACAACATACATATACATATATACATATACATATATATATATACCGTATATACCCGAATATAAGACGAGGTTTTTGTCCTAAAAATAGGCTGAAAAATGGGGGGTCGTCTTATATTCAGGGTCATCTTATATTCGAGTGGAGGAATCGATTGATAGCCTTTTTCTCCCGCGCCGTCGACCGACGAGAGCGCCGAGGATCTCGATGCAGCGCGGACGCGCTTGGAAAAAACGAGCGCGTCGCTTACATTATGAGCGCGCGCCTACATTTGAAATAACGAACTTGAGCGCGCAAAAGACGCGAAATGTGAACGGGGGGGGGGGGGGGGGGGGGGGGGGGGGGGGTCTCTGCTCGCTTGTCTCCGTCCGCTCCGTCCTCTGTGAACGGCGCTTTTTCTTGTGCGGCTCGAGCAGAGGAAGAGAGAGAGAGAGCGGGAGCCGGATCGTCGTCGAAAACGGCCAGACGACCCCGCAGGGTTAAATCCATCCCGTCGCACTCAGGGCAGCCGCAGTCATGGCCAATCAGGAAGCGCATATGTGCCGGTCTCCGCCGACGAGCGGGCCTCTGCACGAGGCACAGGTGATGCGAGGCATTTAGAACAACGCCTCGGAAATTTGCTCTTAAAATTATTTTCTGTTGAAAACCAGATTTTTTCCACAAAAATCTATTTTTCCCCAAAAATATGTCTGGAAAATGGGGGGGTCGTCTTATATTCAGGGTCGTCTTATATTCGGGTATATACGGTATATATAAAATCTAAATATAAATGAAAGTCAAAAACCCATTTTTAGTCATACCTGGAAACAAATCCTGGTAAAATAGGTTATATGGGTCATTGTATAGAATTGGTTCAAAGTTAGAGTTGGAAACATCTTGAAAATATTTTTTTTTTCCATATAAAGTATTATAAGCTTGCATTGGATAACAGTTGATTAGTTTATTTTTGACAAAACATACTATATATTTAACATATGAGCAGAAACTGTCCAACTAAAGCTTATTTGATGTCTATTTTATAGTAAAAACTTTCTAATCTATTTCGTCTGTAACAGTAGGCTATGCATCTTAGCGTTCGTTTGTTCACACACCCAGACACCCGATTCATATTTAAACAGTCTTTTTGGTTATACAGATACTATTCTATATTGCGATTAGAACAAATCTCAGTAGTCTTACTAATGTATGAGCGAGAGTGAATGAACGCACAGCGCGCACGTGTCTGTGAATTCGTCCATTCATTCGCACACAGACACGCATTTAATATTTAAACAGTCTTTGTGCAGTTTACAGGCACTATTCAATAATGCGATTAGAACAAAGCACTTAAGAATAAATGACTTACTACATCAGCTGAATCCGTGCTCCTCGAAATGAAACAGGTAACTGAGTTAACTTTTCCAGGAATTATTCCTCACTGCGCAGCAAGACGAGATAAAGGTTAGGGCGTTCTGATGTGGGCGTTTTCATGGCTTGCCTCAACATTAACGTTTGAATAGCGCGCGCTCTCAGTGGGCGTGGTCACATTAACACGTCATACGCTATAATTAGGTGAAAGGAAAAAGACAGACATCTCTCTCTTTTCATACAGATTACATCAACTGAGAATATTTGCTTTTTTATATAAATTACTTCATTTAAAAGAGGAGAATTTCAGCTTCATAAAGAGAAATCTTTCGTGTCTCTGTGACAAGTATTTACTGAGTTACAGTTAATTTTTCGGACGCGTTTCAGAAAGATTTTTGCGGAGGCTGAGTGAGCTGAAAGCGCACCCTGTTTATTTTATTTATTTTACAAAAACACAAGGTTTTGATGTTAATAAGAGTGTACACAAAAAAAGAAGACATTTAACAGTATTGAATGATGTGTAACACTTACATGTAAAATCAAAATCAACAAAGTATTTTGAGTTTGTTTTGCACTGATAAGAAAAAAAGTGAGCAGATCACGCCGGCGTGATTGCCGACCCAGAGGGTTAATGTACAGTGTTAAATATGAGGTTTTGTCAAAATTGTAAGATTAACTTTGAATGGTTGGAGTTTCCTGTATAATTATAATAACTGTGTAATTTTCATATATTATTACAAATAGTTGTTTGAAAGAAAACATAATATTTGATAAAATATGATGATTAAACCTAATATTTAATAAGTAATAAATATATATGTAATTAAATACAATTATATGGGCGCTTGAGGCAGTGGGCTGGAGTGAGTTGCCGGGGGGACAGACAAACTCACTCCAGCCCACCGCCTCGAGTGCCCATGACGGCAGACTGCTTAGCCATGCTCGATGGCATCGCAGATTCCCCACAGCGGCGAGGGCTGTATGACAGCGTGTTCCTCCTTCTTTACGTGTTTTGACACCAATGTAAAAAGTTTGTTATTCAGGGAAGTAGGAGGCTGGGCCCGGCGAACGTTTCACTACTTTAATCATATAAAATAAACAAACAAGAAATGAAAGTAAAAGATACTCATGTGATACACACACATAAACAAAACATAATGTAAATGTCCAGGCCTGGTCCTCTCTCATCCTTCACTGTCACCGCTCTTCCTTTAAGCTTCCGTAGCTCCTCCGTGAGAGATACAAGACCGGTGTGGCGCGCGTGAATGGACAGAAACACAAAATTATGCCTAAATGCCAGTTTTGTCGAGTATCCTCACAAGCAGTTTTAAATGAAATCTTAATGGAACTTAAAGAGTTGTAAGAAAATGGGATGCGTGTCAGATCTACAAAATGTGCAACAGGTTTTAAAGTGACAGCAGCCTAATAAACCCGATGTCATTAAGGATAATCAAAGAACAAAAGAAAAAGAGAAAATCACTCACTGCTTTTGACTTAATAACTTTTGTCGCTTTAATATAGAAAAGGGTATATAAAAGAATCACCCCCCTTTAAAATAATCACATTTTGTTGCTTTGCAGCCTGAAATGAAGACGGGCACAGTTTTTTATCCAGCTGTATTTACTCAGTGCAACTTAAAACAAATAAGTTGGAAGGAGGATCATCCCCTTGTGTCAGTATTTTGTTGAACCACCTTTTGGTTTAATTACAGCCTTTAGTCTGATGGGATTAGGGTTGGGCATCGAGAACCGATTCCAACTTGGAACCATTTAAAAAATAATGATGCCATTGGAATCGTTTAGAAAATTTGTTTTCGATTCCGATCATCGGTTCCAAACGCGCAAGTTTTGGTCCATAGTGGCCACCGGATTTCTGGAAGTGCTTGCCGCGCCCGCTTGTTCTGTTGCAGCCATGGAGCACGGTAAGCGGCGCTCAAAAGTGTGGCTTTATTTCACTTTAAAAAGCCTGGGTCGGCACAGTGATTTTCATTTCACTTGAATAAATATACATATACAATTTGCGTGTGTACGTAATTGTCACAGGTTCGCATGTCGCAGGTTCTGGGTTCTAATCCGCACTCGTATAGTTTTTTTTCTCGTCAAATCCGAATATGTTCATCAGTGGTTGTTAATCAAGAAGGGAAATGTTTGTGTGCATTTTGTTTTGTGATTTCACTGGAACGAATTAGAGTCTCCGCAACGGATTGAAGCGTGCGTCCGAGAGAAGACTGCGCGAGCCATAACACTGTATCTGCGCCACTGATCGCAGCGGCAACGAGCCCTTTGATCACTTGATTTAAAAAACAACACATTTTACTGCTAGATCACATTTTATTTAACAAAAGAAGGAAATGAATGCTCTGCTAGTTAACTGGAGATGATTAATTTATTTGTATTGGTACATCTGTGCCACGAGATGTTTTTGGTGGGGACAATATCAACCCTACCAAAAAGTGGTGGGGACATTTCCCTCCCGCAAATTACACATTACGCCTATTAACAGTGAGTGTAGCGTGTTCGATGTGCTGCGCAGGTCCACTGTCTCATCCTCCTCGGGCAACACTGCGCTAACCAACGTTAGTAACGTTACCTCGTCACAATCAGGTAAGTGATTGTAGTGTAACAAAGCGCTTGACCAAATAGCTCACCTTTTTTTCCTTCAACCACTGTGTGGTCAGTTTTGCTGTGTGCTTTGGAAGGTAAACCTTCTTCCCATTGACAACTTTCTGGCAGAGGGCAGCAGATTTTCCTCAAGAATTTGACGGTATTTTTCCCCATTCAATTATTTTTTCCCTCGTAGATGAATGTAGCGTTATGCAAATTCCCCACGCTAGTAGCATTCCTAATATTACTGACATGTCCAGAGAGTCCAGACCAGGGTGCAAGTTCTGCAAATCTGTTTTTTGGTCTGGTGCAGAGGCATTCCTAATTTTCTCCCACATGGGCTGCAGCTACCAAAACTAAAACTCATTATTGCATCAAAATAAAATGTTCCTCTGTGAAATGAGCTTGTGACATGTTTTGACTCCACCCCTCAAAGAATCGGAATCGAGAATCGAAAAGAACAGAAATCGCAAGGAAGAATCGGAATCCGAATCGTTCAAATCAAAACGATGCCCAACCCTAGATGGGATATGTCTCTACTAACTTTGCACATCTAGGCAATATTTGCCCACTCTTCTTTGCAGAACTGCTCAAGTTTACTTAAAATTTATGGTGACCTCTTGGTGACTGCAGTCTTCAAGTCATTGCACCGAATTTCAATGGGTTTAAGTCTGGGCTCTGACTAGGCCATGCAAGGACATTCACCTTTTTCTCCTTCAACTACTGTGTGGTCAGTTTTTCTGTGTGCTTTGGAAGGTAAACCTTCTTCCCATTGACAACTTTCTGGCAGAGGGCAGCAGATTTTCCTCAAGAATTTGATGGTATTTTGCCCCATCCGTTTTTCCTACTATCCTGACAAGTGTTCCAGTTCCTGCTGCAGAGAAACACCCCCATAACAGGATATTACCATCTCCATGCTTTACTGTAGGAATGGTGTTATTTGGATGGTGAGCTGTATTGGATTTCCGCCAGACATATTGTTTGGTGTTGAGGGCAGATAATTCGGTTTTAGCCTCATCTGACCGTAACACCTTTTTCAAGGTGTGTTTTGGCAAAGCTCAGTTGTGACTGCATGTGGCTTTTCCTGAGGAGTGGCTTTTTTCTTGCAGCCTTCCCATACATGCCACATTTGTGAAGAAATTGTGATATTGTTGTCACATGCACACTGTTTATGATAAAACTTGGATCCAAGAAAAATCCTCATTGTTAAGTCCTGTCCTTGTCCTGCTCTTCATCCTTTCCTCATAATTTTCCTCATCCTCATCTCATCCTTGACCTTATCCTTCTGCTCATCCATATCTTTGCCCTCATCTTCGTCTTTATCCGTATCCTGATTGAGAACACTGCTTGCTAGCAGCTGCATAAAATAAGCCTTGGCCCAAAGCTTGAAGACTCAATTATCATTGCTATTTTTGCTCACTGTTTGGCAAAGCCTGGTGAATCTGGGCTCAAAAAACCTTATACAACCTATGTTAATTCAAATCGTACATAAAAATATGAGCACAGAAGAACCATATGAACTTAGTCACAGCAGAGGGAGCTGCATACCTGCCATTGATCTGACAGCTTTGACAGTGAGTTTTGTCCAAGTATTGGATTCTAGGTAATGTGAAATATCCAACAGTTTTTCCCCATATTACAAATTTCAATAATTCCTTTATACAGTCTTGCAAGATTTTATCTTTTTAATTTTACTTCCGTTTCATTTCATACAGAGCGTTGATTAAACTTTGATTTAGCTTATTGACTAGATGTTTTGAAAATACTTATTTTTTTTACATTAAGAGCTGCACACAGTTATTCAATTAGATATGAGTGGCATGCAAAGACGGTCTAAACGAAACACAATAAGACTAAATTGAATCTAACTGTCTAAAGTGCAGTGCTCAATAAATGGCTACACTGGTTTCAGATTTAATCATTGCTGATGTTTGATTACTGTTTTCAATGTTCAGAGAATAAAATGTTAAAAGTTACCATAGTGCTTTTCCATTTATGAAGTTTCAATTTAGGACACTACTTGGTTTGCTGCCCCAACTGAACATTTTCTGAAACTCCTTCTCCTCTCAATTATTGACCTTTTATATAATTGTAAAGAGCTCCTTCATGTTAAGGGAAGTTGGCGACAGCTGAATCTACCAGTCTAGCATTTACTGGTTTATCCATTTCTGGTCTGGGTAACTTTTTGGTGCTTTTGACTGGCTAGGTAAAAAAAAGGTTGGCTGTTGGAGGTTTGAGCTATTTTGTCACATTGGTGCAGAACATTTTTGTGCTTGGCATCTGCGTTTGTATATTTTTGTACATCTGTGCATTTGTGTCTTTTGTTGATGTACTGCTTAGCAGAGGGCAATGATTAGCATCATCAATGAGAGGTGTTTGTCAGCTGCAACAATTGAAAGCTGTGCCTGTGTGTGTGTGTGTGAGAGAGAGAGAGAGAGAGAGAGAGAGAGAGAGAGAGAGAGAGAGAGAGAGAGGCTGAGTGGGCGGATGTGGATAACATGCTAATGATACTGCTGTTACACTTCCTGCATGACTCATCACAGTTTGAGCCAGCACACTCTCTCAGTGTGGGCACACAAACACTCACAATCTCTTTTAAAGCCTGAAATATGGTATATAACTGCATTCATTCGGCTCTTTCTGAAGGCATGCTGAAATGCTCATAAGCATAATAAGGAACATACAGTTTGTGATAAAACCGCTTTTCAAACACTACAAAACTTTAAGATTTGCACTGAAATCACAAAACCTGATCTGAGCACTTAGCTGTGGTATAAACTAATAAATAAAAATGTCACTAATCATTTAATAACATGGTTAAAGTAAACCATGAAATCCAAATGTACAATTCTTGTTTTTTTATGGAATATTGTAGTTTATTATAAATATGTTTAAAATTCATGTGCCCTCGTAATCTTCCCCTCCCTCTTGCAACAATATCTCTTCACTAATGACGTGTTTTTCAGTGTAAGGGTACAACTTTTTGTGGAAATCATTACTTGCACCTTTAAGGGTTAATGGTAATTGTCTCTTGGTTATTTGAGCATTTATACATTTTGTCACTGTTTATGCCCTGAATAATTGCCTCTTTATTCACGGCTCTTTCACAAGTCATTTGTCAATAAATCCCAATACATTTGATTGTACATTTTATGAAATCCATTAAAAGTCTATTATGCGGGAAGAGCTGCAGTGCAGATTCAAATTAATATAAGGAAGCTCATCTTTGTTCTCTGACTTACCCTTGACTCTGAGTTCTTTCGACCGCATTGCCATTTTGCAGAAGTCAATAGCTTAGTGAGACCCTTTTATGATTTTCAAAGAACTGAGGACTTGCTGACCAAAGAATTATTTTGTGTCAGAGTTATGTAAATTGTTCATGCTCCCCTTCAACTCCATAAGTATAGTTTGCTTCCACAATATTGCAATTGAGTATTGATTAAAGAAACTAATGGCTGTGTCATTATGTGATGTGTTTTTGACATGTTTATAAGTTTACACATAAAATGTTATTTTATTTTAAAATAATTCTTTATTTTTGAAATGATCTAAACAAAAGAATAATTTTTATTAATTTTTGTAACCCTCTGATTATCTTCATTTGTGTCTACACTAGTTATCTTTGGGGTCTCCAGGGACCCCAGACAATAACATTTAATTTTGTAACAGAATAAAAGAAAAACTTTTTTTTTTACAAATGTAATTTTACTCTGTTTATTAATGTTTTTACTCAACATTTGTGCAGTTTTTGGAGGATTTATGAAATCTTAAATTTCTGTAAACAAATAAATACATATTTATTTAAATAGGCTTTTTACAAAAAAATAGCATTTTATGTAAAATTCACTTTATAAAAGACCCAGATTTCTAACTTTCATTCATGGAGATAACATGGATAATTTTACATGGTTTAATGTAAGATTTTTGGCCATTTTTTGAAAAAAGCAGTAAAAAAAATAAATAAATAAAAAATCACTTTAACCACTAGATGGCTATAGAGCTCCACTATATGCTATTTGCTATTAGACAAATCAAAATAGTATATCTTTTCACAAGTTTTTCCAGTTGGATTCATAAAAAAAAAAAAAAACTTTGTCAATGTTTAGCATTTTCTGTACTGACAAAAGTTTTTCAATAATGTTGCATTATGATTAGAATCAAACCTGAGCAAGATGTTACAAAGAGAAATGTTGGAGTCTTTAGATTTTAGCATTTATTTCAATCATCTGTTTTTAATATAATTCTACAATTTTAATCAACATGTCAGTTACTAACTGTAACAGAACAGAAATGAACAGTTATATTACATATTGAGAAAAAATACATGACATGAACATCAAAATGCAATGAACTGAACAGCAATAACAAATGATCAAATAGAGCAGTAAAAAAATAAAATTTAGTTAAAAAAAAAAAACACTGAATGGGGAAAAAAAATCGAACAACTAGGAACAATATTTGGTGGTCTCATATCATACAGTCTCGTTTACAGTGCACTGCAGGTGTTTATGCATCAGTGCACTGCAGGCAGTATGCATAGTATAGCCTTACAAATGTATTCCTGTGTGAGAGAGAGAGTGTGTGTGTGTGTGTGTGTGTGTGTGTGTGTGTGTGCGCATTGTGGATGTTTTTTGCATTGTTGAAAGTGTGCCACTTTATTTCTGTTTATGTGTTCTGTATTGTTTCTGATTTTGATGATGAATTTTGTATATTTACTATGCAGGGTCTCCAGGGACCCCGAAGACAACTAGTGTCACTATTTTTTTCACGCTAACAGAAAAACAGATATCATTCCATTCCATTTTTTTTTTTTTTGTAGATCTAGAAAGTGTTTCGAGCCGTAGAAAGTATCATACCATTTGGACAAAGAGAACTTTTTTTTTTTTTGAGTAAAAGTCATTTGCGGGTTAAAAATACCCCGAAGATAATCAGAGGGTTAAATACGCATAGCTGGCATTGGAGGGGACCAGGGTGTCACGGGTGGTTGCAGGAAGGCAGACGAAAATGAAGAATAAAGTTCCAATATGAAGTTTAATGAGGGTAATACAAATAATACTAGAACAGGAAGGGCAACAGACTACGTTTACATGTAACCAAATAATCCGTTAGTAATCGGATTGACGGCTCAATCGGACTGAAAAGCCTTCATGTAAACATGATCCGATTGAGCTCGATCCGAATGGAATTTCGATCGGATTGAAAGGGGTGGTTTATTCCTTTTCTTATCCGATCGAGAGAACATGTAAACACTTGATCGGATTGAAAAACGAAACTGAAAGGACTGTGCATGTGCAATAACGCATAAATGGCGTAATGACGTATATGGCGCGTTGAACGAGCTGTTCTTCCTGTTGAATAAAGTGTCATCAATTAGTGTCCCGTCATCCTAATATTCTCCTTTCACTCAGCATCAATCCAATGAATGGATTGAATTCAGTCCGATTGAAACAAAAGTTGTGCATGTAAACATAGCCACTAAATGCAACAGACCGAACAAGGAGTGCAGGAGAAGGAACAACTTAAGTAGTGAACATAAACAAGGATGAATTACACACAGCTGACACATATTAACTAATAATGACGGTGACCAAGGAGACAAATGAGTGGCGGGAATCTGAAATTTTTTTTGAAAGAAAGTCCATGAACAAAACTAAACATAATGGTGACACAGGGATACTGTTCTGTTCTTGATGACAAAGGTCTACTCATTGCGTCTAATGTAGGGGGTCCTAACAATTAAAAATTTGTCCAGGGCCCTGTGAATTTAAGCAACAACCCTGTAAATACTTAAAATAATAATAATTTGTTGTATAATTGCATTCTTTAAAGAACAAGTTTTTGTTTGGTGTATAATTTTGCATTTAGAGAGATAAAACATGACAATCTGGGGCTCAGGTCAGGAAGCAGACAGACTGGCTAAACCGACCGTCTGCTAGCGGCCTCACGTCACCAAGGTCAGATAAATCCCATCACATAGAGCCTCTTTCACCTAGATATCATCATATAGAGACTGTGTCTGTTCCCCGAATTTGGAAATCCAAAAAACGTCAGGTTAAAAATTGAATTGATGTTCAACAAATAAAAAACAGATATAATTCAGATGAGCAAATGATAAAGCTTGGGTTGCTGAACATTCGATCCCTTACTTCAAAATCTCTCATAGTTAATGATATGATTTCAGATTATAATCTTGATATGCTGTGTTTGACAGAAACCTGGCTAAAACCAAACGATTACATTATTTTAAATGAGTCAACCCCACAAGATTACAGTTATAAACATGAACCTCGTCTGAAAGCCAAAGGGGGAGGTGTTGCTGTAATTTATAGTAATATTTTCAAAACCACTAAGAAATCTAGTTTTAAATATACTTCTTTTGAAGTATTGGTGCTTAATGTAAAAATATATAGTGTAAACGATAAATCACATTTCAGAATTATGCTGGCTACTGTATACAGGCCACCAGGGCACCATAAAGATTTTATCAAAGAATTTGTATTGGCTGCAGATAAAGTACTAATTGTTGGTGATTTTAATGTACATGTAGATAATGAAAAAGATGCATTGGGATTGGCATTTAAAGACATTGTAAACTCAATTGGAGTTAGACAAAACGTGTCAGGACCTACTCATTGTCGTAATCATACTCTAGATCTAATATTATCACATGGAATAGATGTTGATGCCGTTGAAATTCTGCAGCAGAGAGATGACATCTCAGATCATTATCTAGTCTCATGTAAATTACATTTAGCCAAGGCTGCAAAGCCGACTCCGTGTTATAAATACGTTAGACCTATAACTTCTGCCACTAAAGATTGCTTTATCGATAATCTTCCTAATCAGTTTCATCATCTCAGCATCCTGGATAGTTTAGAAGAACTTGATTTTGCAACAGAAACGTTTAACTCTCTCTTTTCCAGCATTTTAGACGCAGTTGCTCCGTTGCGCTTAAAGAAGATTAAAGAAAATAGTCCAACGCCGTGGTACAGCGAGAACACTCAGGCCCTTAAGAGAGCAGCCAGAAAAATGGAGCGCAACTGAAAGAAAACTAAACTACAGGTATTTCGGATTTCGTGGAAAGAGAGCTCGATTGCTTACAGAGAGGCTTTAAAAGCTGCTAGATCTGCTTATTTTTCAACCCTATTAGAAGAAAATAAACATAATCCAAGGTATTTGTTTGAAACAGTGGCTAAACTAACGAAAAAGAAAGCTTCAAGCTCAGAAGTGTCCAAGCAACACAGCAGTGATGACTTTATGAACTTCTTCACTTATAAGATTGATAATATCAGGGACAAAATTATAACTATGCAACCGTCTACCACAGTATCGCATCAGGGAGTGCATTGTAGTCTCCCTGAGGAAAAATTTTATTCATTTGTTGCTATAGGAGAGGAAGAATTCTGCAAACTCGTTAATTCATCTAAATCGACAACTTGTATGTTAGATCCTATACCGACTAAGCTACTGAAAGAGATGTTTCCAGAGGTCATATATCCTCTTCTTAATATCATTAATTCATCTTTGTCTCTAGGATACGTACCAAAAAACTTTAAACTGGCTATGATAAAACCGCTTGTTAAAAAATCACAACTTGATCCTACAGAATTAGTCAATTACAGGCCGATCTCGAATCTGCCTTTTCTGTCAAAGATATTAGAAAAAGCAGTATCTTCACAACTATGTTCCTTTCTAGAAAGAAATTATATCTGCGAGGATTTTCAGTCCAGATTTAGACCGCACCATAGTACTGAGACTGCTCTCATTAGAGTCACAAATGATTTGCTCTTATCATCCGATCGTGGTTGTATCTCTCTATTAGTGTTACTCGATCTTAGTGCTGCATTTGACACCATTGACCACAACATTCTTTTAAATAGACTAGAAAACTATGTTGGCATTAGTGGAATTGCACTAGCATGGTTTAAATCATACTTAACTGACCGTTATCAGTTTGTAGCAGTAAATTAAGAGATGTCTTATCGATCACAAGTTCAGTATGGCGTACCACAAGGCTCAGTACTAGGACCGTTGCTGTTCACTCTGTACATGCTACCATTAGGAGATATCATTAGGAAACATGGAGTTAGCTTTCACTGTTATGCCGATGATACTCAGCTGTATATTTCTTCAAAACCCAACGAAACTTACCAATTCACAAAATTAACGGAATGCATAGCTGATATAAAAAATTGGATGACTAGTAATTTCCTACTACTAAATTCTGAAAAGACAGAGATTCTAATTATTGGACAAAAAACTTCCACACGTAATAACCTAGAATACAGTCTAACACTTGATGGCTGCTCTGTCAAGTCTTCGTCGTCGGTTAGGAACCTGGGTGTGCTCTTTGATACCAACCTTACTTTTGAAAGCCACGTGTCTAGTATCTGTAAAACTGCATTTTTCCATCTTAAAAAATATATCTAAAATACGCCAAATGCTCTCATTGGGAAATGCGGAACAATTAGTTCATGCGTTCATGACCTCAAGGCTAGACTATTGTAATGCTCTACTGGGTGGTTGCCCTGCATGCTTAATAAATAAACTACAGCTAGTTCAAAACGCCGCAGCTCGAGTTCTTACCAGAACCAGGAAATATGACCGTATTAGCCCGGTTCTGTCAACACTGCATTGGCTCCCTTTTAAACATCGTATAAATTTAAAAATATTGTTGATTACTTACAAAGCACTAAATGGTTTAGCTCCGCAGTACTTGAGCGAGCTCTTAACGTATTATAGTCCTTCACGTCTATTGCGATCTCAAAATTCCGGCCAGTTGATAATACCTAGAATATCTAAATCGACTGCTGGCGGTAGATCCTTTTCCTATTTAGCACCAGAACTTTGGAACAGTCTTCCTACCATTGTCTGGGAAGCAGACACACTGGGAACTGGGAACACTTCCCTTAAATCTTGATGTGCTCGTTACATCATAAGAAGAATGGCATCTACGCTAATATTAGTGTCTTTGTTTATCCCGAGGTTTTCCCGCAGCCTGCCGGATCTAGGCCGTATCCAGATCTGACGAAGGAGATCCACCTGAACCCGATGACAATGCAGTGCTGAAGTGTCAACTATCCTCTCCCTATGGAGGATCCCTTTCCCACTCTACAGATAAAGCGTTGTGAATTTCGGTTTGGGTACCCCGAAGTGATAAAATAAAACAAAATTCTGTATCAAAATTTATAGGCGAGACAAGTAGTTTGTTTAGGCATGGGTTGTATGGAATTACACATATTTTCAAAAGCACATAACTATAGAATCAATTCTAAATGAGCATGTGAACGCCGTCAGCGTTAATCACAGGTTCGCATTTAAAGTCTGATCATTTCGACGGAGGTGAATCAATCAAAATGAACTTTAGCTGGAAATAACATTATTCAAGAACCGCTATAAAGCCAAAACAATCTCTGTTACCTTAAATTATATGTTTATCTCTGTAAAGCTGCTTTGAAACAATCCATTGTTAAAAGCGCTATATAAATGAAGATGACTTGACTTGACATTAATAAAGTTAGTCACTCCTCAATGGACGAAACTATGAAACCTCTTCCCTCGATCATCAGCCCACTGGTATTAAATAAATGCTGATGACACTCCACAGTCACACCCCCTCCTCCCCAAAATAACAGACACTCTCTATTCATTTAATCTGCTCACTACAGAGAAATAACCTTCAGAAACCAATTTTATTTTTTCAGGGAAAAAAATCTTCTTCAATTCTTGAGTCTGAATGGGACGATGACCCTCACCCCTGTAGAGCTTGTCTTTTCTTGCTGCTATTATTTCTATATTTGGTTTAAATGACCTTCCCAATCACTCGCCTGAACCAGACTATTCAACACACAAGGTTCTTTAAAATCAAATTGCTGGCCCACATTTAATCTTCTATACTTCTTGTTAATGGAGTTGTTTGTGCTTTTGTTCATATTGGTGACCGTTAATTGTGAGTATTGTCAAAGTGAAAGTGATACTTGTGAAAGTCCTACTTTTTTTATTTGAATGGCCTTTGTAATAACCTTCATTTAAAAAAAAAAAAGAGGTGAAATAAGAGAACAGTCGGTTGTCATTTTACAGCATGACATTGTGATCCAACCCACACATGAGTTAAATAAGTTATATTCTTTTAGAAAGCATTGAAGTCTTTCATGAAGATTTAAACGCAACTGTTTCTATTTTTAAGTCTTCTGTTCTGATTTCACCATCAAAAACATCAAAGACATTCTGGTTTGAGGCTGAATTTGCTGCTTGTGATGCCAGTGGGAGCACGTATATTCCCTGCAAACTAAAATACCCTCCAAAAAAACAAGAAATAAATACAGAACTTTGAGTGAGGGGACTTAACCAGCTCTCTTTTTTTGCGTGCAAACTTGATCTTCCAAAGAGAAATGCCTTAGTGTGAGACCACATAAACAGATGCAAAATAAAAACAGCCATTATGTTTTTTTTTCTTCTACTTTGGCACTAAGTCTTAGTATAAACTTTTGGTCGTTCCATACAAACCTCTCATCTTTTGTGCTTTTTGTTCAATTCACAGTAATATTCCTCTGTCCTTGTTGCTGGCCTTGTTTGTTAAAGGGCCTGTTTTCACGGACGTTGGGCTAGATGATGCGTGACCCGCAGAGTCCAGAAATTTCACAGATGAGAAACAGAGGCCAATGAAAGAGGATAAACTTTGTCATTACTGTGAGATACACTGCGCTGCATTCATCACTCAGAAAAGATTCTCCTCCCTCCCTCGCTTTCCTTCTCCTTCAGTCTCTCCCTCACTCAGCCACACACTTTTGCTCTGTGAAGCTGGAAATGGGGTATGATTTAACTTCAGGCCATTTCATTGTTCCCTTTAAGCTTCTTAGCTCTAAAATATTCATATTTTGGGCACAGGAAGCAAAATCTGTGACAGCACAGAGAGCAGACAAAAAGGAGAGTGAGAGGAAAAAAAGGACAAGAGTATGAAACAGAAATAAGATATTTCTGTAGCCGATGTGTTAAGATAAGCTACAGACAGGCTCGTTTTCCATGGTTATCTTATTCACTTTATCCTTTGCCTTTCTGTCTATGTCCTGACTTTCTGTCCATCCACCATGTCTTTTTAGAAGGAATAGTTAAAAATGAAAATACTGTCGTCATTTTCTCACCCTCATGTCTTTCCAAACTTGTGTGGCACACTTTTTTTTGTTCTGTCAAACTTTCTGTATAATGGGAGTAAATGAGGATTGGACTTTTCAAGCTTCATTATGACAGAAAAGTATCATCAAAGTGATCGAAAGTGTCACAGGTACTACATTTTGTGCGTTTTACCCTTACTCACCCAAACTAATATTTAAAAAAATGTTGGTTACCAGACTTCCAAAAAATACAATTGAAGTCAATGGGTGCTGTCTACTGTCTGGTTACCAACATTCTTTAAAATATATTTTGTGTTAAACAGAAGAAAGAAACTCATAGAGGTTTGGAACAACTTGAGGGTGAGTAAATTACAACAAAATGTACCTGTCAAAAAACTATCTCTTTAAGTACTTGGGATGCACCGATACCACTTTTTCACGAGCTAGGCCGATACTTTCATTTTTGGTACTCGCCGATACTGATACTTCTGTTTTCATTGCATTTGTCAATATTAAATATAAATTAGGTAGAGAAACCATAAGAGTATGAATCATATTCATTGGTTTAATTTGTTTAGCATATATATTTCCTTATTTTCATTCTTAATTATCCCCGTTAAAATGTATTTGACAAGCTTCTTTTACTCTCTTATATTTTATCTTTCATTTAATAGCGGCAAAGCGCATATTTTAGGATGTATTACACAAGGATGAGTAAAGCAATCTCTTAAAATCTGTAATGCAGTACACTCTATGCCTGTTTGTGTTGTTTAAAGTAGAGTGTGTTGTTAGGTTCAGCGTCAAAGCATATTGAACTAATTATATATCATTATATTGTTATCAACTTGTTGCAGTGAGCAGTGTGTATGCTGCTTCTGACACACATTTGTATCATTCCCTAGGGAGTAAATTGGCAGTGATATACATGCACACTCGTACACAAAGCTCATTTGATAGGATTTAAGCCATGGTGACATATACTTGTCTCATCACTGTGTGGTTAGTGGCTTAGTTTCTTGCTTGTTCTTGCTGGTAATTTGGTTTTTAATGGAAAGGAGTGACACAGATAACAAAGTGATGAAAAACACCCTAATCAGAAGTCATGGATAAAGAGAGAAGTAAACCTTCTGAAGGCACGTGGTGCTGCTTTGAGGCCTGGAGAATTCATTTATTTCATTAAATAACCATTTTGTTTATTATTTATTATTTAACATTTTTTGAATATTTATTATTTACATTATGATTCAAATATACACTAGTGTTTAAATGTTTGGGGTCAGTAATATTTAATTTTTAGTTTCTTTAAATGAATACTTTTAAGCAAGGATTGATTAAAGACTTTTACGCTGTTACAAAAAATTATATTTGTCTTTTAAACTTTAGATTCATCAAAGAATAAGGAAAAAAAGGTATCACAGTTCTATAAAGATGTTAAGCAACACAACTGTTTTGAGTATTAAGGCAATAAATTCCATTACCTGAAGTTTTAATCCTTGTGTTCCTCAAAGTGGGACTGTTAATTCCCACATTAATGTGTGCTGTGTGTCCTGCAGTGCCTGTAAGCCATCCCACCGACCTTCCACTGTCACGCAAGCGAACGTTGTGCTGGTCTGCTTCACCTTAGGGCTTTGTGTTACATGTATTTGCTAAAAACAGGCACATCGCTACGTGATTTAATTACTTAATTATCTCTCGACTGAGAACACTTTTGTTCGTGAAAACTGGCATAGCCTCTTCCATTGCTGTGAAATAAATGAAATAAATAAATAGTCCTTGAATATAGTGTCCCTGGAGTACTCTATTTCTCTCGGCTTGTTGCACCAAAGCGATTCACAGTGTTCTTCCAGATAATTGGACCTCAGATTTGTCATATCTCCCACTGGTGATTTGAGACTGTTGACCAAAATTAAGCCTTAGAAGGCATCAAAAACGGCTGTACCTCACAGGGCCACAACCAGCAACAAGTCAGAGAATTCATTGATCAATATAGGCTTTTCCATAACAAGTGTTTGGTCTGGTACGAATTGTATGTATTGGTGCCTTACCGTATCTTGAATATTTTTGTTTCTTTCTCTGATAGCTCACAAAACTACTGAATGTCCTCCTCCTCTGGGTCCTTGCTAGTGATATAAATGTGAATAAGTACATTATTGTTCAAAAGTTTGGGGTCGGGAAGATTTTTTCAAATGTTTTTGAAAGTCTTTTATGCACATCAAGGTCGCATGTATTTGATCAAAACACAGTAAAAACAGTAATATTGTGAAATAAAATTACAAATCAGAAGAGCAGCATGGACATTCCACTAAACTTCTCCTTTTGTGATCTACGGGACAAAGAAAGTCATACATGCTTGGAACGACATGAGGGTGAGTAAATGATAACAGAATGTCCATTTTTGGTTAAACTATCCCTTTTGTTTTGGGTTTAGCTTTGTGTTTAAACAGATGATGACATTTTACCGAAAGATATTTAGTCTCAATTTATTTATCGTGCTAAAATATCAAATGAAATGTACCTCTCAAGTCATCATTCACAT
Organism: Tiaroga cobitis; assembly: GCA_030578255.1. Lineage (NCBI taxonomy): Eukaryota > Metazoa > Chordata > Actinopteri > Cypriniformes > Leuciscidae > Tiaroga > Tiaroga cobitis. The sequence goes on along the minus strand of CM060598.1, from coordinate 44,030,454 downwards.
CTATATCACTGGCAAGAACCCATCAGACTCATGGAAATGCGCAGATCTAACCTATTAAGCCGTGAACGGGGCACAGAATTGCATTACATCCACTTAAAGGGAGGATTTTAGAGGTACTCTGATGGTCGCCACAGTAGCTGGGTGATTCATGGCGTATAGTGGGATACGCGCGGACTGCTTCTTGTAGGCCTGCATATAAAACACTGCACACAATTGATATGCTAATTGGAGGAGCGGTGAGTGGGAGGCCTGAGCAGATAGATGCGAGACTCACCCTGAGGAGAAGTGAGAGAGAAAAGCTGTTAGTCCCATACCTTCTTTTACAGATCCTCTGTAATGCTGCAATTAATAACATCTGACTGCTGCTGCCACACTGTCTCAGAGCCGATATACCCGGTGTCTGCCAAGAGTCTCCACACAATGGCAGCAGGCTGTCATTTAATTGATGCCTGGACACTGACTTACAAAGACAGCTGCTGGTCTTGGAGTTGCATCCCCAATATTTAGATACTGGTGAGATTGGGGTGCACGTATCTGTGATGGTTTATTATGTAACATTAAGGGACATTGACAACTTGTTACAACTATCTAGGACCGTTTTGAAGCCGTAACTCCAGTGGAAAACTAACTGAAACTACTAACTTATTTACACTTTTCAGTAGTGTGCTAGTTGTTCAGCTGTTTTCAAAACAGTGTAGTTTTTTTGACAAGCTACTTTTTCAACAAGTAGCAATGTACATTAAAAGTCAAGGTTTCAAAGGGGGGTTTTCTCAGGAATGCATAAAAGAACCATTTTGGGTTTCGCAAAGAACCTTTCAGTGAACTCTTCTTAAAGAACCATTTATTTAAGAGGGAAGAGCATTTTAATAATCTAAAGCAGGGGTCTCCGACCTTTTTTATAGCAATAGTTTTGTTTTAAAAATGTTCTCGTGGACCAACAGAATATTTGAAATCGTCAAATTACATCTCCATATAAACTGCATATAATAACAAACTTAATGCAATATTACAACTCCCCATAACACTCAATCAGTCGGAGCCCTTGTCTTGTTTCCCTGCAATAATACGATCCCAACGAGGAGGGATGGGTGACAGTGTGACTCGAAGTGTGTGTTGCAAATGTCCAGTCTGCTCCGTAACTTTGTTTTAATGGCTGTCAGTGCAGAAAACATTTAAAGGGTTAGTTCACCCAAAAATGAAAATTAAGTCATTAATTACTCACCCCCATGCTGTACCAACCCCGTAAGGCCTTCGTTCGTCTTCGGAACACAAATGAAGATATTTATGATTAAATGTGACAGCTGGATCACTCCTCCATAGGCTGCCTAAGGGAATTAAACTTGACGGCCCAGAAAGTCATTAAAGAAAATGTTTAAATATTCCTTGTCGCAACAGTGGCTCAACTATAAGTTTATCAAGCGACGAGAATACTTTTTGTGTGAAAAAAACAAACAAAAATAACGACTTTATTCGACTATTCCTTTTCTTCCTTGTAGGCCTGAAACGAGACTTCAAGAGATTTCCACGACGCGCACGCGCGAGAACTTAACTGAAGTAGTTGAAGGAGATCGCAATTCTCGCGCATGCGTCGTGGAAATCTCTTGAAGTCTCGTTTCAGGCCTACAAGGAAGAAAAGGAATAGTCGAATAAAGTCGTTATTTTTGTTTGTTTTTTTCACACAAAAAGTATTCTCGTCGCTTGATAAACTTATAGTTGAGCCACTGTTGTGACATGGAATATTTCAACATTTTCTTTAATGACTTTCTAGGCCGTCCGGTGTCATTCCCTTAGGGAGCCTATGGAGGAGTGATCAACCTCTCAGATTTAATCATAAATATCTTCATTTGTGTTTCGAAGACGAACGAAGGTCTTACGGGGTTGGTACAGCATGGGGGTGAGTAATTAATGACTTAATTTTCATTTTTGGGTGAACTAACCCTTTAACAGCCTTCGCAGCTATCTCTGGATATTCCAGCTTTGTGTTTAATTCAGAAGCCTGCAAGGGAGGATGTCTGAAACATACTTTTCAGCCTACTGTCATTTGCGATCTCAATGAGTTAATGCTCTTCATGCACTGACATCGATGCTTCAAACTCATGTTAATATTAGCTAAACTTGTAATTGTGGAACCAGTGTTTTCTGAAATCATCCCCTATGTAAATGTGGATAGTGGCTCTTAAAGGGGAAACAAACTGGTTAAAAAAAGATTTACAGATTCAAGTTCCTGCACAAAAAAAAAAAAACGAATTAAATAATCATCAAATAATTTTTCTGTGCTCACTAAAAGTGAAGTGCTACACAAAAGGACAAAAAAGCGAATCAGAACATATATTTACAAAAGATATTTTGAAAGAATTTTTTTCTTTGAGTCAGTACGTTTTATTCTTTGCATATTTTCTCTCTGCAAGTTCTACACTCTCTGCTTACAAGAGAAATGCCATTCAGATTTAGTCCCGTGGATAGAACGGATCAATAGAGACCCTCTCACTTTCATGCCCCTCTCACTTTCAAACGCAATCCGCACGTTCCATTCCCATTTCTCCTCTCAGGATTAAATGTTAACAGACCTTGCCAGACAGACTCCCCTCTATGGCAAAACATACATGGAATTCCTCTCACGTGTCTGTATACACAAACACGTTCCTGTAATTATGCATACATGTCTCCTGATCAGAACGGCTTTTGAGTTCCCATCACGTGTGTGTTTTCCTGATCAGAACAGGGGTGCGGAGGGACGCTCGGTTGTGGTGCAGGAGCGCAGGCTGCTGGTGGGGGTCCATAACGGCTGGGGTTGGGTGGAGAAGCCTCATGTGTTGGTGCTGGAACGTGAGGCCACAGGGAGCGGAGCAGCCAGGGCTCGCGGAGCCAGCGGAGGCTTCAGGCAGACCTCCACGGACAAACTCAGGTGGGTAGATTCTGGTCCACTAATTTCCCATAATTCTGAGAAATGTTGCCATACTTCCATGGACCTCACTTCCAGTTGCATCCACTTTTATTGAAATTCTTTTTTTACCAGCTATCCTGGATCTTTAATGATCTGTTTTTCAACTACAACGCTCATAATTCTCATACTACTGTCTATAAAGAGATCAATGATTGATCGGTGTCCTCCCGGCTTGTGCTGGATGCTCTCAGAAATTCAGAAATTATTTTTGCTCACCCTTCATGTTGTTTCTTTATTGATTCCTTTTTTTTAAAGGAACACAAAAAGAGAACTTTTGAAGGAAATTCACTCTGCTTTCCTTCACACAATGAAATCAAGCAGTGCCCAGGTGCTGTCAGGCTTCGAAACTGACATAAATGACATACAAGTTTTCTAAAGTCATACAATAGCTTTGTTTGAGGTGAAACTGAATACTATTTAATTTAAATACATTTAATTTATATAACAAATAAATCATAATATTTTTATTTAATGAAATATTTAAAATGTCCAACTGCTCTATAATTCTCAAATCTCATTTGCACATGCACATTTTCAAACTTAGCCCATCAACACGCATCATCACCAAGGCTGCATTTAGTAGATCACACAATCAAAATAATAATAATAAAATAACGATGAATAAATTAGTGTAAATAATATTATTACATTTTTTTTACAGCTTTTATTCCAGTTCTCAGTGTGTCATGATCTGTCAGAAATAATTTCTAATATGCTGATTTAGCGCTCAAGTAACAGTTGTTATTATCAATGTTGAAAACAGATGCTCAATATTTTGGTGCAAATATGATACATTTTCCCAGGATTTATTTGCTGAATAGGATTTATTTGAAATAGAAATGTTTTGTAACATTATACATGTCTTTACAGTCATTTTAAAACCATTTAATACATCCTTGCTGAGCAAAAGTATTAATTTCTTTATTTTTTCTCAAAAAGTTAAGAATGGCAGAGTATGCAAATTTTTGTTTATTCTACACATAAAGCTATTTTATTCATATCACTTCTTTAAAACACAGCATCTTGGAGGATCTTCAAAATATCTTTTGTATTACACCTAAGAACACAATCGTTTCTGTTCTGGAACGACATAAGGGTGCTTAAATGAGCTCTGTAATTTTATTTTTAAATGAATTATTCCTTAAATATAAACACCCTATTGTCAGAAAACTCCAGTGTCTGTCTATGGCCTCCTCAGTCTAATTCTCCTTCGGTCCTGTGTTTATAAATTGAATTCTCAATCCCACATTGGTTCTCCTCCCTAGTGCTTACCAAGCAGAGATCCCTGTGTCCTCGCCTCATCTCATGGTTTTCATCCCAGTTCCATCTCTTATTCAACACGGTCCTTATCAAATATGGATTTTTAGGGTGATTTACACACTTTCTCTCTGGATGTTAAATATTTTAAAAGCATCTTTTGCAGAAAGTATTAAAGACAGTTCTACTTTCTAAATTAAGGTTTCTCGTATTTGCAATCTTCGTTTAATTAAAATGCTAATAAGCCGTTGGAGTACAACGCAAATGAGAAATGAGGGTTTGATTGTTGATGTCTGTTTTACTCTATCTGCTACTCCTCCTGCAAAAAAATCCCCAGCCCCCACCACCACAGAGTCACTGCCATGAGAGATCTCGCAGAACAAGTCACGAGGACCATTCGTGTGCGGTGAGAGAAAGAGGTCTATAATTAACCAATGAGGTAATTAGGTGTCTGAGAGAGTGGAGCATCACATTCTGCCCTTTAGAAGAGAGAGAAATTGGGTGTAATTATGGAGACGTTAGCACTAAAACTTTTACTGCACGTTCTCAACAACACTGCCGGGATGACGGCAGCGAATGTGTCTATGAGAGTGTGTGAAAACCCCGTCAAGAATGATGCAAAAGATCTGACGCCAACCTTGTAGTTTGTAGATGAGTTTAAACATGAGATTTGGGAATTTCAACACCTTGTGGTAACGCTGCCTGAAACAAACTTTTTTTGAGTCCTGTTTCAATTTTGTCACTTTTTTTGTCTTCCTGTATTAAAAGTGTTAACCTCATTCTGACGTTTTCTACTTCAACTTCAACTTTTATTTATTTATATAGCACATTTAATAACAATGTCGTTGCCCCAAGTGCTTCACAGTTATAACTAAAAACATTAGGGGTGTAACGATAACCTCATGTCACGATTCGATACATATCACGATACTGATCTCACGATATGATATTATTGCGATACTCCAAGACATAATAAAAGGTTAACAAAAAATGTACTGTTAATTAAAATGCTAACTTTGATATTACATTGTGGGTTTAAATGAATAAAACGCTTGGACTTGGTGCTGGAAACCCAAAGCACAGGACAATAGAGACACCAGAATAACAATGTTCATGATATTCAATATTTGCTGAAAATACAGAATTATTTTAGACGATTATGCTTGCACTCTGTCACTGACTAGATATATTTAAAATAAATGTAGGCCACTTTTTATTGGTAACATCAGACATTTGGCATTATCAGGACACACAAATATTCCCCCGTTGCATACATTATAATCAACATATAGGCCTAGTAGTTTATAGTACTGACACTAAAACTCTGAAAACTTTAATTTTTTCTCACACAGTAATTTTTATTTGGCTTTACTTTTTCTCTGTAGCCTGTAACTGCGTATGTAATAAGCTGCAATCATTTTTAAAGGCTTTTTTGAGATTCAGAATGAGACTATAAAGACTAATGTGATGACTACAGAATCAGTCATAGAAAAAAAAATTGTTATGAAATATAAATGCAATTTGGACAACTTGCCATGTTAGAACGTTAATAGTTTTATTCTAATGTTGCACAAGCATTAAACTCAGGAGTAGAACAACACATTTTTTTAGCTCAAAACTTTGTGTTGAGTGCCTGCTAAATCGCTGTTTTCATTTCTTTATAGCCTTATGAAGAAATAGTCGTCTAAAAACTATAATAGTCTTTAGATTCAGTAATGCGATGCTGCGCTTTCCCAACTCATAAAACAGTGAACTGAGACACCTGTGTTAATGAATGTCACTTGACTAGTTGTGTTTCTGGGTCAGTGTGGGTGTGTAGGTTCATTACACAAGATTCCATGCCGAGCTCTGATATTTCCATGACCTCAAACTCTGCTTTCTCCCTCCTGCAGTGATGGACTATGTCTTCGTGGCAGTGTGGAGCTACAGATGATGAGGGATGTGGTTTTCAGCATCGTCTTCCAGCTCCAGTATGTTTTCTCTTGTCCACTGGTTGAAGATGGGCAGGTGAGTCGTATGCTAACGATGTGCCTCTCAAAATTTCATTTCCACTTCAATCAGGTGAACATGATACGAGTATAAATGGCTTGTTTAATGGCACTTTCACTATCTTTTTTTTCTTTCAAACTGGACATTTTAGGAGTTTTGCTTATGAAACCGTTCTAAAAATAATTTGGGAGGACCAGACTGTTTACTTGTGTTTACTTGCAGTCTGCAGGAACAGCATCCCTAACAGCTGTTGAAATGTGTGGGAGGAAGTTTCCCCAAATTGATCTGAAATAAACTATTGTTTTTTAAGGACCCCTGGCCCTGACCTAGATATATCTGAACATTTCGGCTGGGATTTTTGGGATGGTATTGCATCAGTCAAGCACACCAAAATGTTTATTTCCTGACCTGCCTCAGAGAAACTGCACTAATGAGTCCTGAGATGCCCGTGTATTACACATTATGAACATAATCATCATCATTTCCATGTTCATGGTCGTTCATCATAATATTAAATGGAAATGCATCTTTTCAGGCTGTTTATATGATGCAAGTTGTTGTGAGGTCAGGAAGTTTGTTGTGATTGGTCAGTTTGTGTTGCTCCTCTGGTTGTGTACTTGAGAGGAAAGGGTAGATTTTGATGAGTAGATTTTTTGGGTGACACAAAGACATACTACATGTAACGTATATATATACATAAAATTTGGGCACTTATGCTCAAGACAAGGCTGCATTTATTTGATCAAAAATACTGTAACAACAGTTATACTGTGAAATATTATTACAATTTAAAACAGCTGTTTTCTATTTTCATATATTTTTTAAAATATAGCTTATTCCTATGATGGCAAGGCTGAATTTCAGCAGCCATTACTCCAGTCTTCACTGTCACATGATCCTTTGGAAATCCTTCTGATATACTGATTTGGTGCTCAATAATCATTTCTTATTATCAATGTTGCAACAGTTGTGCTGTTTAATATTTTTGTGGAAACCATTATAATTTTTTTTCAGGATTTTTGGATGAATAGAAAATTTTTGTAGCTTCTTTTGCAACTTTAAAAATGTTTTTGATAATTTAATGTATCCTTGCTGAATAAAAATATAAAACATTTTAAAAGAAAAAACTATCCCCAAACTTTTGAACGGCAGTGTATTTATACATGTGTATTTGTTAGGGGTGTAATGGTTCAAATTGCTCACAGTTCAGTTTTTGTCACGGCTTTAGGGTCACGGTTTTGGTATGTGCTATGTACAGGGAAAAAAGGAGTCGGACTACTGTAAAATAAAAATAAGGTAAAATAAGAACAAATGATCAAACTTCAAGTAACAGCACTGTTACAAACCTTTTAAGTCTAGGGAGAATAAGGCGTGCAACTGGTTGCCAACCGTTCCGTATAATACGGAATCGTTCCCTATTTGACACATAAAAGGCTTGTTCCGTATTGAACTGATACGGAACGCACTTTGTTCCGTATTTTTGAGAATCAATTCAGTGCAAACCCATGACAGACGCATAGCTTCTAATATATATGTCAGACAGACTATTATGAATGAACGAAGACCCGCTGCTATAATGGCAAATTCGGGGACTTGGCGCCCCCTTGACGGGCTCTGACGTGTAATGACGTAGATTGGTCTCATTGGTCGCACGTCAGAGGCGCCCGCGCCATTGGATATGCAGTTGCCGCAGTGCAGCCTATGAGTGAGCCAGACGCTCAATGTGCTAGCTGTGCAGCTGCAAATGTGTTTTACAGGCTTCAGTAAATCGAGTCAAATGTGTTTCCGAAGACATTTGTAGACTAGGATAATAAAAACTACTAAAATTAAACATATATTTTTTTTGCACTGGAAAGAACATTCTAGAAGTCTAATTCTGTTGAATAAGTTCGCACAAGGCTACAGAAAACTGTTTTGTTTATTTTTCTTCAAATGCAGTCTAAGCCGATGAGTTTTGAATGTTATATGTTGTATTTGTTTAAGTTAAAAATAAAACGTATTATAAACTAAACAAATACATGGTTCATTTTTGGCAAAATGATCATGATGGCCTTTATATATCTATGTGGTTCAGTCTTGTATATTAATTAAGCCTACTTTGCTATTCTATAAATATATAGGCCTAATAAGTTGCATTATAATATGATATAAAATGTATGAATTTCAGGGGTTATTTTTCAAAATTTTCTTCCGTGGGGGCTTGTCACTAACCCATAACCCATCCCAGCCACCAAACCCCCCCCCCCCCCCCCCTCCCCCTCCCCCTCCCCCGTTCCTTATTTCCATTTCAGAAAGTTAGCAACCCTACGTGCAACATTAAAATACTGAACGTGTACTGGAAAACATCTCAAACAAACCAGTCTAATTGAAGTACGGTGATCGTTTATTACAGTGAGAAACGAGATGTAAAGAATATCTCAAGATTATTATTTACATAAAATATACAATTTATATACAAATCATAACCAAGGAAAATGTTCAAAAGAAAGAGGTAAAGAGAAAAGAGCTAGTGCCAAATCAAAGAAAGAAGCAAAACCAAAATCAATCTTACTAGATATAAACAAAACAATTTATAACCTGACTAAGTTAACATTCATCAAAAACAAAAGAAATCTTCAGCGTCAAAGACGCCCTAAATAAACTACTCTAACTACAAAACGAAAAAATACAAAGAATGGCACGTGTCGCTAAACTAGTGTTCTATACACAATTGACAACTCGGTGTAGCACATGTATATCAAGTGATATCTCACCTTTTCTCTTTCCCGTTTAATAACAACCAGAACAACGGCGAAATACTCGGTAATAGAGGCCCATTTGGGTCGTCTTTTCTCTAAGTTCTCAAAGAACACTGTGTTTCTCAAAACACTAACATGGTACAGGGTAAACATGCATCACAGACAGATCAAGTGGTGGAATCTCCCGCTTCCCACAGAGGTGCACTCTTTATAGACACATAGTACGCCCTCATTGGTGGAGCCGTGTTGCATCATCACAAAGCATTTCGATGACTGGCAGATGGATGAACCAATCAGGTAGCCGCATTATCCTTTTAGAAGTGAAAGTAAAGAGAACAAAAAAAGAGAAGGAAAAAAAAAAATAACAACCCCAGACAAATAATAACATAGGACGTAACGTGCTATGTTCAGGGAAAAAAGGAGTCGGACTAAGAACAAATGATCAAACTTCAAGCAACAGCACAAATAAATACAAAGATGCGAATATAAAACTGTGCTTTATAAAACAGTTGCTTGTGTACACACACAAAGCAACTGAACGTAACATAGAAGGCGGCACTTGTTAATGAGTGTCACCCCGAATTCCGTCTCCTGCTCCCACAAACACACCACAATGCAACGAAGTTGCAAATGGATATTTATTTTATATAAGGGTTAGTTTTCTCTTTTTGTGAAAGGAAATAAGTTGCTCAGATCCATTGGGTTTAGTCGGCCAAAACAACAAACAGAAGAGGTTGTCTAACTAATTTTTAGTCATCTTCCCTATAACAAAATAATAAACTAAAAGATACAATTCTTACCTCCCTGCTGACCAAATAAACAGGAGAAAAACGTATAATTAAACAAAAAAGGCCTCCCAATTTTCACACAATCAGTCCGTTTAAAAGGATAATTGCAACACTTGTGCCACCATATTGTAAATGTCATTTTCAGCATTTTAGATGTGCCTTTTCCAAATAATAGTCTTAAACATGGGCTAACAATACAAAATTTGCAGTCAGTGACCGCGTTATTGCATCAAAACCTCTGCTTTACGTCTTTGCTGTTATATAGAGTAGTTCAGTAAGTTTGAGACCTCCAGTCCAGTGGAGTCCAGTGAACTTCTGTGACAAGACCCAACTACTGTAACTATGAGTCTGTAGGGATAGAGGCGAGTTTGCCTTTTCTGTTTACAGCTCTTTCTAATTGAGAATGGATCTAAGAGATAACTCTCACTGTCACACTCTCACTTTCACTTTTTCCCTCCCTTATCTCACTCCCTCTCTCGAGTATTGCCATGTCTCTCTTTGCCTCTCCCTGAGGAAATTAAACAGCCATCCTTGACCAGACAGCCTCAGTAAATAAGCATATTGGGGGGGGGGGGGGGGGGATCTCAGGTTCCAGGCAGCAAGCACATAAGCAATCCAATCAGGCTTTATGCATCCGCCCGGACCCCCATCCTCCCGTTTCTTTGCTCAGGGCTCTGGTTCAATCTTAACACCCTCAGGATTAGCCCCCTCTAATGAAATGACACAAATGTGCCTCTTTAGTCTATCTAGAACAGTCTCAGAACACACACACAGTTGTCTGAAAACCCAATACGTCTCCAGGGTGCTTGTTTTTCTCTGCCAGGCAACACAGAAGGTTTTTAAAAACACTTGTCTCTACAGTTAAGTCACAAGAGATATTCCGCCAATTACACGTGTGGGTGGAATCACCATAGTGCTCTATGGGATGGACGCTCTTCGTGACCGGCAATGTAATTTTCCTCCTGCGAGGGTTAAAGAGTCGCCATTTAAAGCTTGTCAGAAAACAAGACGCAGTTCTGTAAGCCTGCTAAATGCTAACTTGACGCTTGCTATGGACTGAAAATGGTCATTTTTTAAATGCTGGCTTAATTGGAACCGAGAACTCCTCTGCATTTCAAATTGTTCACGAAGATGAAATTTTCAAGCAATTATATGCAAGTGCGAAGCTTTTTTGGAAACCGAGAATTTCTCGAGCTGTCAAGGCTTCTGGTTGAAGAGACAGGCAGAAGTGTTGGACAAGTATCGCCTCACACAAACTGCAGTCACAAACTGTGCTAAGTTTGAGGTTAAAAAAGGAAATTTGAGTGTGTGTGTGTAAATTCCTAATGACGTGTGTGAGCGAGAGAGGGGAGACAGACAGGGAGAGAGAGGGAGACAGACAGAGAGGGATGGAAGAATTGCGTTATAGGTGTATTTATAGAGCGTGTTGAAGGAAGGTGTCTGGAAAGTCATCATAGTGACTAATAAAGGTGGGACGAGACTCGACCTCCTGAAGATAGAATGACCTGCCTTGCAGCGGCGTTAGAGAGAGAGAGAGAGAGAGAGAGAGAGAGAGAGAGAGAGAGAGAGAGATTTTTCTTTACATTTTAACAGCTAATGGGTTGAGAACACAGGCTTTTATCGCCGCTGGTGTGTCCTAGATTGTTTGTAATTATTACACAACTTTCTGGAATACTTGATTCTGGTTGGTCAGTTGCTACTAGTGTTAATTTTACCAGCCATTTTTAAATTTAGTTTCAGTTTTAGTCCAGTTTCAGCATCGCTTGTTAGTTTTTATCACATTTAGTCGACATCATCCCATTTTTATTTAGTCTAGTTTTAGTCGACTATAAGTCGAGCATTTTAGTCTTTATTTTAGTCCAAGAAAACATAATTTTATTCGTTTAGTTTTAGTCAACAAAAACTGTCAACATTTTAGTCTAGTTTTAGTCAGGACATCATTTTAACCTTTTACTTTTTTGTCAGCAGATAATATTTAACATTTCCTAAAATTATTTCACATTTCAACATTTTCTCTCATTCTCTTTCTCCCGAGCCCCGTGCAAAGCATGTTTTACTTTTAACCTGTCGCCGCCTCGCCGTGAATCCAGCTCCTGTCTGCTCCATGTGTTGTGTAGTAGGCTACTCTGTGCCCGGCCCGCCCGCTCCAGGTTTGAAAGTGGGTGTGTGGCGGAAGAGCTGACGAGGAGGAGGCGGAGGAGGAGACAGGATTTGACAAAACCATATCATATAATAATATCTAATTTTCGTCTCGTCTTTGTTTGTGAACTAAAATGTCCATAGATTTTAGCCCAGTCTTTTATTTACCGAACTGCATTTTCGTCTCGTCTTTATTAGTCTACGAAAATTATTTCTGATTTACTCCCAGTTATTGTTTATTAGTGGGGATTTTAGTCTCGTCTCGTCTAGTTTTCGTTCGGTGAAAAATGTGCGTTGACGAAAATATTTTCGTTTAGTTTTCGTTAACGAAATTAACACTAGTTGCTACCTACGGACATATTTTTGTAAACTGACCATTCATGAATCAAAAAGATCTAAAAAATAAGAAAATTAGCAAAATAGCATTTTCATTAGTCAGCTTAGACATAACATAACATAACATAACATAACACATAACATAACATATAACATAACATAATATAATAACGCGTTATATATATGGTTGCATATATATATATATATATACATACACATACTGTGAATATACTGTATATGCCTAGTTCTGTCATGAAACTAGGCATCTACATACTACAATATATCTACATACACATACATACTGTATACATATACACATACATACACTCACATACTGTATATATAAAAATGAAATATGCTCAAAAGTACAATGCAAAAATAAATATCCACCTTATTTTTCATTAAACAATCTAATACCAAAAGGAATGGTAAAACTAGCATAATGTTTTGTCCTGGCTTTGATTGATGTCATATTACTTTGCCTCCTAAGAAGCCGACCAGTTTTTTCACCCCTAGTTGGTGGAAAAGATAGTGAAGCGAATATTCATTTCGAGCCATCTCTTGTATTAATTTGATGGTGGATTGCTCTGTCTGAGCTTGCAGATCAGGTAGATGTACTGATGTATCTGGAGATCTCTCAATAATTAATTGTGCTTTCTTCTGTATGCTTTTCAATAAAGCTGCTTGCTTTCTTGTGTAACCAACTAACAGCACATTTGCATACTCTAGACAGGGTCTTATCAGGTGTTCATACATATGAATTATTTATATACTTTATATCATTTAGGCATTTTTAAAGCATGCAAGTTAGATTAGTTTAGAGCTTCTGAATAATTTATAATTCATTTGAATTTGCCCTCAATGTAAAATAATGTTTATTAATGACAATAACCATAAAACAACCATTAAAATCATAGTGCTCGCTCTCCTTCCTCTGTTATCTACAGGTGTGCTGCTTTTCCCTATTAATCGGTTTATAATTGATCATGATGGCCTCAATGGTGTTTACTTTTTTCCTTAATCCTGAAGTCACATGATATGTCCTGCATTTACTGTTTCACCAGTAGGTGGAGCTGTGTAACTCATAAACAGGCTGAGAAAGAGAGAGCTGGGTGTACATAGTGTTGCACTCGAACTGTGTGGACCGCTATTTACTGCTCCTCATCTCTGTCCGATTGCTCTTGTAATATGGTCTGATAGATTTGCTTAATGGAGGAACATAAAGTCAGCGAGTAATTAGCAAATCGAACACAAATCAGACTGCAGTACCACACTTTCAAAGGATGTTTCCTAGAACTCCAAAACTTTGTCTGACAGGCTTAAGTTCTTTGACTCCTTCCTTAATGTGAAAAAGATTCTTTGGCAAGTAGAAAAGGAAAGTTGGAATGTGTATGTGAGAGGGATATAAACGCAAGCAGCTCTGGGAAACCGAGAGACTGAGGGCCAAATTCACAGTTGTGCATGGGTATTTCAAAACCCTGAACCTCCCACAGCGCATTATAAACAGGCACAGAATGTGCTGAAAATGCACTGCGCCTTGAGCATTTAAATGAAGTTATTGTCACTGTTATCTTTGCAGAAGATACATGGCAGTGTGTGGCATCCTTCACACACTAGCACTCAAAACCAGCCTGCAAAGTCGGGAATTGCACTGTGCAAATTGCATTTGGAACAGATTTTTTTAATGTGTATTTGTGCTGTTTTATCTGTGTAATTCCTTTAGTGATTCAAATGCTACAACAGTGTTGACTTGTAGCATGTCAAAAAAAAAAATGCGCTATCAGAGGACACAGTTCATTCCTAGAGAATTCTCCACTGAGAGACTTTGGTGTAGTGTATGGGAGACACACACACACACACACACTCACACACACACACGTCTGGTTCGCTATCTTTGTGGGGAATCTCCATAGCCGTAATGGTTTTTATACTGTCCAAACTGTATATTCTATCCCCTTACACTAATCCTGCCCCTAAACCGACTCATCACAGAAAACTTTCTGCATTTTTACATTTTCAGAAAAACTCATTCTGTATGATTTATAAGTTTGTTCCCTCATGCAGGAAACAAGTGACAGTGACACGAGTGACACGAGTCCCCATGAGTCAGTGTGCATTCAGGTTGAACTCCCCATCAGGATAGAAAAACATTTACACACACATACACACACACACACAGCGAGAGAGAGAGAGGGCGAAAGAGAAATATGAACCGCTCACTTGGCATGATCAGGTTTGACTCAGCACAAAGAGACTTGTAGTACTAAATCTTTAGCACAGAGAATCTCAATCACCAAAAACTCTGACACAAAAACGTCTGCATTCTGCATTACTCTGATCACATTTTTCTGTGCTTTATTAATCTACATATACAATTCCTATCTAGAAACCTCATCTAGATCTTTAGCTGATTGACACCAGAGATGGTAATTTCATTTAGCTGTCGCAATCATGACATTTTTGACTGATGATTAAATAATTGTGATTTAATTATTTTATTTATTTTTTAGTTGTGACATATTTATCATAGTTTGACATTTCAAGTATGAAAGTAAAAACGAACTTTTGAAACATTTTATTTTAGGATACATTTTATGGAACCCACCCAGTCAAATATTATATTATATTATATTATATTATATTATATTATATTATATTATATTATATTATATTATATTATATTATATTATGCATAATATATTATATTAACACAAATGAAGAAATAAATAATAAAAAAAATCGTTATGGTATTGTCAAATATGAACATTTATTTATTTAAATATTTATTAAATATGAAATATTATTAATAAATAAATAAAACCCTTAATGTTGTCAACATTTTATTTTAGGGTTTATTTGATTTACTTATTTATTTATTTATACTGAAGATTTGTTCTGAGAATTGTTTGATCGAAGTCTGTGTCTTGGATCGCTAAAATAGACAGTTTATTGCATTTCTATATTCTCTTATTATATACAGTGTGTGATTTATGGGAATTTAATGTGCACAATGATTGCCATTATCTCAACCTAACCTATCTCAAATAACCACGGTCAGGCGATAATTTAGTAATTGTGAGAGCCTCGGCACAGGCTTTTGTCTCAGTCATTACCATAAATTCTTAAAGGTGCTCTAAGCGATGCTGGGTGACGTCACTTCTTGTTGACGTTCAAAGTATTGTCAAACAAAACGGAGGCTAGCTAGACCTTCCCTCCTCCTCATCCCGTCCCCTCCCCCTGTAGTTTTACTGATACTTCTTTCAAGGTGTAATGTCGCCAAGTTAGATAAATGCTTTCATATAATGCAAAAAAAATAGAAACATTACCAGAAAAACACGATAAAACGTTTCGCCACCTGAGGTTATAACTTTAGCTCCCATACCAGGACGCAATAATAGCAAGATAACGTTAGCTTCAAATTTAGTCAAAGTTGTCAATAGGCTATGAATGAACATTTCAATTTCATAATAAATAGTTGGTTAAAACAATCATTCACACAAACTGTCGCCCTACTGTGAGTTTGCTTGATTATTTACAATAGAGATCGATAGCTAGCTGCTAGAAACCTATATGTTGTATTCACCAAAGTTAGCGTTGACTGCATTGTTCTAGCTAATTATATCCTTGTGTTTGTTAGGCGAACATGAAAGTCCATTTAGAAAAAACAAACTGGATTTACCCACCTGTCCAGCAAAAACAGAGCTAACGTTATCTGAATGTCGGATTGGAAGCCCTTCTGTCGGCGGAGTTCTCACCACCTTTCAAAGGCTTTTCCAATGTAAATTCGGGCATGCGTTCCTTCTCCTTTTCCCTCTTCTTTGTATTTTTGCAATCTGTTCATCAGAACATCGTCTCGTCTCTTTGGTCGTGTGTCGGCCATATCAAACTTAAAGAGTTAAAATTCTAACTTCCCTCTTCATGCTTCTCTCCTCCACACCCCCCATGTACGCTCACTTACTCCACCCCCAGGCTGGAACACTGTTTGTTTTGTTTCGTGGAGCGGGTTGCCCCAGTTTGTTTTTGTTCCTCTTTGTGGAGCCTGGGCTGTCTACAAAGACCGCATTTTTTTTACAGTGTGTTCAGGGGACAGGCAGCCTGCGGATAGTGGGGCTGTATGTGACAAAAAATGTTTTGGCCTAAAAAAACGCGTGACATCGCTTAGAGCACCTTTAAATTCTGCTCTCTATTTTTTTCTTTTGCTCTGTCTGTCGTTCTCCGCTTGAGTTGTAGCTGTACAAGGCTGACAACTGATCCCCTGCACAGATAGCTCCTAATGCTTGTCTGTCAACACCAATTTTCCAACGAGGCAGTCTGAACAAGACCCGTGTTTTTTTACGTTATGGATCAGCCTCTGTCAGTTAAGCCGTGCTAATGTAATAACGTGTTGCGACGGACTGAGGGACAGGCCAGCTTCCGGGCGATGTGGGGTTTTGTTGCCGGTCCACCACTATCCGTGACTCATGGATAATGGAGAATGAGCCAGAGACTGAGACTTCCCCACTCCTGTCCCGCGGCCAGTAGATAATTTGTGTTTCAGCAGCTTTCATGCGAAGACACTGATGCTGGCGTGAAAAGGGGCTTCTCCTCTGAGGCCTGGAGGAAGGGTGAGCAGAGCCGGTCACATAATTGTGATTTGTAGTAGCGAATGCAATGGCAACAAGTCTCGCCACGCTCACGGACACAGTAATGGTTTCTGCTGCAGTCCTGAGTGAGTAATGATGCCACATCCTATCTGGTGATCTGTGACAGATGACAAGATTATTGGTGAATTATGATTTAAAGACGACCTATTATGCTTTTTTACAATTTCAACTTTCTTTAGTGTGTAATGTTGCTGTTTGAGCTTGAAAATGGTCTGCAAAGTTACAAAGCACAAAGTCCACTCCAAAGGGAGTTATTCTCTATATCAGTAAGCACTGTTTCATCACACACATGACCAACGTTGGCCAAAAGTGAGCCTACGTGTGACGTACAACTAGGGGTGTGACAGTTATTATATAACCGTGAGACTGACGGTTATAGTTGAACACCGTCATTAGAACTCCATAACCGCCAAAACAGTGTTATTAAAATATTTTTCATAGAGAATGTTTAAATACTAGGCCCCAAGACCCCATTTCGCATTGCTGTGTGCACAGCTTTTTTTTTGTAACAGCTCGCACGGCGCCGCATCCGAGGATGAACGACTTCAAGCCGAATCTGCCCAAGCATGTATCACCGCACCGGCACGTCTAAATTGCAGTTCATTGCAAAGTTTTTTTTGTTAAGGTTTTGTTTACTGTGTGTGATTTATTTAAAACAAAGCACGTTCATTGTAAAGTTGTTTTGTTTGTTAAGGATTTGTTTACTGTGTGTGATTAATTTAATGGAAAGCACATTCACTCTTCTAGTCGTCTTGCTGTTCATTTTAAGTAAACGTAGAGCAAGTAGATCAGTGTCTGCTCCTTTATTCAAATTAAGTTGCCCCCCCCCCCCCCCGACGACCGTCACATTTGACTCACGTCATAACCGTCATCACCAATTCTGACACCGGCACACCCCAATGTACAACACAGATGCGCTGCGCAGTTACACTACGTGAACTAACTCGAGGCCCACAGAGAAGGAAATTAATAGTTGAATAAAGTCGTTATTTTTGTTTGTTTTTTTGCACACCAAAAGTATTCTCGTCGCTTAAAAAACTTAAGATTGAGCCACTGTAGTCACTTGGACTATTTTAACGATGTCTTTAATAACTTTTCTGGGCCGGCAAGTTTCAATCCCTTAGAAGCCTATGGAGGAGTGATCCAGCTCTCAGATTTTATCAAAAATATCTTCATTTGTGTTTCGAAGATGAACGAAAGTCTTACGGGGTTGAAACAACATGAGGGTGAGTAATTACTGACAGAATTTTCATTTTGGGGTGAACTATCCCTTTAAGGAATGCACACATCTTAAAATTCATCATTTAAATAATTCCTGCCTAAGGCATATGCAAAATAAAGGGACCTGGTTGAGTTGCGTTAGTAGTGTGTTAAAACTTGCTGTAAGCGGTTGACACACTTTTACAGCTGACCAATCTGAACACATTACGCTTTTCGGAAGGAGGGGCTTCATCAAGACAGGAACTAAACAGAGCGTTACTGACAGACTGAAAAGAGAGGTGCTGCAATCATGTAAAATATGTGAAAAATTATTTTGTTTTTCATATTCAAGCATGAAAATCCAGGGCATAATAGGTCCTCTTTTAAACATCGACCTGT
This sequence comes from Tiaroga cobitis, assembly GCA_030578255.1. Taxonomy (NCBI): domain Eukaryota; kingdom Metazoa; phylum Chordata; class Actinopteri; order Cypriniformes; family Leuciscidae; genus Tiaroga; species Tiaroga cobitis. Next base: position 44,012,021 of record CM060598.1, on the reverse strand, counting down.
TCCTCACTAGGGCTGAAACGATTAGTCGACATTGTCGACAATAAAAAATTGTCGACAAATATCGTTGTTGTCGAGTAGTTGTTTGATCTAACGTGACCTGATGTAAGGGCGTGCAATATCACGATTTGACCGCTACGGCGCTGTGGCGCTAGAGTGTAATGCAGCCCTTTACAAATGCTACTGCGGTAAAAGAAAAAACAGCGCGAATTATGACGGAGTGCAAGTAGTTAGTAGAGTGCTAGTTGCACCTTGCAACTAGCAAGGTTTGGGAAAGTTTCACAAAACTTAAAAAACAACAATGCTGTCGTGTGCAATACATGCAAGGCGGAACTTGCTTTTCACGGGAGCACAAAATGCATGTCGGAGCACTTAAAGAGGGAACATCTCCAGCTGGAGCTAAATAACTAGCGGTAAATCTCTTTATTAGATAATGCAATACTACTAATAATAGTAAGAATATAATCAATAATAATATAATTACAGTAATGTGATGATTTATTTTGCATAGAATAAAGCTTGATCGAGCTTAGGAGTCAGGGCTGTTTTTATTATTGTAACACTATTAGGTATTATAGTCTTATCACTTGCCTGTATTTTGTTCCATAATCATGAAGACTTACAAAAGGAGATGTTAGGAAGAATATCATGGCAGTCACCTTTTCTTTTTCATACTGTAAATTAAAAGGTGAATGAGAACGTCTCTGTCAGCTCAATTGTCATGTAAAAAAAAGATTGTAATTTTATATTTATAATAATGGTTTGCAGATTAATATTTTACTATTCTTTGTGTCCTGAAGTAAATGACCCTTTTTCTGTTTCAGTTCTAAGAAAAGCAGTGGGCCTATTAAACAATGCTTAGAGCATTTGTGTGTGATTTGAGTTGGACCGAAATCTGAAAACTTAAAGAGAATGACCTGTTTAGTTGGCTCAAAGTTCATTAAAACAACTATTTCAAAAGCTGAACTGACTTTCTTTTTTTATATTATAGTAAGAATATGTATAACTCAATGTTTTAACTAATTGAAAAAGCTGAATAATCGTTCCAAACTTACTGATTAGCCGGCAAAATAATCGACGATTATCAAAATAATCGTTTGTTGCAGCCCTATTCCTCACACAAAGCCCTATTCCTCACACAAAGATTATCAACGATTATCAAAATAATCGTTTGTTGCAGCCCTATTCCTCACACAAAGCTACTGTATGGCTTCTGAAGACGAATAAACCACACATTCATTTGAACTAATTTTGTGGTGCTTTTTTACTTTTTTGTTGTTGTTGTTGTTGTTAGGTTAAAAGCTGACAGATGTGGTTATTGGATGAACAAGAGCTTGTGAAAAATCTCTTTTTGTGTTCCTTGGAAAGCATAACAGCATGTGGGTTTGGAACAACATAAGGCCGAGTAAATGGCTGAACTATCCCTTTAACCTCACTGGCATTTGCAAAAGACTCTCCAAAAGAACAATGGAGGAAGTGTGAAGTGCTTAGTCAGATTAGATTCACTGGAATTCTCACTATACAGCATGGAAACCAACTGGAATTGGGCTGTGAGCACACCTGGAGAGTTTTGCAGGGATAATGACCCATTTCAGATTTGACAGCCATTTCACACCATTTTATTAGCAGAGGAGCGCCGTGGAGGAGGACGTTCAGACTGAGCAACATTTTTTTTTAATTAGCTCTGAAAAAGAGCACATAACTGAACAAAGCACTTCAAAATCAAATAGACCACAACGACCATGTGGGTTGTAACATGCAGGAGGCGGACGCAAACAACAATTCAAAAGAACAGCTCATATCGATGCATATTGAACATATTTTCAAACAAGGAGGTCTATGACACCTGGAGAAAGCTATTCACTAGCATTCCCATTCATTTCAGTGGAAGTTGCTTGCCTTGCACAGGATCGAAGTATGCAGTTTGAAATGTGACATATTTGCTTGTGAACACAATTGTTTTTGAGCCAAGCACATTTTCTTCTCTGAGCGAATTATTTAGTCACATAACTTTAGGCGATGTCAGGTGACTTTTTTTCTTTAACCACATCTAAAAATGTTTTTGGTTGTCAGAGCTGATAGCCTTGTGGGCAGCAATCCACCATATAATGCTGTTGCTCTTCAGGCGACCCGTGGTTAACCCCCATCTGATGTGGCCCTTTCCGGTACTGTTGTGTAACTATGAATGGAAGCAAACATGAAAATCTTAGAAAAAAAAGTTGTTCTATTGTAAATTTGTTTTTATGATAAATCTTTATTTTGTTTAAATTAGAAATTAAAACAATACCAGAAAGCTACTATTGAATGGCCTTAAATGTAGAAATAGGTGTAGTTATAGCATCTACCAGCAGGGGCTATCTGGAGCATTCTAACCATTCAAACCTTGAACCCTTGCTGTGGATAAGTTAATGTTCCATATCACACATTTCTAGATTAAGAGCTTAACCTACACTCTAAGAGCATTGAAACTACTGGAGCAGAAATCAATGGATTTCTACAATTGATTTACCACTAACATTCAGCTCGTTTACAACAGCACTGCTTCATACTTTGGTAAGTAGCATGATTTATTTTTGGAGCTGAACCTTGCTGATTAAATTTCAGCCTCCATGTTTCACCTAAGAAGATACTTTTCCTGTTAGTGAGTGTGGCCTACAACTCTGAGTCAAAGAGCTTGGTGAAGCTCTATTAACCCTAAATTTTGTGTTGAGAAACATTTTAGCTAACTTGCTGCTCACATGGCGTATAAATTATGTAGTGGTGTTGAGCAGTTGCATAACCATAATTGCTTAGATTTAAGTATGCTCCTTCACATCTGTGGCAAAACACAAACAAGCAGCATTTCTGCTTTTTTAAAGGGTTGCCGATGTTGTTTAATTGGGATCAAGTCATGCACTTTGTTTTTTTTATGAGCTTTTTTAAAACTCTCTGTCTCCCTCTCTTTTTTCTGTGTACCATGTTCCTCATTAAGGCCTGATTTCCTACAGGCTGTCTGGCTGCACTCCCTCAGTCGTGCGATAAAAAGACGATTACTGAGCAATAATTCATATTTATAATTTTTTCCTTTATTTGTATTTGTCCCATTCTGTCGGAAATGTCACACAAATGTTAATTAAATGTTAATCAAACATCACACAGTAAGAGAGCCCGTGCATCCGCCATTGTACATCTATATTTAGCAGTGCAGAGAGGTCAGTCTACGCCGGGGTCTGATGCCTTCGCTCCAGGGGTTTGCATGGGAGAGCGGGAACAGGAGAAACAATGGTCGACTAATTAGTATGAATGTCAATTTTTCCCACTGAGAAGTTCATAAATCTCCTGGCCAGCCTACTGGGAGTTCACCCTGTCACACTGAGCCTCACTTTCCAGACCTCTCCTGTGCATCTGCCTGCATTGATCCCATCACAGACTTCTAAGTGTGTGGGAGTATGAACAAGGTTCTCTTGGGAAGTGCTCTAAGGCAAAAGGTAAATTGAGGTAAGCTCTTAACTGGTTTTGCTTCAGGACTTTTTCAATTGGATATAAACTGGCAACCCAACATGGTATCCAAATTATATAAAGATGAACAAAATGTCATGAAAATCAAATATTGAAATTGTAATATTTATAACATTTATCATAATGATAATAATATATTAAAATATGAATGTCCTCCTGTATATGCTCAGTACACTGCTGTTTGGGGTCAGTAAGATTTTAAGTCTCTTATGCTCACAAATGTGAGCAAAAATGCAGTAAAAAAATGTATATTGTGAAATATTATTTTAATTTAAAATAACTGTTTTGTATATTAATGTTTAAAATGTAGTTTATTCCTGTGATTGCAAAGCTAAATTTTCAGCTTTGTATAGACAGTTTAAAAGAACGGCATTTATTTTAAATATAACCTTTGTATCAATGTAAAAGTCACATATCATGGTTGATATATTTAATGTCCCACCAAGTTTTTCCACTTGAGTTTCTCTCAATCACATTGGTTCTGTTGATTACCTTCCTTCTCATTCTTTACCTCCCCTTCCTCCCTCTCTTTTCTTTTACAACAGTACCTCTCTCTTGACTAATTTAAGGTCTTTCAGCTGCAGAGTTTGATACTTCACTCTTCATTTATTGAATGCAGAAAACAAGTACAAGTATTCCAAAACAACAATGATAGAGAGGGTCTGAATTCAGCCTTTTCCCCCCCCCCCGTAAATTTAGATCACATATAATAATATAACATTATCTTTATTTATCATTTAAACTTTAGGTGCATGAAGGTATTTCTCAGACCTAATGCTCACTAAGGCTGTTCTATCATATTTGATCAATTTATTGCATCCTTGTTGAATAAAAGTATTAATTTCTCACTGACCCCAAATTGTGTAATTTACAGACTAATTTGAACAAAACAATCAAACTTAGTCGGAAAACAGCTTTAAAATATGCCACATACACCTTGCAAAGTTTTGGAATGGACAACCGCATTTAAATTCAGGAGTGGCACCCATAAATGAACTTTCATGTGTAATGAATACAGGAGTCACACCTGAAATTGATACTCATTTTGATTTCAGTAAACAAAGCATGAATGTCAGCAAAAACCTGTTTGATTTCAGCTATTTTTGATGAAGAAAGTGTAAAGAGAGACATATTTACCCCTGGAAATTGTTAGCAGACAAGTCAAGACGTACTGTACAGTATACTACTCTTCTGATGAGCTTTTCCAAAAAGGTCACTTCATGAACAACAGGCTGTTCATTCCAATTCTGCACACACACTTTTCTCAAGCCATTATACGGCTGGAACCGCAAATACGGTTGGAACATTGTTTGCTGGTCGTAGAGCGAGACACCGCTTCACTGCTGCTCGCCCTGCGATCGACTGCTTTTGTCAGCCTCGTTTGTTGGTCGTAGAGCGAGACACCGCTTCACTGCTGCTCGCCCTGCGATCGACTGCTTTTGTCAGCCTCGTTGCCTGCTGTGAGTTTGTTTGTTTGCGTCGTGGCTGTTTAAGCCTCGTATTAGGTTCGTGTTTCTTTCTGTTTCTCCGTATTTCTTTCTTTTATTCTGTTTTATTCTGTTTTGTTAAAATGGCGAATATATCAGGTGTATGTTATCTACCTTTTGGTGCAGATGAGAACAAATTTGATTTGCTCGCGGTGCAGTCTGAATTAGAAGCTGTAGAAAAGCAGATCTGTGACCTTCTAGAGAGACAAGCTGAGCTGAGAGACCGGCGTTTAGCTCTTGAAACATCACGCGCTGATGCACACGGATCAGTGATTAACGTTAGTAACCCGCTGACGCCGACCTCGTCTACTCCGTGCGTTTCTCAGCATTGGTCCCGAGCGTCCAGGTCACGATCAGCCATGGTTTCATTCACTCCGGCTCCAACACACCACCACGAAGCCTGGGTGGTTCCGCGGAGGCCGCGAGCCAGGACAAGAATCTTTTCGTCCCTCCCGGTGTTCGAGATCTCCACTGAGAACCGCTTCTCCCCTCTTCGTGAAATGGAACGCGATGCTGTGATCATCGGCGATTCCACCGTCCGACACGTCCACGCTACGTTTGGTAAAAGTAAGGTGCACAGTCACTGCTTTCCTGGTGCTCGTGTTCTCAATATCACTGCGCGGGTAACTGAGATCTTGAACGGTGACGAGCGCGTCGGAGCTGTTGTGCTGCACGCGGGAGCTAACGACACTAGGCTGCAACAGACGGAGGTTCTGAAGAAAGACTTCAGGAGCCTTATCGATACGGTACGCAGTACATCGCCTGAAACATCGATTATTGTGTCTGGACCGCTTCCTACGTACCGACGAGGGCATGAAAAGTTCAGTAGATTATTCGCGCTAAATGAATGGCTATTGTCATGGTGCAATGAGCAGAAACTGCTCTTTGTAAATAATTGGAATCTGTTTTGGGAGCGACCAAGGCTCTTCCGCGCTGATGGCTTACACCCAAGTAGAATCGGGGCAGATCTTCTGTCGGATAACATCTCCAAGATGTTAAATACCGTTTGACTTGTATCCAAAAATCCAAATCACAGTCTCTACTGCACCAATTTAATTGATATTAATACTAGTGTAGAACATTGCATAGAAACTGTGTCTATTCCTCGTTTACTAAGATCAAATAATAAATCTACTGCGGGATCTAGAAAAAATCTAATTGTTATTAAAAAAAAAAAATCTCGCTATTAGTGAACAAAAACAATTTCTAAAGCTAGGTCTTCTAAACATTAGATCGCTCACACCTAAGGCGGTTATTGTAAATGAAATGGTCACAGATAATAATTTCGATGTTCTGTGCCTTACTGAAACCTGGCTTAAACCAAATGATTATTTCGGTCTAAATGAGTCTACTCCGCCAGGATACTGTTATAAGCATGAGCCCCGTCTGATCGGTCGTGGCGGCGGTGTTTCAACAATCTACAGAGATATCCTTAATGTTACTCAGAAAACTCGTCATAGGTTTAATTCGTTTGAAGTACTTGTGCTAAATGTTACGCTCTTAGATGTAAGAAAAAAATCCCTATTATCTCTAGCATTGGCTACCGTATATAGACCTCAAGGGCCTTACGCCGATTTCCTAAAAGAGTTTGCTGACTTTCTATCAGATCTTTTGGTCAACGTCGATAAAGCATTAATTGTTGGAGATTTTAACATACACGTAGATAATTTAAATGATGCGTTAGGGGCTGCGTTTACAGATTTATTAAACTCCTTCGGGGTCAAGCAAAACGTCACCGGACCAACTCATCGTCTTAATCATACACTCGATTTAATTATATCATATGGAACCGATCCAACCGATATAGATATCATTCCACAAAGTGATGATGTCACTGACCATTACATAGTAACTTGCATATTAAGTACTGCTGTAATATGTCATGCTGCGCCACGTTATCGACCAGGTAGAACAATTCTTCCATCCACCATAGAGTCTTTCTCAAATAGCCTATCTGATCTGTCTCATCTGCTGCCTGAACCCAAACAAACAGATGAACTAGATGAACTAACTAGCACTATGAGCACCATTCTCTCTAAAACATTGGATATTGTTGCACCCATTAGATTAAAAAAGGTCAGAGAAAAAAGTATAGCACCATGGTACAATAATACTACGCATGTTTTAAAGAGAGAAACCCGTAATTTAGAGCGTAAATGGAAAAAAACTAATTTAGAGGTCTTTAGAATCGCGTGGAAAGACAGTATGTCACGTTATAAAAAGGCCCTTAAAACGGCCAGGGCTGAGCACCTCAGCAAATTAATAGAAAACAACCGAAATAATCCAAGGTTTTTATTTAATACCGTGGCTAGACTAACAAATAAACAGACGTCGTCTGAACAAAATACCTCGTTACAGTTTAGTAGTAATGATTTCATGAACTTCTTCACTGAGAAAATTGAAAGCATCAGAATCAAAATCGTAAACGTTCAATCTTTACTCGCGCCTTATAATTCAGCCGCAATTATCACCCCGCAAGAACAATTACAATGCTTTACAACCATAGAACAAAAAGAGTTAAACAAACTTATCACTTCATCTAAAACAACAACGTGTTTATTAGATCCTATACCAACTGAACTACTGAAAGAAGTGTTACCTATAGTGGAAGAGCCTCTTCTCAATATTATTAACTCATCTTTATCTTTAGGTCATGTTCCAAGAACGTTCAAGCTGGCTGTTATAAAACCTCTTATTAAGAAACCACATTTAGATCCAAATAACCTAGCAAATTACAGACCCATTTCGAATCTTCCATTTATGTCAAAAATATTAGAAAAAGTTGTGTCCAGTCAACTGGGCTCTTTCTTGCAAGAAAACGACATCTATGAAAAGTTTCAGTCTGGATTCAGGCCACATCATAGCACTGAAACTGCGCTTGTTAGAATCACAAATGATTTACTTTTAGCTTCGGACCAAGGCTGTATCTCAGTACTAGTTTTACTTGATCTTAGTGCTGCGTTCGACACTATAGATCACACAATACTCTTAGATCGACTACAAAATTACACTGGTGTTCAAGGACAAGCACTAAGCTGGTTCAGGTCATACTTATCTGACCGCTACCATTTCGTCTACTTAAATGGAGAAAAATCGATCATAACTTCGGCAAACTATGGAGTGCCGCAGGGATCTGTGTTAGGCCCTTTATTATTCTCAATATATATGCTGCCACTTGGTAATATTCTAAGGAAACATGGAATTAGTTTCCATTGTTATGCTGATGACACTCAAATATATATTTCATCACGGCCAGATGAATACGCTAAATTATCCAAATTGACAGATTGTGTTAAAGATATAAAAGATTGGATGACGCGTAATTTTCTTTTATTAAATCCAGACAAGACAGAGGTAATACTTATCGGTTGTAAAAACCGTCCACAAAACCTTTCACAGCACGACTTTAACATAGTAGGATGCCCTGTTACTTTATCCGCTACAGTAAAAGACCTGGGTGTTACATTAGACTGCAACCTGTCTTTTGAAAAGCATATTTCATATGTTACAAAAACAGCCTTTTTCCACCTTAGAAACATTGCTAAGCTACGTAATATGCTATCAGTCTCTGATGCAGAAAAGTTAGTTCATGCATTCATGACCTCGAGACTAGATTACTGTAATGCTTTATTAGCTGGTTGTCCTGCATCTTCAATAAACAAGCTACAGTTAGTCCAAAATGCAGCCGCTAGAGTTCTTACTAGATCAAGAAAATATGATCATATAACACCGATTTTATCATCACTTCATTGGTTACCTATAAAGTTCCATATTAATTACAAGGTATTGCTTTTGACTTATAAAGCTCTAAATGGTTTAGCTCAAGTCTATTTAACGGATGTTCTATCGCCTTACAATCCATCGCGCTCTTTAAGATCACTAAATTCGAGGCTTCTGGTCATTCCTAGGATATCCAGATCCACCAAAGGAGGGAGAGCATTTTCACATTTAGCTCCGAAGCTCTGGAATAGCCTTCCTGATATTGTTCGTTGCTCAGACTCGCTCTCCCAGTTTAAAACTAGACTGAAGACGCATCTATTTAGCCAGGCATTCATATAAAATTTTTATCTTACAGTTACTGTAAATTCGGCCTCTAGTTCATATACGCCAGAGGAGAACTGGCCCCAGACTGAGCCTGGGTTCTCCCAAGGTTGTTTTTTTTTCTCCATTGGGTCATCTGATGGTGTGTTAGGACACCTTTAGGTCACTGGATGGAGTTTTTCGGTTCCTTGCCACTGTTGCCTTTGGCTTGCTCAGCTGGGGATATTCAAATTAATTAACCAATCATACCATTGATCAGCTCTACCAAACTTGGATGTCTTTTTTTTTTCCAGTAATAAACAAACATTAAGTTGTTTTGATTGATACTGTGAAGCAGCTTTGATACAATCTGTATTCTGAAAAGCGCTATATAAATATATTTGACTTGACTTGACTTGACTTGACTGACTTTATTGTTTTATGATTTAATTCTGTGTCACTACTTACAGAAGTGGACAGCGTTTAGCTGCAGTGTATAAATCAGAAATCAACTGATCAGCATTTATTAGGGTGTAACATTGGCTCATCAAATCTTGGTGTAACTCTTAGTGATTCTGACATGGCCCGCTGGTAAGAACATATGACACATTCATCTCTGTTCCTTCCTGAGAGTTTTTAAACAGACACTAGACAGTTCTGCGTTAGTGATCCGAGTGTGCTGAGCTAAAGACTCGACACAGCATGTGCAGGGAAGGCCTGGCATCAGCTTCTCGCCATGACGGCGCTGTGAGCCAACAATGCATCGCCTTGTCCCTGCCGCCCGCCACATGGCTGAGCCGTCCCTCAGGAATACGCCAGCCAAATGTCTGAGAACACCATTTCATTCATCAGCATGCTGCTGTCTCTGCCGTCCAGTTTCCTGACTACAACAGTTAACACTCTATATTCAAATTGACTTTGGTATTTAAGTGTTATTTCTGAGAGAGAAAGTAGATGAAAAAGTGAGGAGGACTGATTGATTTGTCAGACCTAATTGTGTGTGTAGTTGTTTTGCTTTTTTGTAATTCAATCTGCCTTGACATAATCGTTCTGGTTTCTTCTCCGCACTCCGGGCTCTGTGGATCTCAATGATATTATTAGTTTTGGATTTCTGTAATCTTCCATTGCGTCTCTGATGTCCTGTTTTATGAATTATGGATATTCATCTGTCTGATGGCTGTGAAATCGCCAGTAGCAATCTGTAAAAGACGTTTGATCTTTCACCTTGATTTGTTTATGCATTTATACAGTTTTTTTGTGAGTATTTAATCAGTTTCTAATGATGAATTCGGTCTTAATTCACTCTGTGTACAGTTTCTGTCTACTTTCTAATTCTTCAGTATGCTTATAAACAAGAGCAGCTTAATTTCTGCCTCTGGCAATTTCCCATTTCTTATAATTGTATTCTTGTGTGGCAAAGTTTTGCTTGTTTGCTCTTTAAATTCACTTTAACATCTATGTTCTCCTGACAGAGCTACAATGTCGTGACTTTGATGTGGAATTCCTGTTAGTTATGTGCAACAGTTAATCTCATCTGCGGTTGCTTTGATTCGATTTCGCTTTGAAGCTTTGCTCTGTCTTTTAGAGGCTCTCTGCTACATTGTTCAAAATGCAAAAATGTTCAGACATGAAATCTTCTATGGTTCCATTGGGGTCTTTCATTCAGTGATTTTGTGTTTATTAAGACAAATTAAATGCCATGACATGCTCATTTGGAGACTTTCAGGTATTCGGTTGGATCTATGGTGTCGATTTTTTGTTGAATCAATGGCAGCTGCTCAGCTGCAGCAGGATGTTTTTTTAAGCCAATCACACAAGCTGTAAATGTCATGTGACTAATCACTCTTGAGCTGCTGGAAAATGACTTCCTGACGATGCTGATTAGCCAACTTTATGTATGCATGTTCAGGGTTTTTCCTGGCTCAAAATGAGGCGGAGGTGGTAAAATCGTAACACTAGGGGGGCCTGGGGGCATGCCCCCCCGGGAGAAAAATTTTGCACATTTTAAAGATAAATGCATTAATCTGGTGCACTCCGCACGTCATTATGGAACGTTTTCTGGCTCAAAATTAGGTGGTAAAAAAAAATCCAGATCATGTGTACACATGAAAGTGTACCGCGCCTTCAACTGGCTGAAAAAAAAAAACACTTTTTACAAGCATGTTTTTTTTTTTTTTAGGTATTTTAATAATCAGATAATTTTATTTTATTTACAGTTCATAGGGGCCATATTAACAACAGTGTAGTTGAATAGCAACAAGCATTTGCTTTCATTTACACTACACAACCAGAAAAATGTGGCTCTATTTCAGATTTTTCAAACATTGCATTATCAACTACACAGTGTACAACCAGAAGCAGAACATTTCAGCCTCCGATTTTTCATTTTATAGAAAAATGTGTCTCTTTTCAACGACGACACTTGGCAGATTATTGCTCAAGTGAAAACAGTTTGAAAAGTGAACTTAAAAAAAAGTTACAGAATTGTACGTTTATTGTTATGAAAAATTATATTTTTTCAAGCCCTGTATATAACTTGAATGTAAATAAAGCGCAAAAAAAAAAACTACTATGCAAAGTAAATTAGTAAGCCATGAAATTACAAAACAGTAGTAAATTACGTGCCTGCTAAGTTACTTGTGATTATTTTATAAAAACGCCAGAAAAATGTTGGACTATTGCCTAAGTCAGGCTGGCTCTATGGATATATTTTAAGTAACTAAGTGTTTTAATTTCACAACAAAGCCAAAGCTTAAGAAAAACACTATCGGTACCAGGTCTGGCTGTGACAAGTGAAGGCACTTCAATGCTGCGGAAGGAAGGTGCTTCTTGACTTGCGTGCGTCTGTGGTGTTTGGATGTCTGACAGGAGATGTTGAAAAGGGGGAGGGGCAGCGGCTCGTGCGGTTTCACAGAAATTTACCTTGCTCCGTTCGAGACCAGCAACTTTTTCTGATGCCGTCGAAATGCGCAGAACGGTTTGAGAATGGACACAGGCCGTGAACCCCCAGTGGAACCGTGTCGGTGGAAAAGAGGTATCTAATCATGTGATTCCCTGACTTGAGTTTTGTCGAGAGGCGGAGGCGGCCCGAAATTTGACGGAGGCGGCCGCCTCATAATTGTCTATGCAGGAAAAACCCTGATGTTAGATTTTCCCCCATCAATTTGTTTTATTTTGTTTTATTTGCCAAATTAGGACTCCCATAGTGCACCAGAATGCTTCTATTATGAAATAGTTTTCTGGAATCCTCAGATATTTGGATAGCATTGATAAGGTTTGAACTTCAGAACAATTCTTGGATGTTTTATTCAGCTGCTTTAAAGCAGGGTTTTGTGTGTTTGCAGCACAGTTCTGACTGAAGTTTTGCTACACGACTGGACTTAAGGATGGATACTTCATTACTATTCCGCCTTCCCCCCCTCTTCCCATCAGTCCTGCTGGCAGGCCCAATGTAGCATAGCGCACACCCGCTGACAGTTCTTCACGCTGGTCTGCAACTCACAGCAGCCTTGCACCCCTGTCCAGAGCCTCGCTCCAACCTCACCAGTACCAGGCACTTTAATAGCTCAGCTTGTTACCAAAACCACCAGTTATCAATGTGTTCTCAGAGCTGGCTGTGACTCTGCCCTGCTTTGATTTATTATGTGGAAGCTGAGGGTAAAAGGACATTATGCTGTTTTATGATCATTGCTGACTTTTGTGCCATGTCATTCCTTTGTTGCTGTCTGGGCACATTTGAGTTTTCTGCCATTTTAAATAGTTACTTATGACGGCTTGTGTTCATAGGGTTTGTTCTGAGCAGTGTTGAAATCATGTGCAATACCTCTTTGTTGTACTACTAGAGTTGTGAGGGTTTCATCACTGTGCTTTTTTAAAGTCCACAGCTTCAGCTCTATTGCTTTATATATGATAATTGTTTGATTGATTGTAATATATTCCTGATTTTTTTATCTCACGGGTCTCTCAAGTTCTAGCTTAAGTTACATGCAAATAAGTTTGAAAACCTCCTGAATCTTATTAAGATTGAGGCCATATTCATATTGCTGTCTTTGTTTGCTCTGAACTACCACACTCTGCATTGCGTTCCACCTTCTGTAGTTTTAAAGTTGGCGTGAAATAAAATTCACCCAATCAATAATGCATCTTATTTTGAACAATAAATCTGTGAATCTTATTTGAACAATTTACATTTTTTGTTTTGACATAATGTTTAATCAAAACGACAGACTTCTCGCTGGTGACGTATGCAGGACTTTTCCAGTCATTAGGTCAAACCTGCCTCCGCAAGCTCAAGTTCATCTGCCTCCACTTTTGAGTGCAACTCCCTCATCTGAAAATCCAATCAACAACAAATGTTGTTGTATAGAGCCAAGTCCCCACCCTACATTTTTTTTTTTCCTTTTTCGATAATCTGTTAAACTCGGATGTACGTTTTGTGACTTAAAAATAGAATATGTATTGTAATGTGTATATAAATTATGTATTCCAGACTTCCCTGAGCCTTGATGTTGCGGCTGTATATCCATGCCAATCTTGTTTTTCGATCAATGGCCAGGAATGATAGCAATTAATATGTTATATAAAATACATAATTCTAATCAGAGTCATTAATTCTTTTAATAATTTTAATTCTAATACAATATCATTTAATATTTTAATATTAAAATTAAATATATCAGTCTATTCTATATTCAATTTTATTTTGTATTTTTCCTGCAGGAAATGACTTGAATGACAGGAAATGACAGGAAACTTCTTTTGAATGATCATAATTGAGTTTGTGAATTTGTGACATTTGTACGCAAGGCCGATTGTGCCATAGTGGGTCTGAGACTGAGGGACTGTTGTCCCTATCGCTAAAGCTGATGGTAAATCTCTCACTATCTCTCTCTCTCTCTCTCTCTCTCTCTCTCTCTCTCTCTCTCTCTCTCATCCTGTGAAGTGTGAAATACATCTCTGTGAGAGAGATAAAGCTCTTGTATTAAGGCTCTTTGCTGAACTGGAGAGTATTTACCATACAGCCTATATATCACTGGCCAGATACATCAAACCTCAGAGGGAGGTGGGAGGGAGAGAAAGGGGGGCTGAATAATTCCTTCTCTCTCTCTCGCTCTTTTTCTATCATGATTAATTATGGTGAGCTGAGCCTTACCAGCTCATTTATTGATTGACTTTAATGCCTGATCCAAAGGGATCGTAGCTAAGCCGAGAGGAGGCTCAGTTCTCCCTTTTTTCTCTCTCTTTATCATCTTTATTTTAGTTTATTTCACTCTATCTGCTTAGTTTGTGTACTTGCCTGATGTGTACATGTTATGAGATAAAAGGACGCCATGTTCTCATGTGTGTGATTATGGCTGCTAATGTTTCATTCTGGAAATTGTTTCAGGCAGCACAGTTTCCAAATAAGAAATCACTGTCCAATTGCTTGTCTGTTTCTTTGGTAAAAAATTAATACCAGTGATAATTGAATTGAGAATTATATAATACTTATGTTTATATATAATAATAATGTTTGTTGTTATTTCTTTGTTGTTAATATTGTTATTATTATTATAAATAAATTAAATGTGTTTTTTATTATTATTATTATTAGTGTATAAAATAAATTAATGATAATAAAATATACAAATATAAAATCTCATATTAATATATAAAATAATGTTTTATATTTAAGTGATTTAATTGACATTTTCTGTCTACTTTACCTAATAATAGTGGTAAAAGGCCCCAAAAAAAGAATGCTTGAATCTTGGTTTATGTCAAGTAATCATGACTTTAACATATCTCTCTAACCAAGTAAGTCATGTTCAAAGAGTGACACCCTGTTCTGATTATCTGAAACATCAGACGGTGCTACTCGAGGACAAACTGAAAAAAAGGCTCTTTCTTTGTTTCTTTCCCTCTTGTTTCACGCTAGATGACATCCACAGCTGTGCACAGAGCAGCGTTTATGCAGTGTGTGCGTTGGTGTGCTTGGAGTCTGTTTTCGGATCCTGAGGGTCCCGGAGAGAACGTGTGCCTCAACTTGCAGGGCGGTGCTCTCCCCAACCCTTGGGGTGTCATGGTCTACTCTGCAAGCACACAGCAGGTAATGATTGAACGCATACAAACACACACTGGAATAATAGTAATATCATACAATGTGCCACTCCCATGCAGGCTGTTTTAGAGTCCTTATGCAATGCCTCTAATCAGAAGGTTGCAATTAAATTAATGGTGGCAGACTAATTATGTAATTATACATTAAGAGTATAGTGCTTAATGAAATACGACTCTTATTGTGGCATTAATTGTACTGATTAAGAAGGAAGACAAAATTAGAGTAGATGGGTTATATCACTCATGAGGACAACATTTGTGGAAACTCATGCAAGACATAGTTCTAAGATCAGAGGTCAGTAATAATTGTCATGTGAGTAATAAGAGAGAGGCTTTATGAGTTATTTAAATACACACACACGCACGCACGCACACACACTATGTTCATATATATTTTCAGTTAAATTTACATTTATTTTTATAGCGCTTCTCGCAATACATATTGTTTTAAAGCAGCTTTACAAAAAATGCTTGTTTCTTCATTATAAATTAAGAGTGTCAAAGTAATGTCCAAATGGCAGAAATGTACAGTTCTAAGGCAATACATATCATGCAGTTAGCTAATGTCATGTATTCATTTTAGCAAAGACAATGAGCAATAATTACATGTTGTGATCATAATATTACAATATATGGAAAATGTAAAAAACAAAACAATAAAAAAACATATATATATATACTGTTACGAAACTGCTCCGAGACTTGGAGGTGAAGATCCAAATGCAGCTTTATTATAGAATAGTCAAACAGGCAGGGATCAACAACAGCAAACAGGGCAACGGAGACAAGGCAGAGACAAACCAGATACAAGCAAAGGGTCGAGGCAGGCAGAGAGAATCAGAGTCCAGTGAAACAGTCCAGGGTCAGGGCAGGCAGAGAAGGGTCAGCAACGATAAACGATCCACAGGTCAAACACAGGAATCAAACTTGGGAGGATCATGCTCAGAAATGCAGTGTAACACTTAAACAAGACTTCGCGGTGAATGAATGAATGAACATGGTATAAATAGACTGAGACTAGCAGGATGACAAGACACAGGTGAATACAATCAGTGACAATGAGGTACAGGTGAATGTGATCAGTGATGATGAGTCCAGGCAGTGAGTATGGGAAATGTAGTTTGTGAGGAAGAGATCATAGTCTATTGTGGAGCGCCCTCTGGTGGCTCTCGAGGACACTCCAGCTGGTGATCGTTACATATACACTGTATATATATATATATATATATATATATATATATATATACATACCATATATATATATATATATATATATATATATATATATATATATATATATATATACATACCGTATATATATATATATATATATATATATACATTTATATTTATTTATATATATATACACTACCGTTCCAATGTGTGGGGTCAATCGGTCAGTAGTAATATTGTCATTATCTCAATTTAATTCTGCTTTTGTTTTACATGTTTGTAATATTTAAAACTGTTTTCTATTTTAAATGGTAATTTATTCTTGTAATGGCAAAGCTGCATTTTTAGCAGCCATTACTCCAGTCATCAGTGTCACATGATCCTTCAGAAATCATTCTAATATGCTGATTTTGTGCTCAAGTAACATTTCTTATCATCATCAATGTTAAAAAAGTTGTGTTAGCTCATATATTTGTGGAAACCTGTGATATTTGTTCAGGATTCTTTGGTGAATAGAAAGCTCAAAAGAACAGTGTTTATTTAAAATAGAAATCCTTTGTAATATTCTAAATGCCTTTATTGTCATTTTTGATCAACTTAATGTGTCCCTGATGAGCAAAGGCATTAATTTCTTAAAAACAAACTTCTGACCCCAAACTTTTGAACAATAGCGTATATGTTTGTTTCACTGGCATCTGCATGCCAAGCTACCTCTTGCAGTAATCCTTCAGCGTCACACAGATTGTTTTGTTGTATTCAGTCATAAGCTCAATGGGAAGCTAAACACTGTAAAAGTGTGACTAAACGTGCCAAGAGGAAAGCACTGCATGATTGAGCTGAAATGTTTAATTTGGTCTACTTTTCTTGATGCATTTTGCTTTCAGAATAAAGCGTTTTATAGAAGAGCAACATTGTGAAAAATAAGAAAAAATCCAATAGATTTAGCTATTATAAGTTATTAGTTATTTGTAATAAAGCATAAATCCAGAACTGATCCAACACTGACCTCAGTGAATACAATCTATTAAAAGATAACTAATAAATAATAAATGCATGTTGTAATATAATAAATAAATACATATAACAAACTAATAAATAATACATGTGCATCTCAAATTTGATTGTACATAGTAACATAGTAATTATTATCATTTAAAAATGGCATTTTTTATATAAAAAAAAGTTGAGACCTACTAGACCCTGGCAACTAGATCTTAATATCCAGCTCATTTCAGCACTTAGTCTAATCAGTCCTGAACGAAATTATTGCATGATATTCTTCATTATCTGAAACTAACCCAGACACCCTGCCATCTCAACAATGTGTCCATGTTGTCCTCACTGAGACTAACCGCTAGAACCATCATAACCGTTTTATTAGCCTGTTATCTGTCTCCTCAATTGCACTAAGATCATATTAAAGTCGATTAACATGATTAGGAAAATGTGGGCTGCAGCTCTTTCACCATGGCAACTTTCCCAGTCCATATAGTTACACAAAGAAGTGCTCCATCAGTGATGATGAATACATTTAGACTGAATTTGTGAGGATTTCACACTCTAGAGGTCATACTACCTGCTTGCTTGGGTTTGTGTGGAAGTATGAAGACCAATTACATTGAGCTGAAGGTTATGTTTATGTCATACATTAGCAAAGAGGTTATTTAAAGGTCAAGTGTGTGACCTTTAAAATACTCTCCACCCTAAACTAATGCCATTGGATGAGCCCATTTTGCTGTGTTGGCCTGGTTGAGCAATCAATCTTCAGATGGTTTATTTATAGTTATGAAGAAGGTATTTAAATGTTGATAAAAATGACACGCTTCAGTTTTAATTAGGAATGAAAAAGAGATTGAATTGTTTAAACTAGGCAAAACTAGGTTGAACAGTTGAGAGAAAATAAACAAAGTACTTAACATCTGGTAAACATTCATGAGTACAGTCCCTTGAAAGAAAGTTTTGCAATTTTCTCACAGACAAATTCAGGAAAATGTGTCATCAAGTTCAAGTTTTCATCTAGTGTGGAAGGAGCTCCTTGCAGCACGACATTAAAAGGGAGCCACCGGGAAACGTCGCCACCTAAGAAGTTACTTTCAGCAACCCAAGGTGAGTTAAGGTTTATTGTTGTTTTTCTGCTCAGATGTGAGACCTTTCATTTGCGCCTTGTGCGGATTTACAAGGCTGTGTGATACCCCAACCTGAGAGGTAATCAAAGAGACTACACAGAAATTAAACATTGCTCTCAGTGGAAGGTCTGCATTCAGTGCTGCTACATATCCAGACAATTGTCTCGCATTAGTCACAGAAATACAGGCGTTGTAAAGTAATTTGCAAGAATATACTTTTTTTTTGTCTCTTTACTGACTATTTAAATGTGCAGTGTAAATAAGCATTGTAAAGCTTCAGATTGCTCAGCTGTGTTGGTTGAGTTGTTGTCAAAAAAATCCTTTGGAGTGTCATACCTGTCCATCTAATGATGTACAAAACAGGTTGTTTCCTGGCTTTATGTTAATAGGAGGTTAACAATAAGAAGATCCTCCAAAAGTTCTTAAAATTTGATTCTTTACTGGGCATACTATACCATTCAAAAGTCTGGAGTCAGCAAGGATGCATTAAAGGAATAGTTCAACCCAAAATGAAAATTATATATAGATACCTTTCTTACAAAAAAAAACATCTTTTCGCTTCAGAAGGCCTTTATAAACCCATTACTTTCATGATGGATGGATGTGCTTTTTGGAGCTTCAAAAACTCGGGCACTATTCAATGCCAGTATAAAGCTTGGAAGAGCCAGGATATTTTTTAGTATAACTCTGATTGTGTTTGGCTGAAAAAAGAAAGTCATACCTAGGATGGCTTGAGGTTGAGTAAATTATGGAATAATTTTCATTTTGGGGTGAACTATTGCTTTAAATTGATGAAAAGTGACAGCAAAAACATTTATAATGCTATAAACAAATTCTATTTAAAAATAAATGCTGTTGTTTTGAACTTTCTATTCATCAAAGAATCCTGAAAACAAATATATATCATGAGCAGCAAATCATTTCTGAAGGATGGAGTAATGGCTGGTGAAAGTTCAGCTTTGCCATCACAGGAATAAAATACTTGCACATTCTGCACAAAAGCCCTAAAATATGTCTATTCTGACTCGAAATAGTTTATTTTCAATATTGTAAATAGAGTAGAGTCTTCAAAAAGACTGATATTAAGTAATATTTTATTTTAAAAGTATTACATATATTTTAATAAAGCTTATTCAGTCTTTTTGTCCTTGACTGTCAAGTATTATGTACTGTTTTCCCAGAAACAGAATTGTGAATAATGTAAACATTCTGTAAAGAATTGTTGTGGATTTGAACCTGAATAGTTTGAAAAATAATTGTCATGCCCAAGTGAATCACCCCTAATATGTTAGGGGGAAATAATTACAAAATTAATGACTATTAATTACTTCTCCGTCACAATCTCTGCCTTCCAATTAAAAGGAGTTTTTGCACATCACTCATTTCACAGTTTCAGATAGAAATCAGCTCATGGTGGGTGAGACATTTGGAGGTTGGGGGTCTGACCCACCAGCACGACTTCTGCAGTGCTGTGCGGGTGAAATGTGCTCTGGTCAATTTGAATCTCTCAGGTTTTGCCAACTCATATAGTCAAGGGCAGAATGAAAGAAGACAGCAACATATACTCGCTGTCTTCTTTCTCTCTTGCTTCTGTTAACTCCTCTTCACTTGAGCTGTACCTTCTTGGGGAAAGAGGGCTGAAGCTTGTGGCCTGAGGGCCAGGCACTCTGCCAAGTCTGTCATTTCTGAGGCATGGACTCCCTACATGCATGAATCTTCAAATGCCTTACCATCTTTCTATCTCTTATTCTGTCTATGAGATTTCTTCAATAGTATAAACGTAGCGGAATTACGTAGCGGAACAAAGCAGAATTAAATTGAGCCAAATAATGACATTTTGACTTCTGTAGAGCTGGTTTATAGTTGATTCGAAGTTGTTTCATAATAGATGAACTCAGCAACATGTCAATTCAATTGAATCAACATTGAAGTGACCTGAGCTGAATAGCGACACTGTTGTCTTCTGTAGAGCAGATTATAGAGGGTATGCGCATGACGTCACCGTCGGCCGGAGTGAATGCGGTCACGCCCACTAAGTGGCAAAAAGACTGAGCGGCGGCATTTGTTTTCAGCGTGAATGCCGTGAAAAACACACAAAACACATCTAAAACGGGAAAGAGCTTTGCGATTGACTGTACAACTAGATTTGACCAGAAATCTGAGGTACTGTATATTTTTACAGACTGCAAAAAGCTACAGAACAGACTATATTCTGCATAATTGGATGTTTTTAAATAAACACTGACAAAAAACTATACAGGTTTTAGGGCTGGACGATATGATGATATACAGTATAACATTAATGTAAGTGATCACTCGGATTTAGACCTATCTATATTGTATTTATATAATATGTTTACAGGCAAATTTTCTTAATTTATTTCCCCGCCGTCGAAATCAGGCACATATAAATGTCAGGAAACACGATTCCTGGCTGCATGTCAATATCCATGGATCACTGGATCTTTGATAAGTTGTAAGGAACACTATATCAAGTCCAACTTTTAGTTTAAACTGATAATAGTTTGTTTTACTCGCGTTTTCGCAGTTTCCCCTATTAACTCCAGCCACGCAGCAGCTCTTCTGCCACTCAGTCCGGCTGAGGGGGGCGTGTTCCGGCGGGAAAGTGACGTTAATGCATTCCCTCTATTGCTGATCAGTCTATGAACTTTGCACTATTATTGAACTGAACTGAATAAACACTGAACTGGCCTGAACTGAACAATTACACTGTCGTCTATAGAGCTGCTTTATAGTTGAACTGGGTTTGTTTGATGACTGATGAACTTTGCAACATTGACATTGTTATTTAACTATTAACTAAACTCAACACTGAACCAAATTGAGTTGAGACACAATTGTCTTTTTTAGAGCTGCATTACAACTGAAATTCTATTCATATCATAATTGAAGAACTCTACAACATTAAAGGTTCATGAAACCCAAAACTAAATTTTCTGACTGAGTTTTGTGTGTTGAACATTATAGAAGTCAATGTTTCCATCTGGTAGTTTTGATTGTAGGAGAAGGCTAGTTCATTTTAAACCTTTTTGCACTATTTTCAACTTCCGGGTTTCAATCTTCGTGTCAACGTCACAGGATGTGATGTTTTCTTGTAACATATACATTGATGACTCATCTGTGTCTCATAATTATTCATGAGACTGTGCGTCCTTTTCCCATGAGAAGACTCTTTTCTTAATTATTCATGACACGTTGATTTCCAATGACACGTGAGATCTCATAAAGTTAATGGATCAAAAACGGGTGTTTGTTTCTGCTTCGCATAAGTTCTTTTCAATAGATCCTGAGTCTTCGACACAAACGCGATCCACACCATGAGTGTAACCGGTCTTTATGGCCCTTTAGCCAATCAGACGTCTTTGAAAATGCCAAATAAGACTCAAAAGTTAACAGCAAGTTCATATATATATATATTCAATGCAGAGAACAAATGCTGAAACAGGAGGTTTCATGACTCTTTAACACGGGCATTTTTCTGTTTATTGCATTGAAGCTGCTTTGAAACAATCTGTATGAATAAAGCATTGAATAAAGTCAGCATCTACCTTATCAACTTCTCTCATTTCTTTAAAGCAGAAATGTACATTGTTTTGATGTGTTGACTGTCAAAGAGCTGGATCTCAAGAATTACCAGAATGTGTTCATTTCTCTCTTTGATGTTGGTTGTTCTACTACCACTGAACACTGATCAAATGCAAAAAGATCGCCTGTGATTCTGCCCTTTAGCCAATCGTGCACAGTCTTTACAAATGCGTAATTTATAATGAATGCCTGGCAGTGAGAACACCCATGCGTATTTATGAGAGCTGTTTTCGTAGTGCACATGTCAGCAGTTCGATTAGCCCGTGTGAATCACTGCCGACGTGGCAGCCTGTCCGTCCGTATTACGCAGGAAGTCAATCAAGATTTGATTGGTTCTGCTTCAGGAGATCTTATTTCTGTTTCTAACTTAGAAGTAGCTGATGCTGCCGATCAAACCGTAAATATGTGTGTTTCATTTTTTTTAATACAGTGTTTGATGTAATTTTTGATTTCTGAATGCATTTAGCTGTCAGAAAGAGAGCAAGATATGAGATAATTGGTCATCACTTGTCTTTCTCTTCTCTGTTCTGTCATATCAGGATTAATGTGAAAAAAATATTGCAGAGTTTGAAAAAAATCTAAATTTGATTAAAAAGGTGAGAGTGAAAGTTACACATGCAGGAGGGTGTGAAGAAAGGAGAGGAAGTGTAAATGAGAGGGGAGGGTGTCAGAAACTGAGTGAGATAGAGAGAAAGAGAGAGAGGAAGAGTTTTGAATGGGGTGATGAGTTCACACATGCAGCAGAAACAGATTGAGCATCAGACGGAGGCATGACTGAGAGACTTGTTGTCACTCAACAGTGTGGTCACCTTCACTCAGCAAGGAAACGCCACCACACACACAGACACATCTCTGAATGTCCTCTGTGACTGTTCCAGTACAGAGACTGTACAGAATGTGCAATCGTGTATATAGATGATGTTATTTTAGTGTCGTTCAAAGAACGCATGCAATTCATTTCTGGATATTTAAGAATATTCTGTAGCTTGTCAATTCAAATAAAATTTAACCAGAATTGTCATTTCTTTCACTTGTTTTGTCTGTAGCTTATGATCAGCCCATGTGCATTCCGACTCATTTTACCAGCACCACACACACACACACACACACACACACACACACACACACACACACACACACACACACACACACACACATATATATATATATATATATATATATATATATATATATATATATATATATATATATATATATATATATATATATATATATATATATATATATATATATATATATATATATATATACATACACACAGTATCTCACAAAAGTGAGTACACCCCTCACATTTCAGCAAAGATTTTAGTATATCTTCTCAAGGGACAATACTATAGAAATGAAACTTGGATATATTTTAGAGTAGTCAATGTGCTGCTTGTATAGCAGTATATATTTACTGTCCTCTGAAAATAACTCAACATACAGCCATTATTGTCAAAATAGCTGGCAACAAAAGTGAGTACACCCCTAAGTCAACATGTCAAAACTGTGTCCAAAGTGTCAACATTTTGTGTGAGCACCATTGTTATCTAGCATTGCCTTAATCCTCCTGGCCATGGAATTCACCAGAGCTGGTTGTTGCTGGGATCCTCTTCCACTCCTCCATAATGACATCACGGAGCTGCTGGATGTTAGTCACATGGCGCTTCTCAACCTTACGCTTGAGGATTCCCCACAGGTGCTCACTAGGGTTCAGGTCTGGAGACATACTTTTGGCCACTCCATCACCTTCACCTTCAGTGTCCTCTGCAAGGCAGTTGTCATCTTGGCGGTGTGTTTGGGGTCGTTATCATGCCGTTCGTTATCATGCCGCATCATGTTCTGCTTCAGAATGTCACAGTATATATTGGAATCCATGTTTTCCTCAATGAAGCGCAGCTCCTGAGTACCAGCAGCACTCATGCAGCCCCAGATCATGATGCTACCACCACCATGCTTGACTGTAGGCAAGACACAATTTTCTTGGTACTCCTCACCTGGGCATCGCCACATATTCTGTACACCATCTGAGCCAAACAAGTTTATCTTAGTCTCATCAGACCACAAGACATGGTTCGAGTAATTAATGCGCTTTAAGCAGGTTGCTTTCATGTGAGCCAGCTTCAGAAGAGTCTTCCTTCTCTGACGACAGCCATGCAAACCGACTTGTTGCAGTGTGCGGCGTATGGTCTGAGCACTGACAAGCTAACCTTCCACTTCTGCAACATCTAAAGCAATGATGGCAGCACTCATGCGTCTGTCTTTTGAAGCCAGCTTCTGCATCTGACGCACAGCACGAGGACTCAACTTCTTAGATTGACCCTTGCGAGGCCTAAACCTCTGAATGACCCTGGCCTGTACTATTTTAGGGTGTTACCAATCTTCTTTTAGCCTAGGTCAACTTTGTGGAGAGCAACAATTCTAACTCTCAAATCCTTAGAGAGTTCTTTGCCATGAGGTGCCATGTTGAACATCCAGTGGCCAGTATAAGAGAATTGTACTCAAAGCACAAATTTTAACTGCTCTAATACGAGATACAACAATTTGTATGGTCCTGTCAAGCAGACAAAAACATGAACATGATGAATACGAGATGTGGCTTTGCATGGTTAAACGACATACTGTAATCACTTAGGATGTACTCACTTATGTTGCCAGCTATTTTGACAATAATGGCTGTATGTTGAGTTATTTTCAGAGGACAGTAAATATATACTGCTATACAAGCAGCACATTGACAACTCTAAAATATATCCAAGTTTCATTTCCATAGTATTGTCCCTTGAGTAGATATACTAAAATGTTTGCTAAAATGTGAGCGGTGTACGCACTTTTGTGAGAAACTTTATATATATATGTATGTTTGTGTGTGTGTTGCATTTGAAAAAAAAAAAAGCTTCCTTAGGGTCGAGAAGCAGGTTAATTCGAGTCTCTCATTAGATCCCTCTGATTAATAGACAGATTCATTATTAATGTTCCCTTCACAAGCTCAGAAAACCATCAGGTATGTTTGATATCTGTTGTTCCAGACAGGAAGGTGATCCAGCTGACAAAGCACACCAGGGTGGCTGAGAGGATGTTCTCCTTAAATAAAAATCCATCCAGAACATTTACTCAGTCAGGGTTTTGGGAGTAACGATAGCCTAAAGCTCAAGCCCCCTCAGGCCAGTTAACCAGGGGTTTCACACTAAATGGATGGACATGTCAAGAGTCTCACATTCAATAAAAAGCCAGAACTTTAGAGAGCTACTCCTTTGAATTGGAAACCATATATATATTTTAAAACAGATATGGACTTTTGTGATAGGTTATGGCTTTACTTTAAATTTTAAAGGAGGACTGATTTATGTGCACTTATTTGTTCCCCTAGGATCTATGATGAGCACAGATTGTTTAGCACATTCTGTCAGTGTTGCATCAGTTCTGTTGGTGTCAAATCCCATGAGTCCAATTTCAAACTCTCACAGGATTTCACTGTTGTCAGGCGCTTATCTTATAAAAATCAGTTACCAAAAACAAGAGTGAGTCATCAAAAGTGTCTGGTTTAACATAAGGCAGCTTATGACCTTCTCATCCAAGCATCTGCTAATTGTGTTTGAAGAGGTTTAGATCAGATGAAGGAGCACAAATGCGCAGCAGTCATTGCAAATGAGAATCTGTCATTGAGCTTCCTCATACTCTGACCCTGTTTACGCCCACTATTAACATCCGCCTGGGGTGATTCGATCACAGGTGTTCAGATGAGATGATCGGCAGTTACACCTGTTTAGTAATGTGTGTCTCTTGTGGCAAATTAAAGGGGTGGTTAGCTGCATTTTTTCTTTGCATGATTGTGTTTATTGGGTGCAATATAACATGTCTTTGGGGTTTTCTTTTTTTTAAAAAGCCTTATTTTTCATAAATTTCACCTTTATTGTAAGCCGCTTTCTCCTCTGTCATTTGAACGACCGGTTGACTTCCTGATTCTATGAAACCACTCCCTCAGAAACAGGCAATGGGCTCAGATTGGTTAGTTGGGCCGGTGTGTTGTAATTGGCTAAACTGCGTAGTGCGCGTTGTCCGGAAACTTCACGCCCATTACCTTTACGGGCGAAAGTTGCATGTGCTCCGGTCAAATGTAAATAATGGTGTCAATACTGCCATATCAGTTTTAGCCAGAATCAGACCCAGAAAGCGGCAATGAAGAGAGTCAAGCAGAACCTCCCCAAACACGGCTCTTACAAAACGTTTCTGAATGGTATATTTTTTTATTCTATTCTATTCTATTCTTTTCTATTCTACTATTATTATATAAGAATTTCGATACTCTGTTACTTGAAAATGCTACTGCTGCTTGTTAGCTTTTGAGATACGGTTTTCTCCAGATTAAATAGGCTACTTAATACATACAATACATAAAACCTGTAAACAAACCATACTGTACACTGATAACAGCAGCTGAAGTTTGCTGTTGCGATTACATATAATTATTTGAACTTTATACACGTTTGTCTTATACACACAAAATAGCATCGAACTAACTGGCTACTATAAACAAACAGCGTTGGCATTGGTTTACGTTCTTGATCAAAAAAAAAAAATACGTCATAAGGTATGGAAAATACATTGATTCATGCCAACGGCTCATTATAGAACTGCATATTTAGTAAGGATTCACACGTTAAACACATTACGCTAGCATGATACAGATGGATCACTTAAATCAGAAAAAAATTTGAAGGTTATGATGACGCCGATGGACATGAGTGGCTGCGGGAGGTTATAATTATCAAGCCTACTGATCTATATGATCTCATGAAAGTGCGTATCTATAGCACGAATTTTATTTCTCGTGCCATTTATATGCCAAAAAATAGTTTTTGCGTGCAAATGAAACACACTAAACCCCTTTGTTAGGATAATGGGTGTGAAGTGCGTTCTTGCCATAAAGTGCGTATCGTATGCATGCGAAAACTGCTTATCATATGGCTATGCAAGCAAAAACTATTTTTGGCGTATAAATGGTATGAGAAATAAAATTTGTGCTATAGATTGGCTACGCACTTTCATGAGATCGGGATCGGGTGAAAGCACATTTTAAACAGGTAACACTTATTCACACTCGCAATCGCTTTCTCACTAATGCATTGCATTCAAACAAATGTAATCTTACAGTATTCTCGGTATTTGATTTCGAATGAGCAGAAATCTGTAATAAATGTAGTGACCCGTAGATAAAATAACTGATGAAAACGTAGTTGTTTTCTTCTTTCCAAACAAAATGTGCTCTGCAAAAAGCAGCAATGATATTTAACTTATAATGCTGATAACCTATAATAAGCATAGCATGTCATAGGAAAAGTTTGCACACTATCCAATAAACCACATTGCAACTATTCTCCTAATGTTGTTTTTTATTTTTTATATTTAATATGCCTATATATTATGATGAGGAGAAATTTTGTGAGATTTTAAAGCATACTTAAATACTTTATTCGCAATTTCCTTGGGGAACGAAGACGGAGCGGTGTTTCTGATATCAGTGGGCGAGGAGTGGAGCGGGAGCGGTAAATGGTGAACCCGGAGCGGAGCTGGAGCGGAGTGATTATTAAATGCTTGGAGCGCGGAGGGAAAATTGCTGCCGCCCCACTCCGCTCACATACTCTGTTTGCATCACATAATTTGTACTTTCATTTGTCCATAATTTAGTCCTTTCAAAGCCTTAAGCTTAAAGCCCATGTTTTTTTGTTTTTTTTTATTGACTGGTGAGTAGGTGGCCAATTGAAGCTGTACGTGACACATACCTGTATGATGTGGTCATGTGCATTTTTAATAACATAAATCATCATATAAAAACAATTCTTTAGATGATTTTTAGAGACTGATGTTAATTCTGGGTAAAAACAGGGTCTCTGTGAGATCTTTTGTATAGTGGCATATAGAGCTGACCTCATTATCTGAACGAGGGAATGATGTTCTGTTCACTGAGACTCTGACCTTATCTCTCACCCAGCCCAGGACCTTCTACCGCTGCCAGGCTTACGTGACAAATGTGATTCATTCAGTGGGTCATTCAGGCTGTCTTTACACCATGAATGCAAATGAGCAGTCATTGGCCAGATAGCCAAAGGCCCTGTCACAAATGCCACCCTGAGTCCTAGCAGTCCACATTTTGATGACATAATGCGGTGTAGACTGGAATAGTAATCTGCAATGGACAAATCGGACTCATGTTCTCATGGTCTTCACTGACACATGGCTTCACGGCCATTGTAGGATCAAGGAATGTAATGAAAAAGAGACAAAATGTGTAATTTGCATGGTTTTGAGTTTTATTTTTTAAAATAGGCATGAAACGGAAGTTAAAATAGTCTTTTCTTCCCTTTTTTGATCTAAATGAAGTGGCTTCTTGAACAAGAAAAAATGTTGGGCGGGATTTGATTTCATACATCTGGAATTGATTGGATGGTTGTGTTTTGCTATTGCTGGGATGTCATGTGAGTGGCAGGTTGTCCCGCCATCGCGCCAGTAAACACGTCATCAGGAAAGAGAAGAGATGTTTTTGCAAGATGAAGGGGAAGTTACTTTTATTAAAGAATATGAGGGCAAATTTATTTATTTTTTAAATAATGATGTTCATGAATAAACCATTTATAATAAATACTGCTATATCCCAAAAGAAAGAAAAACGAATTGTCTTTTTGATTTCATGGTGACTTTAACCTTGAATCATTTAATAATATTTATCTATTGCCATTTAAGTAATTTAGCAGTAACTCAACTCAACGTGACATTATTTAACAATTTGAAACCTGTTGTGAAGGAGATATTTCAGTTTATGCAAATATTAACAATTGAGGAGCAAATGAGTGTTTGAAGTTCTCTCATTTTTTATTTTATTTACTTGACTTTCAGATGAACGCATCTTGGAGCCGACGGCTTCGACGCTGGAGTCTTCACGTGGCCCAGCGGTAAGTCACTCGAAATCTTCACACTCTAAAATTCCAGGTTGCAGTTTGCTTACTTGTCACCAGAATGGCAGCAGTTTTAGAACAAACTCTGCTGTACCCCAATTGTGATTTTGGAACGTCTCTGAGAAACTGCGCTGGATAGAATCAGAGCAGCCTTATTGCCGTGTTCTGCTGACCCAAGCACATGGGCTCTGGTTTCTGGGAGTTACGGCAGCATTGCACCATGAAAGCTAGAAGTCATAGGGAGGGTTTGCAAACTGAAGGCCAGGATGGAGAGTGTACCACTGTTCTTCAGATAGCACACTGTGTTAACTTTTATCACTTCCCATAGACACACAAGCGGTTCACGACCCCTGTTAAACTGCTGATCCATGAGGTGTACAAATATACCAAGCCAACTACCAGTTAACATTTTTGGTCTGTTCATTTTAAAGGATTGGGCTTGATTTCATTTGATTTCATTCAGTGCGATGCAAGTCGATTCAGTTTGATACGGTTTTGATTTTAAATTGATTTGATCTGATTGTATTTTGATTTGGTTCTTTTATTTTATTTGATATGATTTTGATTCGATTTTAATTGCTTTGATTAGATTCGATTTAGCTTTGCTTTGTTTTGATCCAATGTGATTTGATTTGACTCAGTTCTGGTTGCTCTGTATGTTTTTGATTCCCTAAAAATATCAGGTCATAAGAATCTTTTTTTAATTGGATTACCCTGTAAAAAAAAAAAAAAAATCATTTCTTTTTATGCAACCCACAAGGTCAATCCAATATAAAGATGTTTCTTTGCATTATTCTGCAGAATAGTCTATTTTTGAATCACAGCCAGTACAGACTGAAAACTTGCATTAGTTGGACCAAAGTGCTTCACAAGTAGAAACATGTAAAAAATATTAAAATGACAAGACTACATACACACACTAAACTTGAAGAGTTTCTGCATATGCAAAGTGCAATCAAAATCAGAACAAATATATTTCAAATGCCAGGGGGAAAATGTTTTTTTAAAGATCTTCACTGATGGGGCTGAGTTACAAGAGAAGTAAAAAGTAAAAGAGTAAAAAAAGACAGAAAAAATGTATTTACTTATAGACAAAATACGGTGTAAATGCAGTCGGGTTTTTATTTGCACTTTAATACCTGTATAAACTCCCTCCATTTTCTCTGTCCGTAAAAAACGATTTTGTTAGCTCGCAAACAGAAATATGTTGGATCTAAAGTGTTCTGGCTTTCTCTCTCTTCAGTAAAGCCTGATTTAACACTTCTGCACAACAAAAGAAAACAAAGCAGATGCTGTCAGACCTTTAAGACCCTTTAAAATATCCAGTGACACTTCCTAGGCTCCACAGCACAGAAGGATGGATCTGGTCTGCATCGATTTTGGTACGGCACTAATTTAGAGGGACACCAATTTGGAAAGGTTGATTTCAAGTGCTTTTTTCAGCGACCCTGCTGCCTGTGTTTGTTCAATAAAGCCTGAGTCCCTCACTTTGTCTGAAAATGTTGTCAGGGCTGTGGCACTTTTCTGTGATTGATGGGCTTCTCTCTCTCTCTCTCTCTCTCTCTCTCTCTCTCTCTCTCTCTCTCTCTCTCTCTCTCTCTCCTCTCTCTCTCTCTCTCTCTCTCTCTCTCTCTCTCTCTCTCTCTCTCTCTCTCTCTCTCATACATGGATTCAGAGTAGCATGCACAGACTGGTTTAGTCATTCTGCATCCAAAAAGGAAAGATAATGGATCAGAACTTGTAGCATGCTTTGTTCTCTAATATCAACCACAGATTGGCTTTCATTAATGTTTCGCACACATTTAATGTGATGACACATCATACACATAACTTAGTGTGCTTCCTTACTCATTAGGCATTTTTAGTCAAGTCAAGTCACCTTCATTTATATAGCGCTTTTAACAATATGGACTGTTTCAAAGCAGCTTTACAGTGATAATTGGAAATTAAAGTAACAGAGATTGTTTTGGCTTCACAGCAGCTCTAGAATAAAGTTATTGTCCAGCTAAAGTTAGTTTTGATCGTTGCAAAGATCATTAGTTATTAACTTAGGGGGCCGCTTACACATCACCGGTCTAACAGAAAACCCTTAATGCGCTCCGGCTGGCTCATTCGCACAACAACAATATATATATATATTTTGTATCCCTGCGCAAGCTTTAAAAACTCAAACCTGTGAAAACGCTGATGGCGTGCACATGCGTATTACGTGTTTAGTCTATAGGTATGCGCGTTTGAATATATATGTGCGCAGGCGTGTAGTCTTTCTTTACAAATTGACCTCAACACATTACTTGTCTGACCTTCGCACAAAAAGTATTCTCGTCGCTTGATAAACTTATAGTTGAGCCACTGTCGTCACATGGAATATTTAAACATTTTCTTTAATGACTTTCTGGGCCGTCCGGTGTCATTCCCTTAGGGAGCCTATGTAGCAGTCATAAACCTCTCACATTTAATCATAAATATCTTCATTTGTGTTCCGAAGACGAACGAAGACCTTACGGGGTTGGTACAGCATGGGGGTGAGTAATTAATGACTTAATTTTCATTTTTGGGTGAACTTACCCTTTAATAGGGAGCCAATGCAGTGTTGACAGAACCGGGCTAATATGGTCATACTTCCTGGTTCTGGTAAGAACTCTAGCTGCTGCGTTTTGGACCAGCTGTAGTTTATTTATTAAGCGTGCAGGGCAACCGCCCAGTAGAGCATTACAATAATCTAGCCTTGATGTCATGAACGCATGAACTAATTGTTTCAAGGCATTATACATGCTATATCTATTTATCTACATATATGTGTTTGAATATTTTGCATTCTCTTTTTTGTTGTTGCTTCAAAACTGTCTTTAATGTTGTGATTTATCTTAGGACTGGCATATTTGGTTGATCTCTCTATATTGAGTAATATTTTGAAATCCTCATGGGAAAAATTAATGGACAAAATACTGGAACCATGGGGCTGGAAAAAGTAGGCAATAACTGTTCTGCTTTATTAATGCTCATGGTTTCGAAATAAAACCTTCAACAAGCACATTTGGATGTGATGTTCAGGTGTAGAGTACCTTGTTGCGTTTCTGACTTATTGTGTTCTAATGCACAAGTCCTGAATAATACCGTCCAGCGATTTTTCGCACGTCCCATATTTCAGAGTTAGTTAGTTAAAATACTCACTTTAGATGCATGCTCTCACCCTCTATTTATAGTTAGTGCTTTTTGAAAAAGGGCCCATCTCTCTATCTGTTTCTCTCTCTCTTTCAGACACCACTATGCCTCCATTATTGATTTCATGTTTTTTAGTATGCATTAAAGTGAGCGCATGTCAAACAAGAGCTGGCTTTGTGAATATCGACGCTCGTGATTTTTATTCTGGCCTTGTGCCTTTTCTGTTGGCAGTGTGTCTTTCAGTAGTTCTGCTATCATGTGGATCTGTCTGTCTTTTCTCTCCGTCTGTTTTCTTCTCTTTTCTTAGTGATGGGTGTTATAATTCATTGAGTCATTGTAGTGAGTCATTTGTTTTTGTGTCTGCTGTCAGTTGAGGATCACTAATATTGTTGATCTCCATCAAGGCAGCACAATAGTGAACTCGTTGAACACGTGGGGTCAAATATAATGCATTTAAAAATATTATATTATGAAATGTAATCATTTACTTAGCCCTGAATTGGGCAACTACAATTTAAGAGTAACATGTTATGTTGTGATTTGTTTGGGATCATTGGGATCAGTTCCATCATGAACATTTACATTTCTTTAAATAAAAGATGCTTGTATTCAAAGTGATGTACAATGCAGCGTAAGTGACCTAAAGAGACTGTAACTTGAGAAGTGCTGCATTGCAAAGTTTCAAGGGAAAGTCGTGGTCTAAATTCATGTTATGTGGTCAGCTAATCAGTCAGTCCTGGGCACAGTGAGTTTCAGCTGATCGGGACTCACTGTAGTCATGCGTTTAGGCATTATTGGGGTCAGTGAGTCATGAATTTATGCTGTATTGGGGTCAGTGGAGAAATGCTTTTAGGCTGTACTTGCTGTCTGTGATTTAGGCTGTATTGGAGGCAGTTGAGTCATGAGTTTAACACCGCTGACCCCCGTCACAGTCATCCAGTCCTGTGCTATACAGATCACATCACACAGCCTGGGAATCCATCAGCCTTTCTTAAGGGCAGAGGAGTGCTCTA
Organism: Tiaroga cobitis; assembly: GCA_030578255.1. NCBI lineage: Eukaryota > Metazoa > Chordata > Actinopteri > Cypriniformes > Leuciscidae > Tiaroga > Tiaroga cobitis. The sequence goes on along the minus strand of CM060598.1, from coordinate 43,978,881 downwards.
CATCAGCAAATGATGCAAACTAAAGTCTGTACAGATCTCTGAGCATTACCACTGCAGGAAGACTTTTAAACAGAAATATCTGACTAATCTGATTAAAAGCGGCACAGTTACATCACCACTGCCTTAATGTCTTCATTTAGATAAGTATTGGTGAGCTTTTTATAATTCTGATATGATTTATTGTTGCTAGCTGTAAAACAGGGATGCAGACTTATAATGTGCATTTGAAAATGCAACATGCACCATCTATTTCCCAAATTTGTATTGAGTATCATTTTTAAATCTGTTGTCAGCAAAAAGGTCTTATCCGCCAAAATAAGATACAAGGTTTAACATTTAAAAGCAAAGAGATTAAGTCGCGATCAATTTTAGTTTTGTAATTTTACGGTTGGTCTGAAATAAATTTAATTTATTATTATTTTTAAACTCTATTTTTTATTTTACAGTACAGTAGTATAATAACTATAGTTATATATGTCTGTATTGGTTCATTTGAAAAATTTATAAAATAATAATTGTTTTTATTATTATAATATTATAACCCTAACCCCCACATTTTAAATCTGATATTTCATACTTTTTTATTTATTAAAACATAAACTACACTGCAAGATATTAACCTTTTTTTGAAAAAGAAGAAAAATCTAGGTTTTCACTACAAGAACAGTTTGCACTTGACTCTTTCTTCTACTAAAATGAAATGCTGTTTTAGTCAGAGTAAAACAAAACAAAAAGCCGTATGACATGTCAAAATTTAAAGGATATTTTTGTCCAAAGACAAACACTTTAAAGGAAAAAATTCATATGAACAATCTGATATTTAGTTAGGAATAAAGTCAGAATCTTAAAGATGCAGAAATTGATGACTGCGTCAGAAAACATTCATACAAGTTTATAATGTTACTTACTTTTGTTATTTTGACTACAACAGAGACTCAAGTTAGGAAGGAGCTTGAGGCAAACAGGAACGGTGTAACATTCACAGTGAAATTAGGGCTTGTATGAAAATATGTGCGTAGCTGCACCCAAAGCTGGATTTGTCATATTTATACCTATACAGGTTTCTAATTTCCTCCTTCTTTTGTGTTGGCTGGATGTTGGCATTATGTAGATGCCAGCTGCGGGGGATTGCCACACCATCAGATGCTTTTGCCCGTTGTTTTGTACGATAAATATGTATTAATTTTTTTCATCTTTCTCTGCTTCTGTTCTTCAGCTGTCTCTCTCTCAGCTGGTTGCGACTTCACGCTACCCGACCATGAGCCACACGGTGGGGTCTCCATGGCAACAACAGCTCCCCTCTCAGCTCTCTCCTTCCCCGATGGCATCGGCCCACCAGCTGTCACATGTCGTAAGCTTTCCACCCACATATGAACACACACACACTCAAACCAATACAGCATGTATTGTATATACGCTCTTTTTAAACAAAGCACAGAGATACATTCATGCAAAGGAATAAAACACCTACACTCAAAACATATGTGGCATTGATACTTTAAAAAACACACACATACATTTCCTCAGTAAACACACCTATACACCACAAAATGCTGAATCAAACTGGAAAATAAAACTTTCCCATCTAAGAGCATCATTAACTGTCCCATCAGTTTGACTAAATTAGCTGCTTCATGATCATGTCAGGTTCAGTGGGTATATGTCACTAAATTGGAAAATCCTGTAAATGAGAAATTTATCGAATAATATACCCATCAGTGATCCACCGAGTTAGTTCACTTCAGCTCTAAAATACATTCATATGATACATGATTAACATAATAAGTCAAGTCTTTAGTGTGACATGATCATTCAGAAATCATTCTAATATGCTGATTTGATGATTGATTGTTTATAAATGTTGAAAGCAGTTGTGCTGCTTAATCTTTTTTTTCTTTTTTTTTCTTTTTTTTCTTTTTAACTGTCGTTTTAACATTTCACGCACTGTAAGACTTTTTCACCACCTGGCCGAATGGTTATTGTTGTGAAATTGTACCTAAGGTGTTATGAAATAAGGATTACATTTCCCTCGTAGATAACGTAGAAGCTGGCGACAACATAATACTGCTTTAGGTAAACTATTGAGTGAGCACATTATAGAGGAGGATTGTTTAACATAGAAAGGTAAAAGTTCCCAGGCTAGCTACAAAGAAAATGTATACGGATATTATGACATGAATTTTAACTTGTTCACTAGTTGAATGTACCTTGTGTAAAAATATCCTGTATGAGATGTATCAGCACATCATTACAGGTGTTCCACATCATAACCCTGCTGAGGAATCTGGGATGAGAACAGTTTGTAATGGTAATGTGCTTGTGTTATTTGAATGGAAATACAGTGTGTTTAGATACAGCCTGTATAGAGTGGGAGCATATCACATATTTTGCACGAGGATATCCACAGATATTATGCTAATCATGTGTGGGAGCATGTATGGTTATGCTGTTGCCTGTAGTCATGCGGTGCATTTAACTATACGATGCTTTGTTACCTCCTCCACAGTTGTTCAAGGCTGTTTGTGCCACACATGGGGTATTATGACAGCGATTAGGGAGGACATTTCTGCTATGCTCAACTTCCTGCATGCTAGTCAAATAATTTCTAGGTAAAGGACTCGCTGATTTTGTGATTGTGTTAAATTAATACATTTTTTCTTTTAATTAATCACCTCTTCCTATCTTCAAGTTAGAGATTCAAATCCTTCTCTGGTTTCAGATGGACAGATTCATAAATATCACAAAGCATCGTGAACATTCTGTGCTGTAAACTGCTTTTAAAACAAATGCAGAATGTTGAAATTCACGTGGATGTGATTTTGGATGCATATACCAGCATGCCACATCTACATCTAGGCCTACATCTATTCATTTTGCAGACACAAATGCAAACGAGGATTGCTACCACACAAGCAATTCATCAAAAGTGGGCAGTGACATTAAAAGTGCAATACAACAAGCTCAAGTTTGCCAGCAAACAAGGTAATAGATTAGTATAATATACAGTTCACTGCTGTTTAAACGTTTGGGGTCTGTAAGATTTTTTTCATGTTTTTAAAAGAAGTCTCTTATGCTCACCATGGCTGCATTTATTTGATCAAAAATGAAGTACAAACAGTATCATTGTGAGATATTAATAACAATTTAAAGTTCATTTTTTTGTTGTTGAAATATTTAGAAATGTAATTTATTCTTGCGAGGGCAAAGCTTAATTTTGTAAGGGAAAAACTCTGTGTACTTTGATTCCCAGAAATACTTGACAATTTTTCAGCAATATAAATCAGATGGCCAATGAACAGATTTCTGGTGGCCCGTGGGTGTGTTGCCTGATGAAAGGTACTGTTAGGAGAATAGCAAATGCTGTAATTGGTTTTTGATCAAGTCCTTGTGGAAGAGTTGTGTCTTCAGGCATTTCATAAAGAACTTAGTAGTTCTTGTAGTGTGTTTGGGTTTCTGTTGGCTGTGGTGTATCATTCTTTTGTGAAAGATTCCAATACTAAACGGTCCTGACAGAGTTTATCTTTGAACTGCTGACCTCTTTGTTGTCTTGACTTTTACTTTTTTGCACATTTTAGGAGGTTGTTTTAGATTTGCTGATGAAATATTCTCAGTACTGTATGTTTCAGAAGCTGAGTTATCAAAGAGAGAGATGAGATATATGAGTCAAAACTTCATCAAGACCTCTGGGTTTTTGTTTTACAGGATCTGTTCCTGAATTTCAGTCTAAAATGACTTCTGAATTTGTTTGATTTTCTTTCTTTCCACGCATGTGTGTTGATTTAAATGGAATCAGGAGCGTCCAGTTGCCAGCAGCATAGCTCACCTGGAGCTGAGTGTGCAGGAGAGAGAGGGAGACAGAAGTGAGGAAGAGGATGAGATGCAGGAGCTGACCTTCACCCCAGTACATGCCCCTGTCATCACCCTTGGAACACACTCTGCTGGGTGAGAAACATATAGACACACTAACAATTCAGTTGTACAGGAGCCATATTCTTCACTCAAGTTAATGAAGCAAATCTGCATTTGCTTCTGTACCTTTTTAATACTTTTGTATATGCATATACTGTGTGGATATGCAAATGCTCGTACAGACATTGTGCTAATTATGGCAGTATGGCAGCCAATTATGGCATTAGTATGGCAAATTTTAGTTTTAGTATATAACATAGATTGACGAATGGACGAACGGACAAATGGATACAGACAGACAGATAAACAGAGATTACTCTATTTCCCCATCATGCATGAATTTGCTGCTTTCTCTAATTCCAATTTCTCTCTCAATATCCCTTTCTGTCACAATTGCTTCCTTTTCAATACACCAACACAGTTTTTATGTTATGTTTATTTTAGCTGAAGTATTTCCAGGCCCTGTCTTTGTTTATATGTGGACTTGTGTTGCCCTTTAAAGGTGACAACAGTTTTGCTGAAACTGTGAGTTGAGATGGCCATTTTAAAATCTCAGGGAGTACAGAGTTGTCATTCAGGAGCTGTTCGGTGTCACATAATCATCTAAGTCTGACCAAAGACAGTTAACAGGCCAACATTATCTTTATCTGGCCCTGCAGAATCACAGAGCGCAGGGGACCAATGTGTGTCACTTAAAACTTTATTTAAAATAAGAGCTCTAATTTGAGTCAGTTGTCGTATCTGATTGAACCCTTTACAATTAAATAAAGTCTGAATACTAAACCAGGTGGAATGAATTAAGCTCTTTCATTTGGACTGGAGGTGAATTTAAATAATATTTTTTCCTATGTGAGGGACTTTAATTGGTTAGATTTATACAGTATCTAGGCCTATGTGTTTTCTGAAGAGCTCAGCCTCTCACAGACAAGGACAGAAGTGCTTTAGATTTCCCTAGGATATTATAATAAAACATTTACATAATAACAAAATCTCTTGTCTCTTATTCAGGGATTTTTAAATGAGTTGCTGGTTATGAGGACAACTCCCACTGGTCTGTTGTCATTACGAGAAACCATAGTCCAATATAAACTAAAAAGACCAGATAATTTGGTTTTAAAAGACATTTAGGGAAAAAAAATCATTTTAAATTAATAATTAATACATTTTTTTGTAATTTAATCATGCCCACCAAACTCAATTATGAAATGTATTGCTGTGGAATGTATAGGCCAGTTATAGGATAATGTTTAATCAATTAATAAATCCCATTTTTGTAATGTTTATGTAGGACTCTCGTCTACCCCAATAATGTTTTTGAATCATTGATAGTACTATGTAACTGTGATTTGTTTTAATTACTTAATCAGCATATCATGTATTTAATTAAATATTTTTAACCGATTATATATTAATAATGCACATGAATTAAGTTAAAGAAATGATTACCAAAACAAGACTGTGTCTCTTTCAGTCTCTATCTGCCCTCATCTTTCTTCATGTCTGTCCCCCTCTATATCTTTATTTCTTTTTTAGTATTTTTTTCTTCTTCTGTGTGGATCCTGGTAAGAATATATTGGGCGGACGTGTGTGAAAATAATAAGCAAGGACTATTAATGTGTAATTCAGCAGAAAATTACATGATCCATAGGTAATATTATATTCTTCTTTGACTGTGGCAATTAAAAGCCTCTGGTATAAGTGTAGGCCTAATTACTGTCTCCTAATTAGTTTTTAGTCACTGGAAGAACATATTAAAGTCCTGCTGTCATTATGCTCACATATATTTTCACTGTTCTGTAATGTTGGAAAAGCTCTCGTTAGGGGTTCCTAAACATAAGTCCTAAATAAACAGCTTCAGTACAGGGGAAATATTCTTACTGTGAGCCATATTTCTCATAGAGATTACATACAGTACTGTGTTTACAGGGATGGCTAAATGTTTTATGTTTATGTGTTTTGTGTGTGTGTCTGTGTATGTGTATGCATGAGGTTGTTTATATGTTGATTAAAAATTATGATGGTTGGTTACAGTTTATGATAGATTATGAGATTATTAATGTTTATTTGGAATAATATGCATCAAATATTAATTCACAATTAGACTTGCAGTAAGGAAGTAAACAGTCAATTTTGACATCATGTTGGCTTTATTTGCTTCATTTGCTATCTATGAGATTGTGTGTATATATCAACCATTTTAAATTTCATATTGTGCTGTACAGTTCTGCCCGGCAGCAGTTTTACCACACACATTTTATTTTATTTGCTGTTTTTTGCTTTCTTTTGGTGCAATGTTCTTTACATGTCTAACGGGACATATTTCAAATGCTTTTATCTTTGTGTGACAATGCAAGTCTTTCAAGAAAGTAGACATTTCTGAAGTCTTTAAGAAACTGCTTGATGCAAGCCTCTCAAAACCGTGTATCTCATCTCATGTGTGAGATCCCATTTAAGATATCACAGCAGGACATTTTACCAGATCACACCAGAAGATGTCATAGTACCCTTTAACATTTGACACAGATCATGCTGTGGATAAAGGTTTTTTTTTACAACATTGTACATGTGATATATTGTGTAGAGATACAGAATGTGCCTGATAACGCACAGTAGGCTGCCGGCCACGGGTTGTCTTGACAGCACTTGGCAGCTTCAGATGTGTGTGCATGTACAGTATTGTGACTGAAGATCAATGAAGCACAAAGAACTGAAAAAGGCTCAGTAAGGCAGGTGTACAGTAAGTAAATGAAATGCTTAGGTAATTAAATGTACTGGAAAAAGCTACATTACTACATTATGTAGTGCTTAACATATCATTGGAAATGTCACATGTATACTGTATATTCTATTGACAGACAGTTTTTAGCTGTGCAAATGCGATTTCTCTATCTCAGCTCTTCCAGATCGACCTCCCGGAGATCTTTGGCCCAGCTCTTCTCCTCTGGTTTTCCTCAGATCCTGGACCATCAGAACCAGGTGGCTGAGGTTTTGGATCCTTCTGAGCCTGTCAACTTTGACCTCCAGAGAGAAGAAGCAGATCATCTGCAGGTCAACACTCTCATCCTGCAGTTCCTGGCCTTTACCAGGTACGTTTGATGTCCGGCCATCTTATCTGCACTGTTTTGTTGTTGAACTCCTCTTTTTGTTTTTGTACTGCTGTGTTCTTTTATCTGTGTGCATTAATATCTGTGAAAAATGGTTCACTAAAATATTGGCTGCTTGTTGAAAATATTTTCACAGTTTACCTCAGTGCATGCAATCTTTTTTAAATTGTAAGGCCAATTCACACCGCACAGACAAACACCAACAAACACGTTTGTTGGGTTTTGTCTGATCAGTGTGTTTCCCCTTATGGCGTCTGTTGGCATTGGTCAGAGTTTGTTTTCACCTGACTGACCATGTTCAATCAGTGTTCGTTGGTGTATGTTGGGGCAGTGTGAACACAACAGTTATTTTTCATAAAATTCTAAGTCCAACTGCCAACTTGTTTGTTGGGGTTTGTCTGTGCAGTGTGAATCGACCTGTAGACGTGTCTAGACAAATACAGACATACTGGAAATGAATGTGAATGTTTAATTTTTTCTAACATCATCTGTCTGGAATAATGTCATTTATTTAGGCACTCTATTCAAATAAATTGTTTATTTCAGTTGGTAATTTGTGTATTCCAGGAAAAAGTATTCAAAACAATGTTTGGGGAAAAAAAGCCCAAAGTTGTATTGAAATTGTAATAAAACTGTATAATAGTATTATATTGTAATATAATATAGTAATTTTAGTAATGAATTGCAATATGACTTAATCTGCTTAGAAAGATTCACTGGCAGGTCTGTTATGTAGCAGTATGTTCTAGTCTACAGCCTTTACGGGCAGTGCTAAAACACAGGCTATCAAACAGGAGATGTCAGGTCCTTTATTTCAATAGTAATGCAGCTCCTCAAGTGCTGGTTCAGGGCCAAGCATCTCTGGCTAACTTCTCTCTGCCCCCAATCAGCCAATGTCCATATATCACACAAGTATTGATGCTAACTTGTCCACATAAGAAACGGCACTTGTCAAGTGTGCTTGTGACAGATTCGGGCACCTCTCTGTTCTCAAATCAGGCATTGATAGATTTAAAGCACACTCTCCCTCTCTTTCTCTTGTATTTTTTCTGCATCCCTCTGTCAGGTTGTTGTATTTTTCAAATGGGAGGAGAAGGTGATATAGTTCTTTTTAGCCTGTTAAAGCCTTGAGATCCATTTATTAATTTATTATTAGGGTTTTAGGGCTATTCATTTAATACAATGAAATATGATTAATTGCACAAAAATTCATCTTAAATCATTTTATGTATAAATTGATCATTTTATCGTTTTGGGTTCCCAAACGGGTTTGTGAGTTGATTTAAAAACGCTAAAAAATACATCATAAAAAATTGTAAATTAAAATAAATAAATAGAACTGTACAATTAATTGAAAAATTAAATTGAAATAGTTATATGGCTTAATGCTATAAGTAAATTGCAAAAGGCTACCATTTAGTCTATCACAATATATATATATATATATATTTAAATCGTACAGCCCTATACTTTTTCCTCGAGGTTCTCTTACAATGTTAGTAAAGTTTTTTGCACAAAAAGCATATATGAGGGAAAAAAATATTTTCAACCCTCATGTTTGAAATGATCTGCTTTAAAGGGATGGTTCCTTTCAGGCTTTTTATTAAACAGCCATTGTTATGATTAGCTATTGTCATTGCATGGAAAAAGTATCAACACCCTCTTGCTATTGCATGCGAGTACGTGTTTTGAAAACAATAACCAAATAAAACTGTAATTTACAGACAAAGCATTATGATTTTTTTTAACTTGTAGTTGCACCCAATGCAGTTGGCTGCTTTATTTTTCTACAAAAGTTTTTTTGCAAAATCTGCACTGTGTCTTATTTATAAAACCAAATGCTCCGAACAAAACATATAATCCTCCAACGCGACCCGGGACGCCATTAAATATGAATCCTGACCTTCTGAGGTCTGCACAGAGATGCATACGAGCTGTTTAAACAGGACACGTCGAGGCAAACGTTCTTTTACTCTTCCATTTGTCCTATTGTCAGCTGACACAAGCGCGTGGAGTATGTCAGAAATTGAACCGGTTTAGACAGCGTCAGTGATTATAATGGGTTCTCTTTGCTTTTGACGTGACAGTTGTGTCTGGAGTAGACAATTATCATCCATGAACTTCATCCATGAAGTGAGTTGGGCCTGTGGTGTGATGATGTAAAACTATTTGTTGATATTTTGCTCTAGAAGCAATCATATGCAAATGTATTTGCTCGTGTGACATCACTGATATCAAAATACCCAAACAAGCTGAATTTGGAGCTTGATTGAATAAATGATTTGTTTATAATGGGGAGGACGTTTTAGGTTACGAAACTCATAGGATGTTTTAATGGTACATGAATCAAGGGAAATTTGATGTGATGTCATGACCCCTTTAACGCGGCAGATGTAATAACTCATCTTGTGCTTATAATAAATATTGTCACTTTGATAGGTCAATAGATTTTTAAATACCCTTGACTGGAATGCTGTTGGAAACTTCTTTTTTTCTAAACACACAGTAAGAAAGCTTGTGAGTCAACCGACATGACTTATTTGACCTATTGGCTTTTAAAGGTAGATGGAAATACCTGAATACATTTTCTCTTTTGCAATGGAAGAAAACCGTGTGGTTTATCTGCTAAATTAATCTCCCTTCTAAAATACGTAGTTATTGTGCATTTGTGTCTTTTAGAAATCTCACTCATCATGCGGAGCTCTCCATCCCTTTGTTTACCAGATGAATATTGATGTGAAATCCTCGCATAGCTGTAAGGCCTATTCTTTTAATTGAAGAAATCAAGTCATTTGATTGGCTCTTAGGTCAGAACTGACATTTTGAGTGAATAGCACTTAAACTCTAGAATTGTGATGTGATCGCTCTCAGTGGGCCTGCCAATTGTCCGCACTCTAAATAGTTTCTATCCTTATCTAATTCTGAGTGATTGATTGCTAATCTTCCTCACAAAGAGAAAAGAAAGCAATCATCCCTCCCTAATCTGTCCCTCCATTTTAATTCATTCTGTTGAGGATGGAGACGAACTCTTCACATTGCCCTGTCAGCTCTCAAATGTCACCTAGGACTTTGATTAATTCGTTTATATCCTTTCATTTAATTATTTATATCTTTTGTGTATCCTCTTGCTCGTGCAACAGCGTGAAGTTGGTTTTTAGACTTTCAGGCTTGAATGTGTGAACCCATCGCCCCTGAGCTCCTAGTGTTCTCTCAGGTGCAGAGCAGTTCAGTGATGGATAATTATTGCTTACATAAAATGCAGTGGACCATTACTGGCTAATTAAATTGATTTAAAATATCATGTTTTTAAGGAAGTTGTTTCTCCCTAAAAGTCCTGCCTTACCAAATAAAAAATGGGGAAAAAATAATGATTTTTCTCTTCAGTGAAAGAGCCACAGTGCAATGAATTTGCAAGAAAGTTATTGATTTTGCTTTCAGGAAATGATGAAGTTCCACATGATTAAATGTGAAGTTTTGTTTTATGATTTGCCTGCTCTTTTTCTAACTTTAAGAGACCTTCAAGCTTTATTATTTCAAGCTCTGGTACAAGGATACTGTTTTAGTGTATTTACTAAAGTGAGCAGTTTCAGTCTGACAGGTGTTCACCATTAGCTTTATTAATGGCAGTGTTAGAATGTGTCAGTGTAGAGCGGTGATTGCATGTTAGGTTTAGGGTTATAACTTTTTCCCCCATTGAGGTCCACTTTTATTTTTATTTTATTGCCATATTATTTTTTTATTTATTCCATTGAGGTCCAAATTTAGTTTTGTTCTACCATAAAAAGTAAATGATTTATTTTGTGTTTGAGTACATTCATCTGACTGATGACAGAAGTATAAAATAGCTCGAATTTTAATAAATGAGAGGGAGTTTTTAGTCTTGCAAGTTACAGTATGCATTCATAGTACACTTATCTTTATTTTGATTCATCGTCATATGACCTCTAACCATTTAAAAAAAACAACTTTAAATCAGTTACTATTGATCTGGTTGAAAAGGGTTTGTCATAGTGTGACTGAGACAGATTCTTCATCATAGTGTGCCTTGAACTGACTCTCCATCATTGCATGGCTGATAGTGGTTCTTTATGAAGGAGTCACTCAGACTGGCTCTTTATCATCCAGTCACTGAGACTTGTTCATCATTGTGGAGTTACTCAGATTGATTCTTCATAACAAAGCGCCACCAAGTGACTCCTAATAATGGGGTACTCAGACCGACTCCACACATAATATTTCTTTCAAGTCATATACAATATCCTCACTGATCCAATCGTATCTCAACGTATGTCATCATTGCTTTTCAATAATGCCACATTCCCCAATGCCAATCAGTTGTCTGTCTCTTCATAGGGTCCCTCAAACTGGTGTGAATTCAGACTGGCCCAGCTCTGTCCATTTCACTTTCCAGCTTTACCGCTTCCAGCCTGTCACCACAGAGCGTCTGAAGCTGCTTGAGCCGGAGAGGAACAGCAAGCTCAAATCCAATCCTCATTACCCCTGTGTCCTCTCCCTTATCAACAAGGACGGCACACTTAACTCTGGTATGATTACCATCCTCCTACGAATGCTTTTTGATTCTGCTCAACACTTTTTATTTCACCTGTTGTCTTTTGTTTTAAAAGAATCTTTGCTAATCATCTGAAAACGAAGGCATATTTACTGCACTCATCAAAATTGCAAGCACCACCTTTTTGCTCTAATGAATTTTATCAATGTCTCTAAACATTTATAGCGGTTTTTAACTGCAACACATGCAGTGTTTTAGTGAATAAAGCTCTAAAAAATGAGCAATTATAGTTTTACAGCTTTTGGCCAAAGTCCAGTAATCGCTTTTAAGAAGGAGTCTTCATACACAGCAGCCTGCTGAGGAGAAGTGTAGAAACGGCGTGACTTTGTGATGAACTTGGTAGTGCTGAGAAAACAGTTTTGGCTCGGTTGGTTCGTATGGCTGCCAAAAGTACTTATTACCTGCCCCTGATGTGAGTTATTTTTATCAATAGTTTCTCACAGACTGGCAAAGGCCGATAATTTAAAGCACCTTAAAATGTTGAGCTAAGAGCACCTCAAGTCCACTTTTCCCATAGCCAGAGTGGGGCTTTTTGCTATCATGTTATACCATGAAAATCTTGGCTAAAACTCAATGCATTGATTTATTTGTGTTGAGAGCACCTCCTTGACTGAAAAAAAAGGTCCCAATCTGAGGGAAAATCTGTGCAGCAATTTTACGTATTCGTATAAAATGGTCTTTACTAATTGGCTAGATAAAGTATCCGATGAGGTGGAACATACATACATGACATAAGGATGTGTCTTTCTCATGATAAGTAGGGAACCTCTCATTTGCCTGCAGCGTACACCTGAGAAGAACGAAGGAATAGACGATAAAGATAGAACAAAGGTTGAAGAGTAAGATAGATAGGGTGGTGGAGGAAGAGAACAGAAGAAATGAGACAGGTAATGAGAGAGTGACAGAGCGAGAGAGACGGAGAGATGCAGCGGTACAAAAGGATCAGCTCTAACATCCTGCTTTCATCCTTTTTATTTCAGAAGAGACATAATATCATACATAAAAAATACATCTAGCGTGAGTGTGCAAACCTTTAGCTGTTACACATTGTATAAAACTATCTATCTATCTATCTATCTATCTATCTGTCTGTCTGTCTGTCTGTCGTTTTATCTATCTGTCTATCTATCAGTCTATCCATCTATCTATTAGTCTATCCGTCCGTTTGTCTGTCCGTTTGTCTGTCCGTTTGTCTGTCCGTCTTTTTGTCTGTCTTTGTCTGTTTGTCTTTTTGTCTGTTGTTTTATCTATCTATCTATCCATCTATCTATCTATCTATCTATCTATCTATCTATCTATCTATCTATCTATCTATCTATCTATCTATCTATCTATCTATCTGTCTGTCTGTCTGTCTGTCTGTCTGTCTGTCTGTCTGTCTGTCTGTCTGTCTGTCTGTCTGTCTGTCTGTCTGTCTGTCTATCTATCTTTCTATCTATCAGTCTATCAGTCTATCCATCTGTCTATTTGTCTATCTGTCTGTCTGTCTGTCTCCATCCATCCTCATTGCAATTCTCTATCTTTTTTGCTACCTCAATTCAATGTACATTTTAATTCAGGAATCGATTCAGAATTTAAAAGGCATTCAGTTTAGTTCTCAGCCCTGATATAGAATGCATGTAGAACCTCATTAATGTATTTATTTAAATACTTTGTTTTGATGCTTACAATGCAGAGCTATTAAAATAATGACCAATTATGTACAGTGTACACTGCATATCAGTTTTTAGTTAATTTTAATGGGGGACAAACAATGAAACATTTACTAGTCCTTTATCTTTCTTTTTTTCACTAAAATTAGTTTGAGTAAAAATGATAATTGTCTGGCACTCCAGGGGTTGCAGACCCCCTATTGAAGACCCCTGCTTTAAGGCGTTAAAGCCACAGTGCACAGAACTCAGCCCTTAGACTCACCTCTGGACCAACTATACAAGACAATGAGCCATACAGTGCCATAAAGATTACAGGCTGAATGATGATGATATTGTGCGGAAGGCCTTTTGATGTCTGTGGAGGGAACATCTGTATCCTGTGGGATATGATGCTGTTATTGTGCAATTACTTGTTGTTGCATAACATCTTCTCATCCCAGATTCTCAGCTGAGCATTGCACTTCTCTTCAATGAAGAAATAATATTTTTGGCTCTCTGCCTGAAGTAGCGCAATGTAAAAGCAACACCCAGTTTAACATTTTGATTTCATTAAGCATTAGTGTTGCATTTGCTTGTTTTTTCCACGAATGAAAATGTATCCAGGGTTTGTTGTGTTTATTTGTGTTCAATTTCGACTGTGCTCATCAAGTCATCTTCATTTATATAGCGCTTTTAACAATGGATTGTTCCAAAGCAGCTTTACAGAGATAAACATATAATTTAAGGTAACAAGGATTGTTTTGGCTTTATAGCGGTTCTTGAATAATGTTATTTCCAGCTAAAGTTAATTTTGATTGATTCACCTCCATTGAAATGATCATTTGTTATTAAATTAGGGGCCACAAAGACGACGCCGTTCTCTCTAAACAGACTTTAAACGCAAACCTGTGATTAACGCTGACGGCGTTCACATGCTCATTAAGAATTGATTCTATAGTTGTGTACTTTTGAAAATATTTGCGCAGGTTTGCAATTCCATACAACCCATGCCTAAACAAACTACTTGTCTTGCCTATACATTTTGATACAGAATTTTGTTTTATTTTATCACTTCGGGGTACGCGAGCCGGATTTTCAACAACGCTTTATCTGTAGAGTGGGAAAGGGATCCTCCATAGGGAGAGGATAGTTGACACTTCAGCACTGCATTGTCATCGGGTCCAGGCAAAGCTCCCTTGTCAGATCTGGACACGGCCTAGATCCGGCAGGCTGCGGGAAAACCTCGGGATAAACAAAGACACTAATATTAGCGTAGATGCCATTCTTCTTATGATGTAGCGAGTACATCAAGATTTAAGGGAAGTGTTCCCAGTTCCGGCTGACCTAATCTATGCAGCCTAACATTGAATTATAGAAGTCTATAATGTATTATGTGTATGCTAGGTCAAAGAGATGTGTTTTTAGTCTAGCTTTGAACTGACAGAGTGTGTCTGCTTCCCGGACAATGGTAGGAAGACTGTTCCAAAATTTTGGTGCTAAATAGGAAAAGGATCTACCGCCAGCAGTCGATTTAGATATTCTAGGTATTATCAACTGGCCGGAATTTTGAGATCGCAATAGACGTGAAGGACTATAATGCGTTAAGAGCTCGCTCAAGTACTGTGGAGCTAAACCATTTAGTGCTTTGCAAGTAATCAACAATATTTTAAAATGTATACGATGTTTAATAGGGAGCCAATGCAGTGTTGACAGAACCGGGCTAATATGGTCATATTTCCTGGTTCTGGTAAGAACTCGAGCTGCTGCGTTTTGAACTAGCTGTAGTTTATTTATTAAGGGTGCAGGGCAACCACCCAGTAGAGCATTACAATAGTCTAGCCTTGAGGTCATGAACGAATGCTTGACCCCATAAATCAGGCTTCAAATCCAGTCAGTCTACTCAAACTGCTGTTGTTCCCATAAACACATCACCAGAGTGTCCTTGCTTAACTCCATACTGTTTGTTCTGGAACTTTTGGCAGCATTTGATGCTGCAAACAACATACTATTGATCTCTAAAATGGTAGAAATGCTCATTTCTAGGTCATTACTTTTCTGTTTTATATCCTACCTAGATGACAGTAGGTGCCAAGTCAACTGGAAAGGCTTACACGCCTTGCTCCACTGGGGTCCCACAGGGATTGGTGCTTGGGCCTTTACCACTTTCCTTTTACACTAGGCTGTATGTATACACTTTAAGGATGCATTAAATTGATAAACAATTACAGTAAATGCATGTATAATTGAAAGAAAAATATTTTTACACTTCATTAAAGTCCCTGTGATGAAAATCAAGCTTTTGATGTTGTTTATATGTCTGTGGTGTTTTTAATTGCATAAGTCAACACCATTGCTGAGTATTTTCTCTGTAAAAATGCAGTGAATCAAAAGGCGTGTTTCCATTACAGATTTGTGCAAAACTTTTGCGATTTTTTTCTAAATATCGACAAAAAACTATTGCCAAATGACTGTGTTTCCATTAACCAATGTTATGCGACTAAAACTTAGTTTTTTCCTCTCGTGATAAGTCATTCCAAAAATCATGGCGACGGATGTTGGTAGGTTTACCCAGCCACTTCACTGGCCATTATTATTAATCGTATTTAAGACGTATGTGTGTCTTATACTTGGAGCGGCTGGTGTTTCTGGGTGTTTCTCCCTCATATCTGCTTCGAGGTCTTGTGGCATTTCTTTGAGGTTTAGAATCCAGTATTCCTGTAATTCTTTTGTCTTTTATGAATTTAATAAAGAACTCTGTCTCGTATTCTGTCCAAACATACCGCGTCATCTACGTCAGGTGACCTGTAAATGCGCAAAAACTGTGTCCATTGCAGTTATTTTATTTAATAACTAATTATTTTAACAAATATTTATTTTTCGAATTGCCTGAAAAACCGCCTCATGCGAGCGAAAAACCTTTTTTGCGATGATTGGGAGTTTAGCGATATTGATTGGGCGTATTTTTAATTCACAATTTCAATTTGCGCAATTTGAAGGGTAATGAAAACGCGGCTAAAGACAGTCTCAAAAACGTTTTCAAGGAAAAAACTTTTAAATATGTCATTTTGGTGATCAAAGATGAGTTTTAAGGGATACAATTATTGACTACAGCTGGACTTTAAGCAACACAACCACTTTCAAGTAATAAAAAGAAGAAAGGTTTCTTATGTACCAATTGATTCAAATATTGAACTGCTTAATATTTTTGTGGATTATGTATTTTTCGTCACAGATCATTTATTTTGATGAATTTAAAATAACCCCATTTACTTGAAATAGAAATATTTTATAAAATTATAAATGGCTTTCCTGTCATATTTGATCTATTTAATGCATCCTTGCTGTGGCCAAAGGTTCTACTTAATATTTTTGTTTTCTTTTTCCTCATCCAGACTACAGACATTTCATGGTTAAACTAGTGCACTGCCCTTTTTGCTACTTTGCCAACATCTCCACCATACATCAAAAAGCAGCCTTGCACTTCTTTACTCTTTTTTACACATGTTCCTTCCTCTCTGGCCTACCAGCATCTACCATGCATCCCTTCGAGAACATCAATGATGCTTCCTTACACTCCTTTACACTTGTTTTTCCTGACTTTAAATCACTGCTCAGGTCTACACTAGCAGGCAATATTTGCTTGCCCCCTTCACACAATGTCCAGGATCTTCTCCAGCTTTGCATAAAAACATAAATGTAACTGCAATGTTACACAAGCACTTTCAGAACTGATTATTGTCATCACTTTAGACACGGGGAAATGTGTGGGAACATATAGAAAACATCAGCGCCTGCGGCACTGCCCGTGTTTGATATTCATGACTGGCAGGATGTGGTGCGTGCAAGAGGATTGTAGCTCAGAAATGTTTATGTAAATGTTCCACACATTTTGCTTGGTGGCTAAACAGATATCAGTATGGTTCTTTCTTGTTGTTCTTTTATTTTCCTCATACTCAGGTTTTCCTGGTCTGCAGCTGCAGTACCGAGTTGACCCGCAGTTCCTCAAGCCAGGTGAGCGGGGGTGGTTCCTGCGATACCTGGCGCTCCACTCCCTGCAGATTGATGTCTGGGACAGTGAATCCTTAATGCTGATTGGCTCAGCTGCTGTGGAGCTGAAGGTAAAATTACCTATTTGGGTCCAAAGTGATATTTTACCCCATTAGATTTAAGTTCCAGCCATAAAAATGTTAAGCAGCCATTAAACTGCATTTTGCATTGCCAATGTCTGTGGGTGATTACTGTATTAATTTACTTTATTAAATCTTACAAGATTAAAGTATTTATTTACTTTACTTACTGACCCCAAACATTTAGAAGGTAGTGCACAGAGCACTACCTTCCAAAAGCACGGATGCATTAAATTGATCAAAAGCGACAGTAAAGGAATTTATAACGTTACAAATGATTTCAATTCTATTGCACATAGATGCTGTTCTCAAAAGAACAATCAACGAACCTTGAAAAAATGTATCACTGTTTCCACAAAAATATTATGCAGCACAACCATTTTAAACTGTGATGATAAATAATAAATGTTAAAATGTAAAATTCTTGTTTGCTCCAAATCGGCATATTATAAGGATTTTTGAAGAATTATACTGTATGACACTGAAAACTGGAGAATTTGCTGATGACAATTTAGCTTTACAGTTTAAACTATATACAAATAAAAAATAGTTATTAAAATGTAATACAATTTTACGATATTTCAATCTTCCCTGTATGTTTAATAAAAAAAATGCAGCCTTGCTGAGCATAAGAGTCGTCTTTCAACAACTTTTACAAAATCATACCTACCCCAAACTTTGCATGCAAAATTTACTCAAATTTTATGTTTGGCAAGTGTTGATTTTGAACCCTGACACCCTACAGTAGATATGAGTAAAAAAAACATTTAATTTTCAGGGTTACTTGCAAGAAAACCATGATTTTGACATTATCTTGATGTCAAAACTGTTACAAAGTCAGACATGTGCTCACTGAATAAGCTGACGGAATGCCAATAAAGGCATTTACTTGACCTTACATGTTGTCAACGTATTTTTGTATTTTCCATAAGGTCATGCATCTAAACGCACAAAGACTCATTGTACTGCACACCAAAATAAATACAATAAATTACAACAACCCAACACACCCCACACAAACCATGACAAAACAATAATACAAGACAACTATAAATACTCTGCTTGGCAACAGCCATGTTGGTAATAACCCCACAAGCCATACTTAGAATTTTGACACAGGTACAAATACTGCCCTCATTAATAGCCAAACAGAGCTCTCACAGCTGTTTAACTCAGACAGACAGTCACCCTGCACATCGAAACCTTTCTGCGGTATTCATTATTTAGTGTGCTCAGATGGGAGTGTCATGTAGGAATTATGAAATATGCATGCCATACTTCAGGACACCTGCGTCTGTTAGATCTCACCACCGCAGGTCTCTTGGTTAGAGCTCTCATCGATGTCAGCTGTTGAATAAAGGTTAAAACAAAACAAGACCAGAAATAGATACAATCACATCAACATAATTGGACTGTTCCTCTTTAGCATGGGTTCTGACCTTTTCAGAATGAACAAAAGGTCCATTTGGGCTTCAAACACAACCACAAGGCCGTCAGAAGTTGGCATTTGTCAGTAGCCTGCAACATATGTCTTTGTTGCTGGTTATTTTTGTTTATCTTTTTGTTGTACATGGTTAGATCAATAAAATTGATTCAGGGACCATGAAGCATTGCCTTTTTGTTTAGGACATTTCTAAACATTAAAAATGTTTAGCACATTTCTTTTTATAATTAATCACACTATGATTTAAAACATTAAATTGACAGCTTTAATATTAATGTTTGTTGTTTACTTCTGCAGCATATGCTGCGTCAAGGCCGTGCAGCCGTCCAGGTGAGCCATGAGCTGGAAGTGATCACTACTGAGTACCTGCAGGATGCCAACTTTGCCAGCAGGCATGACAGCAAGCACAGCGCCTCTCCAGCCATCAATGTCTACACTACCGTAAAAGGAATATTGCATTTGCGGCTTGGAAACGTTGGTAAGGATAATGTGCTAACCAGCTGTATGTGTAATTTTTTGATAGCTCTATTATTAATCTACTTTTCTATTTTGATATGCAGAGACTGTTATAAGAAAGCCATTTGTAAGATTATTTCCCTGCAAAGTTTAAATATTGGTTTGTGGTGATATCAAAACATTTTTCTGCTTGTCAGGGTTGTTTGCCATTCAGAATTTAATTGAAAATGCCTTACAATTTGATTCCTGAATTTGAAGTAAGGTAGCAAACCGGAGTTTTAAAATGTGAATATTAGAAAGTAGAAGTAAAATAAGTTTTTGGATGGATGGATGGATGGATGGACAAATAAATAAATGGATGGACGGACAAGTGATACTAGCAGTGCCGAAATTACTCACTTTGTCTTTAACCTTCCTCTGAAAATTAAAAAAAAAAAGCAGCTCTCTTAGACGTCACTATGGCATAAGAAGCATCTGGCATTAGTGACCTTAAACATCCGAGTTGTTTTCCACATCGAGCCGAATCAAAGCTATTCACTGGCTATCTTCATGTTTATCTGCTTAAGCTCCTTAGAGGCCCAGTGAAAATGCAAGTGTTTCTTGCAAAATTGCCCAAAAGTCAGATACCAATCAGCTTTCCTCTGTCTCTTTCTCTCCGTGGTCGGAATCAATTAACTCATCCAAAACAGGCAAATCAAGGCAAACTCAAAAGCTGCTCAACGCCATATCTCAATCTTGGATTAATGCGTTGTCCATTTATTTGAATCCGAATGAGTGGTCGCCATTAACAAGAGATTGAGGTTTACAGAGATGTTTATCCATGAAAAGCACCTCAGAGGATCAAGTAGGTCAAAGCAAAGACAATTATTGGTCAGAGGAAAAAGGGATGGGGGAAAAAAAGCTGATATTATGTGTATGCAAATGTCTTTTGAATAGCTTGATCTATCACCTCATTGAATACATTCAGTCAAGTTTTGATAAGGTGGGATATTGTGAGTCTGCCGCTCTGGGTAATGCACATGGATTGATGTCTTACTTCATGATCCCACACTGTTTCGAAATGTTCTGCTCAGATAGGACATGTCACGTCGTTGGGAATTAATGAAGCTTCTATGTAATTGGACTCGTGATGATTGGCATTGTCATATGTTAAAAAGCAATGGGAAAAGCTCCTAATGAAATCCTCTTTAATTTCAGCTTGATGCGAACAGACAAGTGAATAATTGAACACAGCAAATCCACATAAAAGAAACAGATAACTTAATTGAACAGGTTAAACAACATCTCTGAATTCAGAGAGTTTTGGTGCATCTATCAAAAGCTTCTCACAGTAGCAACAGGCTCTATCACCTCCGGATTCTTGATGCCTTTATACCGAGCAGAGAGAGAGAGACGCAGGGCCAGATGGAGGGGAGAAAAGATTAGGATTTTATAATGCGCCTGCCTCTGGCCCCTACGCTGCTCATCTGCAAACGTTTGATAAGCGTGGCGAAGATTTCAGCAGAGAAAAAGAGAGATGGGGGAACAGGAGAGAGGAAAAGAAGGAAAGAAAATCGCATTTCCTCGACAATTATTTTCAAGCGAGTCCCCTATCTCTCCTTTCATAGTAAGAAATACAAAAAACAATAGTATACATTTGCAATTGGGACCAAAGTAGACTTCTGTCTATCTCCTCTAAAACATAGCTACATTTAGAAGATAAGAGAAAGTGCATCCTATCATGTGCTCCACTACAGATAAAAGAGCTCCATGTTTGAATGATTTCCAAAGCTATATAAATGTATTCTGCAGGGTAAATAGGGGTCTAATGGAGGCATCTAAAGATAATAAAACGCCCAACCAGCATGTATAAAGTTATCGGATTCACTGAGGAAGAACTGGATGATATTTCAGATGTTTTGAGGGATTAAACTTGCTAAAGTTTTGGACGCTCAACAGTCGCTCTTTTGGATTTGTAGAGCTGTAGGGCTCACTTCTGATCACAATATTGTACAAAATTGTTCTGGGTTGTGTATGTACAGTATATGCATGAAAGGTTTTTCTGAACTCTTTGAAAAGTTTGCGGGAGCTATGAACTTGAGAAATCTACTCTGTTGGTTTAAGAGCAAACTCCTAGAGACTACATTTCTTAAGATGTCAATTCTTTGAAATCGTCTTTCTTTAATATTAATGCTGTTTTCTCTCAGAACAATCCAGCAAACCCCTCGTTTGTTCAGATAATGCTGATGTGATTTAATGCAGTGTTTTGCTTGTGTAACAGTAGCCTGCAGTATGTGAGGGATTTGTGAGAATTACTATGTATTTTCTGCAAAAATTGCCCATAATACTTGATCTGATCATTAACTAAATAAAACAACTTCATTTCATCTCATTCTTGTATTGCATTTTATATGGCGTAGACACGTCAACAGAGATGTTCCATAGATTTCTAGACTTTAACAGATATTTTTGGACTCTTCTTAACATCATTGAATCTTTGCCAGACACCCACTCTTATGGAGAGTAGCAACAGTGCTGCCCTTTTCCATTTGTTGATAGTTTCTCTAACTGTGTACTGAGAAACTTCACAGCTTTTAAAGATACTTGTATAACCCTTTCTTTAACTTTATGCTTAGTCTTAGGCATTCTGAGATCTCTTTCGTCTAAGGGCATGGTTTACACTCAATGCTTCTTGTGAATAGCAAACTTTGTGTGTTTTTTGTAGGGCAGCTCTATCTCGTCTTGTTGTTCTGACTCCAGGTTAACTGACTTCTGACTCCAATTAGCCTTTAGAGAATTCATTAGCCTACAGATTCACCCTTTCCCCCACCCTGCACTGTGAATGTTTACACGTTGTGTTCAGTAAAGACATGAAAACATATCATTATGCGTCATTTATTTAAGTAGACTGTTTGTTTGCTTGATGATGTGTATAGATCACATCATTTTACCAATTTATGCAGAAGTTCATGGTAAATTCGAATTTCCACGTGACTGTCACTGTTAAATATCTAGCAATATGTACATCCCATGTGAGAGGTTCCATAGGTCAGAAGGTGTCTGGACTCTCTACTTTGCAGGATGTATTTATGTTTTATTCATTAGTGAATATGTTATATATTCAAATAGTGTAAAAGTCATAAAGGTTAGTGTTAATGTAAAAATTTAGAGCACGTTTTCTACTGTTTTTCTGCAAACTTGGGCCTCCACTCCACAGGACTATCTTTGATTATTTATATATATATATATATATATACACACACACATTTTTTTTATCAGCTTCTCCTCATTTATTTTGACTTGAATTAAATTAAATGTCTCATTGTGCTAATTTTTTGACAGCTTTCTAAGTACAATAACAGTTGGTGGTTCAGCTGCTGCTGGTATTCCATTCTACTTAAAAATAATAACAACAACAACAGCAGTCTGAACGTCCAAATATAGTAGCAGCATCAGGTAGGATATAAATAAAATATTTGATATATTTTGTTTTAATTTATAGGTACACATGTTTATTTTATTTTATTCTTTTACCCTGTTCTAGGCATGAAATTCTGACATGCCATAAAACAATTATTTACATAATGTTGTAATAAGATCACATAAAAGTCTGAAGTTAATTTCAATGGTTTTTGTGATGATAAATAATCACTTATCACTGCCTGAGATAAAATGCAGTGTTCTTTGGTGTAACACACAATCACTCAATCACCTTCTCAAAACCCCATCATGCTCTTAAATTAAATACTCTTCTTTAAATGCTGAATGGAAACATTTGTCTCTGTTTGTTTTCTTATTGGCAAAAGAAGTGTGTCCTTAATGTGTAGATGTCTGACTTATGTATCCATCTATTACTGTTTTCATTGAAGTTTCAATCAATCACAGGCAGTGCCCTGAAACACGCACCCACTCCCACCTTCAATCACCCTGTTCTGAGCCTGACCTGTGTCTCAGACTTGTAATTACAGCTCTCACCTGTCAGTAATCACAGGTAAAGCCCATTGAATTTTTGGGGCGGTTGATGCTTGTTGTGAAACCCATGGGAGCAAAGCACTTATACTGCAGTTTAGACAATTCACTGCCTCTCAGTGCACTGCAATCACAGTTGAGAGATAGAGAACCAGGAAGATAAGGGTCATTGGCCAAGGAGAATGCGCCTAAACCAAGATTTCAGTTGTTCTGCATAAGTATTGTTTTCCTTTTCACTCCTCCGCCTATCCTACCATTTCTCCCTATTTAACATTCCTGCCTGTCCTCTTTGACCACAGAACATTTCTCATTGCAAAGCACCAATCAATGCATCTTCCTTTGTCGCATTGTGTCGGTCGTCATCAATGCAACCGAATGACAGCAGTGCCAGTCTCTCTGTGTGAATGTAATACGTTCTGTGTTCAAATCAACCCAGTTACAAGCAGAATAAACAACCCAGTTACAAGCAGAATAAATACTTCTCTAATGGTAAATCTAGCTCCTCAAAGTCTGTCTTTATAAAATACAGATTTATATAAAAAATGATTATAAAATGGATTAAATTTCTAAATAAAATTGATTGATGATTACATTTTAAAAGGGGTATATTTTTAACCTCTACATGAAGTAATGATTTATTGTCTAAGGACATATTTTACTGTATATACATTAAATATGTATTTGATACATTTATTTGAAGAACATTTAGTTAATAATTTCAGATTTAAATTTTTTTTAAATTTTTTTTATAATGTCTGCATCTCTAAATAATCAGTAATCTAGAACATGTTATCACCCAGAATGTTAGGAACAAAGAAAATTGTAGGTAACAAAACCATGTTCTGAAAAGTTCTTTGTTTACGTTGACATGTATGTGAATTAAATTTAACCAAACAAAACTGATTTGGAATGAGCTCAATTACATTTCTTGGATTCTTCTTTCCAACAGGTGGCAGTGTGTCGAGTTCCCAGAGTTCTTTGGCTGTTCCTCCATCGCTCTCCCATGTGGTCCAGCCCAGCGTTGCCTCTCGGGGTTTTGCGGGAGGAAGTGTCCCTGCTTTAACGGTTCTCCAGCTTAACGGTATAGCACATCATCTCTCTAAAGCACCAGAGCTTGACTTCATATCCCCAGAACTCAAGAGCTCTGCAATTCTAGAGCTCTAGAGAATTTATAAAAGTATATCATATGGGATTTGCTGATAATTTCAGAAGAGGTTTTAGCTTAGAATTCCCTTATCTAGTTGTAGTGGCCATTTTATTTATCTTCTCTCTATTTCTCTCTTATTACTGCTTCATTTTAATGACATCATTGCTAGGATTAGTCTTTTTGTTCTGATCAATAGAGGATCCACAGTACTATGACATATGGAAGTGTAGAATGCAAAAGTCTTTGAAGACAATATTATTTTTTTCATTGCCTTTTTATGTAAGACATTAATCCTCAGGCCTGAAACATGAGAACATGAGCCACTGAATTGCATATGGCTGATGTTGTTTTACATAGTTAATGTGCAATCTTGCACTACTGTAGCGGAAACAAACCTGATAGACGTTCAAATATCGTGCCATTACACTGAATGTGTTTTTACAAACTAACTATCCTGCTTCACAAGATTGTCTTCAAAGTTCTTCTGTCATGACAGTATAGTTGAATTAGACATTACAAGATAACTAGTTACGTTAATGCCCATCATAGAATATCTTTCAGCAATACTGAGAATGCTAAATGCATTTATTCATTTGATGCATTGTGAATTGCATTCTGACACGCTTTGGAATGCAGCGATGTGTGAGATCAAACTTGCATAGCTAGAAGCATTTGTGTTCAAGTACTTGCGTAGAGCTGTGGTTCTCTTACGAGAGGTTCTCTCGTATTGCGTAAGCTAGCTTACGCTACGGGAAAGATTCATCTTTTCTGAGAAATTGAAGCCAAAAATTATCCTATAATTTTGTATCCATTGTCAACGCAGTTCAGCTGCAGCAGACAATGAGCGGGCTAGCTAGCAGCTCATTGGTTCGCTCACAGAGAACTGCTTAAGCCTATGAGGAGACGCAGATGAACTCTCGGCCAATGAGAGTCTGACATGCTCTCATTGCGTCAGAGCCCGCCGAAACGGGTGTGGTCAGAGAGTATATCTTGGCGTCCCAGGCTGTCAACTCAGATTTTTCATTTCTTCAGCGAGCTACACGCATCTGCTGATCCTGAGAAAAGCCGCCGTCGTTGAAAAGGCAACTCTAGTGAGCATCTGGGAGACTGAGGAAGCCGGCCGTCTTCGCCACCTTCAGCCGTCCTGCGAGCTAGCGCCATCCGACGGATTTGTATCCATTTTCCGAAAGCTTCCTTTATTATAGTGTTTCTAAAAGAGCCGAGCGTCTTTTTAAAGATGTCTCGTAAATCCTCCTGCGGTTCTTGCCGCGCTCCCCTCGAGACTGGAGACCGCCACGTCATCTGCGCTCTCTGCCTCGGATTGGAGCACGCCGAGCTCGCCCTCGCCGATGGCGGCTGCGATCTCTGCGAGGAGATGCCGTTGTCGACCCTGCGGGCTCGACTTCAGGCCACTAAAGTTGCTTCCGCGCCGCCTCTGACTTCGCCGCGGAAGAAGAAACGCCGCTCTCAGAGGCCGCCGGAACCCCAGCTAGAAGCGTTCATCTCGCCGGAGCCTGTCACCTCCCGCTCTCCTTCTCCACCACTTCCGGATGTACAGTTGCCGCCGAGTGGCCGCTCTGTAACCTCCGATGACGCCGCGGACATCAAGGAAACCTGTTCGCTTCTCGCTTCAGACAGTGAGGAATGGTCCGGTTCTCACGCCTCCTCGGCCCGAGAATCCTCTGGGACCCGCGCTGGAATCGAGGAGGAATTAGTGCGCCTCCTCTCACAGGCCGTCGAACGCCTCGGACTCGATTGGTCCCCTCCCCCCGAGCAGACCATCAACCGTATGGACGGCAGCTACTTCCGCCAGCGCTCGACTCCCGTCACTAAACGGGCCGCGCCCTTCCTGCCTGAACTGCACGCGGAACTCACGAAGTCCTGGAATGCCCCGCTCTCTGCCAGAACTCGCTCTGACTCTTCCGCCCCGCTTCGCGTTGTGGACGGAGCCGCAGAAAAGGGGTATCTCTCCATTCCCCCTGTAGAGGACCTGGTCGCCGCACATTTATGCCCGCCTTCCACAAGATGGCGCTCATCACCTGTGCTTCCCTCTAAAGCCTGCAGAGCGACTTTGAGCTTTCACGCCCGCGCTTACTCAGCCGCCGGTCAAGCAGCCTCTGCACTCCACTCCATGTCCGTCCTTCAGATTCTACAGGGCGATTTACTTCGTGAATGGGATGAGAGCGGAAAAAATCCCCCCTCAGTCGCGGATTTAAGGAGCGCCACGGACATTGCCCTTCGCGCTACAAAATCTGCTGCGCAAGCCCTGGGGAAATGCATGGCCGCCATTTGTGTGTCTGAAAGACATCTTTGGCTCACACTCGCCGACATGGGAGATTCTGAGCACGCCGCCTTTCTCAACGCCCCGCTCTCTCCATCCGGCCTCTTCGGATCTGCCGTCACGGGTATCGTCGACCGTTTCTCCGAAGTGCAGAAAGCTTTCCAGGCCATGAATCTCTTTCTGCCTCGTCGCGCTAGCTCCTCTGCAGGCCGCTCACGTGACCAGCCTCCTGCACGAGCCCCACCCCAGCGCCCAGCTCAGCACAGCCAGACTTTTCAGCGACGCCAGGGCGGCCGCCCTCGTTCTCGCTCTGACAGCCGCCACAGCCGCCTGCTCCGTTCAGAGATAGCAAAACTATTGTGCAAAAGGGCTATAGAGAGAGTTCCTCTGTCTATGAGCGAGTCAGGGTTTTACGGCCGTTGTTCCCTTGTCCCCAAGAAGGACGGCGGCCTCAGACCAATCTTAGACCTCAGATTTCTGAACAAAGTTCTCATGAAGAGACCGTTCAAAATGCTCACGATCAGAAAACTCCTCGCGCACGTGCGCCAGGGGGACTGGTTCATTTCACTAGATCTGAAAGATGCTTACTTTCAGATTCAGATAAATCCCCTTCACAGGCCATTCTTACGTTTCCCCTTCGAAGGCCAGGTTTATCAATACACGGTCCTTCCGTTTGGCATATCCTTAGCACCCCGTACGTTCACGAAGTGCATGGATGCGGCGCTCGCCCCCCTCCGGAGTCAGGGGCTGCGAATACTGAACTATTTGGACGACTGGCTGATTTTGGCACAATCACAGAGAGAGCTACTGTCTCATCGTACAGTTCTCCTCGACCATCTGAAAGCTTTGGTTCTCTCTGTCAACTGGACAAAGAGCGCACTACATCCCAGTCAGACTATCTCCTTCTTGGGTATAGAGCTAGACTCGGTCACGATGACGGCTCGTCTGTCAACACAGCGCGCGCGCCGTGTTCAGCGTCTCGCCGCATCTTTTCAGATGAACAGACTCACACCTCTGAAAACTTTTCAGAAGGCGTTGGGTTACATGGCCTCTACTGCGCATGCGCCCGCTTCAGTTCTGGTTGAAGAGCCGTGTGTCTCACCGTGCGTGGACCACGGGCCGCCAGCTGATAAAGGTAACGCAGACCTGTATCACAGCTCTGCAGCCATGGACTGTGGCAGAATGGTTTCAGCGGGGCGTTTCCATGGGGACCTTTTCTCGCCGAAAAGTCATCTCGACAGACGCATCCAACACGGGTTGGGGTGCGGTCTGCGAGGGCTCACCGGCCTTCGGCCCCTGGTCAGCTCAAGAGAGCCTCCTCCACATAAACTGTTTGGAGATGTTGGCGGTCGAGAACGCGCTCACGCGCTTTCTCCCGCGCATTCATGGTCACCACGTGCTGATCCGTTCGGACAATATAGCCGTGGTCTCCTATCTAAACCGTCAGGGCGGAGTCAGATCCAGGAATCTCTTCCGGCTGACAAAACGCATCTTAGTTTGGTCTCAGTGTCACCTGCTCTCGCTCAGAGCGACGCACGTGCCGGGCCATCTGAACGACGGTCCAGACAGTCTGTCCAGGAACCCCATTCCCCCCGGGGAATGGTCCCTGCACACTTGTACAGTTCAAAAGCTATGGCGGATATTCGGCAGAGTAGAGGTGGACCTCTTCGCCTCAGAGGAGAACACCCACTGCCCAATATTTTTCACAAAGAGCGTGGACGCGCTAGCCCAGACCTGGCCCAGCCGCCCGCTTTATGCTTTCCCTCCGGTTTCTCTGCTACCACAGGTGCTTTAGAGAATCAGGGAAACACGCCACTCGGTGCTCCTCATAGCCCCGCGTTGGGAGGGTCAGACTTGGTTCCCGGAGCTCACTCAGTTGTCACAGACAGCCCCGTGGCCCATCCCAGTCAGAGCAGATCTCCTCTCCCAAGCTCGCGGCACGATCTGGCATCCCCACCCAGAGCGCTGGGCGCTACATGCGTGGGTGATCAACGACTACCCGTTGCTTTGCCAGAGGGAGTGTTAAACACGATCATGCAGGCTAGAGTGGCTTCTACTAGAAGGCTCTATGCGTCTAAATGGTCTGTGTTCTCTAAATGGTGCACCGACAGAAAATTGGACCCACGGTCATGCGAGGTTCCTTCCTTGCTAGTTTTTCTCCAGGAGATGTTGGACAAGGGCAGGTCCCCGTCCACTCTCAAGGTGTATGTGGCAGCCGTCGCAGCGTTTGTTGAACCCCGGCGCGGCCAGTCACTGGGCAAAAACGACTTGGTCACCCGCTTCCTCAGGGGAGCTAGAAGGATGAACCCCCCACGCCCCCCTTCGGTGCCGATTTTTGGACCTTTCCATAGTTCTCGAAGCTATGAAAGCCCCCCCATTCGAACCGTTAAACACCGTGGACCTCAAATACCTTTCGCTCAAAGCCATTTTTCTGCTCGCGCTCGCGTCAGTAAAACGTGTGGGAGACCTTCACGCGCTGTCCACTAGCGCTTCCTGTCTCGAGTTTGGGCCCAATGACTCCTTAGTCGTTCTCAAACCTAGACATGGTTACGTTAGGTAACCGATTCGTTATACACTGGTGGGTTATGACCCCCCCAAAAAACGAATCTTTTCTGATTGGATAAACTGTATAATCATGCATGGTTAGGCTAGAATAATAATTACTCTAGTTTTTGCTAGGAACGAGATAACAGTCCTGTACTTTTTGTTGATGACATCACAGACAGTACTTCAACTCACACTGCAGCTACTGTAAATATGCAGTGAATTTGTGGATCTATAAATGTAATAAATATGAATAATAACTAAATCTCATATAAATATGATAATAATAATTTTTTTCACATTTTGTTGTGGTTGCCTTTTGTTAAACTACTTTAAATTACTTTTTTTCTCATCAATCTACACTTCATACACCATAATGACAAAGCAAAAAACTGATTTGTGACAACTTTTCAAATTGATAAAAAATAAAAAACTTAAATAATTACATTGCATACGTATTCATACCCTTTTCTGGGAATTTAGCTCAGGATCATTCCAATTTCACTTGTAGATGTTACTACACTTTTAGTGGAGTTAACTTGTGGCAAATTCAATTGAATGGGTATGATTTAGAAAGGCACACACCTCTCAATAAAAGGCTTAGCAGAGCAAAAACCAAACCATGAGGTCAAAAGAAATGCCTGTAGAGCTCAGAGACAGGATTGTGTCATGACACAGAACTGGGGAAGACTACAAAAAAAATTCTGCTGAATTTAAGGTTTACAGAAGCATGTAGCCTCCATAATCCTTAATGGAAGAAGTCCATTCTTCCTAGAGCTGGCCTCCTGAGCAATCAATGGAGAAGGGCCTTGGGTAGAGTGTTGACCACGAAGCTGATGGTCATTCCAGTTGAGCATCATCATATATGGAGATGAGAGAAACTTACATAAGGATAAACGTCACTGCAACACTCCATTTATCTGGGCTTTATGGGAGAGTGGCCAGACTTAAGCCTCTCCTTAGTGAAGGCACATGAAAACCTTGGAATTTGCAACAAAAAAAAAGCACCTAAAGGACAAGATTCTCTGGTCCGATGAACCTCAGTTCCAAGCATCATGTATAGATTAAACCAGGCACTTCTCATCTGAGGAGAAGAATAGCAATTGCCAAATGCAGATGTACAAAGCTTGTCACATCATACCCCTAAAGACATGAGGCTGTAAAGGTGCTTCAATTAAGTACTGGGGTAAGGGTACAGATACTTTTGCAATGTGCTTATTTCAGTTTTGCAAAGTTCTCACAAATGTTTTTTTTGCTTTGTCATTATGGTGTATGGAGTATAGATTGATGTGAAAAAAAAGGACATTTAAAGTAGTTTAACATAAGACAGCAACATAACGTGAAAAAAATTAAGGGGTATGAATACTTTCGCAAGGCACTGTATGTGTGTATATATATATATATATATATATATATATATATATATATATATAAAAATATATGTATATATATATATATATATGTATACATGATGTCTTGTTTTCACCTTTCTTTCAGGATTAGTTACATGATATTGTGGTGACATACATACATACATTAATCACAGCCTTTATATTAATGTATCGTAAGCAGAGCAATTATGAAATGTGCAACAGCAACAATACTACTACTAATGTTTTAACAAAAAAAAATTCTGTGCATATTTATAGATTTTAAGATGATGATGATGACAGGAGTGTTGCCGTTTGTGATATTTATGATACAGTCCTGCTTCTCATTATGAATCAGTGGATCAGATCTGTGTGAGAAAGGAGCTGCCATCCGATGAATTTCCTAGCATATCGCGAAAAACACTGCTTGAAGTGTGATAATGCACAGCCGCACCAAACAGACATGGAGAATGATATAACCAAGTTAAGCGCCGTCGTTTCAAATTAGTTCTTAAATTTAGCTCTTAATTAGAGCTTTCTAGCCACACTAATAAATCACCAAGACAGTTCAAACATTTTCCTGATATTTAATTCGTACAAAGACTTTGATTCCTGAACTGGTACTTGTTAGGCTCAGCCATCGCCGTCACCAGAAAAAAAAAACGTTTTCCCAGCGTGGGCCAATCTGGAGGCCAAAAACCCGGAAGTGTGAAATTGACCTATCCCTCCATATGCCAGCAAATCAATATGAACGCTGAACAATGATGACGATGCATAACAATATTTTATTATATAAGCTTTATTTTACACCTCAAATGACAAGGAATTTATAGTGTTAATTCATTGAAGAGTCCATGAACTCATTCTCTCAAATGGCTTGCGTATGCAGAACGTTCGCAGCTTATATAGACGGCACGCCTTTAATTTATGTATGTATGTATGTATGTATGTATGCATGTAAATGTTTGACTGTAAGGAAATGTTTCACTTAATGTTCCATATAAAATCTCCATCCTGAAGCAAATCTTGTTGAATGTAGAGTTTCAGGCCTCAGTGCTTTTGTTTGAAATGTGTTTGCATGTGTGTATCACTATCCATTCTGGTGTATCTGTACACTGAAGAGCAGGCTGCCTGTGACTGTGGCAGACATCAATGCCACACAATGTCACGTCCTGCAAAGATAGCTGAGACACAGCCAGTGAAAAATAACACAGTGGCTCCAACATTTCTCTGGGCCACGAGTGGGCAGTTGCATAAGGGGTGTGTGTTTGTCAGCCTGATGAGATGGAGATAAACAGAGGGCTTCAACATGCTCTTATTTTTTTTTTATCACAGAGAGGCCTTATTGTCTCCAGTGCTATGTAGATTCCCCCCCCCCCCCCCCCCCCCCCCCCCCCCCCCTTTCTCTGTAGGAAGGAATACAGTGGGAATTTAGGTTTAGGAAAAAAACACTGCCAGGCTCTTTTTTATCCTGGGTCTTTTGATCCTCTGTCGTTCTGTCTTCATTGGCGTTAAATCACTGGATTATGTTAGTTGTGATGTTGAATCGCATTGAAGCGTGGATCTCAGAGCAGGTATATTTGAAAGCGGGTCTCATTGGGTGGGAGGGATAACTGGAAAAGACGAAGATGGATTCGAGCCCAAATGGAGGTTGAAAAGTGGCCCCCGAGGAAGTGAGGAAAGAGAGCATGTGTGTCTCGTAGGGTGAAAGACGTTGTTTATGCGTGTTTTGCAGCGAGCAATGCCAGACGAGCCCGCCGATTGCCAGAAATTGACAGCGAGCTGGCCAGACTTCTACAAAGCACCATGAGGGAAGTGGGTGGAGCCGCACTGCATCAGCAGGACGAAGTGAAGGAAGTGCGCCAGAGGAAGATTGACAGAATGGCAGCTGTCCGTCAACATGAGCAGCAGAAGGCCACGCCCCCTTTTCAGGACCACGCAAACATGACAGTAAGAAAGAAGGACAGTTTTCTGTTGAGCTGGATTGAAAAGATGTCTGATAGCATGAGCTGAGTGACGTTCTCTACAGCTGTCCACCATGTGATCCTGACATTCACTCCAAAGTCAATATTAAAGGGATAGTTCACCCAGAAAAAATATTTATTCACTTTCATGTAATTTCAAACCCATTAGTCTTTGTTTTATTCAGGAAGGTTCTTGATCAGCTGATTCATTCATTCAGCTCGGATCTCCTGAATGTGCCAAAGTGAACTAGGGCAGATATTAGAATTTTCTATGAATAATGAGTTACATTTTCATCTGTTCCTCTCATAAGGGTCATATGGGTCACTTTTGTGATACTTTTATTGTGTTTTTTGAAATTGTAAAGCTTGACAGTTCTACTCCTTCACTTTCATTATGGAAAATAGTTTCCATGATATTCTTCAGAAATTCAACTTTTATGAAAGTCAAATGGGTTTTGAAGTACGTTAGGGTGAGTAAAAACGTTTTTTTGTGATCTATTGTGTTCCTGTCAACGCCTGAGCTTCATTTTAGCTTACAAAAGGAAACGGCTGAAACTGTGCTGCATTATTCACCAGTTCCTCCCACTCTGTGAGAATGATGAAACCCAAATTTACTCTTTCTTTCACTCTACAGCCTGGCACGGTCTTGCCAGGCTTCAGGCAAATCACTTTTATTAGTTTCTATATCTTTTTGGTGCAGTTTTTCTATGTGTGAATTTCTTTGAAAACTGTTTTAGAGGCATCGGACCGAGCGGGTGCAGCATTCCCGTGATCTGCGTGTGATCGAGGCTTATCGTGAACGCTGTAAAGCACAGGAGATCACCAACATGCTCTCTCAAGCCATCACTACCAAACACACTCTGTACGCCACACTCGGAACAGCTGAGTTCTTCGAATTTGTGCTCAAGAATCCATTCAACGTTTCTCAGACAGTCACCATTGAATGCGATGACCCAGAGCTCAGGTGAGATATGCCTTTGAATGCAGTAGATCAGTGAATGTCAACCTTTTCAGGCCAAGCAACCTTTAATCAAATCAGAACACTGAAATACCACCTAGTCAAATAGCACATTCACATCTCTTTTCTCAAGGACTGTGGGAGCCACATCATGTCATATTTTGGTAATTCATGTAGTTAAATGATGGTGCATTAAGTGGATTAGAGGAAATGTCTGGAAAAACTTCTCTTTCAGACTGGTTACATTATCGATATAGTGCTCGAACCAGAGTGTTGAATCCAAAGTCAAAAGCAGGTCACTTTTAAAGCTCACCTTATGCCAGCATCTACAATAATATCTTGCCTTTTTGTTGATCATTTCACTTTTTTGCTACTCTCTTTTCGCATGTGATGCACACATCAGCATACCAACACTCAGCTAAATGGATAGTTCACCCAAAAATGTAAATTCTCATTTAAATTTAAATATACAGTACTTAGCATCAAGTCCTTCCAAATCTTTATGACTGACTTTCTTATGTGAAACATAAAAAAAGAATATATTTTGAAGAATGCTTCAACTGTTTTTGTCCATACAATGAAAGTTAGTCGAGTCGAAAAACAAAAAAAACATTGGACAAAACATTTATTGTATAGACAAAAAAAAAAGAGACGTTTTGTTTTTTAACAACTTATTTTGTGTTACGGTTTGCGTCATTAGTTAATGTTTTGCATATTTTCATTTCTCATTGCCAAATTAAGAATGTGGGTTATTTTATTTTATTTAACTTCTGAGATAAAAGAAACTGAAATTTGTATTTACTTTGATTTCTATCAAAATAACATTGTGATTACACTTTTATAAATAATTCTGTGATGAGAGTGATGTGACTGAGTTTTTGTCTGAGATCTGTGGATAGTACAGTACAGTAATTTGCCAAAAATAAAATTTTCATTTGTTCTCAGTACAGTATGCATATACCCAAAGAAAACGAATCGGTTACCTAACGTAACCTCGGTTCTCTCTAGAAGAGGGAACGAGTATTGCGTTAGCTAGCTTACGCTACGGGAAAGATTCATCTTTGCTGAGATATTGAAGCCAAAAATTATTTCATAATTTGTATCCATACACAACGCAGTTCCTCTGCGGCAGACCTAGAGCGGGCTAGCTAGCAGCTCATTGGTTCGCTCAGAGAGAACTGCTTAAGCCTATGGGAGAGTGGGGCTGAACCCGCTTCCAATGAGAGGCGCCCGCGCGCTCATTGCGTCATGGCCCGCCAGAATGGGCGTGGCCATGGTGTATATAACAGTCTCTCCCAGGCTTATATGTTGATTTATTTCAGCGTGAAGCGAAAACGCTAGTAGCGCAAGCACGGCCGGGAACGCAATACTCGTTCCCTCTTCTAGAGAGAACCGAGGTTACGTTAGGTAACCGATTCGTTCTCTTACGAGAGGTTCTCTCGTATTGCGTAAGCTAGCTTACGCTACGGGAACACCTGGTCAACGCCGTGCGCGCTATGAATCCACTCATGAATCCCAGGGATATACCGGGGGATTTTTAACGTGGAGTGAATGTATTATGAGGCCGGCAGAGCGGGCACATGAAGTGTACACATAAGCATGTATGGGGCCAGCAGAGCGGGCACATGAAGTGTATAAGCATTTAAGGAGAGCACAAGGGGCGAACCGGTTGTGAGGGACTCCCAGTAATGCAGCTTCTTAGAGAGCTGGTCGTTAGACAGCTAGTAATTTTGCCTGCAAGGCGGGGACTTCCAAGTTGTATAATCTGACAAAAGTGGACGGGGAGGCCCATCCCGCGGCCACACAAATGTCATGAATGGAAATTCCACAGGACCATGCCCACGATGAGGCCATGCCTCTAGTGGAGTGCGCCCTGATGCCCAGAGGGCAGGGCAGGCATTTAGATGCGTAAGCAGAGGCAATAGCGTCCACTATCCATCTAGACAGTGTCTGTTTAGAGGCGGCCAGACCTTTGGTGCGCCCCCCAAACGACACGAAAAGCTGCTCAGCGCGTCTGAACGCGGCAGCGCGCGTAGTGTACAATCTCAGAGCCCGCACCGGGCAGAGGAGATTGGCGTCGCGCTCACTATCGGATGAAGGCAGAGCCGATAGGGAAATAATCTGAGCCCTGAACGGGGTACCAATCGCTTTCGGGACATAGCCATGCCTAGGTTTGAGAATGACAACAGAATCATTCGACCCAAACTCAAGACACGCGGCGCTGGATGAGAGCGCGTGAGGATCCCCTACGCGTTTTACTGAGGACAGAGCCGTCAGGAAAACGGTTTTGAGCGAGAGGTATTTTAGGTCCACAGACTCGAGCGGTTCGAACGGGGGTGCTTTCATAGCTTCGAGGACTATAGAAAGATCCCAAATAGGAACCGACGGGGGCCGCGGAGGGTTCATCCTCTTAGCTCCCCTGAGGAAGCGGATGACTAACTCGTCTTTGCCCAGGGACTGAGCGCGTCGGGGTTCAGCGAACGCCACGACGGCTGCCACATAAACCTTGAGAGTGGAGGGGGCCCTGCCCTTGTCCAGCATCTCTTGAAGGAAAACAAGCAAAGACGGCACCTCGCACGACCATGGGTCCAGCTGTTTGTCGGTGCACCATTTTGAGAACACAGACCATTTATACGCATAGAGCCTTCTCGTGGAAGGTGCTCTAGCCTGTATGATAGTGTTTCTTACTCCCTCTGGCAAATCGACGAATAGTCGTTGATCACCCATGCATGTAGCGCCCAGCGCCGTGGATGGGGGTGCCAGATCGTGCCGCGAGCTTGAGAGAGGAGATCTGCTCTGACTGGGATGGGCCACGGGGCTGTCTGTGACAGCTGCGTGAGCTCCGGAACCCAATTCTGACTCTCCCAACGCGGGGCTATGAGGAGCACCGAGTGGCGTGTGTCCCTGATCCTCTGAATTACCTGTGGTAACAGAGCGATCGGAGGGAATGCATAGAGCGGGCGGCGAGGCCATTCCTGGGCTAGCGCGTCCTCGCTCCTCGAAAAATATATTGGGCAGTGAGCGTTCTCTTCTGACGCGAAGAGGTCTACTTCTGCTCTGCCGAATAGCCGCCACAGTAATTGGACCGTTTGTGCGTTCAGGGACCATTCTCCTGTGGAGATGAGGTTCCTGGACAGTATGTCTGGACCGTCGTTCAGATGGCCCGGCACATGCGTCGCTCTGAGCGAGAGCAGGCGGCTCTGAGACCAAACTAGGATGCGGTGTGTCAGTAGACAGAGATTTCTGGATCTGACACCGCCCTGACGGTTGAGATAGGAGACCACAGCCATGTTGTCCGAACGGATCAGGACGTGGTGTCCCCGAATGAGCGAGAGAAAGCGCGAAAGCGCGTTCTCGACCGCAAGCATTTCCAGACAGTTTATGTGTAAGGGGCTTTCCTGAGTCGACCAATGGCCGAAGGCCGGTGAGCCCTCGCAGACTGCACCCCAACCCGTGTTGGATGCATCTGTCGAGATGACTTTTCGGCAGGAAAAGGTCCCCATCGTGACGCCCTGTCGAAACCATTCTGGTACTGTCCATGGCTGCAGCGCCGTGAGACATGTCTGCGTAACCCTGATCAGCTGGCGGCCCGTGTTCCACGCGCGGTGGGGTACACGGCTGTTTAACCAGAGCTGAAGCGGGCGCATGTGCAGAAGGCCCAGCTGAAGTACAGCGGAGGCTGAGGCCATGTAACCCCATAAAAGTTTTCAGAGGTGTGCGGGTGTCCATCTGAAACGAGGCGGCTAGACGCTGAACACTGCGCGCGCGCCGTGTAGACAGGCGAGCCGTCATCGTGACCGAGTTCAAATCTATTCCTAGGAAGGAAATCGATTGACTGGGAAGAAGGGAGCTCTTTGTCCAGTTGACAGAGAGGCCCAGCGTTTCCAGATGGTCGAGGAGAACTGCGCGGTGCGACAGAAGCTCCGTCTGTGATTGGGCCAAAATCAGCCAGTCGTCCAGATAATTCAGAATGCGCAGCCCCTGGCTTCGCAGGGGGGCGAGCGCCACATCCATGCACTTCGTGAATGTACGGGCGCCAGAGATAAGCCGAACGGGAGAACGGCGTATTGATAAACAAGACCCTCGAAGGCGAAACGTAAGAATGGCCTGTGACGGGGATTTATCTGGATCTGAAAATAGGCGTCTTTCAGGTCTAGAGAGATGAACCAGTCCCCCTGGCGCACTTGCGCGAGGAGTTTCCTGGTAGTGAGCATCTTGAACGGTCTCTTCATGAGCACTTTGTTCAAAGACCTGAGATCTAAAATCGGTCTGAGGCCGCCGTCTTTCTTGGGAAACAGAAAATAACGGCCGTAAAACCCCGACTCGGTCATAGATGGCGGGACTCTCTCTATAGCGCCCCTTTTGCAACAGCGTCGCAATTTCTGAGCGGAGCGTGCCGGCGGCCAGCGGGCTGACAGTAGATTCGAGCTGCGCGCACGAGGCAGGCGGCGGCGAAACTGTAGCAGATAGCCGCTCTTTATAATGCTTAACACCCACGGGGAAAAGCCTGGAATGGCTTCCCACGCTTTGAAGCATGCGGCTAACGGCCGAATGGCTATATTGCCCTGATTGCTGCACATAGCGGGCTGGACACAGTGTGTGGGCGCGCTTTGAATGTGTGTGGCAACGGGATTTGCACTCAGAGAGGAGTCTATGGGCCGTGAAACAGAGCGAGCAGAGAGGGGACACGCGCACGAGCTCGTGGGCGTGTTTATGTTCTCTGATATTAGAGCGGGCTGTGCCCGTTTCATGTGATGGGGCTCTGATAGAGACACGGGATATGTTATGCTTGTGTGTATGGGTGAGCACATGATTGTGGGCACATTTTCTACACAACTGGCAAATTT
Organism: Tiaroga cobitis; assembly: GCA_030578255.1. Classification (NCBI taxonomy): domain Eukaryota; kingdom Metazoa; phylum Chordata; class Actinopteri; order Cypriniformes; family Leuciscidae; genus Tiaroga; species Tiaroga cobitis. Next base: position 43,940,581 of record CM060598.1, on the reverse strand, counting down.
TCTCTTTTTGAGATTTCTCTGGGTAGCCGCAAAAACGGTTTATTGTCGCTCGCAAGCGGGCTGGGACACCGGCTTGTTTGTGGCGGTCAACACTACAGCAGTCGGCGAAATAACAGGGACTGGCAGAGGGCGAAGCTTTTACGGCGGTCCGGCCACAGCGTGAGATTTTTCTACCCGTGAGGCTTTTATGCTCTTTTTGAGATATCTCTGGGTCGCCGTGAAAACGGTGTTTGTGCACCTGCAGTGTTTTGTGTATGAGTGAACACAGTGTTGTGGGCACATTTTCTACACAAGAGGCTTTTATGCACTTTTTTTTTTTTTTTTTTTGATTTCTCTGGGACGCGGTGAAAACGGCGTTTGTGCACATGCAAGCGGGAAAAGAGACCGGCTTGTTGATGGCAGTGTACACTGCTGCAGTAGCCGTGTGAACGGGGACTGACAGAGGGCGAAACCTTGATGGCGGTTCAGCCATGGTGAGAAATAGCCGTCCTTTTCTCAGCTGAGGCTGGTCACGTGAGCGGCCTGCAGAGGGATATATATATAGCTTGAAATCGGCTGCACTTGTGACGCGCGTCGCGTGCAAGTGCGTGTTAGAAACGTGAGCGCTGCAAGCGGGCACGAGACTATTTTTAGCCTGCAGAGGCTGGACTTGTGACGGCATAAAAATTATCTGCGAGAGCCGGAATCGAACGCGGGTCTCTGGCGCGAAAAGCTTTGTGATACACCACTCACAGGGGTAATGACACAAGCACAGTAGCGCGAGCAGATAAGAGGGCGTGATAGCAGTAACAGGTTCGGCCTCAGCGGAACTAACACACTATAACCCATTTGTCCAGCTTTATGCTCGGAAATGAGAACGTTTCTCATGAGCGCGGGAGAGCGCGGCCGCTTTCTGTCACGTAAGAGAGCTGGGCGCGAGCTCAGAGCTGCATAAAGATTATCTGCGAGAGCCGGAACAGACACTTTATGTAGCGTTATATGCAGGCGGGAGAGCGCGGCCGCTTTCTGTAACGTAAGAAAGCTAGCCGAGAGCTCAGAGCTGCATAAAAAATTATCTGCGAGAGCCGGAATCGAACACGGGTCTCTGGCGCGAGAGGCTTTGTGTTCCACCACTGAGCTAGGGGGGAGACACAGGCTCAATAGCGCGAGCAGATAAGAGGGTGTGATAGCAGTGACTAGTTCGGCCTCGACGGAACTTAACGCACTATAAACCCACTTGCCGGTGACGGCTGGGCTAGCTCTCTTGTAAAGTAAAGAAAGCTAGCCGCGGTTGGCACAGCTGTAAGCGGCTCGTCCCCCATTCAGCGCTCGTAGGCGGTGAGAAGGGGAGGCGGCGTAACGCTTCGAGTCGAGCCCGCAGGGTCAACAACAGAAGCCCAATCACAGAGGAAACATCCGCCGTTGGCGAGAGAAAGCTCTGCGTGTCCCAGTCCCAGGCAGAGAGCGCAGAAGAAGGCGGGCTCTGGCGCTGAGAGGGACGCGGCATGAGCCGCAGGTGTGCGAGGCATCTTAAAAAAGACGCTCGCTGCTCTTTTAGATACACACACACACAATACAAGAAGATTTTTGGTAAGGATATGAATCCGTCGGATGGCGCTAGCTTGCAGGACGGCTGAAGGTGGCGAAGACGGACGGCTTCCTCAGACTCCCAGATGCTCGCTAGAAGGTGCCTTTTCCACGACGGCGGCTTTTCTCAGGACAGCAGAAGCGTGTAGCTCGCTGAAGATGAAATGAATCAACATATAAGCCTGGGAGAGACTGTTATATACACCATGGCCACGCCCATTCTGGCGGGCCATGACGCAATGAGCGCGCGGGCGCCTCTCATTGGAAGCGGGTTCAGCCCCACTCTCCCATAGGCTTAAGCAGTTCTCTCTGAGCGAACCAATGAGCTGCTAGCTAGCCCGCTCTAGGTCTGCCGCAGAGGAACTGCGTTGTGTATGGATACAAATTATGAAATAATTTTTGGCTTCAATATCTCAGCAAAGATGAATCTTTCCCGTAGCGTAAGCTAGCTAACGCAATACGAGAGAACCTCTCGTAAGAGAACCACGTTGATGTTAATATCTACTGTTGTAAGTCTATACTTTAATCATGCACAGCAGGCACTGTGTCCATTCAAAGTTCAAATGAAGCCTTTGGCTCTGGCATTACAGCCCTGAAAAAAAAAAATGTATGCGTAGATCAATGTTTAGTTCACGTGTGAACAGCCTTGTCTGAAATGAACATCTGAATGAATGAGTTTTCCTCAGCAGGGTGTTTCAGGGGCCAAGAACTTCCCAGGGGGGAGGAAAACAACACTGAATAAATAATCAATTCCCCCATTCAATCTTATTTTAATTGCTGCATGATGTTAAATATCTTTCCCCGTCTAGATTTTCTGTGCGCACATCCAGGATTATACCACACAAAATATGAGTTTTCTGTAGGCCATAGGCTAAGTCCACACACTCCATCTTGATAAGCAAAAGAAAGTGAGAAAGAAGTTGAGAGGACGAGGTGGAATAAATTACGGCATTAACACCTCTGCATCTCTCAGCCTTTAATTAGGAAAGACATTAGTAGCCTAAACTCCACACACTCACACTATGCTTTAGGACAAGATACTGTAAATATTCTTAGCCTACCATCTTTCTCTGTGAAGTAAGTTTGCATGATAAACGTCTTCCCAGCTTGCATTGTGTGCCATAAAACCAAAGCACTTTGTGATGTGTCATGGATTTAACTGCTCGCCCAGGAGCAGTGTGTTTGTGCTTGAACCATGTGAGTCAGTCCAAAACACTCATGTGTGCACAGAGCTGTGCCAGGGAAACAAATACCTGAGATCTGGAGTTTGCATTAGTATATTTGTGTTGAATTGATGCTTCTCTCTTTCTGTGCAAAGGATGTGTCAGGCCTGTGTTTGTATTGCTGATGTATGCCACAAAGCAAACCTTATAAAGTCACCTCTCTCTCTCATTTTTACTGAAGAGATTGTTTCTCACCTGCACTCGCACATCATATATAGACTAGCTGAACCAAAGGAGCGGCACGTTAAAGGATACACCATATTTTAGCAGAGCAGCTCCTTTCTTTCTGCCCATTTCATTTGAACTTTATCTAAAAATCCTGATAAAAGGGTTTGCACACAAAAAAAATGGCAGCACTACTGTTTCTAACATTTCCAACAAGGATCCTGTTACACTGAAGTCTGGAGTAATGGCTGCTGAAAATTCAGCTTTGTCATCACAGGAATAAATTACATTTTAAATAATGTAATGTATTTTAAATACATTAAAATAGAAAATAGCTATTTTAACTTGTAATCCAACAATATTACAATTTGTTACTGATTTTTTAGATTAAATAAATGCAGCCTTGGTGAGCAAAAAAAATCTTACCAACCCCAAACTTTTAATTTTGATTTCTTCAGTTTTGTACATATATATATATATATTGTCCAACAAAGCTTCAAGATGGAGTATGTGAGTGCAGCAACAGCGATTTTAATCTCATAGCATTCTGTAATCACTCCACTTCTGGTTTTCCATTTACCTCAAGGGAAGCCATTTAAATAAAATTATATAAACTAAACGTTTAGCATTTCATTGTCAACCTCACCAGAAGCCATGTTTGTTTGTGTCTGTTTACATGGCTAGACTGATCTCTGCTTTGTATCTCTTACTGTGAAGAGATATTCTCTAAGGTTATACTTCCTATTTAGCCCTGTTAACATTTCAATTAACTTTTTTTTCTCTTTATTTCCCTGGTTGTCCCCCCTATTTAGCAATACCCTTACAAAAGAGCTCCTTACCTACTGTATATGTGTCTATATAAAAGAAAAGGAAATGGGCTTTGCTTTTGTTCACGCAAGCATACTTCACTTTGTATCACCTGCCTGGCTCTGTGTTATTAAAGAGAGAATGTGATTGAATTTTCCGAGACTTGGTTTCGCATCTACTGTAGTCTATACAGTACAAAGAAGTTTTTACACCTCGAAATTCTTTCTTTTCCTCATTTTTTTTCATTTATGGAGAATGATCCCTTCTCGGGCCCGGAGGTGCTGCCTTTGATGTTTCAAATGCCCTTTTCCTTCATATATTTGTGCATGAAATTTGTCTCTATGAAACAGAAAGTAATATTCCACACCCAGTGCGTGTTATCTTTAAACCGTACCCTCCCAGGAGTTTCAGTTCTGTGAGGGCTTATGTTTGACTGTATCATGCATACTCAAATACGCTCTTTTTCATTGCCAATAAAATACTGCTGGCAAGGCAAAGAAAGTCCTCAAGCTGTTCTTTTCTTTTCCTCTGTCTCTCTCTTTGCCTTTTTTCATCTCCCTCTCTTTTTATCCCTCAGTGTAATCGTGAAGAGTGAGGAGTGGAGATATTTTAAGGAGTTGACGAAGACTCTGACTCCTCTAGAGGAGGAGATGTTTCACCTAAAGGAGAGCACACTGACACCACAGGTTTACCTGCGGCCCAAAGAAAGCGTCCACATCCCCTTCAAGTACCAGACCTTCGTCTGTGGTCGCACCTTCCCTCTTCAGGTAAATCTAGAAGAAACTTTAGTGATTGTTGTTGTTTTGTGTTTTTAAATGTACTTTTCACCCATTTTATTGATAATACTACTACTATTTTTCCATGTTATTTTATTTTGCTTTGTTTTTGTATATATATATATAATTGTATTTTTAGTTTAATTGTCACCCCAACGTTTTATTGGTGGTAATAATAATAATAAAGTATTATTATAACTTATATACATTGGCCACCACAGACAAAAAAGAAGTCTAGACAGGCCACTACGTGGACTCAAGTGAATCTTCCCATCAGTAAAGCAATCAAAATGGGCTTTCACACTGGAGGGACGTTTTCATAGTTCCTATAACTATTAGCAGTAGTACCCGCTTTTTGGTGTGTTCGTACCGCAGGAACTGGGAACGAATTTAGTTATGGGAACTCCTTTTGAGGGAACTAAATTAGCGCCTACTTCAGAGTAGGGTCTATCCCAGGACAACAGGAACTACCAGTGTTTGTTATTTGGCCGAACAGATGCCATACAAAACACAACACCTTCCATTTTTGGAAAGCTGTGTAAGTATAAAGTTTACATATACTTACTCCACAAACTAGCATATAGAAAGCTAATGTTAACGGCACATAAACATACAGAAAGCTAATGTTAATGGCATTTACCTGTTGCCTTTGTGTGTGCCATTCTGTTCTTGTGCAACCTAGAAAATGGCCCTAAGGGAACATTTTGTTCCTGGGGGACCGCACTGGTTCCTATTACTACCCAGTGCGAAAGCCCCTAAACAGGAGACTGTGTGAACTGTCCGCTGAACTGCTGATGCTGGTAAACAACATCATCAGGAGAAAATGTGGACTATTTCATTGTTTTTGTGTGTTGTACTGTAGTGTAAATAAACCATGAACGATTTGCCATCTGAGCAACTGCATTTGTTTCCTCATTTCCCTTTTCCACTGATGAGACTTGGATTAGTTCACATGTTTCCGGATTAATTGGATTTGGGTTTGTTTATAGTCTGTAGTATCACAGAGGCACCCACAACTGAAGGAGGGAGGTTAAATTGACTCAAAGCATCAGCAATAATAAAATGGATTAAAAACAGCCTCATCCAGACAGTCTAAACAGACCTGTCCAAACAATGTTTTCCCATCCCGTAATGACATTATTTCAATGTGATTGTTCTCTCGCTGAATAGCGCACTGTTTATGATGACTGCTGTCATATTGCAGGATACAAAGAGCTTAAAGATTTCAAGAAGTCCACAGATGGCTCAGAAACATCTGTCCAATACAATTCAAGCCAAATCCATCAAGGTAAGAGCTTAGCGCTCACTGTACCGCTGAGCACACACAGGAACACAAACTCTTTCTATACAGCCTGATTAGTAGTTGTTCAGACAGAGAAGTGGGCCGGCACTCCTGCAGTGGCTCCTAGAATCCAGACTGAAAACACGACTTGATCAACAACAGTAAAACTGAATGCAACTGATGCACTCTTACAAAAATAACTGAAGACTGATGTTACTTGTTTTTGTGTTGCTGTATGTATTTTTAGGCAAGTACAGCACCTGTTTACTTGATTATGTAAATACTGAAATCTTCAAATGATTAGATCTGCTTTTTTTCCAAGAGTAACCTGCTTAATTGAGATAAAGAGATGACTCTCGATCACATCTTACATTGAGTTATCCCATTAATAAGCTTTTCATTTTTAACTGTGTATTTTAGATTTGACCTGAAGAAGCAAATACATTTCATATTAACCTGCCAATAATATTACTAATATCATAAGTCTGTTAATGAGAAACATTGATCAACTCCTTTGATTCATATTTCAGAATCAGGTCCACACCGATTCTTAGCACCCGCCCTGCAGATTTTCACAAAATTTGCACATCATTCTCATATTTCTACACTTCCGCCACCCCTACATGTTGTATTAAATATTTTGGTGAATTAATGGTTTGAGATACCAGCACTCTCAGCTCTGCGTAGGCCTGTCACAATTATTTGGTCTAACTGTGATTATTGTGCCCTTCAAATTCCAATTATTTTTTGGCACCCAAATAAAGGATAGTTAAGCAAATATAGAAAATGCACATTTTATCTCTCTGTTTCTGAGATGTGCACACACTGTTTGTGATGACTCACGTCACACTCACATGAAATCATTAACAAGGATAAACAGTGCAAAGTGAACACAAAGAGCTCCAGTTTCAATTTGATTTAGCGTTTATGTAATTGCAAATGTTCTTGGTATTCTTGCCCAACATTTGACACACAGTATTACAGACAAGGAGATTAACTGCTTATTCCATTTCTGTGGAAGTAGAATAAAAGTACAGTGTATATATATATATATTATTGCATGCACAGTATATTATATTAAAGTAAGGAGTCAGTACATTTAAAAAAAATATTTTGATAGAAGTCTCTTTATGCTCCCTAACGCTGCATTTATTTGCTCAAAAATATAGTAAATTAGTAATAGTGTGAAATTTTATTAATTTAAAATAACTGTTTTGTATTCAAGTATATTTTAAAATGTTGTTTATTCCTGTGATGGCAAAGCTGAATTACTTCAGCAGCCATTACTCCAGTCTTCAGAGTCACATGATCCTTCAGTAATCATTCTAATATGCTGATTTGGTGCTCAAGAAACATTTCTGATTATTATTATTATTATTATTATTATTATTATTATTAATAATGTTTTCAACATTTTACTGTGATAAATTTAGAAAGAAAAAAGAACAGCATTTATTTGAAGTATAAGTCTTTACCATTACATTTCAATTTAATTCATCCTTGTTGAATAAATCTATTAATTCTTTCAAACAATCCTATTGACACCAACTTATTGAACAGTATAATATATTATATGATATCATATTATATTATATTCATAAAATAGAAAAAAATTACATCTGATTCTATTCATTACCTATCTTTACATTTGTACGTTTATGCGTATTTGGAAGGACAGTGAAAGGTTATGTGAGACCATCCTATCTTACACAAATGGTTAAAGGTAGGGTAAGCAATTTCAATGCTGCTAGCAATAGCAAGCTAGCTTTGGAAGCATTAGATCTAGGGATGCACGATGATATCGGGACAACATCGGTATCGGCCGATAAAAGCTTAAAATGACCATCATCGGCATCGGCCGATATGAATATTTCTGCCGATGAGCCTTGCCGATAGGGTGGCGTGTTTCCTATGCGCACGTGACGACCACGAACTAAGCATGAGCGCCAGCAACTTAAACTTCCAACTAGGGGTGTGCGTCTCACGGTTTTTGATCCTGGGCGATTAAAATGTCTCCACGATCTGCTTTTGAAGAAAAATCATAGTATCGTGCATTCTATCAGTTCAATTCTGGCGCCTTCATCTCAACATACTGTACAACGCGACGTACATTCACATCACATCACATGTAAACGCAGAGGTAGAGTTACACTCACGGGACACCGCAATTCACAAAAGTTCATTATTTGCATGTGCGTCAAAGTCTTGCTAGGTAAACATATCATTCACGTGCTGATGCGCTGTTCTAACATCCGCTTTTCTGAGCGCGTTACACCCGACGCTCACAGGAACTAAAAGCCTGTCACAGCGCCTGCATACTGGACTAATCTTTCGAGTCTTATTGCGCTGATACTGTCAAATACACACAAGGTTTACATAAACAAAGTTGGTAATGTCTAAAGTGAAAGCAAACAGAGAAAATCTGCTTGTCAAATGCGTGTATATTAGACGCGTCGCGTGCAGTTCTTAAAGAGACAGTAATATGCTGCCGCTTGTCCTTAAAGGAATTGTAGGTAGGAATTGTATTAAAAAAAACTTTTTCCAAATTTGTTTAAACTTTCTGTATATATCAATGCATAATTAAAATGTAAGTACTCTGAAAAAGAAAGTATAAAAATCGAGTGTCTGTAGACCTCTCACGACTGTTTTAAAGACAGCTCATTATTTCCATTCACTCCACCCCCTCCCTTCTGGGCTCCTTCCAAAGCCACGCCTCCAAAACACATGAACGCGCGACTCCGACCGCTGAGCTGAAGACGCATTATTTACCTGAGACGAGCGGAGAGGAAGGAGCGCAGTGCATGTAGTGACATCATGTCAGAATCACATGTAATAAAAAAATCTAACTTTATCATTATGAAGATAAACAAATAAGATGTATTTTAGTACTCACTATCAAGTAGCATATTGATATTGGTAAAGTTTAAAATATATATTTATTGATTCGCTAACGAGCTAGTTATCTATAAGGCAAAGCTAAAAACAGGTTGCATGATACACGTTTTTCCATTCCCATCATTTACACTGTGATGAAGATGAATTTCGTGTAACATTCATAACATATATGGTGTTCTGCATGTAAGAGTTTCCATGATGAAAGCATTGTTGACTCTGATGAGGACTACACTCCAGAGACAAGTACCGCATTGTCAGTTCGAGGACAGATCCGGGGTTGAGGGATTTTTTGTTTAAAAACAAAACAAAGGCGAAAAAACGTGCAGGTAAACTTCCAGGTGAACATGGTAAAAGAGTTAGACAGAGGGTAAATATAATTCTAAGAAAAGTTCCTGGATGCGGCCTACTATCTGTTAAACATGTATTTAGTTATCTAAAGCAAAATTATGCACAATTCAACACTATAGCTATCATCTTGAGCTAGGCATATATATCATTTATCATTTCTAGTACGGCTCGCTAAGTAATGTTATGTTAGCTATATTAGGCAGCTACGTGTGCTAATGACACATGCTTCATGAAAACATAAAGAAAAAAAATATGTATGATCAAAGTACAAAAGAAAGATTTACCTGTCCAGCAGAAATATAGCCATCCAGGCGTCACTTTTCAGCCCCTTGAGGTCTCTCAGTTCTCGACATCGCTGGAAAGCCACGCCGATATTGACATGCGTTTTATTTTGTTGTTTATCCAAAGACTTTTTGTTCATTACCTTTTCTAGTAACGTTACTGTCTTCCTTTGTTTGCCTTCGCGAACTGCATATGTGAATTTTGGTTGGTCTTTCTCTGCCATTGTTTTGCTATTCCTAGGTTCCGTGCCTCTTGAATTCCTCAAATCAAACGGATGCGCGCGCAAGTGGGCAGGTCCTGTGTGGCAAAAGGGTGGTTGCCATGGTTGCGAGAGAGTGACAGTCGCCTAAGCCAATTCTGTGTTTCGTCCCGAATGTAAATAATGAGCTGTGTTTAGTGCAGATTAAACGGTCTAGAGTCACTCGATTTTTATACTCTTTTTATCAGAGTACTTACATTTTAATTATGCATTGATATATACAGAAAGTTTAAACAAATTTGGAAAAAAGTGTTTATAAAATTCCTACCTACAATACCTTTAAAGAGATACTGCACCCAGAAATAAAAATTCTGTCATTATTTTCTCACTCTAATGTTGTTCCAAACCTGAATTCATCTCTTTCTTGTGCTTAAATATACTATGGAAGTCACTGTTTGGTTAGCCACATTCTTCCAAATAACTTTTATAATTTCAACAGAAGAAAGAAACTTGAGAGAGTAAATGATGACAATTAAAATTTTTGGGAGAACTATCCCGTTAATGTTAATAAAACAACAAAACACAGAGGAAATCACTCACTGCTCTTGACTGAGAACTTTAATATAAGCTTTAATAAGCTTTTTTTGCACTTTAAAAAAAATAGAAATATATCGGTATCGGCATCGGGCAAAATTAGTTTGAAAATATCGGCATATCGAATATCGGCCAAAATCCTATATCGTGCATCCCTAATTAGATCCCACCCTCCCTTCAGAGCGTCTCCAAAGCCACACCTCCTCCAAAACACATTCCATAGCAGATTCAGCAAAGTGTCATAGGAGACGTGTTAAATTACCTCATGTCTCAAAGCACATAACATTACAATAATAATGAACGTAAACTTACAGACCTCTTACTTGTTGCACCTGACTGCTGCAGATTCATTTCAACGTTGATAGTGTTGAATTTGAAACGTATAAATCCAAATCTGAGGACGTGAACAGTTCCACTGACAGGCAGGTTGGACATCGTATCATTGCATTCGGACTGACAAACATTTTTTGGTCCTGAGACTTCCACAGATGATATATGTACATCTTTTTAATGTTTAGACCACTTCTATCATTGATTGCTATCAGGATGTGAAGGGAGTTTAAAACAGAATAACAAAAGGTGTTTATGAAAAAAATCGTCTACTCTGCCTTTAAATTGTGAAGCGAGTCTGTGTGTGGGTTGATGAGATATTCTATGACATTATGGTTTATTGTGCCTTTTGGCAGTTGATGCCATATGTAGCCTAGAGAGACTGATGCCCTGCAGTATTGCTGGCACACACACACACACACACAAAACTCCCATATCATTTTTAGGTCAGTTGGGGTCAAACATTGCTGTGCACAAACTGACATCACCTCCAGAGGAGTGTCAATGGGTTGTCTTGGCCTGTGAATCTGACAGCCAGCTTGACTGTATCTCACACGAGAGAGGTTATGCACTCAGACTGCAGATGACTCAAGGTACTTGATATCGCAGTACATACTGTCAGTGCTGTTCATTCAGTGTGGAATGATTTCAGATAAGTCTGTCACTTACTGGTAGACCTTGACCACCTCTGCTGAAAAGTGCAGCTTAGACCATTCGTATTGGTTCAGGGTGGTTTATGTTGGTTTGGTGCTATACTACAAAGAAATCTCACGAGTTGCAAGTTCAATCTCTTTCATTAGTTTGAAAAAGTCAACTTGATTTATATAGCGCTTTATACAATACAGATTTCAAGGCTGCTTCACAACAATAAACAAGAAAATAACAGAATCAATGATTCTGAATGATGCTGACTTATGAACGATGAACTAAATGTTGCTGAATGATAAACTTAAATTCTACTGTAAAGCGGCTCTAAAAAGACAATAGTGTCATTCAGCTCAAGTCAGTGTTGGCTAAGTTCAGTTCAATAACTTAAGTTCAACAATTATGAAACGAGTTCAATTAATCTATAAGCAGCCCTACAGAAGACAATAGCGCTGTAATTTAACTCAAGTTTTGTTCTCATCCGATGTCGTCAGTGAAGTCAGTTCAAAACAATGTAAGATACACATTTATGCTTTTAGACCATCTACAATGCCTTGTCCCATAGACATCCATTGTAAGTGCATTACTGTACATGCAATTCTGTTTTTACAAACTGTGGTAGAAAATTACTGTCTGTGGTAATTGACAGCATGTCGCTGATGCGGTCAATATCTGTTAACTTGTTGTGAACCCAGAACATTCCAATAGACTTAGTTCTCCTGTTAAGCATTTTGCAAGAATACCATTCAAAATGTGTGTAGCTTGCAACCGATCTGCTTGTCTTACAGGTGTTGTTCCGTGGGGAAGACAGAAAGCCTCTGGCGATCTGCCAGGTGGATGTTGAACCGACGCCGCATGTGGTGGACCAGACCTTCCGTTTCTACCATCCTGAACTCACCTTCCTAAAGAAGGCTATTCGCCTGCCTGCAGCCTGGGACGACACAGCAGGTGCTGCTCATTACAAACATCTCTGCCGCTGTGTACGCACAGACATAAACAAGCACACACAAACACACTTCAGTGTCTGCTATTAGTCCTGAACTAAAGACCTCATTTGTGCTCGGTCTCCAATTTTACTTGCTCACAGATGGTTCCGCCACCCTTCATGTGCGTTGCAGCGACCCCAATGTCATCTGCCACACCACCAGCCTGGTGAGCCAATCAGGAGTCACTCCTAATAGCAGCCAGCCAATCAGAACGGGGTTGAGTTATTAGTTAATGTCTGAGGCTTTGTGCTGACTCATTGTGACGTCAAGGCTGCACACCTGTTACAAGACTATTATCTATTTCATACAAGATTATTATTTGTATTATTATGTTTAATACAATACTATTACTTTTTAGAATTAGTCATACCATTTTTATGTTTAGATTTTTCATAAAAGTCTATTTTTTTTAGATATTATCATAAAAGACTTATATATATATATATATATATATATATATATATATATATACATTTTTACATTAGTAACTGTTCAAATCAATCAGTATTCATTTATTTTTTTATAATATTTTATTTAATTTTCTATTATTTTTATTATGTTTCATTAAGACTTATTTTCATATTTATTTTTCATGAAATACTTATTTGTATATTTTCATGAAATATTTTATATGTATTTTTTAATGCAAGTGTTTATTATTCATAAAATATTTATTTTTATATTATTCATATTTTTATATTATTCATATTTTTTATAAAATATTGTTTTTCTTTCAAATACATTTTTATTTTTCCGTAAAAGACTTTAATATTGTTTTTTTTAATTTTTCATTAGTAAAATAAATTCATTCTCAATAAAAGGAGTAAGTTAATCATTACTGATTAAACATTATGAATTTATGTTTCATTTTCTTACATTTTCAAACTTTAGACTCCAGAAGAACCGCAGGATGTTTACCTGAAAGTACCTGGAAGCCCAAGTCCACAGATAAGGAAATTCTTCATTACCATTTTCACGTATGTACACCTCCTTTTGCACCATCTCCCTTATGTGTGTGTGTGCATAAAAGTTCACTCTTCTTTTGTTTTTAATAGGAGAGTGAGATCCTGTTCATTTTCACTCTTCCAGATGCACATAGAGGTGTGTGTGTGCGCGCGCGAACCTCTGTTTTTGGCTGTGTGTGTGTGTGTGTGTGTGTGTGTGAAAGCCTGGTCCCTGATTAATCCCTTCATGTGTGATTAATGACATTTGCTTAATCAGGATGTCTCATTTACTGTCTGATTGCATCAGATCATAATATTCATTTATTCATCAAAGTCTGTGACATCTCTTGAGTTCATAATCAGTGAACATGAATAAAAACACAATTTTAGAACCTGCATATCACACATAGCTCACTGGAACTGGAACCAGCGAGAGTGACGGCAACACATTAATTAAAAGCAGACAGTTCACTTGCTTATATTCTGAACACAATATTATCACTTATTTAATATTATATAATTATATAACATTTTAATTAAGAGATTCTCGAACCCCTTTGACCTAAAATATTTTACTTGACGGACCATCCTATTTCAATAATTTACTAACACATCCACATATTTATGGTTCTCTGATGTTGCTTAATCATCACATGACATAAAGGTAAACAAATAAAATATTTCTTTCTTTTTTTTTAGTGATTTAAGGAGTTTTTGTTTTAGAATATTAATTCATTTTAATTAGTTTATTTTAATTAATTTATCAGCCCGAAAACCATCTGCAATTCCCTCACAAACCCCCAGGAGTTTTGTGAAACCCTGTTTTAATTTTTGTAATCTACTATGATAAATATTATAATAATATAATATTTCCTGTTCACCGAACAATGAAAATGTAGTTTGTCAGCGGAGCAAATGCATTGGTATCCACTCTTATTAGCGAGTTCGTAATGGACTTGACGGTTTTAAATGATTGCACAACAGACAAGCTCATCAGACACACAGTAAATCATCAAAACTGAGATTTTGAGAAATTTGAATAACCAGGAAATCAATCAGCTGTAGTTTTTCCACCCCAACAACAGCTGCTGCTAAGGACAACTCACCAGCCAAGGACAGTAGAAACGTTCTCGAAATTTTGTCCCTTGAGCTCGAGCCCCTTCAGGCAGGGTGAAGAGCTCACGCACAAAGTCCTTTCTTTTTAATATAGTCAAACTCAAGAAACCCTGGCAGGCAGAATAACATCAACATCTGCAAACCTCCTGCGGGAACACGACTGCCGCTGGCACGTGGGATGCTCTTAAAGAAAGGGTGAATGAATGAATTTAAAAACAGTGACATTTGGGTCTCTCTGAACATCTCTCTTTTAAAGATTTGAGATATGTGTGTCTCTCTCAGGGGAAGTGCGGCCTGTCAGGCCTGTCCTGCTATTGTGTCAGTGTATATGAAGAGGAAAGTGATAAAGTGTCTTTTGTGTGTCCTTTTTCTGTGTCAATCTCTCTATGGCAGTGAACCTTGGCTGGCCTCCCCTGCGCAGATCTGGCAGGTATACGTGCATTACCTGCAAAGGATGGACCTGAGCTGTGTGTGCGGCACTCTGAGCTGGCATTCGCTGGTTCTGCGCGGCACACAAGCTATTCGCAGGGTCAAGTGCTACACGTCGTCTCCCCTCGAGCTTCAGGTACGCATAGCAGGGTCAAAGTAAAACACACTGGTCGGGGTACAGAGATTATGTGGCCTTTTTTCCTAAAATGGGAGAATGATAAAAATTATGTGATGGTAAGTAAGGTGGCTACGTTATCTAGATTTTTTATATTTTTGTTTTATTTGAGTGCTTTCAAAATGATTTACATGTTTAACTAAATAATTGCACATATTTCTGCGATTTTGTAATTTGTAATCATAAATCACACAATTACAAGGGGAAATTGAAGTAATGTTTCTTTAATGTCAACTTTTTACCAATCAAGGCCAGTATTTGAAGATAAACTTAAATAAAACTTATAATTATAGCCAGTTGACATTTTATTTCAAACCCATAATCTTAGCATTCAATAATCCTAAACTACAAATTCACAGTGCTGTTTTTGATATATTCTTTTTAATAATTACAGAACAAAATCAATCTGATAAAAACGTTTATTTTAAATAAACTTACAACAAAAGTTATGTAAACCCATTATAATTGTTTATTTAAAATGAATTGCATTTTTTTATTTTATATGTTAAACAGCCTATATTAATCGCAGAATGTAATGTTATTTTTTACATTTGACGTATTTAGCATCAGTGATTTTACAGTTTATGGATTTAGAGACGGTTTTAGTATGCCGTATGGCAGTTTAATTGTTTAGTCTCTCTTATTAGCCTTTACGTTTGCTGAATTTCTGTCAGTTACCACATCAAAGAACTTCAGGGTAACTAGTATGAAAATATGTAGGTTTAGATCTCATGAAATAAGTAAAGAGCATGGAGTCAGATGTTGTTGGGTCGCAGCAGTATCATTATCCTGTGTTCAGCACATTGCAGCAAAGAAAGTAGAGCTTTAATGCAAATAATGAGTAATGAAAGGTGGATTATACGAGCATCATAAATCTCAAAATGTGTATTTCCTGTTATTCGAAATATGCAAGCAGAGCAAATACAGCAGCTCCCTTGTCAACAGTGCACTGTGTGCTCGTAGCAACCTTACTGTTGGTTTAATTGGCCGTGTGCTAATGTTATACAGCAGGTGCCAAGAAAAGATGATGAAGCAAAGTAGCTATACATTATGAGCTTCAGGTGCAGCCTCATGTTTTCTGAAGTTCTGTAGAGGAGTGTTTCCTGAAGTTGCTTTTTGCTGTGTGGGTTTTCGTCTGGTTTTTTTGTTGTTTTTTTGTGGTTGATGCCAGAAGCTCTATGAGCATAAGATCTCCTCTGTTTGTGTGTTCTAGGTGGATCCAGTTGAGGTTTTTGCTCTTCCTGCTCAGGGTATTCAAGATATCCATGTAGGGCTGAGGGCTCTGCGCCCTGGAAGCCGTTTCTTTTACCTCAACGTAGTCGATGTGGACACACGGCAGCTAGTCGCCTCCTGGTTGCTGTGCATAACATGCCGACAGCCTGTAATATCCAAGGTAAGCAAAATGCATTAATACAGTGCAACAGTAGGGTTCAAACCACATTCACTAAAAGAAATTGATTTATGACAGCTTATTAACCTTTTAATAACTATATACCATGAGCTCCAATGTTGTTTAGTGTATTTATGTGTATTGTGTTTCGTACATGTATATCATCCTCAATAAGAGACATGTATATTTAGTTAGTTAGTTAGTTAAATTTATTTATAAAGATATTTGAAAATATTTGTGTAAACCACTGTTCTTTTGAACTTTCTATTCATTAAAGAATGCTGATCACGGTTTCCACAAAAATATCAAGCAGCACAACTGTTTTAAGAAGGTTTTCTGGAGGATCATGTGACACTGAATTAATGGCTGCTGAAAATTCAGCTTTGCCATCATAGGATTAATTGCATTTTAAATATATGAAAAGAGTTATTTAAAATGGCAATATTTCACAATATTACTGTTGTACTATATTTTAATAAAATAATTGCTGCCTTAGTAAGCATAAGAGACTTCTTTCAAAGGCATAAAACAATCTTACCAATCTTTTTGATCTGTTGTCTATATATAATTAACATTTGTTTAATAATATCACTGTTCATATATTATAATTTATGAAACTAATTAATATTTGTTTTTAAATTTAATGGAAACTGACACTGAGACTGACACTTTTTCTTCTCAAAAGCTGTGCTTTTAGCTTTGAAAATGTGAGGCACGGTTCACAGTGACAGCACACGTAGAGTCTTAACAGAGGAATGGCAAGAACTGAACGGGTCGTTCAATTTCAGCTCTGTGACAGAGGATGTGGTGCATGAAGTCTGTGCCATTGATTTAAACCTGATGTTTTTACTTCAGTTATTTTACAGTATTTCTCTCTGTATTTGCTTTAATCTCCCCAGGCATTTGAAATCAACGTTCCTGTAGACGGAGGGAAGGGCAGCAATAAGAAAATCAGTTTCACAAACCCGTACTCTTCCTCTAGGGTATTCAATCTCCGCACAGACCGCCCAGACCTGCTTCGGTTTAAAGAGGAGCAATTTCAGGTAAGAGAATCCAAAGCTAATTCTTGTTCTATCAACTTTATTAGGAGGCTTTGCTGTGTAACATTGAATAAGAACCATATTGTCAAAGCCCCATCCACCAGAAAGGTGTCTACAGCCCAGAGGAGAAGGATCTTGACATATCTCTGTCTAGGAATCAATTTCTGTCTCTCTAAACTGTCATTCTTAGACACGTCTCACAGTATGTGAAGTTCTCTGTGTATTGGAGAACTCAATTTGTGCCCTGGCCACTCTCGCAATGCCGGTCCCCTGAGGAAACCATAAAGCTGCAGTCCAAAAAAATAGGGCGAAAAGAGAGAGATTGTCACAGTCAGGCCAGGAACATCAATATCTCTTACCTTTAGGGCTCAGAATGATGCGTGTAGGACTTACAGCTCTACGTTAGACTTCAATTAAAAGCTGTTAATTGATTAGGTGATCAATACACAACCGTTGGCTATTACTCCAGATGGAGACAGAGAACATTAGTTAGCCACAGGGACAGTGTCTCGGATATATTAGTGTGGCTTTGGGGGGCACAAAGTAATTTTTCCTGATCATCATTTTGCACAGCAACTGTGTAAAACAGAACAGGCTAAAATGTTAATTTCATCATTCAGTGCCCTCATTGATTGCGGTAAGGTTTAGTGAGTTTCACACCCCATATCTGGGCAATAAATAGCGAAACAATGTCAAATATGCAAGTGACAGTATTGAACAGAACGGATTAAAGATACCTCAGCGTCAAATAAAAGCTGTAAAGCTCATAAAGAAAGGAAATGGCCTGTTCCATTTTCTTGCTAGTCAACACGGCTTCAATTATCTTCTCTCGCGCTGGATTTATGGGGTCTGTATTTTTGAAAAATTTGACTTTTTTTCCTCATCAAGAAATAACAACTGTGTCATCGTAAAATAGGCGCAGAGCCAAAAGACAACAGAACAATCGATACATGCACGCTTTTGAAGAGATTATGAACTAAATCCTTGCCTGTGTTCCATATGTCTTAGTCAGCCATTAGAGATAATGTATAAAGACAAAGAGAGAGCAATTTCTCTCATCTTTCTCTAAACACTGGAGTGCAACCAATTTCTGACACAACGGAACTCAGGAATAGCAATGGGAATAGAGAGGAATGTAACGATTTTTGTTTCGTTTCCAATTCTACTTAAAGAATTAGTTCACCCAAAACGCATAATTCACTCACCGTCATGTCGTTCTAAACCCGTATGGCTTTCTTTCTTCTGTGGAAGAACATCCTGGCCAGTCTTTTCAATGAAAAGGACAGCCCCGTCCTCATTCACTTTTCAAATGAAAGTGAATGAGGGCGGGGCTGTAAAGCTCCAAAATGACAAACATAAAAGAATCAGAAGTCGTTCACAGCACTAAATTCACAAAAAGCTATCGTATGACAACAGAATATAGTTGTATGGACTACTTTTCTACTTCTGTGTTACTTTCATATACTTATTGAAACTTATTCCATTGAAAAAAAAAAAGTATGGATTCCATGAAAAAAAGATTCCATGGGTGTCTTTTAGTGTTCTATGGAAAATAGAATGTGATGCATGTTTAGAATGACATAAGGGTAAGTAAATGATGACAGAAGTTGAACTTTTCTTTTGATGATTCTTTTAAAACAATGATTTGCACACTCAAAAGCTGATTCAGGTGCACAGCAAGCAGAAAATAAAATGAGTACTGATCTTCTTGTATTTTATTATTTCCATCTTTGACGGAAGAAGGCAGACATTATGGAATAAGTGTTATTTTTGTTAACTAAAACACTTGCCAGTTGACTTGCCAACTAACTGAAAAAAATTTAAGTTGAAGTATGAAAATTACTAAAACTGAAATAAACAGAACTATATAAAAATAATAAAATGACAAAAACACACTGAACAAAATTACTAAAAATAAAAATAAAAGCTTAATAAAATATTAATAAATTCTGCAATAGTATATAAATAACACTGTATAGAATCAGCTTTATTATAAATAAACATATACCTGTTTGACCTGATACTGGTTGATTTTGCAATTCTTTGCTGCTTTGTTTTTACATACCTGTATGTTTTTTTGTGTGTGCATATATACAGATACATACGTATTAATGTGCGTGTGTGTGTTGTAGATTGGGGGAGGGGAACCCTACACCATCGGCCTGCGCTTTGCTCCAAGTCAGAACCCCGGCATGGAAGAGATTCTCATCTTCATCAATGACAAACAGGATAAGAACGAGGACACTTACTGTGTTAGGGTTCAGTACAGATAACACAACACCATCACACTGCATTATAGCTGTTGCATTTGCCCACAAACAGACCTTTAACCAGTGGATCGATGTGGATTTACTCACATCATGGACATGTATTTTTGCTTACACAGTGCGATAAGTTAATTGCTCTGTACTTCAATACATGAGATGTATTGAAGTACAGAGCAAACATACTCTATATATAAGCAGATAAAGCTCATTGAGTAGATGGAATCTCTCACGTGCGCTTGAGTAAAGCCACCCTGCGGTGCTGAAGGCTGAAACAGAAGAGATTTTCTGTAGAGCTGATGCTCATATCGGCGCTCTTGATGTGTGTGTTTATGGTTTACGCTGAACCCCTGCTGTGATGTGTCATTAGCAGCGGAGAGCTGATGGCCACTTGCCCAGGACTACAGCTCTAGATCTTCAAAAAGCAAGACATGTATGTAAGACCAATCATTTTATTTCATTAAGTGTTTCTTTGCACTCACTGATAATAGAGTGCTTAATTTGGGGGAAGAAAATGCAGCCATCCTTTTATTTTATTTTTTACTGTATCTTTTGTACTAGCATCAATAAAAAGGATCTGATTTTTGAGTGTGATTCTTTGCATCAATGATAACATTCTATGCCAAACAGCACTTGTGTTTGTGTGTATGTGTGTTTGCAGTAGCTGTGAAGGGGTTTCTATTAACATCCGTGGACTAATCTCCTGGCTCCTATTAGAGCTACAGCTGCCTGAGTCTGACAACTACCAAATAACCTGCCAACCAACCAGTCCAGATATGGAAGACAGGTGGAAAACACAGAAAGGACCATAAAAGAGAGAACATAGAGAATATATACAGTGGAATTCAATCTAGAATTTGTGTTAATTGTTTGCTTTTTGAGCAATAAAAATGAAAGTTCAATTTATAAATGAAACTGGCAAGGAATTGGCCAATTTTGCCTAAATTAAGCTGTCATTCAGTAGGAGCTAGCTAGTTTGTTTGTGGGTATTTATTAATATACAGCAGTGCTTTTATTTGGGAAGGATGCATTAGTTTAGTCAAATTTAAAACTTTATAATAACGTGAATACTTGAGCACCAAATCAGCATATTAGAATGATTTCTGAAGGATCATATGACACAAGATTGGAGTAATGATGCTGAAAATTCAGCTTTGCCATCACAGGGATAATTTACATTTCAAGCTAATCAAATCGGAAACGGCTATTTTAAATTGTAATAATATTACTGTATAAATGCACCCTTGATGAGGAAAAGAGCCTTCTTTCAAAAACATAAAAAAATGCCATATATATATATATACATAGATGCCTCATTAGCAGCTGTTTCTATGGGCTCGGTGTAATCCGTCCACCATATTGGAACAGTCAAAGCTGGTGCGTCAACACTCAAGAGATTGTGGGTCTGCAACCAAAGTTATAGGCATGTATGAATCTCTATATCTGCAGTAGACTTCAGCAAATAATTTTGAAAAGCTAACACAATACATGACGAAGGCGTCAGCCAACACGACATTAAAAAGTTACCATAGATTAAAAGCCTGTAATATTGAGTTAATCCATTGTAAAACAAAAAAAACTATACATTCTCACCTGTGAAAAGTTATCCAATTTCTTCGAGAACTTAGATCTCTGTGGTTTTTACAACCTGAGGCTGCGCAATGTTGTGGCATCTTGGGAAAACGAATTGACTTTTACTGTGAGTGACGACAGCATCTGAAATGTTGACCGTTCCAAGATGACGGACACGTCGAGGTGTCTGGAGCGGTCGAATGTGGAATCTACGTATATATACTAGCTATGATCTTACCGACCCCAAAATTTTTAACAGTACTGTATGCTTACCATAAATTTTAAGAAAAAATACTTGTTCTTAAAATAAGGTAATAGGGTTTAATTTTACAAAAATCAAGAGGTAACAAGTTTGCATGCAAAAGTTGGTATATGGCTAAATGTGTTTTGTGGAGTTCTGGCAGCTCAAGTGCTGCTGTCATCAAGGCAAAAGAGGTCAAACCAAATAAGAAATTCATGATAATTTTTTCTATTCAGCTTTTAATTCTTCTTTCATTCAAATAGTTAGGCTGATAATATAATTTGGGGAAAAAAATGAAATTAAATACAGTAGGAACGTTTTAGTTTGTGCTGTCATACTTTTGGACCCCAAGATACGTTCCAGAATTTTTCTCCTACATTCTCCCCATAATTTATAATGACAAATGTCAGCAATCACTCTCAAGGCCCTTTCATTTTCTCCAAACACCCTTCACTTACCGCACACCCAATGAAACAATCCACGACCGAATTTCAATACTGGTGAAGTGCAGTGTGAAGGGATGAAGATTTCCCTCTCTGATATTATTCAGAGAGGCCTGCGCTGTCCACAGACGGTTGACAAGCTTTTTTGGAGAGGTTTTGTTTTTCAGTGTATATGCATGCTTCCTCTGACTCGCACACGCAGAAAGCACAGTCTCTGCAGAGACAGCGTCTTGATGTTGTTAGGTGCTGCTCGGAAAAGCTTTGCTGCCGCTTGCGTGCGAGCAGGAGGAGTAGAAAACGCTATCAAATACACAATGAAAATGTATCATCTTCCTCCGAGGTGCGTCACGAGGGCTTAGCCGGCTCCGAGAGTCAGGCAGATTTTTGTGTACATGTATCTCTGAGTGCTGGTGCGAAATAGTTTTTTTTTTGGTGGGTGAGAATGAGAGCGAGAGGATTTGAGAGTGTGAGTTTGAGAAGACTTGTACGGAGGGAGAGAGAGCGAGGTTGATGGAGAGGTGTTGAGACGAAGGTTAAAGGGAGCAGCTCACTGGTAGAGCGTAGGATTAAACTCTGTCTCTCTCTCTTGTAGAGAATAGATTATCTCAGCCGCAGTTAACACAGTGGTGTCTTAATGAGCAAATCTGGGTGAACATATGGACCGTGTTTGTAACACGCATCAATTTCCTCCTGTCGTCTTTGTCATCGTCATCACCTTCCTCCTCTTCCTCGTGATAATTACCGGCCTGTAGAGGGCACTCCTCACCATGGTGGAGGAGAAAGAGAGCAATAGAGGGGAAAGCGATAAAAGAGAATGCCTGGAAACCACATATCTGTAGCTGTGTGTGCGTGTGTTCAAACAACTGTCTTTTCTATGGCACATGCTGTCCCTCACTCTCTTTTTCATTTGGGCTCTCTGAGGTTTTAACTGTGTTTGAGCTTATTTGTAGCCTTTTGAGCTTTGAGATCTGTACTATTTTGATTCAGGATCAGTACATTCAAGGATATATTGTGGCTCGGGCCGAAGGGATCAGTGCCCAGGGCCTGTGAATGCCTGAGGCCCCAAGTCCTGCGAATGCAAATGTTTTAGTTTGTTATTAATGTTTTTGTCACTGTTGCAATGCATTAATGTAGTGTGTGTGTGTGTGTGTGCGTGCATGAATTCAGTAACACTTTATTTTAGGGTCCAATTCTCACTATTAACTAGTTGCCTAGTAGCATGCATATTACTAGGATGCATGCTGGTCTGTGTGGGTCCTAACGCCCCTGTATTGTGATGGGGACTCTATACTGTCAAAAAGCACCATCCTTCGGATGAGACGTTAAACCGAGGTCCTGACTCTGTGTGGTCTTTAAAAATCCCAGGATGTCCTATGGAAAAAGAGTAGGGGTGTAACCCCGGCATCCAGCCCAAATTTACCCATTGGCCTCTGTCCATCATGGCCTCCTAATCATCCCCATATATACTGATTGGCTTCATCACTCTGTCTCCTCTCCGCCAGTAAGCTGGTGTGTGGTGGGTGTCCTGGCACAATATGGCTGCCGTCGCATCATCCAGGAGGATGCTGCACATTGGTGGTGGTTGAGGAGATTCCCCGTTCCATGTAAAGTGCTTTGAGTGCCAAGAAAAGTGCTATTTAAATGTAAAAAAATATTATTATTATTAAATCCCTTTAGCCTGCCCATACCTAAACTTAACAACTACCTCACTAACTATAATAAGCAGTAATTAGGAGTTTGTTGAGGCAAAAGTTGTTGTTAATAGTGAGAATTGGACCTTAAGATAAAGCGTGAAAGCGAATAATTTTCTCACAGTTTTATGAATTATATTTGTGCTTATTTAAAATCTAAAGCTTTACAGGAAGTTCTTATTATATACCTATTTTTTTTCTTTATTATGACAAAATAGCATTTTTTTTACAAATGAAACATGCTCTTTATGTCTGTTGTAATTCGTTCAGGTTATATTTCTCAGATAAAATAGAATATATATATAAAAAACTTTTTTGCTGCTGTGAAAGGTAACACCATTGAAATTTTGTTCTAAAGCAGAACTGAAGTGTTTAGTTCTCTATTTTGAAACTGAATCACAACCCATGTTAGTAATCTCCCTTGAACATATTGGAAATAAGACACAAAAAACATGCAAGTAATTGAATTTTCAGGTGGTATCAGTTGGTGAATGTTCCCAAAACCAAATTTTCTCAACGTATCAGTGAAACCTGGAGTAATAGTTTACCTTGAGTAAAGTCTTGTCTAGAAGATCACTCATTAAATAATATTTAGAGGATGCAGCGTGACTTTATTTCATTAATTTTTTAATTTTTTAATTTTTTGAAGCTGCAGCACCATTTAAAAAAAAACTTCATAATTGTGCTGCTGCTAAATTTATGAGTTTTGATTTTATTTTCAGTATTTTGTCCTTGATTATAGAGGGCTTGGGAGAATAGGAAAGGACCTACAGTACACTGTACATTCTTGGCGGTTTCTTAAATTTGTTGGAGGTTGAAAAGGCATTGCTTGGATGCAGAGACAGGTCAGAATTCAACTCTGTCTGGTCACACATATCTCTTGATGATGACACGCAGGTGAATATGAGCTGTAGTACTTTACGCAACAGTAGATACAGTAGTACAGCAAATCTATACTTGTAGGAAGTGAGTACTGCCAAGTGCCAACGGTACTTTAAATTCAGCTGTCATAAGCAGTGTATTTAAGTTTTGAAGCTTTTAAATGGTATATTACATCACATCATCTGAGGCCAGGCTTTCAGAGGCCTGAGTATATGAATAATTGCAAAGTATCAACACCAAATGAAATACCTTGAAAATATTTCTCTATGTTCGTGTACAAATCCGATTTGAGCTTTCACATCTTTAGAAAAGTTTCTGGCCTTGGTGATTTTCTGACTAAAGCTTCACACAGCTATAATGTAGAAGATGTGCACAGAAGGAAACAATGCTGAATATATATCTCTTTTTATTCTTTCCCAGCAGTGTCCACTGACAACAGCTTGTCATTTCTGTCACAGAGTCTCTGGCACTAAGGCAGAAACACATCAGTATTCCTATTGTCAAGATGCTGATGTCACCACTTCAGATGGTCTGTATGCATTTTGTTTGTTTGCTCTCTATGAGAAGCACTCAGATAATTGCATGATAATTCCAAGTAAGTGCATGATAGTAAGGGCAGTGAGCAAATAAGAAAGTCACAACATCATAAACGGGCAGCAACACATTGTTCTTTTGGAAATGTACTCTAATTCACCTATAATCAAATAAGTTTGGGCTCAGACAGAGAGACCGCCATATAGTCCTAATTACAGCCCATAGCACTAATTAAAGTTACCGCTTCTTGACTGTAGTAAGACTTCTATTTGCATACCAATGATGATATTACCAAACCTTATTTTCTAAAATGTTTCGGTGTTGACTAAGCACTTAAGATTATATGGAAACCTGTTTCAGAGTGAAAAATAAAAAGCTGTCAGATAAAGTTTCAAATAGGAAATCTAAAGAAAATAGATCTAAAGTAGCACTGTGAGATATAAAGTCAAAAATGCTCCTTTGTTTCTCATAAATGTGACTATATAGCTCACAATGTGTGAGATATAAAGTTGAAATAATGAGAAAGTTGCAATTAAGGAATATAAAGTCACACTGACACATGAAGTGGGAATGACAAGAAATTAGGTTGCAGTTATAGTAATCTATGTAATCAGAAATACATGAATTCTCCGGTCATTTTAGAGTTTATGGCATGGCAACTGTGGTCATGGCAACAAAGTTGTTAAATTGCATATAACTTTACAGAGAAAAAGTTAATAAGTGATTTTTTTTCACACTATCGTGTGACAAAAATACAAATCGTGTCAACACTTGTAATGTTTATGTCTTGTAGTTATACTGTAGAGTGTTATGGTAACTCATTACAAGTAACGTAAGTAACGTATCTGAGTTACTTTTTCAAATAAGTAACGCAAGTTACTTTGTTTCCCCATTTAGTGACTGACAGCTTTCCTGTCCCCATATTGAGAGAAATTGAAGTAAGCCCAGAGGCGTTGTGTGCGTGTGTGTGAACATGATGATTATTGTAGTTCTAGTGTTGAACTTTCTTCTCCTGTGTCCTATTCTTCTGCAATCCAGAATGGCAGCACGAAAGGTTTGTTTGAACTGCACTTTCTGCTGTACAGGCGTGAATTTGCATATCCTTCAGCCTGAGGCTTATTCATTTCACTTTTGGTGTATAAGGGCCTTTACATGTGCCACAAATAGAACTTTAGTTTGTTTTTTGTCATTAAAAAACAAACTAGCAAACCTAGCCCAGGGTAGAAAAAGTAACGCTAAAGTAACGTAACACTTTTTACGTAAAAGTAATTACTTTTCATAAGTAGCGCAATTAGTTACTTTTTTTTAGAGTTACGCAATATTGTAATGCATTACTTTTAAAAGTAACTTTTCCCACTGCTGTTGAAACGGCAGGTATTTGAATGTTTATGGATTGTGGACTCATTCACTTCCAGTTTAAGTGCCTTGCAGATTTTTGTGCTAATCAACATATTGCCACAAATGTTGTTGATTTTAAATAGTACTGAACCCAAATGGATTTAAGTCGTCCCCTAGTAGTTGAAACAGTCTTTCTCTTGAACTTCTAAGTATCTCATAGGTTCTCCGTATGTAAAGGCTTTCTGGTTATTCAGCTTCAGGTGTTTGCCCAAGGCTTTTGCTGAATCTTAAACATACTGAGCTTAATAAAAAGGCATGCAAAATATCTTTAATTAGGCCTCTGTAATAATCAGGCTCAAGCCTAATTAGAGAAGCGCTGGTATTCCATTACTTCAAGCAATGGGCCTGAAGCATAGTCTACATATTAGCTTGAACAAAAGAGCATTCAGTGAGCACACGGTAATGAGTGGGATTGTTTGTAGCTGACAGTGTTGTCTCCTTTAACAATAGACATATGCACTGGAATGATAGTTTTGTGATAATTAATATCTCTGATTGCCCAAGAGCGAATTGTAATTCTCATTTCTTTTCATGCAGAAATTTATTAGAAAGAGACTGCGCTTTGATTAAGGAAGCAAATATATTATTTTTACTTAGCAAAATGGCACAAGGAAATATAGTTTTTAATTTTGTGTATAACCTTGAACAAAAGCCGGTGAACGTTTGATGTGCCACAAAGTTAATAAAAAAAATTTTTTCTGAATTTTCTTCAGCAAGATGAAGCAAAGATTGAACATCAAAGCAAATCCAAACTCAAATATCAGGTGATGCAAGCTTCTTCACATACTGTACACTTCTTCTTAACAGTCGGACATGAAGATGATTTCAGAAGGCTAAGATTGATTTTAATTCAGATTATTGTTTGAACTTACAGCTTATTGTTTTCATATAAGAAACTGCCAGCTTTAAAACAATAATAATTGCATCTGATTTAAGGATGTTTATACTGAGATATGTTTTATTTGAGTAAATCATGTTGTGCAGTGATGCAGAATACATCAGGATACATTTTTGCTAGGGTTAAAAACAGCATTAAAAATATTTACTCATTAGTAATGTTTATTTTAAATGGTTTAGATCTCCATTAAAAGGTTCATGGTACTCTGTTGTCCGCAAATATGAGTGAGATGATCCTAACATCCACCTCCACGTGGTTCATGACCCACTCAGAAACACATTTATTCATTTTGTTCCATCTCTCTCAGCCACGTGAGCAGCACTCTAGATCAGATTCTGGTGCGCAGTGAAAGCGTGTTTGATCTTAGATGATCATTAAGTGAAATAACTACATTGTTTCCATCTGTGCTCAGTTTGATATAATGACCTCAAAAACTCCTTTCAGGTTCCAACCCCCCCAGCTTCTGGAATCCGGTTTTCATTTCCAACAAACTACCAAAAAAACTAGGTTTTAATTACAAGGTCTTTGTTTTTTCGTTTTTAGAAGCAACTGATCCACACAAGACAAAATGCCCTTTTATGCTAATAATGCTCAGCTAGTGTGTTACTAAGACTGTTTATTGATTCTGACAAGCAGGTGTTCAGGCGGAAAGTCAGAGGAAATGAAAAAAAAAGTCTATAAATCTCAGGTTGAAGGCTCAAATGTGTCAGGAGCATTGCGTCAATATGCGGTTCAAGTCATTATGTATTGCATGTTTCCCCATAGCATTTAATTGTGTCGCTCTCAAACACACATACTGTATCTCTGCATCTCTTTATATTTTTCCTGTAGCTTAGGTTGGAGGTAAAGGTAGCATTTTTGGTCAAGGACATTTTAGGATTCCAATAAAAAGACTCAATGTTCAAAAGTCTGAGACCACTCTAAAAATTGAAATTTGAAAATTTTGAAAATAAATAAAGTTAGGATTCAAATTATATATTATTTAATTTAAGCATTTTCAGTTTTGATCTCAGATTTTTCACCCCACTGTAACTGATAAGTAAAATGACTGGATTTGGAAATCAGGTCATATTTTAAGATTA
Organism: Tiaroga cobitis; assembly: GCA_030578255.1. Taxonomy (NCBI): domain Eukaryota; kingdom Metazoa; phylum Chordata; class Actinopteri; order Cypriniformes; family Leuciscidae; genus Tiaroga; species Tiaroga cobitis. The sequence goes on along the minus strand of CM060598.1, from coordinate 43,912,384 downwards.
CAATGTTCCCCTTTAGAATTTTTTTTTTACACAAGCCAATTTTTTTTGATGAGCCTGTTTGTGTGTGTATTTCTCAGGGCAGAAGTAAAATTGGGCTATAAAAGGAAGGACTGGAAACAAAAGCAATAATATATTCATCCACTTAGCCAGTAAATGAATCCTGTCAGGGAAGAGTACATGTTTTAAATGAGAAGCCATTCTAAAAGAAAGCACCCATAAACGCAAACGCACCCATACATTTTGCATTGTCATGCCTGATAATGTGTTTTTCAAACGTATATGAAAGTAAAAGAAAGGTAGGCCTATACTGTAGATGAGCGAGTTATTTTCATCTGTTTCCATTAACCAGTGAACCAGTATTAAAGAACAACAATCAATTTAATTGATTACTCAATGTAATTTTACAGTTTGTTACGAAATAATTTCTCTGTGTGTGTCTCTCTTTGATTAAATCAGGAGCTGTTGAGAGCTGGACACCAGAGATTCGCTGCCTCTCATTATTAATGTTGGGTATTGGACACACGGGTGGGGGAAATGAAGTGGGCGAGTGGGTGTACGTGCAAGTGCTGGCAACTGTGGGTGCAAACTGTCTGTGCATTATTCCAGCATAATTACAGCTCGAGTCCTTTCATGTTTGCTGTACTGTATGTGTGATTATTATACAGATGCAGATGTTCTTCCTGACCCTGACACACACAAACAGACTTTTGTGGAAAACGGCATTCATCCACCACTGCAGCCAAGCTGAAGTCAAAGGTATGCGTTTTAATTAGTGATGGGTCATTCATGAACGATTCGTTTAATGCGTCTTTCACATGACAAATGAACGAAAAACGCAGGAGGTGAACTAATCATTTGTGTTTCCTCATTTCTTATCTCATATCTTGAGGCTACATTATAATGAATCCCTACTTTGGAATATGATCAAAGATTGCGTGTGACGTGTACAGGGAATTTGGCTATTGAAAAAATAACATTTTAATAAAGAGAGTCAGTAAAAATCTTCCCATCGGTAGTTTTAATGTTTTTATCTAGATTTAAGTGTCAACATTTTTAACCAGATATCTGAACAGATTCATTTTGTGTGGTTAGTTGGACAAGTGTACATCTCGCTGTACATTTTAATCATATGTGACCCTGGACCACAAAAGCAGTCTTATGTGTCCATTTTTTAAAATTGAGATTTATACATCACCCGAAAGCTGAATAAATAAGCTTTCCATTGATGTGTAGTTTGTTAGGATAGGACAATATTTGGCCGAGATACAACTATTTAAAATCGGGAATCTGAGGGTGCAAAAAAATCTAAATATTGAGAAAATCGCCTTTAAAGGTTTCCATTTCTGTTGGCGATTGTGCTGCATCCACGTACAAAAATAAAATTTTGATATATTTAAGGTAGGAAATTTACTAAATATCTTCATGGATCATGATCTTTACTTAATATCCTAATGATTTTTGGCATAAAAGAAAAATCGATCATTTTTACCCATACAGTGTTTTGTTGGCTATTGCCACAAATATACCCGTGCAACTTAAGACTGTTTTTTTGGTCCAGGGTCACAAATAGTAATGCTTAGACCCAGATGCTCATCATTACTCAGACATGCTAATTACAACATACTGAAATAAATTCTTTATTGGTGGCCGTGACCATTGTATATGTGTGTTTAAATGTGATTGGACTTAAAATCTCATCTCATACTTGTATTTGAAGAGGTACCAAAGCCATATAGAGATCACAATATCACAAAGATTTTGGGATGGTCTCTTTTGACCAGTAAAGGAAACCTCATAGAAACCACCTGAACAGCCTAGCAACTACATATCAGTGTGTTAACAGGACCCTTTAGAAACCACAACCACACAGAACAGAGAATTTGCATGTAAGCACAGCTCACATTTTTCTTCAGAATTTTTTTTTACAAATCTAGCTTTCTTTTAAAGTGCATGTTTTTGAATGAGTCATGCTTTGCAGTGTTGTGGGCCTCAGGTGTAATTATCTCTCCAAATATAGATAAAATGTGCCTTTGCTGTAAACATCCAGAATAATCAGGACATGAGACAGCAAAGTTACCCTGTGGATGATAACAGAGCTTTGACTCGTGGCAAATGTTATTCTCTCCCTCTCTCTGTCTGTTGAGATAATTCTAAATAAATTATTAATAATGCAGCTTAGACATTATATATGTAAAGGAGGCCAGAAAGTAAGAGCTGTGTGAGTAAACCTCACTCCCCTGGCCTCAAGAGGTGCTCTAGGGACTGATGCGGTCTTTAGCATCCTTGTCAGTGAACCCGCCTCCCATGCCGGAGACGCTGGTTCGAATCCTGCTTTGACCGGGTTCGAGTTGGGCCGGTTACATTTTGTGCCGTGACCCAGATGGGAGTGAGATTCAGGGGGGTGAGTGTAACGGAAGCCAGCTAATAAGAGCTGTGCGAAGTAAACCTCACCCCTGGTCTTAAAGGTGACATAATGGCCCTTTTCACAAGATGTAATATCAATCTATGGTGTCCCCAGAATGTGTCTGTAAAATTTCAGCTCAAAATACCCCACAGATCATTTATTATAGCTTGTCAAATTTGCCCCTTTTTGCAATTAATGCAAATGAGCTCCCTGCTCCCGTTCAGAAGACGGCTGATCCTTTACACGAGTTTCGGATTCAATAATAAAACACGCGAATAATCTCACACATCCAAAATCTCAGATATAACCAGTAGCGGAGTGAAGCCTTACGAAGAGACTCAGGAAGAGAAGAACGTTTCTGAATGGTTAGTTGTTGTGCAGTTACATTGATTCATCTCATCGACTTGCATGCACTGTCATGTTTAACTTTTACACAAGTTGACACAGTTCCCTGAGGTCTTTATAAGACAGCTGTGACATTTTTTGGTCAAATAGTGTTGTGTGCTCGTCTGCGGAGCCAATGACAGAACAGTTTGCATGCTTTGCTCAAACTTTTGGCAGTGTGTTAGAACTGGTGAAGGCTGATTTACACTTCTGCGTCGGACCTATGCCGGAGCCTCTACGCTGTAGGCCAGAGATGTCCAAACTCAGTCCTGGAGGGCCACTGTCCTGCAGAGTTTAGCTCCAACCCAAATTAAACACACCTGAACCAGATAATTAGGTATACTAGAAACTTTCAGGTAGGTGTGTTGAGGCTGGCTAGAGCTAAACTCTGCAGGACAGTGGCTCTCCAGGACTGATTTTGGACACCCCTGCTATAGGCAGAGGGAGCATGTGAAACCTGAGGGAGTGTTTCTAGCAGACCAATCACAGCGCTTGCGGTCCGCGTAGAATTGACGCGTTGTTACATTTTTAAAGAGGTGCACGTCAGGGTACGCCGAAGGGTACGCGTGCTACACACAGCCTATGATGTATCTACAGCGTGAGTTTAACGCAAAAGTATAAATTGGGCTTAACCAAATGGCGGCGCCGTGGGTGGAAACGTGCAGATTAAGGGGCGGTAATATTATAATAAAATCCCCTTCCCACGTCAGAAGGGGAGCGAAATCTGACCGGCTTGTTTTTTGACATGCTTGCAGAGAAAGGCTAACCACAACAAACTTATTGGGTTGTCACTTTTCACGTTTTCTGGGTTGGTAGATGCCCTTTAAGAGACACACTAGCGACTGACGCCAGAGACTGTGGCTGCTTTGCATCTCTGAGTCAGATGCTAGCAGGTCACACACCTGTCTTTTAAAGGGGCTCCACTGCCGTTTCAGGGTCACTTGATGCCCTAATTTTTTGTCCTACATGAAATGTAACTACCAAAGAAATATAATTTTTTGTTGTCGATTTTGCAAGTTGCATTAAAAATCCTCTAGGCTCAGTAATCATTTTGAATAGGCACGACACTTCTGAGGATCAGATGTTTGATGCTTTGGAGATACAGAGGACTCAGTTGTTTCACCAACAAAGAATAGCACTTTGTAGAATGGTAGACAACAGAGACTAGGTCATGCCTCCACGAACCTCTACACCCATGCTATCATGCTATGCCTCATTTTCCCCTCTGAGAGACAGAAAAAAGCTTTTTCCAGCACTTTTCTTTCTTCGCGTTTTGGTGTCCTGACAGTAATTGCGTAATCACTGATAAAAGGCTGCAGCATATTGTTGTAGAGCATAGACGGGGCAAGTTTTGACGTCCCCTCGGATTTCAGAGTTGCTCTCTGAGCGTAATGAAATCTGACAGCTATTTCTCAGCACTGCTCTGACACTGTTCTACATGGAAATAATTCTAGAACAATCAGATTTGTCCGACCCTTCATGCTCTCTCCCAGGACCACCTAATACATGGCTTTTCACTTTCCTCTCTTTAACACAAGTCTCACCTCGGTGTGTGTGTGAGTGTGTGTGTGGCGAGGCAGCGGAGGAGGGGGAAGGGATCCGTGGCTGTCGTATGTTTAAGCGGTGGTGTTTTTTAATCATCGTTTAGATTAGTGTAATTAAGGAAGCATATGGATGTACACCTGCTCTGGAGCTCCGTGAGTCTCAGCTGTGCATAAAGATCCCTCGCTCTCCCTCAGGTCTTCACTTTAACACTTTCCTAAAACGGACTTAAAACTGACGCAATCCTGATGACGTACAACTTACAACCACTTTTTTAAAATAAATGACGTCAATTATATAATTCCAACACTAGAAGGCAAGAAGAAAAATCTCTTAATCCTAATTTTGTCAGAGAGTATGTGCTGACGCTATTTTAGCTGTCAGAGACAGACATGTTCTTACCCAACTAGACCAAACTATACAAAGAATGTGTTATACTTGACTCCCAAGTAACTATAGTTCTGGCTCTAAAAAAATCATAATGTTGCTTGGCAACTGTAAATATCCTTCACTAAATGAGCAGCAAAACATTTATTTATTAACAAATGCAATTATTTATTTAACTTTGCTGGAACATTTATATTTATGTTTTGTATTTATTTTCCTACCATTGTATAAATATGTCTTTAGAGGCTGTGCAGTACTGAGATTCTTTTATAATTGAGGGGGTTTTAATTTTTCAGCAACACCCCTTAACTGTGCTAAATCAGCATAATGCTTTGCAAACTCTTATGGCTTATTGCTGTATTTAATCACACACTAACATTTATAGTTTACCCAAAATTACATACAAATAATGACCATGGTTGGACAAAATTCAGAATTGAAATTTAGATTAAATTTGCCACACACCACAGGAAATTAAATTTGGATTAAAAGAGATTTAAGTTTTAAAATCCTTTAATGTTTTAAATGTTGCTTATTTTGTCGACATGTTTTTTTCTAGTTAAAAGGTACACTTATTGTATTGCACTTTTATCTGGAGGGTTTTATATTTATGTATGTTATTAGTGTGTTAATGACTTTCATGGTGTAATGTAATGGCTTACATAATTCAGAATATTGCTGAATGTGATCTCCAGATGTTGTGAATGTCACTGCATGATTTGTTTCTTTGACTGGTGCCTCATTTGACACATGCTGTGAAGACACAGATGTGTACAAAAGCCTTTGAAATTGGCTAATACTGTTTAACTGAGTTTGATGTTGTGCATCACAAAGAAAAACATTTCCTTTTTAATAAAAAACGATTCCTCTAATAGATTGCATTAGTCAAGTCACCTTTATTTATATATTGTTTTTACAATACAGGTTGTATCAAAGCAGCTTCACAGTGATAACATGAAAATAATACAACAAAGTTTGTTTCTAAAAGAAAATTGCGTCAACATCCACCTTATGGAAGGCAGATCAACAATATTATTGAATATTAACAATATTATTGAATATTAAATGTCCCCAACTAAGCAAGCCAAAAGCAAAGGCAACAGTGGCAAGGAACCAAAACTCCATCAGGGACAGAATGGAGAAAAAAACCTTGGGAGAAACCAGGCTCAGTCGGGGGGCCAGTTCTCCTCTGGCCAACGAAGGAACAGTGCATGATCCGGGCAGCATTACAAGTCATTTTGGAAGTCCAAGTAATCACGCCGGTATTGAGACGAGTTGTTGAGGATCAGTGCCGTCCACCATAGAGGGTCCATATCGCCGGCGTTGAGTCGTCTCTTCACAGGCTTTGTGATTGGGGCATCTGAAGTCTCCGTGAGAGGCTGGATACAAACTGGAGCTGACGAACGCCATTTTCCTCGGGACTCGCGTCCCGAGATGACAGCAGAAGAGCAAAAAGGGAAAATAATTAGCATAGCTGCTGTTCATAATGATTTCCATAACACGAGCGTAGATGATAAAAACATGAAGACAGTGACTCTTGCGTCCCAGAGTCACCCTTCCGTCCCCCACTCAACTCAGCCCAGCTTACTGACCTCTACATCCCTCCTGCTGCTGAGACCTAACCACAATCTCTCCGCAGCCCAATCATACGCCCCAACCCGTTTGAATAAGGCTGTTGAGCCCCACTGGTGCGTTAATATGCAGTTTCAGTGGCAAACGGTTCCGTATGGCATACCACCTACCGCAAAACACAATATCTGCCCAACCACCCGTCATTTACGCAATATACACAGGAACGTAATGACTGTAAATACTATACAACCTATACAAATAACCTACAGACTCTTCAAGTTTTATAATATTAAATGCATTTGATCTGATTCAGCAGTGGTATAAAAGGTAAACATTATGTGAATGCTTGGCTAAAGAGATGCGTCTTCAATCTAGTTTTAAACTGGGACAACGAGTCTGAGCCTCGAACAATATCAGGAAGGCTATTCCAGAGTTTTGGAGCTAAATGTGAGAACGCCCTCCCTCCTTTAGTGGACTTAGATATAGGAATGACCAGAAGCCTCGAATTTAGTGATCTTAAAGAACGCGATGGATTGTAGGGTGATAGAAGGTCCATTAAATACCCAGGAGCTAGACCATTTAGGGCTTTATAGGTCAGTAGTAGTACTTTGTAATTGATACGGAACTTGATAGGTAACCAGTGGAGAGATGATAAAATTGGTGTTATATGATCATATTTTCTTGACCTAGTAAGAACTCTAGCAGCTGCATTTTGCACTAACTGTAGCTTGTTTATTGAGGATGCAGGACAACCGGACAACAACAATTAGTCAATAGTTGTTTTTCAAAAGAAACAGTTTGGAAAGATTCTGCTTCTTGTAGTTTATGTGTCTCCATTTGTTAAAATCGTTACAAACACAAGTTGATTCAGCGGCTCTATGTGGTTCTATATCATTAATAGCAGAGCTGACAGTAAAAGACAAATAAACTGAACTGAACGGCTTTCATATGCTGTTACGCAGAATAAAATAAGATTTGTGCAAACAATTAGCAGTTTGCTCAATCCATATAGTTTTCTTGGAATGGGAGTATGTGGGTTTCGGTAAAATATTACCCACATTCTGTTCCATTTTAAATATTGAACCCACACACACAGTGAGACTTTGTCATAGAAATGCGTGCTTTTGACATCACAGCCTGAGGATGTGACCACACTAAATCAAATAAAGCTTTATAATCCAGTGTGTGAAGAGGCTGAGCTTAGAGCTGAGGAGAGGAAACCGGATCCTGAGCGCATTAATTCACCATCTCGGCTCTGATGAAATCATATGACTGCAGGCAGGGAGCGTTATTTTGCGACAGGAAGTCATAGGTGTCAATGGCGCAGCATGTGTGTCACTTTATTTATTCAGTCCTGGCCTCGCTATGGCAGATGCGTGCTGTTTTAATTAGGACAAATGCCACCTAACACAACCCTCTGTTTGAGACGAACTACAACATGACGTTGTTACAGGGGCTGATATGAATCAGGCAACGCACACACACGCAGACATGCAGTGCAGTGTGTGTTTATGATCTGCGCTTTGTATTGCTACAGATCTGGATGGCACTGATAAAACTAAGCCCACGAATCTCATTTAAGCTGCAATCCCAGGCCTGCTAAGGAGCCGCAGATATTCCGAGGGCACAGGCTCTTTGGGCCTGAAGGTGTTGTGAGTCTCAGCTTAAGAATGCTGATCTGGGATCAGCTTTCTCATGTGCATATAATCCTATTAAGCAGGAAATTAAAAGCACAAACCGATCTAAGACCAGTTATCACACACAAGTTCCAAGCATTCCGTGTGCATAATTAACAATAATGGGTACTTATAATATCTAGGACTAATTAAGCGGATAATGTTTATCAGAATGGAAGGTGAGGTCACCAATCGCAATGCAATCTCTGAATGGTCCGTACTATAAGGCAATTAGCAAATCAAAAGACTGACTGTTCTAATCATGACTGCTTAATATATTTAATTTTATTTATATTATATTTTAGACATGCTTACATATATATATATATACAGTTTTATACAGTATATATGGAGGCCTAAGCAATAAGGTATGTGAAGCCGTGCTGTGAATACACAGTCAAGGCTGAATACAGTTGACATAGCTAAAACTGAAACTATATTTTACTATATTATAATAATATAGCAATACATATGTACATAGTGTATTATTATATAGTATATTAATAAAATAATAAATAATTGTAATACACATAAAAAAAATTATATATCTTGCCATATAATGCTCAAACAAGTAATTTATTAACAACGTTAAATGTAATATTTATATATCCAATTTCACAATGAATATCCACTTTTTATACTGTACATTAAAATGATGCCTTGTAGCATTTAAAACTATTTGACATATATATATATGTACGTATGTCAACTAAATAGTGTGCAATTTAATTAGTAGCGGTTTATAAGTCATAGCATAATCATCAGCTTATCCGATATAATTTTAATATCATTGTATATTTCATAAGTCATGGCAGTCTAAGAAGTTCACGGAACAATTCTAAAAGAATCCAGTTCCAGCCACCTAATGAAAAGACCCTCAGGAGAGCTCTATCTTTCCTGGCCTGAGCTCAATCAAAGCATATAGGGCATTTTTCATCACTTGTGTTCCTGAAATTCACTGCTGGAGGTATTTAATCAATTAAAAGTTTGAGTTTAATGAATTCTGCGCTAAAGTTTGAATTTAAGTACACTGCGAGTCTCACTGGTAGCTGTGAAAACAGGTGCTGTGGAGCGGAGGCTTCACACATTCAATGCTTGTGACAGACTTCAAAAGTCTGACAGAGCATTTTAATATCTCATCTCATGCGTTTGACATAACAATGGTAAAGTTTTAATGCCGCAAATTGGGATCCAAATGAGGAGGGCTCTTATAATACAGACTCAAAATTGACGGAAATAGAGGGAGAGAGTGATTGTGTGCAAGAGAAAGCATGGCCTTGCATATAACAAGATGATAGTTTTGTTATTCCGTAATAAAAGAACAATGAATAAGTATAACAGCTTACCGTGGAATAATAAATCAAAGACAGATTTAGTGACACATGATATTAGATTTAATGTATGTGACAAAATTAATGCAATTTCTGCTTTAATTTCTCAAATTAAGGCAGCAAATGTGAACCTGCAGTGTTGAAATAAACAAAAACAGTGAAGAAAATAAATCTAATTTAAAGTCACCATGAAATCAAAATGGAGATTTTTTAAATGGAATATAGCAGTATTTATTATAAATGATTTATCCATGCACTTCTTTTTTAAATTCATATCCCCTCATAATCTATAAAAAATCTAAAATCTATATAAAAATCCCCTCCTTCCTGCAATGACATCTGTTCTATTCTCTGGTGAAGTGTTTACCGGTGCGATTGCGGGACAACCTGTCACTCACATGAGATCAGAGCAATAGCAAAACACAACAATCCAATGGAATCCCGATGGACAATATCAAATTCCGCCCTACATTTTTTCTTATTCGAGAAGCCATTTCACTCAGATGTGCGTCACAATAAGGAAAAAAGGAATATTGCAAATTCCGTTTCATGCCGACTTTAAGCTTTGTGTGTCTCTTCTTGAAGTCATAAGCATGCTGGTTTGTTTCCCAAATGTTTTACAGTTCATTTTTCATTGCGCACACCATTTAACTGGGTTATGAAACATCTCTTTTAAGGGATTAGCTACTAAACAAAGGAAATGTAAATCTGCTCAGTGCTTTTCTTAGGATATTTAAGGAGAATGCACCCCAAAATGAAAATAGTCATCATGCCATTCCAAACCGTATGACTGTCTTTTTTTGCATAGAACACAAAAGAAGTTTAGCAGAAAGTACAAACTGTTCTTTTCAATACGATGAAACTAAATGGTGACCACTTTCATTCTATGGAATAAGTAGCTTAACATTCTGCTTAAAGCTATGGTATACGATGTTAAAAATCGGTCGAGAAAGCCTGAGACGGTAGGGAAGTTTAAAAAAACTCATCCCGCCCCTCCACACACACACCCCTCCCCTCTGTGCTACCTGATCCCTGAGCTATGTCACGTTTGAGTTCACGTCAACGCAAGACTAGCATGAAACATGAAATGTTCTGCTAAGGTTTCGAGTAATTGTTATTGCAGCACACAGCGCATCTTGTTCAAATTCCGATCGGCTCGAATAGAAACCCGCTAGGCATACTGAAATATATTCAAGCACTTCAAGAAATATAATTACTTTGACCCGTGATAGGCGATGCTAAACGGCTAACATTGCCAATGCCGACCGGCAGCATGTGCAAGGTGTCAAACTGATAAAAAGCTATTTATGTAACACACGTCACAACATAAAAGTTGGCCGCTTGCTGCTGTCGTTTATATTTTATCCATTGCTGATCTAACGCTACTTAGCTAACTACCATAGACTGTCTGTCAGCTGCTTGCACGCGTAAGGAGGAGGGCGGGGTCGGGTGCGGTTGGGTTGGAGACGCGAGCGCCAGGTGGAGTTTCAAGTGGAGCTGGTGATTGGATGAGAGCAGTTGACCAATGTAAGCTGTCCGGCCGGACAGCTTACATTGGTCAACTTCTCTGCGGCTGTACAGCCAATAGACTGAATGGATTTTTTTCATTCTTTTTTCTATTCATATTGTTAGGATTGTACTATATAACCATAACCAGCATATAAACGAGGATATTTATAATGAGCAATCTTTGAAATCGTATACCCTAGCTTTAATAGGTCCTTTAGAAAGAAAGTCGATAGTAAATGATGAAAGAATTTTCATTTTTGAGTGAACTGTCCCTTTAATGGTGAGATGTGGATTGAAGAGACAATCAGCCTGTCATTTTCAGTGTACTCAACTACTATTCTCTCTCTCTCTCTCTTCATTTTCTCTGAAGTCAGCTATGCCTCTGATTACTTCATCGATATCTTTCTTATGGTTCATTCTTTGTTAATCATTATCATTCCTCTGTCTCTAATGACAGAATTCATGGATCACAGAGAACCAAGGCCGAAAACAGCCATGTCTTGCTATCACTCAATGAGTCTCACTCCACATAGACCTCACTGTGACCAAAAATGTATTCACCCTCATTTTATTCCAAATCTGTAGGACCTTATTGCTTCTGTGAAACACAAATTTTCTGCAGAATGTCAGCAGTATTTTTAATAATGTCCACGGTTGTCAAGATCTTCAGTCTGTCCCTCACATTATATGTAAGCTATTATACTGAATATGTTCAGAAGACTTGGAATAGCACATAAGTTATATGGATCACATTTATTATGCTTTTACTGTGCTGGTTTGTGCCTTTTGGATCTTAACAGTCCCTGGTACCCATCTACTGTAGCATTGTATGGGGAAAAAAAGCATTAACATTCTTCAAAACTTCTCCTTTTGTGCTCCAAAGTCAACCTGAGGGTGAGTAAATGACAGAACTATCATTATTGTGTGTGAATATGCATTTAAATCCATTAATGTTTATTTAGCTCCCTTTCTGTCGCTTTTCTTCCTGATCTCTTTGTCTCTCTCCTCTCTCCCCTCTTATCCTATCTGACAAGATGCTGCGAGAGCAGACGTGCGCAGGCCGTCTGATAGTGTGACAGGTTCATATTTCTCCCATGTTTGGCTTGGCAGGCAGCTGGTGATTCTGGCAGGGGAAGACAGTGGGGTTCTTGAGTGTGGGTCTCCTGACTCCTGGGTAGACGATGCCTGCCTTCTCTTCTCGTGGTGAGAACAGACAGTTCCTTAATGCTGCCTGTGATATCCGCTGACGCCACCTCGATAGACCTTTACCTGTAAACCTCATAGGTACAAGTAACACATGCAAAGTGTGACAAAAAGCTCAATCTTAATATAGACGCTACACTTCAGAAAGTTTTATTTCAACTTTCACAATGAAGTCGTTTTTTTGGGGCCTTTTCCTTAAGTCAGCATGAAATGGTAAATCACCTCGTCTATTTTTTAAATGCATGTTATTGATTTAATTGTGAACGATTCATCCATGCATGTTGATTTTTATTATTGTTTTTTGACCTTGTACTTTTTAATTAAAATGTCATAACTTGATCTTCCGGTGAAACAACCGACTTCTCTCTCTGTATGGAGGATTTTTCCTATAATTTAGTCCGCTTAAACCCTGCCCTTTCTTACAATCGATTGAAAGCTTGCATTCAGATCTGCATCCATCCAATCAACAAATGACAGATACAACCAAGACCTTGTCCTACATTTTTCCGATAAACCGTTTCACTCAGATGTTTCTCAGAAGAAATGATCTGGTGTGCTTCAACCTTTACATTGCAACTTTAAGAATTTTTCTTTTTTGCCTTTGCAAAACTCGCTGCTATGATACTTGGGCAGGAATGGGCAAACTCAGTCCTGGAGGGCCACTGTTCTGCAGAGTTTAGCTCCAACCCTGATTAAACTCACCTGCCTTCACCTCACCTGTAGCCTTCTAGTAAGCTCGAAGACATTGACTTGCTGGCTCAGGTGTGTTTGATTCGGGTTGGAGCTAAACTCAGCAGGACAGTGGCCCTCCAGGACCGAGTTTGCCCATCCCTGTACTAAGGTGTTCTGGATGGTTGCCAGGGTGTTGCTAAGATGTTCACACCAAGTCTAAAAGATGTATTGTATTTTTTATATATGGATCAGGTCTCTCATTCATTTTAAATCTATGTAATATTTTCCCACTTGTTTGTACATCCACAGGTGAATGTTGTTAATCTGATTGCTTAGAAAAATAACAGCACACCTTCTCAATAAGCCGCATGATTTGAGCTATCATTCATGTGCGTGCAGGTGTGACGTTCAAATCCCTTTACCCTAAGTATGAGCAATAATAAGTGATGATTGCCTTAGCAAGAGCCTCAAACTAATAATCATCATTCCCATCACAGCTCAGTGTTCTCAAGCGTGTAATACCAGTTTTCTCTTAGCCAGAGTATTATTCAAATGTTGCTCTACAACAAAATATAATTAATATAGCTTGACCGAAAGGAAAAAAAAATACCTCCATAAGTATAACAAGCCTCAGTTCTCCGAAAGAAGGATCTGAAGGAAAAGTGTTATGGTACGGTAGTTTTAAGTATCGTGTGACTTTCATTTCCTTCTCAATGTCCCTCCTGTGGTTTAATTCAACAAAGAGTGTCTGCAATTCCAGACTGACCATTAGTGCTATATTTAAAGGGTCTGTGTTGCATTAGTATTCAAATATGTAATCCAATTTTCAGTTTGTACCCATGTTTAATCAAGTTCCTAAAATGAAAACTTCAGGCTTTAAAACCGACTTTTAAAACACCTTTTCAAACTTTTTCTATGATATTTGTAGTTTATGATGATGATGTTTTTTGGGGGTTTTTTTGTTGTTGTTTTTTTTAAGTCTAAAAGCTTCCATCTGAGATGCATTAAGACGTTTGGTAAAGGTCATGTGCATGGATGATTTTGATTGATTCTTGGGGATAATCACCCTTAGAAGAGGCCCTGCGTGGCATTTTTATCTCCATTATGCAAAGAAATCAAGGCCCACACAAACTAAAAATCATTACTTGAGTCATAGATTAAGCATGTAAGAGTGCCTCGTGTGGAGCTCTCCAGGGTTCTGAAATCAGTATGAAGGCTGAAATGTCAATGGTACCAATCTGAGCGCAGAGAAGCTGAACTGTCCATGGTCCTGAATTTAGCAGGAGGCTTTGCTCAGTGCTGTGTGATGATGCCGCTGTCCGTGGTGCCGTTGAGAACCATTGATGTGGCACTGCATGATATTCTTTCTAATTTGTCCCAGGTGTGGGTAGAAACATAAAAGCATTCTTTAAACACACACAAACACACATACATATTAATAATATGACTTGCTCCACACATGAAAGCTGCATGTATTTATATTGAAGCTCATATTTACGGTATATAGTAGCTTTTCAGAAGTGTAGGTGCAAGCTGAGTTCAGTGCTGAACCTATTTTGGTTACACTTTATTTCGATAGTCCACTCTAGACATTCTACTAACTATAAGTAACTTTGATATAAGTATACGTAACTATACATGTCAACTAACTCTCATTAATGGGCATCAACATGTCAGCTAACTCTAATTAGTGTATAACTTTAGAGTTAGTAGAATAAGTTGACATGTACTTGCAAATTTACTTATAGCCAGTAGAATGTCTGTTGGGGGAGCATCAAAATAAAGTGTTAGTGGATATTAAGCAGGCAGTCTACTAATATCTAATAACTGGTAGTTTACATGTAGCATAGTGCAAGTTACTTATAATTAAATGTCTAAAGTTGAATATCAAAATAAAGTGTTAACCCTATTTTTGCAATGCATAATATGCAGAAATATGGTAAAATTATACTGTATACCTATTCATCAACAAAATTTTGCCAAATGGCAAAATATATTTATGTAGCAAATATTTATGTAGCAAAATAAAGTACTCGAGTGAATTGAGAATGACATTTTAATTCAGCAAACAGAATTACAATTCACGTTTGGAATGGAATGTTCTAAAGTAAGTCTTTTTTTATTTTATTTAGTAAACTAAACTTAGTGTACTGTGTCTATCCAGTTGATTTGTCCAATCTATTTGAACTGACAACATTTTGGGAGTAAGTAAAACTCAAACAAGCCCATGCAAAACGAAACAAAACAAAATGTAACGAGTTGAGATTTTTACAGTGTAGAATTTAAAATGAAATTAAATTTCTAATTTGAATTATAGCTCATGTTTAACTAGAATGGCACTGTTTGTTAAGACAAACTTTGAAAGTTGGTTTGACAAAAGCCTTGTTTGAAAGTTTTGAATTGTTATTAAAAAGCTTGGAATAGATAGACAGACATATTTTCATTACAGAGCTGTGGCTCTGCTACGTGGCATAAATACCGTCAGGGTAAAATCTTCTGCAGTTGCAGAACTGTTGCTTGGACATACTGCCCTGTTTGAGTGTGCACTGTAAAACAACCATTAGTCCATGCATTACAACAGTATGCATCAGTCCTCTTATTTAGTCTAAAAGCTGGCATAACCAGACACAGTTTGTTTGCATCCTGTAAGAGTAAACACCTCTGCTCTTCACTGTTTATCAGCTCCCAATGCCTTTCTGCTCATAGTTTATATTGTGAAAATGGAGACCACAGAGCTTCTGTCTATCAGAGCTTATATAATTACATTCTGACCTTGAGGGTATAGTTATTTCTCTTTCTTCCTTTCTCTCTCCGCCTCGCTCTCATATACACGGAGAAAGAAATCTGATAAATAACTCCTAGTCTGCTGGTTTTTGAAGACTGACCTCATCAAGCAACACTTTCGCTCTGTTTTGTAAGTCTTGAGCGCATACTCTGTGGGTGGATGCAAAGTGCTGACAAACATTCCTCTGATTGACTGAATCATTAAAAAGTGTGTGTGAGTGCTGCCTGCCTCTTTGGGTTGAAATAATGAACTCTACATTCTGCTCATCCTCGTTTTTAAAGGGATAGTTCACCCGAAAATGAAGATTTTGTCATTGTTTACATATCGTTCCAAACCCGCATGACTTAATCGTTTGCTCCTTTCAGATTTGGAACATAGTGCAGCAGAGTTGTGTAGACTGAGTTTATTTTCATTGTACTTTGCTTATAAACCTACTTTTTATGATACTTCTTTTTAATCCCTTGAAAGCTCCAGTTCCCATTAGTTGTTATTGCATGGAGGAGGAAAAAAACGGTAAATTCGTCAAAATATCTGTTTTTGTGTTCAACAGAAAAAAGACAAATATGGCTTTGGATTGACATGAGGGTGAGCAAATGATGACAATGTTCATTTCTATGTTTTTGTTTTCCTTCATACAGACACAGATCTGGTTTTGGTTGATGGTGAAAGATGACAAGATATTTTAACACTAAGGGTTTTTCAGATCTATTTATTTCCGAACAAAGAGCAAGATGGAGAAAGACAGAAAAAGGATGCTGCACATCTGGCTAATTTGATGTCAGGTCAGTTTGATATTTGGTGTCTGGTGAGACTCAACTCACCATGAAAGTTTGACAACTCTTAATGGAATCAGATTCCACTCCTCTTAATTGAACCTTTTGAGTTCTGCAGACAATGTATTCATATAATCCTCATATTAAAATTGATCAATTTTGGAAGAGTGGGTTACTTTGAACCGTTGCTGTAAGAACCAAATGAAAAATTGTCCAAAAAAAAAAAAAGAGTTTAGAATGGTCTTTTTTTCTTCTTTTTTTTTTTTTGGACCAAACTATTACTTTACATAGGCCTGGTTTCACAGACAGGGCTTAGATTAAGCCAGGATTAGACTTAGTTCAGTTAGGGCATTTAAGTAGCTCGTATAAAAGTGCCTTAAAAGACAAAACAATGACACTGATATATTTGAAGTTGCTTTCAGTTAACACAGCGCAAACATGCATTTTAGTCAGGGACTAGACTTAAGTCTTGTCTGTGAAACCGGGGGATGATGTTTTAAATAAATAAACACTTTATGTAGTACTAGTACACATTATAGTTTATTCATAATACTCCACAATAACTGACCTTGCTTGACCAGTTTAAATACACTGGGTTAAATACACTTTTGTCCGTCTGTTTCCTGACACACATTCAGTGCTTGAAAGGAACTCCTCCTATTTATTTGTCAATGTAAATGGAATAAAAAAGCTTTTTATTTCATTCCTTAATTCTCAAGGATGTGTCTTCTTTCATAGGCTACTGGGTTAGCGTTTTATTCAAAGCTTATATGGATCATATAATTAGTGGACCATCATGACAAGGAGCTTGTTTTAAATCGAAAAAGAACATGCAGCGTTCACACTCGCCATATTTTCAGGGTTATTAATAAAAGAAGAGCTGTGTTAGCTAATTAAATGTATGATATTTATTATTTACAGTGTCTTGTTATAGGAAAGATTTGTTTTTGTGCATTCACAATGTCACTGCTTGCTAACTCACTATATTATATTTCACTAAACCCATTATATTTAAATTACCAGAAATTACCACACATAACCTTAAGGTTTGTTCTTGCAAACCCAGACTTACTCAATAAAACATAATTTTTGCCTTTTATTGTACATTTAAAAAGTTGTGTAGTGAACCTTTTTTTCCCCAACGTGTTGTCATAGGAACAGTTGCAAGGCACATCAAGTTCTGTTAAGCACAGCGATTTAAAACTTTTGAATTGTGCTCATGAATGATGCACTTGCATTACATTTAAAATGTAGATGTTTCTATTGAATTTTCACAGGCATTTTACACATTTAATGGGAGTTTGAGTTATGAAAATTGTTTCAAAAATAGTTGCATATGTGTGAGCATTATTTGGTGCGTGTGTGTGTGTGTGTGTGTGTGTGTGTGTGTGTGTTTGGCATTGCAGAGTGGGAGTAGTTTATTCTTTCTGCCTGACCTGCTTTTTAAGGAGAGAATGAGAGAGAGAGAAAATGAGAGAAAGAAAATGAGAGGACGATTTATCATAGTGGAAGCCGTACTTTGCATATTAAACATATTACAAGCAAATCCTGACAAGTACACACAGACTGGAGGATTGTTTGACAGCAAATATGTGGTAGTTGTAAGCTCGAACCTGGATATTTCTGTCAAATGAAGTCACAGATACTGCAAGAACACTGCATAACTAAGTTCATGAGACCCAGGGCAATGCAGTCGCCTAACATTATCCAGCCACTACTAATAAATCTAGTCATATTGCTGTAATACAAAACATTCCAGTGTGCTTATTCAAGTAAATTAAACATATCTAGGGTCTCATTGGCTGCAGAGTGACTTTATGATTGTAGTCACTCTCCTTCTGCAGGTGCTCAAAGACAAGAGTCAGACAGGGCTTAGAGACTCCACGGAGACCCATTCCAGTGTTTGAAATGGGGGTAAAGGAGGGCACAGAAAGTTCAACCCATCTTCAGCCTAACATCCCCATGTCTTTAATGCAGAGCAGTGATAGTGATATAAGCCAGGTTGATTAATCATGTAATATCTAGACATGTTGAAACTATTACCGGTATACCCATTTGACCTATAACAGGGTTGGCAGTTGCAAAGTATATACAGCTTTTTCTATTAATTGTGCAAGTTTTCTTTTTTTTCCAAATAGAGTGACACTGGGCCAGTGGCATTTATAAAATGGCTCTCTGGAATATTCAACTCATTGGGAAAACATGCCTCTAACTACATTTTTGCAAAACTCATACTTATACATGAAATGAACTGCAGTTTCCAGCTAAAATGACCACTAGTGGAAGTAAACTGCCAACAACTTTATATTGTTTTTCACACAAGTCATCGATCACCACTAATAAAGATTTATTTTGACGCAGTTACTTGCACAATACTGTATAATGACCTCAAACACTTTTACCATGGAGTGCATATTTTGTAAACTAATGCATTTTAAGATTTGCATCACATAATCGGCTCCATATGTATGGCTTACTGATGCAATAAACTTACTCTGTTGCTCACCTGGTATATCATTGCACTTGCGCCATCTCATGTTTACTTTTGTCACTATTGGTTAGGTTTAGGGTAAGCCCTTACGGAATATGTGATATATTACATAATACATTTCCATATATGGTAAACTATTGCTTATATTTTTCAATATACTGCAAAATATGCATTGCTGTATAATTGATACATAGAACATATTCAGAAACGAAGACAAAAATAACATGACTTGTAATATTCATAAAGTTTTATCATTTATTGTGTACATATATTGCATATACATGGTCGTATTTACATGTGAATGTATGTACAAACATATATACTGTACACACATTAACAGAATGAGTTACAGCAGATTTCTAGTTCCCGACTGTTAAAGGAGAGTAAATGTTCAAATTTAGCATTATTTAATGTTTTTGCTCAATATTAATATAGGGGGAGGTCTGTTAGTATCAAGTTGTATTTTTTTTTTTTTTATTTAAAAGGGTTTTTGGTAGGCTATGTGTGCGTTTGTGTGGTTAGGTTGACGATTTGGCCAATGACCATTAAGACTTTGTTACTATATTTTAAAAGTAATGGCTGTGAACTCTTCAGCACAGTGATCGTCTCTTTGCTAAATACTTCAGTACAAGCAGGTGTGCTTGAGCTTTTGTTAACCAGCTTGAAAATATGAAACATTTATAATGTAAATAATTATAAAATTATTACATTATAAAATATAATTACATTATATATTTCTATATATGTGCGTATTTCTACTGCATGAGTACCATATCTTACCACATGTACATCTATATGAGGTGTATTATTTAATATAAAATTACATATATTATGATATATTAGTAAATATATCGTCACATACTTTTCAATATATGAAAAGTGGCAATTCCTTATATATAATTCAATATATTGTAATATATTAATAACACAATAAATAATTCTGTATATTTTCAAACATACCGTTAAATCATTTGATATATGGATCATTCACAAATAAGGAAATTCTATTTTCTCTGCTTAAGGGAGGGGTGCAGATGGTATGTTATTTTCAAAAGTGAAAGAGCATTTTATTATTTTTTATTCTTATTGGTCAACTGCGACATTTATGGTCTAATAAGTAACGGGCATTACTTTTGCTCTTTCAAACACAACTGGTGCCATTTGTCTCATTTAGCGGTTCTAGTGAAAATGTCAGATGACGTCAGTATTAGTATTACTGTAATACTCTTGCAGTGTACATCTTTTGTCTATTGGGCTATTTTTTCTTAGCAGAAGACTTAAAGAGAGTTCTAAGAATCCAAAAATTAAAATTCTGTCGTCATTTACTCAAGTTGTTCCAAACCTGTATGAATCTCTTTCTTCTGCTACACAAAAGATATTTTGAAGAATATTGGCCAAACAGTTGTTGAGCCCCATTAAATTCCATAGTATTTTTTTTCCATAATATGGAAGTCCATTGGGCCCTGGCCCTGTTTGGTTACCCATATTCTTCTAAATACCTTCTGCAGAAGAAGAAGAAAATGCAGGCTAACTATCACTTTAAATTAATATACAAGATAATAAAATATCTTCAATAGAAACCTATATTTCATGTACAGGTTTTTATTTAATAGGTGAGTAGAAACTTAATCAGGGTAAGTTGTCCACAGGGTTTTATTTTACAATAATGAGCGGTAATTACTGTACAATATTCCACACGGTACATGTTCGGGCCTATTAGTTATACATTATATTGTGCTTTAGCTATTTGTGGATATAATAGTTGTTGTTTTTCCACAGACATTAGTTTTGTTATTCTGGGTTAAAAAAGGTTTCTGGCCTACAGGTTTTGTAAACACATTAAGCAGATAGACAACACGGTTTAAGAGATCATAAATGGGAACTTGCATAACCCGCTCCTCATTAAACATCTTTTTTTATGCTCAAGAAAAGATTTAACAGATTCCAGTATGTTTTTTAAGTCTTGGCCTGTAGGTTAATGATTCTTGTTTGTCTGTGGGGTTATCGCTTTTCTTCGCTGCTGACTGCATCTATATTGTTAAGCGTGAACTGGAGACAGAGCTGAAGACCTTAATTAACTCAGCTCTAATTGTAGTGATTATCAGGACCTCAGGAGGAAGAGAAGAAAAAAGGGAAAGAAACAAAAGCTCGAAATATTAATGTGAAATGAAAAACGCCATATTGATAAATTAGTGAGAACTTTCACACTAGCAGAAACATGAAAGTAATTTTAAACAGATTCATATAGTCATGCTATTTTTATGATCAATAACGTGACAAATATGATAAAACTACAGTAATATTTGTATTGCTGGAATCAGTATGAATACTACTGCCACTGTATATTAAAGGGGTTATACTGTATGTAGAATTCAGAAACCCTTGTTCTTAGTGACACCGGTGGCTGAGTGAACTGCAACCGGCAACTTAGAGACTGAGGGTGTTTCTCAAAACCAAGAATGCAAAGAACGGACTTGTGTTCTTGTGTTCTCTTGCTAGTTGTTCTTGGAAGAATGAACTCACAAGGTGACGAGCACACAGAACGCTGCTGACAGTTTGAGACGATGTGTTCTTGCTGGTATTGCGCAATAATAACCCCGCACAGACACCGTCTGCAGTACCCAAACATAACGAGAATTATTGACGATAACAGCCAGGCTGCAATGGTCTCTTGACTGTGGGGTAAAACGAGTCTGTGAGCAGACTGGCCGGTTGGCTCGCTATCTAACTTAACACCCGCAGGCGCTTATGGAGATTCTAACTTCCGAAAACGCTTGAGCACATTTTCGATTCGCCATAGATTTTCGTAAAAATGCCAATATTTGAAATCTACACAGTTGATTTCTCGCATCAAATGTTCTCAGAAGTGAATTTAGTGATGAAATAGCGTGCGAAACTGTAGAAAAACGAATTACTGTATTGACCTGCCTCTCCTTCCTCGAATGCCGGATATTTCTGCCGTCAAGTTCACACAAGTTACCAACCGATGCATCCTCGGTAAAATGGGCGTGTCAAGAACACATCCGGGATTTTTAACCGTTCTTGCCAAAATGCAAACTTGTGTATTGGGACAGTATGGGCCACAAAAGATGACATTTCACAAGAACACAAGGACACAAGTACAGACAAGAACACAGATTGAGAAAGGCCCTGAATGTGATTCAAGGCCCCAATATACTCACAACAAAGTTTATTCCTTGCTTAGAAGTAAAAAGGAAGTTTGAAATACCTTTGCAGCGATATAAGGAATGACGCTGTGCATGCACGCTGCTGAGAGCTAAGGTTAGATGAATATGGAAATATGCACACTTTCCTCTCAGTGACAAAATGAACACACAATAAAAATAACAGCGGTGAGAAAACAGCAGTTAAGAAAGCATCTGATCATAGCGATGGGGATATGTTTGCACAAGCTCTGCAATTCACCGGCATCATGTTGACAGATGAGGTAAAAAAATTGCACTCTTATGCAAGTTTGATTATAAAGAATATTGAGACTATAGACTAGATTTGTCTAGTGTGAATAAATTCCTTTACTTTGCATGACACATTGACATTACAGTACAGAATGGCCCTTTCGCTATTATCCTGAACATTGTATAAGCATTCATTTCATGTGTCATTGAACGGCAGAGAGGATCTCGGGAGCGCACGTAAACATACTTTTGATTTCACTGGCAAAAACATCACGAGTCCTTCACGCAAATATCAATCTACAGGCTTTCAAAGACGACCTACAGTATGAAGTTGGGGAAGGTCTCATTTTTTTTAAGTTTTGTTGCAAGCTGTTAAATAAAAAGTTCTTACATATAGCCCCTTTACTATTTATTTATTTAGTACAGGATTTTATCTAAACTGACTTATTAATATGTTTTATGATTTTTTTTTTCATGATTGTTTCAGTAAATAAGTCCCACATGACATTTCTCCTTATAATGTGAAGTCTACAAGGTTTGTCCCCAGTATCCACTATAGTGGCAGATTGATTCCATGACCTGATAAAAGCTCTCTCTTCTATAATGTCTGCTATGTCTTTAATGAGTCTCATATGTCTATATCAGGTTGGCATTTCCCTGCGGGACATGTGTAATCTTTTGTCCACCCTTGTGTGTGTGTGTGTGTGTACGATCAATTACATCTTGGCTCCCGATTTGCAAGAGGCCAAAAAAAGAGTCTGAGGGTGTTTTCACACCTGAAAGTCCGCACCAAGGTCAGAACCAAAGTTCACGTTTTGATACATTTTATACTTTCAGAAAGTTTTGGTTTGGTTTCACACTGCAATTATGCGAGAGCACTAAAGAACTTTACGTGACATACTTGCGTCCTGTCGTCATCATCTATGTGGGCTGCATCTTGACATTGATTGGTTTTGTAAATGGACGTGCGTCTGACGTCAGCGTGTTGTCAATTCGGCGGGTAACTTTGACAACATGAATGAACAGACGCATATCGTTGCAACTATATTGTTATTTTTATGGCATAATTACCTGCAGCACCAACTATACACAAGGCTAGTTCAAATTCGCCAAATGAACGTCCTCGTCGTGCGAACATTTTATCGTCGCCGGCAGGAAAGGAGGAGAAGACTGCAAGTTGACTTCTTATTATGTCATCAGACCATACTTCAATTAAAAACCTCATCTCCTCCTCTCCCCATGTGTTACCACGGCTCATTTTTCCTGCCACCTTCTGTTTTTTTTCGGCTATGCGGGAACCACCAGAACTTCCTGTAAAAGGTCTGAAAGTCCGAACCATACAGAAATGCTTTCACACTAGAAACGAACCAAACCTTTGTTCAGTTTGATCCGGACCGAGACTACCTCTTTTCGTCAAACCAAATTTAATCTGTTTGGTCCGGACCGTGGTCCGGGGGAGGTTTCACACCTGTAATTTTGATTCGGACCAAACTGAAAAGTTCGAAAGTCCGGACCAAACAAGGTGTGAAAGGGCCCTGAAAGACCAACTAAAAGGCTTTCTTAAGAAGTGTGTGATAAAGCCCACATCCCTGGAAACTAGTGCAGTGAATCGCAAGCTCTGGCAGCAACTTTGTCAGAATGGAGTACAAAGTTACGAAGACAGGAGAACTGAACATCACCATGACTAAAAGATATCAGAGAAAGCAGGCCATGCTTGTTTCTGCCCCCTTAAGACAATCAGGAGAAACTTTTATATGCCCTGTCTGTAAAAGACAATGTGTATCCCGCACCAGACTATACAGTCATCAAAAAACCCACAAATTATAGGAGAAGTCATCTTTGGACGGCAATGGACTACCCAGAAGTGTGTGTGTCTCACTGAACCCTGTTGATCTTTAACTCAGAGAGGCTTGAGTAGCAGCCTAATCAATTTAGAGCACGCTGTGCATATCAGAGGAGAGAGAGAGAGAGAATAATAGAAAATGGTGAGATTAGGAGACAATTTGCTTTAAAAGTTCAAAGACAGACATGATTAATTAGTGCCTGTTATATGACAGGATTGACAATGTAGGTGAAAACTACATTTAACCTCAATTAAATCCACACTGTAAGAAAGTGAATAGTTTGGAAAATGGCATTCGAAACCAATTTTACTTCTTTAATGTGACATTTCTGAGTGAGCCACAATATCCAGCAATAATATATATATATATATATATATATATATATATATATATATATATATATATATATATATACACACACACATATACTCACCTAAAGGATTATTGGGAACACCATACTAATACTGTGTTTGACCCCCTTTCGCCTTCAGAGCTGCCTTAATTCTACGTGGCATTGATTCAACAAGGTGCTGAAAGCATTCTTTAGAAATGTTGGCCCATATTGATAGGATAGCATCTTGCAGTTGATGGAGATTTGTGGGATGCACATCCAGGGCACGAACCTCCTGTTCCACCACATCCCAAAGATGCTCTATTGGGTTGAGATCTGGTGACTGTGGGGGCCATTTTAGTACAGTGAACTCATTGTCATGTTCAAGAAACCAATTTGAAATGATTCGAGCTTTGTAACATGGTGCATTATCTTGCTGGAAGTAGCCATCAGAGGATGGGTACATGGTGGCCATAAAGGGATGGACATGGTCAGAAACAATGCTCAGGTAGACCGTGGCATTTAAACGATGGCCAATTGGCACTAAGGGGCCTAAAGTGTGCCAAGAAAACATCCCCGACACCATTACACCACCACCACCAGCCTGCACAGTGGTAACAAGGCATGATGGATCCATGTTCTCATTCTGTTTACGCCAAATTCTGACTCTACCATCTGAATGTCTCAACAGAAATCGAGACTCCTCAGACCAGGCAACATTTTTCCAGTCTTCAACTGTCCAATTTTGGTGAGCTCTTGCAAATTGTAGCCTCTTTTTCCTATTTGTAGTGGAGATGAGTGGTACCCGGTGGGGTCTTCTGCTGTTGCCACAAGGTTGTGTGTGTTGTGGCTTGACAAATGCTTTGCTGCATACCTCGGTTGTTATTTCAGTCAAAGTTGCTCTTCTATCAGCTTGAATCAGTCGGCCCATTCTCCTCTGACCTCTAGCATCAACAAGACATTTTCGCCCACAGGACTGCCGCATACTGGATGTTTTTACCTTTTCACACCATTCTTTGTAAACCCTAGAAATGTTTGAGTGTGAAAATCCCAGTAACTGAGCAGATTGTGAAAATACTCAGACCGGCCGTCTGGCAGCAACAACCATGCCACGCTCAAAATTGCTTAAATCACCTTTCTTTCCCATTCTGACATTCAGTTTGGAGTTCAGGAGATTGTCTTGACCAGGACCACACCCCTAAATGCATTGAAGCAACTGCCATGTGATTGGTTGATTAGATAATTGCATTAATGAGAAATTGAACAGGTGTTCCTAAGAATCCTTTAGGTGAGTGTATATATATGAAAAGTTCAGATGCAAAAGCCTCTGCATCTGAACTCTTCATATATATATATTATAAAAAGATGGGATTTTATTTACACAAATTGACTTTTGAAGGGGCCTTGTGCTCTGAATTTGTAGACTGAATTTGAGGTCCACTCTTGAGAGCAACGATATCTGTTTGGTGATGCAAGTGGGCATAAATGACACACTTCAGCTTTAAGTGATCTAGTCTACATGGACATCCTTGTTATCAATCCGTTTCACTGTGATAATCCATTCTCTCTCGCCAACACTCCCAAGCTTTATTTAAAGCATGACTGAGCATCTGCTTGACCTGACTTAAACTCTGGAGATTTGCATTAATCTTCTCTCTCGTAATTTTTAATAACCCTTGCGATTACATTCTTTCTCTCCTCATTAATGATCCTAATATTTCTAAATATTATGCTGCGAAATGTAAACTGTGGCTGGAAGACACATTTTTATTGCACGTTGATTTACTGTTGCCTCCGTTCTGTGGTCATTACCCTTTGTTTGTTTATATGAAGAAAAGTGAGCCGTTCTGCTGTCTGTCTGTCTGTCTGCAGGGTTTCCATGGAAACACCATTTGGAAATGGAAAGTTATTGCCATTTTTTTTCAATTGAAGAATTTCATTAAATCACCTACAGATGTAATGTCACAAATTACAAGCTTGTCAGGTTCTAACTTGTTTTTTTTCCCCACAAACCCAAATTGTCGAAAGGGACTGGAAATGAGACACCACCATAAAAAGCTCTGGAGTGATAAGGGTAAAGTAAACACATGGGAAACTGGTGATTGTGTGAGTATATTAGTTGAGATGTCCACAGGGTCATGGAGATGTAGCACAGAAGCAGACAGACAGTTGTTTGCTTTTAGGCTTGCGTTACATCAAACGTGGCTCTCGCTGCTTTGAAGTGTCAGACTGTAACCAATGACACCCTTCTGCCCTTAAACATTCAGACAGAAGCACTTTGCAGTCTCTTCCTCCTCCCATTCTCTTCATCCTTTCGCTCCCTCTATCTTCTGTTATGCGTTTCATAATTTCGTGTCACTCACATAAATGGACCATCACTCTTTACAGATGTTTTATGTATGAGTAGGCCGATAACATCACAGGATGGTGCACTTTTACAGTCTCATCTCTTGTCGGGCAGAACCGTTTACATTTATGCATGTGAAAGAGGCTTTTATTCAAAGTGACTAACAGTACAGTATATCTTTCAGTTTTAAGCTATGGAGTCTGAAGATGTTGATTATAGTGCATAAAGTCATATTTTATGGTACTTTTTATGCTTTTTGTCCTTTGGAGCTTGACTGGTCACTATACGATTTCACTGTATGGATTGGAAAGATTTTTCTTTGTGTTCCACTGAGAAAGAAAATCATGGTTTGTGAGTAAATGATGACAGAATGTTAATTTTGGGTCTTAAATAATGCTTAAACCCACTATCCCCTTCAGAGTGAGATGAATAGGACCTGCCTGGAAATGCAATGGTGTGGTTCGATATCAGTATCCCCACTACCCACCTTTTCAGAAGTGGACAGAATGGACTACAAATGGCCTAAGCTGTGTAAGAACTGATCTCTTTTTGTCGATAACTACAATGAGACTCTGTTCTCTGAATAGTCTATTTATTCCACCAGGACATCCAGAAGAGGATGGGTCTCCCTTTTTGAATTGTTGTTTTTGCAAGGTCTTTTCTTTGCACTTGGAAAGTATTTCCTTGCATTGGAAATTATTTAGGCAACCTGTTATGTTAAAACATTGTATAGTCAAGTAAAGTGTAACTGAATAATGTTAATGCACATTTTTGCTCTTTCTTAAAGGGTTAGTTCACCCAAAAATGAAAATTAAGTCATTAATTACTCACCCCCATGCTGTACCAACCCCGTAAGACCTTCGTTCGTCTTCGGAACACAAATTAAGATATTTTTGATTAAATGTGACAGCTGGATCACTCCTCCATAGGCTCCCTAAGGGAATGAATCCTGACGGCCCAGAAAGTCAATGAAGAAAATGTTTAAATATTCAAGAGATTTCCACGACGCATGCGCGAGAATTGCGATCTCCTTCAACTACTTCAGTTAAGTTCTCGCGCGTGGGCGTCGTGGAAATCTCTTGAAGTCTCGTTTCAGGCCTACAAGGAAGAAAAGGAATAGTCGAATAAAGTCGTTATTTTTGTTTTTATTTCTGCACAAAAAGTATTCTCGTCGCTTGATAAACTTATAGTTGAGCCACTGTTGTGACATGGAATATTTAAACATTTTCTTCATTGACTTTCTGGGCCGTCAGGATTCATTCCCTTTGGGAGCCTATGGAGGAGTGATCCAGCTGTCACATTTAATCAAAAATATCTTCATTTGTGTTCCGAAGACGAACGAAGGTCTTACGGGGTTGGTACAGCATGGGGGTGAGTAATTAATGACTTAATTTTCATTTTTGGGTGAACTAACCCTTTAAGAGTAATCCCACAGTGAATCGTCTCTACTGACATTAACAGCTACGTGAATAGGCATCTGATTCTTTCTAAGTCTCACGAAATCTTGTTATTTTGCAGGATGTTTTATTGAATTATTCTCGGTTATAATGCAGGGCTCCTCAACCTTTTTTTCTGGCAACCCTTTTAGGACTCACTGTAATTATGTAATTGGCAAATTAAATTCTAAAGAATGACAAAATATTTTATAAATAGTATTGCTGTTATGCAATTTTATTGGTATTGAATCAATTGGTATAAACCAAGCGAATGCAATGATTGGACAAACATTTTTTTGGTCCTGAGACTTCCACAGAAAATTAACATACATGTAATATATATATATATATATATATATATATATATATATATATATATATATATATATATATATATATATATATATATATATATATATATATATATATATATATATATATATATATATATATATATATATATATATATATATATATATATTGTTACGACCTCCCCTGTCTAGGGTAGAGGAGAACGGACAGAAATAAATAAATAAAATAATTGTCTTCAGAGCCCCGATTTCCCGTCCCAGTACTGATCCAACACAGAACCATTTTCCAAATCAAAAGGAATTTATTAAGGGAACATATAAGTAGTCAAGAAACTCAAGACTTTACAAAGGAAGTAATTTACTTCAAGAGGAGGCTAATGCCAAAATAACAAACAACTAAATAACCTAAACCCCAAAATAATGATGTAAACAAAAGACAATACTAAACCTAACTTCCTCTCTAAGAATAAACAGGAGAAAAATAAGTCAAATTAAATGGCGCCTACCTCCCTACAGCTTCCTTAACTGAAAAATGATAAAGAAACAATACAACTAAAACTTGAAGAAAATAACTCACCCTGCACTCAGGGAGTAAACAAAATAAAAATAAAAACTATAACAGTCCAAACAACATTGCACTGATCTCTCACCTCAGTAATAAGTTTTACTTAGGACACAAACAGAACATAGAGAGAACTACAACACAGGACTGGAACAGGAAAAAGGGTCTCTTCAGAAGAGAGACGGAGGGGAAAACCTCCCGCTTCTCTCGCACTGCAAAACTGGTCAGCTTTTATACCGAGCACACGCCGGCAAGAGCGAATCAGCATTGGGAGCTACACAGGAGCGCTGCTTACCCACAGGAGTGCTACTTAACCTATGGGAGATCAGAAACAATAAAAAGACAAGCATTCGCAACACTGACAATGATACGTACTTTGACGTAACTATATATATATATATATATATATATATATATATATATATATATATATATATATATATATATATATATATATATATACATATACATCATTTATACATTGATTTTATTTACTTTAAAACCCCAAGGTTGAGAACCTTCTTCTGTTCTTAGAAGGAAATGCTATAGATCCCACCCAGATCTCTGACCAATGAATACTTAAGCTAATCTCGCTCAGCATTCAGGGGTGGCCAACTGATATACACAGCCTCATTAATTACTCTAACCAGCTGGGTAATTACCACAGCCATAAAGCCATCCATCATTCCTAAACTGGACTTAATGCAGAGAACTACACATTCAGACAAACACAAGCCTATATCTCACACCATGGATGTGGGCAGAACTTTTGAGTTCATACATTATTTAAAGTGTCCAAGAGGGGGTGTATTTTTAACACTTAGGTTAAAGGCGGTGAAATTGAATAGAAAAGCTCACCCATAATTTAATGCATAATTATTTATCAAGTCAACCCTTATAAAATGGTGTAAATCAATCACATATTTGACATTCTGAGCATGCCACACTGCAGGCATGCCAGCAAACTCGGGCCTATCAAAATTGCTGACAAGTTCTCAGCATGGATTTGTGTGAAAAGTTTTGGATGCGCATTTGCAGTGGAGAGAAACGATCGTATTAATGATGCTTATAATTTATGAATCTGTTTGCTGACAGAACCCCTTTAGGGGGGGAGAGAGAGAGAGTGAGCTTAAGTCAAAACACGGAACACATTTGTTACAAATTAGCAGAAAACATCAAACATGCATCATCAGCAGAGTTGTCCCCTGCTTTAGGCCAAAACTTAAAGCTCACTCAACCTATTCCGCACAGGAATATCATTTATTAAGAAACCGCTACGTGTGGCATATTGATTGAACATAGAGGATGAATTACTGTATATTTGTTTATAAGTGTATAGGAAAGACAGAGAGGAATTATAACTGAACAAAGCCTTATTAATCATGGTACATTTTTCAGTTTTTTAAAAATCTCATTTCAGTTCATTTTTCACATGTCAGTCAGGTTGTCATTTGTCCTGGTCATTTTCTCAGACAAGTTAAAACAAAGTCTGGAACATCTATAGCAATTAATAAAAATGTCAATGCAGTTTGCCATGTGGTCTGGCATCTATACAAAATTTACTCTATAGTTTTTAGGCTATTTCTAATATTTCTCCATGTTCCTAGCTCAGTCCTATATGTAATATTCTCAGATGTGAAGTAGATTTTAGAGTTACATGAACTAATTTTTTTTTAAGTAAAGGGATTAAACTATCTTTTCTTTCACAGCAGAAGTATTTTGATATGTGGCCTAATTTCAGTCACAGCCAGGGAAATGTGTTATCAAATATCAATGAAACAACAAAAATAGAAGAACATTGTCTAAAATTGTCACTCTTTGGAGAGATTTGGGTATTGTGCGTCATTGCTGGCTTTATGTTATGGAGTGTTTTTTCTAAAACTTATAGGGACTTTACGATGCAGTAATAACCCTTGTGCTCTGTTGAAAACCCTGTAACACCTTTTGTGTTTCCGAAAATGACCAGCCTTTTACAAATTGCCAGTAAATTGCTTGCTATATTATCACCAAATATTGAATTCAATCATTTTGTCAACTTGTATTCTTTCAATTAAGACATGTTTGGCCATTCTTGGTTTTGTCTATCCTCATTGATCTGAGCATAAAGTTCATCTCTGTGAAAAAGAAAGGATGTAATACTCAAAATATTTCCTTAAGATAAAAGCATTTCAAAACAAACTTCCTGATTAAACATTAAAGTACACGAGTGTGATACATTGTAGAGAATATTTTTTAAATATAATCAATATTGCCAAAATTACTCAGAGGCCTACGATCAATCAGATCCAAAAATAAATACAAAACCTGTGCTAACTGAAAGAAAACAAGTTGTCAAAAAGATTGTTTCCAATATATGGTGATAATATAGAGTGATGAGAGACTTCAAAGCAATTTTTTTGTAGGCCGGTAATTTTTGACCGGGAACACCACATGTGTAAGAAAGTGGGGGTGGGACATCACAAAAAAAAAAAAAAAAAAAAAAAAAAAAATGTGGGGAAGTAGTTACCCTGGTGAGTAAAGGCAGTAGGTTTTAGTTCAATGCGTTATTGTTTACCAGCACTTTCTGAAAATCCCCAGGGTCAAAATGACCCGAACACAACATGAACGTGAGGGTTAAACTTAAACATGAACAACATTTATTCAGTGAAGGATTCGTCAGACCGAATGTGGAACGTTTTTTGATTCACTAAAAAGAAACAATTAATTTAGTCATGCATCAGACTACTATGCTACGCATTGTTTTTGATTCTCTAAAAAGAAACTGACGTAATTATTTGCTCATGAATTGGACTACACTATGTGTTTGCTGGGGCGTGCGAGGAAAACTCAATAGAGCAAGAGACGTTTCATTAACATTGTTTTGCGACTGTCTTTTATCCTGCTATGACACTAAATGTACACTGCAAGCTCGTTCAAGCAGTGAAAGAAACCATCGAGTTGAGTGACCATTTGAGTAACAGTGCGTATGCGCGAGAAGAACTTTAATTCGCATTAATTGTAACATAACGCTCAGGAAGAAGAGCTCATTTGGAAACGTGTAGGCTATAGTGTGCGATAATGCGGTTTTCAGAAAAACACTGTTTCTCACATGATTGCCAGGATATATTTACTTTCACATCAAACCCACGTTGCACTTTAGTTATTAGTGCCAGAGTTCAAAGGTTCAACACATGTCTTTCGCTCCTGGATATGCCCTCAGGTACGTCACTGCGCTCACTATTCTAATTTTCAGCAATCTTTTGAACCCAAACATGCTCCCAAATTTAGATTTGTGAGCCGGAGGACTCTGACCTTGTGTTTCTAAATCAGGATTCCAAAAATCTGCAGTGCTCTGAGGCCCAATGCTGCCATGAAACACTCCACAAAACACCTGCCAGACCTGTTCCTGTTCAAACGCCTGGTGCAGGGTGTAGGAATCACAGCCTACTGACAGGGTAAGGGCATGCACTTCTGTATGACACTAATTTATATGGAGAATTGCAATCATAAAATAAAGTAATTGTGAAATTGGACACAGTAGAAGAAAAGCATCGCTGCAAGACATAAATATAAGTGGAACAATGTGTATATGTGCATGTATGAGCTGGAGTACATTTTAGGTGCTTAATGACAACATTGCTTTCTCATTGCATTTTCCACCTAACTTAAATCTAAATGGCATCTATTAAGCTTTTTCACTCTCAGGCATTAGTCATTTCAGCTGTTAGTCCCTTACAAATGTAAATTCTCTCTGCTGAAAAGACCAACTTAGACCTGGAAACGTTTAAGCCTGTTAGTGCTGATTTTGTACTGATCTAGCTTCGGGATCTGAAGCTTTGTTAAGCTAGTTGCCCGTTAAGATTGACATAATACCTGATAGGGACACCATCATACGATGTTTGGGACCAGCAACATATGCTGTTCATGCAGGCTGCATAGATCTTTTTGTTCTTAATGTATAACCAGGCTCCTCCAAATCTCACTTAAGTACAGGGAGGTCAAAGGTCAGCTCCCCTGTAAGTAGATATGGCATTTAAGAGTTAAATGACAAGTAAATAATTCATGCAACATGCCATGGTTCCTGGGCGTGCTCTGGGGCAACTTGTCTACTGTATAATTTAAATTGTTAGGCCTTTTATCAAGAGAAATATCAAATATTCATCTTAGCTGGAGACCACACCACCCCAGAGTTTCTGATCAGAGCTGCAGCACCACATAGATTCTGACAGCTTCTAGAACACCAACACGTATTAAAAGACACATCAGCCACTGGATTATTGATGTTTAACAGGGAGGAAAGTAGCAGCCGTTTGGGAATTCAAATGGCAATTCCCCTTTTAAAGGCTGTGTTCCCTTTTGCTGAATGGATAAATAATGCTTTCACAGACCTCATAAATATCTGGGATTACTCAGGTTACTCTGAACTTCTCCCAAAGTCCCAATTTTAAAGTATCAGAAAGAACACATGAGGACAAAATGATTATGTCTGTATTATGATCTGGTCAGGTAATTGACAATGTGTATAATTTATTGTATAGCCCTGATTTATTTATTATAATAAATGGCTGAAACATATAAAAATGGCTGCCCACTGCTCCGGGTGTGTGTGTCCACGGTTTGCAGTGTGTTCACTACTCACTACTCCTAAAGTGAACTAACTTGGATGGGTTAAAGGCAGAGGACAAATTATTACAGATAATTATAATCATAAATTATTAATTCTAAATATAGGTTACCATACTTGGCCTTCACCTGGCCTTCATTTAAGGTGCATGCACTTTTCATGAACTAATATGGTTACCTAAATGTTAGGGCTGTTTAAAGTCAATACATAGGGCCCTATCTTGCACCCGGCGCAAATGACTTTGTACACTGACGCATGTATCATTCCTATTTTTACCCGCGCAAAGCGGACTTTTCCCTCCACAGACACACGTCGGTTAACTAAGAAATACACTTGCGCTTCCCGGGGCGGTTCAGCGCAAAGAGGAGGCGTGTTCCGGCGCAAACGTTCCCTCAGGTTTGTCCCATCCCCAATGTCACTTCTCTTTCTTTTACGGCCCTGACGAGAACATCGATCTCCTCGGCTGTGAACCGATTCTGAAGCGCGCTGGTCAATGCGCCGTTATAATAGTATTGCGCCATGGAACAAGCGCACCTCGTTCATGCTCTTAAAGGGAATGTGATATGACGCTCTTATTGGTTTGTTTCCCGTTACGCCCAAACCACACCTATGAATAATGAAGCTACTTCAGACCAAACCTTTTTAAACTTGCGTCGGGCGCAAGAGTCATTTATCCCGCCGGGAAAATAGCAACAGTGCCGAGATCCGCCCACAAAGTTACTTGCGCTTTGCGCTTTGACACTTGCGTTTCAGATCGTTAAAATAGGGCCCATAATGTTTAAAAGGTTGAAGAATGCATTTTAATGACCCACATGCTCCTATTAGTTTTTTTGTTGTTGCAATGTCTATTTCATGCTTTACTCATCTTCCACAATAATACCTTTGAAATATTTTTATATGAATGATTTTCTTTAGCAAATTTCTAAATTATTAATTTGATAACTTAATCAGCATATATAATCAATTTGATTGTTAATTAATAACTGCAGTAAGTTATTAATTATTTTTAAGTATAATTATATCACATCAGGGGTTCTCTCCTCAACTAACACCAGTGTGCAGCATCCACTTGGATGATGCGACGGCAGTCACAGAACAACGGTGCCAGTGCGCTCACCACACACCAGCTATAGGTGGAGAGGAGAGGAGAGAGTGATCGAGCCAATTCAGTTGATGGGGATTATTAGGAGGCCATGATTGGCAAGGGCCAATGGATGGAATTTGGCCAGGACACCGGGGTTACGCCCCGACTCTTTATGAGAAGTGCCATGGGATTTTTAATGACCACAGTCCCCATCACTATACTGGGGCGTTAGGACCCACACAGACCACATGTGAGCACCCCCTGCTGCCCTCACTTACACCTCCACCAGCAGCAACCTAGTTATCCCAGGAGGGATATCTATCCAGATACTGGCCAGGTTCAACCCTGCTTTGCTTCAGTTGGCAACCAGTCTTGGGCTACTGGGTGATATGGCTGCTTAAGTTGAAAATAGGTGTTGTTGTTGTCCAATACTGAGAGATGTGATTGTAGTAGATACAGTGCTGTATGTTAAACAGCTCTTTCCACACAGCAGGGTTTAGCATTCTCTCCCCTGGGGTCTCTGGAGAAAGGTGTTCAGAAACAAATTTTCAAGAGATCACACACTCCTACAGGGAGCCCAATACGCTGTCCGAAAGCAGAATAAGAATAGGGCATAGGGAAGTGTTTCTTGCACACAGGGATTGGGACAGATTTATTTAGGCTAGTCTTAATGATGACTTTGGAGTTAAGCTGAGTCATAGCTATCATTTAAGGTGTGGACTTTTGCCCTGGAAATTGTTGAGGAGTTGTCAAGACATTAGGATATGTTATAATGAGAGGTGATTCTACATTAGAAATTGTTATTATTGGTGTTTTGTTGTGTGGTCATTGCAGTTGCTATCAGTGCCGCAAAGTAACAGCACATGGCTCCAGTCTACTGCTTTTCCACAGCTGGCAAAAAGGTTTGGGTTTATTAATTTGTTTTGGTTTAATAAAAGAATGCATATACATATATATCATGTTAAGGGTGTTACCAGAATATAGAAAGTAAATAAATACCGTAAGATGATCTGATTCGTGGCTTCTGTCAGCTACGTAACTGGACTGCCAAAGATACCGAACAGGCAAGCTGAGCACTTTCAAAATGCTAAGAGCATGTTTGAAAGTGATATGCAGCCTCTACATATCTCTCCGTAGCTCCCAAAAAGTAAAGTGGAGAACATGTCCGTGTTGGGATGGATCCTTATTGATTGCAATAAGCATGGCAAATGACCCCTTAGGTATTTTTAGACGCCGACCATATGACTGAGAAGGAAGCAGCCACTGATTTCCATGAATGAAGAATGAGTGGCTTTTTAAAGCCTTAAGATGGATGTGTGCTTCAGGGTGGGTTGGTAATTACTTCTGCAAAGGGTCTGGACTGAAGGGCTCAGTGATTGAATTGTTTGCTGACGGAACGGCCTCTGACATCTTTAACTTAAAGAACAAAATGTCATAAATCACGTGCACACATCCCAGTCGCCTCCCACGACACTCCTAATTTATTTTGCCTCTGTTTTATTTCCTTAAAAAATTTCTCACCGCATAAATTGACATGCAGCGTGAAGGAGATGAGAGGAATGGTAACGGTCGTTCCAGGCATTTGCCAATACTTAGCTAAAAAATAATGGCAGTCGATCTAATAAAATAAAAATATAATTTCATTTATCACGCTGTGACTAAATTGATCATTGAGGTCATGAGCTTAACTGATACACGTTGGCTGTGAGTGATGGACCCTCAGGCCTCACGTGGAAAGTTTACTTTTGATGGAAAGCTCTTAGAAGACCAAGGCCATTACAGTAGTTCCTAATTTAAACGGAAAGGCCTCGAATAAATGTACTATGAGTGTTTCATATTTTATTAATTTTTCTCACAGATGCTACGACAACATCAGAGAGTAGAATGTGCTGTAGTAGGAGTGGGTTGTTAACAAGAGCACTTAGAGTCACAATCTCAATGGATGTGGCGTAACTGCAGAGACCTCTTGATGGAATTCCTCACACCAGGAAACCATATAAAAAGTTAAGTTCAAGACCAATGAAGTGCAATAACTGTAGTCAGAAAACGAGTTATTTAGTGCAGAATATATTGGAGGAGTATATGTATGTCATTATTTAATGAGAAAAAGTATCTATGGAAGAAAATATTTAGCATGTAAACCATTATTTCATTGGTAAGTTTAGAAATTATGTGATAAATTTGAAGAGTTGGAGTGTAGATTTCAATGTTCGAATTAAAGTGATGTCACCAATAAAGGTGTAGTTCACCCAACATTTATTGACCCTCATCTTGTTCCAAACCTGTATGAATGGAACATTAAATGGAGCAAATGTCTCTGTGTATTTTGCCTCTACAATGCAAGTCAATGGGTCTAATATTTTGATTTGGTTTCGTTTTGTCTTAACTTTTGTTTAGTTTTATTTTGGACCCTGTTGACTTTCATTGTGTGGACAAATATTCTTCAAACATTTCATACAGGTTTGGAATGACTTGAAGATGAGTAAATTATGACAGAATTGTCATTTTAGGGTAAATTGTTCCTTTAATCAACTTGAATCAACAAGCATATTTAAAAAACGTGCTCATTACTGTCAGTAAATGTGGAGCAGAATGCCATGCAAAGCAAATCAAATATATCTTAGTTTCATAATTTTTGTTTTGTTTGAGCCTATAAACAAAACCACAAATAAGCATGCAAATTTACACATTACCAAAACCTCTCGATGCCTTAAAGGGTCACGAAACCCTGTTTCAGCAGCAGTCAGTTCTCACCACATTTGTTAAAAATGTGGTTTGTCAAAGGGGGATGAGGGGAGACTGACAACACAGTAACAGCTTCTGAGACAGACAGTTTTATTTCACTCTCATTAAAAGCATCAAAGCTTCCCACAAATGCATGCTGCAAATTACCATTACACGCAACACAACATGCACATGGTTTTGTAAGCTCAATGTAAATTACACAAATACATACGCTTGTACACACATCCTGTGACAGCTATAATTTAATGCACAAATACATGCACATCCAGTCACATTTGTTCTCTGCGTTGAAAATATATATGAACAAGCTGTTGCATCTTTGATAACTTTTGAGACTTATTCTTTGATACATTTTGTGACTCATTCTTTGATAACTTTTGAGACTTATTATTTTGCTGCGTTTCTATAGCTGTTTGATCGGTTAAAGGGCCGTAAAGACTGGTTACACACAGTGTGAATCGTGTTTGTGTTGAAGACTCAGGATCTATTGAAGAGAACTTATGCGATGCAGAAACTCTTACAAAGCAAAAACAAACACCTGTTTTTGATCCATTAATGCATCTCTCACTTACTGTATGCAATCTCACTGTTTGAATTAAACGAGGCGTCTTCTCATAGGATAAGGACACACAGTATCATGAATAATTATGAGACACCGATGAGTCATCGCTGTACTATAGTACAAAAAAACATCACATCCCCATCACAAATTTAAACCCAGAAGTTGAAAATAGTGCAAATAGGTTTAAAATTAACTAGTTTTCTCCAAAAATCAAAACTAACGGATGGTAACATTGACTTCTGTGATGTTCAACTCTCATAATTCTGATAAAATCTCAGAGAATTTGGTCTCGTTTTAGGGTTTTGTAATTTGGTTTAAGACTATAAATCTGTACGCAATGCAAACCTGTGCAGGCAGTGCTGCTGCTAGCATGTGAACGTTGCTTTTAGCTTGCTCGCATGTCACAGGCCTCTCTCCTATTTCTGCATAACTACAGTGACTAAAATAAACTCCAGTTCCCTCTGGCATGAACTGGGACAGAGCCAGCCTCTTCCTTTTTCACTGCACTGAACATTAATCTATTCTACACAGCCGTGTCAGGCGCTAGCTAACTTACACTCGCTTCAGCCACACGGGTTTGGAGAGGATGCCCACTCTCTGGCCTCTCAAGGCGTTTAAAAGTTTACAAAGGAATACAGCTGAATTATTTAGCCCTCGTTTGTCAGTAAAAATGGAAACAGATGTTAACCATTTAACTTAAAAGCTGTTTCGTTCAAAGCTTGGTGTCACTTTGTGGTGGGTAAACACTTTTCGAAGGGTGTTCGGTGGAGCAAGCAGGCTTTGTGATGTCATAACATGGATTAGCTCATGAAAAAATCAATATCACATTCACAATTGTGCCGATATTTGGAAAAAAACGTCATTCTTGCTTGTGTTGTACTGATAAACTATATGATATAATAAATAAGACGAAAATCCTTTTTGCCCTCATATCTTGAATTTTAGTGCCATTTTAACTGCATTCTAATAGGTTAAGTCCAAAGTATTGAAAATAAAAATGTGTAAATAAAGCTCCGTAAAACCTTTTTCTATGTGGTAAATGTGTCCCATCGGAAGTGTTCTATGGACGCACACTTATGGACTTGAACACTCAAATACAGGAAATACTAAATAGACAAGTGGTCTAGTGCAATAACTGCAAATCTGCTGCTCATATAAAAGATATTTTGAAGAATGTTGGTAACCAGATAGTTGATGGACCCTATTGACTTCCATAGTATTTTCTTTCCTACTATAGAAGTCAGTGGGGTCCATCAACTGTCCGGTTACCGACATTCTTCATGGAACAACATGAGGGTGAGCAGGCCCGGATTGGCTAATCGGGAGCTCCGGGAGAATTCCCGGTGGGCCGGTCTGTTTTATTGGCCAGGAGGGCCGGTGTTGTCATGGCACTGGGTTGAATGCTCCAGTCACAGCGCAGCCACACTATTTTTTTATTATTATTTTCTCGCAGCCCCACAAAAAAAAAGTCAGTTGTTAGAGATGTGCGAACAAAAAATAAGAGATACAAAACATGGATAATAGGCGCAAAGGCGGCGCCGAAAAGGCCAGAATAATAAAAAATCTCTGGAAACTCAAGCGGCCAAATAGCCTCATGGCCGTACCCACCATTGAGGTCTCCGAGGTCCGGACCTCGGTAATTTTTCTGAGTGTATAATGAACTTTGTGAAATAATTGCCTAATACTCTAATTTGGTGCTGCAATGATTCACATATCGCGACGATAACGGACCTCATAATCTGAGCTGCTTCAATAGCTACTCAACACCGCTCGTCGACAATGACGAAATGTTTGAGATGACCGATCAAAGCAAGCGGGATTTATGTTCACAGAAGCGTGAGCAAATCCCAACGCGACGCTTCACGAGATAAACTAAACAGCTGTTTTACGATAGAAGTTTTAAACGACCGACATAAATAATCAGTTTGCAAAGACTGTATCAATCAAAGCTCAGCTTCGGGAAGGGGAGATTTACAGGTAACCTAAAGATAAAGAGACTGAGAGAAGAATGAGAGAAGGAGATGGAGATAAGAGAGGAGAGCAGGAAGAGCAATAGCCTATTGCATACTGTGCCCAGAATGAGAATAAATTTATTACAATGGATTCCGATTGAACACAGATCTACATGTTCTTTTCCAATGACAGTGGAAAAATAATATGCCCCCGAACCCAGATCACTTTTGGGACCTTTGTATTTATAAAACCCTATGTACGGCTATTGCACTGAATAGAAAATTATATTTTTGAAAAATACAATGAATTACAAGGCTGTACAGAACAGTGCACTATTGCAGACTTATATACTGAGGGTTTAATTACATAATTTGAATATAGTCGGTCGGGAACTAAAGTGGGCCGGTCTAAGGTATGAAACTCCAGGGCTGAAAATTAGTCCCACTCCGACCCTGAGGGTGAGTAAATGATGACAATTTTCATTTTTGGGTGAACCATCCCTTTCATTTTGACTAAATATATTTATGTCCAAACAACATTTAAATTACAGATATTTTATCATTACCGGTGATAGATTTGTTAGGGTGCTCATAAAAGTATTTCCTATCTGCTGACTGATGATTGCCAAATAATAACAAAAATAACAAATTCCCCCATCCCACAAAAGAAATGAAAACTCATGCCTAATTTAAGTTCTTTGTATTGCATATCCCAGTCCCAAACTATTTCATGGAGTGGTGGGGACCAAATCATCCATGGCAAAAAAGTGGGTAAATTACGCCTAATATGATTCACAGTTAAAATTAGAGAACGCTTGCACTTTCCTCTTCCGTTTGACACTTTCATGTCAGTCAGTGTGTGAGAGGACTTGAGTGAGTCCACACTCTCAAAATGCTATGGATACTGATTTTGCAGCGCTCAGAGGCTGACAGCCCGTGGAGATGGAATATAGTCCTGTAAGCTCGTTCAGTTGAGGGAAATGGAGACTCGGAGGTTGCATTACTGTGTGTCAGCGTTACGTAAGACTTGATTATCACATCTGCGTCTTTGCCTGCCAAGTTTTCCAATCACTGCACACACAAGTCTCAACCATTTAGTACTGTTACACAAGGGATGGGATGCCAAATTTCTTCAATAAAAACACTTTAATATTGTGTATAACACACACATATATCAGTGAGATAACAGATGAAATTGAAATGTTAGATGTCAAATACACAGTCGAGAGTGTGTATTGGGATGTTCGAAAATACATTGTGCTTTGATTTCCTCTCTGCTGTCACAGTTTTCCAGCTTACGGAGTGTGTGTGTGTGTGAGCGTGGGTGAGAGCGTGTGTGCGTATGTATCATCACATGCCTATGTGCGGGCGCACAAGCACCAGAACGAAGCGATTTCCGTAGAGAGAGAGAGAGAGAGAGAGAGAGAGAGAGAGAGACTCAGAGGAAGCAGTACGGGTCTGCAGCCACATATGGGCCTTCTTAAGGGATTTTCCTTTTCCCTCCCTTGACTGCGCGGGCTCTGCCTGTCTCTGAAAAGCCTGCTTAAAGTCTTTAATTATATTATATAAGCCAAAAGATCAAGGAAGCGTATTGAGAGTGTCCTCTGGAGCACATCACTTTGTGTGGGGGGATTTCGGAGCTCTCGTTCTCAGCCCTCCATCATGAGCGCTAACTCGCTTTATTCGTTCTGCCTCTCCTGCCATTATGTCTTCCACCTCCAAATGAGCATGTGTCAGTCTCCCCCCAAACCCAAGATATATCGTGCAGATTACAAGAATCAATGATCTGGGAACCACTGAATCACTGTACTTAATGCTCAGTGACATGTTGGATCAGATCTCCCAAAATTCTGACATCTTGGCTCAAGCTCATAACAACTTGACATTTTGTGCCTTGATCTGACGGCATCAGTACTTAGGGTTATGCTGCCCAGTAAATAAAATATTGGTCTGCCATAAGTTATTTCAGAATTAACTCTTGTGTTCTGTTTAAGGTCTGAGAGATCCCAAGGCCATTTAAATAACTTGAAGAATGTTCTTGCAGGTAAATATTTTCAGTCTTACGGTAACTCATTATCAACTTAATAAAACGCTTCAAGGGAGAAGTTTACTTGTTACATTACCGCATTTATTGTTACATTATTACATGAGGGTCTCGGAGACTCCAGATTTAGAATATTAGTTAATGTAATGAATTTCATCATATGATTCTTTGATAGGTGTACATTCTTGAAGTAGCTACTTTGAAGTAAATAAGTTTAATTTTAAATACTATTACTAAATACTAAAACTGAAATACAAATAAATTAAATCTAATTAGAAATTTGTTAAGACTAATAAAAAAAAAAAACTAATAAAAATGACAAAAGCACATAACAAAATGACTTAAAGTAAAATAAAAATATAAGCAAGTAATGTCAAAATATTAATAAATACTATAATATTATATAAATGCCACTAAAACAACACAGCCCTGAACAGAAACAAGTTAACATAGGTCGAATAAGTGTCTGAAGCATTTCTGCGTTAAGGTAAAAAAAACAACAAGAAAAAGATCTTTCTGCCCTAAAAACTCATCAAACATTATTGTGGCCTTAAGTTTCCCATAGGACTGATAGACAATGTTTACTAATTAATAGTTCATGATCTGATAATAAGTGGTGCTTGCGATGTAGTATTGCTCATACTTAGGGATTACATATGTATTACACTTTGGTATGTAAATTGTCCCGGACCAGTGTAAATCTCCTTGTAGAGGAGAGTTAACTTGGTGCTATTTCTTTTGTAACTGATCAGAGTTTTGCATGGAATTTATCGGGACTATTTTTAATCAGTAAGTAATTAAAAATAAAACTTTGAATATCTAACAATTGCTACATACATACACTTGTGGAGATATTTAATCTAAATCTAAATATTTTAAAAGCCAATAAACTTTTCTCTGTCCTCCAGGCCCAAACATGTCTTAAACTCACTGGACTCAGATCAGAGTGTCATTGTTTAGAGAGAGTCTGGGATTTAAGTCTGGTAAACGAAGCTGTCTGGGTTTTTGCTGATTTTATGGATGGCTAGCTGGAACTCTGGGAGGACGAACTGAGCTTTGAACAGCATGAAACAGAATATTGATTACTTTAATTATAAATACAAACACATTTGCATTACAAAAGAAAGGAAGAGGGCGTTAAAGTTCATCTGTGGTTGTCTGGCTACAAAGTCGGATGGCAGATTAAATGTGCCAATACTTCAAATACACAGTCTGTTTATGTAAATATTTAGATGAATTGGATATAAGTTGTCAATCGTTTTTGAACAGCATTTTTCATTCGAAATTCATACTTTTTATGACAATTATTTATTGCTAATGTAATTATTGTACATCCCTCTTCTATGGATTGTTAATGCAGTTGCATTGGTGAATTTTACATTTGGTGAATGTTTGGACTACATAGAGCTGCATGATTCTGGATAAATTGAGAATCGTGTTTTTTTTTTTTTTTTTAAATAGAGATCACGATTCTCCCATGACTCCGAATAGATAACTAAACAAAATATTTATTTACTAGAGGTTCTGACAAAATGTTAACTGCTGCAG
The DNA here is from genome assembly GCA_030578255.1 of Tiaroga cobitis. Lineage (NCBI taxonomy): Eukaryota > Metazoa > Chordata > Actinopteri > Cypriniformes > Leuciscidae > Tiaroga > Tiaroga cobitis. The sequence goes on along the minus strand of CM060598.1, from coordinate 43,868,870 downwards.
TCTATTTAAAAAAATCTAATTAATTTGAATGAATTTCTTTTTAAATCAGTCTCTATGAATGATTCAATGACTCGTTCATAAAAACTTCACTTGTTTCATTACTGGATGAATCAGAGTTTTTGAATAATTCAATGACACATAGATTTTTTAACAGTTACTTGACGCCACCTACTGGTGTAACGCCATAATTGATACAATCTTAATTTAAAGCTTCAAGTTAAAAGGTGGCTTACTTAATTTTGATCACTACTGTAGACATCGTTTATATCAGAACTATAAACTTTTATCCCAGTGCTTCTTTCTTAATGTGAATGTTTGTAACATAAATAACGATACTATGTGGTCGACCGTCGAAAAGATGGTTTGAGAAGCTGTTTCTTACCTATGCATGACAACTGCTCTCTCTGGCTCAGAGGCCATGTTCACTGTGATCGTACTTGTTAAAGGTTTAATAGACAAGGGTGAATAATTATCATTTCGGAATAAGATGTTTGAATCGAGATCGCAATCTTTTAACGATTAATTGTGCATTTCTACTACATAGCATATTAAAGTTCAAGTTTCATTTGACTAATGACATTTAAAGTGCAAAAAATTTTGCTCTGCACCGACTTCTAGAAGATAAGTAAATCTAAAGTAATCTATATATAATCTGTTCTTGATGCCTGCAGATGTTATGTGATTATTGATAACAAAATTAGCCTGTATGCTTCACCTTCAAACTCCCTCACATGTGCTGGTCATTCTGAGTAAAACACTGTCCAAAGACCGTGAACTCTCGTGCTCTCTTGGCAGTTAAAAATAAACACAGGGCATTGTCAGCTGGGAAGGGTTTTTTCCTCTAGCTCTGTCAGTCTTACAAGTCAGCTGAACAATAATTACATCTCCTGAGAATCTGGGATGAGAAAGTTTCCATATTGAAGAGTTTTTGGAGCACATTCGATTCAGCGGGAGAGTTCTCCACAGTGGAAAGGGAATAATTGCTTGTTATCAAAGAAGAAAAGATTCTGATTTGTATTTGTCATCAGCATATCCTGGGGTGAAAGCTTTTGTTGGAGTGAAAATTAGCTCTGTTGAATAACCGTCTTTGACCAAAACATTCAGACACATTTATTTTACAATTGTGAACTGAGATGTTTTGAGCTGTTTTCTGAGATGTTTTCAGCTGCCTCTGAATGAGTTTTGAATTAGGGCTGAACAATTAATCAAAATAAGACAGAAATCACTAAATCGTTAAGACTGTGATTTAATTTAGTAAATATACTGCGTGTTTCAGAGTGCAGCGTGTTTTTTCCCCACATGCTTGTAGCTTATGATCTGGTGTGTTCAACATCTCAGAGCATCTCAGTTCACAGTAAATGCAGCTCCACACAAACTGATTTATAAGCGCTCGGTTCGCTTATAACATGAATACGAACGATAGATAGATAGATAGATAGATAGATAGATAGATAGATAGATAGATAGATAGATAGATAGATAGATAGATAGATAACTATATTTATTTATAACATTTTATAACACACGTTTCCATGACAAGACCATTTTTATCTTATGTTCACTTTAAATAAAATGCTAACATTTTCACTTTTCTTCCGTCCAGTGATAATTTAGAAAAAAAAAAAAAACGTGGTAGAAGCCTAATGTTACTATTGAAGGGATCTAGTGCCTGGTAATCATCCTCCTCAACTGGTGAGAGGACAGTCAAATACATTGCAAGAAAATACATTGAACAACCGCTCACATGTGGCACTGGCAGGCAAAGAACTATCTGTGTAGTTGCAGTAGACTGAAACCTCATCCAAAACATTAACTTCCAAAGGGTCAAAATGTTATAATTTGTAATGTTACAAAAGGCTCAACTGAAGAGTAAGAATGCTTGGAAAATGTTAAGTATTTTAGTTGAACTGGCATAGTCACTGTTTAGTCACTGTTATAGAGTGCCGAAGTGATGACGTCACTTTGTAGGACAACTCGGAAGCTAGCGGCGCATGGGTTCCCTCGATCGAAAAGCTATGCATTTTCCCCATAGACTTTTGGAAAATCGCAAAAAATAAGATCTGTGTTTAACAAAGAGTTGTGACCCTTACACGTTTTGTCTATCAAGATCATCTTTACAAGTTAATCCAAAATTTATACATTTTGAAGCTTATATAAAGTTTTTAAAAAACACAAGCAGACACAATAAAGTTTAAAAAAACACAAGCAGGCTATAACTGTGTGTTCTATGTCATAGATCAAAACGTGAAAATATTTAGAGGCTTTGTTCACCACAGACCTTATTTCAGGCGATTTAGCAAAAACTCATTCAAAAATCCCATAGACTTTAGAGCGAGGGACCCGGGAGGGCTAAAATGCTAACTCACTTCCGCGTTTTGGCCTACAGAGTGACGTCATCACTTCGGCACTCTATTGTTATACCACTCAAGCAAAACAGGAATGGTCAGTGAACCGTTGGCGGCAAGAAGATGCGTGATTAAACAACAGGTGGCGGTAATGGCAAAAAATGTGTTTGTAATCTAACAAGAAGAAGAATATCCTTGCATCGCGCTGATTCGCGCAGGCTCGACAAAACGCTATGTAGCTTTTGCTCGCGCTACACCGCTACTTGCTGCAAAAAGTAGTTAGCTACTGGAAAAGCTACACTGTTTAAAAGCAACTGAGCTACTGCCAAGCTACTGAAAAATGTAGTTAAGTTAGTAGCATCGCTACTTGTAGTTAACTACTCCCCAACACTGGGTGAATGTGAGGCAAAAATGTAAAGCGCTTTGGTGGCCATTGGGTCTGTGAAAGCGCTATATAAATGCAGTCCATTTTACCATTTACATATGGTAATTCATCTGTTCAATAAAACCGGCATCTCCGTGTCACTTTTACAACATTTCAAATCCCTCTGTTCTTACCATCCCCGAAAAGCCAAGCCAATGTTGATTCTCATTTTATTACGACCTGCACTACGACTCTCCTCAATTCTGCTTTTTAAAACCGGTAAAAAACAGGAGATTTGGAGTGCTCCATGTCAACTTTTCTGAATTTATGGATAAGACGAGATACGCACAGGCGAGTGAGGTATATGCAATTTTCCGCGAAAACTATCCCGACAGGTGGGGCCGGTTCTAGGCATTGTGGGCTCAAACGTCTGCCTTGCCCACCCAATCAGAATTTAGGAACAGATAGTGTTGATCTGTTTTTTCGATTTGTGCATTGATTTAAAAGCAATCTGAGGTGGGTTTTGTGTTAAAATGTTTGATGAAGGGCTGTAGAAACAATCACAAAAATAGCACCAGAAATGTTCAGTATTTTTCCTTTATTAACTGAAAGTAACGGTGTGGGGCGTTATAGGCTACTCGCATGAATGCCCTGTTCATCTTTCAGTCAGTTAGGGGTCATTCACATTGGACACGTTTTTGTGGTTAAAAACGCAAGACACAGGTCAGTGCAGGTCTAGAGATGCGTTTTTTTAAAAGTTGTTTTAACTTGAGTGCCACGTTTTAGAAAGCCGTGTCATGCACGATGGTCTACTCTTTAAAAGTATGGAAGCGAGATGAGAGCGCAACAGTCAGTCACGTCTTGGGTGATGTTTACATTAAAAAGAATGGAAAAGTAATGCAATGGAATGAAAAAAAAAAACCAGAGCAGCGTAGCAGACAGAGCAGCATTTTCTACTGATCACAGAGTCCCTGACAAGCTGTGCATAAAAAATAATCGCAGCCTTTGCGATTTCATAATCGCAATAAGCCAAATCGATTTAAGCTGAATTTCATGTTAATTCCTATTAATAGTGGAGCCCTAATAATAATAATAATAATAATCCTTTTAATTTTAATACATCTGATAAATTTAATAGGCTATTTAATACTACTACTACTGTGCAGCCCTATCGTTTAAGTGAACAGAAATGGTTTTGAACCCTCTATACACCTGCATTTAGCACTGGCTTCTTGTGATCGGATCACTCTGGTGTAAACGGGCTCTTAGTTGCTATTCAGCATATGCTTCTCATCAAAAGCAATTTGTGGTTCTAATTGCAACCTGTGGTTTGGAGCCTTGATTAAGGGCACCCTGGTGACAGAGCAGGTCTGTGATCTCAATATAACTTCCCTTTCAGGGTCACCCCATTTGAGATCCTCCAAATCATGTTAATAATCTTTGATTAAATAAGAATAATATACAGCTGAAATGATAAAGCTAGTAATTGCAATTTGTACGGTTATTGTAATGACATCTAGGTTTGTAGAGGCGTATCTGTCCAGTACATTCAATCAGGATTCAGGACTAAAGAAAAACAACTCTGTGGGGAACCCAGCATGAGCCGTAACTGCTGCAAACCCATATTGTGACAATGTGTTGACACAGGAAGGTTACTTGTACTAAATGATGGGGTATATTGAAGCCCACAAAGCTTCTCAGCTTAGTCTCAAAGTCTTTACACAGGGAACACAATCAAAGCGTCAGCCGTTTTCAGCTCTGTACATTCAGATCAAACTCTGGCAAGAGATCGAACAGCAAACGTACCCATAAAATATTAATGTCACAGTTGAAGAAATGGTGCTAGTGCAGATCGGCAAACTCCGCTGAGAGTGTCTGAATCAGTTTTCCTGCTGGATAAAGCCTCATTCCTCAAACCATTGACAGGCAGACCAAGTTGTACCCACTGTAGACAACCCAACAAACACTATTTACCATTCTCCTCATCTTCCTCATCCCGGCCTTCTCTTACAACACCTACTATTATGAGCATACTGGCCAAATGTTGTCAATATACAATTTGGTGTCAAGTTCTTTTTAAAAAAAAAAAAATTATTAATACTTTTATTCAGCAAGGATAAATTAAATGGTTCAAATGAATTTTGACTTTTACATTGTTACAAAAGATTTCTATTTCAAATAAATGTCATTCTTTAACATGTTTAACCTTAACATGTTTAACCTTAAAAAGACAGAGGTGTAAAGAGTACCTGAAAACCATACTTGAGTAAAAGTACAGATACCTTACAGTGAAAAAGACTCCATTACATGTTACAAGTCACCAATTCCAATACGACTAAAAGTCTTAGGGCCCTATTTTAACGATCTAAAACGCAAGTTTCAAACGCAACGCGCAAGTAACTTTGTGGGCGGATCTCGGCGCTGTTGCTATTTAACCGACGGGATAAATGACTCTTGCGCTCGACGCAAATCTTAAAGGGGTTGGTCTGAAGTAGCTTCATTATTCATAGGTGTGGTTTGGGCGTAACGGGAAACAAACCAATAAGAGCGTCATATCACATTCCCTTTAAGAGCATGAACGAGGTGCGCTTGTTCCATGGCGCAATACTATTATAACGGCGCATTGACCAGCGCGCTTCAGAATCGGTTAACAGCCGAGGAGATCGATGTTCTCGTCAGGGCCGTAAAAGAAAGAGAAGTGACATTGGGGATGGGACAAATCCACCCAAATTAGCTTCGGTTAAACATGCATATAATAATTTGGATAAATGTGTAAGCTTTATGCCTATTTTTCCCATCGTCATGGACACACAATGATTTCCCTCGTGTTTTAATATTTTTCCTTATAATAATGTATCATTTGCAAAAAGTAAAATGCATATGTGTAGATGAGAGAATCAACTACAGTGTATGCGCGTTGTTCACACTCTGTATTATGGCCAAGCATGCGCGCTTAAAATAGCATCTGAATGTACACACAACGCGCCACTGACTTTAGACTAGGTTTTTTCTGGTCAGTGGCGCAATTGTTTTCTGGAACTGCAAAATAGCACCAGGCATTGTTTGCGCCGGAACACGCCTCCTTTTTTTCGCTGAACCGCCCAGGGAGCGCAAGTTCATTCCCTAGTTTGCCGGTGTTGTGCCTAATTTCGACCCCCTGCCAAATTAATACCCCCCTCGTTTAAATCAATACCTGATTGCCTAATCCCAACCCCGCCCCTAATCTTAACCCCTCCCCCACAACTAGTCCTAAACCTACCAATGCTAGGGGGGTAATAATTTGGCGGGAGTCAAAATTCGGCACAACACCGGCGTGCGTCTGTGGAGGGAAAAGTCCGCTTTGCACAGGTGCAAAATACGAATGATATAGCGGTGTACGAAGTCAATTGCGCAATCAGTATCTGATTTAAATAGTACTTAAGTATTTTACTCATACTCTGAATGTCCCACGGTTAGCATTGGGGCTCTCTGATCACTGTCTGGTTCATCTTATACCGACCTACAGGCAAAAACTGAAATCAGCTAAACCTGTGTTAAGGACTTTAAAATGGTGGACTAATGAAGCAGAAGCGGGATTTACAAACCTGCTTTGAGTGTACTGATTGGAGTGTTTTTGAGTCCATTTTACAATTTACATATGGTAATTCATCTGTTCAATAAAACCGGCATCTCCGTGTCACTTTTACAACATTTCAAATCCCTCTGTTCTTACCATCCCCGAAAAGCCAAGCCAATGTTGATTCTCATTTTATTACGACCTGCACTACGACTCTCCTCAATTCTGCTTTTTAAAACCGGTAAAAAACAGGAGATTTGGAGTGCTCCATGTCAACTTTTCTGAATTTATGGATAAGACGAGATACGCACAGGCGAGTGAGGTATATGCAATTTTCCGCGAAAACTATCCCGACAGGTGGGGCCGGTTCTAGGCATTGTGGGCTCAAACGTCTGCCTTGCCCACCCAATCAGAATTTAGGAACAGATAGTGTTGATCTGTTTTTTCGATTTGTGCATTGATTTAAAAGCAATCTGAGGTGGGTTTTGTGTTAAAATGTTTGATGAAGGGCTGTAGAAACAATCACAAAAATAGCACCAGAAATGTTCAGTATTTTTCCTTTATTAACTGAAAGTAACGGTGTGGGGCGTTATAGGCTACTCGCATGAATGCCCTGTTCATCTTTCAGTGAGTAAAATACTTAAGTATTTTACTCATACTCTGAATGTCCCACGGTTAGCATTGGGGCTCTCTGATCACTGTCTGGTTCATCTTATACCGACCTACAGGCAAAAACTGAAATCAGCTAAACCTGTGTTAAGGACTTTAAAATGGTGGACTAATGAAGCAGAAGCGGGATTTACAAACCTGCTTTGAGTGTACTGATTGGAGTGTTTTTGAGGCTGCTGCCACCGACCTGGACGAGCTCACGAATTCTGTAACATCAAATATCAGTTTCTGTGAGGATATATGCATCCCTACTAGGACTTATTTAACTTACAACAATGACAAAACATGGTTAAATGGAAAACTCAGACAACTTCGCCATGCCAAAGAAGATGCTTACGGGGACAGTCTTTTTTAAATGGGTCAAATACACACTGACAAAAGAGATCAGAGTGGCTAAGAGCTAAGAAACCAGTTTTCAGCCAACTACCCTGCATCAGTGTGGAAAGGCCTGAAAGACAGTACTAACTACAAGACACCACACCCAGCACTGTGTCGAATCAACAACTGGCCTACGATTTGAATGAGTTTTATTGCAGACTTAAAAAAATCCCTGTCTCACACGCCACACCCATTCTGTCCTTCTCTCCATACACCCATCAACACCTCCAGTCCCCCTCCCCTGCTGCACTTCAAGTCTGTGAAGAAGATGTGTGGCGGGTCTTAAGGAAACAGAAGTCAAGGAAAGCAACAGCCTGTCTGAAATCCTGTTCTGACCAGCTGGCCTCTATCTTCAAAGAGATCTTCAACAGATCACTGGAGCTGTGCAAAGCTCCTTCTTTAAATGCTCCACTATCATCCCCATCCCAAAGAAATCCAAAATCACAGGACTGAATGACTACAGACCTGTTGCCTTAACATCTGTGGTCATGAAGTCATTTGAAAGACTGGTGCTGGCCTACCTGAAGGACATTACTGGACCCATCATCCAGCACCCACACGATTAGCACTGGCGCTCCCTAGGGGTGTGTTCTCTCCCCACTTCTCTTCTCCCTGTACACCAACGACTGCATTGCAAAAGACCCCTCTGTCAAGCTCCTGAAGTTTGCAGACGACACCACACTCATTGGCCTCATCCAGGACGGTGACGAGTCTGCTTACAGACAGAAGGTTAATTAGCTGTCTGTCTGGTGCAGTTATAACAACCTGGAGCTGAACACGTTCAAATGTGAAGGTGAAGATGATTGTGAACTTTAGGAGAAACACCTCAGCTACCAAATCAGACCGTAGAAGATTACAGAGGATAGTCCATACTACTGAGCGAATCACCGGTACAACCATTCCCACTCTCCAAGAACTGTATACATCCAGAGTGAGTAGAAATGTTGGCAAAATCATCCTGGACCCCTCACACCCAGGCCACTTCCTCTTTGAACTATTGCCATCTGGTCGGCGCTACAGAGCACTGAGCACCAGAATGGCCAGTCATTCTTCCCTCAGTCAATCCATCTCATGAACAGTTAATGCCCCCACTTGGAAATAAACATGTGCAATGCACAACACTATTTATACATTTATTTAACACACCATACTTCTTTACTTGGGCAAGGATGTAAATGCAAGGATTTGTACATAACATACCTGTACACACATATACTGTCTATTAACTATTTTTGTATATTGTGTATTTAAAAAAAAAATGTTTTGTATATTGTTATTTCCTATTTACTTATTCTAATTTAATTCTTTTTATTATCTGTGTCTTGTCACTGTCATTCTGTTTGTGCTGTTGAAGCTTCTGTCACCAAAAAAAATTCCTTGTATGTGTAAACATACCTGGCAATAAAGCTCTTTCTGATTTTTATGATTTCTAAAAAAGATACAGTAGTACAGTAACTTATTATATTTACTCAAATACTTTACACCTCTGATGAAATAATCCTAAAAAAAATATTAAGCACCTCTACCGTTTGCAAAATTGACACCCAATATTTCTTGAGCAGCAAATCAGCATATTAGAATGGTTTCTAGTTTCATGTGACTTTGAAGACTGGAGTAATGGCTGTTGGCAGTTCAGCTTTGCCATCACGGATAAATTAAATTTAAAAATATTACTGTTTTTACAGTATATTTTTATCAGCCTTGGTGAGTATAAGAGACTTCTTTCGAAAAGCATAACATTTTTTAACTCCTCAAACCTTTGAATGGAATGATATGTTTTTCTCAGATGGCAATCTAACGTTTGGCAACACCTGGTATGTACAAGCTAACAATATTCAGACTCATTGTCATCATTTGCATTTTAATAGACGAACATCAATAATGATGCACAGAGAAGGAGGGAGTCTTGTGCTTCACACTGTTATCTGATTAGTATACAAGCTTTTTATAATGCATGAACTGATGGCATATTTCTTTTTTTCGGAAACTAAGTGACCTGCTCTGGGAATCCTGACCTTGCTGGCTGGACAGTCCCTGAGGATGCAAAGTGGACTACAGTGTTCTAAAACAATAAAAACACTACAGTTCAGAAGACTTTATCAGTAACTAAATGACATTTCACTGTCACAGTGCATTATCATACACTATCGAGGCATTATTATCTACAGTATTTCATCAACTAATAATATACACAATACTCTCAAGATCTTTCAAATTCATCTTGAGGAAGAAACGTCATTGACCAAGGTTATCATAATCATCTTATCTTACAAATAAGCACTGTGTACGTGAGTCGCGAGAGTCATTTTGGTGAGACGACACTTTACAGTCACTGGATGCCAAATGGTGATGGGGAGAGAGCTGGCACGGCTGAAATGACGGTGTGGATTCATGCTCTCTAAAACACTATTAACCATCTGTTTAGTTTACAAAGTGATACATAACAAATGATTGCCATGACTCATTAGAGTTCCCTAAATCACAGTAATTAGCTGGCATATCCAGTGGCACGAGACTGTTAGGTAAAGAACCAGGTAGTGTTCTCCATGCGGGCATCTGGTCAATCTTACCCAACATCTTATTTTTATGTTCGTGGCTTGGAAGTCTTTTACCTGTACAGGTCATAAGAGTGAGTCTGGACCAGCAAAAGCTGAATTTCCACATCTCATATTCAAAAGGATCTGAGGTCAGTCTGTAACAGATTACAATTTCCTTCTGGAACCAGGCTGCTTTGTTTAGGACCTTTCCAGCTGTCTGGAAATGTTCTCAGAATTTCTGGCTAACTTTCTTTAAGTACTGAAATAGAACATTCTCAAAACATTAGCATAACATTTTTATTTATTATTTATTGATAGTGAAGCCTTGTTTAAAGGTTAGTTACTCAAGCTTGACCATTGTTGTTTTAAATAACTATAATTTTATAATTTTACACGCATGTAGGCTATGCATGCATGTTTTATACTGAACGTCTCGGTTACGTATGTAACCCTCGTTCCCTGAGTACAGGGAACGGAGACGTGTCGTCGGGGGAGTTCCTTGACGAATTGGGATCACGCTAAGGAGCCAATTGCCTTCGAAAGAGAATTAAAAATGAGCCAATGGACATTGGCATGCAAGATTAGCATTCTGCGACCCACCTACCAGCGCGGGTATTAAAGGCGGAAGTAAACATTGCACAATGCTTTTCGCTGCGGAGCCGAACAGTGTCCAGTCCTCCGCGAAGGTACAGCAACATGGCGAGGGGACGACACGTCACCGGCCCCTGTACTCAGGGAACGAGGGTTACATACGTAACCGAGACGTTCCCTTTCGTCCTGGGAACTCCGACATGTCGTCGGGGGAGTTCCCTGACGAATTGGGATCCCTAACAAAACGCCATGGTGCTGGCCCCTTCCAGCGCCCAGCTAAGCTACCCAAAAAACAGTTTCACAAATTGCGGGAGCTAGCTAGGGGGTCACACTGCTGTTCCGCAAGAGCCATTCAGTGGACATTGGATAACACTGGGAAAGCGTGCCCTAACCCGTCATCGAGGAAGGGAACCCTGCGGAAGCCAGCTGCCTGATGAAGCCCTGGAATACACATATGTACTAGCCCAGGGGGATAGTTAAACATATGGCAGTCCCTGAGGTAGTCCCAATCCAAGGGGAGTGGGAGCGTACTCAACAGGGACGACAGAACGAGTCTGTCAAGGGGAAGACACGGCTGAACTGCACGTGGCATAATGGGCCACCGAAGAGGCCACTGGAGATAGCACCCAGTCTACACAACAACTCCTTTAGAGGTAGTAGACCTGGCGCCGGCAGTCCGCCACGCCTGGCACCGAGGGGGTGATGGAGGAACTCACGAGGCTAACCGACGCAGGGCGCAAACGGAGCATAAGACGCACGTATCCGGCTGAGGCACAGAGTGGCGTAGCAAGCCGACACAACCTATTCCCTCGCACCACTGGCCGTAGCGAGTACTCGGGAGGAAACAGGCTCCACACGTAGGCTATAGAATCTTGCGAACGTGTTCGTGTCGCCCAGCCTGCAGCTCTACAAATGTCTGTCAGCGAGGCGCCTTGAGCCAACGCCCAGGAGGCGGCAACACCTCTAGTAGAGTGAGCGCGCAACCTGGGAGGACAAGGCTCACCCGTAGTTTCATACGCTCGGGTAATAGCATCCACTAACCAGTGAGCTAACCTCTGCTTGGAGACAGCCTTCCCCTTCTGCTGGCCTCCGTAACAGACAAAGAGCTGATCTGAGGTCCTGAAGCTTTGCGTTCTGTCAATGTAAACCCGCGGGGCGCGGACTGGACAGAGAAAAGCCAGGGCTGGGTCTGCCTCCTCCTGGGGCAGCGCTTGCAGGTTCACTACCTGATCCACGAAGGGAGTGGTAGGAACCTTGGGCACATATCCGAGCCGGGGTCTCAACATCACACGAGAAAGGCCCGGCCCGAACTCTAGGCACGATTCGTCGACCGAAAAAGCCTGCAGATCCCCGACCCTTTTAAAAGAGGCCAATGCCAACAGGAGCACTGTCTTGATGGACAGGATGTTAAGCTCCACTGTCAGCAAAGGCTCAAAGGGAGGACTTTGGCGAGCTCTCAGTACCAGAGCTAGGTCCAAAGAGGGTACAGAGTGCAAAAGGCGAGGTGGATTTAACCTCCTAGCACCCTTAAGGAATCTGATGACCAGGTCGTGCTTCCCCACGGACTTACCTTCTACTACATCGTGATGTGCGGCTATTGCAGCAACATACACTTTGAGGGTGGAGGGAGACAGCCTTCGCTCCAACCCATCTTGTAGGAAGGAAAGCACAACTCTCATCGGGCAAGTTCGGGGGTCCTCCTGACGGGAGGAACACCACTCGACGAATAGGTTCCACTTCAAGGCATAGAGGCGCCTCATAGAGGGGGCTCTAGCAGAAGTGAGGGTGTTTACCACTGCCTGTGGTAGATCACCTAGAACCTCCGCGTCCCGTCCAGGGACCAGACATGGAGTTTCCAGAGGTCTGGACGCGGGTGCCATAGAGTGCCCGTCTCTGAGAAAGGAGGTCCTTCCTCAGAGGAATCGGCCAAGGAGGGGCTGTCGTGAGGAGCATGAGTTCTGTGAACCAAGTCCTGGTGGGCCAATACGGCGCCACTAGAAGGACCTGCTCCTCGTCCTCCCTGACTTTGCACAGTGTCTGTGCGAGAAGGCTCACTGGGGGAAACGCATATTTGCGAAGGTCCCGGGGCCAGCTGTGAGCCAGGGCGTCCGTGCCGAGGGTCCCCTCGGACAGGGAATAAAACCACTGGCAATGGGTCGTGTCCAGAGAAGCAAACAGGTCCACCTGTGTGACTCCGAAAACACTCCAGATCAGCTGAACCACCTGGGGATGGAGTCGCCATTCTCCTGGCAGGGGAGGCAACCGTGAAAGCTCGTCTGCCACACGGTTGAGCTCCCCTGGAACATGAGTGGCGCGAAGCGACCTCAGATGCTTCTGACTCCATAGGAGGAGGTGGGAGGCGAGTCGCGACATGCGGCGGGAGCGTAGACCACCTTGTCGGTTGATATACGCAACGGTCGCAGTGCTGTTCGTACGGACCAGTACGTGGTTGTCTTTGAGAAGCCCCTTGAGGCGGCACAAAGCCAAGTGTACTGCTTGCAACTCTAGGCAGTTGATGTGCCAATGCAGCTGGAGCCCCGTCCACAGACCCGAGACTGCATGCCCTTTGTACATGGCCCCCCACCCCATGGCAGAAGCATCTGTGAAAACCACAGCATGCCTGGAAACCTGGACTAGGGGCACTCCGGCCCGTAGAAACACAGGATCCGACCACGGGAAGAAGGTTTGGTGACAGTTCGGGGTTACTTTGACCCGGAACGTGCCGCTCTGCCACGCCCACCTCGGGACTCGATCGCGGAGCCAGTGCTGGAGCGGTCTCATATGTAACAGGCCGAGTGGCGTTACTGCGGCTGCGGCTGCCACATGCCCCAGGAGCCTCTGAAATTGTTTCAGTGGAACCGCTGTCCTTCCTCGAAAGGACCTGAGGCAGGTGAGCACTGACTGGACGCGTTCCTCCGTGAGGCGCGCTGTCTGGGCGACCGAGTCCAACTCCATACCGAGATAAGAGACCCTCTGCACGGGGCAGAGTTTGCTCTTGTCCCAGTTGACCTGAAGCCCCAACCGGCTGAGGTGCCGGAGCACCATGTCCCTGTGATCGCACAACATCTCTCGCGAGTGAGCTAGAATGAGCCAGTCGTCGAGATAGTTGAGAATGCAAACGCCTTGTTCTCTCATGGGAACAATGACCGCCTCCGCGCCTTTCGTGAAGACACGGGGCGACAGGGCCAGCCCGAATGGTAGGACTTTGTACTGATACGCTCGACCCTCGAAAGCAAACCGTAGAAACGGTCTGTGACGAGGAAGAATCGAGACGTGAAATACACGTCCTTCAGGTCGATCGCTGCAAACCAATCCTGGGGACGGATGCACTCGAAAATGCGCTTCTGCGTGAGCATTTTGAACGGGAGTTTGTGCACTGACTGGACGCGTTCCTCCGTGAGGCGCGCTGTCTGGGCGACCGAGTCCAACTCCATACCGAGATAAGAGACCCTCTGCATGGGGCAGAGTTTGCTCTTGTCCCAGTTGACCTGAAGCCCCAACCGGCTGAGGTGCCGGAGCACCATGTCCCTGTGATCGCACAACATCTCTCGCGAGTGAGCTAGAAGGCCCGATTCAAAACTCGCAGGTCCAGGATTGGCCGTAACCCACCGCCTTTCTTGGGTACAATGAAGTAGGGGCTGTAGAACCCGGACCTCATCTCGGCAGGAGGGACCGGCTCGATCGCGTCCTTCGCCAGCAGGACATCGATCTCTTTCCGCAGGACAGGGGCATCCATTTTTAATTCTCTCGAAGGCAATTGGCTCCCTTGCGTGATCCCAATTCGTCAGGGAACTCCCCCGACGACACGTCGGAGTTCCCAGGACGAAAGGGAACACACACACACACACACAAACACACACACACACACAGAGTATATATACGTATATGTAACTTCCTGTTCAGTCAGATGAGGATTCTTCACACTGATACGAACCAGTAGCTTTATTAAAAGAAACGGTTTATGACAACCATTTAATTGTGAATTGGACTTCCCCAGGATGTTTTTATTAATCAAAAAGATCCAACTCATTAGAGTCATTTGTATGTTAATCAAAAACAAATCTTTCAGATTCAGTTGATTCAGTTTTGAAGCAATTCACAGAAATGCACTGAACTTTCCCAAGGTAATTTGGTAATTGAGCTCAAATCAGAGATACTATTTTGAAACATCTGTCCTAATACTTTCATAAGGAAGGAATTGAATCCCTTCTGCAAATTCTTTACAAATATACAGTATCTTGATTTATTGCTATGTCACCTAGTGTTGCTCATTCTGAATAAACACAATATTTATAAACAAAGAGTCCTGCTAACATGTCAGCATATCATTTGCATGCAGCCAAACCATAACCCCGCTTCAACTATTCTTTGATCTCAAGACTGATTCATTAGATTTCACCTCTTTGCAAAAAAAATAACATTCACCTTCATTTAAAAAATGCAATTAGTTGCTAAACCTCAGTGAAGTTATCTCTTCATTCTTTGGTATGATTGGCCTCAGAGGGGCTGGCTTTCATTTAAAGGGAATTTGTTTACTACAGATCTAAGAGCGACTGGGTAATGTGTTGGGATCGCTTTTAACATCTCTCCATTTTCTCCTTTTCCCTTTGCACCTGCCTTCCATTAATTGTCAATTATGTATCCCTTGCCTTGCAAAAAGTGTGTAGGTATGAGGGCATCCAGATTTTTGTCTTTCAGCTGTGAACTTTGGAGGTTTTGAACATGAATATATTGCAAATAAGTATTTTAAAGACACAGTAACGTTAAGAAAACTAAGATTTTTAATGATCAATTAGTATGAAATGAATATGAGGCTGTATTCATTGAAAAATTTATATTTTTTCTCTACGTTTTGGCTTTCCGTAGCCTGGTTAAAACCAGACCATTCTCAGTTGTAACTGAGTTAGGGTCTGGCAAAGCTTCATAGACAAATCATTTCCAAAGGGGCGTCACCAACGGACGTAGCTCAAATGCCTCTGGGCGTAATCGGATAGACCTAAAACCAATCAGAGCGATGAAGAAGATGACGAATGCAGAGCGACGTTCGTCTGTTATAGAACAACTTGCAGACACTGATTAGCTACTTGCTCTACGTTTATTTTAAATGAACAGCAAGACAACTGGAAGTGAATGTGCTTTCCATTAAATAAATCACACACAGTAAACAAAACCTTTACAAAAAAGAACTTTGCAATTTAGACGCACAAACTGGGTGCCGGTGCTGTGAGACGTACGGCTCGGGCAGATTCGGCTTGAAGTCGTTCATCCTCGGATGCGACGCCGCGCTCGCTGTTACAAAAAACCTGTGCACACAGGCAAGCGAAATGGGGTCTTGCCGGTCTTGCGCACCGAACCTGTCATTTTTGCCCCGCGCACCTTCGTGCTCCTGCGGACGCGTTGAGTATAAACAAGGCTTTACTCCGTGTCAGCGCGCGCTCTGATCGGTAAAGGGGCACAGACCTCTCCCGAATCATCTCCAGCAGTAGCAGCCTCCGATCGCACCACTAACTTCGCCTCCGTTTCCCTCGTAAGCTGATATTAGTATTTAAACACTCTCTATGATAAATGTTTGTGAAAAAAATGTTTTAATGACATGGTTTTGGCGGTTATAGAATTCTAATGACGGTGTTCAACTATAACCGTTACACATAGTTCCACGGCGGCATCCATCTTTGTAAATGTAAAAAATCGGCTTCACCGTTGCTGTGCTGTCGTCATCGTGTAAAGCCCGCCCCAACGCTTCTGATTGGTGCCGCGATTTCGACGGATTGGAAATGGACTTCAATGAGCTCTTTGCCAGACTAACTTTCAGAGCAAATCTAAATTTGCCGGAAGTTGTCTGGGTTTTCCCAGGCTAGGCTTTCCGTCCACACTGAGACAGCATTTTTGTCCTGTGAAAACTGAGCTTTTGTAGACACTCCTCCAAGTAGTTACATTTGAAAATGCAGTTTTTGCGTTGTAGAGTAGACTAAGAGAAGCGGAGGTATTTAAAAATGATAACGCATGTTTAGTCGTGATATATTGTACCCATAGATATCTGTTTATACCGGCATTATGCCTGCTATTCATTTTCTTAGTGTTGTTAAAAAGAAATGTTACTTTGTACAATCTTTGTTACATTCCTGCAAAGGATGTTTTGCGTCAAAACACGAGGGCAATTGTGTCAGACTTCACCTCACTTAACATTCACTTCACATTCACACTTAACTTAATTCTCTTCACATTCACACTTCACACTACTCACTTCACATTCACACTTCACATTCACACTTCACTTCACATTCACTTAACATTCACATTCAAACTTGACATTCACACTTCCCTTCACAATCATACCTCACATTCACACTCCACTTCCCTTCACATTCACACTTCCCTTCACAATCATACCTCACATTCACACTCCACTTCCCCTCACATTCACACTTCCCATCACAATCAATTACACTTCACATATACACTTCACTTCACTTCACATTCACTTTATTTTCACGAGTTCACACTTACAAATAAGGCAGATAGAATAAATGGTATGCATATTTGGCGTGCTGTCCGAGGAGAGGGCTCGGGGCTTGGTATTCGGCCCGAACCCAGAGTACTCACCCCGTATTCCTGGCTGTGGAAGGAACGAGCCAAGAGTGAGGTGTCGGGGTGGTGGAGGGATGCTGAAAAACTGTCAAGGAATGTAGGTCAGTCGACTGAGTGCATACATATATATATATACTCTCATGCTGATGGGATAGACATGATGATTGTTGATGACAAGTTAATTGGATTGATTATTTGAACGTGTTCCTCCCGAACTTTGTTTAATGAAACATCATTTCGGATGAGACGTTAAACCGAGGTCCTGACTCTCTGTGGTCATTAAAAATACCAGGATGTCTTTCGAAAGAATAGGGGTGTAACCCCGGCATCCTGGCCAAATTTGCCCAGTGGCCTTTGTCCATCATGGCCTCCTAATCATCCCCAAATATATATATATATATATATATATATATATATATATATATATATATATATATATATATATATATATATATACACGGATTGGCTTCATCACTCTGTCTCCTCTCCGCCAGTAAGCTGGTGTGTGGTGGGCGTTCTGGCGCACTATGGCTGCCGTCGCATCATCCAAGTGGATGCTGCACATTGGTGGTGGTTGAGGAGATTCCCCCTTCCATGTGAAGCGCTTTGAGTGCCTAGAAAAGCGCTATATAAATGCAATGAATTATTATTTTTATTTATATTCACTTTACACTTCTTCACATTCACTTAACACTTCACATTCACTGCACTTCACATGCACACCGCTCAGGGACGTGCGGTCAGGGTAGGCAGGGTAGGCAGTGCCTCACCAAAGGAAATGTTGACATTACATTTATTAATTCCAAGAGCTTTATTAATTCACCACATTATTAATTGCATTTATTTTATTCCAAATATACATTTTTGTAACAAAAAAAAATCAGGAATACTCATATAATACTCCTTTTGCCATAGTTTGCTCCTAAAAACCATTGTTTCATGCAGGAAATTCAAGGCCATGGCCATTGAGGCAGAGGTTCGCAGTGCCTCTTTGGTCCATAGAACGTAGTTTACGGAGATTTGCGTATGCGCAGTCAGTTCTCATGCTGTCTTGAATGATCAACATTGAGGCAGAGACCGAGACTGCTTCATTTCACGTGATCCACTCGCTCTCACTCAGTCCGCGATTCTGACTTTGCTCTGTATGCAGGCAGCGATGTGATGATGCCTGATATTAACTTGGGTTGCTAAATTACCTGAATGAATATACAGTGGCTTAACTTTGTTTTAAAAAGTGGTAGGGACAAGTGTGTGTGTGTGCGTGTGTGTGTGCGTGTGTGCGTGCGTGCGTGCGCTCGCGCGTATATGTGTATAAAGGAATGAATCACCTGAATAAATATATAGATCCTACGAGGAAATGTGAGTTCTTTAATGGTCCAGTGGTAGAACTTTTGCCGAGCATATCAGAGGTTCTGGGTTCTAATCCGCAATCGTATAGGTTTTTTTTTTTTTCTCATCAAAACCAAATATGTTCATCAGTGGTTGTATTATATTAAGCAGGGACACATTTGTGTGCATTTTTGTTTTGTGATTTCACCGGAACGAACAAAGAGTCTCCGAAACAGATTGAAGCGCGCGTGCATGTGAAGACTGCGTGAGCCACGAGATACACTGTAACTGCGCCACCGATCGCAGCAGCAAATTACGCCCCTGTGAATTTCATGCCACATTGATATGTCACAGCCTACCCATGACAAGACTTCACCGCACGTTACTGACACCGCTTCATTTCACATTCACACTTCACATTCACTTAATTTTACATTCACTTCATTTCACATGCATTTCAGATTTACTTTACATTGACTTTACATTCAATTCACATTCATTTCACATTTCACGTTTCACTTTACACTCACATTCAATTCACTTACAATTCACTGTACTTCACATTTCATTCAACATTTCGTTTCATTGTATAAAAGAGAGATTAAAAGTATGTACATGCATCCTTGTAAGATGTGCGTGTGTGTTTGTTAGTTCAGATAGTCTCCTGTTAATATAAAGGAAGACCTTTTCCCAATATCAGTCCTCTAGTTCATTAAACACATCTCTCTTTGGAATCACAGAGGTGGTTTGGCCATTTCCTCTTATCTCCGTACAATATTAATGCTGTCAGGTGTGCCGTTTGCTGTAATGGAAAAGCACAATCATTAATATCCAATTAGGCCCAGCTAATGATACAGCAACAGGAGCCACCAGGCCAAGCAATCCGTCTCTTTCGTGGCCTGTGTACAATTTTCAATAAAACAAGAAAGAACAGCACCATCCCAACACTAAATGCAGCTTCTGTATTATCATACAATTACTGCTTGTTGTTCACAGAACTGGTCAGGAGTAGAGGACAAGTGCTTTGGAGAGAGGGGTGTGCTGAAGATGCTGTGATGCAGGACTGCTGGGGCTTTAGGTCAAGGGTTGTTGTTGAGTGTCTTGGGACAGCTTATTAAACCTGCCTGCCAGAACCGGCTTGTTTCCATTCTCCAAGATGGGCTTTGCAGGAACACTCTGGCATTGTAGAAAATTCTTCAATAAATCTTTCCTTCTGGTATGTTTCTATAGCAACTGTTTTGAAAAATAGGACAGGGAAAAAAAACTAACAGATAAACATACAACTGAATTAGGAACAAATAACAATGAATGTATAAATAAACATTAGGATGACTGACGGCGAGCTTGTTTTGAGCGTATGATTATTTGAACTAAAGAGGGCTGTTTTTGCTCCAAGATGTTCCTGAGTTTGGGGAGGAAACGGCAGAATCCTAATATTCTTGGGACATTAGAAGCAATAGCTGATTCAAATCGGCGTAAGGATAACCATCAAAGGCAGATCACACACCCAAGTGAAGAAACCGTAGCTTTCTGAAAGGCCTTTGAAGTTGCTCGCTCTGTCTGTGGAACACACCTCCTCGTCACCTGTGTGATTCAGAGCTGATTCAATCATGTGCAATCAAAGAAGAACAAATGATTCTTGAGTCAGCCACAATATTCAAATGAGTCGGTCACAATAAATATGAAATTATAGAAAAAAATCTTTACACAACAGGACATGAGTTAGATTTGAGTATAATCATTATGCAGTCTTGCACATGTTGTTTCCTGTAAAAACAAAATGTAATGTTTGGATATAGTATACTAAAGATGGATATCCTAGAGCACTGGTTCTCAACCTTTTTGACTCAAAGGGCCTCCATTGTCAAACACAATATTCAAAGGCAATTTTGCATTCCCCCAAGAAACTGCGTCCGCTCACAAAGAACTCAAAAGTCTTCAGAGCGAACGCAGAGTTTCTCCGGGCAACGCAAAACATTTTCGAGAGAACGCAAAAGCATTGACATAATTTTTCCTCCCATCTAATTTTTTCCATCACTATGTCCCTTTAGGGGCTCTGTGTTAATTAAACAGATATTTTCTCTTTTTTTTCATTCAGATCAGATTTGTGTAATGGGAAATAAAGTACATTTTCTGCATTCTTCTCATATTCAGTGTTTTAAACACACTGGGGGAGTTTTATACACAAATAATTTGTTACATTATTATAATGGTTTTAAAACATATCTGGGAATGGAGCCTTCTGCCTGTGCCTTGCATGCTTCTCTGTGGTGCCATTTCTCATTATGTCTCTCCCTCTTGATCAAAGGCCTGTATTTAGCATTGCTAGATTCCCTTCACTCATAGGCGTAATTCTATGGGGGGACAGGGGGACACGTCCCCCCCAATATTCAAAGAAGGACAATTTGTCCCCCCCAATATTTGATCATAGGCTACTGTATGATTATGCGGGCGATGTGATTGCAAATACATCTATCTTTCCAGCTCCGAAAATATAAAATCCCGGCCGGTCCATTTCCCAAATCCATTCGACTTGCCTTCCACTGTTATTAACAAAACCTATTTCTCCTGAAATCCATGTCATGTTTTCCCTATACCTTTAGTAGCTCGTGCACCGTCAGTGAGTTAGGAACAACCAAACATAAGAAGAGTTAGGAGCGCGAAATCTGACAGACATTTGGCACATATTTATGAATGGTAAATATCCTGTATTTGGCTGGCATAATCCCTTAGATAACAACCCGGTGAATTTCATTAGAATTTCAAATTGTAGAATTTGTGAATTTCGACTGTAATACTATACAGCAATGGGATGACTATTGACAAGCTAGCCAGCAGCTAGCTGCGTTACTGTACACGCTACTGCATTCAAAACACAGATATAGCTCTACATAAAATATGCGCCCCCATTGGACCGCCACCAAAGGGCCTCTCTCGATAGGCTGCTGCAGTTGCCGCATGACAGCCAATAGGTACGCAACCCGCCATTGCCTATGTCTGTATGCTGCCGCAACGTGTTTTACGTAATTCAAAATTAAGGAAATTTCAATATCTCGTGGAAAAGAGGTTTTCCCCTATAAAAAAATAAACAGCATTTTCCCTCATTAGTACATAACTGTTTTGCTATCATTGCTCAAGACTTGATATTAGAATATTGTTATCCTATAACAGTAATTTAATCAAAATGTTTATAGCCACCATATGTTTATAGAAGAATATAAGAGAGAGATCACTGGCCGCTTTGTTGTCAATTTAGGCTTGTAATTGATGCAGATGCTGTAATCATTAGAGGGTGAGTATACGTTAGTTTGACGATCAGATGTAATTAAATTCCTTGTTGTGTTATACAATTACAAACATTCGGACCATGACTTTTATTTTATTTTGATTAAAAAAATGTGTGCATGCGCCAACACAAAAAGTCCCACAGCTGTCCCCCCCAATGTGTGATTGACAATTTCGCCCTTGCCTTCACTCTACCTCTTTTTACATACAGTAAGTGTGTGTGAAACGGCAATCGGTATAGAAGGTTGGAAGTGGAGAGACAGAGTATGAGGCAGTGCTATATATTTTATTTGAACTTTGAGTGCACTGAACAAAAAAAGAGAACTCTGAACTCTTTGTTCTGAATACATTAAGAATGGTGCAATTGTGAAGCATTACGCAATATGCTCTGGAAAACTAGCCAGCTACTTACTAATGTTCAAAACTATGTTCAAAACTATACAGCCTGTACAATGGGCTCAGGAGAGAAAGGAGGGCCATATATTAGTCTATATTTTGAATTTTGTGACAGCTTTGCATGTGGGTATATAAGTAAAGATAAGTAGTGTAAAGACAAATATTTGTACTTCACACCTTCGCATTACATTAATGTTGACTCCTGTGTGTAGTGTTCAGATTCAGAAAGAGTGAGTGACTCAGTTTATTGATTTAATTTACATTTTGTTCATTAATTGATATGAAAATATTTATTGTTGACTATTTTTTTTTTTCATATTCCATTAATCATGTTTTATGGTAATTTGTTTGCATTTGCAATCTATAAATATTTTTTATTGATTTTTTTTTTCATAAAGTAAACTTTTCATTTGATAGAATAACAACTAATAATTTGTAGGGGAATTATTTGTGTTATTTGTAATCCTTACACTTGCACACTCAACCCTTTAATTAGCTGTCATTGAAAATTCAACATCACATGCATGACTCATAAGTTCTCCAACAAGAACCCTGTAGCGGTCAGTGCTTAATTTACCAGCATGTCAAACTAAATTCTTTTTTTAACATTATGAAGAAGAAAAAAACTAATCTACGCCCATGACGTGAGGTAGGAAAAATAGGTGTGGAGGGAGACGAACTGCAAAGAACATGTAACAAAATGTTCCTAACTTAATCTACTTTATTTTATGCTGGAATTTTATGCCTTTTTTTCCTGTATTTTCTTTGTTTCATACATCAGAGAAGAAAAAGAAATTGCATACTGTAGAAACAGATGGATCAAAGTTAAGCCATTTTCCCAAGATATTAAACCTTTACGCCTGGTTTACAATTAGGATGCATTTTGGTCCATTGGATCACAAGTGAAGTGGACAACGCTAAATACAGGTGCAACCGGTCTCTAAAACGCTTTGATTTTGTCTGCTTTCAATCACTTCCAGAGGTAGCTAGTCGAAAACGCATTTGACCGTATTGCTTTCGTAGTGTATAAGCTCATGTGGTCTAATTTGTTCAAACAGCCTCCTAAGATCCAATGTGTAAACATTACGGAATAATCAATTTGACCTTTCCTGGGCAGTGTTATCAGCAAGGACTAATATATGCCAATTTGCTCATCAGTTTGCAGCAAAGTTGAATGAGTTCAGGTGTAGGCTTTTGTCCATGTCAGGATGATTAAGCATTGGTGAAGGTATATAACGATAGGGCTGTTTTCATTCCAGAGCTGGATTCATCCATCTCTTCGGTTCATTTTCTTGGGGTAAAGCCAGGCAGATCTCCTTTGAGAGTATCGTTAAGAGGTTTAGCAATCTCGAAGAGCTCAGAAACATTGCAGCATTATAATTTAGCAAACCTATAATAGAGCTGAAACTTGTTGCAGAGGACGACTCTGGCTCGTCTATGGGCACCAATGTTTTGCCCAAAGGAAGTGATTTAAGTCTAAACAACCTGGTCTTGTTTGGTCTTAATAGGACACATTTTTCTCAGTGCAGACAGAAACCTCATAAAGGGTATGGGTTTAATATTGACTCTTACTTGAAGTGGCAGTAAAAATGTGGAAGGAAGCATGAGAGCTGGGCTGAGTGATAGTCTTGAGGGCTACAACACCATGGAAAACATTGGGAGAATAACAATTACTCCATGACCATTTGAATTGGTATTACTTGCAGTGACCATCAGAGATGCTTTGCTCTATTCCTCTTAACCTTGACACCAGGTGGTTAAAAACCATTGATCCCTTAGAAAAGTCAATTTAGTTCTGAAAAGCACTAGTATCATTTGTTTGCAGATGCTACTTTTGTTCGATATTATATCTGAAGCATTTTAGATACTTTGTGTCCAAATACTTTTTATGGCAATTGAATCATATACCATTTAAAAGTTTGGGGTCAGTAAGATGTTTTTTAAAGCAATTAATACATTCATTATGTTACAAACAATTTCTATCAATTTGAAAATGCTTTTCTTTTGAACTTGCAAAGTTCAGGGGGGTATTTTTTAATATTAAAAAATAACAAGCAGCACAACTGTTTTCAACATTTAAGATTATAATAAATATTTCTTGAGCACCAAATCTATTAAGATGTGACACTGAAGACTGGAGAAATTAAAATTCAGTTTTGTCACCACAGGAATAAATTACATTTGAACATTTTTAAGTAGATTACGGTTGTTTTACATTTTTATAATATTTCGCAGTGTTACTGTTTTTACTGTAATTTAGAACAAATAAATGCACCCTTGGTGAGGATAAGAGACTTCTTTCAAAAACACTTTTAAACAACTTTTACCGGCCACAAACTTTTAAACAGTAGTGCATGTAAGCATTTATGGTTTTGAAAGATACGACAGATTGTCATTGCATATACAACTACATCCTTTCATCCTTTCTTTTTTCAGAGCAAGTGCTTTGTGTTTTATACACATTAGCAAGACTGAAAAATGATGTCTGTTTCAGAAGAGTGCTGTGAATCCTCTTAATGGTGAAGAAGAGTGACTACAAAGGAGAGAAAAAGATGAAACTGAACATGTCAACACGTCTTTAGGATGTAAAACAGACATCATTCTTCATAAAAGACTGTAGAGTCACGCTGACATCTCAGTGGTTATGGTGAGGGATAGATAAGCTGTAATCCTTTATGCTGTGTATGTTAAAGGGATAATTCATCTGAAAAATTGTTAAAATGAATGCTTTTTTTTTTGTTCAAAGTCAATGATATTTTGGACCCCATTAACTTTCATTGTATAGACAAAAACTGTTGAAACAACAACATGAGTAAATTATTAGAATAAATATTGTAGTTTGCATTCTGCCCACATAGACCTTATGTAGCCCCGCCCCTTTTCAGCACTGCGCTCCTTATCTTTTGTCTTCCGGTCTGTATTTTCACAGTGATCTTGCCTATTTATGAATGAACGGCTCGCTTTAAAATCTTTCCGGTCTACTGACATTTGTTAAGACATCTGCTTTAAACATTGCAATCCTCATGATGACTTTCATTAACTTTACATTAAGTAAAGCGAATTAGTCCTGGACAGCAATGCCATAGAGATATACAGAGCGACCGCAAAAACGGAAGTTCAAAGAAAATATTCTAAAGATGGCGGCGCCCTTGTTTCTCTGGTGCATAAGGTCTATACAGTAGAACAAAACATTTAAACCATTCAGGAGCAGTGTTTAGAATATAATTAATAAGGTCTATCTTGTTTGTCGCTTGCCACAAAGGTGATGTTGAGTTTATCGGCTTGTTAAACTTAAGACGGCTTCTGATGGATGATATTTTTTTCCAGCCATTGATATCGAAGCCATTAAGCCTCATAGACCCTTTCATTTGCGTTAATGGAACTGCTCGCTAATTACAGCCGAGCGGCGAGGTGCTGAAGCCATGTGAGAGATCACTATAGATCTCTAGATAAGTCTGAGATAAAGGAGTGATGTCACAACGACAGGGTCTAGTGGTGGAGGGGTGTTGTTGTTTCAGACTGAAAGAGCTTACATGTTTGTGACACATCCGAATTTCCTCAGGGAGAAGGAGGAGTGGGGACAGGACAGGTTAGAGCCCTTATTTCCTCAGGATGTGCTGCCACTATCTATCGAGTGAGCTGAATGTGGCTTCCAGGGCACAATTTAATTGCCAAGACCTCAATTAAACCATACAGGCCTGAGAGAATGGAGGGAGAGAGAGAGAGAGAGTGAGAGCGTGCTGTTAAGAGTGCACTAAAGTACCATAACGGGGTTGGTGAGAGGATCCATTAGAATTCTTATATCCGTGTAGTTCAGCTGTCATGTCAGCCGCACTGTACACTGTACACCATTGTTCTTGTATTGCATCTTATCTCTAATTGAATGTGATTTCACCTCAATATTTCCACCTGAGGTTTGTGCCCTTGGTGGTAGAGATTCGATGAGAAGACTTTCTGTTAAAAGAGAAAATGAGAAAGTCAAGCATGGGATCCCCACTGCGTAGTGAGTAGGGCTGTGTATTGACACAAATTTCATGAGCATCACAAGTTTGCGATTAGATTCTGATATTGATTCATTTGGATATACAGATATAGATAGATATATCAGATATAGCACATCAATTTTTTTCTCTATGATGCTGTATACTAATTTGTATCCAACAAACATTTAAAATGTTATAATAATAACTTTTTACTAATAGTTATGTTATGTCACAGTGTGGGTTTTGTGATTTGTTCCTTGTTTTTGTCTGTCATGTGTTTCCCGGTCTTTTCATGTTTAGCTGTTCCCCGTTTTGTTGATTAGTCTCCCCATGTGTTTCTGATTAGCCACGCCCCCTTGTTATCTTGTTTAGCTTGTTTGCCTGTGTATTTATACCCTTGTTCTTCAGTTGGTGTTTGTTGGTCGTTGTTTGATGTGAGATGTTCCCAGTTCCTTGTTCCGTGTCCTGTGTGCCTTATTATGAGTTTTCCCTGGATTACTGTCTGTTAGATGATTAAAGTGCTTGCGATTGGATTCTCTCTGCTTCATTCCTGACCCAACATAACATGTTTATACTCTGATTAATTAAAAAATAAAAATAAAGATAAACATTTAAAAAGGGGCTGTCATAACTTGTTTTAGTCACACTTTATATTAGGTGTCTTTACCTACTATGTAGTTATGCCAAAAAATGAGTACAGTGTTTTTATTGTTCATGTTGTATTGCAAATCACTTTAGCTGATATTGAGGTGGGATACAGGTAAGGTTAGGGACAGGTTTGATGGTATGGTTAGGTTTATGGGTGGGTTAAGACGTAAGGTGTAATTTTGGATTGAATTACAGAACTTATTGGCTCCTCCGAGTTGGGGCAGTCGGCAGGAGCCCCCCCCCGTTCCCTGCTCCTTATGGCTCCGCTCCTCCCCTCCGTGAGAGATGCGAGACTGGTGCGTCGCGCAGGTGTCACTCATCATTAATCACGCCACCGGCCTCGCGCCGCTCTCCCACGGCCCGCCGCCTCGTCCTGCTCGCCACATACCCCCATCGCCCCTTGCAGGCCGGGGGGTACACCCGACGGCTCCTCCGAGCGACGGCTCCTCCGAGTTGGGGCAGTCGGCAGGAGCCCCCAGTTCCCTGCTCCTTATGCCTCCGCTCCTCCGTGAGAGATACGAGACCGGTTACAGCGTTACAGCGATCTGTCAGACCACATTAAAGAGCGCTAAAACAGTATTTATTGTTTGAATTTTGTAACAAAACGAGAATTTGAATTCGGAGACTTTTTGATATCACAAGTAACAGCTCATGCTTATTGTGATTAATGGATTGGAGGCGCGCTACAAATAATGTTTAATGAAGTTTTGTTCACGCATTAACTGAAAACAGTATAGACTAAAAGATTGATTCTTAGTATTTAAGAATCAATATCGTTTCTTCAAAATTGAGAACTGATTAAAATCGAGAAATCAATCATTTCCACCCATCCCTAGTAGTGAGATGCACATGTAGGTCAGTGGAATGAAACCCACAATGAAGAGAGGGAAGAGGGAAGTGGGCATCTGTGCCAAACCCTGTGCATTTAATTTGCACCATAGACTGAAAAGGAACAAGTCCAGAGAGAGAGCAGGGGGCTTCTGGCTGGTCCAACAGCCAGTCATTCTCAGCTGGCTCAAATGAAAGCGAAGAAAAGCAGTGACATTGAAGCCTGGAGATGTAGAGCAGATGGTCCAGGGAGAGGCCAAGATGCAGGAACTCATGTCCAGTATGTGGAATGATGAGGTTATTGCATTATACAAGTCTAGTGAACAGGGAAGTGTCTCTAAAACCTGAATTTGACCTTACAAGAGATCATTCTGTACTTGTCGTATCAGCACCATTTGGCTAATACATCACTACCTGAGGGCCTTCACAAGCTTACACTCTCTGCAAGGTCCGGCAGAATCTCTGTCCCAGGCCAGATCCATTTACTCTCTCCTCTCCTCGCAGATCTGTTTAACACAGCAGCACACGCTGGGCTCTGACGGATACTAATGACTGCAGTATTCATAGACATTGCAACCTAAATGCCCTAAAATATATCTAATACAGGTAGACAAATACAGCTTTTAAGATGAATCCACCACTGGGAGGAGACCTAGAGCACCATCTGCAGTCTTGAATACAGATCACAGCAAACAAAGTTGGGGTGTGAAATGACCAATACTAAAGCAGTTAGACCTAATAAATAATCAAACTAAACTAGCATTTAGGAAACTGTATATGCAGTTTACATAATGGATATAATGGAAAAAGAGAAATGGTTTGATGTGGTGATGCATTGTGGGTCATTTGCATTTGATTGGAGCAGCAGGCTATTTGAATCATTGGCCACTTAACGTAGGATCAGAAAGGAAAAGTTTGCTCTGTCTGTCTCTGATGATAATGCATCTTACTGTTTTTTTTCTGGGATCTTGGTGTCAACTTCGTTTCTCACAGCATGAAAAAGATGAAAGACTTATTATGTAAATTAGCACCATTCTGAAACAAAGTGAACATAAACAGTCTTTCGCCCTATATGTATAATGTTCAGAAGCATATTTACATGTGAAGCAAGTGCCATTTCATGTCCAGCACTTAAGCCTTAATGATTTATCATGATGGACAGAAACTGAAGTAAATGAAAATAAATATTTAATAATTCACAGCACTTTAAATAAATTAGGCTAAGTTTAGCATTTTTGCATAAGACATGATAAGCAAAATACCGGTAAGTGACATATCTGTTTACTTGTTCAAAAAACATAACTAAGAGATGGGGACTTAATTCCAGTCCCTAGTAACACGTGATTTTCTCATGTGAGACAAGATCAATGAAGATGTATGAAATAATGCATTATTAGTTATTAATAATTGTGTTGTTTATTTACTTTCTTACAAACAACTGGGCAGAAAGATGAAAAAGAAAACAACAGAAGTCACATTGGTGCCTGAAATGCTTCTGTATTTAATAATTCTGCTCTGCTTTTTAATACTGAAAGAATATTTCAACTCTGATATAACATTCAGAGAACAGGAGAAGTACTTCCTGAATCACAGAAACGTGCTCACAGCATTGCAGTGAGGGAACTCAAATGTTTCCAAAAGCATGACCCACCACCCTCCCTGCTAGGTTTTACATAATCATCCTGACACCCCTGTTCTTCATCCACCTTTCATTTATATAATCTCATAAAAATATATATTTAAACTCTCATACCCCTCCCTTCAGCTATCCTGGAATGCACTGTTGCCTTGGAAACTAAATTCTCCTCAAGCATTACATGTCTAGAGCCAGAGTTGTTATGACATCTTTTATCATTTATTTAAAAATACTTTATTTATTTATTTATTTATTTCATGCTATAGTGTTTTTGTTTTCTTGACTTTAAAATGACAGACCTCTTTTTACAAGCTTACACCAAACTGATTTTGCTCTTAACAGTAACAGTATCTTGGAAACTTGTAGGCTCTGAAGTGAGAGAATTTCTCTATTCACCTATACTGTAACTTTCCGATACATTTAAAGCTACATCAATGTGTTGAGAGTAATGAAACCAAAAATGAATGCTTGTAAACCGGAGACTAGCTATAATTCTTTTGTTATGAGGTTTTCAGTACCATGATATAGATGAATGATGTTGATTTGCAGTATGAAGCAGAGGACTTTACTCTCAGCATGCCTTGGGCACTGGGGGCAGACTGGGATAAGACCAGCCTCAGGCGCAGGGGCAGGCTGGCATGAGGTGATTTCGGCAATGTGGTTTAATGAGGTCGCACTGAGATATGGTAAAATAATATACCCCTGGACAGAGCTAAGACTTTAACTCAATCTCTGAACATTTAGGGCAGCACACTGGCTGTTTGACTTCCAGTTTTTTATATTGTGGATGTCCATAGGGAGTTAGTTCTAATGCATGATTACTTTTCAACTTTCTAGCCATCAAAGATTCCTGGTTTCCACAAAAATAAGCAGCACAATAGTTTTCAACATTGATAATGATAAGAAATGCTACTTAACCAGGCAATCAGCATATTATAATTATTTCTGAAGGACCATGTTACACTGAAAACTGGAGTAATGGCTGGTGAAAATTCAGCTTTGCGATCACAGGAATAAATTAGATTTTAAAATATAAAAAAAATAGAAACAGTTATTTTAAATTGGAATACTCTCTCTCTCTCTCTCTCTCTCTCTCTCTCAAAAAAATGCAGCTGTGGTAAGCCTAGTAAAAAAGAAATATACCAAAATGTATTTGAAGTACATTTGTTTTATGCCAAGTATACTACAAATACAATTACATAGTTATGTACTTAATATAAATACCCTGTAATTGTACCGTTGGTATACTACATTTATAAATGTAAAGTCTGCTAAATTGGAACAAAATTTTGGTATACTTTTTTTCCAAACATGTTGAAAATCTAAACAAACACATTTGTTTAACAGTATACATCCTTTTAGCTAAGTTTCCCCTAGAATTACGGTTGCTGTATTGATGGCAACTAAAATGTAAGCATTCATGTATGAACAACTTTACAGACGTACAAATGTTTATGAATCCTTGGACGCAACACGTAAAAAAATAAATAAAAATAAATATATATATATATATATATATATATATATATATATATATATATATATATATAGGCTATATATATATATATGAATATAATTATATATTTATATTTATATACATATATTTTCACTGTGCATGTATTTTTTTATTACATTCATTTACTTTTATTTAGATGCACTGTTTTAGATGCTATCAATACTGCACATCCATAGTGTACATTTCAGTGCATATCCCAAAATGTACATGTTGTAAACTTTACATATGAATGCTAATTAGATCAGGCTGAGAGTTCATATAGTAATTATGGGAACCGTAATATATCTATAGTCATTACACATCTGTTGTAATTTCCAATATGTGGTCTGTTTAAAGAATTTCATTATACCAAGCTCTTTAAGCTATTGGATCCATGACATCCTGAGGAGTGAGCAAAGTAATGGACTCTCATTTATGAAAGTATTCACCGTGGAAACAACTGCATCCGACCAGCTCTATCATCTGCCTGTTTGTTCCCTATTTTCATCTGCCGCAAGTGTTTTGTCATTCCAATGGAAAGGTTTTCTTTAAATCTACGCAGGGGTTGTTGACATTTCCATCAGAGACGGTGAGACCTGGAGAAAACAAACTTGTTTTTGCTGACAGATGACCGTGTAATTGAGATCATTATGATTTCCACAGTGGAAAAAGTGCACGCGAGAACACTCCATCTTGAACTGACTGCACCTCTCCTTCTGACAAAATCATCACAGAATTGTTTCATTTCTCTGTGAGTCCATAAAATGAATTTACGCTAATAATTCTTTTCCATCTCCGTCGCTCCACACCTTTTCGCTTATTATAGCTCTCTCTCTTCTATTTGTGCTCATGCCCTTCCTCATACAATTTAATATTTTCTGAAATGCATTAAGGAAACAACAGCGAAGTTTAATCTAAATAAATTGCTCCCAGTTGGAACGCAGTCATAATGGCAGGCAATAATCTCGCCGTCTGTAGAGAGAAAATCAAGAATGTAAATACCCTCTCTGCTCCATGTTCTTCTTTTTTTTGTCATCACAAAACAATGTGCTTGGCTCAAGCTCCTCTACAACTGAACCTGCTAAGAGTTCGAAAACCATGTTACTTTCATGAAGGGGCAATGTAGCCTGCCAGGGCACACTTAGAGATGTACCAGTATTATTGCTGCCGGCTTCCAGATGAGCTTACTAACACGACAACCCCACAGAATGCCATGTTGTTACTTAACAGGCTCCAATCCCATAATATCCTCGGTTGTTCAGGGTGCAGCATCCAAGTTCTGCGTCTCTGATGTTCTTCTTAGAAGTCTGCCCTGGATTTTTAAGGCTATGGTTAAAATCATTTTTGGTGCAATTATGCAGAGGATTTGCACGGTTTAAAAATACACTCAATTTCTACTTGTGTTTTTTTCCCCTACGGAGACTTTTAATTGTACTCATGAATATTTCTGATGCTCACTTACAAAGCATTTGGCTGTTTTAAGCGAAAATATGTTTTTTGTATTTGTTTTAAGCAAAAGAGGTCACATTTAAAAACAGGACACTGATCTCTCTGCAGAAATGCTTTGTAATTATATATAGATGTAATTATATATAGACACCACTGTAAGACACTTGACAGGTCAAGTCAAGTCACCTTTATTCATATAGCGCTTTTTACAATACAGATTGTTTCAAAGCAGATTTACAGTGATAACAGGAAAATAATGCAACAAAGTTTGTTTCTTGAAGAAAATGGTCTAAGATTTACGTATGAGTAAGATGTCTGTTTTTATTTTCAGTAATTGTTTGCCCAGTGGCTTCAGTTACAGTTTAGTGCATCTCAAAAAAAAAAATTTTTTAACCCAAAGCCTGCTTAAAAGTTTCCCAATATGTTCAAGCGAGGTTTCCAGAACTGAGCCGGCATGAGTTTGTTTTGACACTTTCCACCAAACCTTCAAAACACTGATAAGTTCGGCCTTGTTAGTTTGATCCTGTCAATGCAGCCCGTTCTCATCCCAAGGCGTCATCTAACTGACGCTAACTGACGCTTTTGATTCAGGATGTGAAGTGTCATGTCCAAAAAAGATGAATCAGATGCGAGTTTGTTCTCAGAGCCTTTTTGATCTTAATTTGTAGCATTGACCAACACATTCTCATCCCAAGGCGTCATCTAACTGACGCTAACTGACGGTTTTGACCATGCGTCAACATGCCGACGCACATGGTACCCTTTAAGCGTCAATATGAGACGCTCATCCTCAGGCGTCATCTAACTGACGCTTTTGACCATGCGTCTAAATCCGACGCACATGGCACCCTTTAGCGTCAGTTAAATGACGCTTCTGTTATGGGTAGGTTTAGGTCTGGGGTAGGGTTAGGGTTAGACCACTGAAGGCGCGTCTTATATTGACGCTTAAAGGGTACCATGTGCGTCGGGTTAGGGTTAGGGTTAGGGTTAGGGTTAGGATCAGCATCAGCATGCCGACGCACATGGTACCCTTTAAGCGTCAATATAAGACGCGCCTTCAGTGGTCTAACCCTAACCCTACCCCAGACCTAAACCTACCCATAACAGAAGCGTCATTTAACTGACGCTAAAGGGTGCCATGTGCGTCGGATTTAGACGCATGGTCAAAAGCGTCAGTTAGATGACGCCCGAGGATGAGGGTCTCATATTGACGCTTAAAGGGTACCATGTGCGTCGGCATGTTGACGCATGGTCAAAAGCGTCAGTTAGCGTCAGTTAGATGACGCCTTGGGATGAGAATGTGTTGGTCAATGCTACAAATTAAGATAAAAAAGGCTCTAAAAACAAACTCGCATCTGATTCATCTTTTTTGGACATGACACTTCACATCCTGAATTTTGGAGCCTTACTTTTTACGTGTGTTTATTAACCAATCCATTTCTTATCTGTTTTGGCTCTGTAGCACTTCTTTTTTTCTGTGCACACACAGCGTGCATATCTTCTCTAAGCAGAAAGAGTGTTGCTCTAGCTGTCTTACCATCTCACGACCTGCTGAGTTTCCTGCAGGGCAGACTACTGTGTTTCAAACCAGGTATAAACACACAGATGTCAAACTGTTCAGCTTTCCCTTCTCAAGCTGCAATTGTCTTACACTTAATGAGACTCATGCTGAGGCTTATGCAAGATCCCCAAACAGTCAAAATGGCAAACCAGGTAAAGACTATTGTATGTTTATTATTGCTAGGCACTTGTTGCTAAGCAACTGCAATAGCTGTATTGTACTGTAGGTGCGTTCCATTCGACCGTAAGTGGACTGCGAAGTGGACTTCACAGGGTATTTCGCCATCTTAAGTGAGATTCCAATACGAAGGGAACGGACATGTTCAGTTCGAAGGGCACTCCAAACGGCGTAGGGAATAAGGGAACATCGATACATCACTTCACAGGAAGTGGAGAGCGAAAATCAACCAACTGTCATTGTGCACCGCATCATCAGTCGGAACTAACCATAGAGCAGAGCCGTTGGAAGAGATTTTAAATGTAAATTTCTAACGGCTCTGAGTTAACGTATGCATTGAGTATGCATACATATTTTTATTATTATACAAACTAGAGTATTTATCAACGGTTGGGGTGATGAATGTATATATAGAGATTTTAAATTAGAAAGAAAAGTAAATAAAAAGTTATATCATAATCTGCGCGACCCTGTTGTTGACGTTGCAGGGCATTCCAAATGAGTGATTATTGTCAGCGAAGTCCACTTCAACTGATGTACCGTGTTCAGGGAGTAGGGAGCAGTGAATACTGCGTAGGGACCCTGTTGAATGGAACGCACCTTGTGTCTCTGTTGAAGTGTGTGTTAGTGTGATAGTGGGTTGAAGTTCCCAACCTTTTGCCTTCCATCATAAGGTGCCTGTATCCAAAACTAATGGCCACAGTTTGTTCAAAACACCTGGCAAAAACACAC
This sequence comes from Tiaroga cobitis, assembly GCA_030578255.1. NCBI lineage: Eukaryota > Metazoa > Chordata > Actinopteri > Cypriniformes > Leuciscidae > Tiaroga > Tiaroga cobitis. Next base: position 43,834,323 of record CM060598.1, on the reverse strand, counting down.
CACTCTCCCTCTACAATTTCAAACAGCGGGCTGCAACCACAGATCAGCTAAATAGTTTATCAGAGTGGGAAAGAGCACAAATTCTGAGCAGATACTGAGAGCACAGGGTTAGAGTTGGCTGCTCTGATCCTTAGTTGACCACAGAGCTCACTGCTACTTACATGCTCAATTTGTCCTCCATTATAGCTTTTCTGGGTCTCGCCAGAGCTGCGGTGGATCACTCGGCTGCCCTTTGGGCCAGTTCAGATTCAGCTCCCACTCTCAGTCTTCAGCAGTCGAGTCTTTATAAACCATTTTTCTTACACAACAGTGCAAAGTGACTGCACACAAAACAAACTATGTCCAGTAAGGTTTTTATGTAATTCGGGCCTGGAAAAAGTTCTTGAAGCATAAAGGAATTTTCTGGGTTTAGTAAAGTTCAGTTAATCTCGTTCATCCTCATTTGTGGCATAATGTTGATTACCATTAATGTTCAGGAAGTTAATGGGGCCAATTTGTGGAGGATTTAGAGACAGAAATATGAAGCTTAAACTTTATAAAAGCACTTTCAATACATCTGTGAAAATGCATGCACTATTTAAGCTGTCAAGATATTTTAATAATTTTTACTGTCATTTACTGTGATTTAGATGTTGCTTTGTCATGGCGACAACATAACATTTAAAAATTGCTCAATAACTTTACACAGAAAAGGATAGTAAGCATTATGTCAACATGCATATTGTTTAGCCTATGTCTTTCTGCTTTCTGCTTTTGTTTTGAAACAATAAGTATTTAAATACATACTGATTGGCCCCATTAGCTTACATTGTAAGGGCCTCACTGTAGCCAGATTTTTGCTTTAAAAAAGAAAAAGAAAAAAAAGGGAAGAATGCACATTTTTACTTTTGTGACTGAACATATGAGCTTCAGGACTTGCCTGGGCATATGATATGCCATATCTATCTGAACCTACCCATATACAGTTTGAAGTTCAAAACCATTTGATTGTATTTGGGTCAACTTTACCTTTACCTACCAAAACGTAATTATGTTGGCCATTAATTTGATTGCTCTCTTAAGATGAAAATGTGAGAAGTCAAGTTCATGCTCTATTAAAGCATTTTTTTTCTATTGTATTATCAATGTCCGCATTGCTTTTATTGGCCAGTTCCAATGAGGAAATACAAAAACATTTGACGTTTGACATTTTCTGTTTGCTCTGTAGTTCTGTTGCTTGGGTAATTGTGAAGATGATTTGACACTTACATTTTGTGAAATTGTTATATTGTCATCAGTTGGTGATGTGTGGGTCACAAGGCATTGCAGGGATACAATAACCGCTATTAACTCAATAAATATGAGTTACTGCTGAAACACTTTCACTGTCTTCTGTTCAATTTTGTGAGAATATTAAAGCCCTGACATTTCCCTCTGTTTATTTAAAAATGGCACATTTGAAAAACATAAATAGTTACAATAAATTTAATTTGCAGCTGAGAGGAGAAAAAAAAATGCATTTTGCAAAACTAACCTCTCCATGATCCAGCACTGATGTGCTGTGTCCAAAATCGAAAAGTGAGTGGTGGAACTGGGAGGAACCTTGTGCATCTGCTCCCAGTTTTTTTCCATTACTCAGCAACTCTGCAGTCAAACGTCTGGAAATTCAATGCATCAGTGTATAGATCTCTGAATGCTGTTGTGTGAATGATGTCAAGCCATTTGTAGAATTACCATTTTGGGTCAGATAAACATGACGGTTGTAAGCAAGTCAACGCTTTGGGCAATAATTGCAGATTAAAAGTTTGAAACCTATTTGCAGTCTCAGTAGGAACATAAGTTTCATAGGTATAACAATCTAGAGCTTATGTTAGTATCTTTTTGTGAAAAGTTCATATATTCAACTCGGTTCATATATTCAACAGCTTTAAGATGAGTATTTCTGGTTGTCTCGTTTTGGACAATCATAAAGGAAAGAACAGGTTTTCTGTGTTGTCATTTAGCCGAAGGGAATGTATGTACCGTGCAATTCAAATGCAGAAAAGATTAATCAAAGCCAAATATATCACAATGGCTGAATGACTCAGAAGATATAAGAGCAAATCATGACATGCTGACAGATTCTAACTTAACTAATCAGTTTAAGATCTCTTTTAGAGTCCTCCAAAGGAAAATCTAGAGAAAGATGATTTAGCTGACGGGCTTTACAATTAGGACTCTCATAAAAAAATGTAGCCACTGAACATCAAACACTGTGAAGTGACAAATCTGAGCTACTGGAGGATTTTGAGAGCAGATTGTGCATATGCAAGTAACCAGTTTTGAGCTACTTCTTGTGACTCAGCCTTCTCTGAGTCAATGTCACTCCGCCTCCCATTCTTTAAGTGTCTCTGGCTCTGATTTTCTAAGATCACAAGTAAAAGGTACTAAATGCTTGTGCAATCTAAGAATTTGCATGTATGCTGCATAGGCGTGTTGCAGTTGATTTACTTTATTAATAATAATTGTGAAAATAGGCATACATGAAAATATTTTGGACGTCCAATTTTAAGCTTTTGTATAATGGTACTTCCATTGTTAGTCAGTAATACTTAGTAAATAATTAGATTAAAGTAATTTATAAAATGTGAATATGAGCAGGCCTATATTTAAATGCTATACACACTTGTTGTACAGTAATATGCATGTTACATGCCCCAAATGTTATATTTAATAAGTGAAACTTGGCAAGGTGTGTGTTGTGTTCCTTGTCTGGAAGACAATCCTCAACAGACTGCATAGTAGATCAGATTGCACATTTCTTTCCTTGCTATCAATTTTCAAATGTTTTATACACACACACACACACTTTTGAGTAAACCAGGGCCTCTGTTTTTCTCTCTCCTATTTATTACATGGTAAGGCTGCACCGTACATGAACGATGAGATATTTGAAGGCCCTGAGTCATTGATATTCTCGTCTCTGAGGGCGAATTCGGTTTGATTGGCAGGCCAGAGCTGTCTTTTGCAGTATGGGAGCAGAAAGAGTTGAGCTGAGTCAGGGCTGTCCTCTCACAGGACTTCACGGGGTTGACTGACACTGACAGTAGTAACCTCTGCAGCAGAATCTTAATACCACTCACTGTGCTCAAATAAAGACCACATTTGTTTTTTTTTTTTAGTGTAGAAAACACTTTAAAAAAAATAATAACACCAAAACACGAACAGACCTTCTGTTACTTCTGCAAAATATTATCTGTGGGTCTTGCTCTGCATTTTTTTAAGAAACCGTTTCATTCAGCAATCTGGTGTTTGCTTGTATGTGTTTGTTGATTTGCTGGAATATATTTGTAGGTGTGTAATTTGCTGGTTCATGTTCAGTATTATTTAAGTCTAGTTTTGCTTTGTTCTGATAAATTGTGAACATGCTTTCTTTTTTCTCAGCACTCTGGTCACTGCCTCCATTAAAGTCATAGCACATAAAAAAAAAATATTTTTCCCTCACTTTACCTGTTTGTACCCAAGACACAGGATGCACTCGCAAATGTATTAGGTGTCGCCCAGCCCACAGCTTTGCAGACGTATGTCAAAGAGGCACAGTGTGCTAATGCCCAGGAAGAGGCAGCACTCCGAGTGGAGTGAGCCTTCACTCCAAGTGGGCAAGGCTCGCCTTGTGATTGGTATACCATGTGCGGTCCATGTTAAGACTCAGGGCACAAACGGGACACAGCAACGCAAGGGCTGGGTCTGCCTCCTCCGGGGGCAGCGCTTGCAAGTTCACCACCTGGTCCCAAAAAGAAGTGATGGGAACTTTGGGCATGTATCAGGCCAGGGTTTCAGCATCACGTGAGAAGAGGCCGGACCAAACTCAAGGCATGATTTTCTGACTGAAAATGCCTGCAGGTCCCCAACCCACTTAATGGAAGTGAGCACAATCAGGAGCGCTGTCTTTAGAGACAGGATCTTAAGCCCGATTGACCAAAGTGGCTCAAAGGAAGCTCTCTGCAGACCAGAAAGGACTACAGAGAGATCCCAGGAGGTCCTAGTGTTCTAGTGACTTACCGTCAACTGCAACCTAGACACAATGGCGGCAACATACACCTTTAATTTGGAGGGGGACAGCATTAGCCAGGCTCCCAGGCTCAGTGCGAGCGGCACCAAGGAGACAACCAACGTACCCATGGAGGGGAGTCCTGGGGCCCAAGCCGGGAAGTGTAGTGTCCTGAAGTAGAGGCAGTCGGGCCTGAGAAAAAAGGTCCTTCCTCAGGGGAATCTGCCGCAAGAAGCATCAGGCCCAAACACCAGGTCTGGGTGGGCAAGTTAGGCGCAACCATCAAGACCTGCTGTTCGTCCTTCCTGACCCTTCACAGTGTCTGTGCAAATAGGCTCACTGGAGGAAACATGTAATTGCGTAGGCCCAGGGGCTAGCTATGTGCCAATGCGTCTGTGCCGAGGGAGGCCTCAGCCAGGAAGTAAAAGAGCTGGTAGTGGGAGGACTCCTGGTAGGGAAACAGGTCTACCTCTGCATCCCCAAATCAACTCCAGATCAGCTGAACCACCTGAGGATGGAGTCTACATTCTCCTGCGAGCGTGTCGGCCACACAATTGAGCTTGCCCGAAATGTAAATGATGTGGAGTGACCTGAGCCGCTGCTTACTCCAGAGGAGGTGGTGGGTGGGTTGAGACATGTGATTTGAGCGCACACTACCTTGGCGGTTTATATACGCAACCCTCGCTACCCTGAAGCAATGGCTGAAACTGGCACAGGGCGAGCAGCAGCAGGTCAGTGTGATGGTCACATGGAGCGTGCCGTGGCACCATGACCATCTCTGGACTCGGCTGTGTCGCCAATGTTGTAGCTGCCTCATATGCATCAATCCAAGCTGCGTGACTGAGGCTGCGGATGCCATATGCCCCAGGAGCCTCTGAAATTGTTTCAGTAGAACTGCTGTTGCCCTCTGAATGTATTCAGGCAGTTCAGCACTGAATGTGCGCACTCATTCGTGAGATGCGCCTTCTTGTTAGATGAGTCTGTCACGGCCGGGCCTAGAACTCGCGTCCCTGGTGTAAGAGCTAGGCGGTAATACCAATGAGCCCCCAGAAAGCAGCGGTAGGATCCAATCGAAACACAGGATACAAGGTCTCAGGTAAGATAGTTTAATAAACAAAAGATGATGTCAAAAAACTAAAACAACGGGTCTCCTCAAAATGGAGGTGTAACAAAAACAACACAACACAACAACAAAAAAACTCCTCAAGGGGAGAAAAATAAACAGATGCAATAGAACTTACTATACTAAAGCCTTACTATTTCACAGGTCTCAAAAATCCTAAGAAACATCTCATGCAACATGCAAACATCTCATACAAAGACCAAGTAACAAGAGAGAACCAAGACAGAGCTAAAATACACAGGGGGAAACGAGGTGAAGGTGAAGATGATTACACAAATGAGAGACCACAGGTGAGTGACATGACATCTAGTGGCAGAACTAAGGAAACAGCAGTCCCAAATGCTGACAGAACAACTCAATACAGAGAAAAGAGATGCTCTGCACAGGGAGAGCTTGTTCTTTTCCCAGTTGACCTGAAGCCCCAGATGGCTGAGGTGCCTGAGCACCAGGTCGCTGGGTGCGCACAGCAGATCTCGAGAGTGAGCTAGAATGAGCCAGTCATCGAGATAGTTGAGAATGCGAAAGCCTACTTCACTTCAAAGCAATCTTGGGAGCGAACGCACACAAAAAAAGCTTTTCTGCGTCAGCATTTTGAACAGCAGCTTCTGAAGGCTCTGGTTCAAAACACACAGATCCAAGAGGAGGGAGATCCATCTGGTGGGACTGGCTCTATTGCTTCCTTTCCCATCAGGACCACAATCTCCACACGCAGGACAGGGGCGTCTTTGCCTGCCACAGAGGTAAAGAATACGCCACTGAACCTGGGGGGATGCCTGGCAAACTGAATCGCGCAGCTGAGTCTGATTGTCCGCAAGAGCCAGAAAGATGGGCAGGGAAGCATAAGCCAATCTCCCAGGCTCAGTGCGAGAGGCATCAAAGAGACAACCAGCAATACCCATGGAGGGGGAGTTTTGGGGCCCAAGCCGGGAAGTGTACTGTCCTGAAGAGGAGGCAGTGAGTGTGGTGTGACACTTACCTGGCTCCCAGGATCCCGCAAAGGGGTGGCCAGAGATGCGTGAAGAGGCAACATGTTCTTGTACCGTGACCTCTTGACTTATGGTGAATGTGGAAGGGGAGGCTGGGAACGAGGAAGCATAGCATCGCTCAGTGCCAGACCACGCCCTGTTTGGCCCAGAGATTGATGAAACTGCTGTTATGTTGCCAATGTGGGAACATTGTCGTAAAAGAGTGAAAAACAAAAGATTCTCCCCTCATCGCTGGGCCGCCTGTGTCACGCTTCGATGGACGTTTGGAGGGTTTCCTGAGGGAAGCTCGAAAGGCCGGCATCATCTGACCGATGGGCCGCACCGTGATTTCCATCACCCAGAGGGTGAGGTCAGTCGCCGTGCGCAGTTCTTGCATTAACCCTGATTCAGTGCTTTGGCCTGGAGTACTTGCAGGATTGCCATTGCATGCAGGGTGGAGATGGCCTGTCCAACAGCACTGTAATCTTTAGCAGCCAGAGCTGCCATCATCTTATAGGCCTTGGACTGGTGACGCGGACGGTTCCGCAAGGTGGTGGCACTTTGCGACACAAGTGCACCACAATTGCACACTCCACCTGGTGGCCCCACCATCGAGGGTAGTGAGAGTGGAGAAGGCTGCAAAGCGGTTTCGAGCAGTAAATGGTGCCTTCCATGACTTCTGAACCTCTTGGGGCACTGGGGCAGAACGCGGCTGTGAACCGCAGGCCGCACCCAGGAACCATTCATCCAACTGTGAGAGCTCAGGACAAGGTGGATGGTTCCACTCGAGTCTGATGCCCTCAGAAGCCTGGGCAAGCATGGCTGTCAACTCTGCATCAGCCTCAGCATGAGTGACCAAGTCCGAAGTGGGAAGCTTAGCTTCATCTTCCTCTGCAGAGGACAATATCCCGCTCTCCGATGCAGTTATCGACATGGGTCCCCCGTAAAAATGACCTGCACCATCACTTGGCAGCTTGACACACACAAGACTGCAGAGGAGCTGGAGGTCCATGGGAACTGGCCCGGCGGAAACAATTCCTCTGTAATCCTTATGTCTCCCAGAGTGATAACCATACTTGTGGCTCTGCTTTGAGCAGAGGCAGCAGGCTGGGTAGCATCAGAGGGGCCTGTAGCAGGGACAGCGATCGTGGCCGTCAGATGAAGAAAGGAAACAACCACTTCCACATGGAGGGTAAGGTATCTTTAAAAAGATCTTTTCTGGAAATTTGCTCTTTGCGCTGAAGGGCCCAGGGGAATTTCATTACACTTAACTGTCCTCTTTGTTCTCGTGTAAATGGCGAAACACTGAATGTGCATTCTCCACTAGCGAAAGAGATCTCCGTTGCATTCTTATTGTTCCTTTGGTGACTGGAAGAGTGATCGCTGTCTGCAACCACTCAATTCTGAAGCAAAAATCTGAATGAGTGGATGCGTGCCGCCATATTATATATCCGTATTGGCTCGGAATGTAAATTCCACTCACTAATTCCATTGGTCATTTTTCTAAAACTCAGAGGTGATTGGGACTCCCAAGCAAGAGCCCATTTGTCAGTCGACATAACTTTGTAGTGACTGACAGATAGGTAACTAATATTTATTAGCATGTCTCAGTACATTAAAACGTTGGTGAGAAACCTCAAACATTTAATATTGCTTATTTAATATTGTTATTGATTGTTAGTTAATATTGCTTGAAAATGAATGTGAAAAAATGCTTAAGAAGTGGCTTGCAAAGTAAATCCAGTGAATATTTTTTTTTATAGCATACATAGATCACATCTCAGAGTGAGTGATTACATGTAAAACTGAAGCATTATTTTCAGGCTCAGGGGCTCTCCTTTCGGCAGCTCTCAGTTGCCCAAGATCTCTCTTTGCATCCCAATCGCTTAATCACGCATCAGGTTTTGCGCAAGAAGGTCATGTGGGTTTCTTGTGGCAGACGAAACTGTAATTAGAGTGGAGGTATCCCACAAGTCCTTGGGTGATGTACACAGTGCAAAACCAAATTAGTATTCGTCCGTCGCTGGGGATGCAGGTCACACTGTGTGTCCAACGAACACTCTGATAACAGAAAACTGCACACAAAGCTATAGATTAGAGGCTTTATTTTTTTATGCTGACAGCTTCACCTCAGCTCTGTCACCTGTGCTGCCAGCTACTAGTGCTTTTATCAAAATTTAAAAGGTCAGATTTTTGTTCAACGTATATTAAATTCAAACTCGGAGACCCGGAAACCAGAGGCATGTAGCCTGGAGAGGTCATAGGCTAAATACACTTTAATAAGAAATCTGTTTACTGCATGTTCTCAAAAAAGTGTCATATATTGCATGTGGATACATCCTTGTTTTTCATACTTTATATGCATCTATACAGGTTTACATTTTTGTTCTAAATAATAGGTTCATTGCAGATTCCTGTTTTATATTGAACTGAACCAATATGTAGATTCAGTAACTGTGTGTCTTGGAAATGGTGAGTTTCCATGCAGAGTAATAATAAAAGGATAGTTCACCCAAAAATGAAAATTCTTTCATTGTTTACTTGTCTTTATTTTGTTCCAAATCAGACCTTTTCTTCAGTGGAGCACAAAAGAAGATATAAAAAGAAAATCCAAAGTCCAAATAAAATTGTAGGCTACTTCCATCAGATGGACAAAAAATACTGAAACATTTTGTTTTCTAGAAGAAAGTCACACAGATTTAGAATGACATGAGGGAGTGAATAAATACATTTTCATTTCTGGGTGAACTAATCCTTTAAGGACCCACACTAATTGTGAACTAAATGTGAACACAATTAGGGTGAATAAATGCAATTAAGAATGTTGTGTTTGGCACTATATTTAAAAAAAAAAACTAATGGCAAATTATCAGGATGTTTCTCACTTTAAATGTAAAAAATAATCAGTTTAATAAAAACAGTTCAGACACTGAATTCTGATTGGTTGAGCACGTTTGAAGCTGTGACTGAACATTTCTGTATCATTACACTGAGTTCCTGTTGCTTGGCAACCTTAAACAACCAGTTAAAGGAGTAGTTCACTTTTTAAAAAACTTTTGGTGATAATTTACTCACCCCCATATTATCCAAGATGTCCATGTCTTTCTTTCTTCAGTCGAAAAGAAATAAAGGTTTTTGATAAAAACATTCTAGGATTTGTCTCCATATAATGGACTTCATTGGGTATCAAACGGTCCAAGGTCCAAATGACAGTTTCAGTGCAGCTTCAAATGGCTTTAAACGATACCAGACGATGAATAAGGGTCTTATCTAGCGAAACGATCTGTCATTTCAAAAATAAATAAAAAAGTTAAAGTTTTATAGGCACAAATGCTCGCCTTGCTCTGTTCTGTGATGCGCGTTCGTGACTCTCCTGTTCGACCTCGTTCATCAAAATGAACGAATCTTTTTTCGAGACACTTCGTTCATTCAACGAACGAAATGAACGAAATGACTTAAAAAAGATTTGTTCATTTTGAGGCGAGCATTGTGTTCCATGTGGATTCCATCTGATCTTGCACACAACACAACTCGCTATCGCCGCTTTCGCAAACCACAATTGTGCGCATGCGTCAGTGGAACCAGACGATAAGCTTAAATGTTTCTCGGCTTGACTGTTAAAAGCAGACGATTGGCTTTCCAGCGGGAGGGGTGGGACATGTGCATACAACCGCCATCTTTGGCGTTACGGGTTTTCAGTTGTATTGAGGATTGAGGAAGTGGCATGTCTCTATATAAATTGTCTCTGTTCGCGTTCATTCACTGCTGCAGTGTTGTCCTGTTTCCAAAATAATTTGGGTTTTCAGTTAATTGTGTTGATGTTTTTTGTTTTTCGACTGTTATGTTGTTTTTGATTTGCAATGGTCTTTTTGACTCGTAGAATAGTTTCTACAGTCCGAATTGTCCATTGCGTTTTCTTTAATTCTAATCATCTTTCTTTGTGGGTTTTCTTTAGTTTTATTTTACTTGCTCTTTCCAGTTGCATTAGATTTGATAATTTGACATGTAGTTTTGCATAAGTTGTGGTGTTTTCTTTATTGGTTTTTCTTTTGAAATATATTTGTTTAATTTTGTCATTTTTCTTTGCTCTAAGTATTATTTTTTTTGACTCATTAGTTGCAACATTTATTTTTCTGTATTTTTTTTTTCTGTTGACTACGTTGATTGAACTTTACTCAAATCCAGCCCAAAGTGACTATTGATTTATTTGATGTACATCTTTTTGTGTGTTGGCAGGGCGTGACCACCAGGGGCAGAGGACTGGCTTATGTGTGTGGTGGTATCTTCCTCACTGTGTGCTGTGATTGGCATTACTATTAACACCTGTGTGTGTGTCTGCGTGTGTGCGTGCAGAGTGAAGTCTGTGTGCACAGTGAAGTGCAGTGATCCTTCATCTGCGGGTAGCGTGGCCTGACTTTCTGCTTCTGTTGGTAAGCCCTCGCCCCTGGCCTTGACTTGGTCCTACACTTGGTGGCCTGTTGAATTGGAACAAAGTGTTCCATAACCATTTTAATATTGTTCTCTTTTAAGAATTGTCAATAAAGTTTATTTTTGTATGATGACCTATGTCTCTGACTCTTATCGGTGATACGAACCTGTGTATACCTTTTGTAGAGGCTCAGTTGAATTCATTGGGTGAAATTCCTAGAGTGGCGTAGTCGGAGTGTGAATGGTACAATCTTGTTAATGTATTACAATTCATTAAGAAACCCGCCTTTTGCCCTCGTACCCTCGCCGCATTAGCATCCACACCAACAGTAACCGCGGTGCAGTTATGTCAATATATGTCAAGACAAGATAATGTATTGTCTGCCTTATTCTGTGATAAGAAATGTAAGTTATTTCAAACTCTCGACTGACGTCAGTGAGTTTGGAGTAAAAAAAAAAATGTTTGGCATGTTTTGCTTTTAAATGTTCGTCATAAGTGAGTCAAACTTACAGTGTTTTGAGAGATGGAGCAGCATTTATTGAAACCGATCTGATCACACTGCCTCACTGAAACAGGCGGTGCATACATTAATTTAATAAAAAATCGCAGCCTTTACGATATCATAATTACACCAAGCCAAATCACGATTTTTGGTTTTATTTCGATTAATTGTGCAGCCCTACTTTACAGAGACTGTGCGTTACAGTGATTGGTGAGAGAGTTTGAGGTGCTCCGCTCTTAGCATTCACTCTGAGAGATGTAACTCTGTGCACAGAACTCAATATCAATCCCCTTTCAAATCTCCTCAATATTTTGCCGTTCAAAACAGAATGACTTCTCCCCCGACTCGTCTCTCTCTTTGATTTGCTCTTATCGGTTCTGTGAAATCGTGAAAGACAGCCGATGGAAAAAAGGAGAGAGAGTAGGAGGGAGATAAAACACTTTTATTCATCCTTAAATCCTCCGAGAAATGAGAGAGGGTGAGATGTCACAGTGGGACTGTAATGAAGAGCGAGTGCTAGAACATGCTCCATTGGATGAGTGTATCCCTTCTTTATTGAGTGTATCTCCTTGGGGGAAATGGAGTGAGTGAGGAGGGAAGACCTTGGAAAGTGGCACCAACTGGGACACACAGACACACCTTCAGTCCCAAAAAAGCATAGGTATCAGAAATGCGATGGAGCGGAGGGCAAAAGGCACCTTAAAGGGTTAGTTCACCCAAAAATGAAAATTAAGTCATTAATTACTCACCCCCATGCTGTACCAACCCCGTAAGACCTTCGTTCGTCTTCGGAACACAAATGAAGATATTTTTGATTAAATGTGACAGCTGGATCACTCCTCCATAGGCTGCCTAAGGGAATGAATCCTGACGGCCCAGAAAGTCAATGAAGAAAATGTTTAAATATTCCATGTCACAACAGTGGCTCAACTATAAGTTTATCAAGCGACGAGAATACTTTTTGTGCGGAAATAAAACAAAAATAACAACTTTATTCGACTATTCCTTTTCTTCCTTGTAGGCCTGAAACGAGACTTCAAGAGATTTCCACGACGCATGCGCGAGAATTGCGATCTCCTTCAACTACTTCAGTTAAGTTCTCGCGCGTGCGCATCGTGGAAATCTCTTACGAAAGGCCTTACGGGGTTGGTACAGCATGGGGGTGAGTAATTAATGACTTAATTTTCATTTTTGGGTGAACTAACCCTTTAATGTGGATGTACAGTTACAGCTGCAGTGAAGTCCAGTCGCTGAACTGCTGAATTGAGGTTCTGTTGGCTTTTTCATTACACTCTCCCTAGAAATGTCAAGGGTCTCTTTTCTGTGGACGCAATTGTGTTTTTAGGTCACTGTGGGTTAAGAGGACGACTCATATTTACACAAGAGAGTTTCAAATTGTGAGAATCACAAAATATTTATTTTGTTGTTGGGAAAAATTGTCAGTCTGATCGCCAAGTAAGACAAATAATTGACATTGGACTGTCTGCAGCAATATCATTGGAAAGTTTGTTTTTTAATTTTTTATTTGAAGAAAAAAATAATGTATTCAACAAGGCTACAGTTAATCAAAAGTGACTGTAAAGACATTTACAATGTTAAAAATATCTATATTTAAAATAATTGATAATAATAAGAAATGTTCAAATCAGCTTATTAGAATTATGTTTAAAGGATCATGTGATACTGAAGACTTGAGTAATGATGCTGAAAATTCAGTTAAGAATAAATTACATTTTAAAATATATTGCAATAGAAAACAGTTATTTTAAATTGTTTTGTTTTTTTATTCTAAATTAAAAATTTTGAATGGTAGTGTATGATATACAACATAAATTTTATCAAGTGTCCCCTTCATGTTATGTTTGGTCTATCAAAATTACCTTGAGTTTGCTTTGAAAAATGAGCAGTCCACAAAATTCTCTTTTAACAAGCTGCAGGCTTTCTTTTCAAAACAGTGCCAGCTTTAACACATGGGCTTTCGTTTATTCGTTCGTTCAATCGTTGATTGATTGATTTATTGAATGAGGATGTCACATTGTACTTTTTCAATATGGTCAGTTGCAAACAGTCTTAAGTCATAACTAAACAGTTTGACAAAAGACCATTGATGTTTCCCAGTCTACCTGGGGTCTCACTTGGGTCAAATCATACAATCTAAAAAGCAACAATCATTAAGAACAGAAAAAAAAATGCTTTTAGAAAGCCCGTTTTGTTTTTTTGCAATTCTGTTTATTCTTGCTAGTGGTTCAAAAATTGTGTCACCAAATACATGTTTATTAACATGGTCATTTAATATGTTGTCACATTCAGTATTTCATAGTGCATTGTATCATTCATAAATCATTTGAGTAAATGAATAAGATTTTACAGTATACAGCTGACTTTTCTTTGCCCAACTAGTGTTTAGTTAGGCATTAACATGAAAACGAAATGCGTTCCTTGTTCACAGCAGACAGGGCTTCTCCACAGGAGGAGCTGTCACACAGATTGTCAAAACAAAGCAGCTCTGGGCGTGAAAATTTTCCCACATTCATGCAGTCTGTCCCCTGCCATACCACTGCATGCGCACGGCAATCAGGAGGGAGCAGAGAAACCCCTCTCGACCCTGCTAGGTGTTTGGGGAGCATAAAGAAAGAAAAGCTGGAGAAAGACCTAGAAAAAGAAGCCAAGACTGTATGGAAAGTGGATGAAAAGGTGGTTTTTGGCTGTCACAGGTCTGGCTGATAGAAAGCCTCAGGCCTGCCTGTCCTCTCTCCCAAGATGCATAGCAACTGACAGCCTTCTTTAGCGACACAGGGTGCTGTTCTCCATCTACAACTCAGAACATATTGACACTCACTCCATTCATCTGCCTGCGTGCCACAGGCTACATGTAGGATCAGTTTTCTTCAATATCCATCGCTGACTTGTGAGTTTCTCTCTCTCTCTCTCTCTCTCTCTCTCTCTCTCTCTCTCTCTCTCTCTCTCTCTCTCTCTAATAATATGTATATGCATTTAGATAAATTACTGTTTACAAACAAATGCCCAGAGGCAACACTTCAGAGTTCTTGGAAAAGGGCTGTTTTAGATTAGCATTTCTTTTAACTTCATCTAAAAATGACCAACCGTGTTAAACGCCACATTTCTAAAAGATGACGGAGATGCAGTGAACAGCACATTCCAGGGCCCAGTTTATGGCATTTTGATTGGATCTTTTGAGGACTAACGCAAATAAACTGTCCAAAGCCATCAGATAAACATGATGGACAACAGCCAGACACCTCTTAGAGGGCAAGAAGAAGACCTCTAGTACCAAGCCTGGAAAGGACAGGACTTCTCATTTCTCAATAGAGGGAACGCATTAACGTCACTTTCCCGCCGGAACACGCCCCCCTCAGCCGGACTGAGTGGCAGAAGAGCTGCTGCGTGGCTGGAGTTAATAGGGGAAACTGCGAAAACGCGAGTAAAACAAACTATTATCAGTTTAAACTAAAAGTTGGACTCGATATAGTGTTCCTTACAACTTATCAAAGATCCAGTGATCCGTGGATATTGACATGCAGCCAGGAATCGTGTTTCCTGACATTTATATGTGCCTGATTTCGACGCCGGGGAAATAAATGAAGAAAATTTGCCTGTAAACGTTTTATATAAATACAATATAGATAGGTCTAAATCTGAGTGATCACTTACATTAATGTTATACTGTATATCATCATATCGTCCAGCCCTAAAACTTGTAGGCCTATAGTTTTTTGTCAGTGTTTATTTAAAACATTCAATTATGCAGAATATAGTCTGTTCTGTAGCTTTTTGCAGTCTGTAAAAATATACAGTACCTCAGATTTCAGGTCAAATCTAGTTGTACAGTCAATCGCAAAGCTCTTTCCCGTTTTAGATGTGTTTTGTGTGTTTTTCACGGCATTCACGCTGAAAACAAATGCTGCCGCTCAGTCTTTTTGCCACTTAGTGGGCGTGACCGCATTCACTCCGGCCGATGGTGACCTCATGCGCATACCCTCTATATGCCGTTTCTGCCCTGCACCCATCATGAGACTAATCCCTAAGGTTTAGGTCAACCACCATGAAAATTCTTTAGGACTTTTTGGAGGCAAACAAAGGGAGATCACAATGATCCACACAAATCCATTCATGTTTGGAAACATTTTAACAGATGTAAACAACATATATCCATTTTATACTTATACGGAGAAATACGTATTCTCAGTGACATCTATTTGTATTGCAACATCTTACTGAAATTCAGCTGTTCATGTACAAATGAATGAATGCATGACAGTTAATCTTTTTCCATCTTGTTTGGTCTCTATTTGTAGAATATTGCCAAATGTATTCTGTTGGTGGTTTAGAAAGTGAGAAATGCATTGGTAAACTTTAAAGACACATTAACCCTCTGGGGACTAAGCCCTTTTTGGTCCGTTTTCTCTATTTTTACATTTGGGCTTATAAACCATATGTAATGGAGATGGAACACTGTGTTTGGTATCTATGGGAGCAGAAGACCCTAAGCTAACACAATCATGCATGTAATGTGTTTATAAAGGAAGTATGAGTGAAAATTTTACAATAAACTAGAGAATTTCCAAAACGGAAATGAGATTTTTGTAATTTATTTCTGAAAATCACACATAACACAACAATAGTGAACAGTTTTTGAACAAAAAAATATATTTGTCAAAGCCTTTGCTTGACAGACATGTGTAATTGTTAAATAAAATGTGTAAAGAACAATGAAAAATTTAACTTTATTTACAAATAGTCCCAGGCGTTTTTCTTAGGAATGCTTAGAATTTTCTAAGCAATGCTTTCTCCTCGTCACTCTCCAGTAATTGTTCCAGAGCTTGTTCCACCGTAAATCGTTTACTGCTTGCCATCATAAAAGTGCTAAAACAATAAATAATGCTATAATTGTATATATATATATATATATATATATATATATATATATTAGGGCTGTCAAACGATTCAAATATTTAATCGCGATTAATCACATTAATGTCATAGTTAACTCGCGATTAATCGCAATTATTTTTATCTATTCAAAATGTCTCTTGATTTTCTTTTTGTCCGATTATTTTTTCTCATTTTAATGCTCTTATCAACATGGAAAAGTGGATCGGCTTGCTTTGTGCAAATGTTTTTTATTGAAAACAACATTGACATAGGCCTACTGTGTTCAATTTCACACTATTCTCACTTGGAGCAAATAATCTCTCAATGCACTGTCCATTAATAAAAGGGTGAAAGAAATACTGACGAGGTCCTGATATTGACGAGGGGGCGGAGAATTCGCATCAACTGTGTGTGTGTGTGTGCTTGCCCATCATCAAGCGGTATTTCAGACTGGACGCGTTGCGATGATGATAGCTCAGTTCACAACGACAAAACACACAGATCACTTTAGTCTTGTCAATGGAACCATTTGGCAACTTTTTAAAAGTGAACTTTCCATTCAGAATCTTATTGGCATCCATTTCGGCGTCTCGCGCTCGTCATCCACTCAAAGCGTAACGTTAACCAACTATTTGGCCGGCTCACAAGCCCAAACAAGTGTGTGCGGCGTGCCTGTTGTTTTGTTTCCGGTCCAGCTAGATCCGCTTGCGCTTTGGTCGATGAAGCAACAAAACATCCTCGCGCGGCGCAAATTGAAATGAATGGGTTTCATAGCGCAGCGCCGCGCATGCCGCGTCCTGTTGTAACAGCATGTGAAAAAAAAACTACAAAGTTTGCTAGGCCAAAAAGACCGTTAATCCCGCGATAAAAAAATTGACGCCGTTAAAATGGGTTTGCGTTAACGCCGTTAATAACGCGTTTAACTGACAGCCCTAATATATATATATTATAATTGTTCTGTCTCTCTCTCATATTTCTCTGATAATCCGCTCCGTAAGCCTCCGTTCGCTCTCTCTCCTTCTCTCCATTCAACGCTGTTTGCGTCATATCCCTAACTATATATAGTACCACCCCTTGCAAGGCTACAGAGTCCTCTGATTTGCTAGATACGTCATGGTAACCTTCCTATGATTGGTTAAGAAAAATATTTCTCCATCGGCAATTTTTCCATTGGTTGTTGCTTGCGGTATCTGGCAAACAACATCGATTTCATTGGCCTTTTACATAGTGGTATTGCGCAACAAGGAAGTGTGTATATTTACAAGCCGGGTAAGTTATCACTGTTTTCAGCGGAATCTGAGGAAGACGGTAAAAAAGACCGCACCTCTCTATCATTAATAGTTTTTAAGATATTTACACATTTGTAAAAGTATGCCATTTTGGGCGGTACTGCCCAATCCGTCCCCAGAGGGTTAAAGACTTCTAACTGTGTGATTTATGGAAAGGAGTTTCACAGGGGAAAGAAGGATGGGCCACACTCATACTCTTCTGATACCAGCAGCCAATCACAGTACTGGAAGGGAGAAGCACCAAATTGCAACCTCCTCAATTGAAAAAGATAAAGGTACCCTTTCAACAGACACTCCATGTTCTGAGTCCCAGCTTACAAAGCTGATACATAACAGATATTACGTTCTGAGTCTGGTCCTAGAAGGGAATAGACAGAAACAGATCAACAAAGTTCTGGGTCTCGGTCCTGAAAGGGGAGAGACATTAACAGATACATTCTTGTTCTGAGCCTGTGGCCCTTCACAGGGAAGGCAGCAACAGATACAAGTTCTGAGTCTCCCATTGGGTGAGACATAACAGACACCGTTCTGAGACTGTAAAGCTGTACTTTCTTAATAAAACATCATCTTGTGAGGCAGCAACAGATATGACCAAGTTTTTAGCTTACACTCTGTTAGGAAAGAGACGTTAGCCTCGTTTCCATCCACTTTTTGCGCTATGTTATCGCAAAGTGAATATGCGGGGGAAAAAAATTACGAAATTTGCCGTCTCCAGACTGTTTCCATTCAATTGGCCTTTTACGGAAAAGATTGTGTGTGTGATGACGTCACGAATGACGAAAGTGATTTGTCACATATGTTTTGGTGTATCGCAAAAAAAAGTGCCCTTGAGCCGTTTCCATACATTTTTTTTTTATATCGCAAATTCTACCTTTTGGGGTTCCAGTCAGCACACCACCCAACACCAAACAAACAAACAAAAAAAAATATGGAGAGAGTATTCAGGCAGTTCATTGAAATTTGCCAGCTTACTGTCATTTCAATTTCACAAATAATTGCAAGTGTCCGAATTATCAGAAGACGACGGCAGAATGAAGCAGTTGCTCATCTGATAGGACTCGAAGTAGCCTAACTTTATGCGACGTAGCCCAAAGGTCTGGGAGAGACCACGCAATAAGGCGTTCTGGGAGGAAGTTGTGGAGAGACACTTTACAGAAAGTTTTTTTTTTTTTTTTGCCACTTTTTTTGCCAGGCTCGATATTAAACTACACCAAAAAACTAGTTGAGGATAAATTCTTTAAAATTGGGCAATTCCAGCCCATAACGGACGTGACATTTGCAGTCAAAACTTGAAAAATAAATTCTCAGAAAATGCATTTAATACTGAAACGTCTGTATATATATCCATACTCCCTTAATAAAGGAGTCCAGACATTAGAAAAATATCAGTCTACACATGCGTTTTATATTTAATATGAGGGAAATACACATGAGACACATGAGTCATGACACAAAAAAATCTTTAACTTTTAGGTGGCAAAATATGTTTTAGTAGGCCTAATTCTATGAATTACACTGCGCAAAACAAAAGTAGCCTAATACTAACCGGATGAAGAATGGTCGGCCTCCATAGAACATAAAATATTCTTTTTATTTTATTTTTCGTGTTCGCATTTATGAGGAAAAAAACAATGTTACGGAGTACGGACGTGACAGTTCTCCGTTACGGACATGACCGCTCTGAAAGTGACTTTAAAACTTTCACAGAGACCTCAAACAGAAAGCACAAAGCCTTTCTTTAAAGTGAATTTCATTTTTTATTAATTGTATCTTAATTGTAATCAATGTTTCATTAACCAATTGCCTGGATTTAATAAATAAGTACGGAAACGGGAAAGAAGGCATTTCTGTATTCTGCACCTTCAGCATGAAAAGGACTTGAAACTCATTGAATTAATCTCAATAAATGCTTTTAAATCCAAAATGAAAGATTTAGAGGCAGATGCCTTAATATGTAGGCTAAATGCTCTTAAACATTATTTTAAATGCTTATATGAAATGTTAGCTTTATTCTTCTGTGTTATTTTTCTGTAAGCTACCTATGCATTTGCACTGCTTGCCTGTCTTGGCCAGGTCACCCTTGCAAAAGAGGTTCTTAATCTCAATGGGACTCTCCTGGTTAAATAAAATATAATGTATATATTATAATGTATATATAATTATATATAATTATACGGAGGCGCCGGCGCGTGAACTGGACTCCTGTCTCATAAATGAACCGAAACTCAGCGTATAATGTACTTGCACAGACCTGAGAAATATATAGAAAGCTTGAAATGTCTACTTGTAAACAGAACAATTCAAAACGAAAGAGTCCCCAAGTAAATTCGGTTATTAAATAAACAAATAGCAAATTGAGCAAATTGAGTCCCCACCACTTTTCAAAGCAAAGTTACGCCACTGCCACCGACCACCGGTTCCGACACGAAAGCGGATTGCCATTGCCCTGTACAAGCTGGCAACCTGCGCCGAGTAGAGTAGAGGGCGAGACTTTCGGGGTTAGTAAAACAACCGCCCATGGTTTTTGTTGTGACGACTGTACCTTGCACGTGATGAAAATATCATGTGACACCACATGTATTTGCGTTAAAGCTCTTTTTCTCGACAACAAGTGTTTCCAAACTAGTTTTTCGCGACATACGACATAGAATTTATGCGCTAAAGTTAAACGGAAAAGGATTGTGTCGACATTTGCAAAAAATTATCGAAAAATTGGCATTTCCATCAACTATATCGGTAAACATTTTGATGCGCTAAACCTTTTTTCGCAAAAAAAAACCTTTGGATGGAAACCTGGCTATTGACAAACACTACTTTTTTCTTCAAGCGAGACAACAGATGGTGCACGTTCCGAGTCTTCATGCCAGATAGATAAAAGTGGATTGACTAAGTTCTGAGTGTCTGGCCCAGAGAGATAGAAGACATGCGAAATGAGGTTAAGCTCAGGAGAGCAAACCTTCACTTCAAGGTACCTTTCACTTTACATTCATTCTAAATTATTGAACAGCCCCTTGATGGGTAAAAGAACTTGACTGGTGTCCCAAACTAAGAGGGGGGGAGGTGGTCATCTGATGTACTCATAGCCACACCTTAAGTGATGAGTGATCCAAAAATAAAAAAAAGTGATCCAAAAATCGTGAGTACCGATCACTACATTACTGAGCATCCTAGGACGGGCAAAAGTAAAATCACTACAGAGATTTAGGCTTCTTTAATTGATTTGAACATACATTTATTCACACATTTTTTGCTCTAATAAGACCTGTCTGAATTGCATATGGTTTTGGTAGATTTGTATTTCACATAGAGCATTGCACAAACCCTGAAGTCACAAATGGTTTATTTTACCCTTTAAAGCGCAACGTCTCGGGTTACAAATGTAACCATGGTTCCTTGAGAACGGGAACGAGACATTGCGTACTAGGAAGCTTATGGGGAATGCTTCCAGCACGACCAGTGTCTGAATCACGTGTCTAAACACGACAATAACATTGGCCTGCGACACCCTATGACGTTACTACTGTTCAATTTATTTATAAAGCACATATTAATACAACAGCTGACCACAGTGCTGTACATGGGACAAAGCAAAATAATCATAAAATCACATTCATATTCTATATCATTACAACACAGTCACAGATAAAAACCAGAAAATCAACGAGGCATAAATAAAAACTTGTTACACCAATAGCACAACACTCATGTATGATCAAGCGCTAGATAAAAAAAAAAAAAAAAAAAGATTTTAAATGTCATTCAAACTCTCTAAGTGTTATGATGGTGGTTGAGACAAGGAAGAAAGCAGGATCCAAATGCAGCACACTTTAATAACTAAACTACAAACTATACAAACTCACAGCAGGAAATATGACTCAGGGACAGAACAACCAACATCAAGGTTGCAACAACAAGAACTCACAAGGACTGGACTGAAACACAGGGCTTAAATACAAGGGCAAACAAGCTAAACAAGATGACAAGGGGGCGTGGTTAATCAAGGACACCTGGGAAGACTAATAGAGATAACGGGGAGCGGGAAAACAGGGGACAGGACTGAACCAAGTGCACAAAGACAGGGGGAACACAGACAGACATCACAACATAGCCCCCCCTCTATGGGCGGCTCCCGACGCCCATCAAAACCAGAAACATAGTTCGGGAGGGTGGTGGAGCGGAGGCGGTCCTGGGGGAGGGATGGAGGGCCAGGTCCGTGCAGGGAACGGGACCGGGCTCTTGCGATGGCGGGCCTGGGCCATGGAACGTGGGCGGACCTGGGCCATGGAACATGGGCGGGGCAGGCTGTGGACCCTCGGGCGTCAAGGACGGAGCTGACCCTTCGGGCGGCCACGGCGGAGAGGACCCCTCGGGCGGCCACGGCGGTGAGGACCCCTCGGGCGGCCACGGCGGTGAGGACCCCTCGGGCGGCCACGGCGGTGAGGACCCCTCGGGCGGCCACGGCGGTGAGGACCCCTCGGGCGGCCACGGCGGAGAGGACCCTTCGGGTGGCCACGGCGGAGAGGACCCTTCGGGTGGCCACGGCGGAGAGGACCCTTCGGGTGGCCATGGCGGAGAAGACCCTTCGGGTGGCCATGGCGGTGGCCTACTGCCCCCCCCCAAAAAAATTCTTGGGGGTAGCTACGGGGTCGTAGCCTGGAGAAGGCACTGGCTCAGGATCGAACCCCGGCTCAAGAGAAAAAGGCAGAACCAGCGGTGAAGAGGGCTTTAGGCTGGGCAGGACCAGCGGTGAAGAGGGCTCTAGGCTGGGCAGGACCAGCGGCGAAGAGGGCTTTAGGCTGGGCAGGACCAGCGATGAAGGAAACTCTGGGCTGAACAGGACTGGCGCAGGATCAGCGGGCTCTGGCGCAGGATCAGCGGGCTCTGGCGCAGGATCAGCGGGCTCTAGCGCAGGATCAGCGGGCTCTGGCGCAGGATCAGCGGGCTCTGGCGCAGGATCAGCGGGCTCTGGCGCAGGATCAGCGGATACCGGCTCTAGTGTGTGCGTAGCCCAAACACACCACATGGCTGTGGCCATAATGGCCAGTGTTGCGGTCACTGAGGGCTCAGGCGGCGCATGCGTGGCGTGATCAGTCTCTGGCTGGGCAGACGTGACGTGGCTGACGTGAAGCTCTGGCTGGACGTGGCTGACGTGAAGCTCTGGCTGGACGTGGCTGACGTGAAGCTCTGGCTGGACGTGGCTGACGTGAAGCTCTGGCTGGACGTGGCTGACGTGAAGCTCTGGCTGGACGTGGCTGACGTGAAGCTCTGGCTGGACGTGGCTGACGTGAAGCTCTGGCTGGACGTGGCTGACGGGAAGCTCTGGCTGGACGTGGCTGACGGGAAGCTCTGGCTGGACGGTCTCTGGCTGGACGGTCTCTTTGGCCCTCCGCACTGACATCAGCGGCGGCTGTGCCACGGTGGACATCAGTCCTGGACGCCCATAGACCGACGTGTTGGCAAGCTTAAAGGCTGACGTAACGAGAAGGACAGGCTGAGGGAATACTGCGGGCTCACGGAGCTCCTTCTCCTCCACGCCCACAGTAAAAGAAGAATCGCTCAGGAAAAGGGCCAGGTTGATATACCTTTTAAGCGTCCAGCCGGTATAGACCTCCGGCATCATCTGAGCGATCTTCTCGTCCAGCCCACTCCGGAACAGATCCATGAGCTGGGCATCATCCAAAGATGCTAAATGGCAGCAAGCCCAGAAATCCTTCACATACCCTTCAATGCCCTGGCTATCTTGGAACATTGAGGAAAGGAACTTCTTCAGGGCCTGGTTGCTTGTGGCTGCTGGACTCATTTTGCGGTGAGTTCTTCTGTTATGATGGTGGTTGAGACAAGGAAGAAAGCAGGATCCAAATGCAGCACACTTTAATAACTAAACTACAAACTATACAAACTCACAGCAGGAAATATGACTCAGGGACAGAACAACCAACATCAAGGTTGCAACAACAAGAACTCACAAGGACTGGACTGAAACACAGGGCTTAAATACAAGGGCAAACAAGCTAAACAAGATGACAAGGGGGCGTGGTTAATCAAGGACACCTGGGAAGACTAATAGAGATAACGGGGAGCGGGAAAACAGGGAACAGGACTGAACCAAGTGCACAAAGACAGGGGGAACACAGACAGACATCACAACACTAAGAGTGGAACACTGACGGATGTAATGAGGTAAACCATTCCACAGCCTAGGAGCAGCGGCTGCAAAGGAGCGGTCTCCTCTCATTTTCTGGTACGTCTGAGGGACCAGTAAGAGGTTTAATGACTCAGGGCGTAACGTTCTCTTTGGTTTCTTCACCTGGATCAGATCAGCTATATATGTTGGAGCAGTACAATGTAAGGCTTTAAAAACAAAAAAGACATCATCAAAGTAGTCCATGCGACTTTATTCAGCATTGTATTCTCTTCTGGTTCTGTTGTCAATCCGCATTCAGTGACGCTGCTGACGTAAGACGCTGCTGACATGTTATCTGGTGCGCCCGAGCTTCGTTTACAGTCTGAGGGAGACGCACGCTGTAAACAAATCAATCTTCGCAAACATGTCTAAGGATTTCGACACAGAGGATGACTTGCATTTTTTTGCCCAGCCATATTTATTTGAACCTGAATACACGGACGCACCAGATAACACGCGTCTTACGTCAGCAGCGGCACTGCGGACTCGTGAACGCGGATTGACAACAGAACCGGAAGAGAATACAATGCTCCATAGCCAGTTGGGTCTTCAGGTCAACTGGGAGAGAGTAATCTCACCCACGGGCTGAGTATCTCTTTTTCAGTTCAGGAGAAGGACTCGGTCCAACACGTCTCTTCAAGAAGAGTGTGTTAGGCTAGTGCTAGAAGTCATGTCAAGTCAGGTCATCTTCATTTATATAGCACTTTTAACAATGGATTGTTCCAAAGCAGCTTTACAGAGATAAACATATAATTTAAGGTAACAGAGATTGTTTTGGCTTGATAGTGGTTCTTGAATAGTGTTATTTCTAGCTAAAGTTAGTTTTGATTGATTCAGCTCCATTGAAATGATCATTTGTTATTAAATTAGGGGCCACTAAGACGACGCCGTTCTCTCTAACAGACTTTAAACGCGAACCTGTGATTAACACTGACGCCATTCACATGCGTTCACATGCGCATTAAGAATTGATTCTATAGTTGTGTACTTTTGAAAATATGTGCGCAGGTTTGCAATTCCATACAACCCATGCCTAAACAAACTACTTGTCTTGCCTATAAATTTTGATACAGAATTTTGTTTTATTTTATCACTTCGGGATACACGAGACGGATTTTCAACAACGCTTTATCTGTAGAGTGGGAAAGGGATCCTCCATAGGGAGAGGATAGTTGTAACTTCAGCACTGCATTGTCATCGGGTCCAGGCAAAGCTCCCTCGTCAGATCTGGACACGGCCTGGATCCGGCAGGCTGCGGGAAAACCTCGAGATAAACAAAGACACTAATATTAGCGTAGATGCCATTCTTCTTATGATGTAACGAGTACATCAAGATTTAAGGGAAGTGTTCCCAGTTCCGGCTGACCTAATCTATGCAGCCTAACATTGGATTATAGAAGTCTATAGTGTATTATGTGTATGCAAGGTCAAAGAGATGTGTTTTTAGTCTAGCTTTGAACTGACAGAGTGTGTCTGCTTCCCGGACAATGGTAGGAAGACTGTTCCAAAGTTTTGGTGCTAAATAGGAAAAGGATCTACCGCCAGCAGTCGATTTAGATATTCTAGGTATTATCAACTGGCCGGAATTTTGAGATCGCAATAGACGTGAAGGACTATAATGCGTAAAGAGCTCGCTCAAGTACTGCGGAGCTAAACCATTAAGTGCTTTGTAAGTAATCAACAATATTTTAAAATGTATACGATGTTTAATAGGGAGCCAATGCAGTATTGACAGAACCGGGCTAATATAGTCATACTTCCTGGTTGTGGTAAGAACTCGAGCTGCTGCGTTTTGAACTAGCTGTAGTTTATTTATTAAGCGCGCAGGGCAACCACCCAGTAGAGCATTACAATAATCTAGCCTTGAGGTCATGAACGCATGAACTAATTGTTCCGCATTTCCCAATGAGAGCATATGGCGTATTTTAGATATATTATTAAGATGGAAAAATGCAGTTTTACAGATACTAGACACGTGACTTTCAAAAGAAAGGTTGGTATCAAAGAGCACACCCAGGCTCCTAACCGACGACGAAGACTTAACAGAGCAGCCATCAAGTGTTAGACAGTATTCTAGGTTATTACGTGTGGAAGTTTTTTGTCCAATAATTATAATCTCTGTTTTTTCAGACTTTAGTAGTAGGAAATTACTAGTCATCCATATTTTTATATCAGCTATGCATTCCGTTAATTTTGTGAATTGGTAAGTTTCATTAGGTTTTGAAGAAATATACAGCTGAGTATCATCGGCATAACAGTGAAAGCTAACTCCATGTTTCCTAATGATATCTCCTAATGGTAGCATGTACAGAGTGAACAGCAACGGTCCTAGTACTGAGCCTTGTGGTGTGCCATACTGAACTTGTGATCGATAAGACATCTCTTCATTTACTGCTACAAACTGATAACGGTCAGATAAGTATGATTTAAACCATGCTAGTGCAATTCCACTAATGCCAACATAGTTTTCTAGTCTATTTAAAAGAATGTTGTGGTCAATTGTGTCAAATGCAGCACTAAGATCAAGTAACACTAATAGAGAGATACAACCACGATCAGATGATAAGAGCAAATCATTTGTGACTCTAATGAGAGCGGCCTCAGTGCTATGGTACGGTCTAAATCCAGACTGAAAATCCTCGCAGATATCATTTCTTTCTAGAAAGGAACATAGTTGTGAAGATACTGCTTTTTCTAATATCTTTGACAGAAAAGGCAGATTCGAGATCGGCCTGTAATTGACTAATTCTGTAGGACTAATTCTGTGTTTTTTTTAACAAGCAGTTTTATCATAGCCAGTTTAAAGGTTTTTGGTACGTATCCTAGAGACAAAGATGAATTAATGATATTAAGAAGAGGATATATGACCTCTGGAAACATCTCTTTCAGTAGCTTAGTCGGTATAGGATCTAACATACATTTTGTCGATTTAGATGAATTAACGAGTTTGCAGAATTCTTCCTCTCCAATAGCAACAAATGAATAAAATTTTTCCTCAGGGACACTACAATGCACTCCCTGATGCGATACTGTAGTAGACGGTTGCATAGTTATAATTTTGTCCCTGATACTATCAATCTTATAAGTGAAGAAGTTCATAAAGTCATCACTCCTGTGTTGCTTGGACACTTCTGAGCTTGAAGCTTTCTTTTTCGTTATTTTAGCCACTGTTTCAATTAAATACCTTGGATTATGTTTATTTTCTTCTAATAGGGTTAAAAAATAAGCAGATCTAGCAGCTTTTAAAGCCTCTCTGTAAGCAATCGAGCTCTCTTTCCACGAAATCCGATATACCTCTAGTTTAGTTTTCTTCCAGTTGCGCTCCATTTTTCTGGCTGCTCTCTTAAGGGCCCGGGTGTGCTCGTTGTACCACGGCGTTGGACTATTTTCTTTAATCTTCTTTAAGCGCAACGGAGCAACTGCGTCTAAAGTGCTGGAAAAGAGAGAGTTAAACGTTTCTGTTGCAATATCAAGTTCTTCTAAGCTATCCGGGATGCTGAGATGATGAAACTGATTAGGAAGATTATTGATAAAGCAATCTTTAGTGGCAGAAGTTATAGGTCTAACGTATTTATAACACGGAGTCGGCTTTGCAGCCTTGGCTAAATTTAATTTACATGAGACTAGATAATGATCTGAGATGTCATCGCTCTGCTCCAGAATTTCAACGGCATCAACATCTATTCCATGTGATAATATTAGATCTAGAGTGTGATTACGAAAATGAGTAGGTCCTGACACGTGTTGTCTAACTCCAATTGAGTTTACAATGTCTTTAAATGCCAATCCCAATGCATCTTTTTCATTATCTACATGTTTATTAAAATCACCAACAATTAGTACTTTATCTACAGCCAATACTAATTCTGATAGAAAGTCCGCAAATTCTTTGATAAAATCTTTATGGTGCCCTGGTGGCCTGTATACAGTAGCCAGCATAATTCTCAAATGTGATTTATCGTTCACACTATATATTTGAAGCACCAATAGTTCAAAATGAAGCACCAATACTTCAAAAGAAGTATATTTAAAACTAGATTTCCTAGTGGTTTTGAAAATATTACTATAAATTACAGCAACACCTCCCCCTTTGCCTCTCAGATGAGGTTCATGTTTGTAACTGTAATCTTGTGGGGTTGACTCATTTAAAATAATGTAATCGTTTGGTTTCAGCCAGGTTTCTGTCAAACACAGCATATCAAGATTATAATCTGAAATCATATCATTAACTATGAGAGATTTTGAAGTAAGGGATCGAATATTCAGCAACTCAAGCTTTATCATTTGCTCATCTGTATTATATCTGTTTTTTATTTGTTGAACATCAATTCGATTTTTAACCTGACGTTTTTTGGATTTCCAAATTCGGGGAACAGACACAGTCTCTATATGATGATATCTAGGTGAAAGAGGCTCTATTTGATGGGATTTATCTGACAATGGTGACGTGAGGCCGCTAGCAGACGGTCGGTTTAGCCAGTCTGTCTGCTTCCTGACCTGAGCCCCAGATTGTCATGTTTTATCTCTAAGACTGAGCCAAATTACTAGAGAGAAGAGCAGCACCAGCCCAGGAGGGATGGTCAGGCTTGCCCCAAAAACTTTTCCAATTGTCTATAAATTCTACATTCTTATGCGAACACCACTCAGACAGCCAGCGATTCAGTGAGGCCAATCTGCTAACTATCTCATCACTCCTGCGTACAGGAAGGGGGCCAGAGCAAATTACAGTGCCTGACATCGTACTTGCGAGTTCACCACCTCTTTAATATTAACCCTCTGGGGTCTAAGGTGTTTTTGGGGTCCTTGAGATGTTCTGACATGCTGTGACATTTGTGCTTTTTTCAGTTGCTTATAAACATATTAATGGTACAGGTGAAATTACACTATATTTAGCACAAACAGGGCTACCATAATATGTGAGCAACATGTATGTACATGTTTGTATTTTTGAGAGAATATTGTTTATGCGTGGTTATTGAAAAAATTAAAAATGAAAGTTTCTGAAATAAGGCTACAAAACACATAACAAATATGTGTCCACATTACTTTTGACTAATGGATGTTGTTGCCTAGTGTTTTTTCTTCAAAATGATCTGAAAAACATCCTGCCTAATCATTCACATAAAACTGTGAATTGGGTTTTATTGTGAAAAACATTTTTTTGTTTGCCAAGGCAATATGCGAATGGGCGTGAACAGTCCAAACCCCATAATGAATAATTAGGTGATTCTCATCTGACCCGCATAATAATGAGCCTTTCATTCAGGTGTCACACAAGGAAAATTGAAAGGACAACATACATATACACACACACACACACACACACGCACACACACACACACACACACACACACACACACACACACACACACACACACACACATATATATATATATATATATATATATATATATATATATATATATATATATATATATAAAATCAAAATCAAAATATAAATGAAAGTCAAAAACCCATTTTTAGTCATACCTGGAAACAAATCCTGGTAGGTTATATGGGTCATTGTATTTTTCCATATAAAGTATTATAAGCTTGCATTGGATAACAGTTGATTAGTTTATTTTTGACAAAACATACTATATATTTAACATATGAGCAGAAACTGTCTAACTAAAGCTTATTTGATGTCTATTTTATAGTAAAAACTTTCTAATCTATTTCGTCTGTAACACTAGGCTATGCATCTGTGCATTCGTTCGTTCACACACCCAGACACCCGATTCATATTTAAACAGTCTTTTTGGTTTTACAGATAGTATTCTATATCGCGATTAGAACAAATCTCAGTAGTCTTACTAATGTAGGAGCGAGAGTGAATGAACGCACAGTGCGCGCGCGTCTGTGAATTCGTCCATTCATTCGCACACAGACATGCATTTAATATTTAAACAGTCTTTGTGCAGTTTACAGACACTATTCAATATCACGATTAGAACAAAGCACTTTAGAATAAATGACTTACTACATCAGCTGAATCCGTGCTCCTCGAAATGAAATTCCAGGAATTATTCCTCCACTGCGCAGCAAGACGAGATAAAGGTTAGGGCGTTCTAATGTGGGCGTTTTCATGGCTTGCCTCAACATTAACGTTTGAATAGCGCGCGCTCTCAGTGGCCGTGGTCACATTAACACGTCATACGCTATAATTAAGTGAAAGGAAAAAGACCGACATCTCTCTCTTTTCGTACAGATTACATCAACTGAGAATAGTTGCCTTTTTATATAAATTACTTCATTTAAAAGAAGAGAATTTCAGCTTCATAAAGAGAAATCTTTCGTGTCTCTGTGACAAGTATTTACTGAGTTACAGTTAATTTTTCGGACGCGTTTCAGAAAGATTTTTGCGGAGACAGAGTGAGCTGAATGCGCACCCTGTTTATTTTACAAAAACACAAGGTTTTGATGTTAAATGGTTAGTTCACCCAAAAATGAAAATTAAGTCATTAATTACTCACCCCCATGCTGTACCAACCCCGTAAGACCTTTGTTCGTCTTCGGAACACAAATGAAGATATATTTGATTAAATTTGAGAGGTGGATCACTACCACAGGCTGCCTTTTCTTCCTTGTAGGCCTGAAACGAGACTTCAAGAGATTTCCACGACGCATGTGCGAGAACTTAACTAAAGTTGTTGAAGGAGATCGCAATTCTCGCGCATGCTTCAAGAAAATTCTTGAAGTCTCGTTTCAGGCCTACAAGGAAGAAAAGGAATAGTCGAATAAAGTAGTTATTTTTGTTTTATTTCCGCACAAAAAGTATTTTCGTCGCTTGATAAATTTATAGTTGAGCCACTGTTGTCACATGGAATATTTAAACATTTTCTTCATTGACTTTCTGGGCCGTCAAGTTTCATTCCCATAGGCAGCCTATGTAGCAGTCATCCACCTCTCAAATTTAATAAAAAATATCTTCATTTGTGTTCCGAAGACGAACGAAGGTCTTACGGGGTTGGTACAGCATGGGGGTGAGTAATTAATGACTTAATTTTCATTTTTGGGTGAACTAACCCTTTAATAAGAGTGTACACAAAAAAAGAAGACATTTAACAGTATTGAATGATGTGTAACACTTATATGTAAGATCAAAATCAACAAAGTATTTTGAGTTTGTTTTGCACTGATAAGAAAAAAAGCGAGCAGATCACGCCGGCGTGATTTACGACCCCAGAGGGTTAATTTTGGTGATCTCCGACTGGCGGAGTCGAACATCATTAGTGCCGACATGAATAATGATCTTAGAGAATTTACGATAAGCATTAGCCAGCACTTTTAAATTTGCTTTGATGTCAGGCGCTCTGGCTCCCGGCAAACATGTGACTATGGTGGCTGGTGTCTCTATTTTCACGTTCCGTGTGATCGAATCACCAATTACCAGGGCACAATCAGCAGAATTCTCAGTGGGTGTTTCACTGAGTGGGGCAAATCGATTTGTTATGGGAATCGGAACGGAAGAGTGGTTCTTTGATCCGCGACTAGAGCGATCTCTGACAGTCACCCATCTGCCCTGCTGCACGGGCTCTACTTCAGCCGGAACCGGATCATGTAAAGAGTTCACTATGCTAGGCGCATCCAAAACAGTATCTAAAGATCTAGCATTCTTACCATCCTCAATTAAAGTTTGGATGCGTGTCTCTAGTTCTGAAATCTTCTCCGTCAGCCTGACTGTCTCCTTGCATTTGTCACATATAAATCCTATATTGCCATCGAAGAAGGCTATACTAAACATATGACATGTGACACAGGTGACAATAACAGGACAAGAAGACATTACTCACCGTGTTTGTTGACTGATTCTTACTTACCTGGACTTTATGAACTCAAAGGCGTGGGCGCGCGAGAGAAAATAAATAAAAAAATGAGCGCACGGGTGGCGCGTTAGCAGGCTAACGTTAGCGAGTTACTAGCGTAGTGTGTTAACAATAACGGAAGCTAGAGATGTAAGGTTAATCTGAGATGTTGTGTAAGCTGTATTTAGTAGTATAAACAACTAGATAGTAAATGATGTCTCAAAACATAAAGAAATACGAGGCTCAGGCAGAGCTTACAGCCTCGGAGCAAACAAAGCCTGAAGAGCCTACGCTCCACGTCAGCCCTGCCACGTCAGCCCTGCCGAGCCTGCGCTCCCCGTCACTTTTGCTGATCCAGAGACGTTCACGTCACGTCTGCCCAGTCAGAGCCTGTTCACGTCACGTCTGCCCAGTCAGAGCCTGTTCACGTCACATCTGCCCAGTCAGAGCCTGTTCACGTCACGTGTGCCATGTCAGAGACTGTTCACGTCACTTCTGCCGACCCAGAGACTGTCCACGTCACTTCTGCCCAGTCAGAGACTGTTCACGTCACGTCTGCCATGTCAGAGACTGTCCATGTCACTTCTGCCGATCCAGAGACTGTCCACGTCACTTCTTCCCAGTCAGAGCCTGTTCACGTCACTTCTGCCGATCCAGAGACGGTTCACGTCACTTCTGCCGATCCAGAGACTGTCCACGTCACTTCAGCCCAGTCAGAGACTGTTCACGTCACTTCTGCTGATCCAGAGCCTGTTCACGTCACGTCTGCCCAGTCAGAGCCTGTTCACGTCACGTCTGCCCAGTCAGAGCCTGTTCACGTCATGTGTGCCATGTCAGAGACTGTCCACGTCACTTCTGCCGATCCAGAGACTGTCCACGTCACTTCTGCCCAGTCAGAGACTGTTCACGTCACGTCTGCCATGTCAGAGACTGTTCACGTTACTTCTGCCGATCCAGAGACTGTCCACGTCACTTCTGCCCAGTCAGAGACTGTTCACGTCACGTCTGCCATGTCAGAGACTGTCCATGTCACTTCTGCCGATCCAGAGACTGTCCACGTCACTTCTTCCCAGTCAGAGACTGTTCACGTCACTTCTGCCGATCCAGAGACGGTTCACGTCACTTCTGCCGATCCAGAGACTGTCCACGTCACTTCTGCCCAGTCAGAGACTGTTCACGTCACTTCTGCTGATCCAGAGCCTGTTCACGTCACGTCTGCCCAGTCAGAGCCTGTTCACGTCACGTCTGCCCAGTCAGAGCCTGTTCACGTCACGTGTGCCATGTCAGAGACTGTCCACGTCACTTCTGCCGATCCAGAGACTGTCCACGTCACTTCTGCCCAGTCAGAGACTGTTCACGTCACGTCTGCCATGTCAGAGACTGTTCTCGTTACTTCTGCCGATCCAGAGACTGTCCACGTCACTTATGCCCAGACAGAGACTGTTCACGTCACTTCTGCCGATCCAGAAACGGTTCACGTTACTTCTGCCGATCCAGAGACTGGCCACGTCACTTCTGCCCAGTCAGAGACTGTTCATGTCAATTCTGCCGATCCAGAGCCTGTTCACGTCACTTCTGCCGATCCAGAGATGGTTCACGCCACTTCTGCCGATCCAGAGACTGTCCATGTCACTTCTGCCCAGTCATAGACTGTTCACGTCACTTCTGCTGATCCAGAGACGGTTCATGTCACGTCTGCCCAGTCAGAGCCTGTTCACGTCACGTCTGCCATGTCAGAGACTGTTCACGTCACTTCTGCCGATCCAGAGACGCTTCACATCACTTCTACAGAACCAGTGTCTATGTACAAGATGACCGATCCAGAGTCGGTTCACGTCACTTCCTCCGAGCCAGTGTCTACGGACAAGATGGCCGAGCCAGAGACCATTCACGTCACTTCCTCTGAGCCAGTGTCTACAGACAAGATGGCCAATTCAGAGACTGTTCACGTCACTTCCTTCGAGCCATTGTCTACGGACAAGATGGCCTATTCAGAGACTGTTCACATCACTTCCTCCGAGCCAGAGTCTACGGACAAGATGGCCTATTCAGAGACTGTTCCTGTTCCCGAGCCAGAGTCAATTCCTGTTCCCGAGCCCGTGTGTGTGTTGTCTGTTCCCGAGCCCGCGTGTGTGTTGTCTGTTCCCAAGCCATTGTGTGTGGTGTCTGTTCCCGAGCCAGTGTGTGTAGTGTCTGTTCCCGAGCCAGTGCCAGCGTCTGTTCCTGAGCCGGAACCAGCGTCTGTTCCAGTGTTTGTGTCTGTCTTTGTGGCCGTTACTGTTTTAGTGTCTGTTCCCGAGCCAGTGTGTGTGTTGTCTGTTCCCGAGCCAGTGTGTGTGTTGTCTGTTCCTGAGGCAGTGTGTGTGTTGTCTGTTCCTGAGCCCGAATGTGTGTTGTCTGTTCCCAAGCCGGTGTCTGCTGTTCCCGAGCCGGTGTCTGCTGTTCCTGAGCCGGAGCCAACATCTGTTCCTGTGTTTCTGTCTGTCCTTGTGGCCGTTACTGTTCTAGTGTCTGTTCCCGAGCCAGTTTGTGTGTTGTCTGTTCCCGAGCCAGTGAGTGTGTTGTCTGTTCCCGAGCCAGTGAGTGTGTTGTCTGTTCCCGAGCCAGTGAGTGTGTTGTCTGTTCCCGAGCCAGTGAGTGTGTTGTCTGTTCCCGAGCCAGTGAGTGTGTTGTATGTTCCTGAGCCAGTGAGTGTGTTGTCTGTTTCCTAGCCAGTGAGTGTGTTGTCTGTTCCCGAGCCAGTGAGTGTGTTGTGTGTTCCCGAGCCAGTGTGTGTGTTGTCTGTTCCCGAGCCAGTGTGTGTGTTGTCTGTTCCCGAGCCAGTGTGTGTGTTGTCTGTTCCCGAGCCAGTGTGTAGGTTGTCTGTTCCTGAGCCAGTGTGTGTTTTGTCTGTTCCCGAGCCAGTGTGTGTGTTGTCTGTTCCTGAGCCCGAGCCAGCATCTGCTATTCCTGAGCCGGTGTCTGCTGTTCCTGAGCCGGTGTCTTCACCGCCGTGGCCGCCCGAGGGGTCTTCACCGCCGTGGCCGCCCGAGGGGTCGTCAATGCCCTGGCCGCCTGAGTGGTCGTCTCCGTCCTGGTCGCTTGTTCCGTCATGGCCGCCTGCACAACCTGCCCGCCTGCACAGCCTGCTCCACCCACGGTCCAGGTCCGCCCTCACTCCACGACCCAAGTCATTCCCCTGCACGAACCTGGCTCTCCGTCCCTCCCCCAAGGCCGCCTCCACTTCACCACCCTCCTGAAATTTAGTGTTTGTGTTTCGAGGGGCGTCGGGAGCCACCCATGGGGGGGAGGGCTATGTCACGGTGTGGGTTTTGTGTTTTGTTCCTTGTTCTTGTCTGTCATGTGTTTCCCTGTCTTTTCATGTTCAGCTGTTCCCCGTTTTGTTGATTAGTCTCCCCATGTGTTTCTGATTAGCCACTCCCCTTTGTTATCTTGTTTAGCTTGTTTGCCTGTGTATTTATACCCATGTTCTTCAGTTGGTGTTTGTCTGTCGTTGTTTGAGGTTCCTAGTTCCTTGTACTGTGTACCTTGTTCTGAGTTTACCCTGGATTACGTGTTTATTGGATTATTAAAGTGCTTGTGATTGGATTCACTCTCTGCTTCGTCCTTGCCGCATCGTAACACCACCTCAATTAGAAGAAAACAGTAGAGTTCACAATATGACGTTTTAGTTCTACTCAGTCAATCCAGTGTCCAAATCTGTGTGGCTCGCCATCAATTGAATTTCCAGAACTCGTTTCCACAGGAACAAAAAAAACCTGACCTGTAGTTTAGGCCAAACGATAACAGATATTAACATGTTCAGTTTGCATATTTCAATGAGAAATAACAATTAAGACAGTGATATGCTACTTTACCATCTCATTACAGAAATAAACTAAATAAATCACACATATAACACTCACAAAATAATTATCAACATAACTCGCATTAAGCCCAAGAACTAAAAGCATAATAAGAAAGAAAGAAATGTTTTTTTTTCTTTTTATAAAAAAATAATTAAAAATTTTATGAAATCAACATAAAATGAAATCTGAGTGACTTATCCACCTGTGCTACACTTTCATTACCAGCAGGGTGGATTATTGTAATGGACTCCTCACTGGCCTTTCCCAAAAGACCATAAGACAGTTGCAGCTCATACAGAACTCTGCTGCCAGGATTCTGAGCAGAACCAGAAAATATGAACATATCACACCAGTCCTCAGGATTTTACACTGGCTCCCAGTTACATTTAGAATTGATTTTAAAGTATTATTACTGGTATATAAATCATTTAATGGCCTAGGACCTCAATACAATGCAGATATGCTCGCTGAATAATAAACCAAACAGATCACTCAGATCATTAGGATAACATCAGATAGAAATACCAAGGGTTCATTCTAATCATGGTGAGTCCGCTTTTAGCTACTATGCCAGCCGCAGCTCTCAGAAGAGATCAGATGTGCAAGTCACATTCAAATCCAGACTCAAAACACATCTGTTTAGCTGTGCATTTAATGAATGAGCACTGTGCCACTGTTCGTCCGACTGTTTGTACTGTATTTTTTTTATTTATTCTAAACTGTTCTAAATATTTAGAAAAATTCTAAATATGTTCTGTTTTAATTATTCTTATCTCTTTAGATTATTTTCATTTCTTCTAAGTAAAGCACTTTGAATTACCATTGTGTATGAAATGTGCTATATAAATAAACTTGCCTTGCCTTGCCTCTCAGAGCGGAGGCTTCGGCATAATGACCCTCTATAGCGTGAGGAAGCCTATACTATTCTCTACTCTAAAAGACCATCTCACCAAGGAGGCACCCTTTTATACTCTTGTCGCACCGGTAGTGACATCATAGGCTGGCACCGGCCAATGTTATTGTCGTGTTTAGACAAGTGATTCAGACACTGGTCATGAGGAATTCCCCATAAGTGTCCTAGGAAACCATTCAAAAGGGAACTGCAGCCGCAAAAAGTCTAAATACTTGGCAATTAATTATCCCCACTGGCCCCAGATACGTACTGATTCTTTGTGAGTGATATGCAAATAAAAACATTGAAATAGTGAACAAATCACTTTTTAACAGAAATGGTAATTTGTCCGTTAGTTTGCAGGAAGTTATCTGCACCACTAGAATTATGTCTTTACAGTTTTCCTTCCAACAGAGTTTGGGCATTTCAGGGTGGGGGTGGGGGGGTGCTAGGAGGTTGCTGGGGTGCTGGAACTTATTCTGGCCAAAAGAGGGGGGGGGGGGGGGGGGGGGGTTGCTAGGAGGTTGCTGGGGTGCTGGAACTTATTCTGGCCAAAAGAGCCCAACCCAAGCCTTAAAGTGTGCATGTCAGGTTAAAGTTTTTTTATTTATTTATTAAATAAGGGTTAGATGTCTGAGTGAAAATGTAATTATCATTAAAATTATTACTGTAATTGCCATTAAAATGATTACTGTAAGAGAGACGCGGGCGCGATCGAACAGTGGAAACATAAAAACTGGAAGAAATGGGTGCTGCAAATGACCGAAGTCTTCGATACCGAAGCAGCACTGAAGTCAGCGCGTTTGGTCCGAACAAAGTTGACCCAGGCACGCAACACAGACCTGCTTTTTGGAAAAAAAAGTGGACTCTGTGACCGGTTTTTAACGGTGTTTTTGCACCCAGCACAAACGCAGCCATTCACCATCGTGAAAATACGCCTGCATATACCTAACAAACTACCTAACTTAAATAGCTAACTAAATAAATAAATGTCCTAATCACTAATTCTCTCGCTATCACTCGTACTATTATCAACACAGCTCACAAACTCACTTTCTCCGCGACCTGGGGAGACGTCTCCCTCTTATGACGTCAAGCGATTCATTTGGGGGGAGGAGCAGTTTTAATTGAGTACTGAAAATAACAAACTTTTTCATCTTATATTCTGCCTTTAGGTATCGAAAATCATACAAAACAATACAACAACTTGTCAAACGTGTATTTCCCCTAAATATTTTGTGTTAATCATAATTACAAATTTAACCTGACATACGCACTTTAATGATATTTTCACTCCCAAGATTTTGTGGCAAATAAAATACAGGCAGGATGATTGTCGGGGAGAAATACAAATAAAATAAAATAAAACACACAAACAAGTTATGCAACACTGCCTTTATTACAGTTTTGTCTATTCAACTTCATTTCAGATTAATCTCGAACAATCACCTGTGCACGATATTCTGGTATGTGGTCTGATTCTAAAACAATATCCCACAGATCCATAAATGCAATTTCCTGGTGATGGAGCGATTTGAGGCATATGCGCAAACTGGAGAACTTTGCTCCAGGCCAATTGAGTACAATGAAGGTGGGAGGCGAGGTTGGTATACATAAGTATTTGCTATTTCGTTTTATGAGTCCCAAAAGAGGGATATCAAAGAGAGGAGAAGAACAGAGGAAAGCAGAGCAAATAAAAGAAGGATGCAGAGATATTGTATCGACTCTGCTGGGGCACATTATGGAAATGAATAAACTTAATTCTTGTTATGAAAACAAAAACCTACAACAGAGACAGCCAAATTGAAAGAAAGAAAATATTTTTAAGATGTAAAAAGATAAAAGGGGGAGTAACGATACAAGGTGATGTAATAGGCATCTTTAAATCAGTCCTTGCCTTTAAACATGCTGGCTGAAGCCGAGACTATATATTAGACTATCTATTCCAAACTAATCAGAATTTCTAAATTATATTTTTCATGATAAATGACATACCGTAAAACTTCAAATAGTAGCCCGGGCTTTTATTTTCCCAAACCGTCGAATTGCACCGGCTTGTATTTGAGACAGGCGTCTATATGAGTCAGGCCTTTATAATTTAGTGTTGAGATGTTGGTCATTGAGTGTATGTCTCTAATCTATAAAAATCTCCAAATGCTCCACGTTAAACTGCGGTCTTCCAACCTTTTACTGTCGCGTCGTCAATTGATTTTGATTAATATGCGCGAGGGAGAGAGAGCAAGACAGCGCTCGTGTTGTTTGAAGATGTGAGAGTGCGCGCGCGCGGCCGGGGCGCTCTCTCTCTCTCTCTCTCTCTCTCTCTCTCTCTCTCTGCTCGTAACGCGCCCTGTCAAGCGCAGCAGTCATTCTATTCTACATCACTCATCGATCAAAAAAAGCTTTGGAGGGACAAAAAATTGCTTTGGCGGCCGCGAAAAAGCGGACGATCTGACGGTTTTAGAGGATTAAATACAACCCGAAACTAAAAAACAGACCCGGCCTCTATTTGAGACCGGCCTTTATTTACCCAACCCTGCAGCCACACCAGGCGTGTAAAAGAGACAGGCGTCTATTTGGGACTCGGCTATTATTTGAAGTTTTACGGTAGTAAGGAAATACCTCCTGCTCTTCCACTCTCCTTTCCTCTTTTTTGTTTCTATGCACAATAACATGAACCTGTATAAAATCAGTAAAATCAGAACCTGTATTGTCATACAGTAATAATAATAATAATAATAATAATAACTTTATTTTATATAGCGCTTTTAAAAGTTAATTCTCAGAGCGCTTTACACAAGCAGAATTAAGAAAACACATAAAAGAGGCATTAATACAAACAGAGTATTTGGCACAAAATGAGAAAACCCCCCCCCACAATTTAAAATAAAAGACAGAGAAAACGTCTCAGGTTACGTATGTAACCCTGGTTCCCTGAGAGGGAACGAGACGCTGCGTTTGAGACGCGGTGGGAACGCTCTGCGTGATTGCGTCATGAAGCACGTGTAAAATCAGTCCAATGGAAGCCCGATACGTCATGGGTGACGTCATAGACCAGGAAACTATAAAGCACCCTTGAAAACAGACCGCGACAGCTTCTGAAAAAGTCTGAAGCAAGTTGATCAGGGCATGCAGGAAGTATGGCAGGCAAACGCAGCGTCTCGTTCCCTCTCAGGGAACCAGGGTTACATACGTAACCTGAGACGTTCCCTTTCAAGGGAACTTCGAGCTGCGTTTGAGACGCGGTGGGAACCCCATACCCACTACGCCATAGTGACAAATGCCCGTTCTGTGTGAAGTCCTTGCGCACACTAGAAGCAAGCAACCTCGCCCCAGGAGTGGAGAGGTCAAGGTCATAAAACCTGACAAATGTATGTGGAGAGGACCAACCTGCCGCATTACAAATGTCAAGAAGGGAAACACCCGAAATTAAGGCCGTAGAGGCCGCCATACTCCTTGTAGAAAGGGCCCGTACAGCCATAGGTGAAGGCTGACCGGCCGCTTCATAAGCTAGTGAAATAGCCTCGACTATCCACTTGCTCATAACCTGTTTAGATGCAGGGCACCCTCTTCTGAGTGACCCAAAACATACAAATAATTGCTCTGACTTACGCCACAGGGCAGCTCTGTGAACGTAGGCATCCAATGCCCGAACTGGACATAACAGGTTCAATTGTTCCTGATCTGGGGTATTAAAAGGTGGAGGAAAAAGGCCTGCAGCACTATTGGGCCCCCAACATTGAATGGGACCTTAGGAATATAACCTGGTCTAGGGTATAGAAATGCTTTCACCATACCAGGTGCAAATTCCAAACATGACGGAGCAACCGACAGGGCGTGTAAATCTCCAATTCTCTTGATAGATGAAATAGCAAGGAGAAATAAAGCTTTCAAAGTGAGGAATTTTTCTGAAACCTCTTCAATGGGCTCGAACGGAGCCAGAGCCAGACCCTCAAGTACAATGGCTAAATCCCAAGCCGGTGCTCTGGAGTGCAGTGCAGGTCTCAACCTCAATGTACCACGGAGAAAACAAGTAATCAGAGGATCTCTCCCAATAGAAGTACCCCCCAGAGGGGTAGGAGATAATCCAGCAGAGAAACGGTCTTGCAGAAAATCGAGAACTGAACCAACAGGGCAGTTAACAGGATCTAACTGACGCTCACCACACCAGGTGGAGAATAATTTCCATTTCAGCGCATACAGTTTTCTCGTGGAAGGGGCTCTGGAATGGAGAATGGTCTCAACGACCTCAGTCGAGA
Organism: Tiaroga cobitis; assembly: GCA_030578255.1. Classification (NCBI taxonomy): domain Eukaryota; kingdom Metazoa; phylum Chordata; class Actinopteri; order Cypriniformes; family Leuciscidae; genus Tiaroga; species Tiaroga cobitis. The sequence continues at coordinate 43,794,125 of CM060598.1, read as the reverse complement.
GACCGGATTCTATGAGCCTGGCCCCCTCAGAGGCCAGGCCCACAGTTTCCACAACTCCGGTCGAGGGTGAAATATCGTGCCCTCTACCTGGGACAGCAGGTCCCTCCTGATTGGAATCTCCATAGGAGAGCCGCTCAGAAGAGACACCAAGTCCGAGAACCAAACTCGAGTCGGCCAGAAAGGGGCTACTAGTAACAGACGGGCCCCTTCCCGGCGAACCCTTTCCAGAACCTCCGGGAGCATAGATATCGGGGGAAATGCGTACAGGTGCAGCCTCGGCCACACCTGCATCATCGCATCCAGTCCGCGAAGAGCTGGCTGCGTGAGGGGGAACCATATAGAGCAATGCGTTGTACAAACGATGTGAAAGGTCGACTTGACTTTAGTTAGACCAAAGTTCTCCCTAAGAAGCTCCACCACCTCAGGGTGAAGTCTCCAATCCCCTGGGCCTCAGCCCCTGCCTCAACAGGATATCTGCTCTGATATACGAGACCATCAGTGTGTTGTCCGCCATTCGCCGAGCAACCACTCATGATCGCCCCCACTTGTGAGGGAAGCATCCGTCGATAGCAATATGCGTCGACAAGAAGCCCCCAACACTGGGCCTGGGCGAGGAACCAAGGTTCTTCCACATGACCGAAGCACGAAGGCATAGCCGCGTGACCTTGATCATGCGAAAACGTATTTCCCCTCGGAGAAAACCCCTTGGTCCTGAGCCACCACTGCAGGGGTCTCATGAACAGAAGGCCAAAAGTAAAACGTTGGACGCAACTGCCATGAGACCCACCCGTCTGAAACTGTTTCACAGTGAGTGACTGGCCTAGATATACCCCATTACGTTTGCTGTAGAATTGCTACACCTAGAAAAGTGGTCCTCAGAGCACACTCTTCTTGGCGTTGAGAGGCAACCCCAACATCCTTAATGAGACAGAACGACATCTCGATGCCGAACTGCCATAAACTCAGATTGAGCTAGGAACAACCAATCATTGATGTAGTATAATACGCAAATGCCCTGGAGTCTCAGAAGAGCCAGAGCTGCATCCACGCATACTGTAAAGGTGTGGGGTAATAAACCTAGGCCGAATGGAAGAACCCAATAATGGTATGCTTCGCCCCCGAAAGCAAACCTCGGGAACCACCTCATCCTCTTTCGGAAACAATGAAGTAATGGCTGCCTGCTGGGAGGAGGAACCCCTTCTACAGCTCCTTTTGCAGAAGTGATAGTACTTCCTGCTCCATAACCAAAGCCTGCTCGGGGTCCACCAATGAAAGGAGGACCCCTAGAAATCTGGGCGAACGAGAACCGAACTGAATTCTGAAACCCTTTTCTATAGTGTGCAGGACCCACTGAGAAATATGTGGCAGTAGTTTCCACGCTGCCAGAAATTTACTAGGGGAACCAGTCTCTCAAGACTGGCCTCTGGATTTATTTGAACAGTCACTACGGCGCCCTGAAGCGGCGAACCGGCAGGGAACAACCGAACTGACCATTCTACGACCCTCCTCGGAGGATCGTATGGGGATGCTGACACCTCGGTGCCCTGAACGGCGAACCGGCAGGGAACAACCGAACTGGCAGCGCTGCAACCCTCCTCAGAGAGTTGCACCCCAGAGGAAAAACGATTTCTCAAAACCGTCCCTTGGTTGAACAGTCACTACGGTGCCCTGAAGCGGCGAACCGGCAGGGAACAACCGAACTGACCGCTCTACGATCCTCCTCGGAGGATCGTATGGGGACGCTGACACCTCGGTGCCCTGAACGGCGAACCGGCAGGGAACAACCGAACTGGCAGCGCTGCGACCCTCCTCAGAGAGTCGCACCCCAGAGGTCGCCGAGGAGAAACGATTTCTCAAAACCGTCCCTGCCCCGGAGGAGCCCTCAGAAGCCTGATAGCCTCGTTTTCATGCGACAGGACTTCTTGTCTAAGCTTTATTAGAGATGATGACAGTCTTCAGATCTTGCCTACCTCTAACTAGCTTAGTTCCTACGACCCTCCTCGGAGGATCGTTGAAAAAAGCAGGCACTTCGGCGCCCTGAAACGGCGAACCGGCAGGGAAACCGAACTGACTGCTCTTCTTTTTTTTTCTCTTATTTGAAGGCTCGTTTGGGGACACTGACACCTTGGTGCCCTGAAACGGCGAACCGGCAGGGAAACCGAACTGGCAGTACTGCGACCCTCCTCAGAGAGTCGCACCCCAAAGGGCGCTGAGGAGAAACGATTTCTCAAAACCGTCCCTACCCCAGAGGGGACCACCCTTAGAAGCCTGATCGCCTCGGCGTCAGGGCTTCTTCTTTGTCAAAGCTATTTTAGAGATAAAACAGTCCTCAGATCTTGCATGTCTCTAACTGGCTAGACTGCGACCGCCACCCAGGTACCCCTCAATTGCGGAGGAGCCCGAATGGCGACGCTCTGTTTTGCACTTTGTGCTGAGAGGAGCTTAATATCTCAGGAACATTAGATTGGTGAGGAAGAATGATGAAAGGTTTATATCTCAGTTTTCTTGAAAGCGGAGCGTCCAGAAGAACAGACATAATTATATCTTTATTTTCCTTTATCTTTATATCAGAAAAACTTATATATATATATATATATACATACATATATCACTCTGTGGCCACCAGCAGGAAACAACCGAACTGGCAGCGCTGCGACCCTCCTCAGAGAGTCGCCCCTCACATTCATCCATGTCCTTACATACTTTACCCACCAGCGCTGCCTAATAAAAAATGTATTCATTATTTAAGATGGCTGGTGGGTAACGTCGGGGTTAATAACGATGACGCCGACTCGGGAGAGAGAAAGCTCGTAAGCGTCTCTTTAACCCGAGGCAATGTCATACTATGATACTTAATACCCAACTTTTTACAAACCGGTTTATTCCACGATCTCGACACCTCAGTGTGGAGATAGGGAAAAACCACAGTCCCCGACGAGGAGGCTGAGATACAGAGTTTTCTCTGTTTAAGATACAGTTCATCTTTAACAAACTCTTCTTTATTTTCAATCTCATAATGTTCAGCTGGCCAGTAAATATTTAACTGGCAACAGCACTAGATAAAACCTCCTTTTTTCTTTAAAAAAGCTCCTCTTTATTCAACAGAGTTATGAGCTGGAAAATGTATTCATTGAAAACTCAAACATCTGCCTTTTTATAAAGATTTGTATTTGTTTTGTTCTCCTTCTTTTAAAACAAAACACTAACGATACCAATTCCTCGGAACTGGAAATCGCAGCACACTAGATCTGGCATGTGAAAGCTGAGAAAGGGCGGAGCCCGTCCCAACCCCCGCTGTCAGATCCGTTTACGAACCCCGAAATACGAGCCGTCTCCGAGCCTCGGCAACAGAGAGACCCGCTCGGGGAACGCGAACCGAACCGTCCTCCTCGAAGAACGCCCGGCGGGAGCGGAGCGTCCTCACGGACAGCTTCTCGCAATGCACAGTCAGATCCCTCGAGAAATGACTGTTGCATACTCCACTCCCAAACAGCAACAAAAAGCTGATGTGTGTCCCCACCCGTGATGTAACGAGGGCAGGGAACAACACAACTTCTATAATATTGCTTTGCTCGCCATAATGATAGATAGTGATATATATATTGGGCTTGACAAACAACAATAAATAGACAAGGACAGAATCACAGAGAGCGCTTGCTGAAGACTACAGAAGCTGTCGCGGTCTGTTTTCAAGGGTGCTTTATAGTTTCCTGGTCTATGACGTCACCCATGACGTATCGGGCTTCCATTGGACTGATTTTACACGTGCTTCATGACGCAATCACGCAGAGCGTTCCCACCGCGTCTCAAACGCAGCTCGAAGTTCCCTTGAAAGGGAACCAAAAGATACATCTCATTAACAACCACCAATATCACCTTTATCCAAATGCTTCCGTAAAACAATGAGTTTTAAGGGATGATTTAAACCTTTTCAAAGATGGAGCAAATCTTATTTCAGAAGGCAAGGAGTTCCATAACTTTGGGGCAACTGAAGAGAACGCCCTATCACTCATTGTTTTTTTGTTCGTTACCGGGACAACTAAGAGACCGGCATCAGCCGAGCGAAGATTACGTGTTGGAATGTAGGGCATTAAAAGCTTGGCGAGATATAGAGGAACGAGTCCATTCAATGCCTTATACGTCAACATAAGAATTTTAAAGTCAACACGGAATTTAACAGGTAACCAACGCAAGGTCTCTAAAATAGGTTTTATATGATCCCTTTGTCTTGTCCTGGTCAGAATACGTGCGGCAGAGTTTTGTACCCACTGAAGTTTGTTCAGAATAGATTTTGATGCTCCTGCTAACAAGGCATTGCAATAGTCAATTATAGAAAAAACCAGAGTGTTAATTAATTTTTCTGCTACAGGAAAAGACAGCATGGGTAGTAATCTGGATTTATTTCTAAGATGAAAAAAGGAAACTTTGACAGTATTACGTCCGTGAAGATCGAATGTAAGATTAGGATCGAAAATTACTCCCAAATTTTTTTATTTAGATTGAAACTAAATTACCGAGCCATCCACATGTATCGCTACAGGTTGCACTCTGCGTAAATGGTGAGGCGAACCAATAAGCATCACCTCAGTCTTGTCACTATTTAAACATAAAAAGTTAGCAGACATCCATTTTTTAATAACTGTGATACAGTTAGAAAGATGTGATACGGCCACATTTACATCAGATTTTGAGTGAACATATATCTGGGTGTCATCCGCATAAAAATTAAAATCAAGATATAGAGACCTCAAGCTGGCCAAGAGGAAAAATATAAAGAGTGAAAAGTAAGGGATCCAAGTTGAGCCCTGAGGAACACCAAATTTTACCATGCCAACCTCAGATCTGCAGCCACCTAACACAACGAATTGTTTGCGATCAGAGAAATAAGACTTAAACCAACTCAAAGCAGTGTCAGATACACCAAAGACAGACTCTAAGCGCGAGAGTAAGATGCTATGATCAATAGTATCAAAAGCAGCGCTGAGATCAAGCAGAATCAGTATTGATAAGCATCCAGCATCGGAAGCCATCAATAAGTCATTTGTGACTTTGACTAAAGCTGTCTCAGTGCTATGCATTTTACGAAAGCCGGATTGTGGTGTTTAAAGACTCCATTTGTCCATTGTTGATTTATAAAGAAACACGACAATGTATAAAAGGCTCCATTACCTTGTATCTTACTTTATGGCCCTGTAGAAGCAGTTTTTATAAAAATAGGCTAACGATTGCGTCATAACACGTGACTCTCTGTTGCACAGTAGAGAAATTACCGTATAGACAGGAGGAGAAGCTCGCTGGCAATCGGGGGGACGTGGAGGCATAACGTCCGATTGTCACCGGTGCAGGCCGGGGCGGACTCGTAAGACCAACCGCCCCTGACTCCAGACACCACCGCGAGGAGCCGACACCACAGGTGCGCAACAGAATGGACCAGACGGAGGCAAAGGTAAATTTCAAGGAGTAACAATCTTTATTAAGCACTGTATTTATAGAAGCAAAGACATGGATGGCAACGGTCGCTGGGCCTTCTCTCCGGAACAGCTGGGCAGATCGAGGGCTCCTTCCCCGGGATGTTACCCACTCCACTGCCCCGATGGTAGAGAGACAGGTAAGCTCTATTCTTCCAGCAATAGCTGCAGACTTCGGGGCTCAGAAGGTATGTAACCAGGTAAGCACTCCTTTTCCAGCGATAGCTGCACACTTCGGGACTCAGAAGGTAAGTAACCAGTTAAGCACTCCTTTTCTAGCGATAGCTGCACATTTCGGGACTCAGACAATAAGGAGGACAGGTAGGAATCTTCACAGTACAAAGTACTTTCTTCGGTTCACAATAGTGAGACAGTGGTTTAAAAGCTTACTTCACCAGCGTTGCTGCATACTTCCAGACTCAGGCATTGAGTAGAAAGGTAAGGATTCTTCACAGTACAAAAGTACTCTTCGGTTCACAATAGTGAGACAGTGGTTTAAAAGCTTACTTCACCAGCGTTGCTGCATACTTCCAGACTCAGGCATTGAGTAGAAAGGTAAGGATTCTTCACAGTACAAAAGTACTCTTCGGTTCACAGTAGTGAGACAGTGGTTTAAAAGCTTACTTCACCAGCGTTGCTGCATACTTCCAGACTCAGGCATTGAGTAGAAAGGTAAGGATTCTTCACAGTACAAAGTACTCTTCGGTTCACAGTAGTGAAACAGTGGTTTAAAAGCTTACTTCACCAGCGTTGCTGCATACTTCCAGACTCAGGCATTGGGTAGAAAGGTAAGGATTCTTCACAGTACAAAGTACTCTTCGGTTCACAGTAGTGAGACAGTGGTTTAAAAGCTTACTTCACCAGCGTTGCTGCATACTTCCAGACATAGGCATTGAGTAGAAAGGTAAGGATTCTTCACAGTACAAAAGTACTCTTCGGTTCACAGTAGTGAGACAGTGGTTTAAAAGCTTACTTCACCAGCGTTGCTGCATACTTCCAGACGCAGGCATTGAGTAGAAAGGTAAGGATTCTTCACAGTACAAAAGTACTCTTCGGTTCACAGTAGTGAGACAGTGGTTTAAAAGCTTACTTCACCAGCGTTGCTGCATACTTCCAGACGCAGGCATTGAGTAGAAAGGTAAGGATTCTTCACAGTACAAAAGTACTCTTCGGTTCACAGTAGTGAGACAGTGGTTTAAAAGCTTACTTCACCAGCGTTGCTGCATACTTCCAGACTCAGGCATTGAGTAGAAAGGTAAGGATTCTTCACAGTACAAAGTACTCTTCGGTTCACAGTAGTGAAACAGTGGTTTAAAAGCTTACTTGACCAGCATTGCTGCATACTTCCAGACTCAGGCATTGGGTAGAAAGGTAAGGATTCTTCACAGTACAAAGTACTCTTCGGTTCACAGTAGTGAGACAGTGGTTTAAAAGCTTACTTCACCAGCGTTGCTGCATACTTCCAGACGTAGGCATTGAGTAGAAAGGTAAGGATTCTTCACAGTACAAAAGTACTCTTCGGTTCACAGTAGTGAGACAGTGGTTTAAAAGCTTACTTCACCAGCATTGCTGCATACTTCCAGACGCAGGCATTGAGTAGAAAGGTAAGGATTCTTCACAGTACAAAAGTACTCTTCGGTTCACAGTAGTGAGACAGTGGTTTAAAAGCTTACTTCACCAGCGTTGCTGCATACTTCCAGACTCAGGCATTGAGTAGAAAGTAGGGGTGTAACGATACACGTATTCGTATTGAACCGTTCGGTACGAGGCTTTCGGTTCGGTTTTCGGTACGCATTTTTAAACCGAACGGTTCGTTGGACCATTTTTCCTGCCGACCAAATATTCGTTATTTCAAATGTAGGCGCATCGCGCGTAGCAAGCGCGCTCATAATGTAAGAGACGCTGGCGTGACCACAACCACAACATTACATCAAATGGCAAATGTAATGTAAGCGGAACGAAACTGAGCTACTCGTTATTGTGTGGTTGACGGACCGTTTATCAGACCAATGCAGCGCGAGCCGATCTTAATCAAGCAGCACTGTTACTACACAGCGAGCGAAATCCAGTAAAGAAAAAATATGAATTCGCCAGTGAAGTAATAACATCGCTGCGAGATCTAGTGAGAAACATTCACATTTCTCATTAACGGATTAAACAGCGCTGACGTGGAAACCAGGAAGAAACATTGTGCCATGAATGAACTCTTCAGTGTCCACAGATCAGCAACATTCACCATGGATTTACTGTAGTAACACTACTAACTGTGACCATGGGAGTTTGGGAGGTTCCCTTTCGAGAGGTCTCTCCTATTGCGTAAGTAGCTTACGCTATGGGAAAACTCCTTTTCTCGAGAAATATTGAAGTCTTTATGTAAAACGCATTGCAGCTGCACAGCATACAGCAATGAGCGAGGCAGCTCGGTCATTGGCTGTGCTGCGGCAACTGCACGAACCTATGACGGGGCGACTCTGAACCCGCTTCCAATGAGCGTGCTTCACGAGCGTGCTTCGCGTCAGAGCCCGCCAAGATGGGCGTGGCCAAGGGCTATATATTGGGCGCCCCGTCGTCTGAGTTCTTTAGATTAATTCTCCTTCAGCAAAGACCTTCTCTTCGCTGGATCCTCCGGATTTCTTGGAGTCTTTTCGCCGCCGCCGTCGACAAGCCTACAGCAGGACTGCTTCGAGGACGCCGGCGCCTTCAGCCGCCTTCTGCTGCCTTCGATCGCCTTCTGCTAAGCCATCCGGCGCGCATCATCTAATATCCTTTTACAAAGATAGAAACTACAGTGTTCGCCTCCGCGACACTTCTAAAAGAGCAAATTAACTGGGCGTTGTTTCAAATGCCTTCCTGCGCCTCGTGTCGAGGCCCTCTTCAGGACGGGGATCGTCACATCATTTGCACCCGCTGCTTGGGACCGGACCACGCAGAAAGAGCCCACCTCCACCGTGCTACCATCCCCTCTGGTCGAGCCGCGCAAGAAAAAGCGCCGCTCACAGAGGCCGCCAGAGCACGCGGTTTGCAGTGACGTCACGCCGGGCCAATCCCCACGTGCTTCACCACCACCCGAAGACTCCCCGCCGCCAGTCCAGTTCACACAGGCGGACCAGCACCCCTCCAGCGGAGCGATGGGTCTCGTCTCGTTTGGCGCGTCAGGGGATGACGACGAAAAGGATGACAGCCTTTCCTCTGATGCTGCATCCGACGACTGGCCGGGCTCGTCCTTCGACCCCGCGCCATCGACATTAGCGGGCACAAGCATGGGCTCCAGCATGGATTCGGAAATCATCCGCTTCCTGTCTAAGGCCGTGGAAGACCTCGGGCTCGATTGGTCTTCCCCGGAAGAACCCGCCCGCAGCCGACTGGACGAGTGGTTCCTGCAGGGGCGCCGACAGGCCCCTCGGCAAAGGCCCTCCCCTTTCTTCCCGGAGGTTCACGACGAACTCACGAAGTCGTGGAAAGCCCCACACTCCGCTCGCCTGAAGCCTTCTTTTTCTTTGTCACTCTCCTCTGTGGACGGCGCGAAAGAAAGAGGCTATGAGGGGACTCCGCCCCTCGAGGAGGCTGTGGCCAATCACCTGTGTCCACCCTCCAATGCTGGATGGAAAGCCAAAGTTTCTCATCCCTCGAAGCCTTGCCGGTCTACTTCAGCTCTCGCCGGTCGCGCATACGCCGCCGCCGGCCAAGCTGCATCAGCGCTTCACTCTATGGCTGTACTCCAGGTGTTTCAAGCTAAACTTCTCCGCAGTATGGACGAGTCTGGACCTGATCCTGAGGCATTCAAGGACCTGCGCGGCGCCACCGACATAGTGCTGCGAGCCACAAAAGCCACCGCCCAATCCATCGGCCGTGCTATGGCTAACCTAACTGTCCTTGAGCGCCATCTGTGGCTAACGCTAACAGAGATGAAGGATGCAGATAAGGCGTCATTCCTCGACGCGCCTATCTCCCAAAGTGGCCTGTTCGGACCAGCGGTGAAGGAATTCGCCGAGCGCTTCACCGAAGCCCGTAAGGATTCGCAGGCTATGCGTCACTTCCTGCCCAAGCGATCTAGCTCATCACAGAGCCGCCAAAGGCCGCCTCAGCAGCAGCGAGCCAAGACGGCGCCTCCCGTCTCTCAGCCCAGACCTGAAACTGATTTTCGACGCCGCTCACGCTCTGCCAACAGGAAGCAACCGCCCGAGCGATGGGGACCTCGGCCCAAGATTGTGCTGAACCCAGAGCCTCGTAAGTCCTCCTAGCTACAGGGAGAAAAAGGGAGAGCGCGTGTCTCGCAAAAGCCGGACCGTTCTCTCCAAAACGTTTAAAACATTACCCAGTCCCCTTACAGGCGGCTGGAAATGTCTGTATAGCAGCCAATGTGCCAGCCACACAGCTCGCCCACCTGCAAACAAACGCCGTTTTTACGGCGACACACAGAAATCACAAAAAGAGCCAATTTCTGCCTGTGTCATTAAAGGGTCACGTGTCCACACCAAACTGCGCATTCCCACATATCAAAACTGTCAAAGCAGTGCGAAATGCTTTCCCAGCTCAGGCTGGACGTTCCACAAATGTAGATTGTGTGCCAACTGTCACGTATGCACCACTACACATAAGCACTGTTCCCACAGTTATAAACACTTCCCCAGTAAAAGCGGGAAATTCTATAAGAGTAGCGCGTGTTCCCGCTGTTATGCACGCACCCCAACTCACAAACACTGTTTATATGGCCAAAAACCTCCCGCCACGAGCGGGAAGTTTTATGGAAGTGGCGCGCGTGCCTACCACAGTCTATGCACCCCCACCCATAAGCGCTGTCCATACAGTCTTTAAATATTTCCCCATCTCACACTCTGAGCATTACGGCGAGCGTGCCTGTAATCTCACACGCACTCCTGCACTCGGCATTCAACAAAGCTGCTCAGCGCGCGCCCGCGCCTCTGAGAGCTGTGTGCTCAGGAGCCATGCGTCACTGCGACACGCCCCCAGCCAGCTTTCGGCCCATAGCTGTGCGAGCGAAAGCATGGGAAAATATCCCAGGCATGCCGAAATGGGTTTTGAACATAATAAAACACGGTTACTCGCTTCAATTCGCTCGCAGACCGCCCCGCTTCACAGCGGTGGTCGAGACGAAAGTGAGAAAAGAGTTTTCACATGTTCTACGCACCGAGGTGCTCAAACTGATAGAGAAAGGCGCTATAGAAACAGTCCCTCCCTCTATGAGTGAGGCAGGTTTTTACAGTCGCTATTTTCTCGTCCCGAAGAAGGATGGTGGTCTCCGCCCCATTCTAGATCTCAGACATCTGAACAAAGCTTTAATGATTCGCTCGTTCAGAATGTTAACAACCAAGCATATCCTCGCGCAAGTTCGCCCGGGGTATTGGTTTCTATCAGTGGATCTGAAAGACGCTTACTTTCACATTCCGATAGCGCCTCATCACAGGCCTTTTCTGAGATTCGCTTTCGAGGGACAGTCATACCAGTACACAGTACTACCATTCGGCCTGTCACTGGCACCCCGTACATTCACGAAATATATGGATGCAGCACTTTCCCCCCTGAAACAGCGGGGAGTGGGAATACTAAATTATCTCGACGATTGGTTAGTCCAGGCAGAATCAGAGAGCCAGTTAGTGACACACAGGTCTTGGATTATCAGTCATCTGGAATGCCTGGGTCTAAGAGTCAATTTGGCAAAGAGCATGCTATCCCCCAGCCAGAATATTTCTTTTCTGGAAATAGTGCTAGACTCAGTGCAGATGACGGCGCGCCTCTCATCAGAGCGCGCGCTCACTATCCGGCGCCTTGCAACATTGTTTAGAGCGGGCGCGCGCGCCCCCGTCAAGCGATTTCAAAGGATGCTCGGTCTCATGGCCTCGGCATCAGCTGTACTCCAGCTAGGTTTGTTGCATATGCGTCCTCTCCAACGCTGGCTCAAAAGCCGTGTCCCCACTCACGCGTGGCGCTCGGGCCATTTTTTAATCAGAGCAAATCACGGCTGCATAAGAGCCCTGACGCCCTGGAAAGCTGTCGACTGGTATCAGTCCGGCGTGAGCTTGGGCGTGAACACAAGGAGGAAAATGATCACGACAGATGCCTCCAAAATAGGTTGGGGGGCCCTTTACGAGGGCAGGCCTGTCTCCGGCTTGTGGTCGAACCCGGAGAAACGCCTACATATAAACTGTCTGGAATTGAAAGCGGTCGCTTTGGCTCTCAGAGCCCTGCTACCGTACCTGAAGGACGAGCACGTTCTAGTCCGAACGGACAACATGACGGTAGTCTCGTACATAAATCGTCAGGGCGGACTCAGATCGAGCTCCCTGCACTCGATGGCCAGGGAGCTCCTCCTATGGTCCCAGCGCAACCTGCGCTCGCTGAGAGCAGCGCATGTGCCAGGTGTTCTGAACCAGGGAGCGGACATGCTGTCCAGAGACAAAATTCTCCCAGGGGAATGGTCTCTCCACCCCCTGACGATTCAGTGGTTATGGCAAACCTTTGGCAGAGCAGAGGTCGACCTCTTTGCCTCCAAGGAAAATGCGCACTGCCCTCTCTTCTTTTCAAAGAGCACAGACGCGCTCGCCCAAATCTGGCCGAGCCGCCCGCTGTATGCCTTCCCTCCGGTCGCGATGCTACCTCAGGTCATCAGTCGGTTCAGGGAGGAGAAATGTGCAGTGCTCCTGGTAGCCCCACTCTGGAAGAACCAGACGTGGTTTCCAGAACTGATGCAGATGATGCAATCTGCTCCATGGCCGATTCCGCTGAGGATGGACCTCCTCAGGCAGGCCAACGGGATGATCCTCCATCCCCGCCCCGATCTGTGGGCCCTCCATGCATGGCCCCTCCATGCATGGCCCCTCAACGGGTTCCCGGGAACCTCCCCAGTGGAGTGTTGAGAACCATCACTGAGGCGCGAGCGCCCTCTACAAGGCGCTTATATGCCCAGAAATGGAAGGTGTTCAGTGACTGGTGCAAATCCAGGAACCTGAACCCTAAGACATGCGAAGTACCGAGTGTGCTCGTTTTCTTACAAGAGCTGTTGGAGGCAGGACGCACCCCCTCCACGCTCAAAGTATATGTGGCTGCCATTGCGGCATCACACGACCCTGTAGAAGGACGCACACTAGGGAAAAACTACCTAGTTGTTCATTTCCTGAGGGGCGCCAGGAGGATAAATCCCCCACGCCCCCCCGCAGTGCCGATCTGGGACCTGGCCACGGTCCTGGACGCACTCAAAAGTGCCCCGTTCGAACCCCTCCGAACTGTGCACCTTAAACAGCTCTCGCTCAAAACTGCTCTCTTGCTGGCTCTCGCCTCGGTCAAGAGAGTGGGCGACCTGCACACGCTGTCATCAAGCGCTACCTGCCTGGAGTTTGGACCTAACGACAGCAGAGTTGTCCTCAGGCCAAAACACGGGTATATTCCTAAGGTGCTCTCTACACCCTTCAGAGCACAGGTGATATCTTTGGCCGCGCTATCGTTTCCAGCAGACGAAAGCGACGCTAATTTACTCTGCCCGGTCAGGGCGCTCAGAGTATATTTGGAACGTTCTGCCCTGTTCAGACAGACAGAGCAATTGTTCGTATGCTTTGGCGGGCCGCACCAAAGGTCTCGCTGTTTCAAAGCAGAGAATATCGCGCTGGATAGTTGATGCTATAGCGCTGGCTTATGAAGCCAAGGGCCTTCAGTGCCCCTTGGGCATCAGAGCTCACTCTACGAGAGGTATGGCCTCCTCGTGGGCGTGGTCGAGTGGGGTACCCATTCAAGATATTTGTGTGGCAGCAGGCTGGACCTCACCGTCAACATTTATCAGGTTTTATAACCTACAGGTCCCCTCACTGCACTCCAACATACTGTCGGTCTAACTATGCATAGGCTGGAGTGTGTACATGCTGAGCATTGTCTCCTCCCTTATAGGATCCGTCTCTGACTGACTTAGAGGTTTTTCATGCATGTCAGTACATAAAAATGTGCTTGTGTGTTTCTCTGGACGCTCATTGGGTCGTTCCACATTGTCCCTTATAAAGCCCGCCTTCGGCCGGCTCGCTGGATAATTGCTTTGCTTAAAGGCATCTGCCTCCGGCTTAATAGAGCGAAGTCAGCACGCACAGCGTTTTACATGGTGTTCCCATAGCGTAAGCTACTTACGCAATAGGAGAGACCTCTCGAAAGGGAACGACTCGGTTACTAACGTAACCTCGGTTCCCTGAGAGGAGGGAACGAGTATTGCGTAAGCTGCCGTGCTTGTACTTCGTCAGTTCGCTTCAGTCGATTGAACCTAAAGAACTCAGACGACGGGGCGCCCAATATATAGCCCTTGGCCACGGCCATCTTGGCGGGCTCGAAGCACGCTCATTGGAAGCGGGTTCAGAGTCGCCCCGTCATAGGTTCGTGCAGTTGCCGCAGCACAGCCAATGACCGAGCTGCCTCGCTCATTGCTGTATGCTGTGCAGCTGCAATGCGTTTTACATAAAGACTTCAATATTTCTCGAGAAAAGGAGTTTTCCCATAGCGTAAGCTACTTATGCAATACTCGTTCCCTCCTCTCAGGGAACCGAGGTTACGTTAGTAACCGAGTCGAATAGTAGGCTAATGGGTAACACTTTAGAATACTGTATCTTACTTACTGCATAACTAATAAGGAATTATTGAAGAACTAGTAGTTACTTCTTCATTAACTACTTCTTCACTGCTGTTAACTACTAAGGAAGATGTGCTAACTAATCAGTATGTAATAGAATTTTATGATTGTGTTAAGTTACAGTTAGTTAATCAATAACTAATGAATTCTGTCATACCTCCTGAAGAACTACTACTAATTATCTACTAATTAAGGTTCAAGAAAAATAACTAAGAAGTAACTAATGAACAGCCATACAAAACTAACCTCAGATTAGTTTTTATATTTTATGTACAGTACTGTGTGTGACTGTTTTCCTCAGCATAGAATGCCATTGAGTAAATTCATGTATTTGAGGCAACAACTGAGGGGAACTGAAAATATAGGGAACTTATTAGTAATTAATTAATTATTAATAATTAATTAATTATTAGATCATTCTTCAGGAATTATTTATAACCTGGAACAGTATTCTAAAGTGAAAATACAGGGAACCCATTAGTAATTAATACATAATTATCAAATAACTATCCAGGAATTAGGCTACTTATAACCTGAAACAGTATTCTAAAGTGAAAATATAGGGAAACTATTAGTAATTAATAAAGAATTACCACATACTTCTGACTCAAATAAAACTTACTGTAAAAAAAACACTATTAACGTATAATCATAACCTTTGTAAAATACACTACAATGACTCGTTTAAGCTACATGATATCTTCCTTTATTTCAGATGATATTTTGTTTTAACATGTAGGCCTATACTGTCTACATTTAAACTCGTTTAACAAACATTTTAAAATCAAAAGTTAAACCTTTAAAATTAATTCAAGTAATCAACTGGTCTAGTTTCCACGGTAGTGGTGCTGGATCTCTTGCGGGAGCTGGGCTCGTGTTCGGCGGGGAAACTGCTTAACTTCAGACCGCCGCCCTGCGTTTCACTCGTAGCCGAAATATGCCGTGACTGACTCCATAACCTGCCCATAAACAAACAGTGCACAGCTCTAAGAACATATTTTAACATCTGATGTAAATAGATTTACTATCTTTATGAATAAAATAATTTGTTTTATCCAAGGGATCAGGCGTTTCCATCACGCAAAAAAGACCGACTCAGCTATAGGCTAACTGACATCGCGTCCTTGTATGTTGCCTTGCATAAAATAAATGATTTACAGCACAGTAATGATTTTACAGATGAAATAAAACGTACACAAACCTGTATTTCGCAGAAGAAATGCACCAAATCGGCGGCGCTGAGAACTCTCCAGAAGAAGATGCAAATGCCCGCGCTCTTGCATCACCAAATCACTGTAAAATGTAGACCACCGCGATATTGCCGGAACTTGAATGGTGCCAAATACTGCCGGAACTTGAATGGTGCCAAATACGTTTAAAATGTATTAGAACTAAGTATAATAATATGCTTTTTACTTTTTAAGTACTTTAAAAATTAATTACCTTTGTATTTTTACTAAGATAATTTTGAAAATGGCCTAATTATAATTTTACTGGAGTAATATTTTATTGGGGTATTTGTACTTTTACTCAAGCACTTGATTTGTGTACCTCTTCCACCACTACAATGCAAAAAAAAAAACTGGATTATTGTAGTGACTAGTGTGTATGACTGTTCATTAGTTACTTCATAGTTATTTTTCTTGAACCTTAATTAATAGATAATTAATTGTAGTTCTTCAGGAGGTATGACAGAATTCATTAGTTATTGATTAACTAACTGTAACTTAACACAATCATAAAATTCTATTACATACTGATTAGTTAGCACATCTTCCTTAGTTAACAGCAGTGAAGAAGTAGTTAATGAAGAAGTAACTACTAGTTCTTCAATAATTCCTTATTAGTTATGCAGTAAGTAAGATACAGTATTCTAAAGTGTTACCGGCTAATGCTTTCAAGTAACATTACGTCGGTTTTATCAAAATGTTAATCTGAACTAAAATAAACCTTTGTTTATAACTACTACAATATTACATTTCATTTTGTTCAAGGAGCTGTTTTGTTTTATATGCTCCTAAGAAAAGTCAAGTATAGCTCCATCATTGCTCAAAGTAAAAAAAAAAAAAATCATACTTTATGATGTTAGTTTTAATAAAAATACAATTAAAAAAATTAAATCAAGGAAATTTCTCTGCCATTTCTTTCTTTTTGCTGTATCGAAAACGTACCCATCCGAACCGAACCGAACCGTGACACAAGTGTATCGTATCGAACCGAACCGAGAATTTTGTGAACCGTTACACCCCTAGTAGAAAGGTAAGGATTCTTCACAATACGAAATACTTTCCAGCTCAGCTGT
Organism: Tiaroga cobitis; assembly: GCA_030578255.1. Lineage (NCBI taxonomy): Eukaryota > Metazoa > Chordata > Actinopteri > Cypriniformes > Leuciscidae > Tiaroga > Tiaroga cobitis. The sequence continues at coordinate 43,777,735 of CM060598.1, read as the reverse complement.
ATCACTCTGGCTTCTAAGGGAGAACAGATATAGTCACAACTTTCCACAAACGTGCAAGCATGGGTTGGGGCCACTTCTCTGCAAAAGCACACCACACTCGTGCTTACTTCAAATCCACAGCCATGAATCAATGTGTATCAATAAGGCAAAAGCACTGCAATTCACTCACACGATAGGGCTGTTCAGAGGCCTCAATTCATTTGTTACACTCACGTGGGAGATATTAAATCTTCAGTTCCTGCTCAACACGCTCTGAAACACATAACTTCTCCAACAGTCAGATCCACACGCATTGCATCCTCTTCAAGGTGTTTGAATGTTCGTAAGATGAAATCAATTCACTTATCTTTCTCTCTCCCTCCACAGTGCTGGTTCAATCGATAACTCAGTCCAGCAGATTTCCCACAGACGATCACTCTGATCCAGCAGACTTCAATGGGCGGCTTCCACACCCCGGCAATTTTCCCGAGGAATCTTGTGTCCAACACTGCTCTGAGACAACCAGCGCGCCTGCCCTGAGGCAACCATCACCTGCACCGAGACAACCACTTCTCTGTCTCCCTTCCCCTGGCCGTGCCCATAAACTGGGGCATCAGGCCCTTTTATGTTTGACTTGTGAAGCAGGAAGCCTGTGTGAGCGCCGCTCCTCTCTCTCTCGCACCTGCAGTGCATTAGCGCTGATTAGTTTGAACAATGTTTCTGTTACACCCGGAACCAGAGTGGGATGTGTCGCACCCAAATCATTCCCTCAGGAAACTCATGGTTCATCAAGAAGGTTCCGCTCACTAAACGTTTTTTTGTCACCCGTGACATCCCCCCCTGCCAATCGGTTCTAGTCCCTAGAACCAATGTTCCTCAATTCCATTCGCCATACCTCTCAGGTGGCTGACCTCAGGTGTCCCGCTGAGATCGTCGGTGTGCGAGGGCGGAGCCACTCTTGCTTCCACTTCAGGGTCCCTCGGGACCACAGCCCACCCTACCATGGGTACCTCTGGGGCGGGTGGCACACTTGGGGCCTCAGCCGCTGGTGCCTCTTCGTCCACCATCGCATACCCGTGGCCGCTACAACTCACGGTGTGTATCCTCCCGACTACGCCACTTTGTGTCACCGGTGCAGGCCGGGGCGGACTCGTAAGACCAACCGCCCCTGACTCCAGACACCACCGCGAGGAGCCGACACCACAGGTGTCTGCGCAACAGAATGGACCAGATGGAGGCAAAGGTAAATTTCAAGGAGTAACAATCTTTATTAAGCACTGTATTTACAGAAGCAAAGAAATGGATGGTAACGGTCGCTGGGCCTTCTCTCCGGAACAGCTGGGCAGATCGAGGGCTCCTTCCCCGGGATGTTACCCACTCCATGGCCCCGACGGTAGAGAGACAGGTAAGCTCTATTCTTCCAGCAATAGCTGCACACTTCGGGGCTCAGAAGGTAAGTAACCAGGTAAGCACTCCTTTTCCAGCGATAGCTGCACACTTCGGGACTCAGAAGGTAAGTAACCAGGTAAGCACTCCTTTTCTAGCGATAGCGGCACACTTCGGGACTCAGACAATAAGGAGGACAGGTAGGATTCTTCACAGTACAAAGTACTTTCTTCGGTTCACAATAGTGAGACAGTGGTTTAAAAGCTTACTTCACCAGCATTGCTGCATACTTCCAGACTCAGGCATTGAGTAGAAAGGTAAGGATTCTTCACAGTACAAAGTACTCTTCGGTTCACAGTAGTGAGACAGTGGTTTAAAAGCTTACTTCATCAGCGTTGCTGCATACTTCCAGACTCAGGCATTGAGTAGAAAGATAAGGATTCTTCACAGTACAAAGTACTCTTCGGTTCACAGTAGTGAGACAGTGGTTTAAAAGCTTACTTCACCAGCGTTGCTGCATACTTCCAGACTCAGGCATTGAGTAGAAAGGTAAGGATTCTTCACAGTACAAAAGTACTCTTCGGTTCACAGTAGTGAGACAGTGGTTTAAAAGCTTACTTCACCAGCGTTGCTGCATACTTCCAGACTCAGGCATTGAGTAGAAAGGTAAGGATTCTTCACAGTACAAAGTACTCTTCGGTTCACAGTAGCGAAACAGTGGTTTAAAAGCATACTTCACCAGCGTTGCTGCATACTTCCAGAGTCAGGCATTGGGTAGAAAGGTAAGGATTCTTCACAGTACAAAGTACTCTTCGGTTCACAGTAGTGAGACAGTGGTTTAAAAGCTTACTTCACCAGCGTTGCTGCATACTTCCAGACGCAGGCATTGAGTAGAAAGGTAAGGATTCTTCACAGTACAAAAGTACTCTTCGGTTCACATTAGTGAGACAGTGGTTTAAAAGCTTACTTCACCACCGTTGCTGCATACTTCCAGACTCAGGCATTGAAAGGTAAGGATTCACAATACGGAATACTTTCCAGCTCAGCTGTATCACTCTGGCTTCTGAGGGAGAACAGATGTAGTCACAACTTTCCACAAACGTGCAAGCATGGGTATAGTAATAATACAATAGTTAAGACGAGAAAGAGAACAATCACTCACAGCTCTTGAAAGGAAAACGTTCAGGTATACTCTTAAATACTGAAAGCACTCTTTGTTTATTGCTTGTAATATTTTTTTTGTTCCTCTTTATTATTTGCTAGCTTTTATGTTTTGAAGCTATATTAGTTCATTAAAATTCTTAACATGCAATTGTTTTAATTTAATTTTCAAAGTGTAATTATTTTAAAAAGTACTTATAAAAACATATGTAATTAAATAAAAAATGATTTTAAGTTTTATTAATAAGATTTTAAAAAGTAGATCAAGAATCGTTTTGGAATCGGATCATGACTCCCGGAATCGGAATCGGATCAGATCATTAGGTGACTAAAGATTCCCACCCCTACTACAATGATTTATTGCTTGTCTTTGTTGAATAATACAGAAGATAAAGATCTTTAAAAAAATGTATGCATATTTAATCGCAATCGCAATATAAAAAAAAAAAAAAAAATGCAATTAGGTTATTTTCCAAAATCGTTTAGCCCTGGAATTAAATAAGAACTATCGGTAACACTTTACAATAAGGTTTGATTAGTTAACATGGACTTATAATGAACTGCTCTTCTTCAGTTATTTTATTTTATTTTATTTTATTATTTCACACATACACACACACACACACACTCACACAGAATAGCAGTAATCACCCATTTAGTGCTAGCCTTTCATGTCACGGTCTGTGACTTTCATCCTCTGCAGGAAACAGTACTATTTTCCCTCTCACATTCATGGCATTCAATTAAAGCTCCTCTATTAACACACACACACACACACACACACACACACACACACACAGTCACATTTAAAGAGGACCAAGAGTCAACTGCTCAAGACCAAAATTATATCTTCATGAAAGCCATTTTCCTGGAATTCTGTAATTAAAATATTCCCTCCTAGATTTCACATTGCATCTTTGTTCCCAATCCTGTGTTCTCATAATGGCAGATGTAGTCGGCAATAACCCCAATCTACTTCCAGTGGAAGTCACATCACTGTTTCAATAGGCTGATGTTGGCATAGCAACAGTGGAACTGAAGATATTCTGCTTCAATTGTTTTATTACCCAGCCTTCCCTTGGCAGACTCTTTGCAGTCATGACAGTTACAATAATGAACCAGCAAGAGAAGTTTGAACTTTAGTGATTGCAAAGAAAAAAGGGATTTTAGTGTTTTACTCTTTAATCAGAAATATTTCGACATGATGCGTACACTGTGTTGTCTTTCATCTTTTAAATTGGTTTAGAGGAATATTATGATCCCATTTTAACATGACTAAAATGGAAAACAAGTTCAGATTAGATTTTCACAATGTAATAATTATGGTGAAATTATGGTGACATTGAAAATGTGTCTGCTGTGCTGATGTAAATATTTCCTTAGTAGACTAGATCAAATTTAATCTAATTTGTTTAGAAATGGCCCCTTGTCTGGAGATGAGTTGTCACAGTAACACTCCTCTAAGTGCTGTTGGCTCTTTAAGTGTGACAGACTTGTGGTTTTAAGCAATAAATGGATTTTAAATGGTTTTAAGTTCTGAGTGCTAATTAAAGTACTGCCTACACAGCCACTCAAAATAAACTTTTAAGAGTCCGCACACTTTCACTCAGCGTGTGTGTGTGTGTGTGTGTGTGTGAAGACGCTTTTATCCATGATAAAAGTGCTCCACACAGCAGGGGTGGGGGGTTGGGGGTTAATAAAGGCCTTCTGACGTGAAACGATGCATTCGTGTAAGAAAAATATCCATATTTAAAACTTTATCAACTAAAATAACTAGCTTCCGGCAGATGACCGTTTGCATTCTACGCAAGTCGACTTGTGCCATAAGAGCAGGGACGTGCACAGGAATTTTGAGGGGCAGTTGCTCTGACGCTTAGATTTCGGGAAAAAATACAATCCTTTTTTAACTCTTTGGCTTCCCGTACATTCAGTTGTGCTTCTTGCTCGTATTCAGTTCTGATGGTAGGCTACGGGCAACTACGCATGATTTGTAGTATGATTGCGTAAAGGGAACAGGAATTCCGGTAGGGAACAGAATCGACTGCTAAACCCAGTGCCGATCCTGACCTCCCCCTGGGGCCCTAAGCAAAATTCTGCCAAGGGGCCTCTACCTGACCTGTGGCGCCGTGAGCTATGTAAACCATATGCCATTGCCACACAGTCACACCTGACACTTCAGTGCTCCCATACAATCCTCCCCCCTTTAAACAAAACAGTCAAAGAATAAGTACAACAATATAGAACAAAATGAGGTTCAAACAAACAATATTTATTGAATAGAGTATTTTCAATAGAATGTTAACATAACAAGTGAATATTAACATAAACATACATAAGAAGAAAATAATAAATTATAACCCTGAGCTTTGGCTTTTGGGATTAACTTTGGTTCTCTCTACAACCTGGGTAGGCCTATTTTCGGCATGATTTTTTTATTTATTATTATGCATGTTGAAGCAATTCTTGATTTATGGTTATTATTTACTGAGGGATGTGCATCCATATTGACCAGTATGTCCAGCTGATCAATATTTTAAATGCAATATAGCCTATAAATCAATAGTCAATCAATGTCAAATTCTCAATACATTGCTTTCTATCTATAATTAGTGCAGTTGTTTAGAGTTTTTAACTACACTGAGACTAGATAATCAGTGTCTTGTTTTATAATGTGTACTTTGATGGGAGTGCCATCATTCACGTGCATGTATTGTACAGTATGTCTGGTCTCCACATATTTCTGCTTGAAAAATGCGAGTTTCATATTTCGTGCACGCGCATATGAACGCACGATAACACACGCGACGCGGTTATGTTTTCCGAGCTGCAGTAAACAAACATCGTTGCACTTTGTCGTTTATCAAAAACAAACGTAATAAATAATTGTATTTTACTCTCACTTTTGTCAGGCACAAAGTGATGCAAGAGATGCACTGCCTGCCCAGCTAGGTTAGCAAGACCGAAAAACATCAAACTTTGCTGACATCAAACTTAGAGAGGAGAGAACACAAGTTTACCTGATTGTTGTTCCCGCAATTCACTCTCATGGTTTTTTTCTTTTTCCTCTTTTCGTGACCAGAAGGATAGTTTCGTTTCATTTTGTCATGGATGTTGTACACATTAATTGACACGCTATGACACGAGATGGAGGCGGCGCCTTAAGTAATTTGCGGGGTCTTACGCACCGGTCGCGTGCAGTCTATGGTCGCGTGCAGTGCTGCAGCCATAGACATCATATAGATAGACGCCCTATCGGCCGCTACTGCCTATTGGCGCGGACGAGCCGTGGGGCCGCCATCTTAAACCGGTCACCCGCTCCGCTCAGTGTAATCTGTTTGGCAGGTGCAATGAGCTGTCAGCGCATTTAATTAATCATATCTCACTGAATACCGAACTGATTTTCACCCGGGTTTTTTTGCTGCAAAGGTCATACACGTAGCTACGATACAGGACACATTTAATATTTTACTCACAAAATACAAACAATAGTACGGTAATGTTAAATGTTAAATCTTACTTGTGAAAAGTAATCCCCGAGTGATGGTCCGCCGATTTGAGCAGGAATATGCTGCACAGTGCTCTGGCATCTACTGCTGCTATGCAACGCAAATAGGAGTATGACCGGTTTAAGATGGCGGCCGCCAGGGCCGGCTCTGTAAATCTGGGGGCCCTAAGCAGGATAATGTTGGGGCCCTGCCTTGCAGTAAATAATGGAGTATTGCTACCGCAAACCGGAAACTGTATACAATCTAACCCCAATCTAACAAATCTTCAATAAAGTTGTTGCATATACTACAGGTGTTGCTGGAGTCTCGATCTTTGAACTTCTTTTCCCTTTTCCACACTTTAAAAAGAGGGAGAAGTTGGACCGGTAATTTCTTTGCTTCCTTCTAAAGGGATTTAAACATATTCTTCTTTTTTCTTTTTTCTGCACCCGATGGATAGACTCGTTTCATTTTTTCGGTCAAATTTCCAAGTCCAGGGAAGACAACGATCTGACACGGTTGGTTGACTTAACGCAGTGGTTCTCACTTTGGACAAGGGGGAATTTTCAAGCCCCACTGCCCCCATCACCCCAACACAATGCTAATGAAATACGCAACAAGCTTAAAATGTTCCAATTTATTGAAGTAACAAGTACTATCTAAATACAAACTAACTATCTACATCAAATAACATTCCAGCGAGTAAAAAAATAAAGAAAATAAAAGTGCAGCTGTGTCATAACTTGCATGGAATTCAAAAATAGACAAAATAAAAGTGCAGCTGTGTCAAAATGTTAAAAAAAGAAAAGAAGAGAAATTCATTTGGCAAGACAGGTCTATTAAAAAAAAAAAATAGACATAACATAGGCTACTGTGTTTGATATGGGATTAAAATGATGGGCAGAGTATGAGATATAAACTAATGATTAATTATTTCAATATTCCTTGAGCGGAGAGCGCATTTCTGAATATTCCTCGGCTCGCTCATTCCGCTCAGGGTCGCGCGCTCAACCCTGCTGGCTCGAAAATATGTGGAATAAGGGCTGCCTCCGACTAAAGTTTTTTTCTAGTCGACTAGTAGTTGTTTATTTAAGCCATTAGTGGATAAATCGCCCCTTTATATTGATTTAATAACTGAAATAGGCTATACAGGATAACGAGTGTTATAAAGCCGCACTCAAGCGCACCGGCAAAAGTAGGCTAATGATTTTGAATGTGTAAAAAATAGCAAGGAGACATTGACTTGTTTATTAATAAACTGGTGTTTTCTGCGTTGCTGCAAAGATGAAGTTGACGACGCGGACTCGCCATGAACGAATAAAGATATAGAGGCATAAAAAGGAAAATTTCCTCCCGTTGGCGCGCTCCACCTGTCACGTGGGCGCGCCCCACACTTTGAGCGGCGACGCGGGCGACTACCATCTGTAGTTAGGGGGCCCCCTAGTGGCGGCGGGGCCCTAAGCAGCCGCTTAGTTCGCTTATAGGGAGAGCCGGCTCTGGCGGCCGCATTTCTTGCGCCACAGCGGCCAATAGGGCATCTAGTCTCTATGATGTCTATGGCTGCAGCCACGTAAACAGTTAAGCTGAGTGCCCGAATGGAAGTGAATGAGGCGTTGAGATTTAATTTTTGTAATCTAGCCTCATCCATTGTACGATTTTTTTTTCTTTTTTTTCGGAAGGGCAGTCCAGAAGGGCATATGGGCAGTTGCCCGGGTTGCCCCTGTGCACGTCCCTGCATAAGAGTAACCTGTGACACATGTATGACGTAGGATGTAATTCGTGACTGGTGTTTTGTTTTGCTCTATCCTCTGGGTTTCCACCTTCATCATTACATTGTGCGTCAGATCCAGGGTTACTCTTTCCCCGTTTATCGATGTGTACGGCTTTCTGCCGGAAGCTAGTTAGTCAATAAAGTTTTAAATATGGATATTTTTCATACACAAAGGCATCACTTCACGTCAGAAGGCCTTTATTAACCCCCCATGAGCCGTGTGGAGCACTTTTATCATGGATAGATACACTTTGATGTATTAAAAAAATATACATCAATTCACTGCCATTATAAAGCTTGGAAGAGCCAGGACATTTTTAATATAACTCCGATTGTATTCGTCTGAAAGAAGAATGTCATATACACCTAGGATGACTGGAGAAGTAAATCATGGGCTAATTGTAATTTTTGTGTGAACTATCCCTTTAATTTACAATCAATTAGAGCGATGTACAATAAGAAATAATATTCCATAATATTTGCTACAATTTCCAATTACTTGTTATATAGGTTTTTTTTACTTCTAAAGCCACTTTTTTAAATGAATAATGTAATGTATTTGAATGAACTTTATTTGGGTTTCTTCAGCAAATATTGATAATTTCTGATTAATTTGATAAATATTTGGAATATCAATAAATTAAAGTTTAAATGTTAATGTACAGCAGGTATTGAAGTCTAAAGCACTTTAATTTACAATAAATTAGAGCTATGTATAATAATAAGTAACATAACATTCCATAATATTTGCTACAATTTCCAATTCTATATTACTTGTTATATAGATTGATATCAATTAATTAAAGTTTTTAAAATTAGTAATTAATTAAAGTTTTTTTATTATTATTGTAATTTAACAGCCCTTTAGCCATAGTTTGGGGATTGGTTAACCAGGTGGGTTAACATATTGATTTTCTAGTGCATACAAACCCTCATTTCACAGTCTTAGGGTCGCATGATAGAGTGGAAAAACTGATCAATTCACTCCGGAAGGCAACATTAGGCCTGCCTTAAATTTAAATTCAGACCTACCTGCACTCCTCCACGTTTTTTCCCACCCTTTGTTCCTTTCTCAGCCTCACTCTCTGGAAATGCCTTAGAAGGAAATGAGGTGAAAAGTTGGCTTTAATGGAATAAATGTCTGCAGTGAGCTCATACCAGTTCTGTGTCAGGAATGCACAGGGGGTCACAGCATATTAACCCGCTCTGGTATTCACTTTGACTAAAGGTTAAGAAAAAAATCTGCAGTGTTCCTCACGGATCATCGCTGCTGCTGCGCTCACCTGAACCATGCTGTTGGCAAATGAGCTAAAGTTGCTATTTCTACTTGCTTTTTGCTGTTTCTCTTGCCTAACAGGTTCCTGCAGTGTGGATTGGTTGAAAGAGTAAATGGACTCAAAGGCGAGCACTTCTTCTCAAGAACTCAGATGTGTTTTTTGTAGCCGGTGTGCTTTGATGTGTCTGCCTTTGCCCTCCTTTGATTGTCCCCTATCTGCTTTCCTGATGTAAACGCCTACAAAAGCTGATGTGTCACATTAGTTTCAAACAAAAACAAGCGAAAACCTTTTGGAAATGGGTGGTGGGTCATAATACAGGGCCTGGAAGAGACATCCTAGAAGTCTTCACATTCTTATCTTCAATTGATTTATGGTACTTTTGATGCTTCATGTAAATACACACTGGACAATGTTATTGATTTTATTGTTTTTTTCCCTCACGAAGCATTGCCTGAGGTATTTAGGTTCTTCTCACCAGCATCATCCCTTGTTTAAGAGCAGGTTCGGGGTCTGTTTAGAAAAAAAAGGATTTGGACATCAATCCAAGATTTCTTTTTTATTTATTTTTTTTTTTTGCATGGAAAAGCAATCTCTGTCGCTCCGAAATGGTTTCAGGTGCGTTCCCGAGGCAGGTACCGTTGCTGCGATTGAGGAGGTGCTGTTAGCAACAGGAGAACAGGTAGGCCATGAAAACATTGTTTCTGAATCTCGCATGAACAAGGCAGTTGTGGTCTTTTTAAAAAACGAACAACTAGGAACCAAGGTAATTGAAAGTGGCATTTGGGTGAAAGAAACATATGTACCCGTTTCACCGCTTTTTGCTCCAGCTACAAAAGTGACCATTTTCAACGTACCTCCTTTTATTAAAGATGACGCGATAGTGCGAGAGTTAACACGGTTTCGGAAAGATGGCTAGTGCTGTGAAAACTATTCCATTAGGTTGTAAAGCTGCTGAACTTAAGCATGTATTGTCTTTTAGACGACAAGCGTTTAGGTTTTTGACCGCTCCTACTAAAACACTGGATGTTTCATTTCGAGTGACATCTGGAGAGAGCTCTTATATGGTTTATGCGAGTACTGATACGTTACGTTGTTTTGAGTGTGGAGACAGGCCTATCGGCCACAAGAGATTGTCTTGCCCTCATAAACAACAAGCCGAGGAAGAAGCAGGGACGTCAGGTTTGGCGGGTGCGAGTAGTGGTGCGACTGAAGTGGGAAAGTCGTTAAGTGACACAAGTGCTCGGAAAGAGGATGGAGAAACAAAGGGAGTAAATGAAACCAGTGATAGAGTAGAGGTGAGTGTAAACGCGTCTGGAAGTACTGAGGGGACAAACGAAGAAGTTTCGGCTATTGGTGGTATTGGCACTGGTGTGTTAAGCTTTAAAGACGATAGAATGCAAAAAAACATTACAGATTCAAATGATGAAGCGGAAAAAGAGTCCGAGGACGAAAGTAGAGATGATGATGATTCATGCATTGATATAGACATTGGTAGATATGGAGATTTTTATTCTGTTATACTAGTGATGTAGTACTCGAGTCCGGTCTCGGACTGTCTCGGACTGTTCGAGACCGATTTCTGCTTTCTCGGACTCGACTCGGACTTGTTCCTTCAAAGACTCGGTCTTGACTCGGACTCGGACCACAGTGGGAGGAGAAGGACTCGTAATTTTCAGACCGAGTCCTTGAGATTTTTTTTTCATATAAAAATGTTCATATAAAAAAAAACCACACAACACATAACAACAATAATAATAAAATGCAATGTTGACGGGCATTATTTGAATATGACATCCCATTGTGCAATGCAAAGATACTGCCGTCAGAGCCATCAGTGTCTTCAGTTGCTGCCTGGTGTGAGAGGCGGCAAGATGAGCAACGAGTCTGCCATCATCAAATTCGCCTTTCAGAACCACAAACCGTTGGTGACCATACACCTGCATTATATGACTGACCGACAAGAACAGTTTGGCCTAAAAATATCAAAATTGAAACTACTGCAGAAACAAAGACACCTACATCTTGGATGCCCTTGAGGTAAGCTAAAACATACCAAAAATTAATTTCAAAGTGAACTATCCCTTTAAGACGTTAAGACGACTGCTCTAAACAATTCCCAATCTAGCTTAGTCTGTAGGCTTAACTGTTGATCATTAACTGGGGTGATATTAAATCATGAATATCAAAACTGAGATGTCGGGACAAAATCTCGACTCGGACTTGCTTCCTCAAAGACTCGGCCTTGACTCGGACTCGACTGTATTTGAAAACCAACGGACTCGGTCTCGACTCGGACTCGACCCTTCAAAGACTCGGTCTTGACTCGGACTCGACTGTTTTTGAAAACCAACGGACTCGGTCTCGACTCGGACTCGACCCTTCAAAGTCTCGGTCTTGACTCGGACTCGGCATAGGCGGTCTCGTCCCCATCACTATGTTATACAGATAAATATAGTTTTCTGGATGAAACAAAAGGGAGGAGTGTTGATGTTGAAGAGTTTTTTCCTGACTTGGAGAAATGTATCGCATCCGTAATGAAAGCTCGTAAAGATTGCAACATTGATGTTTTGTCGGAGCAAAAAAGGTTCAGACTAAAGAAATGTTTGACAGCAGTCAGACAAAAAATTAAAAAGATGAAAGGCAAACGTAGGTCTACTAGAACTAACTCTAAATAATAAGTGCACATGGGGATCTGGACTTTTCTGTGTTTTTTCCTTTCCTATTCTTTTACCTTTCCCCTTTTTATGGATGTGCTCAAAATAGGATCCTTAAATATAAATGGGGCAAGAGATAGAAGTAAATGGCTTTTATTAAAATAATGTTTAAACTCAAGTTGTGTTTTTACAAGAAACACACAGTAATGAAGAAAATGAAACTGATCTGGGGACGTGGTGGGAAGGTGATCATGTCTTGAGTCATGGCACTAACCTTTCTGCAGGGGTGGCAAGATTATTTTCACCCAGATGTAAAGTTAAAATTTTGTCTAAGAGTGAGGTAGTGAAAGGGCGCCTACTTGCTCTTAGAGTAGAAATAAAAAATAGAGTTTTTGGGTTAATAAATGTTTATGCTCCTACAACAGGTAAAGAGAGAATCGATTTTTTTCTTAAACTTAAAGATGTAGTTTCCTCTTTTATGAATGAAGATTTTTTAGTAATTGGAGGGGACTGGAATTGTACTTTGGATTTTACTTGTGATAGAAATGGAGAAGAACCTCATTTTTTATCAGCAGATTCTTTAAGGGAGATTATTACACAATTTGCACTTATTGATATTTGGAGAGAGAGAAATAAAGCAGTTAAACAATATACATGGATTAAAGTGACAGAAAATAATCAGTGCAGCACGTTTAGATAGATTTTATGTCAAGAAAACAATGTGCAGTAGAATAGAAGAGACACGTATAAGTCCAAGCTCTATTTCAGATCATCACTTAGTTTCTTTAAAAAAATGTTGTAACACAAACAACCCCTCATTACTCTTATTGGAGATTTAGTAATAGTGTACTAGAGAATCTTGATTTCCATGAAAATTTTTACTGTTTTTGGAATCACTGGACAGAACAAAAGAGTATTATGAACATATTCTTCAATGGTGGGAGGTGGGAAAAGTTCAAATTAAGCTTTTCTGCCAACAATATTCATCACAAGCATGGAATAGTTTAAAAAGGAAAATGTATAAATTAGAAGATGATATTTCTGCATTATATGATTTTTTGATTGATAAGAATGACATGGGAGTCCAAGAAAATTTGTTATCTAAAAAACACGAATTAAGAGGTATTTTGCATGAAAAGGTGATATCAGCACATGTTAAAGCAAGGTTTATTTCCATTTATGATATAGGTGCACCTACAAAATATTTTTTTAATTTGGAAAAGGTTGTTCATAATAATTATATGCATTATTTACGAAGACATGATGGACAAATTACTTCAGATCCCTTAATGATGAGAAGAACTGCCGTTGATTTTTATTCTAAATTATTCGCAAAAGAAGGCATTGATCTGAATACAACCTGTGAACTGTTTAAAGATCTACCAATTTTGAAAGATGATGAAATACTTTTTCTAGACTCCAGCATTACGTTTGAAGAAGTAACCGATGCAGTAAAACAACTCTCAACTGGTCGAGCACCAGGCCTTGATGGACTTACTGCAGAATTCTACAAATCTTGTTGGGTAATAATTGGACAGGACTTTGTTGAAGAAAGCTATAAACTGGAGGAACTGCCTAAAAGGGCAGTCCTTTCTCTTCTTCCAAAGAAAGGTGATTTGTGTTTACTTAAAAACTGGAGGCCTGTTGCTGTTCTAAATTCTGATTATAAGATATTGTCTAAATCAATTGCAAATCATCTTAAGACGGTTTTAGGTTCATGAAGATCAGTCGTATTGTGTTCCTATAAGATGCATTTATGATAATTTGTTTTTAATGAGAGATATTTTAGAATATGTAAAAATATATAATGTTAGTGCTGGTCTAATATCGTTAGACCAGGAATGTTACGATGCAGCAGACACAAGGGGATCCATTCGCAGCGTTTAATAAGAGTAGTCAAACAGGCAGGGATCAACAACAGCAAAACAGGGCAACGCAGACAAGGCAGAGACAAACCAGATACAAGCAAAGGGTCGAGGCAGGCAGAGAGAATCAGAGTCCAGTGAAACAGTCCAGGGTCAGGGCAGGCAGAGAAGGGTCAGCAACGATAAACGATCCACAGGTCAAACACCGGAATCAAACTCAGGTGGATAATGCTCAGAAATGCAGTGTAACACTTAAACAAGACTTTGCGGTGACTGAATAAATGAACATGGTATAAATAGACAGACTAACAGGATGGTGAGACAGGTGAATGCAATCAGTGAATGAGGTACAGGTGAATGTGATCAGTGATAAGTGATGGTGAGTCCGGCCAGTGAGTTATGGGAAATGTAGTTTGTGAGTGATAATAGTCCTATCTAGAGTGCCCTCTGGTGGCTCTCAAGGGCACTCCAGCTGGTGACCGTTACATAGCCCCCCCTTTAAGGAGCGGATTCCAGACGCTCCTTAAATTGTCCAGGAGGGAGGTGGAGCGGAGGCGGACCTGGGGGCGGGATGGAGGGCCAGGCCCGTGGAGCAGAATAGGACCTGGAGACTGCGACAGGACGGAAGGCCAGGGCGGAGCAGACAGTCCATCGGGCGGCCAGGGCGGAGCAGACAGTCCATCGGGCGGCCAGCGCGGTGAAGACCCTTCGAGCGGCCACGGCGCAGGAACAGGCACCGGCTCAGGAACAGACACCGGGTCAGGAACAGACACCGGGTCAGGAACAAGGACAGGAACAGACTCTGGCTCAGGAACAGGAACAGTCTCTGAATCGGCCATCTTGTCCGTAGACACTGGCTCGGAGGCGGCCATCTTGTCCGTAGACACTGGCTCGGAGGCGGCCATCTTGTCCGTAGACACTGGCTCGGAGGCGGCCATCTTGTCCGTAGACACTGGCTCGGAGTCGGCCATCTTGTCTGAAGACACAGGCTCAGAAATAGGAAGAGGATCAGGCTCAGGATCAGGCTCGGCAGACGTGACGTGAAGCTCAGTCTCTGGATCGGCAGACGTGACGTGAAGCTCAGTCTCTGGATCGGCAGACGTGACGTGAAGCTCAGTCTCTGGATCGGCAGAAGTGACGTGAAGCTCAGTCTCTGGATCGGCTGAGCTTCACGTCACTTCTGCGTGACTAGAAGTGACGTGAACAGCAGCCTCTGGCTGGACGGTCTCTGGCTGTGCAGACGTGACGTGGACGGTCTCTGGCTGTGCAGACGTGACGTGGACGGTCTCTGGCTGTGCAGACGTGACGTGGACGGTCTCTGGCTGTGCAGACGTGACGTGGACGGTCTCTGGCTGTGCAGACGTGACGTGGACGGTCTCTGGATTGACCGGAGGCTCAGGAAGGGCCTCCGGGCATTGCAGGATGCAGGGAGTCCTCTTCCTCCTCCTCCGTCTCCGAGAGGGTGCTGGACTGGACGGGCCCAGCGGTGAGGGCTCTGGGCTGGACGGCGCCAGAGGTGAGGGCTCTGGACCGGACAGAACCAGCTGCGACGGAAACTCTGGACTGGACGGGACCAGCGGCGAAGGAAACTCTGGGCTGGACGGGACCAGCGGGGAAGAGGGCTCTAGCTCGGCAGGCGTGACGTGAAGCACGGGCTGGACGTGGCTGACGTGAAGCTCTGGCTGGACGTGGCTGACGTGACGCTCTGGCTTGGTGGGTACTGTGGGTTTAAGGAGTTCCTCATCTACCACACCCATCGTATACACTGAACCGCTTAACAGAAAGGCCAGTTCAATATAGCTCTCTAATGTCCTGTGAGGCTCATGCAAGGGCATGAATGAACTGAGCGGTTCTGATAGCCCTCCTCGGAAGAAGATCATCAGGCATTCCTCGCTCATAGAGGTGAAAGGTGCTAGCTTGATAAAATCTTCTACGTACTCCTCAATCAAACGATTCCCCTGACGGAGACACAGGATTTGGACTGCTGTGTCCATGGCTGATATCGCTGCTGGATCTAGGTGTGGCGAAGTCTTCTGTTACGATGCAGCAGACACAAGGGGATCCATTCGCAGCGTTTAATAAGAGTAGTCAAACAGGCAGGGATCAACAACAGCAAAACAGGGCAACGGAGACAAGGCAGAGACAAACCAGATACAAGCAAAGGGTCGAGGCAGGCAGAGAGAATCAGAGTCCAGTGAAACAGTTCAGGGTCAGGGCAGGCAGAGAAGGGTCAGCAACGATAAACAGGTCAAACACAGGAATCAAACTCAGGTGGATAATGCTCAGAAATGCAGTGTAACACTTAAACAAGACTTTGCGGTGACTGAATGAATGAACATGGTATAAATAGACAGACTAACAGGATGATGAGACAGGTGAATGCAATCAGTGAATGAGGTACAGGTGAATGTGATCAGTGATAAGTGATGGTGAGTCCGGGCAGTGAGTTATGGGAAATGTAGTTTGTGAGTGATAATAGTCCTATCTGGAGTGCCCTCTGGTGGCTCTCAAGGGCACTCCAGCTGGTGACCGTTACAAGGAAAAAGCTTTTGATTGGGTGGATCATCTGTATTTGTTTCATGTTTTAAAGTGTTTTGGTTTTGGTGATGCTTTAATAGCTTGGATAAAATTGTTGTATAAAGGTTCCGTGAGCATGATAAAAATAGGAGGTGGGCTAAGTGTACCAGTTAATATACAAAAAGGAATCAGACAAGGTTGTCCAATGTCTGGCCAACTGTACAGTCTGGCGATTGAGCCCCTTTTATGTATGCTTCGACGTAAACTAAAAGGTCTAGCTTGGCAGTTTAAAAAAAGAGTCTATTATATTATCTGCATACGCTGATGATATTACTGTAATTATTCAACAACAGGAGGATGTACAAAATGTAAAGGGGGCTTTAGACATCTATGAAAGAGCTTCATCTGCTAGGCTTAACTGGGATAAAACAGAAGCTGTGTGGTATGGTTCTACTGGAAACCTTAATATGCCTTTCCCCAAGCTCCCTAATAATATTCAGTGGGGTACACTAGGTTTGAAATATCTAGGAGTGTATATTGGTCAAGAGGAATATAAAAAGAAAAATTGGGAGGGTTTAGCGGAGAAGGTCTGTGCGAGGTTGTCTAGCTGGAAATGGTTGCTACCCCGGTTATCTTTTAGGGGGAGAGTACTGATTGTCAACAATCTCATTGCATCAATGCTTTGGCATACATTGATGGTTGTGGATCCACCAGTGACGTTAATCCAGGAAATTCAAAAGAGACTTGTTAACTTTTTCTGGTCTGGTCAGCATTGGTTGAGAGCTGTCCTCTATCTTCCTATTCAAGAGGGGAGACAGGGACTGATCGATATTCAAGCTAGAGTGACAGCTTTCCGACTTCAGGCTATTCAGCGCCTACTATATCACCAGCATCATGGATGGATGGGACTAACGTGTGCTCTTCTACGCAAGGCTGGACGGATGGGTCTAGATAAACAGCTATGCACCATGACCTTAAAGAGAACTTCTCTTGGTGGACTTAACCCCTTTTACATCAATTTGTTGGATTTATGGCAATTGTTTTCTGTTTCAATAGAGTGGTCAAAACCAGGTCCGTGGCTATTTAACGAATCTCTCTTTTTTAATCCTCTTTTTCCTGTTGATATCCTGAACTCTGAGACCATAAGGTCAAATTTGATTTCTGCTGGAATATCCATGTTTCGGAATCTAAGAAAAGGAGATGGGTGGATTGAAGCTGAAGAACTAGCCCAAAAAGTATGTTTCAGGCCTGTGCGTCTCGCCAAACGACTGCTAGAAGACCTAGAAGCTGCTCTTCCGTTTTCAATCAAAGAATTTCTCAAAGAGACTTGTGCAGGAGATGATACAGAACAGAAAAAGATGATCAAGTGGAAGATCCTGCAAAATTGCTACATTTGAATACCCCAGGGTTGTTCAATGGTTTATCAAAAAGAACTTTATATACAGCATGTGTCAAAACTATGAACTATCAAGACCTTAAGGATCAAACAGAAAGCAAATGGTCTTTAGTGTTGGGGTCAGGCTCTACCCCGAGTGTTAGCTGGCGGACCCTGTACAAAAAACCCAGTGAAAAGAGAGTGGGAGATCTGCAGTGGAGAATTGTACATGGAGTTTTAGCCACAAACAGACACATAGCACGACTGAATCCTTTAGTTGGGAGGGTTGCCCTTTTTCTAATGCATCAGAAACTGTGTTTCATACGTTTATGGAATGTTATCGCCTGGAAAACTTGATGCAGTTAGTGAAGGTTTGGAGTCTGAAGCTAATGGGTTTGTTTAATGTTTCATTGTTTATTTATGGGCCAAAGTACACAGTAGATAACAAAAAGAAAGTAATCATCCTTAATTTTCTGTATGGAATGGTGAAGCTGGCAATTTGGTGTACTAGAAAAAACAAAATTGAAGAAAGTGGGTGTACTGATCCTATTTTATTGACAAAATGTTTTGTAAAAATAAGGTTAACGGTAGAGTATGCTTTAGCCTCACACAGTGGCGCAAAAAGTGGGTATGCGCTATATGCGGCGCATAGGGGCGCAGCACCATGGGGGGCGCCAAAGCGATGGTCATTTCTTAATTTTTTTTACTAAAATTTTATAAAAAATAAAAATAAAAAAATAAAAAAAAAAATATATATATATATATATATATATATATATATTGTATTTTCTATATGTAGCTGCTGTTGTGCGTTTCTAAATTATTTCTGCATTTCTTCAATGTTATATAACATTTTAGAGGACTAACAGGCTAGAGTAGGCGCCCTCATGGAGAAGGGCCGTGAGCGCTGAGCGAGTTGTCGTCGAAAAAGATGGATAAAACAAAATGCTCATGTCAACTGATGCGACAGCAGCTAAATAAGTGCATGCTGAAAGCCAACAGGTAGGATTTAAAGTGTGACATCCAGGCATGTAGGCTATTTATATCTCTGTGGCCATCGGGACTACCGGGAGATTCCGACGTGCTTTTTCGGCCGATAGGCCTACATCTCATACTTTTTTTTTTATTTGTCTTAACGGCCCATACAACTCTTACATCGGTGGCCCATTCGTTTTTTTTTGTTGTTGTTTTTTTTTGCTTAATTGGCGGCGCTGGGTTTAGTGCCGGTGTTGTAATGCATATTGGTCAAAAAAAGTCAGCGTTAGTTTTTTTTTCTGACACACCGGCCCATGAAACATGTCATCATGTGCTTATATCTTTCAAGTATAGAAATTAGTACAAAACTAATTATGAAAGTTTCCTTTATTTTTCAGTGCATTTGTTTTACAATATATGGCTATTACTATCATGGGATTAATATTATAACTATTATTATGTAGTAGTGTAATGTAGACATACACTAACTAAAAGAGGTTTGAATTTTTCTTTGTTTAATTTGCACCCTGGATATGGGTTGGAGCTTTTAATTTTGAACTCTCAAAGTGCACCAGACTGCTGAATTTAACATTAAAGAACACAAAATTTTCTTACGGGGGAGCATGCCCCCGAACCCCCCTAGACAATGGAGCTTATAGTTTTTTAGGGGGGTTCATCACGGTGGAGTAGCTATAGTTTGATTGTATTAATAAATGACATTTTGCACTTATTTGATCTGTTAGCTTTCACTCGTTCCTAATCACTTATTACATTGCACACTTATTTATTTATTTTTTCTTTTATTTTTTGGTGGGGGGGGCGCAAAAAAATTTGCTGCATACCCCTCTGACACTGGGTAGTTGTGCCCCTGGCCTCACACATAATGTTCAACGTTTTTTTCATCTCTGGGGTGTTAACATTTTTTTTGTGTGAACCTGGAAATGGAAGTTTTAATCTAAACATTTTCTAATGTGTCTATGAAGAAAACATGTTGAATTGTTTTAGAAACAAAACAAACAAACAAACACATGTTTGTTTTTTGTTTTATAAATATTTATGCAGATAAATCCCAAATGTTAATTGAATTAATAAAGGGATTTTTAAATCTCTCTCTCTCTCTCTCTCTCTCTCTCTCTCTCTCTCTCACTCTCACTCTCCCTCTCTCTCTCTCTCTCTCTCTCTCTCTCTCTCTCTCTCTCTCTCTCTCTCTCTCTCTCTCTCTCTCTCTCTCTCTCTCTCTCTCTCTCTCACTGATAGGCATTACCAGGCCATATTTAGGACTTCAACTGCCATCTTTCATCTCAGCCCCTCTAAAAATCTATTTACTCTGCTGTCAGCACTTTTGAAATCAGTGATTATGTGATCTTTCTTTGTGTTTACTGCAAACAGCAGCTACAGTAAGCTATCTGAGGTTATTTCACTCTGAATCCTCTCTTTACCAGACATTAAAAAACCCTTTAAGTCATTGGCAGCACCGGTTAAAAGTGGCAATGCACATAACTGTTTCAGACATGCTCCATTTCTCAGTCTCTCGTCGAAACGTGCTTTGTTGCATTTCAATCAGTAAATCAATCAAATCTGCGACTGTAAGCTACTGAAATTCATATAGGTGTTACAAATGGAAGCAATTGTAAATTATATAAATAAATAAAAAAGTTTGAATTGTTTGCAAACCCAACTTGCAACCAGTCACTTTAAAAAATAAAAAAGAGAATTCGGTAGTATTTGGCAGTATACATGGCTGGACATAGTTACTCACTTTTACGCTTAAAAGTACCCAACAGTGTCAGCACAAAAGTACATGGTTCGCTGATCATTTTCTAAGTGCGCTGACTGGTTTTACTGAGAAACAACCTGATATTTAAGAATTATACAGTAAAACGGAGGCTGCTATTGCTCTCCTGTGCGCTGTCCCGCAATTTCCTTTTTGATGACACACTTGAGCATTTTATCAAGTGTTAAATTGAGTCACAATATACTGCCATTGTATTAAATTCACGCAAAAAATATATTCATTAAGGGGGGGGGGGTTTGGGTGAAATGCTATTTCATGCATAGGGAGTTTTTTACACTGTTAAAGAGTTGGATTCCCATGCTAAACATGGACAAAGTTTCAAAAATTAAGTTGTACGTTTGATTGAGTATTTCTGTTCTCAAAATACTCCTTCCTGGTTGTCACAAGTTTCGGAAAGTTTTTTTTCGAGTATGGGCGCGTATGACGTCAGATGCGCCAGAATTACCTTATACGGTCCTAAGGGCACTTCTCTCGGAAGGGCGCGTACGCAGCTGTAGAGCGATAGCCGTAACCTATGCCAGAGACTATTTATATAGAGACATGCCACTTCCTCAATCCTTAATACAACTATATAGGGAAAACCCGTAACGGCAAAGATGGCGGTTGTATGCACATGCCCTGCCCCTCCCGCTGGAAAGCCAATCGTCTGCTTTTAACAGTCAAGCCGGAAAATATTTAAGCCTATCGTCTGGTTCCACCGACGCATGCGCACAGTTGAGGTTTGCGACAGCGGAAAATATGTTATTGTTTGAAAAGGCGGCAGATTTGATATGTGTTAGTTGTGTAAATATCAGACATCCCAAGTCTCCCGGAAGTTCCGGGAATCTCCCGCAGATTGATAGCGGCTCCCTGATGACCGCAAATTAGTTCAAATCTCCCGGAATCTAGAGCGAGCGAGCAGTAGCGCGCACACGACAGAGAGCGAGAGAACCCTTGCGCATGCGCAGTAAAAGTATAACCTGTGGGGAAAAAGGCGTTTTAAACCTTATTTTGGGGCAAAGTCATCAAACTTTTTCAGCAATTTTTATCATATTTTATTAGTGTTTGTATACATGCAGTTTTTATGTCCCGGTGACCAGTGAAAGTGCAGTTCTGAGTCTCTGCCCATTCATTTAGATAGGAGCCTGGTCTTGTTAGTCCGAAATAGCTGCCCGGAGGCGTTGCCAAGATGGCGGCCGAGTGGCATGACTTGCCTAAAAGGACTTTGCCTATGCCCATCAAAGCGCTGTGCATCGGCTGCGCTGCAATTATGTCACCAAAGAAGTGTGTTTTCGGTTGCCAAGGCAGGACAACACTGCACAGATTCCCAAAGAATTAAGTGTTAAGGGACCAGTGGATGGAGCTTGTTTTTCCAGAACATCAACACAGTTGTGCAAGTGTTCTTGTTTGTTCCATGCATTTCGAGGATGATTTTTTTAATAAACAAGGCCCAGTTCGAAGCCGGATTTGCTAATCGTTTAGTTCTCAAGGATAGAGCAGTCCCAACACTAAAGGTTAACAGTCTTGCGTTGGAACCGCAGGCGGTGAGTAGAACTGCTTCAAATATCTGTGTGTGTCTATCGGCGTGTAAATTAAGCACAGCAAGTAGCAGTGGCGGCTGTTGAAAAATATCTTAGGTGGGGCTGTGTCATATTTGGCATTTTCAATAGTCTGGTAACCATGGAACTCAGGTCTTTTAGCATTGTGGCTCTTCCTCAAGACATCTGTCAAGCATCCACCCTTCTCTCCATCAAAAACCTCTTAAAAAAATCTGAATATTACTCTTCAGCTCACAATCTTTAAAGGTTCCATGACATGCTTATTTTTGTACGCTTTTATGTAGACCTCTGCCTTGTTATGGATATTGTAAGAGATTATTGTAAGTAACCTCTGAATATTACTTTCTGTCATCTTGCATGTTGAGGTTTTTTTTTCTTTTTTTTTTTTCTTAACCTATATTGTAAAGCAACCTGGGGTGTTGGAAAGGCTATATAATTAACAATTCTTAATATAATTAATTTTAATAACCACCCAAATACAATTTAAGGATACCAGTGCTCTGTGAAAAAAGTAATTATTTAATGCCAATATTAAAAGGTATTTTTGCACAAAAACAAACGTATTGCATAAACTTTCCATTTGAAATTGAACTCAAACAATATACTTAGTGATTGCTTAATTAGCTGATTCAATAAAAAAAAAAAGTATTACCCACAACAATGTTGAGTGATTTTTCAAGCAAATATTCCACATGTTGGCCTACAGTAAATAAGACTTGTCCTGACTTTAGTAGTGGTGCACAAGGGCGCGGGAGCGGCCGCGCGCTTGCTTGGGGCGATACAAGAATCGCCCATAGCTGACTAGATTTGAGCTCGCTGATTTGCTACAGTTTATGTCAATCATTTATATCTTTAATCAGCGATTGGCTAAGCTGCTCCAGAGACCCGCCTTCCTGGGGCGATTTCTCCAGCGCCCCAGAGCTGATCACGTGCACTCTATCCGTGCACTACAGAAAGGGGAAGTGTAGAAAAAACAGACATTTTGAATTTCTATTTTATTTTTCGCATATATTGGGTGTATTTAACATCTAAAACACACTAATATTGACTTTTATTGATATTGATTTTAATATTAAAATTTGTATACATGATTTATGTATTTACTTATTTATTGCATTTGGCTCATAAACTGTGGTCTGGCTCATCGAGGGAGGGCGGCGCCCTAGCGCCCTCTATTCGCCTTATTCACCTCGAATGTTCCACCGAGCCTGAGGGGTACACTTACCACTTCCGGCAGTTCTCACAACGTGATTTCTCTCAGTGCAATGGCGCCTCACTGCTGTGTTCACCGCTTCCTGAACGGATTCAGGAAGTCACATTCTACCGAATCATGCCTACTCTATCTATTTGAAATCATTCACAGGGAAATAGATAATGGAAATCTTTGCGGAATGGTGTTATTGGATCTCCAAAAGGCGTTTGATACGGTGAACCATGACAGACTGATTGCCAAACTTGAGGCCTTAGGGGCAGATAGCTCCACCTGTAGTTGGTTTAGATCTTACCTATCAGGGAGGAACAATTGGTAGCCCTAGGGGGAGTATTATCAGACCCTTGTATAGTTGAATGTGGCGTTCCACAAGGAAGTATTCTCGGACCATCATTATTTTTAACATATATTAATGATATGGCTGATTCCTGTTCATGTGAACTATTTTTGTACGCAGATGATTCTGCACTTTTAATGTCTCATAAACAACAATCTATTCTAGTGAGTAACCTGAGTGCTGAACTATCTTCTGTAAACAACTGGCTGATTGACAATAGACTGTCTCTACATTTTGAAAAGACAGAGACCATTCTGTTTGGCTCAAAATATAAACTAAACCGATGCTCGAAATTTAGGGTCATTTTGAATAATATTGAGGTCAGGACAAAAACCTCAGTAAAATACCTGGGTTGCATCCTAGAAAACAACTTGGATGGCAGGATGATGGCCAATAAGGTTCTGAGTAAAGTCACTGGGCTTATAAAGTTTTTAGCTAGAAATTCTACTTTCTTAGATAGGTCAACAATGATCATTTTAGCTAACGCTTTAATTTTAAACCAGTTTGAATATGCATGTACTTCCTGGTTTGAAGACCTTACAAAACGACTTAAAGGAAGGCTGCAAATAGCACAAAATAATTTAATACGAATAATTCTAAACATGGGCCATAGGTCTCATATAGGAAGGTCACAATTTGTTGAGCTTAACTGGCTCCCTGTTGAGTCACGCGTTATTATGTCAAGACTGACCATGACCCACAAAATATTGTATGGTAAAGTCCCAAATTATTTGTTGTGTCTTATTACCAAGGTGAAGGACACACACACTGTTCACACTCGTGGCAGTATATCACACCTTTGTCCTTATGCATTTAAGACAATGTTAGGGAAAAAAACATTTACCTACATAGTTCAGTGGAACAAGTTAGATCGGCAAATTAAAGGAATTTTAAGCATGAATTATTTTAAAAAGAGGATAAAGGATTGGTTATTAGAGAGGGTAGCGAAATAGAACCAGGAGCCAGTTACCATTTACAATTTTTCTTATTTAAAAAATAATGTTTATACAGTTTGTCGTGTCATTTGATTATCACACAATATGTAATTGTTTTGTCTTGACGTTATGTGTAGAGGACCACAATGGAAATAAGTCCTGGACTTTATTGTGTTTTAATCCTCGATTGTATTTTGATGCCCTTTTTTATTTTTTTTATATGTTTTAAGGCTTCTTGATATAATTAAATAAAATCAATCAATCAATCTATCAATCAATCAATCAATGCACCTCATCACACAGGAAAAAATCCAACAGAGGACAAACGTTTCACTGTTTCCCCAAAGATCAGTAGTATGTATGTTATTAAAATCTACCACCACAGATTCACTAGTATAAGCATATTCTGAGTAGGGTGAAACGGTACATGTATTCGTATTGAACCAAAACGGTACGGGCGTCACGGTTCGGTGCACGAATTTACACGGACAATAACGTTACACGGTATAAAAAGGGTGGTGCGGGCGCGATCGAACTCTGTGTGTGTGTGTGTGTGTGTGTGTGTGTGTGTGTGTGTGTGTGTGTGAGGGAGGGAGAGAGAGAGAGGCGCGGGCGTGATCGGTGTGTGGTATTTAGCTTCTAGTCACAAGCTAACCTAGGGGATACATCACATCAGTTTTCCTAGCTAGGAGGAGGATGTACAGGAGTCAGATTGAGTCTGATCAATACAATTATACATTGAAAGATTGGTGGTCCACACTGAGGTTTCCATTGCTGGTGCTGCTGCGTCGGAGTCAAACTTCCGGGTTTGTGTACCCCTCAACAGCGTTCGAGTTTTCAAAATGGCCGCCAGGTGAATAAGGCGAATTGGCCAGCCGCCCCTGGCAAGTAGGCTAAACAACATGATTACGTATAGTTAATGTATCTATGAAGCATGCCATGTATAGTGTGTGTTTGTTGAAATACATTTGTTTAGGTGGCTACTGTCAGACTGATCTCATAAAATTGCGTGTGTATGACACGCCAATTCGTATTTCCATTTTTGGCGTGCTATCAACACGCACAATCGCTTTTCAGCGTGTTTATGAACGCAGTTGACTTAACGTTATTACTGTATATATAAATATATGACCTACCTCCACCCCGTCCCTAAACCTACCCGTCACTGGGGTTAATAGCATTTATGAGTCTTCCCCTACCATCCTAGGGAAAAAAATATCGCTCCCCAGATGTAGATCTACATTTTGCTTCGTTTCGCTCGGAAATGTAATGGCGTGTACATATACGCGGAATCACTTGGACATTAATGGCGTAGACATACACGCATACACGCGGATATCTCAAAATGCGTATAGATAACACGCCACTTGACTTGAAAGTGGCGTGTCTGTTTACGCAAAAGTCATGATGTCATGTTGCTACTGTAGGTGTCTGTTTGTTTATTGTAAAACCAAATCATGTCTTCATAAACCACGAGTAGACACACACAAATGTTCTAAAACTCGCGCATGACATGGTGTTCTAAAAACACAGCGCTCAAGTTCAAATCATTTATAATTTTGAAAAACTTCACTGTCCATAGAAAAATTTGAAAAATTTCACTGTCCATCTCACGTTTTTATGAGCAAAAACGCGTTCTGTATGAACGCCCCCTTAGTATTGTTTAGATCCTTGTTCTGCGTGATTATTTAGCTCCGCTTACACGCCTCTACCCGCTCGGCTTTTTCCGGAAAGACTCGGTACATCCTATCTTTCTTTTATAAATATAATAAAACTAAAGACTTTTTGGAGATATGATGGATGCAATATTACTCTATAGGTACTCAAGATTAACATTAGATTGACTAAAACTGAGTGTTTCACCCCCCCTTTAAATGATCTCCTTTTGTTCTGCAGAAAAACGAAAACCAGACATGTTTGGAACGACAGGGTGTCTTTTAATCTCTCTCTGTGTGTTAGTTCTGAGACATGTGTATGCTAGTGTCCTCAAAAATATTGAATTAATTCGCTTTTGACTAATATATAGTCACTCAATGTAACAAACCAAAAATATTGCTGACTCAAATATGCATTAAATAGATTTTTTAGATCTAGATCTAGAGTGTGCATGTCCCTCCCCCTGGTAACATTTGTAACCAAGTAAACTAAGGTTCATGGCTGTGACATTCGCTAACATTCAAAAGTTTGGTTGTTTTTAAAAAAAAATTTTTTTTAATGCTTAGCAAGGCTGCATGTATTTAATCACAAAGACTGTAAAAATAGTAATATTATGAAATATTTGTAAAACTTTTGTTACATTACAAATGTCTTTACTGTTACTTTCGACAGTAAATAATCAATGTAATGTGTCCTTGCTAAGTAAAAGTATTAATTTCTTTAAAAAAACACTGGCTATTTAGAAAGAAAAGAAGACTAAGACTAAGAAAAAAGGACAAGCACTTCGATAGGAGCACATATTCTCTCCTTCTCGTCATTGAAATCCCACTCAGGATCAACTCCACTAGATACGATCTCATCTCAGCTTACTCTTCTTACACACATCACAATCACTCACTAACACACACACCAATCACGCCTCAAGCCACCTCTCTCCTCTTTTTTTTCCAGAGCATTCAGCCAAACTCCAGCAGGCTCTCTGATAAAGCACACCATCAGGACTGTTATTCAGAAAATGGTGATATATTAGACTGCAAAGAACAATGTCAGTCTCTAATAAAATAAATATTATGCTTGATTACTCTTCAGAATGTTGCTTCAGAACAAGTCGCCCATATGTCTTATAAATTTTCTCCCATTCATCATACAGATGGTGGTCATTCATCATCAACACCAGCTTTGTTTTTAGTAGAGTGTTAAGAACGTTCACACAGAAACACAGTTCGAGTGGCCATTTTGTGATTCCCTAACCAACAGAGGGCATCACTGACTGACAGACGATATCTTGACCTAAACTGACCCGTGGAGTTTTTAAGATAAATGTCTGTAAATTAATTACTCCTGCAAATGTCAAATTTGTATGGTCAATTCCCACAGATAACTGAAAATTAAAGATGGGTGTACCTACTGCACACTGCTGACACAAGTAACTGACCTAACAGAAAACGTATTTCGGCACGAAATATTAAACAAGAACATATATCGCAATAAAATCCAAGGTCTCATCAACATCATCTTGCTCCTTTCTTTCTCTTGCCTGATCGCTGATCGATTGCTCCTGTCTGCCTCGCTGCCTGCTGTGTGTTTGTTTGCTTCGAGGCTGTAAGCTTCGCCTGAGCCTCGTATTTCTTTATGTTTTGAGCCATCATTTACTATCTAGTTGTTTATACTACTAAATACAGCTTACCCAACATCTCAGATTAACCTTACATCTCTAGCTTCCGTTATTCTTAACACAGCACGCTAGTAACTCGCTAACGTTAGCCTGCTAACGCGCCACCCGTGCGCTCATTTATTTATTTATTTTCTCTCGCGCGCCCGCGCCTTTGAGTTCATAAAGTCCAGGTAAGTAAGAAATCAGTCAACAAACACGGTGAGTAATGTCTTCTTGTCCTGTTATTGTCACCTGTGTCACATGTCATATGTTTAGTATAGCCTTCTCCGATGGCAATATAGGATTTATATGTGATAAATGCAAGGAGACAGTCAGGCTGACGGAGAAGATTTCAGAACTAGAGACACGCATCCAAACTTTAATTGAGGATGGTAAGAATGCTAGATCTTTAGATAGTGTTTTGGATGCGCCTAGCATAGTGAACTCTTTACATGATTCGGTTCCGGCTGAAGTAGAGCCCGTGCAGCAGGGCAGATGGGTGACCGTGAGAGATCGTTCTAGTCGTGGATCAAAGAACCACTCTTCCGTTCCGATTCCCATAACAAACCGATTTGCCCCACTCAGTGAAACACCCACTGAGAATTCTGTTGATTGTGCCCTGGTAATTGGTGATTCGATCACACGGAACGTGAAAATAGAGACACCAGCCACCATAGTCACATGTTTGCCGGGAGCCAGAGCGCCTGACATCAAAGCAAATTTAAAAGTGCTGGCTAATGCTAATCGTAAATTCTCTAAGATCATTATTCATGTCGGCACTAATGATGTTCGACTCCGCCAGTCGGAGATCACCAAAATTAATATTAAAGAGGTGTGTGAACTCGCAAGTACGATGTCAGGCACTGTAATTTACTCTGGCCCCCTTCCTGTACGCAGGAGTGATGAGATAGTTAGCCGATTGGCCTCACTGAACGGTTGGCTGTCGAAGTGGTGTCCGCAGAATAATATAAAATTCATAGACAATTGGAAAAGTTTTTGGGGCAAGCCTGATCTGTTGAAAAGAGATGGTATCCATCCCTCCTGGGCTGGTGCTGCTCTTCTCTCTAGTAATTTGGCTCATAGTCTTAGAGATAAAACATGACAATCTGGGGCTCAGGTCAGGAAGCAGACAGACTGGCTAAACCGACCGTCTGCTAGCGGCCTCACGTCACCAAGGTCAGATAAATCCCATCACATAGAGTCTCTTTCACCTAGATGTCATCATATAGAGACTGTGTCTGTTCCCCGAATTTGGAACTCCAAAAAACGTCAGGTTAAACATTTAATTGATGTTCAACAAATAAAAAACAGATATAATACAGATGAGCAAATGATAAAGCTTGGGTTGCTGAATATTCGATCCCTTACTTCAAAATCTCTCATAGTTAATGATATGATTTCAGATTATAATCTTGATATGCTGTGTTTGACAGAAACCTGGCTAAAACCAAACGATTACATTATTTTAAATGAGTCAACCCCACAAGATTACAGTTATAAACATGAACCTCGTCTGAAAGGCAAAGGGGGAGGTGTTGCTGTAATTTATAGTAATATTTTCAAAACCACTAAGAAATCTAGCTTTAAATATACTTCTTTTGAAGTATTGGTGCTTAATGTAAAAATCTATAGTGTAAACGATAAATCACATTTGAGAATTATGCTGGCTACTGTATACAGGCCACCAGGGCACCATAAAGATTTTATCAAAGAATTTGCGGACTTCCTATCAGAATTAGTATTGGCTGCAGATAAAGTACTAATTGTTGGTGATTTTAATATACATGTAGATAATGAAAAAGATGCATTTGGATTGGCATTTAAAGACATTGTAAACTCAATTGGAGTTAGACAACACGTGTCAGGACCTACTCATCGTCGTAATCATACTCTAGATCTAATATTATCACATGGAATAGATGTTGATACCGTTGAAATTCTGCAGCAGAGCGATGACATCTCAGATCATTATCTAGTCTCATGTAAATTACATTTAGCCAAGGCTGCAAAGCCGACTCCGTGTTATAAATACGTTAGACCTATAACTTCTGCCACTAAAGATTGCTTTATCAATAATCTTCCTAATCAGTTTCATCATCTCAGCATCCCGGATAGCTTAGAAGAACTTGATATTGCAACAGAAACGTTTAACTCTCTCTTTTCCAGCACTTTAGACGCAGTTGCTCCGTTGCGCTTAAAGAAGATTAAAGAAAATAGCCCAACGCCGTGGTACAGCGAGCACACCCGGGCCCTTAAGAGAGCAGCCAGAAAAATGGAGCGCAACTGGAAGAAAACTAAACTAGAGGTATTTCGGATTTCATGGAAAGAGAGCTCGATTGCTTACAGAGAGGCTTTAAAAGCTGCTAGATCTGCTTATTTTTCAAACCTATTAGAAGAAAATAAACATAATCCAAGGTATTTATTTGAAACAGTGGCTAAACTAACGAAAAAGAAAGCTTCAAGCTCAGAAGTGTCCAAGCAACACAGCAGTGATGACTTTATGAACTTCTTCACTTATAAGATTGATAATATCAGGGACAAAATTATAACTATGCAACCGTCTACCACAGTATCGCATCAGGAAGTGCATTGTAGTCTCCCTGAGGAAAAATTTGATTCATTTGTTGCTATAGGAGAGGAAGAATTCTGCAAACTCGTTAATTCATCTAAATCGACAACTTGTATGTTAGATCCTATACCGACTAAGCTACTGAAAGAGATGTTTCCAGAGGTCATATATCCTCTTCTTAATATCATTAATTCATCTTTGTCTCTAGGATACGTACCAAAAACCTTTAAACTGGCTATGATAAAACCGCTTGTTAAAAAAACACAACTTGATCCTACAGAATTAGTCAATTACAGGCCGATCTCGAATCTGCCTTTTCTGTCAAAGATATTAGAAAAAGCAGTATCTTCACAACTGTGTTCCTTTCTAGAAAGAAATGATATCTGCGAGGATTTTCAGTCCGGATTTAGACCGTACCATAGCACTGAGACCGCTCTCATTAGAGTCACAAATGATTTGCTCTTATCATCCGATCGTGGTTGTATCTCTCTATTAGTGTTACTCGATCTTAGTGCTGCATTTGACACAATTGACCACAACATTCTTTTAAATAGACTAGAAAACTATGTGGGCATTAGTGGAATTGCACTAGCATGGTTTAAATCATACTTATCTGACCGTTATCAGTTTGTAGCAGTAAATGAAGAGATGTCTTATCGATCACAAGTTCAGTATGGCGTACCACAAGGCTCAGTACTAGGACCGCTGCTGTTCACTCTGTACATGCTACCATTAGGAGATATCATTAGGAAACATGGAGTTAGCTTTCACTGTTATGCCGATGATACTCAGCTGTATATTTCTTCAAAACCCAACGAAACTTACCAATTCACAAAATTAACGGAATGCATAGCTGATATAAAAAATTGGATGACTAGTAATTTCCTACTACTAAATTCTGAAAAGACAGAGATTCTAATTATTGGACAAAAAACTTCCACACGTAATAACCCAGAATACTGTCTAACACTTGATGGCTGCTCTGTCAAGTCTTCGTCGTCGGTTAGGAACCTGGGTGTGCTCTTTGATACCAACCTTTCTTTTGAAAGCCACGTGTCTAGTATCTGTAAAACTGCATTTTTCCATCTTAAAAATATATCTAAAATACGCCATATGCTCTCATTGGGAAATGCGGAACAATTAGTCCATGCGTTCATGACCTCAAGGCTAGATTATTGTAATGCTCTACTGGGTGGTTGCCCTGCACGCTTAATAAATAAACTACAGCTAGTTCAAAACGCCGCAGCTCGAGTTCTTACCAGAACCAGGAAATATGACCATATCAGCCCGGTTCTGTCAACACTGCATTGGCTCCCTATTAAACATCGTATAAATTTTAAAATATTGTTGATTACCTACAAAGCACTAAATGGTTTAGCTCCGCAGTACTTGAGCGAGCTCTTAACGCATTATAGTCCTTCACGTCCATTGCGATCTCAAAATTCCGGTCAGTTGATAATACCTAGAATATCTAAATCGACTGCAGGCGGTAGATCCTTTTCCTATTTAGCACCAAAACTTTGGAACAGTCTTCCTACCATTGTCCGGGAAGCAGACACACTCTGTCAGTTCAAAGCTAGACTAAAAACACATCTCTTTGACCTAGCATACACATAACGCACTATAGACTTCTATAAATTCAATGTTAGGCTGCATAGATTAGGTCAGCCGGAACTGGGAACACTTCCGTTAAATCTTGATGTACTCGCGACATCATAAGAAGAATGGCATCTACGCTAATATTAGTGTCTTTGTTTATCCCGAGGTTTTCCCGCAGCCTGCCGGATCCAGGCCGTGTCCAGATCTGACGAAGGAGATCCGCCTGGACCCGATGACAATGCAGTGCTGAAGTATCCACTATCCTCTCCCTATGGAGGATCCCTTTCCCACTCTACAGATAAAGCGTTGTGAATTCCGGCTCGCGTACCCCGAAGTGATAAAATAAAACAAAATTCTGTATCAAAATTTATAGGCAAGAAAAGTAGTTTGTTTAGGCTGGGTTGTATGAATTATAAACCTGCGCACATATTTTAAAAAGCACATAACTATAGAATCAATTCTGAATGAGCATGTGAACGCCGTCAGCGTTAATCACAGGTTCGCGTTTAAAAGTCTGATCATTTCGACGGAGGTGAATCAATCAAAGTTAACTTTAGCTGGAAATAACATTATTCAAGAACCGCTATAATGCCAAAACAATCTGTTACCTTAAATTATATGTTTATCTCTGTAAAGCTGCTTTGAAACAATCCATTGTTAAAAGCGCTATATAAATGAAGATGACTTGACTTGACTTGCTCGAAGCGACAGTATAGGCTTAAAGGGTCACTCCACCCATTTCAACATTAATCTTTATTGAAAGTGGGTTATATATGTAGTCGAAATGTAAAAGAAATTTTGAATTTGGTGCCCTCTTGACCGAGAAAAGACAGAAAATAACTTTAGGGCGCATTTGTATGTAAGACAACAACTCCCACAATGCACCACATTGCACAGCTCCGCAAGCCACTCCCACTAATCCAGAACAGTGCGCAAACATCAGAGAAATCCCTCTTCCGTCTACAAGGCTAGCTGCCAAAAGAGTTTGAAATTAATTTCACACAAAATGTCTAGTTAGTTGGCTGTGGCGAGCAGGACGAGGGTGAGAGGACGGCGCGAGTGATAATGAATGACAACTGTGAGACGCGGCGGTCTCATATCTCTCACGGAGGAGCGGAAGCACAAAAGGAACAGGCCTGATTTTATGTTTTGTTTCTGTTGTGTGTGGCCAGCTGGCTTATACTTTTGTTTTGTATTTGTTTATTTTACTATTAAAATGTTTAAATGTTCGCCGGTTCCCGCCTCCTTCTTCCCACAACAACGAACTCCGTTACATTGGCAAACTCATTAGTGAATTACTCCTCGTTTGTATTTCGTTTCTATGGTGAATTATTGCTTGATACCTGGATGTTCAGTCAGAACATATGCGGTGCGACACTAGGATGGTTCACATCACAACACAAACGTCCGTGTGCTCGTCTGATTCAGAGATTTCGTCCAGGAGAAATTGCTATCGTTGAAATTCTCTGCAGCAGACGGACTCTATCTGTGTCCGTAGCGCACAGCGAGAGCACAGGCACCAGCAGTCCGCCCTGCTCGAACCCGTCCGGGCTCCTCGTCCGCGACAGGCAGCCGCCTCCTGTTCCTCCAGCAGCCTCAGCTGCTCTTCACTATATTGCGGCTCGTAAAGATACCCACGACCAGCGGATTTGAGCAGCTGAATTTCAGAATCCTCTACTTCCATATCAAGTTTAGTTTCTTCCATATCGTGTTTAGTTTCTTCCGTCATTGTCATAACTTCCTATCTTCACAGCGCTTGTTAGCTTAGCTTATAAACAAGATGGCTGATATTGATTTCAGTATCTACAAGTGAAGTCCCACCCACTAATCTGTGATAGCTCTGTTAGCGCATTAGGTCCAACCTATGGGCGGGTTTGAAAGGGTGGGATCTGGTGCTTGTAGTCTTTAGAGAAATCCCCCCTTCTTACACTTCCTCCTACAATGACGTAAAATGACGATTTTTGCGTCATTGTAGGAGGAAGTGAAAAAGGTAAATAGCAGATTTCTCTCGTCTCAGGGGAAAACGAGAGAGTGTTGCACGACCATTCAATAGTATGACTAGGTTTCTAACAATGGAAAGCTTAATGCAAATGGGTGGAGTGTCCCTTTAATTCTTAGAAATAAAGTATATATATGTAACTGGTGTGAATTAACCTTTAACTTGTTTTTTTTTTTACATTGTATTATTTTATGTAATTCACTGTTTATAAGCTTTTCTTATTTTGTATTTAGAATGGATTAATGAACCTCACGAAATTTTGTTCAGATTATTGTTCATGAGTAAGAGAACATAACGTTAAAATAGCAGAACTTTTCTTTGGGTGTTTGTTTGGGGAGGGAGCGTCATCGGTGGAACACTTCTGGGGTTCTCTTACGAGAGGTTCTCTCGTATTGCGTAAGCTAGCTTACGCTACGGGAAAGATTAATCTTTTCTGAGAAATTGAAGCCAAAAAATTATCCTATAATTTTGTATCCATTGTCAACGCAGTTCAGCTGCAGCAGACCATGAACAGCTAGCTAGCAGCTCATTGGTTCGCTCACAGAGAACTGCTTAAGCCTATGAGGAGACGCAGATGAACTCTCGGCCAATGAGAGTCTGACATGCTCTCATTGCGTCAGAGCCCGCCGAAATGGGCGTGGTCAGAGAGTATATCTTGGCGTCCCAGGCTGTCAACTCCGATTTTTCATTTCTTCAGCGAGCTACACGCATCTGCTGATCCTGAGAGAAGCCGCCGTCGTTGAAAAGGCAACATTAGCGAGCATCTGGGAGACTGAGGAAGCCGGCCGTCTTCGCCACCTTCAGCCGTCCTGCGAGCTAGCGCCATCCGACGGATTTGTATCCTTTTTACGAAAAAGCTTCCTGTATTGTTTTGTATCTAAAAGAGCGAGCGTCTTTTTAAAGATGTCTCATAAATCCTCCTGCGGTTCTTGCTGCGCTCCCCTCGAGATTGGAGACCGCCACGTCATCTGCGCTCTCTGCCTCGGATTGGAGCACGCCGAGCTCGCCCTCGCCGATGGCGGCTGCGATCTCTGCGAGGAGATGCCGTTGTCGACCCTGCGGGCTCGACTTCAGGCCACTAAAGTTGCTTCCGCGCCACCTCTGACTTCGCCGCGGAAGAAGAAACGCCGCTCTCAGAGGCCGCCGGAACCCCAGCTAGAAGCGTTCATCTCGCCGGAGCCTGTCACCTCCCGATCTCCTTCTCCGCCGCTTCCGGATGTACAGTTGCCGCCGAGTGGCCGCTCTGTAACCTCCGATGCCGCCGCGGACATCAAAGAAACCTGTTCGCTTCTCGCTTCAGACAGTGAGGAATGGTCCGGTTCTCACGCCTCCTCGGCCCGAGAATCCTCTGGGACCCGCGCTGGAATCGAGGAGGAATTAGTGTGCCTCCTTTCACAGGCTGTCGAACGCCTTGGACTCGATTGGTCCCCTCCCCCCGAGCAGACCATCAACCGCATGGACGGCAGTTACTTCTGCCAGCGCTCAACTCCCGTCACTAAACGGGCCGCGCCCTTCCTGCCTGAACTGCACGCGGAACTCACGAAGTCCTGGAATGCCCCGCTCTCTGCCAGAACTCGCTCTGACTCTTCCGCCCCGCTTCGCGTTGTGGACGGAGCCGCAGAAAAGGGGTATCTCTCCATTCCCCCTGTAGAGGACCTGGTCGCCGCACATTTATGCCCGCCTTCCACAAGATGGCGCTCATCACCTGTGCTTCCCTCTAAAGCCTGCAGAGCGACTTCGAGCTTTCACGCCCGCGCTTACTCAGCCGCCGGTCAAGCAGCCTCTGCACTCCACTCCATGTCCGTCCTTCAGATTCTACAGGGCGATTTACTTCGTGAATGGGACGAGAGCGGAAAAAATCCCCCCTCAGTCGCGGATTTAAGGAGCGCCACGGACATTGCCCTTCACGCTACAAAATCTGCTGCGCAAGCCCTGGGGAAATGCATGGCCGCCATTTGTGTGTCTGAAAGACATCTTTGGCTCACACTCGCCGACATGGGAGATTCTGAGCGCGCCGCTTTTCTCAACGCCCCGCTCTCTCCATCCGGCCTCTTCGGATCTGCCGTCACGGGTATCGTCGACCGTTTCTCCGAAGTGCAGAAAGCTTCCCAGGCCATGAATCTCTTTCTGCCTCGTCGCGCTAGCTCCTCTGCAGGCCGCTCACGTGACCAGCCTCCTGCACGAGCCCCACCCCAGCGCCCAGCTCAGCACAGCCAGACTTTTCAGCGACGCCAGGGCGGCCGCCCTCGTTCTCGCTCTGACAGCCGCCACAGACCGCCGCCTCCCCGGGGGCCTCGGCCTCGGATCGCGCTGAAACCTGATCACTCGAAGTCTGCCTAGCACAGCTGAGAAAAAGACGGCGCTCTCCCGCCGCGGCCGGACCGCCGTCAAAGTTTCGCCCTCTGTTAGTACCCGCTCACGCGGCTACTACAGCAGTGTACACCGCCATTACCAAGCCGGTCTCCCTTCCCGCTTGCATGAGCGAAAACGCCGTTTTCACGGCGACCCAGAGAAATCTCAAAAAGAGCATAAAAGCCTCTTGTGTAGAAAATGTGCCCACAACACTGTGTTCACTCATACACAAAAGCACTTCAGTCCCCGTGTCTCACACAGAGTCCCCTCTCATAAAGCGGTTCCAACCCGCTCGAGTTTCAGAGTGCATAAGCGCGCCCACGAGCCCGTGTGCGCGTCCCCCCTCTGCTCACTCTGTTACACGGCCCATAAACTCCTCTCTGAGTGTAAGTCCCGCTGTCATAAACAATATGAGCGCGCTCACGCAGCCCGCTATGTGCAACGACGGGGGCCATGTAGCCATTCACCCCCTAGCGTTACGCTTAAAAGCGTGGGAAGCCATTCCGGGAATTTCCCAGTGGGTGCTAAACACAATAAGGCTAGGCTATCGCTTACAGTTTCACCGTCGCCCTCCACGTTTTCGAGCGCGGCTAGAAACTACTGTGAACTATGAGCGAGTCGGGGTTTTACGGCCGTTATTTCCTTGTCCCCAAGAAAGACGGCGGCCTCAGACCAATCTTAGACCTCAGATTTCTGAACAAAGTTCTCATGAAGAGACTGTTCAAAATGCTCACGATCAGAAAACTCCTCGCACACGTGCGCCAGGGGGACTGGTTCATTTCACTAGATCTGAAGGATGCTTACTTTCAGATTAAGATAAATCCCCTTCACAGGCCATTCTTACATTTCGCCTTCGAAGGCCAGGTTTATCAATACACCGTCCTTCCGTTTGGCCTATCCTTAGCACCCCGTACGTTCACGAAGTGTATGGATGCGGCGCTCGCCCCCCTCTGGAGTCAGGGGCTGCGAATACTGAACTATTTGGACGACTGGCTGATTTTGGCACAATCACAGAGAGAGCTACTGTCTCATCGTACAGTTCTCCTCGACCATCTGAAAGCTTTGGGCCTCTTTGTCAACTGGACAAAGAGCGCACTACATCCCAGTCAGACTATCTCCTTCTTGGGTATAGAGCTAGACTCGGTCACGATGACGGCTCGTCTGTCAACACAGCGCGCGCGCCGTGTTCAGCGTCTCGCCGCATCTTTTCAGATGAACAGACTCACACCTCTGAAAACTTTTCAGAAGGCGTTGGGTTACATGGCCTCAGCCTCCGCGGTGCTGCAGCTGGGGTTACTGCGCATGCGCCCGCTTCAGTTCTGGTTGAAGAGCCGTGTGTCTCACCGTGCGTGGACCACGGGCCGCCAGCTAATAAAGGTAACGCAGACCTGTATCACAGCTCTGCAGCCATGAACTGTGACAGAATGGTTTCAGCGGGGCGTTTCCATGGGGACCTTTTCTCGCCGAAAAGTCATCTCGACAGACGCATCCAGCACGGGTTGGGGTGCGGCCTGCGAGGGCTCACCGGCCTTCGGCCCCTGGTCAGCTCAAGAGAGCCTCCTCCACATAAACTGTTTGGAGATGTTGGCGGTCGAGAACGCGCTCACACGCTTTCTCCCACGCATTCATGGTCACCACGTGCTGATCCGTTCGGACAATATAGCCGTGGTCTCCTATCTAAACCGTCAGGGCGGAGTCAGATCCAGGAATCTCTTCCGGCTGACAGAACGCATCTTAGTTTGGTCTCAGTGTCACCTGCTCTCGCTCAGAGCGACGCACGTGCCGGGCCATCTGAACGACGGTCCAGACAGTCTGTCCAGGAACCCCATTCCCCCCGGGGAATGGTCCCTGCACACTTTTACAGTTCAAAAGCTATGGCGGATATTCGGCAGAGCAGAGGTGGACCTCTTCGCCTCAGAGGAGAACACCCACTGCCCAATATTTTTCACAAAGAGCGTGGACGCGCTAGCCCAGACCTGGCCCAGCCGCCCGCTTTATGCTTTCCCTCCGGTTTCTCTGCTACCACAGGTGCTTCAGAGAATCAGGGAAACACGCCACTCGGTGCTCCTCATAGCCCCGCGTTGGGAGGGTCAGACTTGGTTCCCGGAGCTCACTCAGTTGTCACAGACAGCCCCGTGGCCCATCCCAGTCAGAGCAGATCTCCTCTCCCAAGCTCGCGGCACGATCTGGCATCCCCACCCAGAGCGCGGGGCGCTACATGCGTGGGTGATCAACGACTACCCGTTGCTTTGCCAGAAGGAGTGTTAAACACGATCATGCAGGCTAGAGTGGCTTCTACTAGAAGGCTCTATGCATCTAAATGGTCTGTGTTCTCTAAATGGTGCACCGACAGAAAATTGGACCCACGGTCATGCGAGGTTCCTTCCTTGTTAGTTTTTCTCCAGGAGATGTTGGACAAGGCAGGCCCCCGTCCACTCTCAAGGTGTATGTGGCAGCCGTCGCAGCGTTTGTTGAACCCCGGCGCGGCCAGTCACTGGGCAAAAACGACTTGGTCACCCGCTTCCTCAGGGGAGCTAGAAGGATGAACCCCCCACGCCCCCCTTCGGTGCCGATTTGGGACCTTTCCATAGTTCTCGAAGCTATGAAAGCCCTCCCTTTCGAACCGTTAAACACCGTGGACCTCAAATACCTTTCGCTCAAAGCCGTTTTTCTGCTCGCGCTCGCGTCAGTAAAACGTGTGGGAGACCTTCACGCGCTGTCCACTAGCGCTTCCTGTCTCGAGTTTGGGCCCAATGACTCCTTAGTCGTTCTCAAACCTAGACATGGTTATGTCCCAAAAGCGATTGGTACCCCGTTCAGGGCACAAGTTATTTCCCTATCGGCTCTGCCTACATCCGATAGCGAATCTGACGCTAATCTCCTGTGTCCGGTCAGGGCCCTGAGATTATACATTACTCGCACTGCTCCGGTCAGACGATCCGAGCAGCTTTTCGTTTCGTTCGGTGGGCGCACCAAAGGGTTGGCCGCCTCGAAACAGACTCTATCAAGATGGATAGTTGATGCCATTGCAGCCGCATACGCATCAAAAGACCTGCCATGTCCTCTGGGCATCAGGGCTCATTCCACTAGAGGCATGGCCTCATCCTGGGCATGGTCCAGCGGAATTTCCATTCACAACATTTGTGTGGCAGCGGGATGGGCTTCCCCCTCCACCTTTGTCAGATTTTACAACCTGGAAGTTCCTGCCTTGCAGGCTAAACTACTAGCAGTCTAGTATGTTACAGCTCTTCTGGTTGAGCTGCACTATAGGGAGTTATTCACACAGACCAGTTTCGCTCTGTCCCTCTCTTTCATGTGCTTATGTACGGCACGATCACCGGCCCGCTCTGCTGGCCTTTGTCACATGTACATATATTTATTCCCACTCATAAGGGCCCCCCGGGGTCTCCCCTGGGACTCGTAGTGGATGCTTAGCACGCACGGCGTTGACCAGGTGTTCCCGTAGCGTAAGCTAGCTTACACAATACGAGAGAACCTCTCGTAAGAGCACGAATCGGTTACCTAACGTAACCTCGGTTCTCTCTAGATGAGGGAACGAGTATTGCGTTCCTGGCCGTGCTTGTGCTACTAGCGTTCTCGGTTCATTCTATGAAAAACCAGAGTTGACAGCCTGGGACGCCAAGATATACTCTCTGACCACGCCCGTTTCGGCGGGCTCTGACGCAATGAGAGCATGTCAGACTCTCATTGGCCGAGAGTTCATCTGCGTCTCCTCATAGGCTTAAGCAGTTCTCTGTGAGCGAACCAATGAGCTGCTAGCTAGCTGTTCATGGTCTGCTGCAGCTGAACTGCGTTGACAATGGATACAAAATTATAGGATAATTTTTTGGCTTCAATTTCTCAGAAAAGATGAATCTTTTCCGTAGCGTAAGCTAGCTTACGCAATACTCGTTCTCTCATCTAGAGAGAACCGAGGTTACGTTAGGTAACCGATTCGTTTCTCCTCATGCGGTCTGTAATAGTCTCAGTCTACCTGTGCGCGAGGCTCATGAGCACACGCGATGTTGCTTCTCTCCGTGAATATTACTGGTATGATGTTTATTGTCTGAAGGCATAATTATTGCTCAATAAGTGTGATTTGAGTGTGTTCTATCATTTGAGTGTGTTAGTCGTGATGAAGTGTGTAGTAATACGATTTTATGAAATTCATCATGGTGCTAACTGATTAGTATTTTATGCTTAGTGTATACGAGAGAGAGAGAGAAGCTAAAGCCCCGTTGATCCACTGATGATCTCTTTGTTTACAGGTATGTTGTTTAATTAGTTCTGTTTTGTGAAAGAAAAGAGATCTGGTTGACTGTTAATAAATGTATACTGTATAAAGAGTGTTATAGGGGAAACGAATCCGATTCATAGATTCGTGCGTGACGCACGTGGTGCGGCCTGCACATGGTATGCTGTTAAATGTGCATTGAGCTTTTCTTTTGGATTTATGTGTACAAATTACATTATAATTTATTATTTGTTTATCATAGCATGTTATATTATATAAATACCTGAATTAATGCATATGGTCATGTAATTTAGTATAAAATTGATGTACTATACACTATTGTAGTGTATTAATAAGAGTATTAATGTGATGTATCACAAGGAAGATTATGAATGCATCAGATTTATTATTTTATTTACATGTTTTATTTATTTATTTTTGTTTAAGAGCTGGAATAGCCTCAGTCTACCTGTGCGCGATGCTCATGAGCACACGCGATGTTGCTTCTCTCCGTGAATATTACTGTGTGTACGAGAGGGAGAGAGAAGCTAAAGCCCCGTTGATCCACTGATGATCTATTTGTTTACAGATTAAAGGGAAAAAAACATTGGATCTCACTGTTGAGTAGTCGTGTGGTCATTTGTGTTGGAGAGTCCGTTCCAGACATGCTACATACACACTAAAAAATGTTGTTTCAGTGGGAGGAATCGAATTAGCCAACTATTTGGTTAGCCTCTTCAATCTGGTTAACCCCTTGTTTTCACTCGGAAGTGTTGCTGAAGCCACTGTCATACAATGTGCACATGTAAATGTGCTTTATACCTTTAAGGACATTCTGCTACGTCCCTACGCACGTGCGGGGGGCGTGCCCCTGAGGGAGGAGGCAAGCTGGGGTGGAGAGTGTTAGTTTTGTACATGCCTGTATGTTACCTGCATGTGTGTTTAGCAATACAGAGTATTCATTGAAGTCTAAGACTCGTGTGGACATTTGAATTATTTACATGGTGTCAGAAGCGTTTGACGGACACATTGCTTCTCTGAAAAATGGCCAAGTTTCATCCTCCGGAAAGTTTCGCTTTTGATCGTCCAAATGAATGGGCTGACTGGAAGCAACGTTTCCTGCGATTTCGGCTGGCCACTAAACTGAGTAAAGAGGGCGGCGAAGTTCAGGTCAGTTCGCTGATTTATGCCATGGGGCTCGAGGCTGAAAACATTTTCAAGTCTTTCACCTTCGAAACGGAGGGGGATGAGAAGAAGATTGACGTTGTATTGGGAAAATACGACGCATACTTCTATACTAAACGCAACGTGATTCACGAGCGCGCCTGTTTTCACCAGAGATCGCAGCGGCCCGGTGAGAAAGCTGAAATGTTTATTAGAGCCCTGTATGAGTTATCTGAACACTGTGACTTCGGCGTAAATAGAGACGAACACATTCGCGACCGCATTGTTGTGGGCATTTTAGACAAGGATCTGTCACGTAAATTGCAGCTAATGGCTGATCTTACACTTGCCCAAACCATTACAACTGTTCGCCAGTCTGAGGAGGTTGCATTCCAAGTTCACGTGCAGGGGGAGTCACATGCAGCGGTACAGGAAATCTGCGGGAGAGGATTAGGCCGAGGAAAGCCCAAGTGGAAACCTAAAAAGAGAGAAAGTGATCAAGGAGACTCGAAATGTGGAAAATGCAGAAAATTGAAACATGGACATCCGGAAAGGTGCCCAGCCAGGAACTCTACATGCAACAAGTGTAAGAAGGTGGGTCACTGGGAAAAGAAATGTTACAGTAAATCAGTCAGAGAAGTGACAGAGACTGTTTCACAGACACCATACT
The DNA here is from genome assembly GCA_030578255.1 of Tiaroga cobitis. Lineage (NCBI taxonomy): Eukaryota > Metazoa > Chordata > Actinopteri > Cypriniformes > Leuciscidae > Tiaroga > Tiaroga cobitis. The sequence continues at coordinate 43,735,578 of CM060598.1, read as the reverse complement.
TCCTGGGTGCAGTCACAAATGAAAACAGAAGTGATGAACAATGGGAAATACAGTTTACAATTGGAACAACACCGGTCACATTCAAGATTGACACGGGTGCAGATGTAAACATTATGGGAGAAGAGGCATTCAACAAACTAGTTCCCGACAAGCAATTGGAGTCATCTAATATCACACTGTGTAGCCCAGGTGGTCAGTTGGACTGTTTAGGTAAGTTCCAAGCCAGCACGGATTATAAAGGAAAGCCATACTCTTTTCCAGTATATGTCATCAGTGGCCGAAACGCGAACAATCTGTTAGCCAGAGCCACATCAATGACGATGGGGCTTGTGAAACGTGTCGAGGAAGTCCACTCAGCATTTGGTGAGCACGGAACACTCAAAACCGAACCTGTTAAAATCCGGCTAAGAGATAATGCTGAGCCATACACAGTGCACACTGCTCGTCGCGTCCCGTTGCCTCTACTGCAAAAAGTAAAAGAGGAATTAAAACGCATGGAGGAAAATGAGGTGATTGAACCTGTGACTGAGCCCACTGACTGGTGTGCGCCTATGGTGCCAGTTCCAAGGAAAAATGGGAAGGTGCGCATCTGTGTTGATTTGAAGAGGTTAAACGAGGCTGTAAGGAGAGAGAGGTACGTCCTTCCAACTGCTGAGGAAATTACTGCTAAACTCAGTGGTGCAACCACGTTCACGTCACTGGATGCTGCATCCGGGTTTTAGCAGATACCTCTACACCCAGAAAGCACCAAGTTAACCACGTTCATAACACCCTTTGGGAGATATGCGTTTAAAAGACTCCCATTCGGAATCACGAGTGCTCCGGAAATCTTCCAACGCAAAATGACTGAGACCCTCAATGGCCTGGTAGGGGTGGCTATCTTCATGGATGATGTCCTCGTGTATGGAGATACTCCAGAGCAGCACGATCAACGTCTCAGCAAGGTGCTGGAAAGGATCGAGTCAGCCGGCCTGAAGCTAAACAAAGAAAAATGTAAGTTTAGGCAGGACCAGCTTCACTTCTTGGGTCATGTCATTGACAAATCAGGTGTGAGACCTGACCCTGACAAAGTCAAGGCAATCCGCGAGCTCCCACCACCACAGAACGTGCAAGACCTAAAGCGTATTTTGGGCATGTTCAATTACTTGGGGAAATACATTCCAAATTTGTCTACAGTGTGTCAGCCACTTTATGACCTGTTAAAGTCCAAGTCAGTATGGATGTGGGACCACTATCAGCAGGAGACATTCCAGCGGATTAAAGACATCCTGTCCACTTCTCCAGTCCTGAAGTTTTATCATGTGAACCGGCCTACGGCTGTCTCAGCTGACGCCAGCAGTTATGGCATAGGTGGAGTACTGCTGCAGCTACATGAAGGGGAATGGAAACCTGTGGCATACTGCTCACGTCGCCTGTCTGATGCCGAGACCAGATATGCACAGATTGAGAAGGAGTGTTTGCGAGCGTCTGGACCTGTGAGAAATTTGGAAAATACCTGTGTGGCCTTGAGAGCTTCAAATTGGTCACCGACCACAAACCTCTGGTGCCACTCATGAATCAGAAAGACCTGGACAACGTGCCAATACGGTGCCAAAGACTACTCATGAGACTTATGAGATTTCAACCGATGGCAGAATATGCACCAGGGAAGTGGCCGACACACTCTCACGGAGTCCACTACAGTGCCTGGAAACGGAGACTGACACGCACTCAGACGTAGCGTGGTATATAGCAGCCGTTGTAGATGCCCTGCCTGCAACCCCACGTAGGCTTGAGGCCATAAAGACAGCTACAGCAGCCGACTGTAACCTACAAATGGTGTTGCAGTACATAAAGTCAGGGTGGCCAGAGTACATAGGCCATGTCCCAGCAGCAATCAGAGAGTATTTTCCTATGAAAGCTGAATTATCTGAATGCAATGGGATCGTCATCAGAGGCAGCCGTATGGTAATTCCAGATGTACTGAGAACAGACATCCTGAACCGAATACACGACGGACACCAGGGTTTGACAAAGTGTAGAGAGCGAGCCCATGCGTCCGTATGGTGGCCCAGCATCTCATCAGCAATCCAACAAAAAGTCCAGTCCTGTCAGGCATGTCGTGAGATGAAACCCAGCCAGCGGAAAGAACCTCTCATCTCTACACCCCTTCCTGACCGGCCTTGGAAGAGACTTGCTATGGACCTGTGCGATCATAACAAACACACTTACCTTGTCATGTCAGACTATTTTTCCCGGTTCTTGGAAATACTTCGCCTGCCGACAACCACTGCCTCGCAGGTAATCTTGAAGTTGAAGACAGTGTTTGCAAGATTTGGCTGTCCAGATGAGGTCGTGTCTGACAATGGGCCTCAATTTTCATGCCAGGAATTTAAAGACTTTGCGAGAGAGTTTGACTTTATACACATCACTTCAAGTCCACACAACCCCCAGGGGAACGGACATGCAGAGAGAGGGGTTCAGACTGCTAAAAGAATCTTGAAGCAGAAAGACCCTCTGCTCGCCCTCATGTGCTTTCGGTCAACGCCTTGCACCACCACAGGCGTGAGCCCGGCAGAGCTACTCATGGGCCGGAAGATAAAGACAACCCTTCCAACACTGGAGGCAAATCTTCAGCCCCGATGGCCTGATCTGGAAACGGTCAGGACTAAGGATGCATGGGAAAAGGGGAAACAAGCGTTCTATTTTAATCAGCGCCATGGAACTAGGCCCTTGCCTTCTTTAAAGCCAGGTGATCCGGTCCTCATGAAGCTAGACCATCAGAAGGCCTGGAGTTCACCTGCCGTTGTCACTGGAGACAGTATCACACCACGCTCCTTTGTTATTGAAACACCTCAGGGAGCAACTTTGAGACGCAACCGGCGTCACTTGCAGCATGTTCCTCCGGTGGCTGGAGACACACACCCTCTACCTCCAGATGGACTACAGCAAGGAGCTGCCACACAGCAGCCTGAACCCGCAGTCTTCGCTGACGCTGCATCACCAACCCCCAGTGTCAAACCGCCAGAGACACAGACTGGACTGTTCCATACCCGGTCTGGTAGACTGAGTAAACCAGTTGAAAGGTTGAATCTGTGAAGGTGTGGCTATTTTGTTAATTTTTCGAGCCATGGACTGTGGGGAGGGGAAAAGAAGACTTAAGGGAATCGTTTATTGGTTTTGTGGACTGAAAAGTTATTGACACTGTGAAGAGAGCTGATGTTTAATAAGTAAGCCTACGGATACCAGTGCCTTACCGTTTAATCAATGCAGTACCGTTCAAATGTTCAGTTATAGGAACAGTCAGGATCTTTGGTAGCTTGTGTATTCTCAGAGAAAGAAACTAAACTTAAAAGGGGAGATGTCATACAATGTGCACATGTAAATGTGCTTTATACCTTTAAGGACATTCTGCTACGTCCCTACGTCCTGTCCCTACGTGTTAGTTTTGTACATGCCTGTATGTTACCTGCATGTGTGTTTAGCAATACAGAGTATTCATTGAAGTCTAAGACTCGTGTGGACATTTGAATTATTTACAGCCACAATCTTGATTCTTTAACCTCTATGAAAATATCAATGGAACACGATCACCTCAGAGCAAATCTGCCATGTGGATGCACTGATCAGCTGTCAGCGCCTGGGGTTGGACACCCGTTAGATCATTATGAGCATGCTACTAAAGAAATTGACATCAGGCATGTGGCTGACACATTGATGAACGAGCGTTAGACCCGGGAAATGCAGCCAGCTTGACACAACAGAAAAAGACAAAGTCAAACACAAAGTGACTTGCAGTAAATCTATATACTGTACTCGCATCGGTTCAAATGCAACACATTGCTGTAATCAAACAGAATTATATGTGTTAGGACATGTGCTTTGAAAGGTACAATACTAATAAGGCTGGGCATACACTGTGCAATTTTTGCCTGATTTTGAGCCGAATTCTGACTCGTGCAGCTCTTTGAGTCGGGCCGGTTTTCAGTTTTGTCGTGCATCGTTTGTCGTGCTGTGTACAGAGGGAAACAAGATGTGATAAACCTCTCCCAAACGGCAGTCGGATGGTCGGATGAATTTCTGGCATGTCAGAGGCCATGTCCTTTGAGGATATTGCACGGTTGAAGCTACGAACCGATTGCTCTAAACTCAGTGTTTTTTCCCTCGCTGCGCCTGCGTGAAAACAGAAGTTAAACCATTTCACCTCTAATGCAGCAAGAAATAAAACGAAAAGAGGGAGATCTTTAAGTTCTGTAGCTATCAAACTAGCTGCAATTTAGCTAACTGTTGCTTACCTTCAGTTCAAAATGGATCAACCACCACCCACGGCTTCCAAGCCACCTGTGTACTACATATAGCTACACCGGCGCCTCTTTTTAGTATTTTTAGTAGCCTACTTGATCATTAATTTACTTGTTTCAATTTTCACTTTCACTTTCTTTACTAATTTATTTAATATTTACTTAATTTTATTAACATGGGAAATGTGAACCGTTGTCCATCATTTGGCAATTGGTGATAAAGAAAAATGATCACGTCGCATGGAAATATTTCACTTTTAAACCATGAAGGTAGGTCAGTGGATATCACACAAGCAATGTGCAAATATTGCGCTAGACTTATGTCGGTGAAGTCTCAGACCCCAGTCAATTATTCACTATACAGAAAGTGAAAGTAAAAACTGACGTGCTTTCGGCGCATATTCTCTCAGAGACAAAGAGAGTTAAATCTTGGGGGTATAGCCTAACTTTCTTAATTAAAGATAATGAAAATTCTGTCATAATTAACTAACCCTCAAGTTGTTTCAAACCTGTATGAATTTCTTTCTTCTGCTGAACTCAAAAGAAGATATTTTGAAGAATGTCTGTAACCAAACAGTTGATGTACTACCCCATGTTGACTTTTTAAAATGAGAAGAGAAGTATTTTGTGTTAAACAAGTTTTTGAAATAAGACTGCTCTTAGTTTTCTGATTAGACTGATTATTGCAGTGTTCGGACATATTATAGACTGTTAATAATTTTAATTATAGGCCTATAATTCATTGTACAATCGACCTAAATGTTTTTAAATCATTTTCAATGAGGAGTAAGATAATCTATCTAATCTTTTATTATCCTCACAGTGCGTTATGTGGTGATGCGCTATGAAATTATTGCGGGGAAAATTAATTGTAATATCAATTTAATAGGCCTAGCCTAATAATAATAATTTAATACATAAATTAGAAATGCTAAATCCTCTTGATAGCGATAGCTGATGCTTTTGACAATATCTCTGGATACACAATATCATGGTCTATCGGTGCAAATAGGGGTTTTATCGCGCAAGTTTCACAATGTGAGCAGTCAAGTCGCAGCTCGGCGATCGGATCGTATAGTAGTGTGAGCACATAAATCATGACTTTTGGCTTTACATTGCATGCCATCTACTCCTACAGTGTGAGTTGGTAACCTTGCTAAAGTCACAGTGTATGAACGCCTTAAGTGAAAGAGATTGACATACCCAATGGATAATTTAAGTATGCATGACAGTACTGCCCTTTTTAAATCAATGATCGAAGAGCCTCAAGAGCCCTACAATATGTTAATCAAACGAAGATAAGTCTGCATCTTGGATTCCATTCAGAAATGTCCCAAGCTTTCGCTGTGTATCTCATGCTTGGCAAAGATGCACAAATAAATCAATTAAAAAGGCCCACATGAGTCAAAGCAATCATTTCCTTTAAACCGTGTGAGTAAACTCGGCTAATAAGATTATTTTACGGTGCTGTGGCTATTGCGTCGTCTGCATGTTGAATTGAGCTTGGCTGGCCAGGTGTGTCTCTCTCCATGTACTGTATGTGAGGGGTGCTGGGGTCTGATCTGGTCTGGCTCGGCTCCAGGTCCTTCTTTCTCACAGTAATTGATGCTGGCTGTGGCGAGCTGTCGTCTCAGCCCAGCCAAGCAAGAGAATTATTAGAAATGCAGTAATGCAGGTTGACAGATCTGTGAAATCAAGACTGTGTGGTCACAGTTCAAAACTGGCATTAAACGAGTTTATTGGCAAAAGTCTAGATAAGCTTGGAATAATAAAGCTGATTTTTTTTTCACAACCAACCATACCAAGGGTTGATGGATGGGCATATTTTTAGTTTTAATTTGATGAGAATTTTTACTTTGTTGATGAGTGCTTATAGTGATGGTCAGCATGCTGCACGCTCATTTATGTACCATTCCACAATGGCACCATGTTTATGTACCACTGCAGTCCTCATCAGCATGGAAAACCTGGTGTGCGTTCCTGCTGACACTGCACAGATTCACACTTTAATCACTCCCATCAGCTCAATCAGCGCATCTATTTAGCTCACCCTTCTGGGGATGAAAGGGGTAATATCCAGGTCTAAATCTGATCTGGGTATCCCAGGGTGCTGGCTAGAGAAATAACAAAGCTGATTATTTGGAGGTAAATATGTCTGTCCACAGCTTTCAGCCTTCTGGGCAAAGCCAGCCATGCATGGTAATTGGAAAGAAAGGCAGTTATACTTTAAGCTAAGAAATTAGACAGTATGACATTAGTTCCCTTTCGTATGGGAACTCCTACGTCTCGTCGGAGGAGTTTCCAACGAATTGGGATCACGCCAGGGAGACCAATTGCCTTCGAGTGAATTAAAACGAGCCAATGAATATTGGCATGCAGGACTTGCATTCCGCATCCCGCCTACTAGTGCGGGTATAAAGCGGAAGCGAGCACACACATATTTGCTTTTAGCTTCGGAGCCGACCGGTTGTGTCCTCTGAGTGGATGAGCTTCAAGATTAATAATTTATCTTCACGCTCAACGAGTCTGCTGTTTTCTCCGAGACCTCTCTGTGTTGGTGTGACGGCGCTTCAGCGATCTTCACAATCTCCCGGGTACCAGCTGCTGCTTCACGCGATCTGCTGTTTTTTCAAAGAGCTGTTGTCACAGCTGGTATTCGGTTGCGCACAGCGGGCTTGCAGTTTCCCCGCTGTGTTGCCGCATTTATCCCTGTGTGCTTCAGCACAATAAGAGAGCGTTTTCTGTGAAAAGAGCAACACGGGTGAAGATCGTGTCCTTTTCAGGATGACGTTTCACCCGTGTGTTTCTGGATGCGGTCGTTTCCTGTCCTCATTTGACGGCCACGATCACTGTTTCACGTGCCCGGGCTTAAGCATGATGAGACTGGGTTTGTGGGTGGTTTATGTTCTCTCGTGAGAGCTTGACCACGTCGGTACGTTGTTCGTCTCCCCTTTCTCGTAAAGGCTTGAGCCGCTCAGCGTGCTGTGTGCCGTCGAGCTGCCGGCTGACAGCGCGGGTTGTCACGGCAACCCAGCGCGCGTCATTCGGCGCTCTAGATGCGCGCCTTTGACTGTTCCCCGATCTAGTTCCTCTTCTGGTGGCCAACAGTGGAGGGCTATTTTGGCTAATAGCATTGGTGATTAGAGGATTACAGTGAGTGTTCTCTGACGAGACCACCTCCTCGAAACGCTCACTCCTCTAGCGCATCGCAAACATGCTGAGACTGTGTTCGTGGGTGGTGTATGCTCTCTTACGAGGGCATGACCACGTCAGTACATTGTTCATCTTGCCTTTCTCGAGGGGTTGAGCGCTCAGCGTGCCGTGTGCCATCAGGTATGGCCACGTTCACTGTTTTGCATGCCTGGCAGCTTTCGGGTGGAATCTCTGGTCCTTCTCATGAGGGACCAGCTATTTCATTCAGGGCTCCAGGGGAGGATCAGATGTCGATCGCTGCATCGGAGAGAGGGCTGTTACACTCTGGAAATGATGACGCTGAGTTCCCACTGTAATGGTGTGTGTGCTCATGCTGAATCGGATTCAGACTTGACAGCCACACTTCCTGGGCTACTGTGGGGGCGCAGTGCAACGCGTAATCACCTTGCCCCGCCCCCGTGCCTGCCCGGATGCGTGTGAAAAAAGCTTTTAGCAGTATGGAAGCATGTTGGTGCTGTGGAAAGCCAAACATGCCAAAATCTGCAGAAAGTTTTTTTCTTCTCTCACTACCCTTAGTGGTGGGGTGGCTTAGACTACACAAGGGTAGTTCTGAGTCGGGGTTGAGCTGTGCAAGTTATAGCACTGGCCCTCGGTCAGACGATGTCCACACTGGTGGTCTAGAAGGATCCCACGGCTAAGCCTTGTGGGGTACGAGACATCGCCAAAGTTCGCTTTCTCGGTGCTCTTATCTCACAGGGTTTGCCGTTTTCGGCGACACTGTTGGAGACTGTGCCCAGCGGCTCTCCACAGTTCAGAAGCTGGTTGAGGAGACCAGGAGCTGACCCAATATGCTGTCGACTCACTCCTGGTTTCTCCTCAGTCTGTTTGTTGCCAAGGGTGTCAGCCCCCTGTGAAAAAGATGTCAGCCAGCTTTATGGTGACGTCTAGCTTTCGCAGGAGGACGGCGCCACCTGTCTCAGCAGCCCTGAGACGGGTGCCACAGGGTTGGAGAATTTGTTCAGTGGTACCCACATTTTCAATAGAGCAATTTCTTCCATCTCTGGGTCACAAGAGGTGCGGACTGCAGTGAGTGACGCTCCCATGCCTCGCCACTCCTTTCCCCCTCTTCCAGCGCTCAGATGGCAGTGACGCCACTACGGCCTCGTCACTCTCGTCTGTCACTGGCCAAGGAGGCGCGGAAGCCAGGACTCGACGCCCCCGGGCCTCACTCCTCGTTTCCCCTCCTAGAGGGTGAGAATGACAGTGTGCGCCGCCACGTTGCCTCGCCGCTCTCATTCCCCTCGCCCCAGCGCTCAGATGGCAGTGATCTCTTCCCAGCCCCAGCGCCCCAGCGCTACGGCCTCGTCGCTCTCATCTGTCGCTGGCCAAAGCGCTCAGATGCCAGTGTCGCCGCTACGGCCTCGTCACTTTCATCTGTCGCCGGGCAAGGAGGCGCGGAAGCCAGGAATCGACGCCTCGCTCCTCGTTTCCCCTCCTACCATCGCCTCGGGACAGTCAGCAATCGAACGCCCCAGAGAAAGATGGGCCTTCCCTGCTGCTTGCCCCCAGGTGGAAGCAGGTAAGTGTTGCACCACACACCCAGACCCCTCCTTCAGCCGCAGTAATGCCTCCGGAGGCGGGTCCCTGCCTTCCACCTTGCTGCCCCTCTGCGGGTATGCCGGTGGTCCGGGTGGGCTTGTTAGTACGGTCTCTCGAAGCCTGGCTTGCGCTTCCGAGGCCGTCCAGGTGGCTCATCCGCGCCATCTGGTTCGGCTATGCAATTCAGTTTGCCTGCCGGCCTCCCAGGTTCAGGGGCGTCCTATTCACCCAAGTGCGGAGTGGCGACGCCCCTGTCTTGAGAAAAGAGATCGTTGCCCTGCTGGCGAAGGGCATGATCGAGCCGGTCCCTCCAGCCGAGATGAGGTCTGGGTTCTACAGCCCTTACTTCATTGTACCCAAGAAAGGCTGTGGGTTGCGACCAATTCTGGATCTGTGTGTTTTGAATCGGGCCCTTCACAAGCTCCCGTTCAAAATGCTTACGCAGAAGCACATATTCCAGTGCATCCGTCCCCAGGATTGGTTTGCAGCGAACGACCTGAAGAATGCGTACTTTCATGTCTTGATTCTGCCTTGACTCAGACCGTTTCTTCGGTTTGCGTTCGAGGGTCGGGCATGTCAGTACAAGGTCCTACCCTTCGGCCTGGCCCTGTCGCCCCGCGTCTTTACAAAGGTTGTGGAGGCGGCCATTGTTCCCATGAGAGAACATGGCGTTCACATTCTCAACCATCTCGACGACTGGCTGATAATGGCTCACTCACGAGATCTGTTGTGCGATCACAGGGACCTGGTGCTCCGGCACCTCAGCCGTTTGGGGCTTCAGGTCAACCGGGACAAGAGCAAACTTTGCCCTGCGCAGAGGATCTCTTATCTCGGTATGAAGCTGGACTCGGTCAACCAGACTGCACGCCTCACCGAGGAGCGCGTCCAGTCAGTGTCCAACTGCCTCAGGTCCTTTCGAGGCAGGTCAGCGGTCCCACTGAAGCAATTTCAGAGGCTCCTGGGGCATATGGCAGCCGCAGCCACAGTAACGCCGCTCGGCCTGTTACATATGAGACCGCTTCAGCGCTGGCTTCACGATCGAGTCCCGAGATGGGCGTGGCAGAGCAGCACGTTCCGGGTCAAAGTCACCCCGCACTGTCGCCAAACCTTCATCCCTTGGTCGGACCCTGCGTTTCTACGGGCCGGAGGGCCCCTAGTCCAGGTGTCCAGGCATGCTGTACTCTCCACGGATAACTCAGCCATCGGATCGGGGGCCACATACAACGGGCATGCAGTCTCAGGTCTGTGGACGGGGCCTCAGCTGCATTGGCACATCAACTGCCTAGAGTTGCAAGCAGTACGCTTAGCCTTGTGCCGCCTCAAAGGGTTGCTTCGTCACAAGCACGTACTGGTCCGTTCGGACAGCCCTGCGGCCGTTGCGTACATCAATCATCAAGGTGGTCTACGCTCCCGCCGTATGTCGCGACTCGCCCCCCCCATCTCCTCCTATGGAGTCAGAAGTTTCTGAGGTTGCTTCGTGCTGTTCACATTCCGGGTGCGCTCAACCGTGTGGCAGACGAGCTCTCACGGCAACCACCCCTTCCGGGAGAATGGCGACTCCATCCCCAGGCGGTCCAGCTGATATGGCGAATCTTCGGAGCCGCTCAGATAGATCTGTTTGCCTCTCCGGACACGACCCATTGCCAGTTGTTTTATTCCCTGACCGGAGGGTCCCTCGGCACGGATGCACTGGCACACAGCTTTCCCCCAGTGAGCCTTCTCGCACAGACACTGTGCAAAGTCAGGGAGGACGAGGAGCAGGTCTTGCTAGTTGCGCCGTACTGGCCCAACCGTACCTGGTTCCCGGAACTCATGCTCCTCACGACAGCACCTCCTTGGCCCATTCCTCTGAGGAAGGACCTCCTTTCTCAGAGACGGGGCACTCTTTGGCACGTTTGCCAGGTTTTATAGCTTACGCGTTGAACCGGTTTCCTCCCGTTTACCCGCTACGGTCAGTGGCGCAAGTGAATAGGTTCTGTCGGCTTGCTGCGCCATTTCGCCTTATTAGCTGGATTCGTGCGCCTTTTTGCTCCTTGGTTCCCCAACAAACGGCTAACATTCTGAGCTCCTCCATCACCCCTCGGCATCAGGCGTGGCGGACCACCAGACGCTAGGTCTATTACCTCTCTTAAGAAGTTGCTAGTAGTAGGGATGTTAACTGATGACCATTTGACCGATGGTTGAGCGTATCAACATTAACCGATCAAAGTTCTCGGTAGTCGGTTAAAAAAAAAAAAGTTTCTCTAAGATAGGCTATTATAGACAGTGGACTAAACGCTACTACAGTTAGCCATCTCCTTCCAATATATTTTTGTGTGAAGTGAACAAATCCCTCACACTCAATGTTTCATAACTCGCCTGTTTGTACTTAATAAACAAATAAAAACATTTGGCGCGAGGTCACAGCGTTTGGGTTCGCGCGCTCACAAGGTTTGGGAAAAGTAAAGGCTACAGGCACCTAAAACACTCGAGGTTAGTGCCAGGGCAGACGACAGGATGAAGCGTGCAAAGAAAAGTAGTGTGTAGGACCATTTCACCAAAAAGAATGACACCAATGTAAGTTGCAACTTGTGTGATATGATAGCCTACATGAGATCATAAGATGTGCAAAATGTCAGGAGTGTCACATGGAGGGGGTAAGATATGATTTTGAACACTTCATTGAGTTTCGTTTTGTAGAAAGACTCTTTTTTAAATATTTTCGTTTTGTATAAATTGTATCCTAATTTTGGTAAATGTTTTATCAACCAATTGCCTGTATTTAATAAATAAGAAGCAAATATATAGCAGACAATGTAAGGCGCCGGCGATCACTTGCATAGCACGTGAACTGGAGGGCGCCGAAACTCAGCTCACAACTCACAGATTTGAGAGATACAAGCGATCTATCATAAAATGCTTGAAATGTCAACTTTTAAAACGAAACTATTCAAAACGAAAAGAAATAGGCCTGGCCTTCTCTCTGATTATGTAATCAAATGTGCATTTTTATCTGGCGTTCATAGCAAGTCCGCATCGACATTGTGAACTTCATCTTTGCAGCGACACAGAAAACACCAGTTTATTAATAAACAATTAAATGTCTCCTTGCTATTTGACACATTAATGATCAATACTTTCGCCGGTTTTTCGTGGCAAGATTTATGAGTGCGGGTGTGCGCTTGAGTGCGGCTGGTAAACGCTCATTATCCTGTATATAGTTAGTAATTAAATTAATATAAAGGGGTGATGTGTCCACTAATGGCTAAAATAACTACAGACAACTACTAGTCGACTATAAAGTCGGAGGCAGCCCTTATTCCACATATTTTGGAACCAGCAGCAGGCTGAGGGTTGAGCGAGCGGAGCGGAATATTCAGAAATGCGCTCTCCGTTCATGCTCTGATCGGAACAAACTAAGCATGACAAATTCAAACTCTTTCTGTGTGTGAGCGGGAGAGAGATGCGACAGAGTTGTGAAATTGCAGGCGCGGCTCGAAATGGCTGTTATTTCAAATAGCGTAAAGCATATTTTTAAACTAATCGGTTAACCCGTTTCAACCGGCTAATGAGGCTCGGTGGTCGGTCAAGAATTTTTTTAGTTTTCGCCATCCCTAGCTAGTAGACTGGGTGACCTTCACGATGACTTCCTCGTGATCATTTTTCCACGTTCCTGCTACCCTACGGGCTAGCTCCGTGTCTTCCCCTCGACAGACTCACTCTGTCGTCCTTGCTGAGTATACTCCCCACCCTACAGGCTGGTACTACCTCGAGGACTCCCATATGTTTTACTACCCTACGGGCTAGTTCATATGTGTATTCAGTGCCTCCCTTCGGGCTGGCCGGGGGCTCCGCAACGTTCCCACATGGGCACGTTTCCCCAGTGTTATCCAAATCATCTGAGCGGGTCTTGCGGAACAGCAGTGTGATTTCTTCCTAGCTAGCCCCCGCCCTAAAGAAACTAAGAAACTGCTTGGCGGGGAGCTCAGCTGGGCGCTGGAAGGGGCCAGAACCATGGCGTTTTACTTGCTGTACCTTCGCGGAGGACTGGACACCGTCCGGCTCCTCAGCGTAAAGCAAATGTGTGTGCGCTCGCTTCCGCTTTATACCCGCACTAGTAGGCGGGATGCGGAATGCAAGTCCTGCATTCCGCAGGAGTGACCCAATCTAAGTGAGCCAATCTAATCTTTCAATCAACAGCCTGAGTATATAAGTAGCCGCTTACCTCTCCCTAGCATCAGCTGTTCCAGTATCGCCGCACGGAATAATGTCTGACATCTCGGAAATCCAGCTCTTTCCTTCAGATGACGAACTAACAAGCCTTTCTGAGACACCAACAGTCACACCCCATGTGAGATCGGATCTTACGGATCATCTTCATGAGCATTCTGGCCGAGAAATTCAGCGCTCATATAAGCCACGTTCCAAAAGGCAACGCTCTCCTCCACCTTCAAGATCGCCAGTTTTAACTGAGCCTCGTCCATCTTCTCAGACTTCATCTCTCCATTCTACCGCTGCTAATACACCGATTCCACCCATTTCAAAATGTTCAGTCAACAGCTTACGTCAAGTCCTCTCCAGCTCCGAAATACATTTCTCCTACAGATCATCAAAAGCTCAACTCTACGATCTTTTCATCAGTTCTTACAGTTCCAGCATTCCATCAAACACTTCAACATCTTATAAAGGCAAGACTCGCACCTCTTCTACCTCCGTTTCTCTCCCGGTTCGGCGTTTTGAACCCACACAATTCCAATGCGCCGATCCAAAAGCCACCGGCGCCGCGGCAGCTCGCACTTCCTTGTCTGCCGGTATTTCCACCCGGCCAGCAACAGCGGCCACAAAAAACAGTTCCGCTTCTCCAGCTCTCACAAACTTCATGCAGTCAGCCCCACTCCCCAGGCAAGAACCAAACTCACAAACACATTCCTCCGCACTTCCCTCTGCTTCTCCAGTTCTCTCTAATCTTCTTTATAATAACCCTTGTGCCAGGTCACCCTCACACACAGTTACATTTCTCTCACCCCCAAACCAACCTACTCAAAAAGCGGATCCTAGCGCGAGGTTGCCTTCGCTAGCCATCCCCCCTCCACCCCCTCCTCTTTCCTTCCATTCCAATTCACCTCATTCCTTTTTTCCCCCCTCCTATCTTCAATTGTCTCCTAATATTCTTCCCAGTTCACATCCGAGCGTGAGGTTGCCTCCGCAAAGGATTTCTACACCTTTTTTCCCACAAACCCTTCCCTTCCTCTTACTTCAGGCCATGCCAGCCATCTTGGATACCAGTCAGTAATGGGACCCTCCGATCAACCTTCATCTACTTTTCTCAACACTAACACTTGCTCTCCAGGTACAATCCGCTTGCCAGCCCATTCACTCTCCACAGCAGTCCATCTTCCAGCTCCTCCCAATGCAGTCGCCATGGAACCACCTCCAGTCTCAGCCCATCTCCGTTCCCTAATTCTATCAGGTGCAGACATTGATCTTCCTTCTCTACTGACTTCTGTCCCTCTCAACGAATCCCACCGCTCGTTTGACTGCGGCCCATTAACCACCAATCTTAAAAATTCCATACAACCTTCAAAACGAGTTCTCACACTTGCAGAATTCTGCATTGCTTTTGACAGATACACAGAAGTAATTTGCACTTCATTTCCAGCCAGACGCAAGGAATTAAATGACTACCTCTCTATCATAGTAGAACTCAGTCTCTCTTTCGGAGGTAGTCATTTTTATACATACCATAAGCTTTTTTTCAGCTAAATGCGCCACCCGCGTCAACCATCTTCCAACCATCCAGCTCCTTTCCAAGAAAAATCCACTTCATATGTCCCTTAACCCTCTGGGGTCTGAGGTGTTTTTGGGGCCATTGGGATGTTCTGATATGCCCTTACATTTGTGCTTTTTTCAGTTATTTATAAACATGTTAATGGCAAAGGTGTAAATTCACTCTATATAGCACAAACTGGGCTACCATAATTTCTAAGCAACATGTATGTACATGTTTGTATTTTTAAGAGAATAATGTTTATGCGTGGTTATTGAAAAAAATAAAAATGAAAGTTGTTGAAATAAGGCCACAAAACGCATATTGATTATTTCTTCACATGACTTTTGAAAATTATATCACATAGCCTAGAATATTTGCTCCAAAACTATGTGAGAATCATCCTGACTACTCATTCAGATAAGACAAAGTATTTTTACATTTTTAATGACGTGTTTTGTGTCAGAAAGCTTTATGTGAGGAGGCGTGATCTCTCATTAGTATGTATGCATTTCACACCTGAGAAAGACAAAGACCCTCCCATAATGGCCCTATTAGGTGCTATCAGGCCATATCATTATAAGGAGCCTTGCACAAAGAATGAGGAGATTTAAAAAAGAATGGCTTTTAGATTGTTTGGATTTATTTACAACACAACATAATCCAAAGATACACACATACCTGTCAACATAGTACATAGTACATAGAAACATAGTACATACCTGTCATTTCCAAGGTGTTTGATTTTTCATTTTACCATGTTCATGTACAGAGACTGTTGAATGTTGAAGTCAGCAGGACTCAGTGGCATCTCTCCCTGTAAAAAATGAAATAAAAAAATAAACACCTTTTAAACATGCTGATATCAAGAGAAACTATATGGCTGCACGACTTTGGGCATGCATTGTAGAAAAAATTCCGATTTAATTATATATATATATATATGTATATATATGTATATATATATATATATATATATATATATATATATATATATATATATATATATATATATATATATGAAGAGGTCTTTTCCAAAACGCGATAAACGCCATTTTTAAAAAAAATGAGTTTGTCATCTCATGTTGCTGTGCACTGAACCTATTCACTGCTCCATCAACATTTCATGCCAAATCGCTACATTTCCTTGTTTAAAATGTACTACAAGATGCAGTTTCTTTCCAAAACGCGATAAGCGCCAAACCTATTTTTAGCCTAAACGCTATAAATCCTCTCGACTAATCAGAATTCGGTGAACGTTCTACGCAATCCAACAGGGTGGCGCTCTGAACAGAGGTTTGTTTATGTTCATTTATTCCTCAAAATGAGTGAGTTTTCTAATCGACTAGTAGTAGTTCATTTAAGTTTAATCACATATTTCTATTGATTTAATTATTTAAATATGGGAGAGAAACCATAATGACCATTTTTTTAATTGCCTATTCCGCATCTCACGCATAAAGCTTGCCACAAAGAACCGACAAAAGTAATGATTAGGCCTATGCATGAAACTTTTGAATTGTTTATTTTTTAATTAGTGTTTTCTGTCAGATATAGCTGAAAAGATAAAGTTGATATGCTGACTCGCCATCTTCGCAGTAGTGAACGCGCCTATAGAGAGAAATGCACACTTTGAATTAGCCTACATACGCAGAGAGTAGCCAATTTCTTTTCGTTTTTTATTGTTTTGTTTAAATGTAGACATTTCAAGCTTTTTATAGATATACTTCTCAGGATTGTGAGGCAAGTATCGCTGTGTTTCGGTTCATTTATGTGATGCTCTCCAGATCACGCGCGGGCGCTTCCGTGTCCTGATTATATGTCTGCTATATATTTGCTTATTTATTTATTATTAATCCAGTCAATTTGTTGATGAAACATTGATTAAAATGAAGATACAATTTATACAAAACGAAATTCACTTTAAAGCAAGGCTTTCTACTAAACAAAACTTAATAAGTGGTCAAAATCATGTCTGACCCATTCCAAATGTTTTCCGATATATTGGTCATCTTATGATCCTATCATACTCATCTCATGCGGTTCCCTTTTCATATAATCAACATAGATTAAATAAAAAAAATAACATTAGCCTATATTATTAAACATAAATATGAAACGTATGTTTAAGTTTTTTTTTAAACTTAGCCTATATGTAAGCGTCACGCCGCTCCGCTTTGTTCACATGCTGTGTAGCCTATACACGCGTGTGTGTGTGTGTGTGTGTGTGTGTGGTGGAGGGGTGCCCATCACTACTTTTGAATATCGTTATCATTATTAAATATTTTTAATAATTTGTTTTTTTTACGCATATGTAGTGGACAAATTGGTCCTACTTGTTACAGGTTTGACACTTTACTAAAAATGACTCTGAATGTATTACTAAATAACTTATTGAATAGCTATTGATATCATTACTATTTTCAGGTTCTGCACCAAATGACTTTTAGCCTAAATGTGTTACTAAATTTAATTTATAGTATGAGCCCCTGATTATATGTTACATGCTCTCGTTTTTTTTTTTTTAAAGACAAACCATACAGTTTTGGAAAAAATTTATGGATTTATAGCGTTTTGGAAAAAAAATAAATTAACTTTTAATTTATCATAAACAATATTGTTGTTTGATTTAATAATCATTGTTCAACATGTTCAGACTGAGCCAATAAAACATTTTAACAGGATAAATTGAATATTCACAAAATGTGTGGGTCTAGGTAAAAAATGTAATTTTCCTGAAAACTATTGAAATGGATTTATAGCGTTTTGGAAAAGACCTCTTCATATATATATATATATATATACACACACACACACACACATACACACACAGTGCTTAGAATAAGTGAACACACCCATGCTAAAGTTGACTACCCTTCACAATATAGACATGGTTTTATTTCAGTTAGCCTAACTGAACATTTATACATAAATAATATATTGTATTTAGACAGCATCACATATTTTACCGGAGGCTGAAATATATTTCACTAAATCATTATAACCTAAGCAGTTAATCGCAAACAAAATAAATTACGCATAAGGCAGTATTTTAGCATGATAATCAGTGTCATAAACTAATCTCAAAACTGAGTGAAATATATGTAGTAGGCTAATATCACATTTAAAAAGTTTACACGAGCGTATAGGGATATTGTGACTGTGAGGTAATCTTTCCTATGTCAAAAGCTAGCCAAAACTAGGCAAAAATATAGTCTGAAAATTCATTTGAGCTCTATAATCAGAAAAGGAATTATATGACACTAAACAACTTACTCCGAACTTGTATCTTCGGCGGGGTCAATTCGTTCTTCAAAATGCTGCCGTTGGTCGTAAGAGTTTCAAATTCCTCTGAGGAAAAGGTGAATCCTCACTGTCCAGAATCATCTGAAGGGCTTCTTCACCGGAGTAGCGTGCCATCCTCAAAACAAGATGAACTATCAGTGAATCTCATGAAGAATCTTTGTGTTTTTATGGCATTGATCGGGGGCGTGTGCGCGATCACCTGAACTATTTACATGTGAACAGCGCCGGGGGCGTGGCGGCCTCAACTCATTAAAAATAATGAGGGGAGAAAGAAAAAATGGACCTCTCCTTGGTTTCAAACGGATTGCATAAACTGAGAATATTTGTTTTTATATATAAATTACTTCATTTAAAACAGGGGTTCTCAAAGTTTTGATAGGTGAGGGCCAATTTAGGAACCCAACATTGAACTGAGGGCCGCCAAAGTGGCGGGGGAGAAAACGAAGAAAAAAAAAACTGAAAAGAAAATCCCATTTGAAATTATTTTAATGACCAGGTTGCATCTCTACAGTTTACATTAGTTGCAATAAACACATTTTAATTCATAACTGAGGCTAAACCTGGCAAAACTTGTGAAAATTTTGGGGGGGAGAGAAAGAAACTTTTAAAATAGAAGCTTACCAAACAAGTCATCATCATCATTCATTTCTATCATTGCTTGTCAGTCGCGTTTCCATTATTGCAGATTTGCATATTATTATCTATCTTTTTTAACCCGTAACTGAAAAACGAAAAATGAACGGTTGTTGTCTTTTTAAAACGCAAAGTTGAACAAAATTTTAATTTGAACTGGCTTCACCAACTGCTGCGCAAAAAAAGTAAATATCGACAGACTTTTTCAGATTTTTGTTTAAATGACTTTTTGCCCCTTTATTAAACATTTTAAATATTCACAAATTAATATGGAAAACATGTCGATTTTACTGGTTTTCTAAATTAGAACCTGGAATTTATATTTTTCCCGCAGTGATGAATGAGAAGAGCCATATAGCCTGTACTGTACGTGTCTGATCTAGCCTGATTTATAGGTGAGTTATAGGCTAATGATAATAAATGCGTCTGAAAAAACAGCGAGGCATTTTAATTGTTTATTAATAAACTATTGTTTTCTAAGTGTCGGCTAAAAACATATCTCCATCTCCGCTGTTAAGCAGATGCGCTTTTAGAGAGAAATCCACCTTTCATACGGATTACATAATCAGGTATTTGCTTTCGATTCGAGTTTGTTTGTTTAAAAGTGCACATTTTAAGCTTTAGCTTACATAGGCTATATTTTGTTTCAGTTCTCGCGCTCCAGTTCACGGAGATCATGAAAGCGTGTAGTAGCCTAGGCTACTGATTGTTTTATTTTATTTTACAAAAGCACGTTTTCTTGTTATGAGTTTACACAAATAAAAGTAGTTGCGAATAATGCATTATTATTTTCTGTATGACCAGAAATGATAGACTAGTTTAAGTTGTTTCCACTGTTGATAGGAAAATGCAAGTGTTCGCGCCCGCGAACATTTTGAAAGGTAATGGAAACGCGGCCATTAATATGCTTGACATTGTTAAGATTATTATTAAGTCACATTGAATATTGATTACTTGGTCAACATACCCTTTTAAATTGCAATGGGATTTGTGGTGCTGGTTTCGGTTGGCCACGATTCCTATTCCTGTGTAGACAACCACTGTTCCTGGTGGCCTTGGGAGTGAGGTCAAGTGCGATCGGTCGGTCGGACCATGTAATTACCGCTTATGCCTATGGATGCCGCTAAACACCACTAAACGGAGATATTCATTTTTTCAAAGCAATAGTTTTAACAGTTTTACAGATGTTATCGCGGGCCGCCAGAAATGTTTCGGCGGGCCGCCATTGGCCCGCGGGCCGCACTTTGAGAACCTATGATTTAAAAGAAGAGAATTCAAGCTTCATAAAGAAAAATCTCTCGTGCCTGTGTGACAAGTAATCGCGGAGTTACAGTTAATCTTAGGACACGTTTCAGAATGGACTTCACTGACAGAGAGAACGCAGAACTCGCATCATGTTTGTTTTTTCTTTATTTGGTGAAAAGCACAACACTTTGTTTTTATTGTGAGTATCCACAAAAAAAAAGAAACTTAACAGGATCTAATGATGTATAACACTTATATGTAAGATCAAAATCAACCGAGTATTTTGAGTTTCTTTTGCACTAATAAGAAAAAAAGCGAGCAGATCACGCCGGCGTGATTGCCGACCCCAGAGGGTTAATCAAGGAATGACCGTAACCAGATTTTAACCTCCGTTTCAGGCAGACAAGTGTGCAACAGCTTTAATTCATCAGGTTGCAACAGACAACGATGCCGCTTCCTCCATGTCTGTAATTTTTGTGGTGGAGCTCACGCCCATTCTATTTGCCCTGTGCGCCGCTCCTCAGCTAACTTTAACCATTGACATTCTTAGCGTCTGCCCAACCACTCTCCGCTCAGGTCTTTTTTCTCCTAACAAAATAAGAACCCTAGACGCCATGTTCAATTTGGCTTTCTTTGGTTTCCTCAGAGTCTAAGAATTTACCACCAACTCAAACTTCAACCCATCTATCCATCCTACATTCTCCGACCTTCAAATAATAAACCATGACACCATACGTTTCAACATCAAACAAAGCAAAACCGATCAATTGAAACATGGTCATTCGATTTTCATTTTCAATTTGCCAACCCCATCCAACCACACCAGTCCTTAAACGTTTTTCTTCACCAGAGGAAATCCCAAATCACCTCTTCTCTCGATCCTCTCTTCATCGATTGATAAAAAGCCTCCCTGCCTCCAGACATTGGTTTCAAAAGAACCTCAAATCCATCCTCAACAGTTCCAGCATCCCAACCAAACATTTCTCTTCACATTCTTTCCGAATAGGTGCAGCCACCACAGCAGCACAAAGGGGCCTTTCCGACCACCAAATCAAAATGCTAGGTCGATGGTCGTCCCACGCCTTCGAAACATACGTTCGTTCTGATCTGCATAACATTAGACAAGCACAACAAACACTAGCATCCTTCTGAGTCCGGACAGCTTCTCCCTACTATCTGCATCTCCCCGCTTACCTAGCCCAGCAGGGCGTGTATTCATCTGGATGCTGTGAGAGCTCTCCCTTTTCAGATGTGTGTGACATACCACTCCTGGAGTAGGGTCTCCCATCTGAATCGCCGTGTGGGCTATTCCGTTCAGATGCATCATAGGCTCTCCCGTTCGACTTGCTGTGTGGACTCTCCCGTTTTGATCGCAGAGTGAACTCCCTATTTATAGATATGGGCTCTCTCTCCTTCGAAACGCAGTGGGAGCTCTACCGGTCGAATCGCAGTATGAGCATTCCGTTCGGGCGCCATGGGGGCTCTCCCTTTCCGAATCGCTGTGTGATCCTTCATGTTTTTAACCATGGAGGCTCTCCCGTTCGGATCGCAGTGTGGGCCCTCCTATCCGAAAAACAGGACCTGGAGGTGCCAAGGATCGTACGTCCCTCGAACGCGATGGGCCATTATGTCTTTATGTGATCTCTGCCCCCTGCGTCAGAAGGATGGTAGTTCTGCATTTCCTATACCGTAGGCTACCTCTTGCTGCGTAGGGAGTTTCGCTTCAGATACTGGTGGCCCATTTGCCTTTAGAGACGAGGACCTCTTCCCCCGTTTGTGACATCTGGAGGCCCTATGTTCTCTAACTCCATAGGGCTCCATGTCATGGATGTGGCAGGGCGTTCTCCAACCTCGTACTCAAACCTCCAGTACCAAGATACTCCTGCAAGAGTAATTTCTGAAAGTCACTGCCGCAGCAGTGCAGCGGTGAGATGTACCCCAGTCAAATTTCCACAAGCTCATGTCGTTTCACTCCACAATGAACGCAGGCACACTCTCTTTCAAACACAGCTCCCGCCGGAGCTCCACTCATAGCCCCACATGGTGGGAATAGTAGGGAGACGCAGTCCAGCCAGGAGCCCCATTAAAGATCACTGCCGCAGCAGCGTCCATCCATGCTCCATACAGCTTTCAATTTCCACTCTTTTTAGGGGGTAACATACTTTAAGCTCTTCCGCAGGAGTGAGCCAATCTAAGTGAGCCAATCTAATCTTTCAATCAACAGCCTGAGTATATAAGTAGCCGCTTACCTCTCCCTAGCATCAGCTGTTCCAGTATCGCCGCACGGAATAATGTCTGACATCTCGGAAATCCAGCTCTTTCCTTCAGATGACGAACTAACAAGCCTTTCTGAGACACCAACAGTCACACCCCATGTGAGATCGGATCTTACGGATCATCTTCATGAGCATTCTGGCCGAGAAATTCAGCGCTCATATAAGCCACGTTCCAAAAGGCAACGCTCTCCTCCACCTTCAAGATCGCCAGTTTTAACTGAGCCTCGTCCATCTTCTCAGACTTCATCTCTCCATTCTACCGCTGCTAATACACCGATTCCACCCATTTCAAAATGTTCAGTCAACAGCTTACGTCAAGTCCTCTCCAGCTCCGAAATACATTTCTCCTACAGATCATCAAAAGCTCAACTCTACGATCTTTTCATCAGTTCTTACAGTTCCAGCATTCCATCAAACACTTCAACATCTTATAAAGGCAAGACTCGCACCTCTTCTACCTCCGTTTCTCTCCCGGTTCGGCGTTTTGAACCCACACAATTCCAATGCGCCGATCCAAAAGCCACCGGCGCCGCGGCAGCTCGCACTTCCTTGTCTGCCGGTATTTCCACCCGGCCAGCAACAGCGGCCACAAAAAACAGTTCTGCTTCTCCAGCTCTCACAAACTTCATGCAGTCAGCCCCACTCCCCAGGCAAGAACCAAACTCACAAACACATTCCTCCGCACTTCCCTCTGCTTCTCCAGTTCTCTCTAATCTTCTTTATAATAACCCTTGTGCCAGGTCACCCTCACACACAGTTACATTTCTCTCACCCCCAAACCAACCTACTCAAAAAGCGGATCCTAGCGCGAGGTTGCCTTCGCTAGCCATCCCCCCTCCACCCCCTCCTCTTTCCTTCCATTCCAATTCACCTCATTCCTTTTTCCCCCCTCCTATCTTCAATTGTCTCCTAATATTCTTCCCAGTTCACATCCGAGCGTGAGGTTGCCTCCGCAAAGGATTTCTACACCTTTTTTCCCACAAACCCTTCCCTTCCTCTTACTTCAGGCCATGCCAGCCATCTTGGATACCAGTCAGTAATGGGACCCTCCGATCAACCTTCATCTACTTTTCTCAACACTAACACTTGCTCTCCAGGTACAATCCGCTTGCCAGCCCATTCACTCTCCACAGCAGTCCATCTTCCAGCTCCTCCCAATGCAGTCGCCATGGAACCACCTCCAGTCTCAGCCCATCTCCGTTCCCTAATTCTATCAGGTGCAGACATTGATCTTCCTTCTCTACTGACTTCTGTCCCTCTCAACGAATCCCACCGCTCGTTTGACTGCGGCCCATTAACCACCAATCTTAAAAATTCCATACAACCTTCAAAACGAGTTCTCACACTTGCAGAATTCTGCATTGCTTTTGACAGATACACAGAAGTAATTTGCACTTCATTTCCAGCCAGACGCAAGGAATTAAATGACTACCTCTCTATCATAGTAGAACTCAGTCTCTCTTTCGGAGGTAGTCATTTTTATACATACCATAAGCTTTTTTTCAGCTAAATGCGCCACCCGCGTCAACCATCTTCCAACCATCCAGCTCCTTTCCAAGAAAAATCCACTTCATATGTCCCTTAACCCTCTGGGGTCTGAGGTGTTTTTGGGGCCATTGGGATGTTCTGATATGCCCTTACATTTGTGCTTTTTTCAGTTATTTATAAACATGTTAATGGCAAAGGTGTAAATTCACTCTATATAGCACAAACTGGGCTACCATAATTTCTAAGCAACATGTATGTACATGTTTGTATTTTTAAGAGAATAATGTTTATGCGTGGTTATTGAAAAAAATAAAAATGAAAGTTGTTGAAATAAGGCCACAAAACGCATATTGATTATTTCTTCACATGACTTTTGAAAATTATATCACATAGCCTAGAATATTTGCTCCAAAACTATGTGAGAATCATCCTGACTACTCATTCAGATAAGACAAAGTATTTTTACATTTTTAATGACGTGTTTTGTGTCAGAAAGCTTTATGCGAGGAGGCGTGATCTCTCATTAGTATGTATGCATTTCACACCTGAGAAAGACAAAGACCCTCCCATAATGGCCCTATTAGGTGCTATCAGGCCATATCATTATAAGGAGCCTTGCACAAAGAATGAGGAGATTTAAAAAAAAATGGCTTTTAGATTGTTTGGATTTATTTACAACACAACATAATCCAAAGATACACACATACCTGTCAACATAGTACATAGTACATAGAAACATAGTACATACCTGTCATTTCCAAGGTGTTTGATTTTTCATTTTACCATGTTCATGTACAGAGACTGTTGAATGTTGAAGTCAGCAGGACTCAGTGGCATCTCTCCCTGTAAAAAATGAAATAAAAAAATAAACACCTTTTAAACATGCTGACATCAAGAGAAACTATATGGCTGCACGACTTTGGGCATGCATTGTAGAAAAAATTCCGATTTAATTATATATATATATATATGTATATATATGTATATATATATATATATATATATATATATATATATATATATATATATATATATATATATATATATATACACACACACACACACATACACACACAGTGCTTAGAATAAGTGAACACACCCATGCTAAAGTTGACTACCCTTCACAATATAGACATGGTTTTATTTCAGTTAGCCTAACTGAACATTTATACATAAATAATATATTGTATTTAGACAGCATCACATATTTTACCGGAGGCTGAAATATATTTCACTAAATCATTATAACCTAAGCAGTTAATCGCAAACAAAATAAATTACGCATAAGGCAGTATTTTAGCATGATAATCAGTGTCATAAACTAATCTCAAAACTGAGTGAAATATATGTAGTAGGCTAATATCACATTTAAAAAGTTTACACGAGCGTATAGGGATATTGTGACTGTGAGGTAATCTTTCCTATGTCAAAAGCTAGCCAAAACTAGGCAAAAATATAGTCTGAAAATTCATTTGAGCTCTATAATCAGAAAAGGAATTATATGACACTAAACAACTTACTCCGAACTTGTATCTTCGGCGGGGTCAATTCGTTCTTCAAAATGCTGCCGTTGGTCGTAAGAGTTTCAAATTCCTCTGAGGAAAAGGTGAATCCTCACTGTCCAGAATCATCTGAAGGGCTTCTTCACCGGAGTAGCGTGCCATCCTCAAAACAAGATGAACTATCAGTGAATCTCATGAAGAATCTTTGTGTTTTTATGGCATTGATCGGGGGCGTGTGCGCGATCACCTGAACTATTTACATGTGAACAGCGCCGGGGGCGTGGCGGCCTCAACTCATTAAAAATAATGAGGGGAGAAAGAAAAAATGGACCTCTCCTTGGTTTCAAACGGATTGCATAAACTGAGAATATTTGTTTTTATATATAAATTACTTCATTTAAAACAGGGGTTCTCAAAGTTTTGATAGGTGAGGGCCAATTTAGGAACCCAACATTGAACTGAGGGCCGCCAAAGTGGCGGGGGAGAAAACGAAGAAAAAAAAAACTGAAAAGAAAATCCCATTTGAAATTATTTTAATGACCAGGTTGCATCTCTACAGTTTACATTAGTTGCAATAAACACATTTTAATTCATAACTGAGGCTAAACCTGGCAAAACTTGTGAAAATTTTGGGGGGGAGAGAAAGAAACTTTTAAAATAGAAGCTTACCAAACAAGTCATCATCATCATTCATTTCTATCATTGCTTGTCAGTCGCGTTTCCATTATTGCAGATTTGCATATTATTATCTATCTTTTTTAACCCGTAACTGAAAAACGAAAAATGAACGGTTGTTGTCTTTTTAAAACGCAAAGTTGAACAAAATTTTAATTTGAACTGGCTTCACCAACTGCTGCGCAAAAAAAGTAAATATCGACAGACTTTTTCAGATTTTTGTTTAAATGACTTTTTGCCCCTTTATTAAACATTTTAAATATTCACAAATTAATATGGAAAACATGTCGATTTTACTGGTTTTCTAAATTAGAACCTGGAATTTATATTTTTCCCGCAGTGATGAATGAGAAGAGCCATATAGCCTGTACTGTACGTGTCTGATCTAGCCTGATTTATAGGTGAGTTATAGGCTAATGATAATAAATGCGTCTGAAAAAACAGCGAGGCATTTTAATTGTTTATTAATAAACTATTGTTTTCTAAGTGTCGGCTAAAAACATATCTCCATCTCCGCTGTTAAGCAGATGCGCTTTTAGAGAGAAATCCACCTTTCATACGGATTACATAATCAGGTATTTGCTTTCGATTCGAGTTTGTTTGTTTAAAAGTGCACATTTTAAGCTTTAGCTTACATAGGCTATATTTTGTTTCAGTTCTCGCGCTCCAGTTCACGGAGATCATGAAAGCGTGTAGTAGCCTAGGCTACTGATTGTTTTATTTTATTTTACAAAAGCACGTTTTCTTGTTATGAGTTTACACAAATAAAAGTAGTTGCGAATAATGCATTATTATTTTCTGTATGACCAGAAATGATAGACTAGTTTAAGTTGTTTCCACTGTTGATAGGAAAATGCAAGTGTTCGCGCCCGCGAACATTTTGAAAGGTAATGGAAACGCGGCCATTAATAAGCTTGACATTGTTAAGATTATTATTAAGTCACATTGAATATTGATTACTTGGTCAACATACCCTTTTAAATTGCAATGGGATTTGTGGTGCTGGTTTCGGTTGGCCACGATTCCTATTCCTGTGTAGACAACCACTTTTCCTGGTGGCCTTGGGAGTGAGGTCAAGTGCGATCGGTCGGTCGGACCATGTAATTACCGCTTATGCCTATGGATGCCGCTAAACACCACTAAACGGAGATATTCATTTTTTCAAAGCAATAGTTTTAACAGTTTTACAGATGTTATCGCGGGCCGCCAGAAATGTTTCGGCGGGCCGCCATTGGCCCGCGGGCCGCACTTTGAGAACCTATGATTTAAAAGAAGAGAATTCAAGCTTCATAAAGAAAAATCTCTCGTGCCTGTGTGACAAGTAATCGCGGAGTTACAGTTAATCTTAGGACACGTTTCAGAATGGACTTCACTGACAGAGAGAACGCAGAACTCGCATCATGTTTGTTTTTCTTTATTTGGTGAAAAGCACAACACTTTGTTTTTATTGTGAGTATCCACAAAAAAAAAGAAACTTAACAGGATCTAATGATGTATAACACTTATATGTAAGATCAAAATCAACCGAGTATTTTGAGTTTCTTTTGCACTAATAAGAAAAAAAGCGAGCAGATCACGCCGGCGTGAATGCCGACCCCAGAGGGTTAATCAAGGAATGACCGTAACCAGATTTTAACCTCCGTTTCAGGCAGACAAGTGTGCAACAGCTTTAATTCATCAGGTTGCAACAGACAACGATGCCGCTTCCTCCATGTCTGTAATTTTTGTGGTGGAGCTCACGCCCATTCTATTTGCCCTGTGCGCCGCTCCTCAGCTAACTTTAACCATTGACATTCTTAGCGTCTGCCCAACCACTCTCCGCTCAGGTCTTTTTTCTCCTAACAAAATAAGAACCCTAGACGCCATGTTCAATTTGGCTTTCTTTGGTTTCCTCAGAGTCTAAGAATTTACCACCAACTCAAACTTCAACCCATCTATCCATCCTACATTCTCCGACCTTCAAATAATAAACCATGACACCATACGTTTCAACATCAAACAAAGCAAAACCGATCAATTGAAACATGGTCATTCGATTTTCATTTTCAATTTGCCAACCCCATCCAACCACACCAGTCCTTAAACGTTTTTCTTCACCAGAGGAAATCCCAAATCACCTCTTCTCTCGATCCTCTCTTCATCGATTGATAAAAAGCCTCCCTGCCTCCAGACATTGGTTTCAAAAGAACCTCAAATCCATCCTCAACAGTTCCAGCATCCCAACCAAACATTTCTCTTCACATTCTTTCCGAATAGGTGCAGCCACCACAGCAGCACAAAGGGGCCTTTCCGACCACCAAATCAAAATGCTAGGTCGATGGTCGTCCCACGCCTTCGAAACATACGTTCGTTCTGATCTGCATAACATTAGACAAGCACAACAAACACTAGCATCCTTCTGAGTCCGGACAGCTTCTCCCTACTATCTGCATCTCCCCGCTTACCTAGCCCAGCAGGGCGTGTATTCATCTGGATGCTGTGAGAGCTCTCCCTTTTCAGATGTGTGTGACATACCACTCCTGGAGTGGGGTCTCCCATCTGAATCGCCGTGTGGGCTATTCCGTTCAGATGCATCATAGGCTCTCCCGTTCGACTTGCTGTGTGGACTCTCCCGTTTTGATCGCAGAGTGAACTCCCTATTTATAGATATGGGCTCTCTCTCCTTCGAAACGCAGCGGGAGCTCTCCCGGTCGAATCGCAGTATGAGCATTCCGTTCGGGCGCCATGGGGGCTCTCCCTTTCCGAATCGCTGTGTGATCCTTCATGTTTTTAACCATGGAGGCTCTCCCGTTCGGATCGCAGTGTGGGCCCTCCTATCCGAAAAACAGGACCTGGAGGTGCCAAGGATCGTACGTCCCTCGAACGCGATGGGCCATTATGTCTTTATGTGATCTCTGCCCCCTGCGTCAGAAGGATGGTAGTTCTGCATTTCCTATACCGTAGGCTACCTCTTGCTGCGTAGGGAGTTTCGCTTCAGATACTGGTGGCCCATTTGCCTTTAGAGACGAGGACCTCTTCCCCCGTTTGTGACATCTGGAGGCCCTATGTTCTCTAACTCCATAGGGCTCCATGTCATGGATGTGGCAGGGCGTTCTCCAACCTCGTACTCAAACCTCCAGTACCAAGATACTCCTGCAAGAGTAATTTCTGAAAGTCACTGCCGCAGCAGTGCAGCGGTGAGATGTACCCCAGTCAAATTTCCACAAGCTCATGTCGTTTCACTCCACAATGAACGCAGGCACACTCTCTTTCAAACACAGCTCCCGCCGGAGCTCCACTCATAGCCCCACATGGTGGGAATAGTAGGGAGACGCAGTCCAGCCAGGAGCCCCATTAAAGATCACTGCCGCAGCAGCGTCCATCCATGCTCCATACAGCTTTCAATTTCCACTCTTTTTAGGGGGTAACATACTTTAAGCTCTTAGGCATCCTGTATTTCCTAAGTTCTTAATTATTTGATCACGTTATTCTAACTTGCTGTCCCAAATATTTATTCAACACTTTTGGGGGGTATATCAGAGCTCGAGTTGAAGCAGCTTCATCGAGCCCCTCTCCAGTGGACAGCAAGCCAAATAAGTTTAACCTAATATCTTAAAGATTTTATGGGCAAACGAACTCGTTAAATGAAGTTCCTAAACTTAAGTTAGGGAGGAGTGAGCCAATCTAATCTTTCAATCAACAAGTTCATTTTGAGTACAGTAATTTACATTTAAAGGTACACTAGGCAAAAAAGTATAATATCCATATAATTAGCGAGTACATAATGAATCTATCTTCCAAACCGTGTTTTTGTCTTATCCTGAATCACTATGGTACGCCTATAATAATAGTTTATATTCTGATAATTTTATGCCGAGCAGGACGACAACCGCTGCGGAGTATCCATATCCGCGGAGTATGAGCCGTGACTCGTCATAGACATAAACAGAGAGAAGTAGCTCCGGCTACAATGAGAGTCACTTGTTTTGTTCTAAATTCAACAGATGCATCCAGATGCACAAAAGGAGGATGTCTGAATTCACAGTACTCAAAAGAGTAGGCAAAAAGTACCCGGATGACCTACTTCTTCTGGTGAAATTCTGAAGTGTGCAAATGATGGACACTTTACCATACCATAAAGCCAAGGGAGATGATTTCTGAATGGCGGTGACGTGACGCAACTGACGCTGGAAGGTCAGATGATAAGGGCAACATGGCATATGTAGTACGTCCAGATTACATTCATACTACACACATTCATACTGTTTAGAATGTATTTTTTTAGTAATTGTGAAGTAATTATTTATTCAAAATAAGTACCTACTCAAGATAGTTTGCGATTTCGGATGCAGACAGAATTATTTTAATGAATCACTTGAGTGAATGAGTCATGATTCATTAGTAAAGACAGTCACTTGTCATCACCTACAGGTAGCTCAACAAAAGTTTGGAAATGGCTCAGGCAAAGTGGGTTTTGGACAATAGCATCATACATCCTAATCATTTTGTATCATTGTAATCATTTCAACTGCATTGAAAGCAAAATATTAAAAATTATATTAAACAAAAAATTAATTAATGCAGAACTCAGAAAAACAAATAGGGCTATTTAAAAACAAATATATTTTTATTTCAACAATTGCAAGTTTATTTAATGCATTTACATACAGAAATAATTTATTGATTTATGCTGATCTTGTTCAAGGATTTATGCACATATTGCCCAAAACCCCACTATGCCTAGGGTATGTCCAGTCTTTTGGAGGGCACAGTACATACCTCATTACGTCAGTGTGTTACTGTGTTGATGAAGTACGTTTTTTTTTGTTTTTTAATGAAAATAGTCAACATTCTGAGTGAGCTTAAGTCATTCATTTATAATTGTTCATCTCCATTAACAATGTCAGTGAACAGAATTTCTTAAAATTTTTACAAGCAATACATTAAATTTGTGATCAGATTTTAAAAAGCTACGGTAAGTTATGCAGCCGTTAATAAATGTAGAGTAGGCCTATCTAGCTGTAGAAACACCCATTAGTGACCAACAGCAGCGACCTGCCCACCTTCAGCTGTAAAAATGTTTGAACCGCAGCCTGCCAGTAACAGTAAAGTATTGCACATACCCCCCCCCCCCCCCCCCCATATATATATATATATATATAACAAAATAAGAGGCATATAATTTAAGCCTCCCTATGGATATGTTGCAAGAAAGATGGCCAGAGGTGACTCGTGAAAGATCATCATAGTCATAACATAAATTCCTACCGTTTTACAGTACCAAACGTATATGATTAATTATAAGGAAATCCCAGCAAATTAGATGAATGCTTGTGTTGCTTAGTTAACAGAGTGAACCGATATGATTGGTCCAGAGTGACAGTGCTTAACAGCTGCATGTCATAATTACCAAACCCTATGGGACTCCACCAACAAATTCACCATCAATTAAGTCAAGAAGCAGTAATGTGATTTATATCACAGAGCATCTCCGTCACTCTCAGGCGAAAGCAAATCCATCTTCTCACGGAGGAGAGGTAGCCTACACAAGAGCAAATGAATCACGACTCCGTCAGCCTCATCCCTTTTGTCTATGGAAACTTCTACACATAATTCGTTTTCAGCTTGACTGCCCCAGTTAGTGTCGAACAAGAGAGAGGGGGTGGAGAGAAAAAGAGGGGAAAGAACGAGAGAAAGAAAGAGAGATAAAGGTTCGGAGGAAGGTTCGGAGCTTTTCAGTGGGACAACGCCTCAGGAGACCCACAGCAGAAGGCCTGGGCTGAAATGAATGAGACTCACCAGCATGGAAAAAATGCAAAGAATTGTGGGTCTTCGGCGGTCGCTGATGAAAAAGGGTTTCCCACGAGACGGCGTACACTCCAGGAACACACCAGGAAAATGTGTCCCGCAACATCATCTCTCTTTTGATGCTCCGCAGCCACGAAAACTGTGATCATTTGCTAATCTAATTGTGGAAGGTGGAAGAACTAATGTGCTCTGTCATGGAAAATTAAAATGGGCGGAGATCATTTTGGAGCTAATTTTTGTGGAGGTCTGAGAACGTGGCGTTGATTGATAATGCTGGAAATGTTGCTCTACATTTAGATGTAATCAGGACATTCTTATCAGCCAAGATGAAAGAGCTCTATTCTCAGTCTCAACCCCATTTACACTGACGAACTGAGTGAGCTGCTCAATTTATCGGTACTGTACCACATCATTGTGAGCCGCCGTCAGAACCGTGGGAATGTTTAACTGTAGCGCATAATTGCAATTCAGCAAAAAGTCACTTTTCAGCATAAAATATTGGCATTATTATATTACAACAGTTACATGGAATCTTGTGTCTTTAACACAAGGAGACAAAGTACAGAACAATAATTTCCTAATGAATCGGCCAACAGACTAATTTTCTTTGATTCTCACCTTTCTTGATGTCAACTGTTTTGCTCTAATCAGCCAAATAAGGATACATATCCTTAATTTTCTGCCTCATGTAGCAAAGAAAATGTAATTCTCATTCATATCTGTCAGAGGTGGAAAGAGTAATAAAATATTCTACTCAAGTAAAAGTACTACTACTTAAATGAAATTTTACTTAAGTACAAGTAAAATTACCGGTCTAAAAATCTACTCAAGTAAAAGTAAAAAGTAGCTAATTTAAAATGTACTCAGAGTAAAAGTTACTGAGTTACTTTTTTAACAGCGGGGGTGGGGGACTCTCCCGTGTAGGGTTGTAATGGTATGAGATTTTCACAGTATGATAACGTCTCAGAAAATATCACAGTTTACAGTATTAATCAATTATTAAATAAATAAACTGTATTATTAAATTATGGTTATTATTATTATTATTACCATCAGTTAAAATGACAGTTAAATGAATGAAAACGTTTTTTTTTTGGTTGAACAAATGATTTTAATTACAACAAACTTGAAACCATTTGTATGTTTTGTTTATTAAAATTTCAATAAAACATGTCTAATCAATTAAATTCGATAATTGATAATGAATTAGATTAACAGCTTATTTTTAACATTAATTATTTATTAAAATGTTTAAGAATAATATTGTCCTATGAAATGTATTTTATTCATAAAATTAATGTTTCTTTTTATGATTTAATCAAAATATATTATCAAAAACGGTGGTAATCAAATGTAAATTTAAACTTGTATCCTTTTATTTTTTGGGGAAGCGATACAAAAACAGATTTACTAAATTAAACCATGGGCAAAAAATATATTCCTTTAAATAAAATGTATTATTATTGTTGTTATTATTATTATTATTATCTTGAGAAGTAGCCTACCTTCCATTGTATGCCTACAATAGTAATATA
The DNA here is from genome assembly GCA_030578255.1 of Tiaroga cobitis. NCBI lineage: Eukaryota > Metazoa > Chordata > Actinopteri > Cypriniformes > Leuciscidae > Tiaroga > Tiaroga cobitis. The sequence continues at coordinate 43,702,353 of CM060598.1, read as the reverse complement.
TTTCTGTCATAATTTCTCCTAGTAAAACCGAACTTTTATTTTGACGGTTGTAGTCAAGACCAAAAGTGTAAAAAAGTGTTTTAAAGTATTTGACAATGGTTTTTCTCAAATAAAATTATGAAATGCCCATTAGGCGTTCTCTCAGAGCAGCTCTGGAAATGTTCATGTATTGATATCCTCAAATTGTTTGTGAGACGCTGAAAACACCATGAATGTCACGGGTACTTCAGTATGTAAGTTAGTAGACAAAGCGGCGCAGCTCAGCAGAATAAATAGGGTTATATATTTACATGCAGTATTTTTGTGCTTAAATATTCACAGACCATGTCGCGATTGGATTTATTGCACAGTTCTACTTTTCATGTATTCATCCATCCATTATTTTGCGTGTTTTACGTGACATCTGCGTTAAGTGAATAATTCAATTTTCATGACTGGATTCCGGGATTCCCTCTGCATCACGTATAATCGGGACATATCTGCAGGAGGGATGGTGTCCTATGTATCCTCCTTTTGCAGCCACTTTGCGTCCACGTTTTTTGCAAATCTATCCTCGAGGACAACCACGCTTTTTTCCTAAAAGTATTTTCATACTGGCCATAATTCACTTCATAAGAATTCGAGGGCGCTTCAGCTTCAGCTGGGTCTGGGTCACCTTTTTTGCGCGTTTGTTCTCCCGCCCTTCAATCAATGCAGTATAGTTCTCTTACGAGAGTATCTCTCGTACTGCGTAATATCTTACGCTATGGGGAAAACTCTTTTCCACGAGATATTGAAGCCAAAAATTATCCTTAATTTTGATTTAATGTAAAACGCTGTGCTGCAGCATGCAGACATAGGCAAGACGGCTTGCGCGCCTATTGGCTGCCCTGCGGCAACAGCAGCAGCCTATCGAGAGAGGCCCTGCGGGACGCGATACCCAATGGGGGCGCTTCGCGCCCATTTCGTCACGTCCCGCCAGAATAGGCGTGGCCTTGGCCTATAAATACGCTCGACAGGCTGATACAAACTGATTTTCAACTCTTCAGCGAAGCTCTACTGCATCGCTGGATCCGGAGTGAGAAGCCGCGGCGTCTGAGTGCAAGCCTACAGCGGGACTGCTGGCCTTCACCTCGCCACCTTCAGCCGCCGTACCTGCTACGCTTTTCGGCGTTTATATCCTTTTCACTGCTAGTGTGTGTTCGCCGCTGCGACTCACACACTCTCTCTCTCTCTCTCTCTCTCTCTCTCTCTCTCTCTCTCTCTCTCTCTCTCTCTCTCTATTGTCTTAAAGAGCTAGCGTCTTTTTAAAGATGCAAAGGTCCTGCGGCTCGTGCCGAGCCACACTCAGCGATGGAGACCGCCATGTCATCTGCGTTTCCTGCCTGGGTGAGGATCATGCGGCTCTCGCTCTTGTCGGCGGCGGATGCCCTCACTGTGAGCTACTGCCTATGGTGACTCTGAGGACTCGCCTGGCATCCTTCTCAGAGCCTGCACTTCAGCCCGCTGTCACGCCGCGCCGTAAAAAGCGCCGTGCTCAGCGCGCTCCCGAGCCTTCTCCTGCCCGCCAAAGCTCGCCGGTTCGCCCGCCAGCTTCGCCAGCATCGCTCGAGTCGCTCACCGACAGACAGTGGCCGCCGTCTGCCACCGCTTCCGCCATTGAGATCGACGACATAGCCGAGGACTGTTCTATCCGGGCGTCGGACAGTGAGGATTGGGCGAGCTCCGTGGACCCCCCCCCCCCCCTGTTCGCGAGCCTTCTGGAAGAAGGGCTGGCATTGAGTCAGAGTTGATGCGTCTGCTCTCTCAATCCGTCGAACACCTCGGCCTCGACTGGGAGGCGCCCGTGCATCCCCCGCGCAACCGACTGGATGGATGTTTCCTCAAAAAGGACCACGCCCCATCACAGTCCAGACCTGCGCCTTTTCTTCCTGAGCTTCACGAAGAAGTCGCGAGGTCCTGGAACCCCCCCCTTCTCGGCCAGGATGCGTACCTCTGTCTCTGCTGCATTCTCCACTGTGGGCGGTGCGAAAGATAGAGGATACCTTTCTCTTCCTCCTGTGGAAGCAGCGGTAGCAACACATCTCTGCCCCCCCTCTGCTGGACGGCGAGCACAGACAGTGTTGCCATCTAAAGCCTGCCGAGTGACGTCAACCATGCACGGTCGCGCTTACACCGCCGCCGGGCAAGCTGTGTCGGCGCTACACACAATGGCCATCCTGCAGATCTTCCAGGCCGACCTTCTCCGAAAAATGGACGAGGAAGGCGCGGAATCGATCAGCGTCGCGGATTTAAGGAGTGCTACAGACCTGGCTCTACGCGCCGCTAAATCTGCTGCACAGGCCGTTGGGCGGAACATGGCCTCTCTCACCGTGGCTGAGAGACATCTGTGGTTAACGCTGTCTGAGATGACGGACTCGGAGCGCTCTGTGTTTCTCGACGCGCCCATTTCGCCAGTGGGCCTCTTCGGATCTGCCGTCAAAGATTTCGCGGACAGATTCCAGGAGGTTCAAAAGACATCGCAGGCTATGAAGCACTTCCTCCCGAAGCACTCTAGCTCCACAGCAGGTCGCTCGAAACAGCTGTCTGCCCGGAGCTCACAGCCGCAGCCAGCACCACCCGCCACCGCTTGACAGCACCGCCAGGCCCGAGAACAGAGACCGCGCTCTCGCTCTGCTGGACGCCGCCCCCCTCAGTGCGGGCCCCGGCCGAGGATCGAGATCAAGCCCGAGGCCTCAAAGCCTTCCTAGCCATCCTAGGAAAGCAACGGTGTTCAAATCTCGCTGCGGCCGGATTTTCACCGAAACATTTCGCTCGTCCAGTTCCATACAATGTGACTGTTCCAGTGTATTTAGCAGTCAACAAGCCGGTTCAATTACCCGCTTGCCTGCACACAAAAGCCGTTTTTACGGTTACCCAGATAAATCCAAAAAAGAGTGTATTTTCTGGTGTCCCGGCCAAAGCCGATGGTGTTATGAGTGTTGTAAGAATGCCCACGCCTCAGTGCCCATTCCCACACACAGACACAGCCCGCCACAATTCAGGGCTAGCACAAATCAAATCGACTCATGTCGATTGTGCAAATGTAGTGAATGTGCCCACGACACAGTGCCCACAAACACTACACGATGCGTGTCCCACGGTTTCTGTAAAAACGAAACCAACACACATTCAGTCAGCGCAAGCCAACAGTGTTTTCAGTGCAGTAAATGTGCCCGTTGTCCCGCGCCGACATTCTCTCACAGACACGATAAAACCCACGGGGTTTGTCCCGCTCGCTCTCTCTCCACAATCTGTTATAGAGAAACCGAGCGTGACCAGGCTGCCCGCCGTGATCGGCGTGCCCCCCGCCTCGCACACTTTAAACACAGTGTTTGTCTCAGCACACCAATGCTCTGCAGCCGCCGCTGTGCCGCGGCCAGAGCCCGGATCGCATTCTACCTCTAGCCATTCACGCGAACGCGTGGGCAAAGCTTCCCGGGGTATAAGAATGGGTGTTGAACACTATAAAGAGAGGCTATTCGCTACAGTTCGCTCGACGTCCCCGCCGTTACACGGCGCGTGTCGAAACCACGTTAAACAAAGAAGTATCTCATCTACTTCGTGCCGAAATAGCGAAACTACTGAGCAAAGGGGCCATAGAACCTTTATCTCAGGCTCAGAGCGAAGGGGGGCTATACTGCAGATATTTTCTGGTACCCAAAAAAGACGGGGGTCACAGACCCATTCTAGATCTACGGCAATTGAACAAAGCGCTTTTAAAGCGCCAGTTCAAAATGCTGACAACCAGGAAAATCCTTGCGCAAGTTCGCCAGGGAGACTGGTTCATATCAATAGATATGAAAGACGCCTATTTCCAAATACAGATTGCGTCACATCACAGGCGATTCTTGAGATTCGCCTTCGAGGGCCAGGCATATCAATACACAGTCCTACCGTTCGGTCTGTCCCTAGCACCCCGTACATTTACGAAGTGCATGGACGCGGCTCTCACACCCCTGAGACTTCAGGGCATGCGAGTTTTCAGAGGTGGAAAGTAACGAATTACATCTACTCGCGTTACGTAATTGAGTAGTTTTTTTGTGTACTTCTACTTTTTTAAGTAGAGTTTAAAATCTGTACTTTTACTTTTACTTAAGTACGTTTTGTTTGAAGTATTGTACTTCGCTACATTTGAAATCATATCCGTTACTGAGTAAAAAATAGGCTAATAATAGCCTACAAGGGAGAAAAAAAAAGAAGAAAAAAAATCTGGAAACTATACTGCATTGGTTGAAGGGCGCGAGAACAAACGCGCAAGAAGTGACGCAGACCCAGCTGAAGCTGAAAGCGAAGCGCCCTCGAATTCATATGAAGCGGATTATGGCCAGTATGAAAATACTTTGTAGGGAAAAAGCGTGGTTGTCCTCAAGGATATATATCCAATTTGCAAAAAAATGTGGCTGCAAAAGGAGGATACATAGGACACCATCCCTCCTGCAGATAAAGGTATGTCCCGATTATAACTTAAGGCCGAATGACTTACGTGATGCAGAGGGAATCCGGAATCCAGTCATGAAAATTGAATTCACATAACGCAGATGTCACGTAGGCCTAAAACACGCAAAATAATGGATGGATAAATACATGGAAAGTAGAACTGTGCAATAAATCCAATCGCGACATGGTCTGTGAATATTTAAGCACAAAAATACTGCATGTAAATATATAACCCTATTTGTTCTGCTGAGCTGCGCCGCTTTGTCTAGCTACTACACACTCAAGTACGCATGACGTTCATGGCGTTTTCAGCGTCTCACAAACAATTTGAGGATATGAATACATGAACATTTCCAGAGCTGCTCTGAGAGAACGCCTAATGAGCATTTTCATCATTTTATTTGAGAAAAACCATTGTCAAATACACTTTGAGAGCCATTCCACCGAATAGGTGACATTTGCTTGTTGTAACTCTTCAAAATTTACTTGATTTTTTTAATCTTTTTTTACACTGAATCTAATACTACACATATTTAACTATTAAAAATGTGTATTGGTCAATCTCAGGCAACTTTATTTATTTTCTTTACCAGGTTTAAGCAGAAGATGGATGCATATTTTCTCAGTCCTGTTACCGAAACTTATGTGCCATTTAAAAAGCATGTTAAAAAGCATGTCAATTAATCCCTTTGTTTTCCCCACAAGAAAGTGTTTATTTTAAGGAAGTTGTTGGTTATATGTTCAAATAATTGATATTTGTGGAAAAGAAATCACTATATATTAAGACAACGTGTATTTTAATAAAAAACACAAAGCCATTTTTTCATTTTAAAGAAGACCGAACCCTCAAGTTTATAATTGTTTTAATAATTTAATTTATTAAACTATTGTATAAAAGATGGACCAAACAAAACTGATAAAAACACTGGTTTAACTTTATTTTTTTTTTGAAAAAAAAGAAAAAAAATTGTAACAGGAATGAACACTTTGTAACAGGAATGAACACTTTGTAACAGGAATGAACACTTTGTAACAGGAATGAACACTTGGTAACAGGAATGAACACTTGGGTAACAGGAATGAGTGTCCATATGTGTGTGTGAGAGAGAGAGTGTACATGACTGTGTGTGCATAAGATTTGTGTTGAAGTGGTGTACTATGCGCTAGTAGTACTTCACAGAAAAGGAGGTGGAAAGAGAAAGAAAGAGAGAAGAAGAGAGAGGGAGGGAGAAAAGGGGAAGTTAAGACAAAAAAGGGGGAAAAAGAAAGGGTTGCGGGTGTGTTTCGCTCCTTTCATTGCAATATGCCATAGGTGGGTGTTTCTGGCACCTGCATAGTATGGGTTCTCTCCATCTTCAACACAATATAAGAAAGACAAAGACAAAACGTTTAAGTCACTTTGTGGTGGACTAGCTTCCTGGAAGTATGGTTCACATTGTAAAACAAATGCTAATGTCTACCTTATAAGTAATTGCAACCTTGAAACTCATAATTCAGGTGAATAGTATTATATCAACTAATATTTACAGTATTAAATCAACAAAACAGAGGACTCTACTCACTCCTGTTACTTTAATTCACTCCTGTTATTTTTCATATAAGCAACAGGACTGAAAGTAACAGGATTGAGTTTTTTAGCAAAAAGTCATCAAATACATGACATATGGCCACATAGCATACATGCTAATAGCACAAGGACACTGAGCAATTTCTAGTGACTTACCAAAAGATAATATTTTTAAAATAAACAAATAAAATCTAAGAAATAATTTAGGTAACAGTATGTTGAGATTGACCTTCTCAGTCATAGTCACAATTTCATCAAATATACAGAAATTAAAAAGGAAGGACTTATGGTCTTCCCATTGCCTTCAGGAGACCCAGATGATGCAACATCCTGTTGAAAATGTGTCTTGTGGAATATTCCAAGTTTTTCAGAGGGGGGGATGTGTTAGGGTAACAGGACTGAGTGAAAACCCAGGGACATGACTACATTTTGTATTCTATTTAAAATATTAGATAAAATATTTTTTTCTCACGAAAAAACAAAACAAACATTTTAAACCATAGATTGGATATAAAGTCACACAACAATGCAAACAAATTAAGATTTCTGAAGGATTTTAATCATCATATTTCATGGTAAATTTTAGAGATAGAGAGTGGGGACATGCAGAAAATGCTATTTTTTTAGTGTGTTACTAGTTGTTATTAATGTTTTTAATTATACATTTTAAATTTGTAGTTAGCTTAATGTGCAGAACATTTTGCTTAATAATAAAATGTCTTTTAGAGTTAAATTTCATGCAATTTTATACATTTAATGTCCTCGGGACAGAAATGTCACCCTTTCGGTGGAATGGCTATTGAAACACTTTTTTACACTTTTGGTCTTCACTACAACCCGTCAAAATAAAAGTTCGGTTTTACTAGGAGACATTATGACATAAATATATTACTATTGTAGGCATACAATAGAACGTAGCCTACTTCTCAAAATAATAATAATAACAACAATAATAGTACATTTTATTTAAACATTATTTAAAGGAATATATTTTTTGTCCATGGTTTAATTTAGTAAATCTGTTTTTGCATCGCTTCCCCCAAAAATAAAAGGACACAAGTTTAAATTTACATTTGATTACCACCGTTTTTGATAATATATTTGGATTAAATCATAAAAAGAAACATTGATTTTCTGAATAAAATACATTTCATAGGACAATATTATTCTTAAACATTTTAATAAATAAATAATGTTAAAAATAAGTTGTTAATATAATTCATCAGTTATCGAATTTAATTGATTAGACATGTTTTATTGGATTTTTAATAAACAAAAAACAAATGGTTTCAAGTTTGTTATAATTACAAGCATTTGTTCAACCAAAAAACCCTGTTTCATTAATTAAACTGTCATTTTAACTGATGATAATAATAATAATAACCATAATTTAATAATACAGTTTATTTAATAATTTATTAATACTGTAAACCGTGATATTTTCTGAGACGTTATCATACTGTGAAAATCTCATTCAAATCACCCTACATGGGAGAGTCCCCCACCCCACCATGCTGTTAACAAAGTAACTCAGTAACTTTTACTCTGAGTAAATTTTAAATGAGCTACTTTTTACTTTTACTTGAGTACATTTTTAGACCGGTAATTTTACTTGTACTTAAGTAAAATTTCATTGGAGTAGTAGTACTTTTACTTGAGTAGAATATTTTATTACTCTTTCCACCTCTGCGAGTTTTGAACTACTTGGACAATTGGCTGGTTCTAGCACGATCACACTCGGAGCTCATAGAACACAGGGCCACATTACTCGAACATCTCGAGAGACTGGGTCTTACAGTCAATTGGGCGAAGAGTTCGCTGTTTCCCAGCCAGAAAATTTCTTTTCTGGGAACAGTGCTGGACGCGCTGTCTATGACAGCACGTCTGTCGCCGGAGCGCGGACTGGACATTCAGTGCGCCGCGAAATCCTTCCGCCGCGGCTCTATAGTCCCGCTCAAAAGGTTTCAGAAAATACTGGGTCTCATGGCCTCAGTATCTTCGGTACTTCAGCTGGGCCTGCTTCGCATGCGCCCACTGCAGTTATGGGTGAAAGCGCGAGTTCCACCCCGGGCGTGGACAACTGGTCTGTTTCGCCTCAGGGTCGACATGAAATGCGTTTCGGCTCTGAAACCGTGGAAAATAGCCGACTGGTATCAGTCAGGCGTGAGTCTGGGGACTTCCTCGAGTGTGACGGTGGTGTCTACGGACGCCTCCACCTCGGGATGGGGAGCGCTGCTCGAGGGCAGACCGTTCTTTGGCCAGTGGTCGGAACGGGAAAAGCTTCTACACATAAACTGTCTGGAAATGCTGGCAGTCGACAACGCGCTACGGCGTTTTTGTCCCCAGATAAAAGGCCACCACGTCCTAGTCCGGTCGGACAACATGTCATTGGTGGCATACATAAATCGCCAGGGCGGCGTCAGGTCCCGAAACCTTTACAGGCTGATGGAACGCCTGGTCTGGGCTCAGCACAACCTGCTTTCACTGAAAGCGGCGCATGTACCTGGTCACCTGAATCTGGGACCAGACAGACTGTCCAGAGACAATGTCCCAGCAGGGGAATGGTCGCTGCACCCGCAGACGATCCAACTGGTGTGGGAGACATTCGGCAGAGCGCAGGTGGACCTGTTCGCGTCCCAGGAAAACGCTCACTGTCCGGACTTTTTCTCCAAGAGCAGGGATGTGCTGGCCCACGTATGGCCCCGCTGCCCCCTCTATGCTTTCCCCCCCGTCTCGCTCCTGCCTCAAGTGCTGGAACGAATCAGGGAAAACGAATGCCCAGTGCTGCTTGTGGCTCCGCTCTGGACGAACCAGGTTTGGTTCCCAGTCCTGATGCGGCTGACCAGCGCTGCTCCGTGGCCTATACCGGTGAGGAGAGACCTCCTCTCTCAGGCAAAGGGCTCGATTTGGCATCCTCACCCGGATTTATGGTCCCTACACGCATGGGCCATCAACGGGTACCCGCTAACCTCCCGGAGGGAGTGCTGAACACGATCACGCAGGCTAGGGCCCCGTCTACTAGACGGCTCTACTCCTCAAAATGGTCAGTGTTCTCTACCTGGTGTCAAGCTCAGGGCTTTTCACCCGTAGACCGCGGGGTTACGGAAGTGCTCTCCTTCCTTCAGGAGCTGCTGGATAAGGGTAGAACCCCATCCACGCTCAAAGTATACGTGGCGGCCATAGCAGCGTTTGCAAAACCAGCGTCTGGCCAGTCACTGGGGAAAAACGACCTGGTCGTACGATTCCTCAGGGGAGCTCGGAGGCTGAACCCTCCCAGACCCCCCTCAGTCCCTGTGTGGGACCTTTCTACGGTTCTGGAAGCCATGAAAGGTGCCCCATTCGAGCCAATCCATTTGTCAGACATGAAACACCTGTCTTTCAAAACGGTATTTCTTGTGGCTCTTGCGGGCTGGGCCTCGGCGTCTACATTTATAAGGTTTTATAACCTAGAGGTTCCCGCCTTACAGGCTAAGCTGCTGTCGGTCTAGAATTCAGCGTGGGCGTGGTCTAGCGGGATTTCCTTGCAGGATATCTGTATGGTGGCGGGCTGGGCCTCGCCGTCTACATTTATAAGGTTTTATAACCTAGAGGTTCCCGCCTTACAGGCTAAGCTGCTGTCGGTCTAGAATTCAGTACTATCTGCCACCTGCGCCGGCGCAGAATGCTGAGTTTTGCTTGGGCATCGCTCACTGATCGATAGAAAAGCTCCATGGGTGTTGAGTAACCCGTACTTATACCCAGTTCAGGCTGAACACGTTCACCCTGTCTGCGTGAAACACTGTTAATATAACTAGCTCCTGTGGGATGCTATTTCATGGGAATGATGCTTGTAGCCTCTCTTCTCCGACTCTCTGTGAGTATATGGTGATTATGCACTACATGAGCCCCGGGCTACTGCCCTTGGGACTTTGGTGGCGGATCCCAGTACGCACGGCGTGTTGCATTGTGTTCCCCATAGCGTAAGATATTACGCAGTACGAGAGATACTCTCGTAAGAGAACGTACTCGGTTACTAACGTAACCTCGGTTCTCTCTAGAGAGGGAACGAGTACTGCGTATCTTGCCATGCATACAGCAGCATTTTTATTTAGCGTATTTATAGGCCAAGGCCACGCCTATTCTGGCGGGACGTGACGAAATGGGCGCGAAGCGCCCCCATTGGGTATTGCGTCCCGCAGGGCCTCTCTCGATAGGCTGCTGCTGTTGCCGCAGGGCAGCCAATAGGCGCGCGAGCCGTCTTGCCTATGTCTGCATGCTGCAGCACAGCGTTTTACATTAAATCAAAATTAAGGATAATTTTTGGCTTCAATATCTCGTGGAAAAGAGTTTTCCTCATAGCGTAAGATATTACGCAGTACTCGTTCCCTCTCTAGAGAGAACTGAGGTTATGTTAGTAACCGAGTACGTTTCCGGAGTGTGATTTTTTTTTTTTTTTTTTTCTCCCTTGTATTATTATTTTTTACTCAGTAACGGATATGATTTCAAATGTAGCGAAGTACAATACTTCAAACAAAAAGCACTTAAGTAAAATTAAAAGTACAGATTTGAAAAACTACTTAAAGTAGAAGTAGGCTACACAAAAAAAAACTACTCAATTACTATGTAAAAGAGTATGTAATTCGTTACTTTCCACCTCTGGTAATTTCATAAAAAAATAATCTTAACATGACAAAGGCATGAGCCACCACACTAACACCATGGCCAAACCAAGTGGACCCAACCAAAAAAGCTGAGATTTTTTTCCCCCCACCACAACTTTTCATCATTGCAATTATAAATATTATATATAATTGCAAAACCTTCTTTCGCATGTCTGTTTTTTCATTGTTTTGGTTGGTCAAATTCTGTGACATGGTTCTGAACAGTTTTGTATGGGCCCGGTCATGTCACATCTCGCATCAAGTGAGGTAGAACAGCCACCGATGACCCCTTCATTTTTTTTATCCATGACACCCCATGGGAAGAGGGTGGGTGTGGGTCAAAAAGAAGTGCTCCCGTTTGCCCTGTGCCACATTCTCAGCACTCACTTGTGCAAAGCAAGCCAAAGTATTTCTCTCATGCTGTTCTTTCCAATGGTGTGAGATGTCACGACATACCAGATCTCGCTCCATGAACTATATATTTCACACAAACAGATTGTTCCACACCCCCTGATGCTCACAATAAGAGAAGGACATCCAGTATTCTAAATCTGGTATCAAGAGTTTACTGTGAAACAAATCCTGTCTTAATAAGATGTTCAGATCTCATTGTGTCTTAATTAGTAATCTTTCCTTAAATTGTGCATAGCTGCTGCATCATCATGACGTTTCAGGAAAAAAAAGCCTCTAATTAATTCTGATTACACATGAGCAAACAGTATAAATCAATTCAAACACTGATGTGAAACTCCAAACATTCATCATTACTAGCTTCTCTCTCTCTCTCTCTCTCTCTCTCTCTCTCTCTCTCTCTCTCTCTCTCTCTCTCTCTCTCTCTCTCTCTCTCTCTCTCTCTCTCTCTCTCTCTCTCTCTCTCTCTCTCTCTCTCTCTCTCCACAGTGCTCAAACACAACCTTTCACCATCATTAAACTGACAAATTGCCTTTAGTGTTTAGTAGGTAAATTAACCACAGGGGAATTTGAATCTCCTACTTGGCTGATGTCAAAGAAAGAGAAAACCTCACATACAGTAGAATATTACTGCTCTGTGGGCTAAAAGTCAGCCTCACTTACAATAGTGATTTAAGATTTGGGCACAGGGGTTGGGTCTGATGCTAAAGGTGTAATCTATTCTTGCTGTATCAGTGGGCAGAAACCCCCAAGAGTAAGACTCATATCTGAGAACATACATATAGGGGGCCCTTTACAATCATAAAGTGGTGGTGTTATTATATGGTTGAATGGTGTTTTGTTTTTGTCAGACTTACTGGTGGTCAGCCACCATTTTATGAGAATATGTTCCTGGAAATCCTGGAAAACGTCCAACGATTTTGTTAAATCAGGTCCTTAGTTTTCAGTGAATTTAAATGCAAATCGATGTACCCAGTGGCGTTGCGTCTGGGCATGGAGGGAATGCATGTGCAAATGGGCCCGGGCCAATTGGGGGCCCGTCTCCCAATAGAACGAGGGAATGTATTAATTAATTTGTTGCCACAATAAATATTTTTTTTTGTATGCAAGTCATGTGCAGTAATTTCTAATTTCTCTGTAATTTTTTGTGTGCATGTGTTATTTTTTGCACCCCGCGGCTGCCGTAGAACTACGCCGTCATTTTTTGAATGACGCTGCACTACGTGCAAACGCTGCATCGTAGCGCCAAACTAAAATAAGAAAACTGTGTGAGAGGTTATTTTTTCTTCAGCGGAGCGCTCATTTTTTTAAACTAAAGCTAATGAAGAAAAAATTGCGGAGCACCATGTCACAGAACAGACTATCTATTTTATTGAGAATGCATGAACCCGTGAATTAAACACCAAGGACATCGTGGATGAATTTGGCGAAAGAAAGGCCGGGAGAATCCAACTAAAATTATTGAGTAGATTTGTGCTTTTACATTTTGGGCGGCTGTGTCGAGATCGTTTGTATGCATGCAGTAGTTTATTATTGACACTGGCTGAGCCTTGGTTATACTTTTTTGCTGTTCCGTTCTGGTTGTGAAAAGTTGTTTGGTAGGCCTTGGGTAGTGTGTTTTATTGTTATGGTATTGTTTGGCATGGTATTTATTTTTTATTTTTGTTATGCTACAGTGAACGTCTATAAATGTCTCTGATGTATTAGAGGGCGAGGTTGGGGCCCATATATATATATATTTTTTTTTTTTTTTTTTTGCATATGGGCCCGGGACTGACTTTTTAAAAAGATAAAAGCTCTTGTTAATAAGTGACTATAAGAATACAAAGCAAGTGAACTTTGCGTTGAGTGCAGGGCAATGTCACTAGAGAGTGCATGCATTTTTTTGAAAACTTTAATGAGAAGACCTTCCTTGTTCCTCTGTATAGCTTGTCTCATAAAAGGGAGTTTTGACAGATTGCTGCAAAAATAAAGGTTGCACTGATTAATGCAAGTTCTCATTAATCAAATGCTTGTTATGTGTGGCCAGATTGTACTTCTAAATATGACTGTAAATCTAACATTAATTTGAATGAGGGTTGTCGTATCAGTGTATCTGGGATTTGGTCTTAGACAATAACTGAAGGATTTATGCAAGCTTACATTTACTCATTAAGCTTTACTGAATGACTCACTTGACATTCATAAACGTGGAAGTGCTTCTCAAACAAGTTCCTCTACAGTCTGGTCCAGATGCTCTCTTATCCAAAGTGCGCCATCGTCGGGTCATTCGTAACAAAAGCCGTTTAACCCTCTGCGGAGATCAACAGTGACAAAAGCATAATGCTGCCACTGCCTGAATACCTCCGCGGTAACATAAATAACAGCAGCTGCCAGGGCCGCAAAGCAAAATGGAGCTGCGTTTTCAGATAGAGCCATTTACACAGACAGATGAGTCTGGAAACAAATCATTTGCCGTTTGTTTACAAGAGTATGATACAAAGCAGGCCTGGCGCGCATTTTCATGCTAACTTAAGATAGGATAGAATAGTTTAAACTGGGTATGATGCATAGCCAAAAAGACGCACTGCTTTTGAATGCACAGGAATTACTGTAGGTGGAATATATTATATGGCTCTATGAAAAGAGGAAACTGGAATAAAATTACAGTTCTTGGAGGACGCTGCAAATTATACTAGATTGACTGTCGTGGGTGTATAGGTGCATTTGAATAAGAACACTGAGTTCCTGAAAACGTTTGTAAAAAAAAAAAAGTGCAAATATGGTAAGCATCATGAGATAATCATATTAATATGACACTTTTATGAATGCTCCAGGGAATGTCTAAATTTGAAGCACGTAAAATGGCACCACATCAGTGAAGGGATTATTTAAAATGCTTTTGCTGCCCACATGCTTTAGTTAAACATGCAAGTACAGATGGTCTCTGGAAGACATATCAGGACGTTTATATGCCCACATACTGTAGTCTACTGTAAGTGAAATGTACTATTTAGAATAAACCGTTTCAGAAGATTTTAAGCACAAGCTGCTGAAACAGACTGTTACAATATTCAAAACCCAATGTTGTGTTATACATTACAGTATGTAAGACTGTATACATCACAGTTATTGATTTGCTAAAAATACATGTCCTGACAGTCATGTTTAAAGCCACCAAACTCTTGCCTCCAGCATCTTTGTGTAATCTCAAGGGGAAAAGACTTTATTCATAAGTGATCTAGGAGCCTTATACAGCTTTTTACAGCAGATACCATTGAAAACACAGTAAGTCTATTCCTCAAAGCCCCGCTTTCATACCTGTCATGGCGCTGCTCTGAATAAGGTATTCAGTATATCTATACTGGTATTTATGTTACTAGCATGCATGAATAAATAATCCATTTGAAATTATAGCCTGTTATTATATATAAACTTGAGATTTTTTTATCTAAAATTTTAGGGCTAATTATCTAATTGTCATCATTGTTGTGCATGCCTGGTTGTCAACTCATAATTAAAGTTCTCTCGAGATAACAACCACTCATCTCACCACAATAAGTATCGCAAACACTCCACCCCCTTAATTGTTTGTAAAATAATCGTTTATTTCTGTACTTTGAAATACAATATTGGTTTATAACTTAAAGTTATGATTATGTGTAAGAGTTGGTCACTATGCTTAGCTTAATTTCATCATATAACAGGTTCCAATCAATTGTCTTGTTTATTGCCAACTAACTGGCAGGAAAGTAATTAAAATTAAATATTAAGATTATGGCAATTGTTTACAGTAAAAGCTAAAATACTGCTTTTACAGTAAACCAACATAAAACTTTAAGTTCAGTTCATAGTGTCCCTTAAAGCATATTGCATGTTGAGATTGAGGCACTAATACCAAATGTGAGTGAAAACCTTTGCCAGATCTATAATACAGTACATAAGGCTTAAGGCAAAAAGCAATGTGCTCATGTTGCTGTGCAGAGCTTTTCTCAGTGTTCCCTGTGGAGACGAGGTTCACTTGAGGCCCTTCAGCCAATGGCTAATTACGATAAATTTTGTTGAATGACCTTATTGACTAAGTGTTGCTCAGAGCAGGGAGCTGTGTTCTGATACTTTGGGTCATTGGAGAGCTCATTATATAGTCGCTAGTCTTAATGGCATGGCCTCTGGGTATAACACTAAGGAAGACATTTTTTATTATAAGGGTTCATATTGGCAGATTAAGTTCGATGTATCTAAACTTTTGACATGGCAGTCAAAGACATGTTTTTAAAAAAAAAATGCCTAGAGCTTTGTGATTTCTAAAATAGAAAACTACTATTAGTGTAATTGGAGAACTTATTTGATTCAACTGAGAGCAGTTCATCTGTCTGGTTAACTTGCCTCTAACTTTTCCAACTCTTCTCACACTCCTGTAATTTAACTCTCAGACGTTGTCCATTTAACAGTCCTGCTTGAGATACTGTAGATGAATTTGGGGTTGTTAATGGGCAATTGTTATGCTTTTGTCCTTCACAAGACCTGCAGCCAATAACTCTGTAAATGGCCCAATAGGGCTGAACGTGTGTTGGCCTTTGTTGATGTGGTTCAACTTACATCCCAGAGCGATTGATTGCAGACACAGACTCTTTCCAATCAATAGGCGGGCGCTTTACAGCCTTTGCAACTGCATTGCAATTTTATTGATTCCTCTTGGATTCCACAAAAAGTTAAGGAGAAAAGAATCGTTCTCTAGTCAAAAGGTGGCCATGCAGTTGCATCTAATAAGCAATTTTGGCAGGTGACTTTGGGGTGGCCTGATGTCTGTCATAATCACTTCAAACGATGAGCATTGTCATGATTATCGTAATCAAGCAATCTCAGTCTGATCTTTCAGAACTGTCACATCATCACAGAGATAGAGATTGACTCTGCACTTAGATCACTCCAGCTCAATATACTGTGCGAGACTTCAACATATTTTAAGAGATCTTTGATTTTCCCCCCCTCGTCTGATCTCCCAAATGAATCATTCAGATGGAACATCCTTTGTAAACTTTTGTGAAAATTTGAAGTGGATGACAGAAAATCTGACAACATTGATGTCAGGTACTTCTTCCCATCTGTCACTGGTTTCTCATGAATTGGTGTTTTCTTTGAGACTTTTTTTGTTTGCTGACACTGCTGTACTGTACCGTACCTGGTTTTACATCCTTACTAGATGTGCTTTGTTTTCTCTTTGACATTCATTACCAAAATCCCATCCATTCTATTTGTGCATGAAGGCATCAATCCAAGTACTTTGCTAACTCACACAGTTCCCTACCTCACAGTTGGTACTTTCAATGAATATTACACATAGCACACATTTGGACCTGAAATTTTTTCTTTTTCAACAGAAAAAAAATATTTAACGATAAAAAAGTGATGTTTGTTTACTTCAGGAGGTCAAACTTTTTTTTATTTTTTTTTTTATTAGTTTTTATTTTCACTTTTTGCAATTACAGTATAAGTGCTTTTTGTGGTTTTGTCATTTTCTAGAATAAACATGAAAATTAAAAAGGACATGTATAACATAAAGAAATAAACCTGGATGAGGGGTAACAGGATTGCAAATAGGACCAAATTTTGGACCAAATTTTGGACCAAATCTTTCAATTTTTTTCAAAAATGAAAGATTTTTTACCCCATTATACGTCTTACAATAACGGTTGGGCTGGATGAATGCAGTCAATACCCCAATTTAAATAAAATTGTGAAAATTACAGACCTTTGATGTGGAGCTGCACAATTAATCGTTAAAAGATCGCAATCTTTATTCAAACACCCACACAATCTCATTCCTAAATGACAATGATTCGGCCATATCTATTAAACCTTTGACAAAATCACAATGGAACATTCGAATCGAATTCGAATGTTTGACCCCCTTTCGCCTTCAGAACTGCCTTAATTCAACGTGGCATTGATTCAACAAGGTGCTGAAAGCATTCTTTAGAAATATTGGCCCATATTGATAGAATAGCATCTTGCAGTTGATGGAGATTTGTGGGATGCACATCCAGGGCACGAAGCTCCCGTTCCACCACAACCCAAATATGCTCTATTGGGCTGAGATCTGGTGACTGTGGGGCCCATTTTAGTACAGTGAGCTCATTGTCATGTTCAAGAAACCAATTTGAAATGATTCAAGCTTTATGACATGGTGCATTATTCTGCTGGAAGTAGCCATCAGAGGATGGGTACATGGTGGCCATAAAGGGATGGACATGGTCAGAAATAATGCTCAGGTAGGGCGTGGCATTTAAACGATGCCCAATTGGCACTAAGGGGCCTAAAATGTGACAAGAAAACATCCCCCACACCATTACACCACCACCACCAGCCTGCACAGTGGCAACAAGGCATGATGGATCCATGTTCTCATTCTGTTTACGCCAAATTCTGACTCTACCATCTGAATGTCTCAACAGAAATCGAGACTCATCAGACCAGGCAACATTTTTCCAGTCTTCAACTGTCCAATTTTGGTGAGCTCTTGCAAATTGTAGCTTCTTTTTCCTATTTGTAGTGGAGATGAGTGGTACCCGGTGGGGTCTTCTGCTGTTGTAGCCCATCCGCCTCAAGGTTGTGCGTGTTGTGGCTTCACAAATGCTTTGCTGCATACCTCGGTTGTTACGAGTGGTTATTTCAGTCAAAGTTGCTCTTCTATCAGCTTGAGTCAGTCGGCCCATTCTCCTCTGACCTCTAGCATCAACAAGGCATTTTCGCCTTCAGGACTGACGCATACTGGATGTTTTTCCCTTTTCACACCATTCTTTGTAAACCCTAGAAATGGTTGTGCGTGAAAATCCCAGTAACTGAGCAGATTGTGAAATACTCAGACCGGCCCGCCTGGCACCAACAACCATGCCACGCTCAAAATTGCTTAAATCACCTTTCTTTCCCATTCTGACATTCAGTTTGGAGTTCAGGAGATTGTCTTGACCAGGACCACACCCCTAAATGCATTATAGCAACTGCCATGTGATTGGTTGATTAGATAATTGCATTAAAGAAATTGAACAGGTGTTCCTAATAATCCTTTAGGTGAGTGTAATTACATTATATGAAACAAAAAATTATGATTCTCAATTTATCAAGAATCATGCAGCTCTACTTTTATGCATTATAAACTAGCTACTTTTAACTCGGGTAATCCTTTTTGTTAAATATTAGTTTAGTAAACATACATCTAACAGTTCTCTCAATATAAAAACATAGGATTTAAAAAAAAATATTCATCATGGGATACCAAAGTAGTCATGGAATGTGCCAGTAATGTCAAATGAATCATGCTTAGCTGGGAATAAAAACATCGTCAAACTGCTGCTATGTCTGTCACCTGTATGCTGGACATGGTGGGGGGGTGAAAGGGAGAGTGGTTTTATAGTCGGATCATACCGTGATCACGCCGGGCAGAACAGACGTTTGGCGAAGGAGGCCCGTAATGAGGCTGCCAAAGGTGCAGGTGTATAATGAGAGCTTCTTCATGCCAGACCTGTGGAGAGAACGCCAGGCAAGAAAGGCAATTAGAGAAAGACAGTTCAGCGCTATCTTTCCTCTGCAGCAGTATAGGATTTCCGTCCATTTCCATTTCATCCCTCTCTCTCACCTACTCTCTCCCTCTCTATCTTTTTGGAGTCTCTTTTTCACGTCTCACATAGCCAGACCTTTGAACTAACTGTATAAATTCTGGTTCCTAATGCAGCTTTTTCTGGCCAAGGACCACTTACTTAGACAGAAAGGGTCCACCTGATCAACATGTGACCAACTAGTTTGTTTTGTTTTTACACTTACATTACGTTTTTTTACACCATTTGATGCATCAATAGAAAATGTACACAACCACCTTTTTGTGAAAGTTTTTTCTGCTTTTGTTAAACTCATATTTAATATTTCATTGTAATTTAATTTTCATAGCTCATTTTTGCGCTGAGATACTGTGTAAGTGGTGTGCAACCCAACTCTTTAGCAACATTTTAGTGAGTATCTCTCCAAGATTCGATGCCACTAACCTGACAAATTTGACAAATTCAGTGCATCCACATATAGACATCACACATAAGTCTGTAAGATATCTGTTATATATCACTTCATCTGGAAAGCATCTGCTGTTTACTAAAATCTGATAGACGTCTTTAAGATGTCAGTTTTACATACATTCTAAATCATAAACATCTTAAAGACATTTTCTAAACGTCTATTTCACATCTGACAGGAAACGTCAGTATTGCAGATGTAAACACGCACATCATATAGACGTCTCCGTGATATATGTGGTATGACAAAAATTTATTGTCAGATATATTTTAAAACATATTTCAAAATATACAAAATTGGCACAAATATGTATTGCTAATCTAGATTTTAAAATATATTTACATAATACAGTATATTTTCACTAAGTTTTAATCACTTTCTTTTTTGTAAAAAATAAATTTAGCAGTTGTATTTTAAGATTAGAATATATTTTCTTGGTCCTTAAAGTACATTTTGTGAGATATTTGGGCATTTGAAGGTTTTAACAAAAATACTTTTATTTTATTTTACCATTCTGTTTACAACATATTTAGCATATTTGCCACAATTAGTCATGTTCTGCAAGTTGGCCTCCTAATTCTCACGTTTTGTTCCAGCATTGATTTTACCAGCTTTCGACTTTTCCGAGTTTTTCCTGTTTTTGTCTTTTTCACACAAACACCAAAAAAAACCAAAATAAAAACACCGATATCACACTCCCCTCTGCAGTACAACTACACGCTAACACTCACAGCATTACTTCTCTTTAAAAGATTCCTTCACCTCGAGTTCTTTTGGAGGAGAGGTCCTGTCTTACCCTAATGAGCTGTGACAGGCCTCACCTCTCTACTATAGGTCAGTTTTGTGCTCATGTTTCTCGCCTCCATTCTCACCTTGCTCTCCAAACAGCAGTCAGCTGAACCTAGCACAGGCACTGTCGAGCCTCTCTCATTAGCACCAGGTTTTTTTGCAGCATGCAGCAGATCCCAGGTCAGTGGAATCCTGCTGTTCAATCTGACAGCTCCATTGATTATTCTCTTTGCTCAGTGCCTCTGCTTTAGCCACATGTCATGATGTAAAATGTCTTACTTAATGCATCCGTTCTCTAATTTGGAATGTGAGGACACTCATGCTATGGTTATACAACATGTACGAAGGTCTGCTGCTATTCTGAATTTGTTTAAATACACAGTAATTTGTGTAGACTAAGTAGCACTTTCAAATGGAACCACCTGGTGTGATTAGTGCTTGTCAGAGTGTGCATTGTTGTGCTGAACCTGACAAAATCTCTACACTGCAGTTTTATTATATATCTGGAACTGTGAACATTGCATGTACAAGTAGTGAATGAACACAGCTGTGGATTACCAGATATACTTTGAGAACACATTGCCTATTAAAGCATGATGTTGTTTGGACAAATAGCAGGTGTAATACAACTGCATAGAAACAAGCAAGCCTGAAGTTTAATCGTCATCATTCTTTCTTCATTGACATTCTTTAGTAGGCAGGTAGCCTATACAGCTGTCTGGGATCCAGACTGACACATAATAATGGTGATAGTAAAGTAAAAATGACAACAACAAAAAAAAAACTTTAGTTGATCCTTGCAGTATTTGTGTCTTGATTGCCAGTAAAAAAAATATTCAGCCATTTAGAAAAAAAACAAAACATTTATTCCCAATAAAAAATATAAAGCATCCTTAAAACAAAATAAAATCTGTAAAAGTGCAAGTACTACCAAGTCTTGCTATTATATGCAACTTGATTTCAAAAGTAACTCCATCTTCTTTTAAGGATGTTTCGATTTTTTTTTACAAGAAAACAATACAAATACTGATATACTACCACCGCTACTGCAACTTCTAATAATAATTATCTACTATTTGTATTTATTTATTGCAGGGAGGTCAATTATATTCTGTCCTTCTTTAGGCCTATGTCTAATTTCTGAAATATTCTTCCGGGACTGGAATAAGACAATTGTCCTCATTTCTGAAATCACACAAACTTCAAAACTGTCAGAAAGATATTAACTTAAACTGCAATGAGACGTTTTTGTGGTGTTGAAATGTTGCATTTGTGGTTTTGACTTCATGCAACATTTTCCAAAGAATCTAAAAATACTATGAGAAAATACAATTTCCAGCCTGAATCCAAATCCCACACACCACTAGATAATTTGACATTCACCTGTAGCTGTCATTTCCACATTATCACTAACTAACACTACAGAAAGCATGCATCTGTTTCCCAAGCTAATAACAATACAGAAGAATGGAGTCAGTGGACATATTGCCGGCTGTCGGCTGGCAGGTGAAGTCCATTGAGTTGGCATCAGGGGTCCTGACAGCCGAGTACAAGCGCATCTGCCCACTCTGTGTCTGGTACTGGAGCTTGTCAGTGGGAATCAGGGTAAACACCTCACTTAGTCTCAAACACAGATGCTGTAAAATCCTCTAGATAGTTGGTCTGTTTAAAAAAAGTGAATGAACTCTGTAATATAAAAGTAAATGATATTAATAGTGATTTCGATATGGGCTTAGATAGTCTATCTGTGTGCATTAGTTTAATTGGTCATTCACATGCTACTTTGATTAACATTCACTAATGAAACACTTTACAATTTACCTGTATGTATGTTCAATGAAGTGAATCTTTTAGCATCCTATCTTTGTGATTGCTATTGATTACAAATATCAGCTACAGGACATAATGAGATTTTGCTGTAATCTAGCCGCCAGGTAATGATGCAATGCTTAAGGAAAACCTTGGATTCAAGGTGAGCAATCTATTGCTCTTTCCATCTGGCACCTTCATTTCCCCTTAAACACTCTCTTTATTTCAGATTTCCCTGCTCTTTAACCCTTTTTTCAAACCGATTCAGGCAAAAGGAAAATGCTGGGGTTGGTTCAGGCCCCTCCGGTCCAGTTGACCAGTGGTGAGGTGGGAAGTTCTCTAGTTTGGATTGATGGATACGTGGCAGGTTCAGTAGGTGTTCTTTGGGCTCAGGTGCATGCAATCGCAGGAGCAGCTGTTCCAGGCTTTGTTACAGCTCTCACTGCAACAATTCTCCCCTCCCAAGCTGAGCCAACTGCCTGTTGTCTGTAAAGAGTGTCTGGGCTATATTTAACACCTCTGGGGTTAATTAATAGGCTTCTATTAATAAAAATGAGAGCAGTTCCAGATCCTCCTCTCTCTTTTCTTCTGCCTCCCTTTCTAAATGAGCAACAGCTTTGCTGGTGCCCTATGGCCATTCCTCTATATATTATTGATGTGGCCAATGCCTCTTACTCTCTCCTTCTCTCAAAGAACTTTATCGCTCCCTTGGTTTTGTGCACCCTCTGCCTTTGAGTCATTCTACAAAATGGGTATCATTTGTGTTCATTTTATTTGTAAGTGTAAAAATGACTTTAAAGGGTTGGTTCAGCCGACAATTTTAATTCTGTCATCATTTGCTATGAGTTTCTGATGTGGAACAGAAAAGAATACATTTTGAGGATTTCTACTGGTTGCTGTTTGTCAAGTAACTGCAATTGCAATGGCATTAAAGGGATAGTTCATCATTTACCTAAAAGAAGATATTTTGATTAATGTCGGTAACTAAATAGTTTTGTTGGCTTTGACTTCCATTGGATGGACTGAGACATTTCTCTAAATATCTTATATGTTCCACAGAAGAAAGGACCATGCAGGATTGGAACGACATAGGGGTTGAGTAAATTAATGACAGAATTAAAGTGTTTGGGTGATCTGTCCTTTTGAAGGGACACAAAAAAAAACTAAAAAAAAACTAAAAGTTTCAGAAATGATGTCCAAATGTCTCAAGTGCTATATTCAAGTCTTCTAAAGACATACAATAGTTTTGTGTAACGAAAAGACTGTTCTTAATTCTTAATTCACTAAATGGTTGTGTGAACTGTCCCGATTCTGTCATTGCTACCTCTCTCATGAACTTTTTTCCCCAATTTACTCACACAAAGCTGTTGTATGGCTTGAGAGAAGACTTGAAATATAGCGCACAAGTCATATGGACCACTAGCTTGCACCGTATGTGATTGTGTCAGTTTCTTTCTACGAAGCACCTTGTAGTACATGAATTATAATGTAAAATATATGTTAAAGGTATCAGCCCAGTTATCTTTCTGAAGGCATAATTTTTTCCTGAAAATAAATTAAAAGGTATTAGCCTGAGATGGCACAATGCAATTATTCACCCAACTGAATGTTTAAAATCCTAAAAATCTTGACCTTGTTTGGAAAGGGGGTCGTTCTTTCGCTGAACCGCCTCTCATCCAATACTAAATGTGTGTACATTGACTCATGCACAAAGCTAACAAAGGTTTGAATGAATGAAAGCCAAGCTTTGGTGTGCCAGGTATCCTGTGGAGTCTTTCGAACCATGTAACAAAGAACACAAAAGAGAAACCATAGAGCCATAAATGTAATCCAGCAGAAGGGATATGCATCAAATAAAATGCAAATGCTGATTATTGAGCTACAATATGAGTCAAAAGTTTACGCTACATAAAAATCTGTCCTCTGACTCATTGTTTAAGGCTTTTAATGGAGTTCACAGTCACTTCTTTGACAGCACTGACATGCTGAAAGAAATTTAAAACTAATTTCTAGCTTGGTGTGAAGTCAATGAAAATCGTCTCTGAGAGAGACAAAGTGCAATATACTGTTTATTGTAGCATTATTCTTCCAGAGCAATTGATCCAGTGTGGAAAAGTCATGCGAATCAGCAGATGTGAAACAACATCAACTGAGACATTTACATAGTGGAGAACACTCACCTTAATGTTGTTGTGCTTTTTCTTTATTTTCTAATTGAAATGCAGTGATACAATGACAGGAAGAAAGGTACAATTGCTCACAGCATCACACTGTGAAAATGAATAATTTTCACAATACTTTGGATATCCAATGCCATTGACAAATTGTGCAAGCAAAGCGGCAGATTATAAACAGGACTCCCTGTGTACTGGGATCTTGAATGGAAAATGTCCGCTGTGTTCGAGGAAGCGTGAATGCATGACTTAACCTCAGCGCTCGTTTAAACTCCCCAGGAGATAAAAGCAAGCCTTTCTCTCACGGTTTGAGGAACCATCAATAAACTGCCTGCAGCCTGCTGAACTGCTGTAGCAGAACGACAAAGTACTCTTAAGTTTCTTGTGCTTTGAGAAATATGCCCCCCTTCCTTTTCGGTATTCGGTAAAAATGGCACATGCACAGTTCATATTGAGTTACACAGTCTGCGAGTCACTCTAATGATTATTGCAGGAATATATTTGTTGTCAGCAACATTTTGAAATGAATGGTGCTCATTTAAGTTAATTGGTCGAGCTAAAGGTTAGAACAGCAGATATATATTCATTCACATTCATGTGTTTTTGACCTCTTTTCCCACTTGGTTTGCCCCAATTAGTTAAATGGCCAATTTTGCTGGCACTGATGCAATCCCTCAAGACCGCAACGTAAATTATAGAGTGGCAAAACTGGGAAATCATTATCTATGCATTAAATGCACTTCCAATTCCTCAGGTGGTTCTACAGAGTGCAGCTTAACCTTTACATTATTTCATGCTGTTGTTGTGGGCTGGTCATAGAACATATGCATACGAATGCTAAATACCATTTGTTTTGGCCATAATCAAGACAGAACATCTAATATTCCGTACGATAAAGAAATGTGAATAACTTCTGTGTGTTCTGGGGTCTTTCAAGAGAGTTCAGACATATTTTCGCACCATGTACCTTTGCTACAACAGTTCGATGTAAAATTGATTCTCTTTATCAGTATTTTTGTCTCGTTTCCCACTAAAAACATCTAAACATGCCTAAAACAAGATCCATTTACCTGAGAAAAAAAAAGTATAAAGATATTAAGATTTTAGAAAGTGTATCTTATAAAGTATTTTTTTTTTAGTATCTAATCAAAGCTTGTGAGATCATGCTAATTATTTGCTAATGGTATAAAAATAATCTTAATACTTGCCAAATTTAGGATATATATTCTGAAAATAATTCTGAAAGATGTTGTTGACGTTTATTTTAGGTTTAGAGTAATGTTAGAGTAATGTTGAGAACATTAATATTGACCTGTTAACTTGCACCACCCTTCTTAACCTAAACCCAAGAAATGGCATACCCAAATTAAAAGAGATATTAAAAGAGTTTATGAATCCTTTGACATAGAAGCATAATTGTGGTCTCATTTGAAAGAAGGCACATGGCAGTTTGTTGTCAAGTGAGAATTTTATATTAAAACAAACTTTTTTTATATAATTTCCTTAATATGTTTGAGAATATAAACAATTAAAGCTAATGAGACATTTTGTTCTTGTAAAACGTCTCGGGTTACTTGAATGTAACCCTGTTCCCTGAAAAATTGAGAATGAGATGCTGTGCGAACAGCTCTATGGAGGAAAAACATATTCAGTTGTAAACACGTGGCAAACACGCTTAAGAATTTGGCTTAAATAAACTCTGGTGATGACGTCATCGGAATGCGCCCATTAGAGGCTATAAATAGCTGTGTGGCAGGTGCACTCATCAGGTCAGAATAACGTCCTGAATACGCCCTCAGTGCGGCAATGAAGAGCAGCATTTCGTTCCTGCTTTTTCAGGGAACGGTTACAGTCAAGTAACCCGAGACGTTCCCTTTCAAAAGCTACACTCAATGCTGCGTGAACAGCGCTATGGGGAACTAGGAATACCAACGCAGCCACACTCTAAGTGTCTGGACCCCTCAAGACACTTCTCTGAGGCGTGGGCCTCAGACTCAAGGAGGTGAGAGCCCGGAGTAATGTGAAACATCCAAACTAAAGAATCTAATAAATGTGTGCGGAGAGGACCAGCCTGCCACATCACATACTTGCTGCAAGGGGACTCCTCTTGCTAAACCCCTGGAGGATGCAACCCCCCTGGTAGAATGAGCCCTAATGCCTAGAGGCAAAGCTTGACCACATGCCTCATAGGCTAGAGCAATAGCATCCCTCACCCAATGCGACAGTCTGCTTTGTGGTGGCTGCCCCCCTGGTAACAGCCCCCATAACAAATGAACAGCTGCCCTGACTTACGCCACTGGCTGGTGCGGTGGACTTAAATCTGAAGAGCACGAACTGGGTGCAGTAAGTGGAGTTTCTCCTGTTCTGGTGTAGTGAACAGCGGATGACAGAAGGCTTCAAGAATGACTGGATGTACGGTCAAAAATGGAACTTTGGTAAGATAGTCGGGTAGGGATAGGGTGGATAGATAGGGTGCAAAATAGCCTTGACCAGTCCAGGGGAAAAGTCTAAGCAGGATGGCGAAACTGACAGAGCCTGCAAATCTTCAATTCTCTTTAGTGACGAGATAGCCACAAGATAGACCATCTTAAGTGTCACAAGCTTGACTGGCACTGACTCTAATGGTTCAAAGGGGTTGTCGACTAGCCCCTCAATGACCAGGGCTAAATCCCACAGGGCTAAATTTCACTCTGACGAGTGGTCTCAGTCGCCTAGGTCCACAAATAAAGCAGGTGATCAGAGGGTGTAACCCCACTGAAACCCCGCCAATCAGAGCGTGGCAAGCCGAAATGGCGGCCACAGATACTCTGAGAGTAGCAGAACATTTTCCTGCTGACAGCTTTTCCTGCAGAAACTCCAGCACTTAAACAATCTGACAGTGGACTGGGTCTGCATGATGTATGGTATACCACCTTTCAAAGATGTGCCCCTTAAGGGCGTACATGCTTCTAGTGGAGGGAGCCCTAGCACTCAGAATGGTCTTTATTACATCCGCTGAAAGTTCAGCATCTCTTAGTCGGTCTCCCTCAGGGGCCAAGCATGAAGATTCCATAAATTGGGCCGGGGATGAAATAATATCCCCTGCGCCTGGGACAGGAGATCTCTCCTGTTTGGAATTGCCCATGTTCAGCCGTCAAGGAGAGATTTTTTTCTAAGAACCAGACTCTGGTCAGCCAACAAGGCGCTATCAGCAAGAGGCATGACCCTTGTTGACCGACCTTCGCCAGGACCGACCTTCGCCAGGACAGGTTTCTATATGGTGGAAACGCATATAGACGCTTCCTGGGGTTTATATAATTTATATTCCCTGACGATTTAAATAAGTGACAACATAGTGTTGTCCACCCGCACCAGGACATGGTAGCCCCTTAACTGCCGGAGAAAGTATTCCATGGCCAGAAATACAGCCATCAATTTGAGGCAACTGATGTGCCAAACGAGACGACGGCCTCTCCAGACCCCTTGGGCTGGGCGGCCATCTAAGACCGCTCCACAGCCCGTCAGCATCCTGCGACGACAACACGCACCTAGAGTGGGACCCAAGGTGAGGAACCGGGGTCTGAACCATATAGAAAGGGTACGAAGCCCGTAGCGCGTTACCCTTACCATAAACATGGATTTTTGAAAGTGCACGAAGCACTTAGCGCGTACGCTTACCATAAACATGGATTTTAGTAAAGGCACAAAGCACTCGCCATGTGCCCTTATCCTTATTTGCCTCTGGGGAATAGCCCTTGGACAAAATCCCCTGGCACTGAGCCACAGCTGAAATGGTGTAATGTGCAGAAGGCCCAAAGGTATCCCTGTGGACACAGCTTCCATTAGGTCTAGAACACTTTGAAAGTGATGGAAAGTAATTTCCTGACCTAGCCTAATATCGCTCAGGGTGTTTAAGATGGACTCGACATGAGCGGGAGACAGTTGTGCCCGCATGGTGACCGAGTCCCATACAACCCCTAAATGCATAGTTCTCTGGGCCGGAGAGAGAACGGTTTTCTTAGCACTGAGTCTCAACCCCAGATACACAAGATGAGCGATGACGACATCCGATGTCAAAGCGCAAGCTTTTGAGACTGGGCCAAAATCAGTCAGTCGTCAATGTAATTTAAAATGCGGATGCCCTTGAGTCGCAACGGAGGCAGAGCCACATCTATGCATTTTGTGTATGTGCGGGGGGATAAGGCTAGGCCGAATGAGAAAACATGATTTTGGTAAGCTTCGCCCCCGAAAGCAGACCTCAGAAATTTCCTGTGTTGTGGCAGAATTTCTATATGAAAATATGCGTCCTTGAGGTCAATTGTGACGAACCAAACATTGTGCTGAATTTGCGACAATGAATTTGACTGGCAACATTTAAAACTTAACCCTTTAGGCGCCAGAGGTTTTTTCCATAAACGTTCGATTTTGACATCTTAATTTCACAAGGCTATATCTTAAAAGTGAAAAAAGATAGAGACTTTCTGTTAATTAGAGAAATATTAAGGATGACCCAAAGTTTATATAGGGATTCAATTTTTCCATCTAATTTGCATATTATGACGTCATATGGTGGCAGAAATCTTGGATTATAGAAGTTTCATGAAAAGTCACATGTTTAAATGATAAAATGCAGCATATCTTTCCCCCCAAAATGTCCATCACCTTCTGTATGCTATATTGCACAATACTGAATGCTCAGGTATATAGGAAGTAGTAAACAAACTGTGTAAATAATTACTAATAAATGGTAGAACAAACCGTATGCATGTAGTGGTTGGCCTTTTGCTGTAAAGATTTTCCATTTACTACATACAGTAAGCACTCTGATTCCATGTATGGGGCATATATATATTATTCATATGACACACAAACACAAGTAGACAAGACCTGTTTAGTTCAAAAGATCACTCGCGACGGCAAGGCACATATCATGAGTGTGATGATACGAGCAGCGCGAGCGCGGCCAGATCTGCCTCGCGCGCGCGCCGAGTATGCACATTCATTGCGACTCCCCACCCTGCCTTCACGTTGCCCCCTAACTGTACTATGAATACTTCGACCTCGTCTAACATACCCAGTGATAATAGACAAAGTCTCCACCACAATACTGTCGCCGCGATTACGGAGAGGCTCTGATAAAATGGCTCACTCTCACACTAGCTCCGCTTTTGATCGCACTGATTCAATGCGCTCTAACTCGAACATTTTGTACAGAAGCATGACGTTTTTTTGAGTCTGAGATGAAGTATGACATGTCTGCCATCCAGTGGAGGGGAGGTTGAACGAAATTTGACACTCAATTTGACAAAATCGGCCGTTATATTCAGTGCCGCATCTTGTCGAGTAAACTCGACCGTGGCGCCTAGAGGGTTAAATGTTCAGAGAGAATGGTTCAAACTGCGAAGGTCTAGAATTGGACGCAATCACCCATCTTTTTTGGGAACCAGAAAATAGCGGCTGTAATAACCTGACTGTCTGTCTGGAAGGGGAACATGTTCTATGGCCCCTTTGTCAAGCAGAGTCTGACTTTTTGAGTGCTTCGGAGTGCTTGCTCTTTCTCCTGTGGCCAGTCTAGCTGTAATCTGGCCACTGCATGAGTGACCACCTCGAGTAACTCCTCATGTGCGTCATCATCGCGGGAGGAGCGCTCGGAGGTGGCGTTCTTAAAGTCCATCTCCAGATGGCTATTTTGCCATTTAATTCCTCAGAATTAAGTGTAGCCAAAGAACAGCCAGATCTAACTTTACAAATCAGATGAGTATTAAATAATTTCTCAGCATTAAATGCCGCCAGATATCAACCAGACAAGTAAAAACGGTCTGAATGAAAGGCTGAATATGGTAGCTTGTAACACACTCAATTCGTTTGCACGTGATAATAGGACCAAGAGAGAAAGGGAGTCTCTCGTCTGCTCAGTTCCCTCGCATTAAATACATATATAGCGAACCCGTAATTTGCGCCATGCCTCGGCAGACGCGAGATCCGAGCCACTAGATTCTTTATTGACGAGAACAAGAAGGTTTGAATAGCACACACATGGTACACAATGCGGTTCTGAAAACAAAAGAACCGGACGAGCGTACCTGTCACAGGTCTTATAGCAGGGGTCTCAAACTCAACTTAACTGGGGGCCGCTGGAGGTAGCGTCTGGGTCAGGCTGGGCTGCATCAAGTATTCCACAAAACATAGTATTCAAGTATTCCAAAAAAGGAGCACAACTGATCCAATCTTCTCAATCTTTATTATTAACGTTTCTTCTGAACTGTTCCTCTGATTTTGTACATTCCTTTCTTTACATGATTGGTTCTTCATGAGCTGTCCTTCTGACAGTTGAAGTTCATTTTACAAACTTTCTTTGTCTTTTCCTTATACACAACATATTTGTGATACTTCATTTTACAAACATTCTTTTTCTTTTCCTTATAACACATATATGTGATACTTATATTCGCTCATGTCTTTTTTATTCTCAATATGATATTGAATGTTTTTTTGGAAGGCACATTTCCTTTATTATACTTAGGAATTATGCCTATCGAGGTTGGCTGCAGAGGATTTGTGGGGCGCTCACGAAGCCCACGAAAGAAAGATGACCAAATATGAACATCTGGTCACAGACTGCCAAGCACAGGGCTGGAAGGCGAGATGCATGCCTATCGAGGTTGGCTGCAGAGGATTTGTGGGGCGCTCCCTCCACAAAGCCTTTACTGCGCTGGGCATTGCAGGAACAATAAGGAGCAGGGCCATCAAGAATACCACCGACGCAGCCGAGAGAGCCTCGAGATGGCTCTGGATCCGTAGAGGAGCACCATGGGGGCAAGCGAGTGCTACCTGAACACAAGTCACGGTCTGATCAGCTGTGGCTGGGTCGCCTGGGCGAGGGTGTCTGATGTTGAAAGACCCGAAACACCCGAGGACCCCAGGTTACATCACTGATGATGTTTTCAGGTGCATCTGAAGATGTGTTTCAAGAACTACCTGTTCTGGCAAGGCCAGTGACTCCCAGGAATAGACTGGATGACAACCAGGAAGAGGCTGGTGACTACTGGAGAGACAGTTGGCAGCTTGGGAAGACAGCATTAGGGGTGGGAAGGGTTGGCAGCCCAAACCACATTCTCCGAGAGGAGGAACCCTTTTTGAAGCTACAGATCGACTCATGGAAATATACCCCCAGGGGAGCCCGAGAGGGGGGGGGGGGGGGGGGGGGGATGAGAACCCCAATCTGACAGACCCAAGGTTACCGACTAAAGGCAATGGAGAAACGACAACGACCGCAGTATTCAGGTGCGGAAAAACCTGCAAAAACAGCAGTGGCCTAAAAATCCACCAAGCCAGGATGAAGTGTTTGGAGAACGAACATGTGTCACAGCGCACAGATGATACATCTGATGAGACGCAGGAGGAGCCGAGCCAGGAAGCACCCCATAGTGCTCAGAGCCTCCGTGTGCCACTGTCCGTCCCCCCAAGTCTTCTGCCCCAGGCAAAGGTGCGAATCAAGTGGCCACAGGCCTGTAAGAAGGCAGTCTGGAGGCAGTTTGATGAGGACGTTGACAAGGTGCTTGAAGCAACAGAGAAGGGAGATGTGGATCGAAGGCTGCAGGCAATGACAACCATCATCTCCAGCCTAGCGCAGGAGAGGTTCGGTACCGAGGAGAAGCGATCAACTCCAACCACCTATTCCATGAACCACAGAGCAGCGAAGATCCACAAAATCCGGCAGGAGTTGAAGTCCCTCAAGAAGCGGTACAAGGACCCCACCCCCCCCCCCCCCCCCCCCCCCCCCCCCCCCCCCCCCCCCTTGAGGAGTTGAGAGCTGTCTTAAGGAAAAGGCTGATGACCTTGCGCAGAGCAGAATAGCATAGAAGGCGTCGAAAAGAGAGATCCAGAAAGAGAGCTTCGTTTATTGCCAACCCCTTCGGCTTCACTAAACAGCTCCTGGGACAGAAACGCGACGGTAAGTTGCTCTGTTCAAAAGAGGAAATTGACCAGCATCTGCACAGCACTTACAGTGACCCTCTCCGGGAGGAAGAGTTGGGCCAGTGCAACATCGTTGTAGATCCACCTCCCCCACCAAGGAGTTTGACAGCAGGGAGCCACTGATGAAAGAAGTCCAGGAGGTTGTGCGTAAGGCACGATCTAGCTCTGCCCCTGGACCAAGTGGAATCCCATACAAGGTCTACAAGAACTGCCCCTTACTACTCAGGCGACTCTGGAAGATCATTTGAGTCATTTGGAGATGAGTAAAGGTGGCACAACAGTGGAGATTTTCTGAGGGAGTCTGGATCCCCAAGGAGAAAGATTCCAAGAAGATCAATCAGTTCAGAATAATATCATTGCTGAGCGTGGGAGGCAAGATCTTCTTCAGTATAGTAGCAAGGCGTCTGACCAACTTCCTCTTAACTAACAACTACATAGACACATCTGTGCAAAAGGGAGGAATTGCTGGAGTCCCAGGGTGCTTAGAACACACGGGAGTGGTGACTCAGCTCATCCGGGAAGCTCGTGAACACAAGGGAGACCTCACGGTACTGTGGTTAGACCTAGCCAATGCATATGGCTCTATCCCCCACAAGCTGGTCCAGACCACCATGACCAAGCACCATGTGCCACAGCATATTGCAGATCTGATCTTGGATTATTACAACCATTTCAGGATGAGAGTCTCTGCAGGAGGTGTGACATCAGATTGGCACAAACTAGAGGTGGGGATAATCACAGGCTGCACCATCTCTGTGATCCTATTCGCGGTGGCTATGAACATGATTGTCAAATCGGCAGAGCCTGAGTGTCGGGGGCCCCAAAGCAGAGGAGGGGTCCGCCAACCGCCAATCAGAGCATTTATGGATGACCTGACAGTCACCACAGAGTCAGTGCCAGGAGGCAGGTGGATACTCCAAGGGCTGGAAAAGCTTATCCGGTGGGCTCGGATGGAGTTCAAACCAGCCAAGTCCCGTTCACTAGTGCTGAAGAAGGGCAAGGTCACGGACAGGTTCCATTTCAGCATCAACGGAGCAGAGATACCATCGCTGTCAGAAGAGCCGGTGAAAAGCTTGGGCAAGGTTTTTGACAGTAGCCTCAGAGACTTCGCATCAGTCCAGTTAAACGGTCAGGACAGCTGGTTAAGAGCAACAGACCGTTCTGGCCTCCCTGGCAAGTTTAAAGCGTGGATTTACCAACATGGTATACTGCCAAGAATACTCTGGCCGCTACTTGTGTATGAGGTTCCCATTTCCACGGTGGAGACCTTGGAGAGAAAGGTCAGCAGCTGTCTCAGGAGATGGTTAGGGTTGCCCAGGAGTCTCAGTAACATCGCCCTCTATGGAAACACCACAATGCTCTGGTTGCCTCTTAAATCCCTGGAAGAGGAGTTTAAAGTGACTCGGGCACGTGAGGTTCTGATATATAGAGACTCCAACGACCCAAAGGTGGCCCAGGCAGGAGTGCTGGTGAAGACAGGGAGGAAGTGGAGCGCCCAAGCCGCTGTGCTGGATGCACAGGCTCCACTGCGGCACAAAGAGCTTGTGGGAGTGGTGGCCCGAGGCAGAGCAGGCTTGGGGATGTTCCCAACACCTCCTCGACATAAAGAGTTGAAGGGTAAGGAGAAGCGCAGCCGAATATATGAAGAGGTCAGAGCTGCTGTAGAGGAAGGAAGGACGAGCAGAGCTGCTGGAATTGGGCAACAGGGGGCCTGGACCAGGTGGGAGCAGGCCATGGACCGCAAGGTCACCTGGACGGAGCTCTGGCAAAGCGAGCCGCACCGCATAACCTTCCTGATTCGGGCAGTGTACGATGTCCTGCCTAGCCCAGCAAACCTTTGTATGTGGGGGAAAGCAGACACACCAACTTGTCAATTGTGCCCAGCTCGTGGAACGCTGGAGCAC
The DNA here is from genome assembly GCA_030578255.1 of Tiaroga cobitis. Classification (NCBI taxonomy): domain Eukaryota; kingdom Metazoa; phylum Chordata; class Actinopteri; order Cypriniformes; family Leuciscidae; genus Tiaroga; species Tiaroga cobitis. Next base: position 43,668,602 of record CM060598.1, on the reverse strand, counting down.
AATTTGAGCTCCTGCCCAACAGCGCTCGGCCAGGGTCGTTACACTTGGCGTCACAACCAGGTGCTGAAAGCTATTGCAGACACCATCAGCAAAGAGATCAGCAAAGGCGGCCGAGGCAACAACACCACTCGCTCAATCGCATTTTTTAGGGCAGGAGAACAGCCACAAGCAGGGAGGAAGGCACCAGCAGGAATCCTGGCATCAGCCAAGGACTGGAAACTCTCTGTGGATTTGGAGAAGCAGCTGAAATTTCCCCAGCACATCGTCAGCACAACTATGAGGCCAGATATCACTCTAGTCTCAGAGAGCACCAAGAATATAATCATCATGGAGCTGACCGTGCCATGGGAGGACCGCTTGGGAGAAGCCCACGAAAGAAAGATGACCAAATATGAACATCTGGTCACAGACTGCCAAGCACAGGGCTGGAAGGCGAGATGCATGCCTATAGAGGTTGGCTGCAGAGGATTTGTGGGGCGCTCCCTCCACAAAGCCTTTACTGCGCTGGGCATTGCAGGAACAATAAGGAGCAGGGCCATCAAGAATACCACCGACGCAGCCGAGAGAGCCTAGAGATGGCTCTGGATCCGTAGAGGAGCACCATGGGGGGAAGCGAGTGCTACCTGAACACAAGTCACGGTCTGATCAGCTGTGGCTGGGTCGCCTGGGCGAGGGTGTCTGATGTTGAAAGACCCGAAACACCCGAGGACCCCAGGTTACATCACTGATGATGTGTTCAGGTGCATCTGAAGATGTGTTTCAAGAAAAGAAAGAAAAACAATTATTGCTTTTGAAATACATATATTTGCAGTCATGTCAGCCCGTCTTATTGAATTCTTTCTACACATGTATAGTGTCTCAGGCAAATTACTGACTTTGCACAAATCAAAGTAAACCTTCTTATCAACCTGTTGGACACATATTACAAGCTGAAAATGATTATTCTCACATTGTTTTAGAGCAGGGGTCTCCAACACGTCGCTCGCGAGCTACCAGTAGCTCGTGGCCTGATTGGTGGTAGCTCGCCAAGGGGCCTGCCCTGTTCACATATCGCGCTCACATATTTTGCACGCTCAAGTTCGTTATTTCAAATGTAGGTGCGCGGCAAGCGCGCTCATAATTGAAGCGTTGCGCTCATTTTTTCCAGGCGCAGTATGTTTGTACTTCGCGGTTGTCTATGACAACTATTGACAACAAACCCACCGTAAGCTGTCACGAGACTATCTATGGTAGCCCATAAGGGATAAAAAAAAATTAAAAAGAAACACGGCACACGCAACAACGGGCCACACTAACATTAAACTTTAATGTCAAGAAGGGGGCCACAAAATATCACCCCACGGGCCTCAAATGGCCCGCGAGTTTGAGACCACTGTCTTATAGCCTCTGATGTGCGCATTCTGATGACGTCATCATCAGAGGTTAAGGCAAATTCTTTGCCACTGTTCGTGCAGAATTGAGTGTAGCCTTTGAAAGGGAACATGCTATGTAATGGACTGTGTTAAAATGCTTTTTGGGTTTTCATGATTGCTAATGGAGTACTCCAATAGGGCTCATTTTAGTTGTCTTTTAATACAACGGTTATACAAGATGGCAATCTTACAGTAGAGTCTGGAAAAAAAATCTGAATGCATCTTATCGCAATACACAGAACACAAGTACAGTCTAATGAAATATGGTCTTTCATGTGTTTTATCAACACTGGAGACATATCGATGCAATTACAGCACAGTCAACCATAACTGGAGAATTTCTTCTAATAAACAGTGGAGGTGTCGATTGGCAACCAGCGTGTGAAATATTAATTGAATGAAGCTGAGTGTCGTAGATGTAGAAGGCTGAATATTAACTGAGACTGAAGCCTTGATGATGATCAACATTATCATCATCTCAGAAAACGAAGCCATTCACTCATTAGTGATGCGTGATAAAATTCCCAATCAATATGCAGATGAGAGGCACTTTAAATTGCATGGCTCTCTGCTGTCATACCCTCCCCTCCCACTTTGAGAGATGGGATGGCTCAGGCCGCTGTCAGCCGGTGAGATGCATATCTGTGGCACAGTCACTTCTCTCATTACAGTACTTCCTGTCAACTCCGCTTAAAAGAGTCTGTGGAAGCTCCTCACGGCACCTGCCACCGCAATCCTTAGGGGACTTGGGCAAGATTCTGGGTACTTTATTTTGATTCCCACATTTCAAAAAGCCTGTCACTAACGATAATCTTGACTTGTGAGAAGAGATTAGAGGGTCGTGGAGAGATTCATGTAGTTTTAGAAGTTTTGGTTCCGCTCTCAAGAAGAAACAAATGATCTATCGAATTAATTTTCAGCAGGATAATAGTTGGATTGAGCTCTTTTTAATTATGATATTGGATGGGATTTAGATAAGAAAGACGATTTTTAAGCCACGGCCCTATCTGTAGCATAAAAATAAGTCAATCCAGGCAGGTCATCTACTGTACATTTAGATGAAGACAGTATCCATTTCATGTGTTACTATGACTGGGAAATAAAGTAGCATAATTTTTGTCCTAGGCCAAGTTGAGATGTTACTTACCAAGGACTCACTGTAAACCATTATTAATGATGTGATATCACATATAGACCCTCTCTCCTGTGCTTATTTGACCCTGGCGTACAGTAGAAGAGTACCTTCTGTACTATTGAGTGATGACCGATGTGGACAACACTGGTTAAAAGCACTGACAAGGACACTCCAATGGAAGCATCTGCCAGTAAATCTGCTGGAGTCACCCTGTGACATAGAAATAAAGTGTGTAATTACTCTTTCTGACTGCTGTCATGTTATTTTTTAATTACCGGTAGTGAAATGAATCATTTATTTAAACTCTCTTAAACCCATTTTAAAACCAAACAAGCAATATCTCAAAAGCTCTGGGAAGCACATGCAGTGTTCACTTTTCATAACCGTTTTTTTTTATAATCGTTATACATTTCTCAATACTTAGGACAATTTTTTTAAAACTCTTCACACAGTGATCACAATACCAGTCTATGCTAAACTGTGGATCATTTATCATTGCTTTGGCACAAAATGCATTCACTTTTATGAATTATTTTCTCACTTAGACACAAACACCACCAAAACTTTATTTACTTTATGTAATGTGTATATACAGGCCAATTTCCACATGTTTACATACTCTTTTCAAAACTCTTAAACTTAAGTTCAAAACCTAGTGTAATGGAGGCCAGCTAGTAGTTGCTGTGTGAGTAAACCTCACTCCTCTGATCTCAATAGGCGCTCTAGTGACAGACGCTAGGGACTGCAGTCTTTAGCCTCCTTGTTAGAGCGCCTGACTCTCATGCCGGAGACCCAGGCCTGCTCGGAGTGGGTCGAGTGGGTCGAGTGGGACACGGGTGGAGGAGTTACACTAGCACAACACAAAAATGAGAAAACAGAAATTTCCTGCATTTCTACAGTAAAACAATATTGAAATATATTCTAAATCTAAAAAAAATCAATTACTATCAAAGCAATCAGTATTAGTGTAAGTCTTTTAATTCCATTACCATCTATTCAAAAGGGGAAACTTGGGAATAATTTTGTACTGTAATGTAAACATGGACCATGTAACGCATACTGCAGTGAATTATAAGCAACAATTTTACAAATGAAAACATTGTATAATGCTACAGTATACCTGATGTTAGTGTTTTTAGGTATGTGTTGTATGATTAACAGTGTGTTTGTTGGGTGAAAACCTTTGTAATGGCAGAATAAGGTGATTTGATACATAAATACTTATATTTTTTAAATTGCTTACAATTTCTGAAACTATGGCTCCATTTCTTAAAAAAAAACTCTTCTAAAAAGGGTGTTTTAGTAACACACAAACCATTATGATTAGCCACATACTTCACAGATGTGAAAAATGTAAAACAGTATTCTCTTGTGTCTTTTGCTTGTTCAGGGTGAGTGTACAGGAGTTTGTCGTAGCACTCACACGTAAATGTACATGAACTAAAACAGTGCATATACAGTATGTATGCACAATTGATAAACTCTACAGTTATTGAACTGAACTGAATCAACACTGAACTGACTTGAGTTGAATAGTGACACTATTAGCTTGTTAGAACTGCTTTACAGCAGAATTTGAATTTGTTGCTATTGTAAAGATGCTTTGAAACAATCTGTATTGTGTAGTGCTACAGAACAGAAATAACGGTGCTTGACTTGCATATTCAGTATATATTTACGCTATAAACAGAAATGCAAGAGGGTAAAAATTATTTATTTCTAAAAACATTGAGTTTTGATTTCAAGTTATACATTTATGTATAAGTGTTTTCACACATGATCATTGGGTGTAGGTATAGGTAAGGATTGTGGCTTTTAAATGGCTGTGTTTTCTAAATGAAACAAGCTGTTAGTTTTGAATGATGTATCTAATGTAGAGAACTGTGTTTAGCATTTTGTAAAAAGTTTGTTTTACAATTGCAAACTGAGTGTAAAGCAGATAATGTGCTTGCAGTTTTGCAGACTACGTCTGAAGATTAAGTAAGGGAATGGTTTCTCTGAGTGGTTCTACCACTTTTAGTGTGTAAGCAATTTTACCAAAGTGTTTTGGTAGTTTTAGTGCATTTTGAATGTGAAATTAACTGCTAAGTTTTTGCATGCTTATTAGGTGGGTTGCACATGTTGTTGTGATATTTGGTACATCATACACTTTTGCATGTTCTTTCACAATTTTGTGCTTCATAATAATTTTACTCTTTACATTTAGCTGAACATGTAATGAATAGTGATATTTAACATCAGCTTTCTATTGTGACAAGATGCCCTGCTGGCACATGCTGTCATAAGAAATTAGTGAGTGTTAGATAAACTTTCTAGAGAATAAGCCAACTGGGAATATCATGATAAACCTAACAGAGAATAGGACTGTAAAAACCAGAGAGAGATGAATAAATTACATATAGAAAAAACTATGGAGAACTAGAAACTGTGTGTGTGCGTGCGTGCGTCCGTGCGTGCGTTGTGTGCGTGTGTGTCTAAAACCAAGAATCTAAAGCCAGGCTGGCAGTAGTACATTAGTGCCTCTCCACGGTTCTCAGTTCCCACTGATCTGCTGGATCAGGGCCTCTGAAGTGAAGTTGTCCAGGGGGTCTGGAGTGCTTCCCAGTTTCATTTGAGGCAGGATCTGGGGAAAGAATAATGTCACATTTGTACTACCTGAGCAATGCCGTGAGGGGAAAGGTTAGTAGACACTGAACCTTGTACTCCCAGTCTCTCCAGCAGCGTTGGCAGTCTGTCAGCAGAAAATCACCCCTTTGTCATTCACATTACAACAACAAAGCCAAAAAAAAAAAAAAAAGAGATGTGGCCTACATTAGCGAAGACCCTGTAAGTAACTTGGCACATCCAATACATGCTCCATATTGCATACATTCATTTTTCCCTGTGTCATTGAACCCCATTACGAACAGAAATCTGTGCTCATATATCATAGCAGGTGTTCTGACTGATAGGCTCATAGTGGGAAATGTGACTGCTTCACAGCTCTGCCATTTACATGAAAGATTTTTTTTATGCGTGCATTATCCTTAATGAGCATTTGTCATCAATATATTGTAGAATGACTGGAGTGTCTTTGTATGATTTAAAAATGGTGCCAACCAACCAAGAGGATATTTAGCTAATTTCCAAAGTGGGAATATATATATATTTTCAGATACATTTTTTAATATACATTCACCTAAAGGATTATTAGGAACACCTGTTCAATTTCTCATTAATGCAATTATCTAATCAACCAATCACATGGCAGTTGCTTCAATGCATTTAGGGGTGTGGTCCTGGTCAAGACAATCTCCTGAACTCCAAACTGAATGTCAGAATGGGAAAGAAAGGTGATTTAAGCTATTTTGAGCGTGGCATGGTTGTTGGTGCCAGACGGACCGGTCTGAGTATTTCACAATCTGCTCAGTTACTGGGATTTTCACGCACAACCATTTCTAGGGGTTACAAAGAATGGTGTGAAAAGGTAAAAACATCCAGTATGCGGCAGTCCTGTGGGCGAAAATGCCTTGTTGATGCTAGAGGTCAGAGGAGAATGGGCCGACTGATTCAAGCTGATAGAAGAGCAACTTTGACTGAAATAACCACTCGTTACAACCGAGATTTGCAGCAAAGCATTTGTGAAGCCACAACATGCACAACCTTGAGGCGGATGGGCTATAACAGCAGAAGACCCCACCGGGTACCACTCATCTCCACTACAAATAGGAAAAAGAGGCTACAATTTGCAAGAGCTCACCAAAATTGGACAGTTGAAGACTGGAAAAATGTTGCCTGGTCTGATGAGTCTCAATTTCTGTTGAGACATTCAGATGGTAGAGTCAGAATTCGGCGTAAACAGAATGAGAACATGGATACATCATGCCTTGTTACCACTGTGCAGGCTGGTGGTGGTGGTGTAATGGTGTGGGGGATGTTTTGTTGGCACACTTTAGGCCCCTTAGTGCCAATTGGGCATCGTTTAAATGCCACGGCCTACCTGAGCATTGTTTCTGACCATGTCCATCCCTTTATGGCCACCATGTACCTATCCTCTGATGGCTACTTCCAGCAGGATAATGCACCATGTCACAAAGCTCAAATCATTTCAAATTGGTTTCTTGAACATGACAATGAGTTCACTGTACTAAAATGGCCCCCACAGTCACCAGATCTCAGCCCAATAGAGCATCTTTGGGATGTGGTGGAACGGGAGCTTCGTGCCCTGGATGTGCATCCCACAAATCTCCATCAACTGCAAGATGCTATCCTATCAATTTGGGCCAACATTTCTAAAGAATGCTTTCAGCACCTTGTTGAATCAATGCCACGTATAATTAAGGCAGTTCTGAAGGCGAAAGGGGGTCAAACACAGTATTAGTATGGTGTTCCTAATAATCCTTTAGGTGAGTGTATATCAAAATGTAAAAAAAAAAAAAAAATGCCAACAACATGGCTTTGTCACAGTTATGTTCAGTTTGTTTTAGTTTTCATGGACATTTAATTTGTTTTCATTAGTCACATGTCTTCCTTTGTTTGATTTTTCCCGCCACTTCTTTGTTACCATGGCCACGCCATTATGAGTTTGTTCTGTTCAGCTGTGTTTGATGAATTACCTCGTTTGAGTTCCTATTTAAGTTGTACCTTCTCTGTCACTTATTGTCTGGTCACTCGTACGTTTAGTGTGTGTTGCGCTGCATATTTGCCTGCTTTATTATTATTAAAACTTCATGTTGCAACCTGCATGGGCTGTCATTTTCACTGTGATCCTGTCAAGTTTCATGTTATCACCACAGAGCTCAGCCAGTCCTCCAGCCCCGCTGCTGCCGGAGGATAACAGCCCTGTGCCGTCTCCGGGGATGCCCTGCTGTGACGTCGAGCTGCAGGTCGTGCAACCACCAGCAGCGCCAGTGCAAGAGGCTCCGCCTCGAGCCTCTGATCCCTTCGCTCCATCTCAGCCCGTCGACCTGTCTACTCTGCCTTGGCTCCTCCCAGCTTTGGTTCCACCGTAGACCCTCTGCCTTGTGGCTCCACCGGGTTCCCTCATCCCACCGGCTCCCCCTTGGTCAGTCGTCATTGTAATTCCTTTTCGATGGAGGCGTAATGTCACAGTTATGTTTTTGTTTGTATTAGTTTTCATGGACATTGTTTTTTTTTTTCCCCCACTACTCCTTTGTTACCATGGTCACATCATCATTAGTTTGTTGACAGGCTTAAATAAATGTTTTTTGCAACATTTAGAAAAACATATTCGAAATGTATTTTGGCCAGGAGATCATTTTTATATAGTTTAGAATGCCCCATAAAACAGCTCAGTATTGTTAGTATCAACCATCATAACAATTTAAATTACTCTGGAGCTGTGTGTCCTTTTGTCAATTCAGGGTAATGTGAATCATTAAAAAGCATCTTTTTAATTGCCAGAATAAATCGAGTTCTTTAGTCTTAATAGCCAAAACAGGTGCGGCAGCCTAAATGCAGATGAAACATACTTATAGTAATAAAAAGATAAACAAAGAAAAGAACAAAGTGAACCTAATTAGAGAATAATTTGACTCTTCAAGAACTTCTATTTTTGTATTGTATAAACTTCTAGCCTTTCTACGAAAAATCTTCTACAAAATAGTTGCGCTATAAAATAGAGGTCAGCTTCAGTTTAAGTTGATCAGCGGCATAACAGCAAATAAATTTCCTTCATAATTTGCAGTTAAAAACAACTTTGAAAAGTTTATCATGGACAAACACAATCCACAATAGTGTCTTAGCTTCATTTGTTCATTTTCTTTTTTTTATACACTCCTGGCAGAGGCCTGCCGTACTGTAACGGATTACCATCCCAGTGATGCTAATCAGCGGGCTAGCAAAACAGCAGACTCACTGAATTGTACATAAGCATGTAATATACCCATGATACTGTTTATTTGCACATCTACAGAGCCAATCATCAGGCGACAATTTTTTTTTTTTTTTTTTTTTTTGTTGGCTTCGAGGTTGCTGGAGGAAATGAAAGGAATTATACAAGAGGGCAGATGACCTCAACATGCACATTTAGTCCTACAAGTAAATATGCACACACATAGGCATTTCACTGGAGAATTCACACGAAAGAGCCATCTGAAGAACTCGGGGGTTATGAACTGACGTTGGGTTATGAAGTCAACACGATTTTCATTTCCAACCAAAATGCAATGTCTGTCCAACTTTGAAGGTTGACGTCAATCTGACGTTGGGTTCTGACGTCAACCCGATTTTCATTTCCAAACAAAATCCAATGTTGGGGTCCAACTTCAATCTGACGTCATATTGATGTACGGTGCCGGCTGGGACTCTTTTAAGTGAATTCATAGATCAGATGTTTGACAAGAAGATTTGTGGCAACCAATAAAAACAAATAATGTTGCTTGCCCTGTTGTTCTACACCCTCTGTCTCATCATTCACATGCTCATCTCTATTCAGCTAGCACATGAACGTCAGTACGCCTGGCAATGCACAAAAAACACCCCTTGTTCTTGAAAGAATTCAATGATTATTCTTGGTGTTCTATTACATTCATAGTCCATTTAATAAGCCGAAGTGTAATAAGTGGAAATTAAAAATATAAAATTTAGGCTCAAATAATGGATTGAGGAGGATAAATTAAGCATAGTGTGAAGGTAGAACCTCATTAGCATAGCAGATGTTTTTGCAGTCTCCTTTGTCTTGTTGCCAGATGAATCCACACTGAATAATTAAGCCCGTGGAAAAAAGACCCTTTATTGTGGAAAATATGATGTATTTTGTCAGCCAGTTTCAGATGGCAAGAGAAAAGCTATTCTATTCTGAAACACAGGTTTAAATCAGGAACTCAATAACCAATAATGAAACACAGCTGAACATAATAAAACATAATGAGTCCATGGGGAAAACATAACACAATTAGAGTTCTCAACGGGTCGGCTCGGCCCGACAAACCCGACGGGACCCGCGGGTTCGGGCCGGGTTCGGGTCGAAAATATAAGCAAATGACTCGGGTCGGGTCGGACCTCGGGCTTAATCTTTTGAATTGTACAGTGAAAAAAAAAACATTTATTATTAATCGCTGCTGTTCACTGTAAAGAAAGTCTGGCTGCTGCGTGCAACGTGCATCGCGACGGGCAGACCTGACGCCGCTGCGTGCACGCCTTTAGCCTGGAGAAGAAGATGGAGTTGGTGAAAAGTAAACTTGCCGCAGGTGAAATCACCGTAGCTCAGGGGCGGCGCCAGACAATTTTTAACGCAAGTGCTGAGGGGGTGCTAGATCATTGACAGGGGGAGCAGCACAATTATATATATATATACATAGGCCTACACACGCACACACACACACACACACACACACACACACACACACTATTATTTAAATGAGCAACATTTATGATGAGATGTGCTCCAGTTGACGTGCAATGCAATCGCGCCCGCGCCTCCTATCATGATCATATTGTCTGCAATTTGCTTCTTATTTATTATATCCAGGCAATTGGTTGATGAAAAATGTATTAAAATTAAGATACAATTTATACAAAACGAAATTCACTTTAAAGAAAGGCTTTCTACAAAACAAAACTTAATTTAGTGGTCAAAATCATGTCTGACCCATCACATCTTCCGATATATTGCGCATCTTACTCATGCTGTTCAATTTTCATAATCAGCATAGATGTAAAAAAACAACAACAACATTATAATATTTTAACAAAAATGAAACTAAATGCGCTTATTTAATGGCTACTACACATAAAGTGGGCCTATACAGACTATATATTGAAACGCTTTTTAGAAAAGATAAGGCAACGTGTTTTTTTTAGCACAATTCACACCGGCGGTAATTCAGGACAAAAAAATCTCCAAATGCTCCACGTGAAACTGCGGTCTTCCGACCTTTTACTATCGTGTCAATTGATTTTGATTAATATGCGCGAGAGAGAGAGCAAAACAGCGCCCGTGTTGTTTGAAGACGTGAGAGTGCGCGCGCGCACGCGACCGGGGCGCTCTCTCTGCTCGCCCAGTCAAGCGCAGCAGTCATTCTATTCTACATCACTCACCGATCAAAAGGGTGGCGTCGGGCCGTGGGCCGGGTTCGGGCAGATAATTCATGTGTCGGGTTACATCGGGTCCGGGCTTTAAAAGCCATGGGCCGGGTCGGGTCGGGTTGTAATTTTCAGGCCCGTTGAGAACTCTAAACACAATGAGAGAGTGTCCTCCAGCGGCTCTCGAGGGCTGTTACGAGTTTAAAGATGTAAAAGGGGATGATTACATAACATTTATGTGAGACAAGGTTGCTCTGTGTGGAGGCAAAAAAGACAACCAAGAAGCATCAATTAAACGTTAAGGAAAACGTTTATTCTGTAAGAATGAAAGATTTGAGACATGATCAATTGAATTGAATAACAGGTTCGTGAGAATGAAAAAAATAATAATAATACACGAGAAAATTAGGACAAACAAGAGTGTCGCCAAATCAATGAAATAAGCAAAACATAACTGATATCTAATTTTAAAGGGATAGTTCACTTTGAAATTAATTTTTGATATGTTTTAGCTTACCTCCAGTGCATCCAAGATGTAGGTGTCTTTGTTTCCACAGTATCTTCAATTTTGATAATTTTAGGTAAAACCGTTGTTGTCTGTCAGTCATACAATGGAGGTGAAGGGGGTCCAACTCAAAGAATAGTCAAAATTAAACATTATTTAATGACTCGTAAATGTAAGTACACATTGATGCCCTAAGACACGAAACGAGTGGTTTTTGTGAGAAAACGAACAGTATTTATATCTTTTTTAGCTCGTGTAAGCATATCCATGTCCAAATGATCTGAGAGCAGGGCGCTTCGGTCTGCGCATGCGTACAGCGTTCGCCGGAATGCCCCGGAAGGGCTCCCTCGCGCGTGTTTACGTCACTCATTGTTTATGCAGAGATTTCGGAAGTTTTACCTTACACTGTGAAGATCTAAACATATTTAGATATACAGGATCGCAATGGAAGACGATTTCTATATACCAACAGACAACGTTGATTGTTTTTCACAACCTTATTTATTTGAACCTGAACCGGGGCATTCCGGCGAACGCTGTACGCATGCGCAGACCGAAGCGCCCTGCTCTCAGATCAGTTGGACATGGATATGCTTACACGAGCTAAAAAAGATCTAAATACTGTTCGTTTTCTCACAAAAACCACTCGTTTCGTGTCTTAGGGCATCAATGTGTACTTACATTTACGAGTCATTAAATAATGTTTAATTTTGACTGCTCTTTGAGTTGGACCCCCTTCACCTCCATTGTATGACTGACAGACAACAACGGTTTTACCTAAAATTATCAAAATTGAAGATACTGTGGAAACAAAGACACCTACATCTTGGATGCACTAGAGGTAAGCTAAAACATATCAAAAATTAATTTCAAAGTGAACTATCCCTTTAACCGCACCAGCTAAACTAACTGCCACCATAAAGAAAAATAGAAACAAAACCGAGATCTTCAGCGGGTACGCCGCCTTAAAGGAATTGTAGGTAGGAATTGTATAAAAAAAAAACTTTCCAAATTTGTTTAAACTTTCTGTATATATCAATGCATAATTAAAATGTAAGTACTCTGAAAAAGAAAGTATAAAAATCGAGTGTCTGTAGACCTCTCACGACTGTTTTAAAGACAGCTCATTATTTCCATTCACTCCACCCCCTCCCTTCTGGGCTCCTTCCAAAGCCACGCCTCCAAAACACATGAACGCGCGACTCCGACCGCTGAGCTGAAGACGCATTATTTACCTGAGACGAGCGGAGAGGAAGGAGCGCAGTGCATGTAGTGACATCATGTCAGAATCACATGTAATAAAAAAATATAACTTTATCATTATGAAGATAAACAAATAAGATGTATTTTAGTACTCACTATCAAGTAGCATATTGATATTGGTAAAGTTTAAAATATATATTTATTGATTCGCTAACGAGCTAGTTATCTATAAGGCAAAGCTAAAAACAGGTTGCATGATACACGTTTTTCCATTCCCATCATTTACACTGTGATGAAGATGAATTTCGTGTAACATTCATAACATATATGGTGTTCTGCATGTAAGAGTTTCCATGATGAAAGCATTGTTGACTCTGATGAGGACTACACTCCAGAGACAAGTACCGCATTGTCAGTTCGAGGACAGATGAGGGATTTTTTGTTTAAAAACAAAACAAAGGCGAAAAAACGTGCAGGTAAACATGTGAACATGGTAAAAGCACGTTCCAGGTGAACATGGTAAAAGAGTTAGACAGAGGGTAAATATAATTCTAAAAAAAGTTCCTGGATGCGGCCTACTATCTGTTAAACATGTATTTAGTTATCTAAAGCAAAGTTATGCACAATTCAACACTATAGCTATCATCTTGAGCTAGGCATATATATTATTTATCATTTCACGGCTCGCTAAGTAATGTTATGTTAGCTATATTAGGCAGCTACGTGTGCTAATGACACATGCTTCATGAAAACATAAAGAAAAAAAATATGTATGATCAAAGTACAAAAAGAAAGATTTACCTGTCCAGCAGAAATATAGCCATCCAGGCGTCACTTTTCAGCCCCTTGAGGTCTCTCAGTTCTCGCCATCGCTGGAAAGCCACGCCGATATTGACATGCGTTTTATTTTGTTGTTTATCCAAAGACTTTTTGTTCATTACCTTTTCTAGTAACGTTACTGTCTTCCTTTTTTTGCCTGGTTTGCCTTCGCGAACTGCATATGTGAATTTTGGTTGGTCTTTCTCTGCCATTGTTTTGCTATTCCTAGGTTCCGTGCCTCTTGAATTCCTCAAATCAAACGGATGCGCGCGCAAGTGGGCAGGTCCTGTGTGGCAAAAGGGTGGTTGCCATGGTTGCGAGAGAGTGACAGTCGCCTAAGCCAATTCTGTGTTTCGTCCCGAATGTAAATAATGAGCTGTGTTTAGTGCAGATTAAACGGTCTAGAGTCACTCGATTTTTATACTCTTTTTATCAGAGTACTTACATTTTAATTATGCATTGATATATACAGAAAGTTTAAACAAATTTGGAAAAAAGTGTTTATAAAATTCCTATACCTTTAATTAAACTATACTAAATAAAAAACAGAAGTACAATAGTGGCGTACACTCCGCGGCTGCCTAACACAACAATGATTCCTACCTTCCGTCCTATGCTTTCGCAATAGATGAAACTCAGTGCTCCAGATGTAATCGGGTTAGCTAGGCATCTCTCAATGTTTATCAAAAACTCAGGTCAGGCAAAAGCGCTTACTCAAATCGTCAACAATAAAATTATAAGCGTGATAGTGGTTTCAACAATGTGCTCAGAACGCGCAAGTTGGGTGAGATCTGGCGAGGATCTGTCTTCATATTTGTGGATGGGCCTTTTAAAGCCATGGCACAGCAGAGGATTGGTTGAACAGATGGTGACGCCCCCACAATGACGACACGTGCCCGCGAACAGCCAATACCCGATCACCACCTGAAAGCAATGACTGGAGACACAGAACAGAAACACACACACAAAAACACGTGGAACGTAACAAGGGCACTACAGCTGCCGATCGTCACATAACCCCCCCTCTAAGGAGCGGCTTCCAGACGCTCCTAAGAGCTCCGGGGGGAGGTCAACGGGGGCTGGGATGGAGGGCCAGGCCCGTGGAGAGGCAGGAGGTCAGGCCCATGGAGAGACCTGGGGCCTGGAGACCAGAGCAGTGCAAGAGACCATGGGGGAGCACGCGTCGAAGGCAACCAGGGTGGAACACACTTAACAGGTCTCCAGAGTTGAGCACACTTGGAAGGGTACCAGGCGGAGCAGACTCAGACGAGGGTGAAGCAGACTCAGACGAGGTCCATGTCAGCATCTCCTCCATGGCCTTCACAGAGTACCTACTGCCCCCCTACAAAAGATACTTGGGGAAATCCACGGGAGGAACCTCCGGGCGGTAAACGGGTTCAGGAAAGGCCTCCCGGAGCTTGAAGGGCGCAGGCAGGGCGGGCGCAGAGGCGGGGCCGGCAGGGCGAGGAGTCTGGGTACGCTCACCGGAGCCTGGCGAGCCGAACGAGTCCTCCTTCTCCTCCTGCGGCGGCGCGTCACTGGGCTAGACTCACTTACTTGGCTTGATTCACTTACTTGGCTTGATTCACTCACTGGGCTTGATTCACTCACTTGGCTTGACTCACTCACTTGGCTTGACTCACTCATTCACTTGACTTGATTCACTCACTTGACTTGATTCACTCACTCGGCTTGACTGACTCACTTGGCTTGACTCGACACTGGACTCACTTGACTCACTTGACTCGGCTCTTGACTCACTTGACTCACTTGACTCGGCACTTGACTCACTTGATACACTCGACTCACTTGATTCGACTCGGCACTTGACTCGGCACATGACTCACTTGATTCACTCAACTCGGCACTTGACTCACTTGACTCGGCACATGACTCACTTGATTCACTCGGCTTGGCACTTGATTCTCTCGAGTCGGCTGGCACGCGCTCCAACTCCGGTTCGACTGGCGAAACCTCCGCTGTCTCTGGAATAGCACGTTCAACAGGGCCAGTACGGAATACGGGCTCGAGGGGTCCGACACGAGGAGTGGGTTTGGCAGGAGCAATATTATGCTTAAAAGCTCCTCTGACGGTCCTCAAGGGAGGATCAAACGGTTTGGCGAGCTGAGGCTTTAGCGGCGTGCGGAATGCGTGAGAGAAATCCGCCGCATACGAACCTCCCCAGCGCAGAGACAAGAGCAGTTCCTCGGGATCCTCCTCTTCTGCGGGGAGTTTAAAAGCCTTTCTGAATAGGGCGATAAACACGTCGTAAGAAGGAAATGATATCCGATCTGATTCCCAGAACGCGTCTGCCCACTCCAGAGCCTTTCCAGATAACATTGAGCAGATGAAGGAAACGCGGTCGTTATCTGAGGCATAAAACTGGGGCTGGTGACTCATGCACAAGCCACACTGCTGAAGAAACCCCTCACACGCTACAGGTGAGCCATCAAACTTTTCGGGAGGTGGCGTACTGGGATAACTGGATACGGTACTCACACTGGGTTGCGGTTGAACAGGTGCAGCGGCAGTTTGGGCTTGATTAGCCGCTGTGCTTTTGCTCTGCGGAGACCAGGATTGCACGGAGCTTGCTAGTTCCTCAAGGAGAGAAGTTAGTCTCGCCAGCTGAGAACGATGAGAGGCTAGCATGGAAGCTCGGGTCTTGACCACGGTGGATAGATGCTGAAAGTCTGCTGGATCCACGTTTGGCAAAGTCTTCTGTAACGTACGGACAGAGGCGGTCGGATCCATGTGCAGAAATTTATTATAACTTGAACATAAACAGAAATAAACCAGGCACACAAATAAACAAGGGCAATCCAATAACTCGTGGTGTAAACAGGCGTAGGTCGAGGCAGGCAGCACAAGTTCGCAAACAGTCCAGGATACAGGCAAAGGTCGAGAGTCCAGGGAAACACGGAGAAACAGAACAGGGAATAACGCTCAGAAATGCACGCTTACAGTGTAACAAGACTTCGCAAAGGACAAAGGAGAAACACAGGTTTAAATCAGGAACTCAATAACCAATAATGAAACACAGCTGAACATAATAAAACATAATGAGTCCATGGGGAAAACATAACACAATGAGAGAGTGCCCTCCAGTGGCTCTCGAGAGCACTACAGCTGCCGATCGTCACAATTATACAGTTTACCCCAGCTTATATAATTTAAACAAATGATTTATAATTGTAGACCGTTGTCAACATATTTAATAAAACTTACTATAAATATAGAAAAAGTATTTGTATTACAAAGAAATCTTGCCTGAAAATGTAACTGATATTTACTGCTAGCATGTTTGTCAAGTATATAGCATAAATATTAAATGGATTTGGTTAAAAATGTATTTTGGTAACACTTTATTTTACATTGTCCTTGTTGATAACAGTAAATTATGCATAATTACATGCAACTAACCCAAAACCAAACCCTGATCCTAATCCTAACCCTATAGTAAGTGCATGTTGTTAGTGCAATATTACTCAGTACTTATAATTCTGTTACAAGTACACCGTAAAATAAAATGTAACCTATATTTTTAACACAGATGAGAGACTCATCAAAGTGTGTTTCATGTCACGAGTCTCCTTAGTTGAGTACTATGTTTTGAGTAAGAATAAAGGACCACACAGTTCTAAGAATCAATTCTTATTCTACAGCTTATTCCAAGCACAAAGTAAAATATGTTTAAATGTCTTTTAATTTAAATTGTGGTTTATCAGCACCGCCAGAGCGTGATAAGTCTAAGGTTAGCATTCTTGCTTTGAAGAGTCATCGAGTCATCAGATTATTTTACCACGGTATATATTAGCATATAAATTCTGCCACACTTTACAAATCAGTCTCCCCTAGTAGCTCTTTGATCGCCTTCTGCATACAGCAGAAACTCTCAAAGCTGTGGGAAAGAGATGTCTCAGACAGGAAATGACACATCATATTCTCGCATGAAGTAACAAAATCTATTAGTAATTGATGACACAGTCACTCTGAGCTGTTCTAATAGATGTTACTGACTGAATTACAAACTGCCACACCATTTGTGTGAGTCAAAATGCAACCAGAACAGTCCAGTTCCCCTGAATCTAATCCAATTAAATTATACAAGTAAATGTACTACTGGTATATGGGTGACTAAAAGTCACTATATGGGTTGGGTTGGGTTGGGTTGGGTTGGGTTGGGGGGGGGGGGGGGGGGGGGATCAGGATTGCACAACTCTGGCTCTCAGCACCTAAAATTAGTAAAGAAAATAAATAAACTTGCTTTTTTTGGCCATCATTTAATTTGTATCATAGTGATTTGCATGAATGACTGAAACAGAATGATACTGTATGTACCAGCTCATTCTTCAGCAGATCATTCTCTGAGTTTCTAATATTACATTTACCAAACACTGCAGCCAGGCCAGCACAATCATTAGAATGAAAATGAGAGACGATAAATGAGCTTTAACATGATGTATGAACGTGTTGTGTAAGTGTTTGTGTGCGCGTGTGTGTATGTTTTTTGTGCGGGCTGTTTTTGTGAACAATATATTGTGATTTTCTAAAAGAAAATTGATGTAAACGTAAGACACGGCTGGCGGAGCGGGAGAGAGACGAAATAGAGAAGGAAAATGAAAGAGAGACTCTAGGTAAACACTGAAGGAAAACGAGGGGGCAGGTATACATCCATATCTCTTATGTAGAGGTTGAGACTCACAGACTGCAGGCCAGGTTTGTTTATTATTAGTGTGGAGTATGACACCATGTCATAGCATGTGTAATGTGGATTTTCTTGCTGAGAATGGTATAGGTAAAACAACACAAAGCATATGTATGTCAAAACACTAGTGTTCTAACCTGAAGTGTTCAGATACAATTACATTTCATGAGAAAGACTTACCTGATTGTTCTGAACACCATTTTTAAGGTATTTAGCTGTAATCCAAACAAATCACCTTTGGCTTATGTAGCAGAAAAAATGACATACTCTTATTTTAAACAGTCACTGCAGGCGTGGTTTGACATTTTTAAATCTTTTGAAAATATCTGGAATGAACCAGACTCCCTTTATATGTACTGTATATCCTTTGTTAAATTGTATTTATTAAATTGTCTTACATTTTATTCATTTTATTGGCATCATAATTGAAGCTGTTGTGTGTTTTCAGTTTCATAAAGACCAAAGTGATAAGCTATTTCTAAACTATTGTAGTTAGTTTTCTTCAAAAGTTTGGATGTACAAGCCACACACGTGATATGTATTGAACTCTCTCAGTTTTCAGCCATTGCAATTTTTATCTTTTACAAAATGGAAACTTTTCAACTCAAAGAGAAGTACAAACTGTTTATTTTGAGCCTCATTGAGTGAGCACACATACTTTTTTAATTAAACTGTTTTCAGCCAAATGTATCATTTCATTTGTTTGAACCATTCTTTGCCTTTTTGCATGTCTTGATTTAGTATTTTTAGTTTATTTTTAGAGAGTATTTTCTTGGGGAGCACTTAGATGTGTAAGCGTGACTAATACAAACATCATAGCTATTGCTAATATCAACGGCCAGACAAACGGATTCAGTCAAAATAGACATTTGAGAATTTATTGTGCTTCCAAATAATAAAAAAACATGAGGAGCAGCAGTCAGTAGCATATCGAAATGAACAATTGAAAGTCTGTAAACGTTGAAGTGCACTGAATAGACACACAAATAAACAGCCGGCTGGAGGAAAACACTCTTCAAGCTGAGGAAGCAAAAACACTGTTTCATGAGTAAAGGAAAGTGGTCTCTGGGTAGCTGTACTGATGACATTTGTCTGGAGATCCATTTTGTTCTTTTAAGCCATTCATTTTACTCTCCTGCTTTAGCTAAAAAAAATAAATAAAAAAAAATAAAAACTCATATCCCTAGCAAGTTATTGTTTGCTTCTGGCTCAGGTATATATTTTATTTCTATAAATAGTGTTGAATAGTCCCAAAACATTTTCACAGTATGAAAACACTTAAAAATGTCTTTGCATTATATAACAAATTATCAAAGCTATTTATTTGAAGGAAATATAGCACAAGCTCTCAAAACTTTTTGCAAAGAGAAGCAATACTTTCTGGTTGTTTTAGAATCCGTTAGAAATGTGTGTGTGAATGATTGAATAAAAGAGCATTCAAAGATTTTAAATGTTGCTTAAATTAGCTTTGAGCCCTTCCTTTAAATTGCACACACTTTTGCACATAAAGTATGTGAACATTAACCTTCCAATAGTCCAAAATATTTGACCATCTTACATTTGTAAAATAGCTTTTATATACATTTTTTTAAGATTTATTTATTTATCTATTTAAAGCCACTACACTCTAAGAAAACTCTGTAAAAATAGGGTGCTGTGTTAATATGATGGAATTTTCCGCATTGATTCCGAGGTGTTTTAGCCCTATTTTGGATTACCCATTGCATTGTGTTGTGTTTTAGGGTTATAGGAAATGTCCGTAAACTTGACAGAAAATGTCCTACCAGTACCTTTTCTATGGATTCTTTCTCCTTAGTGTATACTGCAGCAGCTCCCACCTGCGCACTGTCCCAGGCATGCATCTCCATCTAACAGCATTAAAAACAAAAGAAGTAAGTGATCTACCAGCAGTTCATTATTTATTTATTTTTTTCTACTGGCGACATGTTTTTAAACAGTGCATGGGCGTCCTGCTGGCTTTGAGCTTTAATAAGCAGAATGGGCTCTCTGGCAGAAGGATTGTGTTTGAGGGTGGGGATGTTGGAGGAACAATCGTGTGATTGTTTAACATTATCAGCAGAAAAAGCACCAGTGCAGATGGGAACGGAGATTGCATTAGCAGAAAGGCCAAGAAATCTTCTTAAAACCTTCGTTAAACCTTCTTGAAAACTTCCCAGATAATTCAATGGGTTTTGTCTGAGCGTTGTTCCTCTACAAGTGTCAGACTCGGATTGATAGATAAACAGACTTCATTTATTTAGTCCCAGAGGGGAAGTGGTAAATCGAGGGTGAGCTTTCTTTGACGTGTCTGTTTCCGAGGCACATTATTAGTGTCATAATGGCTTCTGTGTATCTACAGACGCGATGTTTGGCCTTCAGGAAAAGGTCATGTAGTAGCAGTTTAGCAGTGCTTTTGGAAACAGTGTATAGAGGTTACAACAGTTTATCACAGATATTCAAGAGCACCCAGTCAATGGAAAGAATGTGGTGCCCTTTTCCAAAGGCTTATAATATTACAGAAAATTCCTCTCAAGAGCTCATACCTCCTCGGCAGTGATTTACCCTCATTTCTAGAGACTCTGTGCCCTTTTGGTGAAGAACTTTTCTTTCTAATCGTATCGTCAGTGTACGTGTGTCTATGTGTGGGAGCCATTTGTTTTTATTTTGTGTTTTAGCGTTTTTTTGCTGTCCGAAAGTCATATATATCTGCAAAATTGTCAGATGCTTATGCAAATAATGCTTTCAAAAGATTACATTGACATACAAGGTAATGTTAAATGCACACCCTTCAGCTCTCACATGCATGCATTGAGATTTAAGTGCCAATCAATCACCGGTGACAACAGGCTCGACTGAGGAGATGACAGTGCTAATGTTATTGAATCTGCATCCTGGGAAGAAACACTGGTGTCCTTAAGCGTCAGCTACTGCAAACTGTAGATTTGGTGTGTATTTTTTAACTAGCAGCTTTGAGAATTTCGTAATATTTAATACATTTTTGAGATTAGTCAGTAGTATCTGCAGAACCATAATCCAAACTGAACCAGGAATATTAGAGATTGGTAATTTGAGTCATTGAGTGTGAACTTCATAAGTGGATCAGTGAATTAATCATTCAGACTACTTTTGTGAAGTTTATCTAGTAATTGTTTGAAAAGAATCATTCATGAATCAGACATCGTTGCTTTCCTCAGAAACTCTGACAAATATGCCAAGGAGAGTTAGGACAGATGTCAAACTGTTCAGTCAATAACAACTTAAATTTTAGTCCATGAGTCCGTATGGATCAGTTTAATGGTTGTAATTAAGTTTTATAATTATGCAATTGTAATTGCATGGAAAAGAGCATGCAAAATCTTTACTTTTGTGCTCTGCGGACGAAATAAATTCATGCATACCTATACTGTAAAAAAAAAAAAGAGTAAGATTCAGGGTCAAAAATGGCAGCCGTGGTTGCCAGAACTTTACCATAAAAACATTGTAGCAACATTTTAGGTTTTATAGAATTAACTTAAATATACAACAAAAAACAAACAAAACATATTTCATGAACTGATGTAATGTTAATATACCAACCTACTAAAATACTAAAATCTGTCTTGTACCTTTATAATACATTGGCAACCAGCAAAAAAATAAACCACACATGTAGAATCAAATCTCATCACAAATAGCTTTTCCTTAAGCTGAGGTAATTGCTAATATTTTGTTACAGGTCTGCCAGGTTCCTGCACTACACTTCCCATCACTCTCCTCTGTTCGCACCTGCATGTCATTCCTGATCAGGAATCATCACTCCAACTACTTAAGCACTCACTTCACCACAGTTCACGGTCCGGCCTCGTTGGTTGGAAAGAGGACTACTCGTTCTCTCCCTGTCTCCAGTCCAGCGTTCTCTCCCTGTCTCCACCGTTCTCTCCCTGTCTCCAGCGTTCTCTCCCTGTCTCCAGCGTTCTCATTCCTTTCACTGCCAACACACCATTCTCCAATCCAGCATTGCACTTCCTACTCACCTGCTTCCTGCTCACCAGCCCTGTTGTTGTCAATAAACTTCCTGTTTACATTCATCTCTGTCGCCCGAGTCTCGTTCCGTAAAAATTTTCAATCCGCACAAACACAAAACACAATCATGGTAACGCACGTGACACTAAAATAATCCAATAAACATGAATTAAACAACATAATATACAACATAAATCCCTGATGTACATAACTGATAAGTAAAAACTAAGAATAAACTGTTATTTCAATGAAAAAACATCAAATGTTAAGTCTCACACAGGGAAGTCAATTTATGTTTTTCCACTGTACATTTTAAGACTTTACACTGATTATTTTTCTCTTTCAAAAAAAGGTATTTAACAGTATTTTACTGTAGAATTATCTGAATGTTCAACGCATTCTCATCCTTTGGCGTCATATAAGTGACGCCTGACAAAACGTCGAAATACTACGCACATGGCACCCTTTAGCGTGAATATAACACGCGAAGTGATGGGTAGGTTTAGGTGTGTTGTAGGGTCTGCGTCTCATATTCACGCTAAAGGATGCCAGTCAACTTTATGACGCCTTGGGTTCGCGTGTTATATTCACGCTAAAGGGTACCATGTGCGTAGTATTTCGACGTTTTGTCATATAGCGTCACCTATATGACGCCAAAGGATGAGAACGGGCTGGAATGTTCCATTTATTTTTGGTAACACTTTCCATGAAGCCCATGCTTATGATTTATAGCTCCATTTATACTTATTTATAAGTAGGTATTACTGTTAAATATATTTATAAAGACTCATTAAGACCTATACTGCATTATAAGAACAGTTATAGTTACATTTATATTATTTTTTATAATTAATTATGAGTCATGCATTTATAAAGATGCAACCTGCATTGCTATAATGTTATTATATTATAGTTACAATGACTTTTTAGTAATTCAGATGTATTTCTGTTCAGTAAGTGAATATATTGTTAGCTGTGTTGTGTTCTTATAAATACTTATTGTGAGTGATAATACAGTTACTAACCTTTAAGTAGAATGAAAACATAGGATGCAAATTTACTAAAGCAAATGTTAAGAAATCATGAAGATGATTGTCAAAATGGTCAAAAAAACAACAACAAATCATTAATACAAACAGTTGAACAATTTTTAAAATCTTTTTTAATATTACTTACTAGCAAAACACTGCAACAATTTTTTTAAAGTATAATTTCAAACTGCTATAAGCAATACCATGCATATGGCTAGGGAGATATAGATTTTAACAAATCAAAATTTCCATTACCTCTAATGCAAACATTAGCCATTAAAGACATTGATAACTAATTGGTACAGCAAACAAGAGTCTCTGAAACTATTTTATATTTGATCATTTATAAATCGATGTATAATGGATTATGAGCATTCACATTGAAAAAGCAAATGCATGACTTATAAGTAATGGGGCTATAATTCATCATAAGCATGAACTTCATATATAGTAAGAAAAATTACAGTTAAAAAATGAACAGGTTTTTACTGTAGCAATTTTACAGTCTTAAAATTGCTATAGTTGTTTAGTGGTTAATGCATGTGCTCTGAAACATTGAGCCATGGTAATTTCTCTCACTTTTGCTTATAAAATAACACTAGAAAACAAAAGAAAAAGCATTTTTGCATTACTGAAAAGCTTTCTCTTTTCCGGCAGTAATAACAGTTTAGAGCTGGGCGAGACACTGAATGAATAGCTGTTTTCTGCCAAGGTTTCGCATGGTCATTGATTGGGGTCTCAACTCCTCTAGTCTGACTCTCAGATGTCCAAAAGTCTATTGAATGATTTTGTTCTAGGTCTGAGATGGATCCAAATGGACCGGAGCCATGCCAGGGTGTTTGAATGAGTTGATGAGGTCCATCATCGGGGCCCAGAGGGTAACACTGTACTTAACCGATTAACACCAGCCAGCCACAGTGTCAAGTCATAAGACCCAGTGCAGGGTTATTAACGAGAGGTCTTTGACTTGCTCGATATCTCTTTTGCATTCCTCCTGTGTGTCATTGCTCACAGTAAAAACACATGCAGATTGTCCCTGTGTCCTTTCCTCTCCATTGCATCTCTGTCCATTATAAAGCTGGAGACTGGATGCTATGAATGGGGGCAAAGCCGACCGGCCTCTGTTACTACAAACCAGAATGTGCGTGAACTTCCTTGACGTTTCGTCCTTTCATGCTTTTCACTTTGCCAGTGGCTGTTGCCATGGCCACAGAAAACTTCTTTCATTCGGACTGCTGCTCTAACACTTTGCCAGATGTCAGTTCCTGAGATGAAACCACAATCAAAAAGCAGATATATAAAGGAGACATCATTAGCACTTCTTATTGTGCATGGATGTGCTGTTGTGTTCTATATATCTGTGTCTCCAAGCTAAAGTGATTTTGTGTGTGCGGGCCGCTGTGCCTGACAGCTGTACATCATAACAGTAATAGCAGGGACATCGGGTATGTTTGGTCAGGACAGCGGGGCCATTGAAAGGATCCATAAAGCGCTCTTTCACTTACTCACACTCCCCTTTCCATTAGATGAAGCAGAGAGAGAGAATTCCCAGTCTTCAAAGAGACCTGCAGCTGGACACTTTCTGTGCTCTGATATGAGGACTGATGAGTTCTCCATCTCTGTGGACTCTCCTGACAGGAAGCTGTTACCTCACCTGACAGGGGCTTCATTATTATTAGACCATTATTACACCCATGCAAGCCACACAGTAAGACTTATGTTTATAAAAGTGTATCTTTGCATAGCCAGACTTTTGTCTTGCGGCATAAAGTCTGGTCCAGTTTGTAGTTTATTCTGGCCTAGAACCGCCAAGGGCTCAAGGTTAGCATGGCCCATTTAGCCCCTGTTGGTAGATGCTGTAACTACACCGTCTGGCAACGAAAAGCATTTTTTTTCATTGATGACCATCAAAAAGTAGTGTATATTCTGAATGATATTCTCAAAATATATATGTTTAATGTTTTTTTTTTATGAATTAACATATTGATATTAGTATAATAATAATAACATTATAATAATATTAAAATAACAAATAATAAACAAATATGCAATATTTATATACTTTACTTTATGTGACCCTGGACCACAAAATCAGTCACAAGGGTCAATTGTTTGAAACTGAGATTTTTACATCATCTGCAAGGTAGGAAATTTACTAAATATCTTCATGGAACATGATCTTTACTTAATATCCTAATAATTTTTGACATAAAAGAAAAATCGATAATTTTGACCTATATGATGTATTGTTGGCTATTGCCACAAATATATCCGTGCGACTTGTGACTGGTTTTGTGGTCCAGGGTCACATAGGCCTATATTATATCATTTATTTATGTATTTTATTTTATTTTTATGTTCTTATATATTTTATTTTTTATTTATTAAATTAAAATAAAATAAAACAAAATAAAGCAATATTGCAAATGTCAGTGATAATGTAATGTTGTGAAAACCGTACATTTTTCACATTTTTATTTGTCCTTTTTAGTTCAAAAACACATATTCTGAGTGTGTGTATTCTATGTTGTGTATGTGTATAAATAGAGTGTGTATATATATATATGGCCAGCATTTGCCATTTTGTGTACAATATGCATCAAAAGGTCAGTGAACAGGCAGTTGTTGCTTCTCCCCTGAGAACACATCACATTTGGTATTGTGCGCAGCTGTGCTTAACATTGCAAGAAGGATACATTTGCCCTTATGAGAAATGTATGATGAAACAAACATACCTTTTCCGTTTGATTTCTTTGCCATACAGGTATATAGCTTCTTTGTGTGTGCACGCTTTGATGACTGACTGGCCCACTTCGCTTGCATTCTGCTATATATAGAGCTGTAGGGTCCATTCATCACAAGCGGTCAACCCTAGCGTAATCTCATTGGTAATGAAACATCTGGGTTCAGACTTCAGAGGACCACCCTGCACCATATACACACACGCAAACACACGCTCAACATACACACACGTTACACACGCTCTATTCTGAGAATGAGGCAACAATCACCAAGGCCAAGATCATTAGCTCCTCTTTTTCCCTACGGGCTGGACACAGAGAATAACTTTTCTCTCTCTCTCGCTCTCTCTCTCTCTCTCTCTCTCTCTCTCTCTCTCTCTCTCTCTCTCTCTCTCTCTCTCTCTCTCTCTCTGCGTTTCATTTTTTCCCTTGGCATCTGCAGATACTTGGTTAAATGAAGACATACAGCCACCAGGTCTGCCAGGTCAGTTCAAGGTAACCTCTGGTGTCAGCATACGTTTACTAATGTTGCCTCCTAGCACTTTTCACAAATAATATGCCTTTGAGGTAAAGCCTAATGCATGAAATAAATTAATTTTCATAAGGCAAATTGCTACCGCTATAGGTTTACCTCAGGAACCTTGCCCAAATGTATTTATTTATTTATTTATTTTGTCAGTTAAATCACACATTGCCATACATATCTGTTTTTTTTTTTTTTTTCAGTGAGAACAATCATATAAGCCAAAAACGCTGAAAGGGTCAAATATTGAAGCGTATGTTTTATGGAATTCAATTTAAGGAGGAATATTTGCACCAAACACATGGGATTATCACATGAAAAAGTGATATTTCTCACATTTATGTGTTATTGTCAGTGTTATTGTGCGCAGAGTGGTATCTAACGGAATCGCATATGCTTGCACTCTTTGCGTGCTGAACTCCGCTGTGACAGAGTGTGGAAAACTCCTGGTGTGTGTGCGAGAGAGGAGGGATGCAGAGTGCCTGCATGCATGGTTAAACATGTTAATGAATGCCAAAAGATTTTCCATAACAGTGCGCACACGCTTGAACAACAGTTCAGACTCGTAAATGTAATCGGCATGTGAGAGAGGCCCTGCGTGCTCACGAACGGCGACATCAGAGCATTGGTGTTTCTCTCTCTTTCACACTCTCGTGCCCTTATGTCAGATGCTTTACTTCTGTTTTGGTCATCATCATCAAAATTGCTTATACAATCATTGACATTATTATTATCATTGACATTATAATTGTCATTATCATTCCCATCATAATCATCATTGCCTTCCAAACACTGTGCATCCTGTTGATAGATGAACAGGTTCTGGTAAACAGCAGGTTATGCAGATGGAAACAATGACTGTTGTGCAATTTCTTCAGAGGTAGATATTCAGATATTTTGTTTTTTCATAGTTCATTAGTGCATAAGTCAACAGCATAATCATTGAGGGTACTTATAGGTCAGAGGCATACTCAATAGAAATAATCTAAAGTTCATTACCAAATATATGACAGTATAAGCTAAGTTCTTGTTAGGACGGATTATGGCAGTACAAGGACCCAGGGCACCAATTGTTTGAATGGTGCCCTTAAAAGAAAAAAAGAAAAATAAGAGTTCAAAAGATAAACGTTATGATACCTTTTGCGATTTTGCATGGCACAATTGTGACTTAGTTTTGACCTTATATAATTCTTTCTTGTAATTGAAATGTTATGTTTTGTAAATGCTTGACAAGTAGCTTATGAAAATCGTCTCGGTTACGGATGTAACCCTCGTTCCCTGAGTAGGGAACGGAGACGTTCCGTCGGATGACGACGAATGGGGTTTCGCTTAGAAAGCCAATCGACTTCGAGTACTACAAAACGAGCCAATGGCAAAGAAATGCCATGGGTCTGCGGAATTTGCATAGCGTAACTCCGCCTCACCTCGTGGGTATTTAAGGAGCACGCTCATAGCAAATAGGCATGTTTTTCTCGCTGAGGAGCCAAGACTGAGCTCAGGCGATCCCCGCGGTACAGCGGAAAGTGGCAGGAAGACGGAACGTCTCCGTTCCCTACTCAGGGAACGAGGGTTACATCCGTAACCGAGACGTTCCCTTTCGTTGTCACTCCGAGTTCCGTCGGATGACGACGAATGGGGATACCAGTCTAATCACGCCACCTTCTCAGCTGTCTTCCAGTGCCCTGCGTAATCTGAGATCCCTGTCGTGAGATAGCACGGACGAAGGACTCCTATTAGCACAGGAATACCAAGGTACACTGGGGAGCATATCCCAAGGTCTTTAAGGGAAATATGCAATTACTGCCAACCCAGAGGGGGGGACTTAGAGAATACACATATGACCCGAGGGATGCATATGGGGAATCACTGGGGTGTCCAGCCGCAGGTGGAATATTTCAACCCCAGGGGTGGCAAGGTGGCTTGCCAAGGGAAAGACACATGCTCCAAGAGGCTTACAGTGGTAATACACATGTGGGGGTAGCTCAGAGGAGGTACCATGCACACGGAAGGCACCTAGCCGACGCGCAGGCAAAAGACACTGGCGCCAGCATCAGGAGTGCTGGAGGAACTCAGGGCTTTCGGTGAAGCTCACCTGAGGAGAATATCACACGTATCCAGTCCGTGGAGTGGAATGGCGAGCAAGCGAAGACACCTAACGGGTCCTATGTTAGCTTGAAAAAGACAGTACATGGGAGGAGACTGGCTCCACTCGGAGATTGTAAAATCTGGCGAATGTGTTAGGTGTCGCCCAGCCTGCAGCTCTGCAGATGTCTGTTAGCGAGGCGCCATGCGCTAAAGCCCAAGAGGATGCCACACTCCGGGTGGAGTGGGCGGTCACACCAAGGGGGCACGGTCAACCTTGCTGCTGGTATGCCAAAGCAATGGCGTCCACTATCCAGTGAGACAACCTTTGTTTGGAGAGAGCCTTTCCCTTCAGCTTCCCACCATAACAGACAAAGAGCTGGTCTGAGGTCCTGAAACACTGCGTTCTGTCTACATAGATGCGGAGAGCACGTACTGGACAGAGCAGTGCCAAGGCTGGGTCTGCCTCCTCCGGGGGCAGCGCTTGCAGGTTCACCACCTGGTCCCGAAAGGGAGTGGTAGGAACCTTGGGCACATATCCAGGCCGGGGTCTCAGGATCACGTGAGAGTCACCCGGCCCGAATTCCAAGCACGCTTCGTCAACGGAGAATGCGTGCAGGTCCCCTACCCTCTTGATGGAGGCCAACGCAGTCAGGAGCGCTGTCTTCATTGACAGGAAGTTAAGCTCGACTGACTGCAAAGGCTCAAAGGGAGCGCTGCGCAGGGCAGTTAAGACCACTGCGAGGTCCCAAGAGGGTACGAGAGGAGAACGAGGAGGATTCAGTCTCCTCGCTCCCCTCAGGAACCTGATGATCAGGTCATGCTTCCCCACGAACTTACCTTCTATCGGGTCATGATGTGCGGCAATAGACCTTGAGGGTGGAGGGAGACAGCCTTCGCTCCAACGCCTCTTGAAGAAAGGAAAGCTGGACACTGACCGGACATCTCCGGGGGTCTTCTCGGTGAGAAGAGCACCAGTTGACGAAGAGGTTCCACTTCAACGCATAGACGTGTCTCGTGGACGACGCTCTAGCGGAAGTGATGGTAGCCACCACCGCTGGTGGTAGGGTACTCAAACCTGCCTCGTCCCGTCCAGGAGCCACACGTGGAGGTTCCAAAGATCGGGACGAGGGTGCCATAGGGTGCCCCGTCCCTGAGAAAGGAGGTCCTTCCTCAGAGGAATCGGCCAAGGAGGTGCTGTCGCGAGGAGTACAAGTTCGGGGAACCAGGTCCTGGCGGGCCAGTACGGCGCGACCAAAATGACCTGCTCCTCGTCCTCCCTGACCTGCGCAGGGTCTGCGCGAGAAGGCTCACTGGGGGAAACGCATATTTGCGGCCCTGTGGCCAGCTGTGCGCCAGAGCATCCGTGCCGAGCGTGCCCTCGGTCAGGGAATAATACTGGGCGCAATGGGTCGAGTCGTGAGAGGCAAACAGATCTATCTGTGCGTCCCCGAACTGGTCCCAAATCAGCTGGACCGACTGGGGATGGAGTCGCCATTCTCCAGGGAGGGGCTGAAACCGTGAGAGCTCGTCGGCTGCACAGTTCAGGGCTCCGGGGATATAAATGGGACGAAGCGACCTCAGATGCTTCTGACTCCATAAGAGGAGGTGGCGGGCGAGTTGCGACATACGGCGGGAGCGCAGACCACCTTGACGGTTGATGTACGCTACGGTCGCGGTATTGTCTGAACGGACTAGTACATGCTGGCCCCTGAGCACGGCTCGGAAGCGGCGCAAGGCGAGCTGTACAGCCAGAAACTCGAGGCAATTGATGTGCCATAAGCGGTGGGGTCCTGTCCAGGAGCCCGCGGCAGCACGTCCATTGCACATGGCACCCCAGCCCATGGTAGAGGCATCTGTCGTTACGACAATATGCCGGGAAGCTCGTTCCAGGGGCACTCCGGCCCGTAGGAAACTGAGGTTCGACCACGGGGTGAAGGTCTGACGGCAGGTCGGAGTAACTGGTACTCGGAGAGTGCTGTGTTGCCATGCCCACCTCGGGACTCGGTCGCGAAGCCAAAGCTGAAGCGGTCTCATATGAAGTAATCCGAGCGGCGTTGCCACGGCTGCGGATGCCATATGCCCCAGGAGCCTCTGAAAAAGTTTCAGTGGAACCGCACTCTTGCCCTCGAACTGTGTCAGGCAAGTCAGCAGTGACTGCGCGCGCTCGCTCGTAAGCTGCGCGGACATGGCGACCGAGTCAATCTCCATACCGAGAAAAGAGATCCTCTGCACGGGGCAAAGTTTGCTCTTCTCCCAGTTGACCCGAAGGCCCAGACGGGCTACATGGCGGAGCACCAAATCCCTGTGTTCGCAAAGCTGATCTCGAGAGTGAGCTAGGATAGCCAGTCGTCGAGGTAGTTCAGAATGCGAACGCCGTGTTCTCGAAGGGGAACAAGGGCTGCCTCGACGACCTTCGTAAAGACGCGAGGAGACAGGGCTAGCCCGAATGGGAGAACTGCGTACTGATATGCCTGCCCCTCGAAAGCAAACCGCAGGAACGGTCTGTGTCGAGGGAGGATGGAGACATGAAAGTAGGCGTCCTTCAGGTCTATCGCTGCAAACCAATCCTGGTGCCGCACACATTCGAAAACGCGTTTGGCGGTGAGCATCTTGAACGGCAGCCTGTGAAGGGAGCGGTTCAGAACGCGCAGGTCCAGGATTGGCCGTAACCCACCGATTTTCTTCGGGACAATGAAATACGGGCTGTAGAAGCCGGTCTTCATTACGGCTGGAGGGACAGTCTCGATCGCACCCTTCGCCAGCAAGGTTGCAACCTCCGCTCTCATGATAGGGGCATTGCCACCGACCATAGTGGAGCGGACTCCTCTGAAGCGGGGAGGAGACCGCGCGAACTGAATCGCGTAGCCGAGCCTGATCGTTCGTGCGACCCAGCGGGACAGGTTGGGAAGCTCTAGCCAGGCTCCCAACGACTGAACCAGCGGGGTCACGCGAACTACAGACTTCCCATCGGTGGGGCAGCGAGGCGGTATGGCTGACCCAGACGTGGACGGCATAGCGGCCCGGTGTGGGGGTGCAGCCATGGACCGCGTCCTGACAGAGCAGACCAGGGAAGGACGAACGTTCCACGGGGGTCTGCTCTGCCAGGGGTCTGGCGTCAGAGGAGGATGAGATTGGTACGGTCCGGGGACGGCGCGCACTGTCATCCGGCTCTGGGACAGAGGAGGACGAGGGGTGCACGGCCCGGGGGCGGCGCACCGTGTCGTCCGAGAACTCTGTGTGCTCAGAAACGGGAGAGTCAGTTCTTTCTGAATAAGGATTCTTCCCCAGCCCTCCACCAGGGAAAGGAGTGGCCCTGCTACCAGCTCCTGGAAAGAACTGAGTCCCATCTCTGAGGAGCCCATCTCAAGAGTGCCGCTTAACCCGGCGTATAGCGGGGGGCGGGGCTGGAGAGGGCTGTGGCGTCCCCCTGCGGCTTCCAGAGCCAGCCCGGGTGAACGGGCGGGGTGGGAGCCGCAGGAGGGCACCTTCGGCGGTGGGCAGACTGAGGGATCAGCTCGGACGGCGGGGCCGTCGGGGTAGAATAAGCCTCAGTCTGCTCGTGGGCGGTTGAGAACTGTTGGGCAAAGCCCTCAACCGCACCGCCAAAGAGGCCGACCTGGGATATGGGGGTGTCAAGCAGATGGGTCCGCCCGACATCCTGCACATCGGACAGGTTCAGCCACAGAATGGTGTACATCACCTGACCCAGGGAACATACGGCCACTTTCGTCGCTCGGAGAGCAAGGTCAGTGGCGGCGCGCAGCTCATTGAAGAGCCCTGGGTCAGTCCCGCCCTCGTGCATGTCCGTGAGCATCTGGGTCTGGTAAACCAGCAGAATGGCCATGGCATGCAGTGAGGCGGCTGCCTGTCCTGTAGCGCTATAGGAATTCGCCACAAGTGTAGACGAAAAACTACAGGCTTAGGACGGGTGCTTAGGATCGCGCCGAGAGGAAGCACTCTGAGGACACAGTAGTATCGCAACAGAGCGTTCAACCGGGGGACCCCAGTGTACCCATGGGCAGCGGCCCCATCGAGGGAAGGAAGGGCGAAGGAGATCAACGAGGGATCGCTGGAAGACATGGGGGTCTTCGAGGATTACGAGATCTCCTAATGCACATCCGGGGAAAAAGGTATTGGAGTGGACGCTGACAGAAGTCAGCGGCCACACCCAAAAACCAATCGCCCGGGAAAGCATGGCCGTCATCTCAGGATCTGACTCGACAAATGCCATATGCACACCCGAAAGTGGCAGCACTGTCAAATCTTCACTTCCTGAAAATTCTAGCCCACCCTGTGATGCTGCGATGGACAACAGATCCGATTCTGGAGCGTCAAGGGAAACCCGCGGGGCATCCGAAAATAGACCCGGGGAATCCCCTGAACACTCGCGGGTTGCGTCACTGAAGAGGGGGGCGTGGTCCACGGACAAAGAGTCGGCGGATTTGTTCCACACACACACCCTCAGGTCACCCTGGCCACCAGCCGAAGTAGCACCTCACGTGGAGAGTGTTAGATCGGGGTGTGGATGAGGGGACTCTCTCTCTAGCGAGATCATTGAGTCTCGACCGTAATGACGCGATGATCACGTTCCCGCGGGGAGAACGTGAGTCATCCACAAACGCTGCTCTAGCGTGATGAAGCCCAAGCACGCAGAGCAGAGAATGTGCCCATCAAAATCGGAAATGAGTCGACTGCAACCAGAAATGCACGGGCGAGCCGTCTTTAAAAAGACGTGCCACGTGCGAGCTCTTTTGTGAGAGGAGGAAGAAACTCCGCGATGTTGAAGCGAGCAGGGAGAAACACACTCGTTGGCAGATCACTGCACAGATCAGCAGGCAATGTGAACTCGCTGCAGATCGCCGTCACACCAACACCGGAGAGAGTGGCTCGTCTCGTAGAGTGAAGTCAGAAATGGCTGTGGAGCGAAGAGATACTCTTGGCTCCGAAGCGAAAACATGCCTATTTGCTATGAGCGTGCTCCTTAAATACCCACGAGGTGAGGCGGAGTTACGCTATGCAAATTCCGCAGACCCATGGCATTTCTTTGCCATTGGCTCGTTTTGTAGTACTCGCTACTTGTAGTCTAAGCGAAACCCCATTCGTCGTCATCCGACGGAACTCGGAGTGACAACGAAAGGGAACGAATTGATATAGGTCTGCAATATACATTTTTTCATTATCATTCATTGTGTATAGTGGCAGATCATGACTGGCAGAGGCTACAGGCAACCGCCTAGGGCAGCAATGTTCTCTGCATATCTTTTTCAGACACGTTCTCCACTTGACTGTCATTTTACAGAGCTGTATGTGTAACATTTTCTGTACATGCGTTTTCCCCATCTTACTTCTGCTGCTGTGTGTATTCCAATGAAAAAAAGTCTTGCATGCTAAAAGCAAAAAGTGTGAAATTTTATGTTAAAAGCCACATAAAGTTCAGATCAATTGTATCAATTCTGTAAAATCACAAATGGAAATATAACCAAATGTGTCCCCATTATGTTTTAGTTGAGGAGATTGTCACATTCATGTCTTCATTAGCCACGTTACCATTACAGATTTGCGCAAAACTTTAGATTTTTTTTCTAAATGGCTTTTCCATTAACTGATGCAATTAAAACGTCAGTTTTTTTTTTCTCGCGCGATAAGTCAGAACAACAATTATGGCAACGGATGTTGGTAGGTTTAAATATATCTCAGCCACCGCACTAGCCAATATTTTTAATGGACGTGTCTTCAGTGTCTGTCGGCACATATGAGGTGTTTCACCCTCATATCTGTTCAAGGTCTTGATAAATTGTGGCATTTCTTTGTGGTTTAGAATCTAGTATTCACATAATTCTTTTGTCTTTTATGAGTTTAATAAAGAACTCGGGCTCATCTTCTGTCCAAACATACCGTGTCATCTACGTCAGGTGACCTGTAAATGGGCAAAAACGGTTTCCATTGCAGTTTTGCTAAATATTTTCCGTTTCCATTGGGCATATTTTCAATTCGCACATTCAATTTGCGCAATTTGAAGGGTAAAGTAACGTGGCTATTGTCTTGTTCTGTTTAGTTTCTAGGTCATGGGTTTCTTGGACAGAAGGTGTGTTCTACTTGAAGCGGCACTAGGCAGACCGGAGTGTATGACATCAAAGTACCGCAAGAGCGATTAGAGAGCAGACGGCCAGAGACGGTCTTATTAATGGGAGAGACTATTGGCTCCATTGGAGAAAGCGTAACGGCTAACCTGGATCACGTGTGCCTTGATAGCCAATCACATAACAGCCTTGATGTCATTGAATCATTTTATAACACTGAGCTAGTAGAAGATGAGATACAGAAACTAGACTGTCATATGACTGGAACAGATAATGCAGTTTCAGTGTCTGTCTTCTCAAATCCATGATTATTAAGAGTTAACAGGCCCTGGTCTTGTTAAAAGGCTGGTCTTTGTTTTACGCTATCATGCATAAGGTCCCTGGCTCCTGTAAAAGCAATGTGTCCATGCATTTTTAAAGAGCACTTTATGGAAGAGAGTGCTATCTTGATCAGTGTTTTTTGCTTCGGGACCCAGATTTTACATTGCCAGTACGATAAAATACATGTAGAATTTTAATTTGTTTCGCTCTCCCAACTCTGCATGATTATATGGCTGGTTGGGGTTTGTCATTTGCATTTGTCCCATCAGAACAGACCTGCGGCCCATATTTGGATGGCGACCTACCAATTCAGAACCACTGATCTAGATCAGGTGAGAGATAGAGAGCATACTTCACATAATGCTATTTCTCACTTGTTCTGTACTACCCCCCTCCCTCTTTCTTCCCCTCTCTCTCTCTCTCTCTCTCTCTCTCTCTCTCTCTCTCTCTCTCTCTCTCTCTCTGTTTCATTCCTTTGGGAGGTAATTAGGAAAACCTCAACTGAGATGCAGCCAAGGCTCAGCACAGCTGCTCAAAACAAGCTCCACTTTTCACAATGTATTGTACATTGATGCAAAGCAAGAAAAGAGAGGCGCTATGTTTGAAATATGAATAAGCAGGCCTCTGAGTGGAAGTGGAAAATGCTCACTTTTAATAACTGTTTTTGGATTGAAATCAACTTCTGCTTGTTTGAATATTTGTCAATTTTAATGAAATAAACAAGGCAATCTGTAGCAACACAACTTCGACAGAAGTATCATTACTTTTCTGACTCTGTGACACAGATTTTTTTTTCCTCAGCTGGTCATAGCCTAATCTGTGGGCACAGGAAGAATGGAATGAATTTGATATGCCAGAAAGGTCACAATTATAATCGTTACGATTCAAGTTAGACAATCAAAACAAAAAGACACGGCTCTGCTTTCCATCCCCACGTAGCATAATCACATTTCGTTGCTGAAGTGATATTTAAATGAGCTCTTGCCGTCCTCCTCACAGGCCGTGCCCACAATGTAATAAAAGCTGGTCAGAGAACGCATGATGAATCTTCATCTGTATCGGCTTTGATGCTTTAGATGTATCACTCTGGCCTGGGGACACACACTGCATTCTGTGATCACTCACCATCCTATATGGTTTTGATCTTGTGTTAAACATCCATCCGTTCAGGCGTATTAAGGAGACATCACATTCTCTGCACGTCGTCACGGAGGCCAAACCACATCTCATTTACAAATCACATGAGTTGAGTTTCAGCAGCTGTGAGGGAGCGATCTGAACAGATCAAGAGTCAAACGAAACACATGCTGCAATCATGCACGTGCACCTGCAGACAAAACAAAATGCATATCTTTTTTATTTTATTTTATATAGCAGTCTGAAATCAATGCCTTGTGATTGTTGATCTGTAAGTTTGACAATGTTGCCGGGGCTGGGTTTGTAAAACCATTTTATGAGTCATGAAGGAATTATTCAACAGCTGTGTTTTCAGTAGGTTCTTTATTGGTTCTCAGTTGTTCATTTTTGCTGAGTCTGTATACAAGCACAATATGGAGTCAGGTGTGTGCGGATCTGTGGGGGTTGTATGTGTGCGTGTCTGTGATTTATGAATGCCTATCTTTGCTGGCGGTCTCCCACTTTGTTCCTGTCCTGCCAGAGCTGATGTATGGAGCGTCTCAGCTTATTACAGCCTATGAACAGCTTTATGGAATGGCCAAATCTATCTATAGCCTATATGTGTGAGGACACCTTCAGTCTCCAGCCAATTTGATAACTTAGCTTCAACGTGTTTTGTTAAACTTGCGAACTTTTAGATTTGCATGGGGCTGGTTTTTGGAACATGGGACTGTGTTGTTTGTTTCACTTCAGCCTCATCAGCAGGTGGTCTAGCTCAGGGGTTTACCGACTTTTTGATGTAATGAACCCCCTTCATTACATGAGGGAATCAATGGATGGTATTTACTCTTTAAATATGTAAAAAGTATTTTCTTTGCAATAAGTTTAATTGGCAGTCAAATAGGTTACTATTTTGCACTAAGTGTAAATAGTGGCAGATACTATTGGCATCTCAGTGTATTGTAGTGCAGTATTAAACATTATAATAATGACAACATATGTATATGATCATATTTATTAAAATCATAATTAGAAGGCACCTTATTGGGACCTTATGTCAGGGCACACAGAAGGAACAGACTGGATGGTAAGTGTTAAAGTTTTATTTGTTGCAGATGGATACTCAGTCGGAGATAACAGGTAAGGATCAAATGACTTTGAAACATAAACAAGCTTAGCTGAATGGATAATGTCCTTTTCTTTTTTTGCAGGTGGATAGGTAGCAGGCACACGGAAGATGGAAGGGTTCAGAAGGATCGGGAAGCAGGTAAGTAGTAGGTGAGTTGACAGCGAGTCTGTGAGTCATAGATAGACGAGACCAGACAAGTGACTGCAGTGAAGGTGAGTGCTTTATAGTGCATGTGGGTGATGGGACACAGGGGACGGTGATTAGTACTCTGGTGATTGGGAATGAGAGGGCGGCGATGGCGATCGTGACATGGATGGAATCCTGACACCTTAAGCCTAGTTCACACTACATGATTTTAAAACGTCGGGCTGAACTGTGCGGTTCACACTACATGACTTGCTCTCTGTGAAATCAGGAGTGTTTAAGTTGTTGAGCTGTTCACACCAAACGACACAACGTGATTGATCCGCAACAGGAGGTAACGCACTACACGAGATGACAACAACTCTGTCACCCAACGATTCTATATTATCTACAAACCACGTTTTGTCACGAAAAATCACGCGATAAAACGAAACCGAAATGGCGCGAAACAGCACGCGCTCCAATACCCAGCGAAGAAGACGAAGAAGAACATAACATGCGAACATGCCTTGCTCTGATTGGCTGTAGCTCATGACATCACGTGAGCTTGAGTCGTGCGACAGCTCTGGATATCTAGCATGCTAGATATTTTTCTGGGCTTGGCGACGCGTCTGCGAGCGTCTTTGATGCGTTGTTGGCTCTTTCATACTAACAGATTGGCGAGCGTTCATCGCCCGCTAATCCCCTGCGATTTGCACGTGATAACACCCTGACCTGTTGGCGAGCTCAACGATTTGCAAATCGGGCTTAAATCGGGCTTAAAATCCTGTAGTGTGAACTAGGCATTACATGTCCCTATCACTAACAAAATGGGCTATTTGGAGTTATTTTAAATAGACACTTCGACTATAACATGAATGTCAAATATTACCTTGAACATAATTTTGTGTGTGTGTGTGTGGAATATTTTTGTTCTTTTTATTATCAAATTATTAGATTATTAAAAAAAAACTATTTTACCAAATTAGAATGCAATTCTGGTCAAGTTAATTTCATTCATTTGTTTGTTCTTTTACATTTTTACACAATTTTACTCTGAACTTTTCTGCAGACAGCCCCTAGCAGTTCCTAATTTGAAACCCCCTGGTTTGACCTACTAATGACCATCCAGAAACTACAGAAAACCATCTACCATCAGTTGACTTGTTTATCTGGGAGGTCTGTGGAAATACGACTGATGCCCATAATACTATGTGTTTTTTTCTTGACCTTATACATTTACACCTTACACACTAAATTATTACTTTCTGAGTTGAAAAATATCAGAAACATGTTTGTCAAAAGAGAAGAGACAATCTACTGTACTGACGTCATATAGGAACAAAAGGGGAGGGAATTATTCTTGAATGTGACAAAGAGATGAAACGTTTGTGAGGATATTGCACCACCTCATGCTGTGAGAAAACTGTTTCCACTTCAGAGAGAAAAGAGGGGAAGATAGAATGAGATAGAATGATAGAACTCATCGGCCACAAGATAACTGATATCATTCTGCTCCCTCTAGAAATCATGTGGACCAGGAAGATCAATCCAAAGTCCTGAGTATTACTCTGAAAATAAATCTATATGGTTAGTATCAATAATGGCAATTTAAAAGAACAGATCACATCATTTCCTCACTTTCACTTTGTTCTCTGATCCTCACACAAGTTTTGTGATGCTTTTATTTCCTTTCTGAAGCTTAAAAGCCTCAGTCTCTCTCCATTCATTGCATGGAGTAGAGTTACAATTCTTCAGACTTTCTTCAATTTCTACAGAAGCAAGGAAGTCGTACAGGATTGGAACAACTTAAGGCTGAGTAAAAGATGACAAGAGTTTTCATTTTTTGAGAAACTATTCCGTTAATAAAGCCGTTTGGCAGAGCAGAGGGCAGTGATTCGCTGGTATTTTAGGTGAAGTCAGACAGGTGCACCAAAATGGCATTCTCAGTGTGGTGTTGCCATGGTGATGGAGCAGGTGTGTATTGTTTTGTTGATGTATGAGGAAAGGTGCCCTCCAGCGAGCCAATCTGTCCTTGTGTTTTTGTCCCATCGGAGGTATGATGGATTCTGAAATACAGCAATAACAGGGCCTGATCCGATCGGACTGCTTTATGATGCAATATGAAGACGTTTTATTCGAAATTTTTGTCTTTTTGAAAAAGTGCATGTCTGTCACCATACATTTGCCAATTCACTGGAACTAGATTGTGCCTTGGATAGCAAACCTCAATTTACCACAAATCAAACAGCCTTATACAATACATTTTATATATCATGTGAAATATTATATAGTATACTTTATAGTGTGTGTTATGATAAAAATTTGTGTGTATGTGTGTGCGAGAGGGTGTGTTTTTGAATTATATATCCGGTTGTCTGGAGCTGATCCATTTTGGCCAGAAAACTGCAGCGCCCTTATTTTTACTGAACTCAACAAAACACAAACTTGTATATCCTTCTGCTCAAGAGATGACTCAGGGACCAATGAAAGAACACAAATAAGCAGTCTCTTATGCTCACCAAGGCTGTATTTATTTGATCAAAAATACAGTAAAAACAGTAATATTGTGAAATGTTTTCAATTCACAATTACTTCAGAAATCATTCTAATATGCTGAGTTGGTGCTCAAGAAATCTTTATTATTATTATCAATGTTGAAAATTATTGATATTATTGTGGAAATATTAAGGTTTTATTAATGACGGATGCATTTCCCAAACATTTGTTTTTAGACATATTAGGACTTCTTTGAGAGAGATATACAAATGGGGCATAAGCAAATCGTACAAAAACGTACAAGTGAGATGATCATACAAATTCATACAAATTAGCCACCAAATTTGCCAAACTGTAAAATAATTACGAATTGCCATGAGAGTGTGTTGGGTTTAATCAATTGAGACCCATTAAATCACTCAAAACTCATTAAAAGCTTGTTAAATATAATGAGTAAAAATGCATCTTGCTCTTTTATAGTTAACATATTCCTTGTCATGTTATTATATTTAGTAGGCCTGATTATCAATTTCATCTCATTACAATAAGCTATTAAAATGAGGACAAATATGATCAGAGATATTACTGTGGGGTATACAGATAAATAAATATGTACTTTCTTTCTTGGTGGCACAGCAGTCCAGTTGCAGTTCGGAGTCTTATGCTGATTCAGTAGCCGAAACTGATGGAATCAGTGAGTTTATTAAGTGAATAATTCGTCAGAACTCTTCAGACTGATTCAAACGAGTATTTCCTGAGTGTATACATCTTTTTGAACGACTCATTAAAAGAACCGACTGATTTGTTGATCTGCTTGTGAATCGGACTACACAGGTTGTGAATCCTGATCTAAAGTGTCCAATACTGGAAAGGGGTTTCCTTTTTAAAGTTTTTAAAAGGATAGTTCACTCAACAATGAAAATTTGCTGTTAATTTGCTCTCCCTCAAGCCACCCAAGATGTAGGTGACTTTGTTCTTTAGAAAAGCAAAGAAGATTTGTATTTGAAACCGTGGTCCTTGGTGATTCATATAATGCAAGTCAATACATACCGACACTTTGAGAGTCAAAAAACATATACAGGCAAAACAAAATTAATACCCATGGCTCTTGACAATACATTGAGGTCTTATGAAGCGAAATAATCGGTCTGTGCAAGCACATTATTGTTACAGCATCATAGCTCTTTTTGACTGTGACCACTGACTCTACTGACTTGCATTACAGTCAAACCAAAATGAATTCAGTCACCTTCAACATTTCTCACATTATCACAGTTTCATCGCTATAGTTTAGAAAATGGTAATGAAATATGACAAGACCAAATCAGTTGATATTTCACTGGTTTTGGCCATCCTTCTGTTAGACTGTCTCACAAATTAAGTAAGTTGAATAACTGTCAGCTGTTCAATTTAAGTACACAGTTAGATAATACCAATTTAGGTCAACTAATTACCAAGCAAATATCAAAAATGATATCTAGTGTCTGAATAATTTTTGGTTTGACTGTATATGAATCACCAAGGACTACGGTTTCAGCTAAACATCTTCTTTACTGTTCTGTTGAAGAAAAAAAGTCACCTACATCTTGGATGGCCGGAGGGTGAGTAAATTAACAGCAAATTTAAATTTTTGGGTGAATGACAGATGCAATATCCCAAGACTGACATGCCTTCCGAACGTTTTCTTTGTCCTCGTTGACATCTCCTAAGAATTCTATTTTTATATTTGATGTCTGCTTACTGTGCACAACAGGCATTTCCACCACGACAGAATTCCATTAATACTAGTGCAATGCCAGTGCAAAATCATTTTTTGTGTGTTTTTAGTAATTGTTGGTTTGGTATGTTTGAGCTGCTAAATAGCCTAGGCTACTATTACACAGGAACCTAAACTCTAAGAAAACCATAACGTTAAGCGTTTCAAAAAGAATCGCTACTTTTTCAAAAAGAATTGCAACTTTTTTTAAAAAGAATAATGTAACAAAATAATAATGTAACAAATGTATAATAATGTAACAAATGTATAATTACTGTATAATTACATTGTAATGAACGTATAATAACACATGTATAATTACATTGTAATAAACGTATTACATTGTAAAAATGTATAAGACTGTAAATCGCTACTTTTCCAAAAAGAATCGCTACTTTTTAAAAAAGAATCACTACTTTTTTCAAAGAGAATAATGTAAAAAAATAATATTGTAAAAAATGTATAATAATAATAATGTAACAAATATATAATAACACTGTAATAAACGTATAATAACACTATATTGTATAATTACATTTTAATAAACATATAATTACATTGTAATAAACGTATAAGACTGTAACAAATGTATAATAAGACTGTAATAAATGTATAATCATATTGTAATAAACGTATAATAACACTAATATATAATTTTATTGTAATAAATGTATAATTGCATGATAATAAATCTATAATAACTCTGTATTAAATGTATCATTACATCGTAATAAATGTATAATTACATTGTGATATACCACTGTAATAAACGTATAATTACATTGTAATAAATGTATAATAAGACTGTAACAAATGTATAATTACATTTTTTACACTACTTTTTTCAAAAAGAATCACTACTTTTCCACACAGAATCGCTACTTTTTCAAATATAGCTACTTTTTCAAAAATAATAATTTAACAAAAAATAATGTAACAAAT
Organism: Tiaroga cobitis; assembly: GCA_030578255.1. Lineage (NCBI taxonomy): Eukaryota > Metazoa > Chordata > Actinopteri > Cypriniformes > Leuciscidae > Tiaroga > Tiaroga cobitis. Next base: position 43,626,450 of record CM060598.1, on the reverse strand, counting down.
GTATAATAATAATAATGTTACAAATGTTTAACACTGTAATATATGTATAATTACATTGTAATGTATAATAACACTGAAATAAATGTACAATTACATTGTAATAAACGTATAATTATATTGTAATAAATCTATAATAACACTGTAATAAATGTATAATTACATTGTAAAAAACGTATAGTTATATTGTAATAAATGTATAATTACATTGTAATAAACATATAATAACTGACGTATAATGACATTGTAATAAACATATAATAACTGTAATGTATAATTATATTGTAATAAATGTATAATTACATTGTAATAAATCTATATTAACACTGTAATAAATGTATATGTACATTGTAATAAATGTATAATAAAACTGTAATAAATTAAATTAAACATAATTAAATTTTTTACCCTACTTTTTACCCTAAGAATCTGTACTTTCTCAGAAAAGAATCGGTACTTTTTCAAAAAGAATCGCTACTTTTTCAGAAAAGAATTGCTACTTTTTTTCAAAAAGAATCGCTACTTTTTCAGGAAAGAATCGCTACTTTTTTTTTTTTAAATTGCTACTTTTTCAGAAAAGAATCGCCACTTTTTCAAATACAACTACATTGTAAAAATCTATAACACTGTAAAAAATGTATAATTAAATTGTAAAAAACGTATAATTACATTGTAATAAACGTATAATAACACTATAATGTACAATTATATTGTAATAAACGTATATATATTTACATTGTAATAAATCTATAATAACACTGTAATAAACGTATAATTACATTGTAATAAATCTATAATAACACTGTAATAAATGTATAATTACATTGTAATAAACGTATAGTTACATTGTAATAAATGTATAATAAGACTGTACCAAATGTATAATTACATTTTTTACACTACTTTTCAAAAAATAATCGCTACTTTTTCAAAAATTGCTACTTTTTCAAAAATAATAGTGTAACAAAAAATAATGTAACAAATGTATAATAATAGTAATAATAATAATGTAACAAATGTATAATAGCACTGTAATAAATGTATAATTACATTGTAATAAACATACAATTACATTGTAAAAAATCTATTATAACACTGTAAAAATGTATAATTACATTGTAAAAAAACGTATAGTTATATTGTAATAAATGTATAATAACACTGTAAATAATGTATAATAACACTGTAAATAATGTTTAACAAATAGTACAATGTATAATTACATTGTCATAAACATAATAACTGTAATGTATAATTATATTTTAATAAATGTATAATTACATTGTAATAAATCTATAATAACACTGTAATAAATGTATAATAACACTGTAATAAATGTATAATTACATTGTAATAAACGTATAATTACAATGTAATAAATGTATAATAGGATTGTAACAAATATATAATTACATTTTTTACACTACTTTTTTCAGAAAAGAATCTGTACTTTCTCAGAAAATCGTTACTTTTTCGAAAAGAATCGCTACTTTAAAAAAAATCTACTTTTTTCAAAAAGAATCGCTACTTTTTCTAAAATCGCTACTTTTTTCATAAAGAAGCTCTACTTTTTCAAATACAATTACATTGTAAAAAATCTATAACACTGTAAAATATGTATAATTGAATTGTAACAAATGTATAATAACACTGTAATAAATGTATATTTACATTGTAATAAACGTATAATAACACTATAATGTATAATTATATTGTAATAAACGTATATTTACATTGTAATAAATCTATAGTAACACTGTAATAAACGTATAATTACATTGTAATGAATCTATAATAATACTGTAAGAAATGTATAATTACATTGTCATAAACGTATAGTTATATTGTAAGAAATGTATAATAAGACTGTACCAAATGTATAATTACATTTTTTACACTACTTTTCTAAAAAGATTCACTACTTTTTCAAAAATAATAATGTAACAAAAATAATGTAACAAATGTATAATAATAATAATAATAATGTAACAAATGTATAATAACACTGTAATAAATGTTTAACAAATATTACAATGTATAATTATATTGTAATAAACATAATAACTGTAATGTATAATTATATTGTAATAAACATATAATTACATTGTAATAAATCTATAATAACACTGTGATAAATGTATATGTACATTGGGATAAATAAATAATAACACTGTAAAAATTTTATAATTGCATTGTAAAAAAACGTATAGTTATATTGTAATAAATATATAATAAGACTGTAACAAATGTATAATAACACTGTAATAAATGTGTATGTACATTGTAATAAATGTATAATAACACTGTAATAAATGTATAATTACATTGTAATAAACGTATAATAACAATGTAATAAATGTATAATAAGACTGTACTCTCGAAAAAAGTAGCGATTCTTTTCGAAAAAGTAGCAATTCTTTTTGAAAAAGTAGCGATTCTTTTCGAAAAAAGTAGTAATTCTTTTTGAAAAAGTAGCGATTCTTTTTGAAAAAAAGTAGCGATTGTTTTTGAAAAAAGTAGCGATTCTTTTCGAAAAAGTACTGATTCTTTTCTGAGAAAGTACAGATTCGTTTCTGAAAAAAGTAATGTAAAAAATTTAATTATATATTTGTTACAGTCTTATTATACAATTATTACATTGTAATTATACATTTATTACAATATAATTGTACATTTATTACAGTGTTATTATATTTTTATTACAATGTACATATACATTTATTCCAGTGTTATTATAGATTTATTACAATGTAATTATACGTTTATTACAATATAATTATACATTACAGTTATTATGTTTATTATAATGTAATTATAAATTTTTGAAAAAAGTAGCGATTCTTTTCTTAAATGGTAGCGATTCTTTTTGAAAAAGTAGCGATTCTTTTTGAAAAAAGTATAGATTCTTTTTGAAAGTAAAGTAAAAAGAATATCTACTTTTTCCAGAAGAATCGCTATTTTTTTTCAAAAAGAATCGCTACTTTTTCAAAAAGAATCGTTACTTTTTTCAACAAGAAATGCTACTTTTCCAAAAAGAATCGCTACTTTTTTCCCAGCAGAATCGCAACTTTTTTCAAAAAGAATCGCTACTTTTTTCAAAAAGAATCGCTACTTTTTTGAAAAGAATTGCTTTTTTTTCAAAAATCGCTACTTTTTTCAAAAAGAATCGCTACTTTTTGAAAAGAATCAATACTTTTTTCAGAAAAGAATCTCTACTTTTTCAAAAAGAATTATGTAACAAAATAATAATGTAACACATATATAATAATAATAATAATGTAACAAATGTATAATAACACTGTAATAAATGTATAATTACATTGTAACAAATGTATAATAACACTGTAATAAATGTTTAACAAATATTACAATGTATAATTACATTGTAACAAACATAATAACTGTAATGTATAATTATATTGTAATAAATATATAATTACATTGTAATAAATCTATAATAACACTGCAATAAATGTATATGTACATTTGGATAAATAAATAACACTGTAAAAAATGTATAATTGCATTGTAAAAAACGTATAGTTATATTGTAATAAATGTATAATAAGACTGTAACAAATGTATAATAACACTGTAAATAATGTTTAACAAATATTACAATATAAAATTACATTGTAATAAACATAAAAACTGCAATGTATAATTATATTGTAATAAACGTATAATTACTTTGTAATAAATCTATAATAACACTGTAATAAATGTGTATGTACATTGTAATGTATAATAACACAGTAATAAATGTATAATTACATTGTAATAAACGTATAATTACAATGTAATAAATGTATAATAAGACTGTACTCTCAAAAAAATAGCGATTCTTTTCGAAAGTAGGGATTCTTTTTTTAAAAAGTACCGATTCTTTTCGAAAAAGTAGCAATTCTTTTTGAAAAAGTAGCGATTCTTTTCGAAAAAAGTAGCGATTCTTTTTGAAAAAGTAGCGATTCTTTTTGAAAAAAGTAGCGATTGTTTTTGAAAAAAGTAGCGATTCTTTTCGAAAAAGTACTGATTCTTTTCTGAGAAAGTACAGATTCTTTTCTGAAAAAGTAATGTAAAAAATGTAATTATATATTTGTTACAGTCTTATTATACAATTATTACATTGTAATTATACATTTATTACAATATAATTGTACATTTATTACAGTGTTATTATAGTTTTATTACAATGTACATATACATTTATTACAGTGTTATTATAGATTTATTACAATGTAATTATACATTTTTGAAAAAGTAGCGATTCTTTTCTTAAATAATAGCGATTCTTTTTAAAAAAGTAGCGATTCTTTTTGAAAAAAGTAGCGATTCTTTTTGAAAAAAGTAGCGATTCTTTTCGAAAAAGTAAAGTAAAAAGAATCGCTACTTTTTTCAAAAAGAATCGCTAAAATCGCTACGTTTTTCAAAAAGAATCGCTACTTTTTCCAAAAGAATCGCTACTTTTTTCCAAAAGAAATGCTACTTTTTTTAAAAGAATCGCAACTTTTTTCCAAAAGAATCGCAACTTTTTTCAAAAAGAATCGCTACTTTTTAAAAAAAGAATCACTACTTTTTCGAAAAGAATCGCTACTTTTTCAAAAAGAATCGCTATTTTTTTCAAAAAGAATCGCTACTTTTTTGAGAATCACTACTTTTTTCAGAAAAGAATCGCTACTTTTAAAAAAAGAATAATGTAACAAAAGAATAATGTAACGTATAATAATAATAATGTAACAAATGTATAATAACACTGTAATAAATGTTTAATTACATTCTAATAAACGTATAATAACAATGTAATGTATAATTACATTTTAATAAACGTATAATTGTATTGTAATAAATCTATAATAGCACTGTAATAAATGTATAATTACATTGTAATAAACGTATAATTACATTGTAATAAATGTAAAATAAGACTGTAACAAATGTATAATAACACTGTAATAAATGTATAATTACATTGTAATAAACGTATAATAACACTAACGTATAATTACATTTTAATAAACGTACAATTACATTGAAATAAATCTAAAGATGGAAAAAAAATCACAAGATGGAAAAAAGTTCAGAGGGATTTCAGGATATATGCTTCCATTACCTATGAAATCAAAATATACTATCCATAGCCTTAAAAAAATCGATTTTCGCCATATTTTTTTTTATTAAAATGTCACATAAATCAGGCCAGGAATGATTTATTAACAAATCCCTCTGAAAATATCTTCAGAATACTGCTAAGTGTATAACTGGAAAGTTTGGTGTACATAGGTGCTACATAGGCTGAGATGTTTGTACTGGAGAATGACAAAAAACTAATTTTGAGAAAAAGGCATTTAAAGATTTAAGTAGGGAATTTAATACATTTCTATTGGAAAACATTGCTCAAAAACAGAATAAATGCTCGGGCCCTTAGTAGCCTAATAATAATATATAATATTTCAAGCTCATGAAAACTGATTATTTAATAGGCAGGCATATAAGGCCTACAACTGCAGTAACTCGGTAGCGAATCACGTTAGCAGAAACCAGAAGCAGCCATTGAGATTTCATCATTAGCTTTAAATCACCCTTTGGACATTCACCATTGGTTACTGATAGAAAGGAAATGCCCATATTTGGGTTACATAGCGTTGTGCAGGAGACTCAGAGCTTTCCAACTACAACGATACCGGTCATGACAGACTTTAGTAAACAGGCGGAACGTGGCATGCCATGTTGGAATGCTAACTTCTTGGTAAATTCGGGAGAAACTTGCTGCCGGAAGTAAACAAAATTTAATAAAATAAACATCTTAATGTATACTTTCAACGTTTTCTTTATAGCAGCTTGAAAGAACACATATTGAAGGAGTAAACTATAAATCTCAAAACTGATCACTGCATGAAAAATCTGTGCCTGCCGTGTCTCGCCTTAATGTTTAGCTGACAGAATGTTTATTTTTAAACCACAATTTTTAAACCACAACTCTCTCTAATATCAGAATGTTTATTTTTAAACCACAACTTCAATGTGTGCTTCTTTTACAGATATATTTAACGATATCATTTGCATTTCTAATCCAAACATGTCAGGATTAGAAATGCAATCCTGACCACTGATCTATATAATGACTGGATAGCTCATGACGTTCTAAACTGCCACCAGGCAGTGAAGTCACCGGAAGTGTTCGAGCGGCCATCTTACGATTCCCTACCAGCAGAGGGCTCCAACAACGGCCGTTATACAGAGATCGGTAGCCCCGACGGCACTTTTAAGATGACCCGCTGTGCATCAACAAGTGTAAAACGAAGATCACAAAAGGATCTTGAAAAACTGCTCACAGGTTGTACTTTAAGCCCATGTATAGAGGGTATGCAGGGTATTTATTTCCCCGGCGTCGAAATCAGGCACATATAAATGTCAGGAAAGACGATTCCTGGCTGCATGTCAATATCCATGGATCACTGGATCTTTGATAAATTGTAAGCAACACTATATTGAGTCCAACTTTTAGTTTAAACTGATAATAGTTTGTTTTACTCACGTTTTTGCAGTTTCCCCTATTAACTCCAGTCATGCAGCAGCTCTTTTGCCACTCAGTCCGGCTGAGGGGGGCGTGTTCCGGCGGGAAAGTGACGTTAATGCATTCCCTCTATAGTAATTTATATGCACAATTTCCATGTTGTTTAAAAAAAATGTATAGCCTGCTATGTTCTTTCCTACATTCTTTCACAGACGTATTCAAGTTTAAACCCAATAAACGTATTATTCAATGCATTACTTTTTATAAATTTAATTAAATGCATTTATTTAATATTTTCATGTCAATCTGTGTTCAGTTTGACCACGAACCATGCTTTAATTCAGCGCCTGCAGCACAAACGATCTCTGCACGCACCGCATGGACGGGCATCCTCGTGCAGTGAAAGCTCCAACCTGTTGACATGGGTATATGGTAAAAAAAAATATGCACTGCAAACGGAGTAGGCCTATGTGTAAACCCCTTATTTACAATGCACACATCTGCGGCGCATTATGGCTCCGACAATGTTTTTTTCCTAACTCCACGCGGTGTCAACTCACACCAGGAGCATTTCCACGTGATTTGCCGATTTGTGGGCGCGATCTGCTCCGGTAGCCGTGTCGCAGCTGTAACGCGCCGCAGACGTGTGCAGTGTAAATAAGGGGTAAATAAGAGGTGAAACAGGTAACCCATACAATTTCTATTATGCATTTCCTGGACATGTTCTTGCTAACTAATCAAATACTTGAACAGACTACTGATCTATCTGTAAAACACGATCAGAAAGAGCTAAATTTTAAGTTCACAATTCACATATAGGCCTACTTATAATTTTTAGTAAGCAGGAATAATTTCCGACTTTAAACAAATGCCCATTTAAATGCTTAGGATGTTTGCGTTGTAAGACTGTTCAGGGAGACTTTAGATTTAAAGACGGTGTCTCGTTATGCAATGTTTTCTTAGTCAAATCATACAATTTCCTATTGATTCAATATCGCGTGAGCTCACTAGGGAATCACCGTATGGCGGCGCGGTGGCTTCACTATTTATGACGTCATGAGCTATCCAGTCATTCTATATAGATCAGTGGTCCTGGCACTGCACTTACTCGTGCCCGTAGCAAGACACTTGTCAAGTTTGAAATCCATCGGACTAACGGTTCGAGAAATATTCGATTAACAGACAGACAGACACACAGACAGACGTTCCTGTAATTTATAGATAGATTTGGTGGAGGGCTGCGAAACACGGATAATGTCTGGTACAGTGGTGCGCCACATACATGCTCACTAACGTCCATCTGTGCTGAAGCGTGCCGTGGTGCATGGTTTAATCGTGGCGACAGATTCGAGCAGACGCATTTCAACACGCTACACAGGCTATGATCATTCATCCACACCAATCAAACCCACGGCAGCTCCGAGATGCAACTCATCCGGCTGTCATTCACAGAGAGCCAGACGCAGGAAGTGACTTTTACACCACAGGAACTGGTCCTTGTATTTGGCAAGCCTTCTTCCTCTTAACACTTCCAAACGAAACATTTTAGAAAGATTAAGCTAGAAAAAGGGGGGGATGGTGCTGTTTATTCAGGTCAGAGATGGAGAGAGCTGATACTCACAGTTATTCAGACATTAGTAAACACAGCGTGGTGCGTGTGATAGTCTTCTTCAGCATGTGCCCACACTGAAATGATTCACACTCTGGGAATTTGGTGTGGCTCAAGATTAATATTATGTTAGCTGAGGAAGGAGATGGTTTTAAATAGAGCCTTTGGATTACACTCGTACCTCAGAGCCAGGGCCAGAGGGCCGTCGATAGTGGGGTGAAAACAAAATCCAGCAGTTATAGGCTAGAGGCCCCTGTTGTATGAATAATTCTAATATTTATATTAGTTGTATACCTGAGATTTAAATGAAAAACACAAAAACATGCAATTTGGTTAAATATTTGGTAATTCCAAATTGGCCTATCTGCTTCTCTTACCTCCCTAAAAATGGTTTAGTCCGATCTTACTTATTTGATATGGACAAACTGAACATCATTAGAAAGATTTAAGACTCCAGCTTCGATAGTTGACCACTGTTTATGATAAAACTGGTTTGCAGTGACATTAATTTATGACAGGGGTGCAAAATGATTAATCTGTAACGTTCGTTATTTTGAATAGAAATCATCACTCATAAAGCAGTCATTCACATCTTCTCCAGTTTATTTGTGTTCACATACATGCAGCATCCGCCAGGGATCTTAGTCCAATGGTGCGCATATTTGGAGAAATGACTAAATTAACTAAACTAAAATAAAACTAAATTATGCAATCTGAAGCTCAAACAGCGAACACAGCGTGATCTGTCTCTCCTCTTCCTGATTTGCGTCAGTTAGGATCTCAGCGCTCTTATTCTCTGTACAGCTGTCAATCATCTCACGTGGTTCAACGTGACCCTGCCCTTCGGCATGACGCGCTCCTGTGTATGCTGTGTACTGTACACTTCCTCATTCTGACCTCTGTGATAACAAAGCTAAGACACATCTCTTTACCTGAAACAAGAATCTAATGAATGCACAATTTCGAGTATATGTGGTTTGTGTGTGATTTTCGTGTGATTTTGGAAGTATTTTCATATGAATAAAGAATGTTTACAGTATTGCTAAGCAAGGTGTAGCCATTAGCTGCATATAAAATGCTAAATATAACATATTCCAACATTTTTTTTTTTTACTTAAAACCATTTTAGACCTCGACCGGAATATGATACAAATACTCGATGGTGGTTTAAAGTGAGCTTTAAGTAAAAGTGTAATATTAATCTTTTAAATTGTGTCATCTAGCTTGATGCTCCTTGCTCTAATCCACCACCTGCAGGAGCTTTTCTATTCCATAATCTTATTTGTTCAAATATACATATATATATATATATATATATGTATATTTGAACAAATAAGATTATGGAATAGAAAAGCTCCTGCAGGTGGTGTTATATATATATATATATATATATATATACATATATAAACAAGATTTAAGATAATAGGTGGATCTTGATACTATGTACAAACTAAACCACCTGGATCCTAGAACTGCGGTTCTGAAACCACAGCCGCCGCTATATCATCCAGTTCGGTAGGTGGCACTGTCACACAAAACTAGGGTCCTGGAACTGCGGTCCTAGAACTGGGGTCCTAAGACTTCAGCCTCCAGTTGTGCAGGAACTTTACTGCTCCAGCTTGTGAACAGAACCAATTCGAGTTGAGGCGGCAGCTGCCTGAAGTTAACAACGAACTTGGTGGAAGAGCAGGAGACTAATGGTGCGTTCACGTGCTATGGTAATTATGGTAAATACCAAAAGCCGACATGGAAAATGCACATGAACACCCCCTCATGTGGTATTTTCCACTGGGCAGCTCGTAGAATATTTTGATGCACGAGTTGCCGAGATGACATAACCTTTGACCGTTTCAAAATGGCGGAGAGCAATGGTAAAAATATGTACTATTCATGATCTAGAAAATATACAGCATATTATTTACCGTTTGAATTTTGATAAATCATTTTCTTGCTGTAGCAGATGACTTAAGCAATCTAAAATAATTTTAGCTAAATAACAGGTCTGGATCTCCATCTTTTTACCCCATTACGACAACAACGCTTGAATGCAACACACTGGTAAATACCAGTTCACAAGTGGAAAATATCATATTTTCCATAGCACGTGAACGCACCATAACTGACTGAATAATGTCGGGGAAAAGAAAACATAAATCAGGGTACCAGAATCGCCATGAAAAGAAGGAGAGGGAGGCCAGGAGAGTTCCCAGTATCCCAGTCGATCAAGACGTTCTTAAAGACAGGTTGTTATTTCGCTGGGAATACCGTCTACAGCCTGCCGGGTACTGTCACTTTTCATTATCGGTGCGGGCAATCACAATCGGGTGGCAATGTTCACAATAGACCGGTGGTCAAAATTCCTGTCTTTTTACACTATTGTAAATAGAGTTAAACAATTTAGTCACGACGCACTGCATTATGCACCTGACCTGCCAGCTGATTTATTACATCAAGAAAACACGAATACAACACACTGCACTTGGATGAAAAAATGTATTAGCTTTATTTAATAATATAACCAGTTCCATATTATCTTTATTAAAAAATAAGACAATAAATGATTTTTATTTTTTAAAATTTGATTGCATTCTTGTCAATTTCTAAATGTTTACTTTTTGATTTATGATAAAACCATATAATAACTGGTTTTATTATTATTTAACAATTTCTTGCTTTTTGTCAGTTTTTATTAGTTGTAATTTTTATATAAACATTTAACTTTTAAAATAAAGGTTTTACAACATCACCATCTTCTGTTATATGTGGGCCTCCATGCTCATCTATTGTACAGTATGATATTTGTGGAGGGTGGTAGGGGCCCACATCAAGATTTTTTCAGGGGGCCCCGAATCCTCTGGCTACGGCCCTGCTCAGAGCAGAACGTTAAGACACAAAATCAAAGGCTCTCTCTCACACAGACGCACATGTACTCTTTCGCTGACATATCTGTAAATGCTTGACAGTTTTTGTCACAAAATTGCCTGGATAAAATTACAAATAAATCAGTAATATTTTGACACGTATATGTCATCATTTTTCAGCAGTGTTCATTCATTTTTAGTCTTTATGGTCTTATTTCAAGGATTAAAATATTAAAAGGATTTTTGTAAATAAAACAAGATATTTTACAAGAAAACACTTTTAGTATTCCTACTTCAAAATATTGTTTAATTCAATGTGTTACTTGCTATTTCTTTGTAAGTATTTGTGAAATTTGCTAGCAATTTTTGAGTGCAAATCGTTTTTCATTAAATCTGCCAATTTTTTTTTCAGTGTGTATAATTTCCAGCTACTATTGCAAACGTTTGATGAAAAAAATGTACTGTATGTGTGCAAAAAATGGATGATAATAATAAAAATGTATTAATACAAATAATAATAAATAATAAATGTAAAAATTCCAAAACAAAATTAGACAATTTAAATTAGAGATGTAAATATAAAATCATCCATTTAAATTCATTAAAAAAAAAGTTTTGTTTTGTTTTTTTAAATCTGAACCTTTGGCCTACTAGCTACTAATACTACTAATATTAAAATAAATCCTTAAGTGTTGAGTCCTGTATGATGCACCACATTGTGCTGCTCCGTGAGTAGAGGTGAGCAATGTTTTCGAAACAATCAGACTTACAATTTTTGCCTGGTGGATGAACCTGGTGAAAGAAACCCCCCTAGAGACTTTTGATAGAGATATATGATAGAGACTTTAGAGTGGCCACTCAAAACCCCTTAGCAACCGGCCAGAACAATTTAGCATTGTGGCTGCAGGTTTTGTCTGGACAGGCATCACTTGGCATCTGTTGTCTTCAGAAAATATTACCTTCTAGTTGGGTGCTACTGGCTGACATGATTACTTATCTCTTGAAAGCAAAACAACACTTGCAAAATTACAAGCCTGGCAAAAGAAATAGCATTAAACAAAACAAATTTTGACAGACAGTATAATAACAAGCAGTCAAAGAAAACGTGTGTGTTACATGAGAGGGTCTTGCTTCCCCAAAGTGCTTGAATTAGTTGTGGAGGAGCCTTGTATTACATTTATTAGTCTAATACATGCACGGAAGACGCCGCGTCCCCACACGTCCAGCCGGGAGCTGCTCAGAGATCCACCCTGTCCTAGGAAAACAGGGGAAAGTGTTAAAGGTCAGTGTTAAAGGTCATGCTGGCGGAGTCATGTCTGGGAAATATGAAAATCTCTCATTTGTAATTGCAATCACACAACATTCCTCCTTCTCCTCTAAGGAGAGGAATCACGACAGGACGAGGCAATCACAACATGTCTGATTACAAAATCAGACCTAATGTAGAAATGAGAGCCACCCATCAGGCTTCATTGTCTTCCGTATGAATGGGAGATGCCGATTGGTGGGATATCCGCGAATATTTATTGTCTTGAAGAGTCCTTACCAGGCAGTAGCTGTAAACCAGCCACTCTAACCAAACAACTGTTGGTGGAAACTGGATCCCCGTTACTGTCATGCAAAGCTGCAGATCAGTGCTTGTTTACCAAGCATGCACAAAGCCTGCCGCAGAGAAAGCGGATCTTTTGTTTAGCCATTTGATGAAGTTTGCCACAGGCTGATGTATTTAGGTCAGACCGTGTGGATTGATTCAGTTGTTCTGTGAAAAGATGAAGATCAGAGTTAACGTGCCAATTGTGGACAAATATTGTGTTAGTGGTGTGATCTCTGTCCTGTGGGATTGTGTCAGCACAATGTTTGTAAGTCCAATGGGCTGGCGAAAGTATAACCATATAATTACGGTTCAGTTTATTTTTCATTCTGCTTTCTAAAGACTGCTCGGAAATAATTTGATTAATCACAACTGTTATTGACAGTAGTTCAAATACCAGTATGACATGAAAAGCAAATCTCCACAGTGTTTTGTCTGTCTCAGTCCTTGCAAGATAGGCCTACTTACAGTTTTTCTGTATGCAACATACTGTACAATCTTTCTGGGTTTTCGTTACCATTATTCTGTGTAGGCCTACGGGGTGTTGCAAAGCGATATTCTTTCCTTGTCAAACTTTTTTGGAGGGATAATTGACCCTTCGCAGGGAGCTTGATTGACAAGTGATCTGACCAATCATACTTCGCCATCCGCCATTTTGTCCGACAAAGCAGTCAGGAGAGTTAGTAGATTAACATGGGAGGATTTGAACTTGAAAAACGGAATGTACTGATACCTTTCTGCGGTTAAAACAATATTCCTTCTTATGTTCATTCATGTTTATTTGATGCTATAAATGAGATGATCGGATCACGAGCAGCTTTAACTGATGCTCTACAGCGATCTGTCACGACACATTAAAGAGCCACAAAACGGTATTCATTGTTTACATTTCTTTAAAAAAAATGACCAAATTTGAAAGGTGAGACTTTGTTTTACTGCATGAGAAGAACATGGTGTGTGTGTGTGAGAGCAGCGTAGCTTGTCGGACATAGCGACAGTAACTAAGGGGGGCGGGTCTTTGCTTTTTTTTTTATTTTTTATAGATGATCTGTTTCACTCAAATGTACATAACAATATGGAAGTAACTACTTCTGTTTCATTTCAACTTTAAGGGTAGAAAAAAAGATTTGCTATCTAAATACTTAGTGTATATATATATATATATATATATATATATATATATATATATATATATATATATATATATATATATGCTCTGGCTTCAATATAGCAACAATATACAATCCACAAAGCCAATATTAAAATCTAATACTACAAAAAAATTAATATTAAACTGTATATAATGTCATGCTTTTTCACACAGTCTTGTATAGCTGTCTTCAGTTTAATGGAGATTCTAGAACAATTGAGAATGATGGAGGAGTAAATGCAGAAGAGTAGATGCTAGAGGATGTGTGTGTGAAGGACGGTCTCTGAAGCGGCAGGCCGTGACTGTCAGGAAGACAGCGAGAGTGACAGCAGCTCCAGTGGGCTGAAGGTATTTCAGCTCCATCTTACAGCTGCTGTCCTCCACTGTGATGAGGACGTGGGCACTGCCTGCATAATCGCAATTAATAGACTAACAGCTGGAAAAGTGTGTGTGTGTGTGTGTGATGGAGTCACTGAGCACAGAAGTGTGCGGAGTGCACATTTCTGTGGATGTCTGTCATATCTTCTCTCTCTCTGTGTGTGTGTGTGTGTGTGTGAGATGATGGCCTTTTGTCAGCTAGTCTGGAGTGTCTATGCAGCTGTCAAGGGGTGGAAAAGATGCAAGTGTGGCTGTCAGTCGGAATCCATGTATTTGTGCGCGTGTGTGTGTGTGGTTAGAGAATCCAGAATGTGTGTGCGTCAGGCAGTCTAGGGATCAGAACGGCCTCATATAAATGCAGTGAGGCTTTCTCGGGAGCAACAGGAGGCAGTGTGAGAGAGAAACGCAATTTGCTTTTATGTTTTGTAATATTTACCTTGATTTTATCGCGCGTAATTGCTTCAGCAACACAAATACACTTGTCATGATTACAAAGCCTTTCAATATTTATTTTTGGCGAGTCTGACAGAGAGAAACGATGAAGCTAATGCAAATGTAGGCGTGTTAGTACCCCGGTCACAGGAGCGGCTGGGGTCCCACTAGAGAGACCGCCGAAACACCGCTGCAGCGCTAATGAAGATTTGAGCAGCCGGCTGATGGGAATGTTGGCAATAAAGAGGCAATTTATGCAATTCGGATCCCATCATCAGTTGCCTTGTGTGCCGTTCACCTGCATGCACACCCCATTCGTTTTTTTGTAGCAAAAACTGATCAATAAATAAGCGAGGGTTGTGGATGTGAGTCGGTCTGGTGCCGGGGTGATGCTTTTGTGGGACTGACTGAAGCTCTAAACAGAGATGCAAGCGGGTCTGACAACAGGTGTTCCTCTCCTGCCTCGCTCGCAACACCCCAGGAGAGGAAGCGCCCTGTCAAGAGAACCAATCAGATTAAAGCGTCCCATTTGATGGGGACATCAGATAATAGAGGCAACAAAAGCATTCTGCCTGACAAACATTTATCAAATGGTTAGAACTAAAAGAAATGATGGGAGAGAAATGGAACATAATGTTAAGTTATATTTGACATTTAAAAGATTATCTGGTTACCATGTTAGGTTTTGTGGCTACCATTGTGATGAAGAGTAGAATGCGGTTAATTTGTGCGTTGCTTCATCAAGTTCATTTTACGCACTTTAAGTAATTATTGGTATAATGTATTGACAAATGGTAGCCTTCACCTAATTTCTTTTAGTGTTGTCATAGCCCTTTAATTTAATCTTTACTCAACACATGGAATGAAATCTATACGAATTGATTGCAAATTACCTCAACTTTGAGAAGATTCTGTAGGTTTGTTTTTATAGAATTGGTAATAGAGAATCAAATTAAATCAGTTTGATTCAGATGAGCCAAATAGAATCGTTTTAAATCTGAGCTGCCTTGAACTGATCGTCTGCCACTTTCATTGACTTTAATGAGTAACTTTTCGTAAAGCACCTGCTTATTGAGGTATCCATCAATATGGACAATATTTGGGCACTCTGTTGTGTTGATTTCATGGCACAATCCTTTTCACAATCTCATTCTGTCTCTCAGCCTCCTGTTGTTCCTTGGAGCATGATGGATTGTTTTCATTTTCATCTTGATCATCACCAGAAAAATGCTGCTCATTAGGCCTAGTCTTTTGATAAATGGCAAGACAACGCCATATTTTGTAGGAAATCATACAGCGGTCCATCTGGTTAAAACCTGGTTAGACTTTTTCATGTCTGGTGCTGCTGTGGGACTAGTCCTGATGGTTTAGCAAAATAATACAAAGATGTCTGGAAAACAATCTCATCTGGCTCAGTCAAAAAAAGATCAAATGTTCGAAGCTCCCAACAATCTTGCTCATGAAAAGCAATTTTTGCAAATAGCGCTGGATGCGTGGAACCTGAAATACATATTTTTCACTAAACAATCAGCAGTAATATGCCAGCATACGTCGATTTTCTTTTTTGAATGACTTTTATTTTCAATATCATTTTCCCAGTCCAAATAACACCCCATAATCATTTTACAAACATTTGATGGTGTTTATAGAAAGACAGCCCATTTCATTTTAACATCTTATTAATAGCAACTTGAGAGAGTACTAAATGTACAGATTCATTCTGATGACAGCTGCATTTACAGTGGCCAAAACACAGAGAGCTTTAGAACAAGAATCAAAATCAATGTCACCTGGAAATGTAACTTTACCAATACCTACAAAAAGAGAAAGAGAGAGACTCAAAGACACAAAATAAAAGTACACAGCACTATTTCGACACAGAGACTGTTAGTTCATACAGCATCCGTGTATGTGTTTTCATGTGTTTTCTTGTTTATTGTGTTGTGTACTATATTCATAGATCTTATATAAAAGCAAAAGAGGTACTCATCGATATATTAGACACAAATATAAAAAGTTAAGGTACACAAAGTACAAAGTTTTTTATTTCTATGGCAACAACAGGACATGTGTCAGGTTGTTTTCGACTGGAATATGGAGCAATGTAATAAATTGTACCTGCAGCAAATCAAAAGCCAAAGACCATCTCAGATACTCCCTGACTAAGCCTCAGCAAAGAGTTTCCGGTTTCTATGTTTAAGCGCTTTTTACGGATCTCTGTCACACAAGGAGGAATTTGGCATAATCTCTCCTGACAGCCCTGGGCTTTTTTTGGGGGGGGGGGGGGGGGGGGGGGGTTTGGGAGTACGTTCTGCACCATATGAAACCTGTCATCGTGAAACATGACTGCAAATGTGCATTGCTAATAATAATAATAATAATAAAAATAAAAAAAATAAAAATCTAACAGAAACGAAGCCAGATTCCTGTTCGTAAACATTAAATACTTGTCTTTTATAAAATAACATGTTCATAGATAGATGATGCCTGAGTATAGTACAACATGAAAACAAAAAATTACAACACAACAAAATAAGCCTTTACAATAAGCAGTGAGTGATTTACATGTCAACAATGAGGAGGGCTCTTATTTAGAAGCATTTTTTTCATATATATATATATATATATATATATATATATATATATATATATATATATATATATATATATATAAGAAAAACAATAAATTGCACTGGATTCAGCACAGTATAATTCAGAGAACGTTCTGATGAACTCTAAATGCATGAGAAAGCACATTCAGGTGTAACGCACAGATTAAAAATGTCAATTGATAATTTCGCTAAGCTCCGCCCCCTTTGTTGCTCATTGCTGTTGCCCATTCAGACAAGCCTTACAGAACCTACCATAGGAAGTGATTGGAGATTTACATAAAAATAATGATTTGCAGTTAAATAAAAAAAAAATATTCTTACATGGGATGGAATGAAATTTGGAAATTATAGTCATCCCCCATTTTTTAAAAAGGGATTGGGGGATTTGGGAAAGGGATTTTCCATTCTTTAAAGGGATAGTTCACCCAAATGAAAATTCTGTCATTAATTACTCGCCTTCATGTTGTTCCAAACCCACAAGACGTTCATTAGATCTTTGAAGATATTTATGATGAAATCTGAGAGCTTTCTGTCCCTCCATAAACTGCTACGCAACTACCACTTTGACGCTTCAAAAAATTAATAAAGGGATCATAAAACTTATCCATATGAATTGAGCCATTTAGTCCAAATTTTCTGAAGAGACTTTGGAAATTTGAGTTTGGAACGACATGAGGGTGAGCAATTAATGACAGAATTTTCATTTTTGGGTAAACTAAACCCATAAGAAGCTATTTAATTATGTAATAATGTTATGAAATCTAGGCAAAGTCAAGGCTAAATGACTAATGTTTTACTATAATATAATATATGGACATTCTATATTATATTTTTTATTTCCTTAAAACTGCATCCAAACACACTTCAATAAACTTAAAGTAGAGCAAATGCTTGTCTTATGGCAAATGGCAACAGTTGCTAAGGTAGAATAGGTCAGTAGTGTTTAAGGCGGGGCTTAGCACAGAGTCAATTAACCTTTTATCCAGCTGAATATAATTCAACTGATTCTGAGCTCTGTGTCAAGACTGAAGAGCAAATCAACATTCTACACTCAGTCAAACTCCAGACATGTTTATCAGACTCACAGCACAAATCTTCTCATCTTGTGCCGGCAGTCACATGGGCCTGTCGTCTGTTCAGGTTTTTTTTTTTTTTTTTTTTTTTTAATTGACGTTCAGTTTATTGAGCTGTCGACTGAGATGATTTGGAGCCATTTTCCTTCTCTGGGAGAATGAGAATGACAAACATCTGAAGTGTTTTTTTAATACAATTTAACCAACAAAACAAAAAGTGTCTAATTTAGCACATACTTCTTCGGATGGATTTCGAACGGCCTATCTGCCGGACAATCAAGTAAACAAAAAGCAATCTTACTCTAGAAACCGGCAAAATGACGCAAGTGACCTGGAATATCCTAATTATTAAGACAACTACAGCTACAGCAGAAACAAGTGTTTTTGAGGCTTGGCACAACGTCTTTAACGTCTGCAGCGACTTATGCAATGTAAACAAAAACCTTTTTCAAAGCTTTTTCCACTTATCCTGTGAAAAAAGAAAGCTTACAAAAAACAAATCACACAAGATAGAATAAAGGTAATTATATAGAAAAACACATTTACACATGTACATAATACATAGCTTTAGTGTTCCATATGATATATGATTATTAAATATCTAACCTGATTGGCCAGTGTGGTTCACATGAACTGGTAAACTGGTCAATTAATTATGGACAATTGGGGTGGGGAGGGGGTTGACATAACTTTATATGTATTGCTGTCTTCTGAATATGAAAACGGGAATCACAACTCTCTACTGGTTATAAACATTTTGAGTAACATCTGAAAACCTATGATTAAATTTACTCCAAGACGTTTCACTTTCAGTGACAGACTATTGCAAACAACTATTTTCCTCTTTCACAGTGTTTGCCTTTGTACAATATGTAATTGTAACCATTAAACATCTGTTTTTGGGATAAAATTATAGTTATCCTCCCTCTCATTTTCTATACTTATGTACAGAATACTGCTAGCCACAATGGAGCTCTTTGGTCTAGTGATGCTCGAGTAGAGTGTTGTGATCTCAGACACACGCACGCACGCACGCACGCACACACACACACACAACTCCAAATTGTCATCTATTTCCACTGGGTTTATCAATAATTGAAACTGATTGGCAAGTTTCGAGCTGTTTGTATATTACTGCATTTTTGATTGCTATTAAAATGATTGGCACTAGACGTTACTGTTTCTGCTGATGGAATATTTGCCTTTCAGTCAGTTCTCCTCAAATAAATCAAACTATGAAAAACAATAAATAATAAACTATTAGCTTAAATTAAAAAGTAGAACCTAGCACACAAAGAAAGGGACATTCATGATTTTGTTTCAGATTCCAATATAGAAGTAAACTAATTAAATCAAGTTACAATATTATATCAACATACAATATTGTGTTCTTTTTGAGTCTATGCACAAAGCTGATAACTGTTGAATGTTGTCTTTATTCAAATTGAGGTTTATTAGCTATTTTGTAATGTTCTAATAGGTAACTAATTGTGTTATTTAGGATCGACCCTCAAACTAACGGCTCTCTGAGGGTCTGTGAGTCCGTAAACATGATTAACCAACATGTAATTTCTCATCAGTGATAAGAAACAGAAACTCAACAAGCGTTTGAAGCATGGCTTTGGCAAATCAAATAAGCTTTGAATGAATACTGAATCTGGCATCCACATTGTTTGGTAGCTTTAAAAAAAAAAAGGAAAGAAAAGAAAAGAAAAACCCTTTAACATTTCATTGAACTTCCACTCGCAGATTAACAGTCCAGTTAAATTAGGTCTGTCTGACTCATTAGTAACCTCGTTTGTATAAAAATAGAGACTATTCCTTTAAAACGGGGTCTAGTAACAATGTAGTGAAATTAAAACCTGGGTATTGTACTATTCCTCACTGGGTTCATTTTTTACTATTTTTTTTTTCATCTAAATGACTAGTGCTCCATATAAATATTTTTTGGACATTTGTAACACGATTCCTCAGCTATTTCAAAACATATTTCAAATACATATTCATACTTTTTATACAAAAACGGATGACAGATTGATATTGGGAGACAGTCACTGAAATTACTTGATGTTGTGTCAGTAATTTTCCACGAAACTGAACGCGTCCCATCTATATATGTAGTGGCACATAATGGCATTATTGGCACAAAGTTCAGGAGAGTGTTTTCTCCACACAAGCAGACGTGTCGTGTCAGAGAGCGTCCCCGCGGCCTCTCCAAAGCCGAACTCCACTCCAGCACACCCACATGTGCAGTAATACACGTATATAATATATCAGCTCTATATCATCTCTAAAATGATCACGTCTATGGAAAATAATTTGGGAGTGGTTCCATAGCACTGCATCAGTCTAGAAAAATAAACATCTTCAGTCCATTTCTAGAGAGATCCAACATTTGTACAAAACTGCCAGTTCGTCTCAGTTCCCATCTCTGATTGCTTGTCGTTGTTGTTCTTGTGGTTTTGTTTTGCTTTATTGTGTTTTAGTCTTTTTGTGTTTGATTCACAGATTTTCCAATGAGATCCTGAAAGTACAGAAGATTCAATTTTAGTTGAGTTTGAATATTAAACTGGTATCACTTTTTAAAGGGTTAGTTTACCCAAAGAATTTAATTCTGTCAAGTCATTAATTACTCACCCTCATGCCGCTCCAAACCCGTAGGACTTTTGTTCATCTTCGAAACACAAATGAAGATCTTTTTTTTTTATGAAATCTGAGTGCTTTCTGTCCCTCCATTGACAGCCTACGCAACTGACAGTTTGACGCTTCCAAAAGTTCATAAAGAGATCGTAAAACTAATCCAGTTGAATTGAGCGGCTTAGTCCAAATTTTCTAAAACCCGATCGCTTTATATGAAGAGATTGAATTTAGGCTTTTATTCACATATAAACATTCATCAGTTGTGGTAAACGGAGCTGGTAGTAGGGTAACTGTCTATGAAGGGATAGAAAGCTCTCAGATTTCATCAAAAAGATCTTCATTTGTGTTCCGAAGATGAACGTCTTACAGGTTTGGAATGACATGAGGGAGAGTAATTAATGACAGAATTTTTGGGTGAACAATCCCTTTAAATAGAACAAGACTTGGTAGTGTATAACTTAGTAAATAAACTACTCTCAAAATATATACATACACACATATATATATATATATCAGTGATGCGCGGGTTGATCCAAAATGAGCGGGTGTCTGCGGTCACCCGCGGTTACCCGCGGTTGTAATTGTTACAACTACGGTTGTAATTGTTATTCGGGTCGCGGTCGGTCGGGTCGTTTGAAAAAAGATGCAAATTAAACCTTTGTATTTATATAGTAGCCTACTAGACATAATTTTCTATGAAATATATAGGCCTACACTTTATTGGCTGAATAACTGGCACGAAGATGATACACACGCTCAGTCAACAGTTCTCGGTTCTGTACTGGTGATCCGAGAACCACTGTACCTGTGCGTTCCGTAGTACGCGGATGCGCAGTATCAGCTGCTCGTGCTCATCACTTCTCTCAGCAGTGGCACCAACATGTCTCAGTTCAGTGAACTGTTCCTGGAGTAAAATATACTTCGGGATATTGGTTTATTTCGATTCAGAGGGACTGTCAGGCATGTCTGAAAGTGAGTAACTTTAGTAACTTGTGGATCAGCACTGACGCAAGACGCGAACTGTTTCGAACGATTCAGTTCGATTTAGTGTACTGGTTCGACCGGTTCACTAAAAAGAACCGGTTCAAAAGAACGTTTCGTTCACGAAACGGCCATGTCTATGATCACTAGTCTGCAGAGAGATGGAGGCGGCAAGAAAAAAGGTGAAGACTGGGGAGTGGAACCTCCGAAATAATGAAAGATGATGACCAAAGTGCTAGCTTTGTTATGTGTACGTCTTCTTGCGATGCTGTGTTGTTACACGTCTATGGCCCAATGACGCTACGATGAGCATTTACTACTTTTAAAAATGCGGTCAGGATGCGGGTCGGGTACAATATTTTCATACTTTTTTTTGCGGTCCGAGTTGCGGGCAGGTTAGTTGAAAACGTCGGTCGGTGCGGGTTCTTTATACATTGACCCGCGCATCACTATATATATATATATATATATATATATATATATATATATATATATAATGCATTAACTTACATGTTACAACTTGAAATGTAAAAAAATATGATTATGTTAAAAATATGTTTATGTAGAAATGGACATTAAACTAGATTAATTAATTGGTAACACTTTACAATAAGGTTCTATTTTTTATTATTAGTCAACTATTAATAAAATAGTAAACTAACAATGAACAATACTTCTAAATAATTTCTTAATCTTAAATGTTAATTTCAACATTTACTAATTCATTATTAAAATCAAAAGTTGTATATGTTAATATGATTATTGAATCTGAGGTAACTAACAGTCAGCAGTTGTGTTTTTTTACAACTGATGTTAACAAAAAAACAATACAGAATTAATTGGTAACAAACAACCTTATTGTTATTGTTACCAATTAATTCTGTAAAACAAATGAATTGTTAGTTCGTGTTACCTAATATAATGGAAGTGTTACCATTGTATATCGTCACATCACCTAATATTTATGCTGTTGGTGTATGGAGGATACAATCTTTGAAAGTATATGAGCTACAGTACAAGCCTGCAACATTTAAATTCTATGACTAGTGAACTATTCTTTTTGAACCCCGAGGAACTGTGAATTTCTAGAAAGTACACAAGCACTGGAAAACCATGCCAAAATTACACCATGTGAATTTTAGAGCCAAACGAAATATAGTACGTACCAGGGCACAAACTGAAGACGTGGGCTCAACCCAAAGGTAGTAAAAGGGCCTCAACAGGAGATCTCGAACCATTTCTCAGACACAAAGGCCACAGGGATTAGCTGCCTTTCAGTGGGCGACGGTCTGAAATAGACAGACAGATCAGCTCTTCAATCCTGCAGATATAAGCACTTCTGTCCCACTCCCTGATTCATGCCCTGATTCATTTTAAAATGGCATTATACCACAGACAAAAGCACCCACAGTTACATTTCCTCTAAACCCTCTCATCCAGGTTTTGTATTCTGAAGCATACAGTATTAAATGAAGCAGCACTGAAATTATTCATACAATTTAAGCCCATACTCAGTCTTTTATAAAGGCGAGGGCAATGGAAGGACAAAAAACAAGACTACACAACCGTCTCAACATGCTTATCTGAAAAATAATGAGACTGGCAGATTAAACTGGTTATTTCCAAAATGCACATTAAAGACTAAATTATGCTATTATTGACTATTGTAGCAAAGACAAATATGAAACTATATATTTTCAAACAAAGACACATTCAAAAACAGTTTGAATGGAACAGAATGCAGGGCTTTTGAGACCACTGTATTTTAAAAGTTTTATTGAACTTGACAAGCTGTCATGAATAGCTCAAAAATAGCTCATGCAGCATGAGACAATATGCAATGCCAAAGAGTCTGTCTGCGTGTGAATGGCTGCTGTGGTGGTGCATTAAAGAGGAGGAATTTAACTTTTCTGAGAAGGTTTTAACATGCAAACTCTCTATAAGCTAAAACACAGCTTGATAGTTAAAAGTCCCACTGTTAAAAAAATATAAAAGACTAAATATATAAAAAAGAATAGAAATAAATTAGGTGACCTTGGATGGCTTGGATTGTGAAATTTAGTTTAAAAATGGTAAACTGCCAGGGTCAAATATGCTGTGCACTTTAAACAGCAATTTTTACATTTGTGCATAATATGGTCAAGTTTTCAGAATGAGCATTATTTCTGTCAGCACTAAACACTCTAAGCTATGAGGAAGCCAAACCCTGTAAGAAAGTACGGGCAGGGCTGTCAATGCAGTCGACTCGCTGTCCAAACAACTTGGTCAGCAGCTCCAACATCCAGCCCAGTTGATCCTACTGAATATATATGAATCATGTCCTCTTGCCTGTTTCCATTGTAGGAGGTCTTGTAGATAGGTGTGTGCTGGATCATCTCGTCCGTGTACACCGGTATGCCGGACCGCACGCACTCGTGTGAGCACTGTAAACTGTCATTGTAGGCGGTGAAGATGTCCACCTTACTGGGCACGCGGGCAGGAGTGAAGTCGGTCAGATTCTGACAGCTCTCCTCTTGCTGGTTGATCTTTCTCTGATGGCTGCTGTGTCGGCCATTCCCGGACTGTGCACAACTACAAAAACACGCACCAAATTCACAAAGCCAAAATAAAATCATACCTTGAACCCCTGTGTCTGTCCTACATTTAACATGAACTGGGGAGACAGACACAGACATATTAGCTCTGTTCCAAAAACTTAGTGAGCTGCCTTGCTGTGAATTTCATAAATAGGCATCCTAATGGAAATGGAACCTCATAAGCCCCTTTCACACAGAAATCCCGGTAAATTAACGTAAAATGATCAGAATGACTGTTCAAGTAAATACACAAATGTGCTGTTCACACAAGCAACGGTGTTCTCTCTTTTTACTGGTAAGATACCATTCACACACCAGTACCAAAATACAGGCAAACTCCGAATTCAATCATCGTAAATGACCTTTAAACGCTGAGCCGGTTTATTCATCCACCTAGATAAGGTGAAGAACTTTACTTTCATTTTAACTAAACTTTTTTTTTATATACTTCTGAGTGACCGGGCTAAGGGGAGGATCACACAGAATTAGGGATGCACCGATACCAGTACCGGTATCGGGCTCATGAACTCGTAAAAATGCTCCGATACTTACAACCGATACCAGGCAGCATGTGTACAGTGTTTGTGTCCAGACAAAGAAACACTGACAGCAGAGAGTATAATGGGGATAAAAAAGAAGGCTGTCTATTAAGTAAATGTATCTTATTAGTGGAATATTAAATGAAATAGTAACACATAACTGTGGTGCGCGAGCTGATAAGAGAAAAACGAGCAGTGGATTGAGCGCATCGCTTTTTCACAGACGTCAGTGGAAAGTTTGTAGTTCAGTCGGATGTCAATGGCAAATAAAGTAAAACGTGGCATGTAGCTTATTATTTACGTTAACTGACGAGAGAGAGAGAGAGAGAGAGAGAGAGAGAGAGAGAGAGAGAGAGAGAGAGAGAGAGAGAGAGAGAGAGAGAGAGAGAGTGAGAGAGAGAGAGAGAGAGAGACAGCACTTCTGTTGAATCCTCTTGATTGCTGATCGTTCACTCAGCAATCAAGCATAATCAGGCTTAATTAAGCATGAACATAACTTAGCCAAATAAGTTAGCCAACTATGATTTATATTCTTTTGGTTTCTCTACTAATAAATTAAAAAATTACAAATGCAGTGAAAATACAGGTATCAATTAAAGTATCGGTAAGTACCAAAAATGACAATATCGGTATCGGACTCATTCTGGAAAAAGTGGTATCGGTGCATCCCTACACAGAATGTTATTTTGCTCTTAAAAACACAAGATGAATAATAGTTCCTTTAGTACTAGAGTTACTATATTACACAATAGTAATTGCAGAGTCACAGCACTGATGAATGGAAAAGAAGGCAGGGTCTTGAGTGCGAGATGCGGCGCAACGGTTAGATGTTCGTCTAGCAGCTAGATAGATACAGCTCATGTATAGATACTAGACTCTAGCTCATGTTTACATAGAAAATCAATTAAAAGCAGAACTTACTGCAGACTGGCCCAAGCTAACTTCTTACGTCTGCGCGTTCTGACCTTGTGCATGTTCATACTGGTAATCTTCATTCTTTGTTCACACACAGCATCATACCGGTAATATATTGGTAATGTTACAACTTCTCATACTGGTAAGCTGCTAGAACCGATTTACCTGTATTTTTTAAAAGGTCCTGTTCACACATGAAAAGAGAACTCCGTTCAGTATTGGCGCACTGTCTGAGACGCAGCCGTCTGTGTGCGCGCTTTGTGTGTATGCGCACAGAAAACAGCATGGGCACCAAATTAAATTAAACGGTTTAAAATCGTTTGAATGTTTATGAAGATCGCGGTCACTTTCCATTTCTAACACTGCTATAGTTTCTAAATAAGCAGCAGTTCTTTGATACCAAGCACCCCGAAAATCTTCATCTCTGAATTGAACATCGCACCAATATTGTAATCGGCGTTATTTGACGCAAGTTGGGTCGAGCTCCTGATTGGGACTGGCCCTGTATTTTTATTGTTTATTTACCAGTAAAGACTGTATGTGTGAAAGGGGCTATGACTGATCTGAAACACTTTACATAGGCAGCAAAAGTGACTCGACTCTCGATTGATTTCACTGCAATAATTTGAGAAGAATGGATAGCATAAATATAAATATGACACACAAACTGGTGTAAAATAGTGTGTTTACTAATAATTCATTTATGTAATTGTATTTAATTTAATCTCGGTAATGAACATTACAGTTTATAATTATTGTCAAGAGATTTTTCACATCAAAAGAAGAAATTATCTTAGGTGCCATAAAATGCTGCCTAAGGAGGAAGCTCACTGGGAGTTTGGGGAAAAAAGCGATTGTGTCTGCATTGTTTGGTGCAATAAGGGGTCACTGTCCACATTGACAGACAGAGGGATAGAGAAGGACAGATTGAAGAGATGATAAACAGATAGAGGGACAGGAATAGGGAGAGACAGACAGACAGAAAAGTCATTGGCAAACTGCTGAAAGAAAAGAATGTTTCCTACCAGTTTTTAAGGACTAGAGTAGTGATCAAGGCTGCGACGATCATGATGAGGGACACAGTGATGGTGATGATCTGGTGAACAGCCAGACCTAAGAAGAGAAAAACAAGAGCATAGTTATCACTGTCTCCATGGCAACTAACATGAGCGCCAGTGCCTTTTGTAAGGTATTTGATTGCAACAACACTGATACTGCATCTTAACATGCACTCTCTCTGCGCCGCCAAAGCTTTTTGTAAGCCCTGTCTGCCACCATGACAGTAATTCAGTCGTTCCATTTATTTGACCATTTCACAATGTCTGGACTATGAAACAGCTTGACTGAAAGCAACAGGGAGAAGATGGCAATCACACCAGCTGGCTAAAGGTCAGCAAACAACAATTAATGCAGAACAAGAACTCTCTGTTCCAGAATAAAGAGTGTCACAAGAACTATGAGCTACACTGTCTTTCTCACTTCGTCACTCCTGAATGGATAGAAATGAGACCCCGCGGGGAGCCGCAGTTACATACTTTTAGATATAAAGAGTGCCACGACTTCCATTTCTTGCTGGAGCTGATAAGAGTGAAGGAAGCAATTTTATGGATTTCCCCATCAATATTAAAGTGTTTGTGTCTGTGAGGAACAGCAGCATCCATATGAAAGTATCTGGGATATGAGAATGCATTAAAGTTTGGTGCATTTATTTAAGTGGTTAGTTTGCAGTACCAAAAGGGGTTTCACAGTTCCAACATTAATTTATACACTAGTTAACCTTACTACACCCTGGCACAGAAGCTTCACATGGGACCAACCGGAACATCAACCGGAACATTGGACAGTGCATGATATGAGTGTGCACTAATTTGCTATGCAAGATCTTTCATAATGTTATCTTGGTTAGATTTGTCTACTCATTTAGTGTTTATGATATTTTATTGAAAGACATACACTGCAAATATTTTTATGCCACCACTGTGCATTACGAATTCAAGTACAAAGTTTGAGTCTATGCAAAAATGCTCCTTAGTGTGATATATGGGTAGTTGACATGAAATCCTTTTGGGACATTGACAATTAAAATTATTTTACAAATATTTTACAATTATTATGCATGCAGTTTTTATTATCTCATATTAATTGAGAGACTAAATGCAATATACAATTGTATAATTTATTTATCATACCACGAATAAATGAGGGTAAAAACATGAAAAACATAACTTGTCTTGCGCATCTTGATTTTACTTTAAATTGACATGTTATGCATCAACTACCCATATACTTTGCTTCTGCCAAAAATATCTGAGGCTGAAAGTAGATTTACAGTAATGCATGTTGACTGGATTGTGCGGCGTGGAATATGTGCTTTCATGAAGACTGCATCAGGTGTCTCATAACCAGGAAAAAATCTGAACAAAAAGTTATCTTCCTCAATTTGATTTTGGGTATATTTGGGGTGGCCAGATTTTTTTTTTTTAAGTAAAAACAGTGTTTGGCAGTAAACAAAAACAAACTCAGGACTTTATTTTCTTTTTCTTTTGGAGATTAACAGAATCATTCATTCAACCACAGTCCTCAGTATGCAACCACTACACTATCTGACTGTTTGCATTATTCAGTATATAGTAATATAAGAGATATATCATCTCACAAATAGCGGCGTCTTCCTAATGCATTTTTTTATTTATCTAACAGTGCAGCACAAGTGCCTGTGCTATGTGTGTGCGTTTGTCAAGTTGCGCATCATTTCTCTTTCTAGTGCCCTTGTATTAGGCGTGTCTCATTTTAGAGTCAATTACAGGCATGTCTCAGTTCTGGCAGGAAGGGTCAAGTTGCGCTATACTGTGTTGCTGTACAAAAAAACCACGGGACTGATTTACTTAACCCTAGAGACCTGTGGGGTGCTGAGTCCATCAAGTTCTGGCTGAATAATCAATACCAGAAGAGAGAGAGAGAGAGAGAGAGAGAGAGAGAGAGAGAGAGAGAGAGAGAGAGAGAGAGAGAGAGAGAGAGAGAGAGAGAGAGAGAGAGAGAGAGAGAGAGAGAGAGAGAGAGAGAGAGAGAGAGAGAGAGAGAGAGAGAGAGAGAGAGAGGGACATAAACGGAGAGAGAAAGAGAGAGTTAAACGCCTTATGTGCACATGTGTGCACGTTTACACACCTGCACATGTATGTGTGAATGTGAAGTTACATCTGGGCCAGTTCTGACAGATTACATTAGCCCTGAAGGCCAACAAGCTCTGCTGGGCTGTGCTCTTAATGTTACATTGAGAATGTATGAGAATTGCAAACTCCTCATATTAACTAGTCTTACTTCAGCAAGCATACTAAAAAAGTTAAATAAATGTCTAAGAGAATGAACTGTAATGTAACAAAACACTTATTAGACTTACAATCAAGGTGCTTAAATTATGTTTTTGTAACTGAACAAAAAATGCAAATAAATGCCAATGAAATAGCTTTTAAAATCTGAGTAAATTTCACATCGCGCTTTAGCACTTCCGGTTCCATCGTCCAGAAGTCAATAGGTTTACTGAAGCAGTTTTTGTTTAAATTCCTAAAATAAGTTTTGTGGTTAACACAAGCTCAAGATTTGTTCATGTTTTATTCTACGACATAAAATACATCAGTAATACCCCCTTGGGATTTTACTTGTCTTGAAAAAGGTGGTTGCAAACAAATGTATAAATGGGGGGTTGAATAGAAGTTGTCAGGGACATTAAACATCACACTGAACAGGTAACTTCATCTACTCTCTAGTCCACTCTTGCAAACTTTTCTACCTCAAGACTGAAAGAGTTGTTGGAATAGTGGTGGTGGCTTTGAAGTCATGCAACCGTGTAGTTCATTTATAGCCTATACGTTTAGCTTTTTACTTCTGCCGATTGTATTTAGGCTGCAAAGTTCATTGACGTTGGGTCCGTTTGTGAAGATTATCATGATGAACGAAACATGTAAGAATCATAAACTTTTGTTTTTCACAGAGCAAATAATTTTCTGCAGAATAATCCAAAAGCCAAAAGAAAAATCATATTGGGTATTTCAGTCAGAAATACCGCGCTCCCTTTTTGTTGTACTCGATCAGTGAAGTCTGTGAAGTTTGCCGTCAGGACGAACCTTTTATGAAAAATGGAAATAGAAAACATTTACGTATAAGGATATGGCTACAAGTCAAACGCTGAATGCACTGAACGGCGCCTGTCAAAGCATCTGAAATCGCAAGCCACGTTGAACTTTAAATTAAGGGCTTCAAACAAACTCACATATGTAAAGCATTCTCACATTTTTGGAAGTCTTGCGGTGTGCACGTTTCCCGCAGCAGCTTACTCTGTGGCCTCCACAATTTTTAGATGCATTTTGCACTACTGTAAAATTACATTACTGGTAGAGCACAGCCCGCAGACCCAGCTCTCTATAATTATACATTTCATTATTACCACCCGCCTTTGTTAATAGCATTAAAGAAAAATAAATAAGTTAAAAAAAAAATCAACAAAACCTGTGAAGAACTTATATGGAAAATAATCTGTATGCTCCAATGCAGTTTTGATTCACTACATACCGGTAGTTAAAGTCTCTTCAATACAAGTCATTTAATCCGGCGGCCTTCTTTGAAACGCCTCTCATGGATTCAAATGCAGCTCCTATCTCTTTGAATGGGGAAACATCAAATTCTCCAAAGCTGTTCACCAAGCTTATGATTAAATTTCATATTTGAAATCACCAATGAAATCTGACAACAGCTTTCCCATAAATGTTATGCTCAAATAGCATTGGAAAAAAAAATCTAGTTTTTTAGGCTGGACCAGCCAATGCACATGTGCAGTCCTAAGCGTGTATCTTAAGGTGATGATAGACGGGGCAACTTTTTGAGCAATGTTGCCGTCAACGGGACACCAGGTGAGACACAGGGCCCATACCGATCTAAATGATCCAGATAGAAATTTGTTGCCCATTCTCAATGGGAAAGTGCCCAAGCAACATCGCTTGACAACATTGCCCAGCAGCATTGCTCAAAAAGTTGGCCCGTGTATCATAACCTTAAGAACAATGACCTATAGAACAATTTCTATAGCAACCAGAGCTTCTAACAGCAGCTGCAGTGATGCAATGACTTTACCAATCAGGGATTGGCTCTCTTATTTAGAAGGTGGGACTTTTTCCACCATATTGCGTATTGCACTTTCTACCATTCAAAGTAACATGAGTGCACCATCTATAACAGGGGTCTCAAACTCTACTTAACTGGGGGCCGCTGGAGGTAGAGTCTGGGTCAGGCTGGGCCGCATCAAGTATTCCACAAAAAAAATAGTATTCAAGTATTCCAAAAAAGGAGCACAACTGATCCAATCTTCTCAATCTTTATGATTAATGTTTCTTCTGAACTGTTCCTCTGAATTTGAACATTCCTTTCTGTACATGATTGGTTCTTCATGAGCTGTCCTTCTGACAGTTGAAGTTCATTTTACAAACTTTCTTTGTCTTTTCCTTATTACTCATCTTTGTGATACTTATATTTGCTCATGTCCTTTTTATTTTCAATATGATATTGAATGTTTTTTTTTGGAAGGCACATTTCCTTTTATTATACTTAGAAAAACAATTATTGCTTTTGAAATACAAATATTTGCAGTCATGTCTGCCCTTCTTATTGAATTCTTTCTACACATGTATAGTGTCTCAGGCAAATTACTGACTTTGCACAAATCAAAGCAAACCTTCTTATCAACCTGTTGGACACATATTACAAGCTCAAAATGAGTATTCTCACATTGTTTTAGAGCAGGGGTCTCCAACACGTCGCTCGCGAGCTACCAGTAGCTCGTGGCCTGATTGGTGGTGGTAGCTCGCCAAGGGCCTGTTCACATATCGTGCTCACATATTTTGCGCGCCTCAAGTTCGTTATTTCAAATGTAGGCGCGCGGCAAGCGCTCATAATTGAAGCGACGCTAATTTTTTCCAGGCGCACTAACCGGTATATCCGGTATATCGGTATATCGCCACACTCTAAACTAACACGATGTCAATATTTCATGCTTTGAATATCACTATTATCATCAACACCGGTATATTGCGACACCCCCTAGCTGGCACTATGAGTGATGGAAGCATGCAGATGCATCTGGGAAATGCTTGCCTCACTTTCCCTCCCTGTGTCCTGCGTTCGGGTCAGAGCTGGATTAATTTGATCTCAGTCTCTGGCTTAAACACTGCTCCTTGGCATGGAGTCCCCCAGCTACACCAGCACATAAACATATCGGACAGCTATTTAAATTTCCCTCTCTCTCTCCCTCTGTCCCTCTTGCTCTGAAATGGAAGGCAGCAGGTTAAATTGAGAGAGTGTACCGGGTGATATATTTAGGTGTTTATGCATCTGTGAAATTTTATGAGACAAGCTCTCCGTCCTCGACCTTGCTCTGAGTTGAAACGCTCGTTGGCTTCTAGGTCTGTTGTTTTATGTATTGATTTCAGTTCCAAAAGATTCATCCCCCCCCCACCCCCACCCCCCTTTCTGTCACACCAAACCCATCACATTTGTGTAATATAGAGCTTTATAATACCAGAGTAGACGAATGCAAATGTATCTCCATTATATTCTTATTACTCCGGCCCAGGCTCAGAGAACAGGACGTATATCACCTTGTCTCACCTGGCCCTGCAATGAGAGAGATAGGCACACCAATTCCAATCAGGGAAAGTGTCAAAAGAGGAACACAGGCTGGTGCTGTGGTACCAGACACCCTCCTTCCTAACTCTACCAGTGATGGAGTCACCTTGCTTCAGGTGCTCGGGGTGAGCCTTTGTTTACCTGGGCGCCTTGCCAATAATCAGGACAAAAGAGACCAACCCTCAGAGGCACTATACTTCTCAAACTCCCCAAACCTCAGAGACGTGCAGCTCTTACACCTAGAGATACTGCTAAACGTCTCTACTGGAACAAGCTGAACTATTACACTTTTTCTGGAGTGCTGTTTGTTTAAGTTATTTAGAAGATTTTGCCTGATTAGCATTAGCATCTAGTTAGCCCCAGTTAGTTGATTCTACATAACTTGATTCAAAAATAAATAAATAAATCAATTCAGAATGTGTTTTGTGGTGGTGTCGATTCAAATGCAACATAAAATCCAAAACTGCCTGTCTATGCTTTCTTAATAAACATTTGTCTTATTGTGCATGTTCCATCAGTGCATGTTATTCTAAAGCAAAATGTTTGTTTTCATAATCGTTCATCAAAATGCAATAACTTTCTTAGTCATGACCTTTCTTTTATGCTGAAAGTTGCATGAATAAAAGGAAAAAATATTTTATTTGAAATATTAGGCATGTTGTGGGGGAAAAAAGAATCCTCAGTTGGCATGGTATAGTTGTGTGTAAAAGATTTCACCCCTCGAACTGAAACGACAAGAGAAGTTTATTTAATTATTCATCAATACAGTTTAGGTTCGTTCCTGTGATAAAAACTACTCAATTTACTGTATGTTAAGACTTTTTAGTAAAATTAAGAAAATATTATCAAATAACCCATATTTTATCATCTCTACACTGGTTACCTATTAAATTCCATATCGATTACACAGTATTGCTACTGACCTATAAGGTTCTAAATGGTTTAGCTCATGTGTAATTAACTGATCTTATATCACCTTACAATCAATCACCCTTTTAATGTCACAAAACTCTGGACTCTTGGTAGTGCCTAGGATATCTAAGTCCACTAAAGGGGGTAGAGCTGTTGCACATTTGGCTCCTAAACTCTGGAACAGCCTTCCTGATAATGTTAGGGGCTCAGAGACACTTAAATCCAGATTAAAGACACAACTCTTTAGCCAAGCATTCACATAATACATCTCATAATCTTGCACTCCAGTTATGTCAGATGAAATGCGCATGACTATCATCTTTTGCTTGAAATGTTATAAAAAGCAGCTATGCTAATTATTTTCCATTTGCTTTCTGTTTCTAGAGAACTAGAGATAACGCCAGCTCCAGTTTGGATTTCAGGTGACCCAACACCTGTGAAGAGATGATGCCAATGCGAAGACTTCAGATGACGCCAAATCGACATACACAACTGCCAAATTTTCTATATTGTAATCATTACGATCACAACTTGTAATAATTGCTTTAACGAGCTCATTGTTTCTGCCTATAATGAATACATGATGTTAGCTAACTGCATGATTTGTATTATCTTAGAACTATACATTTGGACATTACTTGGACACAGTCACCTCTGATAACAGATCACTCTAAATTGTAACGCAGAAACATGCATTTTCTGTAAAGATGCTTTGAAACAATATGTATTGTGAAAAGCGCTTACAAATAAATGTGAATTGAATCATGCTTTTTTTTAAAGCAATGCATAACATGTTGCTACATTGTTGCGCCAAACTACATTGTTGACCTTTTAGATTCGTACACATCAGGCAGGATATTAAGATCAACGAACCAATCCTTGCTGGCGGTCCCCTATTCTAAAAAGAAGTCAAAGGGTGACCGAGCTTTTTCAGTTGTGGCTCCCAAGTTGTGGAGCAGTCTTCTCCTTCATATCCGATTAGCTCAAACAATAGAAATCTTTAAGTCTCGGTTAAAAACGCATCTTTTTAATTTAGCTTTTCGTTAAGAGTATAGTGTACATCGTAGTTATAACTTATTTTTAGTTAGTTTTATTTCTCTCTACACTGATCTCATTATACTGTTGGGTGAGGGGTATGTCTAAGAGAGTGTAGTCATGCCTTCATCTGCTAGGCTTAATGAATGTTTTTATAGATGTATGCTTTTACCGTAAACTGTGAAGTACTTTGGGGAACAACGTTGCGATTAAATGTGCTATATAAATAAATAAAAGTTGAAGTTGAATTAAAATCAAAATGCAATAAATAACAATAATACATTTATACACACCCAAAAAAGTAGCTGTTTGGATTTAAAAAGGGAATTCAAATTCAAAATTCAAATTTTTATACTTAGCCTTTTTCACCAAAGGTACTTTATATCGTCTACTAGACGGAAGTACATGAAATAAACTATACAGGGGATGGGAAGAATCTGCAACAATAACGGAGGCTTTCCTTTTTACTGCCACAGTGTAAAGATCAGACAGAGTTACTTGTTTCTCACCAATAATTTGACCAGCCATGTTTATAATCCTTAAAAGTCTGTTTTTCCATTTAACAGAATAGAGAGAGTTGTACCATACAATGTTGAAAGTGAGCACAGATTCGATGAGTGATTTATACACAACTATCAAAATGTCCTTTTCATTAAAACATATTAAACCACCTCAATTTCCTCAGTAAGCCTAGACGTTGATAAGCCATTTTAAAAACACTTTCTGAATGCTTATCAAATCTAAACTGGGAGTCAATCTCTGTACCCAGGTATTTAAAAGATCCCACCTGCTCAACTTCCTCTCCATTAAGTAACAAAGGCTTAAGTGTACGTGCATTATTAGCCCCTCAACACATTTCTTTGGTTTTGTTAATATTAAGCTGCAAAGAACTATCCTCCGTCCAGGCTGTGAGAGA
Organism: Tiaroga cobitis; assembly: GCA_030578255.1. NCBI lineage: Eukaryota > Metazoa > Chordata > Actinopteri > Cypriniformes > Leuciscidae > Tiaroga > Tiaroga cobitis. The sequence goes on along the minus strand of CM060598.1, from coordinate 43,591,047 downwards.
TTTAACAAAATTAAAATAAATGTCCAGTGATTGTGTATCCTTCACACATCCCACCAGTGCCATGTCATCTGCATATTTTATAAGCATTAAATTATCATTATTACAGGTTATCTCATTTGTATAAATAGAGAAAAGAATTGGGGGTAAAACATCCCTGTGGGAGACCATATTTTAAAACCACATTTTCTGACTTTTTGCCATTCACCAGCACATGTTGTGGGCGGTCCCGTAAAAATCTATTAATCCATAAAATCAAGGTTTGATGCACCTGCTCTCCAGACGCCTCAGAAGTGTGATTATATTCACAGTATTAAAGGCAGAAGAAAAGTCCTTAAATAAAATCCTAACGCATGAATTTGTCAAGTCCAAATGCTTTACAGCCCAGTCCCGCAGAATGACGGTGGCATCTTCAACTCCACGCCCAGTTCTATAAGCAAATTGCAAAGGGTCAAGTTTACCAGTCATTGCCTGGGAGAGTTGCTGACAAACCACTCTCTCCATACACTTGCAGAGCACAGATGTTAAAGCCACTGGTCTATAGTCCTCAAGCACCTTAGCATGAGCCTTTTTTGGTAATGGGATGATGGTACTTTCCTTCCAGGTCTGTGGTACATTAAAGTATAAGTACATTTAAGTCAAGAGACAGCTGAAAAAGTTGTGTCAACACACCCTTCAGCTGAGATGCACATTCCCTCAGTACCTTGCCCTTTATTCCATCCGGCCCCAATGTCTTGGGGTTTGACTTGCATTAAAACCTTTTCCACAATCTGTTCCTCAATTATTATGGGGGAAAAGACAGGAAATGCTTAAGGTGATAAATGCTTATGATTGGATCATTATTGCAGTGATTATTATGTTTGTAGCATGTTGTTTGGTAACAGCCTAATTAATGGAGAGTGTAGCTTTTAATTTCTTTAAAAAAACATGCAGAAAGACATTGCCAATACATTATTCAATCCAAACAGCGACTTTTTTTTTGGTCGGGCCGTGTATTTGAATTGAAATGGGAGAGGTTACTAGTTTGTCAAATGATACATTTTTCTAAAACAATTCACAAATCATCACATTAGTAAGTCAACAATGTCCACCAAATAATGTAACTTTATGTTTGGAAAAAATAAAAACTATGATAAAAAGGTTAGTAAATATTTTGTACTACAAAAGAAATGTAAATCTGTTTATACTCCACTATATCCCTGCTATCAATAATACCATAGGACATTTTTCACAATCCAATCAAATCATAAAAGAGACTATATTCTGCTGTATATTCTGTTTAACTTGGAAATACATTGAATTATGACCTTGCATATGCCATGTAGTGTTTTCTTTACAAAAAACAAAAAAAAGTAGAACCAGGATGTACAAAACACATCAGCAAAGACCAATAAAGTGACCAATAATAGCAGAGTAAACTGGTCCAGACAAAATTAGGCCTAACAAAGTGAAATGTCATGAGACTGACATTAAAATAGGACAGTTGTGGAAAGAAAAGAGTTTAAAAAATCTAGGACAAATATAAATCCCAAATAGCACAGTTTTAGCAGACGGGACCTTGAAAATAAATATATGCAAAGGAGACACATACACAGGGGGCAGTATTTTAACTGAAGGTTATGAGTATGTGCTGCTGGGACCCCATAGAGCAGAGACCACAGAGACAGACACTCCTCTATCCACCTAAAGGACATTTAGAGGTTTGGAGCGGGACATTGTGTGGATCTGTCAGCTAAATGCTCTATTAGTGCAGCCCGGGCCTGGCATCTGCAGCTACAGATGGCTGCAAAGGGCTAGTGAGATGAAGTGGAAAGGAGATGCCTTCACTGAGTGCTTTCAATCATGTTGCGGTTTGGCTGGAGGAGTACTCATGGCAAAGCAACAGCTTTGAGTTCACATTCAAAAGGGAACAACATGAAAACCAAAAAAGTAACTTCAGAATTTGTATGCAGGAGTATCCAGATCCATCAAACTTCAAATTAACTGCTGTGCGGACGCCAAGTTTAAATTTGACTTTACACCAATCTCACCAAAATCACACCTTGGAATTTGTTCGGTGTATATCCCAGCACTAACACCGGTGATTTTTCACAGTAATCTAAAAAGTGGATTTAGTTTTAATGGGAATGTTGTAATTTGATTATAAGTGAAATCTCAGAGAGAAAGAGAGACAGACAGCAAGAGCAATCATTCTTCCATGATGACTGTTCGCTATTAAAAATTTTCTTTTTCACTGTGTGTTAAAAATGATGAGTCTATGCATATATTCTCTGTGCAGAATCTCTGGGGTTTAGGAACCTATTTTTAAATAATTTTCTAAAAGCAATTATGCATTTTCCGTAATATGTGGATTTGCAGTGGAAAGCCAAATTCAGAATCTAAGTCCCTCTTGCACCCCTCTTTCTAATGACAGATATAGGAATATACAGTAGTTATTGAGGGAATCTTATGGACCTTTAACCCACAGGCTGGGGGGCTTTTTAAACCCTTTAGCTGCTTTTATATTTGATATATTATGATCTCTAGTGAGAACAAACTTCTTTAACTGCATGTTTCTTTTTGTAAACTTTTATCTTCTATATAAAAATGTATGCACACTACCGTTCAAATAGTGTTTGAAATAAGTCTTTTTTTTTTTTTTACTATGCAGCATTTATTTAATAAAAAAATAGTAAGTAAAACCGTAACAATGGGATATATTAATACAATACAAAGTAATTTCTTCCTGTGAGGAGGAAAACTGGAGTATTGGCAGCTGAAAATTCAGTCCTTCAGAAATCATTCTAATACAAGAAACATTTCTTTTATATATAATGAACTCAAAGATGGAAAAATGAACATATCATTTAATCACCCTCATGTTTTTTTTCAAACTTCTTTCTTCTGAGGAACATAAAAGAAGTTCACTGACATTCTTCAAAATATCTTCTTTTATGTTATGTCCCATAACAAGTGTGATGTAACAGAAAGCCCACAGTTCTAGAATGATGCTTTATAATTCAGCAGAGGAACAGAATGTGCTTCATGGCCACTGAATATTACTTCTTTTTAAAGTGTGTAGACCGAAAAATGGTTATGAAAGAGAGGGTTCCACTTATGAGCGGAATCGTAACTTATTCATGGGCGATAATAGGAATAGTAATGCAAGTACAGGCTTTATCATGTGTAAACCCTATAATTTAAAAAAACTGTTATTTCTGCACCAGTTCTCCTCTCGCAAACCAGTGAGAATGACAAAATCTCCATTAGTTGCATCCTTGTGCTCTTTGTGAATCAAGCTTCATTTACGTTTGATTGCATCAGCTTTCTGTTCGCAGAGCTGTTGACTCCTGCTGAGTGCCCCTCTCTCATTCATTTGTGGAAACAGGATAAAAATCTTTGCCAACCAACCGACACCCACTAACTGCAAATATCCAGCTCTAATTTTTAATGCATTGGAGCTGTAGGGGGGAGAAAGTGTTTGAAGTCTTTCCTCCTCCTTGTGTTAACCTTGTCCCCCTGGCTCCGTTTGTTGTCCTCCCACATGCCCCACCTGATCGCTGGAAAACTCTCATCGCACCTGCTGATGGTTCACGATTGCCAATTAACGTAGATGTCAAGATGTCAATCTCACTTGACTTCCACTGAGCTACAGCGTTCCCAAACCCTTACTGCAAGAAGGCCGAGAGAAATAGAGAAAAGAGAGAGAGGGGAAAAAAGACAAGGAGGATCCAAAGCAATTATTCTAAATGCCTTTTCCCAGTGTCAAAGGCTCGCCAGCATAATTCAATCGTTCTGTACAGTGCATGAGGGAGGGGTGGTCAAAGTAGACTCTATGATTGTATTACTTAACAGATAATGAAGTTGTCCTGGATGGAAATACTTCACAGCTGTCTGTCAGAGCAGCCTTGTGAGCTTATCACATCTTTAAAAGGTTTACCTCGGTGAAACCGAACGGTCCTATTGGATGAACAATGTTTAGAAAGACAGCACTTCTAAAATATTATAGTTCACGTATTACAATGCAGGTAAGACACATCCCTAAGGACTTGTGAGTGAATTTAGCAGACCTTTGACAAGGAAAATGTGGCTACAATACAAGGTCATCTGGAAGGCCTAAAATGATGTCTTTCTTTCAGTAGACAGAATAATAACCTCCAGGGTGGAGTGGCACAATGGAAGATCATTGGACGTAATATGTTATAAATAGTGTGAATGGAGGTAAAAGTGCATTTAACAAATTTGTTTTTTTAATTTAACATTTATTTTGTTGTCTTCTGTAAAGTCATAGCGTAGATCTAAAACTATTGTCATTTTTGACAATATTGACAATTTTTTTTACATATTTTGTCATTAACCTATAAGTAATGTTACTTTTTGTGTTACATTTACACCATATCTTTTTCAATTAAGTTATTCACATGACTTTTATATTTATTTGACTTATTTACTGACAAATACAATTAAAAACATCTCCATGCCCCATGGTGGGAGAAACTGCAGAGTTATAGTATGTGAGCATTATGGGTATTATAATTCTAGTGAGTGTGTGTGTAACGTTTATCAGACAGTACGTTGACGTGCACTTTAAGAGTTTGATTGCAGTCAAACTAAACACAATCATACTGTGGGTCTTTTTAAAATAACATGTCTGAATGAAATCATATCTTTTCAGTATAGCCTATACTGTATATAATTTCTTACAAACTATAGCCTTATTCGGACGGGGCTAGTTTTCTAAACGACTTTGAGTAACAGTTCTTATCACTCGGGTATACTTCTATGATTTCATGTACCGATTCGGATGGGACAAATGTGTGTTTATTACAGAGGTGGGAGTGTGTGTTTTAGATGTGGGCAATACAGAAGCTCATGTGCTGTGCATACCTGAGGAGAAGCGTTAGAATAATACAACATCAGCAACCACAGAAATTCGCATTCGGACAGGATTAGACTTCTCAGAGGACCGTTGGTTTGCCGAAAAACAGTAGGTAATTTGCTCTGGAATTTTTACAGAGGTTGTGTGAGAAAAACACATACTTGGCAGATTCGAACGAGATTACATTTGCAAAGTAAATAAAGTCACCCTGGAAAACTAGTCCCGTTCGATTAGAGCTTATGTCGAGGTGAAAAACACCAAAAAATAAAAATACAGAAATTGGTCAGAAAAAGTCATGCAAAACCATTTTTTTTGTCTTTTCGTCCAGGCCCAGAGCTGATAGTAACCGCCAGGTTGATTTGGCAGGGAAACCTCTACATCCGACCTCCACAGGGAACAGCCATGCCTGCCATCCCTTGTCCTTGCAGTCCTGAAGAAGGGACTGGAACTTCAAGGCCTTCCTCTCATGAGCAATGTCACATCCCTCCTCCCAAGGCACCGTCAGCTCAACCAGAATTATTTTCTTACACTCTGTTGACCACAAGACATTGTCTGGACGGAGTGCTGTGACCACCACCTCCGGGAATTGCAGCCTTTCCCCCACGTCCACCCTCATCTCCCAGGACCTGGCGTTTTGAAGGAGATTGGGCTTTGATGATTTGGTTGAAAACGGCCTTTCTCCCTCCTTGACGAAGGAGATCACCCTTTTCAAGCCCGTAAAGGCAGGCCTCTTCCTGCATCTCTCCCACTCCAATATGTCAGCAAGGGACAGTAACACTTTGTCATGACGCCACCTATAACGACCTTGGGTGAGAGCTTTTTTACACCCTGACAGTATATGTGCCAGTGTTCCCTTTTGGCCACACAGCTTGCAGTTAGGATCTTCCCTCAGCACCCATACATGTAAATGTGCTGGTGAAGGAAGGGTGTCATAGACAGATCGCAGGAGGAAGGAAATTCGGTAGGGCTCCAGCCGCCACAGCTCTTGCCAGGAGATCCCATTTTGTCCATGCACCCTGAGATCCTTGTTCCACTGCCCTTGATATCCGCCTTTCCTCCTCACGGGCCTGCACCTCAGCCTGAACCATCTCGTGCCTGGTCTTTATACCTGCACTTCTCCATTGCTGGAAATGTGCAGAGCCGAGTCCTCTCCGTCCGACGCAAGGGCTTCCAAGGATGTCTCGCAGCCTCAGAGCACTCAAGGCCTGATCTAAAGCTGTACTAGAAGCCCATTTGCCTCTAGATCTGGTTGCGACCCCTACCTGCCTCACCATGTCGTCTTTGGAGTCTCTGAGGCTAAGTAGGACTCTACACTTTGCCACCTTAAACTCTACGACGGAGGACAGGGGAAGTTGCAGTTGCCCAGACCGAATGTAGAGGCCCACTGAGGAAAAACTTGGGGGAATCCCCAACCACCTTCGCAGATGCTTGTTTGTCTTCCTCTCAATGCCCTCCACAGCCGTCATGGGGAACTCATAGATTGTGAAGAGCCAAAGGAGCCTGGGCAGGAGACCATACTGGTACAGCCAGGTCTTCAATTTACCAGGGAGACTGGACTTGTCGATCTTCTTTAGCCATTCCTCGGTCTGCTATACCGTGTTATTGATGTTGGCCCGATCTGAGAGTGTCGCGTCGAACCACTTCCCCAAACACTTTACTGGGTTCTCTTCAATTGACGGAATGGCCTCACCCTGAACATGAAGACTGAACCTCCCTGTGGGCTTGCCCTTCCTTATCACCAAACTCCTGGACTTACTGGCCTTGAAAGACATCCTTGCCCACGTAGCTACGGTGCCAAGGGTTTCCAAGACCCATCTTGCTTGGACGTGTGTACCAGTTGTTATTGTGATATAGTCCATGAATGTATGGAGCACTGGTTGGGTGATGCCTGACTCTAGCGTGGGGCCGCTGGTTACTCCCTCTGCTGCTGCGATCAGAGGGTTCATGCCCATGACAAACAAGATGGGCGAGATGGTGCACCCAGTAGGAATCCCCTTTTGAAGGTCTTGCCAGTTGGTTGTAAACTGCCCTGCTGTAAATCTAAGCTTAATTCCTCCCAGGTAGCTGGAGATCATATCACGGATAGCCATCGGGATATAATAGTGGTCCAGTCCTTCTTGAATGAGATCATGTGGGACTGATCCGTAGGCATTTGCAAGGTCTAACCAGATGAGTGTTAGGTCACTTTTCTTCTGCTTTGCCTCTCGGATCAATTGGCTGATCACTGAAGTGTGCTCAAGGCACCCTGAATAGCCTGGAATACCTCCCTTCTGTATGGAAGTGTTAATGTATTGATTCTGAATCATGTAGGAGGTCAGTCTTTTTGCGAGCACAGAAAAGAATGCCTTGCATTCCACACTAAGTACAGAGATTGTCCTAAATTGGGCGATTGAGGAGGAAACCTCTTCCTTAGGAACAAAAACAGCCCTCTGCTAACTTCCAGCTTGGTGGAACTGAGCCTTTTGCCCAGATTTTCCCCAGGATCCTCCACAACCTTCTGAGAAGTTGTGGACATTGCTTGTATACCTTGTATGGTATACCACTTGGACCTGGGGCTGCTGAAGGCTTAGCTTTCTGGATAATGTCCTGCACTTCCTGCCAGGTTGGCTCCTTCGTATTCAACTCCACTGATGGTTCTTTAGGTTTTCGGAAGCTGTGATTTTGCCCGAGACCCCCGCCCTTGAAGGGGTCACTGTGTGCATCTCGCAGAAACTCCTCTACCTCTGATTTTGAGCTGGATAGTGTGCCAGATTTTTGTTGACCAAGAAGAGATCTGGTGAATCTGTACGGGTCTTTGACAAATTGCTTTTGCCTCTTCGCTTTCTTTTTCCTCTGTTGCCGTAGATATTCTGCCCTCCGGAGTTTGCACATCTGATCCCGCAACTTGCTTGTTATGTCCTTAATTCCTTCTCTTTCAGCTGGTGGCCTGATTTTGAACTGCTTGTTGAGGATCTTTATTTCGCTTCTCAAGCGACGAATCTCTCTTTCCCTCCTGTTTGGTTGCCGTGGAGGCTGGGGCTGACTCCTCCACTCTATTAGGCCAAATCTCTCCTTTGCTAGATTGTACGTTATGGCTGTGAGTGATTCGATCTTCCTGTGTACAGGACCGGCCAGAGTGGCTTCCAGAATCCCATTGAGGTCGTCGTCAAACTGCGTCCATGCCGGGCTGTCAGACGATGTGGGCCACTTGATCCTCTCTCTCCATAACGAATAGATGGGGATAACCGAAGGGGCACTCGCTCGGTCTGTCCTCTGGTTCTGGGGCGGCTCAAGTGCGTAGAGATCTTCAGCACTGTGGGGTGCTACCTGGCTGGAGTTCTCCTTCGTCTCATCGGACAATGTGTCCGCGCTGCGCTTGAGTCACTGACCTTCCACAAGCAGACCTGCTCTGATGTATCTTGAGCCCTCTGGTGCCCTTGCATACTTTCCCGCAATGGCACTTTGTCACGTATTCCTCTCCGGTCAGCGTTGTTTGCTTTAGCTTTCTTATTGTCTGGCCGTTCCTGGCCATCATCAAAATATCCGTCCCATTAAGTTTCTCATCCTCCCCCTCCTCTCGGGAGACTCTAGGGGTATTGCTCTTTTTGTTCATTCGTAGCGAGAGTGGTGCCCTCTTGCGAGTGCTGCAAACAAGGTTGCTAGCCTTGTGTGCCCGCGCCAGTCTTTCCTGGAGGTCAGCTGTCTATCCAGCGTCACCGACCTTTCTCGGTTGTCATCCAGTCATTCCTAGAAGCCACTGGTAAACCAGAGAATACTTGCAACATACACCTTGTGGGTGCATTCTTCAGTTACCTTGCGGGTAACTGCAGCCTTCAACCAGGAGCAGTTGTCATCAGGTGGTACACAACCTTCACTGGGTGTTTCGGCCCTCAACCACAACACCCTCCAGTTGGTGGGCCGGCAGTGATGGCCAGGTCACTGCCCATCTGCTCCTGGCTTCCAGCTTTCCTCCCGCCTATTCCATATCCAGCAGGAGGCACGTTCTGCCTCCTCCCCCATCCGACGAGCTTCTTGTTTTTTTGTCTTTTCGTCCAGGCCCAGAGCTGATAGTAACCGCCAGGTTGATTTGGCAGGGAAACCTCTACATCCGAGGGAGCAGGGAGCAGCCATGCTTGACATCCCTTGTCCTTGCAGTCCTGAAGAAGGGACTGGTACTTCAAGGCCTTCCTCTCATGAGCAACGTCACATTCCTCCTCCCAAGGCACCGTCAGCTCAACCAGAATTATTTTCTTACACTCTGTTGACCACAAGACAATGTCTGGGCAGTTATTCGCGGAATTATCAACTTTACGTGGGTTGTGCCCCGGCACGGCACTGCGCGGATGAATCCAATGTTTTGAGGAGAATGTGGGGCTGTCAGTCACCGTGCCGGTGTGGATACTGGTAGGGGTGTGACGGTTATTATATAACCGTGAGACCGACGGTTATAGTTCAACACCGTCATTAGAACTCTATAACTGCCAAAACCGTGCTATTAAAATATTTTTTACAAACATTTTTTAGCATAGAGAATGTTTAAATACTAATATCAACTTACGAGGGAAACGGAGGCGGAGTAAGTGGTGCTTCGGAGGCTGAGTGCTGGAAATCTCCACCTCCAACATCCTCACATGCAATATAGCCTACTAGCCGAGACACCTTCTTTATGTTTACAGATGTGACCAGGGTCCGAAATGAACACCCGCCAAGCGCCAAATGCAGGTAGATTTTCCGTTTGGCGAGTAAATCTCAAAAGGGTATCCGTCCCACTGGCGGGGGAATGTTCATACCAAAATAGTAATGTAATAAAATGTTTATTACAATTGCATTTTGTAATGTTATAAAATATCTGGCATGATGGCTACGGACATGACAGAGTTGTTGTGTTTGCGGGATGTGAATTGAAAACCGGTTCCACTCGAGAAGTTTTATGAACCATCGATATTGTATGCCCTCGACGTTAAAGAGTCCTCTTATCGATGCTCCTGCTCAAAGCAAATATTTGTCTGTCATAGTCTTATTTGATCAGTGAGTAATGTAGACGAACTGCTGTGCGTGTGACAGGGCGCAACTGAAGAACGAGCAGAGACAGAGCCCCGGTCGCGCGCGCGCACTCTTTCTCTTTGGAGGCAGGCGAAAGTATAAACAAGGCTTCACCGTCTCCTAAGCGCTGTCTTGCTCTCTCTTCCTGGCACATATTCATCAAAATAAATCGACATGATGGTAAAAGGTCAGAAGACCATAGTTTCATGTGGAGCATTCGGATATATTTCTTTCCTGAATTACAGCTGGGTGTGAATTGTGCTAAAATATCTTATCTTCTCTGAAAAGCGTTCCGCACATTCAGCTGACATAAACCACAGTTTAAAAATTATCCATTTTTGAGCAAGTACATAACCAGCCAGTGTTCAAAACTATCTTCTTGCCTTAGCTCGATTCAAAACGGTAAGCTTGTAATAATGTTTTTAATTCCAGTGGTACTGGTGGATTTCCGCGGGAAATTTGAGCATGTCTTTGCATCATTACGTCACATCCAGGGTCCGAAATGAACTTTTTGGCTCACCTGCCACGGGGACTGGTAGATGAAAAAATCCAACAGCCAAGCATATTTTTTACCGGCCAAAATAATAAACAGCCTTTTTGTGTCACATATACATTAATTTATATATAGGCTATATTTAAACATTTTTGTCATTATATTTCTGGTCTATTATTTTACATTTTTACTTTTATTTACACACATATTACACAATTTACACACATTAAAATAATATTTTTGTGGTGGTGCCTATGAAAATAGTTCTGTACAAATGAAATGTATTAATTGTATATTTAATAAAATATATGCAATAATAATATATTATTATTTTTTTTTTTTTAAATTTAGTTTTACTCTGCCTATTTTTTTTTACTCCATTTACTCTGTGGTACTGGTGAGTAAATTCTGACTAATCTGATCAGTAACTGAACGACTAGAAATATCAGTTGTTTAACCATTCATTAAAATGAATCGGTTCAAAGGAGTCATTAGTTCGCGAATTGGACGTGTCATTATCGGATGTGTGCGCGTTGTGTGATTATCCCGGCAGCTAGGACATCCCACAAGATTTGTGTCAACACAGAAAACATTTCATCACTGGATGGGTTTTTTCGTTTATTTAACCCAAAAAAGTTACGGGCTGGAGCTTTAACTAAAAAAATATTTTTTTCCAACCATTAACTTTTAAGCACAATATGGCTTGGATAAATGCATAATTTTGACTTTTCCTTATTAAATGTTCAATTAACCTTTGAGCCTGGGGACGTGATAAGCATGCAGTGCTGAACAGCAGGACTGTAAGGCATTTTAATCAACTCACGCACGTTGTTAACCTGACGGCTCCATCTGTGATCTTCATGTTAATGCTAGCATCTTGGAGATGGAGACAGAGGACACACACATACACAGGTATGCACTGAGGACGTTTATAAAACCAGGAGAAAGTAATTTGTTCTATTAATCTAAGCAGGTACATGACCCCCTAGAAGTATGCCACTTGAAATATTACATCTTTGCTCATGGGTGCTGACTTCTAATTCACTTACTTTCCACTTTTCCATAAATACAATGAGACAAAATAATTAATTATTTGTGATGTAAATGTTGCTTGCAAAAAAATAAATGGCTACTTTGGGTTGCCCATCAATGGAAAAAAATATGCTTTTTGTAGAACAAGATGGTGTAGTCCCTACAAGCAGGGACTAACGGGACTAACTGGACTAAGCTAACCAGCCAAATCTTGACCTCTCTGAATGCACATAGACAATCACAAACAAACACAGACAAACTTATGGGTAAACAGCTGAATCATGTTTGGTCTGCAGCGATAAAATCTTCCTTGTGCTGTATCAACAGACCCGCAAAGTCAAGGCTGTCACCAGCAGGAATAATACGTGACTCTAAATTCTAGTCTAGTCAGCAATGAGCTGATGGAGAGAAGCGCGTACTTGATGCATTGCACACAGTTGAGTAGCAATGGTCCTTGGGGAAAAGCTTGATATAGTTCATCATTAAACTGAGTGAAGGGTTGAGACTGTCTTATATGACCGCTATTAAAAGAAAATTAATGAGATATTTCATCCAAGAAATAATTTCTGTCATCATATATTTGTTCCAAACCTTAATGACTTTTTTTGACGCGTGGATCAAAAATGAGGTATTTTGCAGAATGTCCACGCTGCTCTTTTTGATATAATGAAAATGGATAGAAACTAGCTGTTGTCCCTGGTTACATAAGTAAATTCACTATATGGTCACACTTTAGATTAGGGTCCAATTCTCAGCATTAACTAACTTTTAATTTTGACTTTTGCCTCAATAAACTCCTAATACTGCTTAAGAGTTAGTAAGGTAGTTGTTTCAGTCTTGGGTAGGATTAAGGGATGTAGAATCTGGTCATGCAGAATACGGTATTAATATATGCTAATAAACAGCCAATATCCCAGTAATATGCATGCTAATAGTGAGAATGTGAATTTAAACTAAAGTGTACCATAATCACAAATTCAAAAGTTCAAATGTTGTTTTGGACCCCATTGAATTTCATTGCATGGACATACCTTTTTTTTTTCAGAATGTCTTCTTTTGTGTTCCACAGAAGATATATAGTCCTTCAGGTTTGGAACAAAAGGTAAGTGAATGATTGTAAAACATATATAATGCCATAATGAAAGGAGTTGATGCTGTTGGTGTTTAAATCTGGCATGTGAACAGTTACTGGCCTCCATGCACTTCCCTTGCTCTGACATAAATTCAGCTGAACACCCGCTCGTATGCATGTCTAATGCTCCAGTTTTGTATTCACAGCCCATTGCTCATTTTCCCCCCATTACTCGGCATGTCAGAAGCAGTTTAGTAGTGGTGCAGGTGTTTGCAAAGGGCTAGATTTACCCGGGATGCTCGCTGAATGAGGAAGCGGAGGGGTTTCACCTTGACAGGTATTTCGTTTCATCAGACAGTTTTGGCTGTAGCTCGACAGAGATGGATAATTATGGCATCCCTTAAGGGCACTACATAGAACTCACTTTCATACCTTTTACTGTATATATATATATATGAAAGACATGCCAAGGCAGCATACTACATAATGCATTTGACATTTGAGACAAATATAAGACCTTCAAGAGACAGACACCATGCAGCATTTGATGTTTTTTACTACTCTTTCCATGTGGAACAGAACAGAACATGAATGATTGTGTTCAGGGATTTATTTATCAGCAAGCTCTTTTTTTCCATCTGCAGTTCCATTACGTTTTAATAATCTCAGGTTGCTTGTTATTTGTTGGAGTCACTGACGAGTCACCTTTTTTTTCTCCCTTGTGGCAAAATAGAACTTAAAAAAGAGCTATGGACTGTGTGCAGCAAACAAATTATTCAATGTTCACGCCTCAGTTGTATTAAAACTGCAATTAACACCGCTATTCTTCCTAGTCACCAGATGATTAACATATGCAAAAACACTGCTGTATTGTCTGTAGGAACCCATTACACTTGCTTCTAAACCCAGGAGCGTACAAATGTAAAATAAAAAAACACAAACGGTCAAATTAATTTAGCGGCAAATATTAGATTAAACTGCTTACTGCACAAATTGTGACCGTTCTCGAACGTGAGCCACTACCTTGGGGTTCCCGCAAAGCACAAAATAACCAGCATATTTACATCGACTTTTTATATAAATGATTTATTTCAGGCAAAATATTTATATAAGGTAACACTGGTACAATAGCTCATTTTTTTCTGCTGGTCTGGCCAGAAGTTGAGAGTTTAACTTGCCATGTCAACATTTTCACCACAAAAATAAGACCTTTTATTTTTAGCCATATGTTTTTGTGTCATTCATTTTCTACATTTATATGTATACATATATATTTTTTACATTTAACATCTTTACCAAAAAATACAAATATATTTTATTTATTATATATATGAATACTATTTTAGCTATTTCCAAATCTTTCGAAACCTTGCGCTGGCCTTTAGATGTAATGAGACTGCTGTCGTCACTCCAGATTGACTTCATTTTGCTAATCATTCCTATGGTTAATGAGGCCTTGACATTTGATTGGAGTTTGACCTTTGTGCTGAAATATAATTCGACATGCATGGATGTATGTAAGTTTCCATTCAGGGGAGTCGTAAAACTATTCTCGCTTGTATATTACTCACTATGAATCTAATTTTATGGGAGTCTTTATTGTTAATATCCTTTGCAGCTAATATAATCTATGGCATGCTAATGTGCAAAACTTGTGTGAAGATTAATAACTTCACAGTAGTTTAGAATTAAGGGATTGAAAAACATATTTTTCTGCAAATCATCAACGGGGGGTCATGCTATCGGTCTTTTATTATGTCTACCACAGATCCACGCTCTTGGGTAAACTTAATTGTGCATTAAACTTTTGCCCACTTTGCAAGCTATAACAGATCTCAATGCGCTAGAGTCAAGCCAATTTGTAGAAAGTGTCAAGACATTCCCCCCTTTTGCACAGATTTATGGAACACAATAGTCAATCTACCCAGAGGACTTTGCATTGAATGGATGACTAGCCTAATACTGTGCAATACCAAACAGACAGGATAGATTGCTGCCTAATGGCATACATGAGAGCTAATGCCAATCATCATCTTTCTAGGACAGAGACTAGAATAATCTCCCCAGCATACACAAATACAGCTGACACATACTGAGGTTAACATATGTAGGCTACTCTGTCCCTAGCCAAAAATGATAAATGTAACACTAGGGGCCCTATTTTAACGATCTGAAACACAAGTGTCAAAGCGCAAAGCGCAAGTAACTTTGTGGGCGGACCCCGGCGCGGTTGCTATTTTCCCGGCGGGATAAATGACTCTTGCGCCCGACGCGTTGGTCTGAAGTAGCTTCATTATTCACAGGTGTGGTTTGGGCGTAACGGAAACAAACCAATAAGAGCGTCATATCACATTCCCTTTAAGAGCATGAACGAGGTGCGCTTGTTCCATGGCGCAATACTATTATAACGGCGCATTGACCAGCGCGCTTCAGAATCGGTTCACAGCCGAGGAGATCGATGTTCTCGTCAGGGCCGTAAAAGAAAGAGAAGTGACATTGGGGATGGGACAAATCCACCCAAATTAGCTTCGGTTAAACATGCATATAATAATTTGGGTAAATGTTTAAGCTTTATGCCTATTTTTCCCATCGTCATGGACACAACAATGATTTCCCTCGTGTTTAAATATTTTTCCTTATAATAATGTATCATTTGCAAAAAGTAAAATGCATCTGTGTAGATAAAAGAATCATCTACAGTGTATGCGCGTTGTTCACACTCTGTATTATGGCAAAGCATGCACGCTTAAAATAGCATCTGAATGTATGCGCAACGCGCCACTGACTTTAGACTAGGTTTTTTCTGGTCAGTGGCGCAATTGTTTTCTGGAACTGCAAAATAGCATGAGGGAAAGTTTGCGCCTGAACACGCCTCCTCTTTGCGCTGAACTGCCCCGGGGAGCGCAAGTGTATTTCTTAGTTAACCGACGTGTGTCTGTGGAGGGAAAAGTCCGCTTTGCGCGGGTGCAAAATAGGAATGATACATGCGTCAGTGTACAAAGTCATTTGCGCCGGGTGCAAGATAGGGCCCTAGAAGTGCATAAAAACCCCGTTGCTGCCCCTGCATGTGCCCAGTCAAAGACTAAATAGGCAACATTCATAAAAAATAATAATCATTTAAAAAAAAATGTTTAGACCAGGGGTAGACAACAGGGACGTGCACAGACATTTTGAGGGGCAGGGGCTCAAGTAAAAAAAAAGGCACTTCTCATAATTACGTTTTTTTTTTTTTTTTTTTTTTTTACTTTTTTAAACAAAACAAAAACTATATATATATTATTATATTATATATATAATTATATTAAAAAAATATATTAAAAAAGTTCATTAACGTTATCTTCCTCAAACTCACGCAATTGTTTCATTTTCAAAAGATGTCTACAAAATAATCAGTTCACACAGAAACCATGGTCTCCTTAGTATTCATAGGTTTATAGAGCAGCAAAGGAAACCATGCCAAAATGTGCATGTTTTCTATGCTACTAGTTTCAATCAAGTATATATTTGATACACGTGATGGTGACATGGACTTAGTTTCACATTTGAGGGAGGACTGTATCATCATCATCAAATAAAACCTTCAAAACCCACATTTAGATGGAGTTTGTTTTAAACCTACTATCCGCCATCTGTTTGCATTTGTAGATTTCTTCTAAATTCACCAATTTAGATTTCTACATTTCAGGGGGAAAGACTCTTGATGTAGGCTATGCAAGTCATTAACTTTAATAATAAGAATTTTAGGGCATAAAAAGTCATAAAAACGTCCGGATTTTCCATACAAGGTCATAAATTACATTTAGCCACGTCTTAAATTGATATGCTCATTCATTCATTATCGCGATATACTTTTTCTCGATAAAACGATATCAAGTTCGAGTCAATATCGTCAATACTCGATATCAATATCGAGTTTGATAAATGTTCGATAATGTTTATGTGCCAAAAGCGGAACCAAACTCATTTGAAGCGCGCGCGCGCGCGCGCCTCACGGACTGTTTATCCGCTCGGCTCAAAGTCCAAACGGCAGCGCAGCGCGAGCTCACTAGAGCAGACGCGTTTACTCTGATCGGCGCTTCAGAGAGGGAGCGCTTCAGAACTCCTGACCTGATATTTAGATACACTATTCAATAAATATATTTGTTTGACAGGAAAGCTGTGCGCAAACCGGAATATATGTTATTTTTTAAAAAATAAAAAAAGCACCCCAGAAAAAAGGGCACTTTCTCTCCAGGAATAAAAAGGGCAGGTGCTCAAGCCCCCTTTGATGTCTATGTGTGCACGTGCCTGGTAGGCAAGTTCGGTCCTAGAGAGCTTCTGTCCTGCAGAGTTTGGCTCCAACCCTGAAAAAAACCTATATGCTGCGTCCCAATTCGCATACTATCCGTCCTAAATAGTATTCGAAAATAGAATTAGTACGTCCCAAATCGTAGTATGTTGAATTGAGTGTCCCAAAAAGACCCGGATGGTCTACTATATCCGGTCAGAATCCGAAGTGCAGATCGTTGCACACTCTAACGGCTGATATTGCCCACAATCCATCGCGCGTTGGACGAGGATTCGGTTACAACTAGGGCTGAACGATTTTGGAAAATAATCTAATTGCGATTTTTTTTTTAACCAATAAATGCGATTGCGATTTAATATGCGATTACTTTTTAAGTTCTTTATCTTCTATATTATTCAACAAAGACAAGCAATAAATCATAGGGATGGGAATCTTTAGGCACCTCGTGATCTACTTTTTTCGTAATTAATATTATTAATAATAGTTAACAACTTTATTTGTGTAATTATACGTATTTTTAAAAATAATTATTAAAAAAACATGTTAAGATTTTTCAATAGGTTATATAAACGAATTAGCTTCAAAATACAAAAGCTAGTAAATAAAAAGGGACAAAATATATTACAAGCAATAAACAAAGAGTGCTTTCAGTATTTAAAAGTAGGCTGTCTGAACGTTTTCCATTCAAGAGCTGTGAGTGATTTGTCTTCTCAGTTTAGATACGCTGCATTCACACTAATGCACCCTTTTGAAATATAAGATGTGGTGTGTCCTGTTGGTTTAAGATATTACTGACCGTGTTTACGGTTTACATTCATTACAATTGAACATTAACCAATGAGTCGCTCACAGCCGCATGCGCGAGTGCTCTTCACAAAGCGCGCGTGAGTATTTTAAATTGAAAGCAGCCTTCTGTGTGATTACAACAAAGCAACAATTACATTGTTGATATCAACAATTACATTTTTTAATATCAACAATTCAATTGTTGATATCAAGAATTAAATTTTTGATATCCACAATTGAATTCTTGATATCAAGAATGTAATTGTTGATATCAAGAATTGAATTGTTGATATCAAGAATGTAATTGTTGATATCAAGAATTGAATTGTTGATATCAAGAATCCATATCCTGGAAATGAATAAAAGCTAAACCGGCTTGCCATATAATACCCTTAGTAATCCTAAAGGCATTGATTAGCTTGTTCAGGTGTCTTTGATTAGGGTTGGAGCTAAACTCTGCAGGAGAGATGCTCTCAAGGACCGAACTGGTATAAACTACCGTTCAAAATTTTTTTTTTCATAAGAAATTACTTTTTTTCAGAAAATTGATCAAAAGTGGCAGACTTTTACATTGATAGATTTTTTTTTTTTTTAAATAAATGATGTTTTTTTTAACTTCTATTCATCAAAGTATCCTGAAGTATAAAAAGCATCAAGGTTTCTACAAAATTAAGATCAACTGTTTCAACATTGATCCCAATCAGAAATGTTTCTTGAACAGCAAATCAGATTGATTTCTGAAGGATCATGAAACACTGAAGACTGGAATGATAATGCTGAAAATTCAGCTTTCTATGAGTTTAATTAAAGAAATGCAAACTTGACAAGCATAAGAGACATCTTTCAAAAATATAAAACGGTAGTGTTTATATAAAATATATCATTTAAATATTACATATAATTATTTATATATTAAAATATAAAAAAAAAATACTAATTTATATGTTACTTGTGTGTGTGTGTGCACGTGCGTGCGTGTGTGTCTATGTAAAACAAATCACTGAACACAACTTTCATTTTATAGACCAGCATGGAAGAACACTGTATTTCCCAGAATGTCATCACCAGTTCCTTTGCCTGTTATTCCGATTCTTCATGCTATGAGTGGCCAATTCATTATATATTTAATCTCAATTCACATTCAGACAAAAAAAAGAGCCAACATTGGATTGCCACCTTTCCTCTGTATTTGTCCTGCTATTACTTAGTAATCTTGATAATCTCTACTTGGACACCACATTCCCATTAGCCTAATAACCAAAATGACCAAATTACAACACCAGTACATTGTGTTATTTTTCCCTATTTGCTTGTTTTTCATAATTATACAGCAGCTGAGGTGTTTCACACCAAATAAAAATTTTAAGCCAATATTTTCACAAAAAAAGCTAGCTAGCTGCACGGTCTTGGCCCTTCGACAATTCAACCACCTTCTTTGCTGTAAATAACCGGGCAGTTGTGTGCCAATTACAGCTTCGTGAGTATTTTCCACCCACAGTTTTTCAAAGAACCCACACAGTGTATTTGCACTGCATTATGGTTTGTGATCCAAGAACCTCTGTGCCATGTTCATGAATGACCTTTAACCGCCTCTGTTTCAGCAAAAGCTGATTAAATATCTTACACTGATTAGAAAACAAAAGCTGCATGAAAAAAAAAAAAGTATAACAGTTGCCATTCAGATTTATGTCCTACCTGGTGTGTCCCCAAAAGGTTTCGGTGGTTTGGCAGTCACTCTGGAGTTGCTTGGCTGTGTGGTGCTGTGCCTCTTAGGATGCACGGTTGTAATCACCGCATACGTCCTTTGGGGGCTGCGTGTGGTAGTGCTAGTTATGGTAACTGTGGTGGTGGAGGGGGCTAAGGAGGTGACGGTGGTGTTCGGGGTCACCTTCGCCTCCTCCTCAATCCCCTCGTCGGCCCCTGTAGGGCCCCAGTCAATAAATCCTGCCACTGTTGTGGTCCTCCCTTCCAGGGAGTCATAGCCGTCCCCTTTCAGCTGCCTCCGTGAGCGAGATAAATGCAGATTTAAATCAGATTTACTCCCCACCGGTAGTGCAACCAACTTCCCTTTGTTGGAGGGGGTCCATTTACACTCCAAACAAAGTTGACGTTTTTGGAGAGACCGGCGGTTTTTCCGCCCCCACAGTTTGGTGCCCCCCAGCTCCCCATGGTTACCTAGTGATGGCAAGGGAGGGGGAACACCATGAAACAAGACACCCAGAGTCCTCAAGTGCAGGCCGTTGAGCGTGTCCCGGGTGGGCAGAGGGTGCGGCTGCCGGCGGGGCACTGATCTGGGCAGTAGTTTGAGTGTAAGCCCCTGGCCCGCTGGTGCACAAAGAGACAGATCCATTGTGAAATGTACAAGGATGAAGAGGATCCACATTCTACATCCCAGCATTCCTGCAGGTCTCCAGGCAACCATGGAACTGGAGAGCAGAAAAAAGGAGAGAGAAATCAGCCACATTGGATAATCTCAATCAAAGTGCGTGATTTCTGCATCACAGAAAGAGTATGCGTGCTCGACACAATTTACACAACTTCTTTACAAAGACTATCTTATTAGATCTTAGGACTGAATACAGTAGATTGGGCTTCACGGCACTCTTTGTAATGTCCTTATTTCCAACACCATTTTCCAGTCTAGTGATTTTTGCTCTAGGCTTCGTTCTGCTCTGTGACTCACTAAGTTTTCATAAATTGAACTCCAATATTAATTAGATGTGTGATTGTCCTTTAACAGCTAAATGCTAAAAGCAGACTTCAATGTTGTTTTCAAAGACATTTACTTTCAAAGTATTAACCCTCACACTCTTCAATTACTTGGCTTCGTAAACAAATTTTCTTGTAGCTGAATTGGTCTCATAGCACTAGCAACATCAAGGTCATGGGTTTAAACGTAGTGAAAAAATGTATTGCTTGAATGCATGGTATGTTGCTTTGGCTAAAAGTGTGCTAAATGTCTGATATGTTTTGGAATCTCCTAAAATTAGTGTCTGTCAGTGATCTAATGATGAGCCACAGACTTATTAAATATAAACAGCTATAAAATGTATAAAAATAAATGTATGAAAACCCATTTATATTATATTGAGACAATTTTTAAAATAACTTAAGTTATAAATGTAAAAAAATATACAATTAATTATATTAAATATCTATATCCCCACAAACTATATCCAAATATGTTATTCCTAAATGCTGTCAAATAAAATAAAATAGCAGCAATTAATCTCATGATTTCTAACTAGTATTTTAAAAGCAGAATGAACTAGTAATATGATCAAATTTGTGGTGGTAAAAAATAAATAAATAAATAATAATATCACATTTCATTGTTATGAGAGCCATAAAAAAGCATTTTGTACAATTTCTCTCAATATTTTCATGGACACCCTTGCACCCCCTTGTGGTCCCCTGAGAATCCCTGAAACCAGTTTTAAAACCATTGGTAAAATAACAGACTCTTCAAACCATAAAATGTCCCATTTCCACTGCGATTCTACTTCTATGATTTGTTTTAGCTGGACTTCTACTTGAAGGGCGCTGTTTGTTTGGTTTTTAATTGCAGACCCTCAAACACATTGGAGTGAGCTGCCATACCCTCAGCTCGTCTAGAAGCCAAGAGTCTCTATTGATCCAAACAGAAAGAGACTTCATCAAGGCATTTCTGTAATCTCTCCTGTCCTTCCACTATTGGTCACGGTCAAAGGCTAATTTAGAGGGATTAAAGAGCCCACACCTATTGAGTTATCTGACCTATTGGTGAACCAGCCTGTCTGAACCAACAAGTCCAAAACATAAAGTGTAATATTTGAAAATCATATATCTGAAAATTACTAAAAGAGGTAATAAAACCACAATTCCAAAGAGGAATAAATTCCCCTGTATCTAAAGAACTCTTTAATTTACCTATACTCAAGATTGTGTTTGGCATGCTGCTTCAAGATGGACTCTTCAAGGACACTATGAGAGGGCCCTTGCTCACCATTTTCCCTCTTCTAGCCTCTCTTTACATTTGTCTCTGTTGCTATTCAGAAAAAAAAAAAAAAAAGCGGCACTTGTGGTATCTGGTCTGACTGAACTGGGTCAGAACCTTGGGTTGGCCACTCAACCGAGATTTTACCCCTCTAATAAGGTCCTTCAATCCCATTGGGCTGGACCCCGAGGGGCCTGACTCACACTCCCAGTGATAATGTGTTCCATTAGAATGTAATTCCTGTCAGGAACATCATTGTATTTACTAAAGGAGACGTAACGGAACCGATGTTGTGCTATTAATGATCACCCGTCCGCAGGTTTTTGATGAAATCTGGTGGCTATTGTGAATTCAAGGAGGCTGCTGTGATATTAATGAGGGCTAAATTAAGGGTCACACAAGACAGGGTGTAAATTAGAGTGAGAAACACTGAGAAAATTTTTTCATGAACAACCCCTCCCTGCTCTTTACTTATAACGCATCAGCTACGATTCAGGTCAGTTCAGCAATGTGCAACCCATTTAGATTCTCCATTGTTATTCAACACGTCAGCCACAAAGCAAAGGTCTTGTTTTTATTTAGATTTTCAAAGTACCCAATTTGAATTTTCAGACTACAAACACACATTCAGGATCCAAAATTAGCTTTTTGCCACACTGACCAATAAAGACGACATGGGGAAACCTCTTCCCATTACTTGCCATTCATATGAATATTCATATGAAGATATGTGGTTGTTTTAACCACAACTTGTTCCCCAACAACTGATTTAATTGCATTAAGCATATATACGCATTGAACCCAAGTAATGTAAAAGTTCTTAATAAAATTACCAGCCAACAGGTGAATTACAGTACTTTGTTTTATTTACTCACCAAACTTGCATTCTGAGCAGTTTTGCTGATAACTGCTGATAACTGATAACAAAAGAAAAAAAAGAAGACAATACAATGAATTAAAACTACAACTATGAATAAAGTAGATGAATAAAGAAGAATTTCCCCTTTTGAATATTCATTAGGTTAAAGTTCACTATGTTTGCAAGCGTGCATAAGATTTTAAGTTGCTTAGATTTAACAGCAGCACAAATATAGACTCACTGGGAATATATAATTTCTTTTCTCATCCATATTCATGATAATGGGGGGAAATATATAATTTACTTAATAAATGAAAGTGCTAAAAGAACACATTTCCTGACACAAGCAAGTTAAAAGCAGTAGCTTGGGAGTTCCTAAAAAGAAAATACGTGATCTGAAAAAGCCTGAAAGATTATGATAAGACCATCTCCTTTTAAATCTCACTCTGTTAAAGGGAATAACATTCAAAACACTGACTGAACTGATCATGGAGGTTGACCAAAGTCCTTTTAGGCCATCTTTGTAACACCCGAGACAGCTGCTTCCAGTCAGATATGCAAAACAGACTCCAACTCTGTGGAAAAACTAAAAAATTTCCAAAACTAATGCCAATCTTATATTTCAATAGCATTTAACAAATCACCAATAAAACCTGCCAAATTAATATGAGAAATGCAATATCTTTAGACCAAATCAGGCTAAAAAAGTATTCGATGCCAAAAAGAAACTTTTTCCTGATCAGCATTTGTCTTCTTTTCTAGTAACATTATCTAAACATCGTAAAACCGATCAATTTAATGAGAAGCAAAATTGTGAGATATAGAGAATATCAGAGAATATGCTCTAATGCATGTATTCGTTATATATATTGCAAATAGTTTTTATGCATAAACGAAACATAATTAAGTGGTTTCTTAAATAATTAGCCAGTGTAAGAAAAACCATGCCTAAGAAAAACTATGGAAGCTTGTTTCCGCAAAGGAATAAAAAAAAAAAATTAAAACATAATTGTGACTTTTTATCGTACAATTGTACACATTCTGACATTTTTTTCTCAGAATTGCATGATATAAACTCACAATTATGACTTTTTTTCACAGACTTGTGTGATATAAACAGTTTATTTTTGCGACTTTTTATCTCACAATTGCAAGTTTATTTCACGCAATTCTGAGAAAAATTCAGAATAGTGAACTTTTTTCTCAGAATCGCGTGATATAAACTCAGCGTAATAAGCTTCCATAGCAAACTTCATGCAAGATACTTTTTCGGAATGTCTTAATAAAAAATACTGATCCAAAAAAAAGATTATTTTTTTTGTTTTTTGTTGCAATGTTAAACCCAGATTCATTTGATGTATTTCTGATTTCCAGGAGGACTTACAGCTTTGGTCTTTTTGTGTAAAAGATCTGCAATTGTGGTGAAGTCCAGTGTAATCCAATATCATGTTCCTATCCCATTCATCTTGCGTTTGTTGATCATTGCAATTTCTTCAATTCAAATTTTAATAATTGGCCTGGCTCCTCCTCCTCTTCCTATTGTCTGTGGTTTCACTGATTCAGAAAACAATCTGGAACTTCAGAAGCAATTGTTCCTAGAACTCTGAAACTAAAGGTTACAGACACTTAGTTTGATAATGCAACAAATGATGGGGAATGATACAATCAAAAGGGTTAACCATTACACAGAGAAGAGAGAACACTCTTTTGACGACTTGAACTTTCCCTCTCTTCATCCCTTCCTCTCCCACATTTCTCTGTTCTTCTCAACATTAACATGTGGATTCATTGTGTTGCTCAGTCAGTTCTGATTAGTGTTGCAGTGTGGAACCGGTCTTATATGACTCCCTCTTATAGACAGTCATTTACTGCCCCTCTCGGGACTAGATGTCAAAATCCAGCCATGACTAACACATCACACAGTACTTTTACAACCAGCAAATAATACTGGCAGCTATTTAAGTAATACATAATACCACAAGGTTGGCAGATTCCTTATGTACCGTTGCTGTAACGACAGTAGCACTCAATCTGCATGAAGTTTGTGTAAAACCTGATCATGTTCTCCAGTATGATTTGAAACGATTCAAAGAGCATCTTGGGCTTCAATGGAATCAAGAACATCTGACCATCAGTGGTTTACATGATCAATGCCACAAATTTGACAACCAAGAAATTGTGCAGAATCTTAAATATATCCTCATTTCTTTTACATTGCAACATTTATTTATGTATTTATTTATTTACAAATAAATACTGAGTAACATTAATTAACAACATATACTAACTATATTTTTATGGTTTGATTTATTAAACAAGATTTTTAAAAAAATATTGTACAAAGAAAGTTCATACAACATTTCAAAAACTGTTGAGGATAATATACACAGAAAAGCCAAAGGCTAATTTTCATTGTGGTCCTCTTATGTTTACAAAATGGAAGAACGGATATGAAGAGAAAAACACCATCAAGTTCAGCAACTCACAATCCCTCACATTTAAATGAATGAAAAACAAGCAATCTTTTAACTTCCTTTCTAAAAACAGTTTAGGTTTGGTTTAGGCTTAGTTGTTTGTAATTGTGCATAATTTACTGTTATTACTATAGTAAGTACATGTAAGATGTGTGACAGGCACACTGTAAAATAAAGTGTTACAAAAAATGCTCGAAATCCTCAAACTTTCTATTTTCTAGGTCTTTTCCAGGTCTAAATGAATTTTTTTATCTCATATTGTCAATGTGAGACCACCAAGGAATATCAAAAACATACACATGCAAAGCCTTATATATCCAGAGGGATTATGGTAAGCACTGTCCCAGGTTATTATTATTAATGAGATCAGACATTTGGTAGATAAGCATATGGTATGGCCAGTGGAAAATACAGGAACATCCAGTACTACTCAGCTGTGTTCAGATCCGATGAGTGAATGTCTTCACACTAGACAATCAAGTGCTGCGAACTCATTTGTTCCATTACGAATCATCACACATACTCTCTCCAGACACAAGAAACGCAGAAACCAGACTCGAATGGTTTCTGATGGCAAGCCAAATGCTCAATGACATATGACTCATGGTCCGATTTTTCAGCTAAATTACACTTCAGAGAAGTGTTGCAAATAAATATGGATTCCATGCCTGTATTTTGGATAAGCAGGCAGCTTAATTGTGAGTCAGTCTGATCCTCATACAGCCGAATGAATCCTTGGATCAGTCAGTTGGTTTATACTAAGCAGAGTGGAAATAACAGAAATGTAATTGAACAGGTAGAATTATCTGTATTTACAAATATTACTAATCTATTTTATAAGATAACCCATGGTAGTCTGAAAGCATCAAATGGACTAATATTTACTGCCAATGACACATAATAATGAAGATATCCAATCTAATTCAGTTCTTATATGCATGAATACATGCCTACTAATACAGTCCCCCTGCTGTTTTGCTTATTAAAAAACAGGGTGATCAAATTAGTAATCATAGCTATTTGTATGTAAAGTGTACACATGCATTTTTGTATGATGGTGTTAGAAAAAGACCTCTTATTTTGGTAGATTTATTGATGAAATTTGACTAATAAAAGTCATATGCACCCTTTGTTTTACTGAATTTAAAGTCACCATGAAATCAAAATGGACAATTCTTGTTTTTTTTTTTATGGAATACTTGTGCTCTCATAACCTTCCCTTTCAATTGTATCAACAACCTGTCTCTCACAAGAGAACGCAGCAACAGCAAACCACAATGATCCAATCAATTCCCGATGGACAAAATCAAGTCCTGGCCTACATTCTTTAGCCATTTAACTCAGATATAAGTCACAATAGGGAAGAAAAGACTATCACAACTTACATGTTTCCATCCAAAGTTGCAAATTTATCTTAGGCGCAAAATTGTAATATCGCATAAAAAATCCAGTGAGCCAAAGAGAACAAAATGTAGCTCCTGATAAACTGCCGCTAAATATCACTAAGAAAAATGGAAGTTTCTGCAGTATAGGAGAAGCCACTGTATATAGCAATTTCGTATATAATAATTTACTTGCCCCTTAGAGCACGCAGACGAAATGCAATAAAGTTATCTTGCTTTCTGAGGAGGATGCCTGCTGTTTGGGAACACAAACAGTCGTGTAACAGTTCTGACAGGTAATTATACCAAACCACTTTGACAACAGACTTTGTTCAGGCATTGCAGAATGGCACTTTTTTTATGTGCATTTTTAAAATGTACGCACATTTTGGCGTTTCTATCCAACATTTTTTATGCGATATCCCAAAATGTGCATAAAAATAGGTGGATGCAAACATACTTATTTATAATCAATCCTCAACAAGCAGGAAATATAAGCTGAGAATGTTGCTCAATTCAAATGCACAACAACGTTTACGTGAATACCAGTTAGACCGCACTGCAAAAACATAATATCTTTGGACACAATTGCACTTGTCTTTCACATATGATTCACATTACATATTTAGAGACTGGCAGTAATGAACAGGCAGCTGTTGCCCTCACACTGGCCCATTAGCACATGAGCATATAGGTAGCGCCGCATCAGAATATGCTTACTGCTGGACCACTGGGATATAAATGACTGTTTCACATGCTCTGATCTGTGTAAGTGTGTGTGTGTGTGTGTGTGTGTGGGTGTGTGTGTGTGGGTGCGTGTGTGTGTGTGAAGCACTGGAGAGCTCAGCTGTGTGAGTGTTTGTGTGTGTTGTGACTGTGGGGGAGATATCTCCAACAGCATTGCACTGACATTTCATATCCCTGACACAATGATGACAGAACATGACTCCCTCTTCACACATACACCCTCTCAACACACATATACACACACACACACACACACACATACAATGTCTGAGAGAGAGAGAGAGAGAGAGAGAGAGAGAGAGAGAGAGAGAGAGAGAGAGAGAGAGAGAGAGAGAGAGAGAGAGAGAGAGAGAGAGAGAGAGAGAGAGATGAATGCCTTTATTGTCATTGCATTTAAGTACAATGAAATAGAGCCACTCTAGTAGGGTGCATCATTAAAACACATACAATATATAAAACATATCACACAACATATTCATTTAAAACCCAATTTACCCACTATCCTACTAAGGGGCTAATAAATATTCTAATGTAACAAAGTGCTGAGTACCTGTGCAAACTGCATTATTAAAATAAAATAAAAAGCTATCTTCATTTAGGACTGTTATTGCTTCAGGAAAGAAGCTATTCCTAAATCTACTAGTCCTTGTTTTTCTTTACAGTTGTCAAAAAAAAAAAGGACTAGTAGATTTAGGAATAGCTTCAATGTCAATCAATGCCAATGAAACTTTACAAATTCTCTAAACCTTTTCTTGAAACCACAGCAAAAATTAAATGCTGCTGCAATGATTTTTCTGAAATTTTTAAAATAATGATTAGTATTAGAGTAAGTATTAATAGTATTATAAGTATTAAAGTAGGGAAACAATGTTTCCATGCCTCCATTTTTTGATGAATTACTGTTACCATGATCAATAGAACACGTACACAAACATCTCTTTTAAAAATATAAAAGCCACATTGTATATACTGTATTGAGCTGGACAGCAGTGCTTATTTGTCTGGCTTAGAAATGACCAGTGGAAAGCTGTTCAGAAAGTATCTCTTAGTAATTATACGAACATAGAAGCGTCAGAACAGAAGCAGACTGGAAAGACATGACAGGGGTGTCTAGGTATGTGAGTGTGTGTAATGAGGCTTAGCCAAGGAAAAGGACAAATCCCTGCTCTCTCATTGGGGAGATGTGACGTCATTGCAAAGCCCTGCCATTTACTCGCTGTAGGAAAGATTTCACACATTAATCTGCTGACAGGTCTTAAGTAGTACAAAAAATCAGTGAGATTATCTTCCCAGTTTTTCAAAGACATGCCTGGGCACTTCAGTGTAAAGATGTTATTTCTCCAAACAGATTTATGAATCAGCAAAAAAAGAAAGAAAGAAAGTGCCATTCCTGCAGAAAAAAAGTCCCAAGAAAAAGCACTGGGATTACACTGAACAACATTTTCTTGAGTTGTTTCAGAGACGTGCTAGACAGCTGGTGCTGTCTGGAGCTGAGACCCGAATCAAATGAGCAACAGGCCTCTCTTCAGTACCTTGGACAGCGCCTCGGCTTCTGGCCGCCAGTCACAACTGCACAACATTGGCAAAAAATGTCAGGGCAAGGCATGGGTGGGCAAGAGTAGAGAGAAAGCTCATTTGTTGTTGGTTTTTTTTGTTTGTTTACTGTCAGTAAATTGGTTGTGACTGGTGGTTGCTTTACAATGAGACTTTCTAGAAGCCTCAACCTCTCTGCTTCTCTGAATGAGCGGTAAACCTCCACTTGATCATCACAACCTTTAAGAAACAGCTGTAGACACTTCATAACTTCCTATAAAAACTTCTTTTCATAAACACTTTTTGTTATTCTGGTTGAAACTCTCTTCACATTCTGATAGCAATCAACAATAGAAGTGGTCTAAATATATATATTTATATATATTTGTAAATTAAATCGAATCGTGAATTTTTTGTCAATGCCCAGTCCTATTATTATCAATAATGAAAACAGTTGATGCCTAATAATTTTGTGGAAACCATGATACATTTTTTTCAGGATTCTTTGATTAACAGAGAGGGCAAAATAACAATCTATTTAAAACTGTTTTTTTTGTAACAGTTTAAAAGTCTTAACAGACACATTCGATCAATGTAACGTGTCCTTGCTGAGTAAAATAAATAAACTTATATACATAAAAAAATGTTTTCAGGTCAATTAAGTCACATTAAATGACATACTTGTCCTCATTTTAATGAAGGATCCAGGATGAGCAAAAGATTTCTTGATTTATTTGACAAAAATAGCATTCATCTTTTCTGGGCAGACAGGGAATAGTACTGAAGATGCTACTATGCTGAAGATACCGAGAAGAAAACTTAAAAATAAGTAAAGATGGAGGTAATTTTGAAAACCGCAGCGGCCTAATCCATCATGTGTTCATACAGTGTTGGGGATTTCTGATAAGCATCATGGCTTGTGGTTCAAGAGAGCATAAGTGTGAGTGAGCATGTGGGTCGAGCAGCCTTGAAATGATGAGATCCTCCAAACACTCAGCACTGTACACACATACACAGCAGCACATGCATACAGTAAATGTGTGCCAGAACACACACACACTTCCTGTCCATTCAGCCCATCTTTTCTGGGTTGTATAGTGAGTATCTCCCTGAGCAAGTCCCCATGCTGCTTTTCACACACCTAAAATAGAACTCAACAGATACAAGAATCCTTTCATTTGCATTGCGTTAGAAGAAGAAGCTCATGAATAGCTCCATGAGGGTCCTTTTGCGCTCTCTCTCTCTCTCTCCCCTCACGCATTTCTTGCTCCGGGGGCAACTTTTTGTGATCAAACATGCCTATTCATCTGACTGAATTGAACTGCCTGAAATAGATAGATAGATAGATAGATAGATAGATAGATAGATAGATAGATAGATAGATAGATAGATAGATAGATAGATAGATAGATAGATAGATAGATAGATAGATAGATAGATAGATAGATAGATAGATAGATAGATAGATAGATAGATAGATAGATAGATAGATAGATAGATAGATAGATAGATAGAAACAGAGAGACAACAGCATCAACCGTTCTTCTCTTTATCCGACAGTTATATTTGCCTTTTCCAAAAGCAGTCTGATGGAAAACAGATAACTGATGACCTCCAGTGCATTCGCTTTATCCCTCTCTTCTTTCATTATAGAAGGAGACTTTAAAGTTTGCTTTTGGCGTCTCCCCTACACTTGGACAGGAATAATACCGACAACCGCCTCTCCAAAAAAAAATGGATGCAAAAAGACCTATAATAATAATTAAATAAATGTGGTTTCTGTGGATTCATCAGTAAAAGGAAATGGACAGCCCACACGTCCTCGCTTACTCCGGATCACTGAGTACCCGTCTATAAAATAGGCCTCTTTAATGCTCAGTGGCTCAGTGTAATTCTAAATGACAAGCATCAACGTTGTTTTATTCTGGTCCTAAAACCACAGGCTATATGCTCTATTAATAATATATGCTTTCAGCTCGGCTGCACTACCAGGTTGTCTCAAGCACGGGGCGTGGGAGCAAGACGGGAAATGCGCTGTCTCACCTGCACACGGCCTCACCTGTAACCCGCCTGAGATGCCCACAGGCTTTTCAAAGTTTGCACAAACAGCAAGCCGTGAGGGAGCATGAAATACAACTAGGAGAGGGGAACTAGAAGATTTTATTCTGAACCCCCCCCCCCCCCCCAATCATTTTATTCAAAAAGGTTTAAATTGATCAAAAGTGAAGAAATATATAATGTTACAAAATATTTCTAGTTCCAATAAATTTCCAAAAAAAATCAGTTTTCACAAAGATATTAAGCAGCACAACTGTTTTCAACATTGTTAATAATGAGAAAAGTGTCTTGTCCACTAAATCAGGATATTAGAATGATTCTTGAAGGATCATGTGACACTGAAGACATCACAGGGATAAATTATATTTCAAAGTAGAAAAAAAAAAGCTAGTCTTCTTCTTCTGAGGTAATTCAAGGCTTATTCCTCACAGCCCGTCTACTTCAAACTTGTTGAAAAGCAGAGGAATGATGAAGCTTTATGCATTGTTTACGGAGGTGATGGGGGCGTTTACAGGTACGTTTATGTGTACGCGTGGTTCACATCACGTAGACGATTGCCATGTGAATAGCCTGTGCAGCGTGTGGTCACATTAAAGGGGTCATGACATGGTTTTTTGTTTTGTTTTATTATGTTCCCTTAGGTGCAATTATAGTATTACTATAGTTCCCTTTCGTAGTCACTCCGAGTTACGTCGGATGACGGAGAATGGGGGTTTCGCCAGAAAGCCAATCCTCTTCGAGTATTTAAAAACGAGCCTATGGCAATGAAATGCCAAGGGTCTGCGGAATTTGCCTAATGTATCTCCGCCTCACCGCGTGAGTATTTAAGGAGAGACAGGTGCAACAGCAGATCATGTTTTCGCTTCGGAGCCAAGAGAACCTCTTCACTCCACAGCCACAAACTGAGTTTACAAGTGACTCACCTCTTCGAGACGAGCGAACTCTCCAGTGTTGGTGTGACGGCGGTATCCAGCGAGTCTTCACATTGCCTGCGATCTGTGCAGTGGTCTGCCTGACTTTGTGTTTTCTCCCTGGTCGCCTCAGCATTGCAGAGTTTTTCCTCTCCTAAAAGAGCTGCACGTGGCACGTCTTTTTAAAGATGTCTCGCCCGTGTTCTTCTGGTTGCGGTCGTTATCTGTCATCTTCTGATGGGCACGAGCGCTGCTTTGTGTGTCTGGGCTTTGAACACGCTAAAGCAGCGCTCGTGGATGACTCATGTTCCTTCTGTGGGAACATGACCATCGCAACACTTAGATTAAGACTCGATGATCTTTCAGTGAGAGTCCCCGCGTCCACCACCCGTCCTGCTTCCTCCACGAGAGGTGGTAGTTCGGCTGGGGGACAGGGTGATCTGAGGGTGACGGTGTGGAGCAATCCGACGATGCGTCCTCGGACCACACCCCCCTCCGCTGTGTTGCAACCCGCGAGTGCCGCGGTGATTCAGGCGGGTCCTTCTTCGGAAGTCCCGCGTGTTTCATTCGGCGCTCCAGAGGATGACACGATGTCGATCGCAGCATCACAAGGTGGGCTAGAGTCTTCGGGAAGTGAGGATGCGGCTGCGTTGCCTCCTTCGGGAGTCCCAGCGTTGCCCGTGTCGGATCCCGAGATGACGGCCATGCTGTCCCGGGCAGCCGTGAGCATCGGGTTAGAGTGGAACCCTCCGCCCTGCCCCGAGCGCTCGCGGCTGGACGATTGGTTTTTGGGTGCGGCTGCCGCCTCACGGCCTCAGCCGACCCCAATTCCTTTCTTCCCGGAGCTGCATGAGGAGCTGTCGAGATCATGGAAGGCTCCTTTGACCTCCCGTGAACGCTCGTCAGCTTTCTCCGCCTTTCCTCCCCTCGATGGCGCAGCTGCCCATGGGTACACTGGGATTCCCCCGGTGGAGCGCTCTGTTGCGATGCAACTGTGTCCTCAGAGCGCCTCCTCTCGTGGCAATCCTAAGCACCCGTCCAAGGCCTGTAGATTCTCGTCATCCATGGTGGCGAGGTCTCACAGAGCTGCAGGACAGGCGGCTGCTGCCCTGCATGCTATGAGCACCTTGCAGGTCTACCAGGCCCAGCTGCTCAGAAACATGCACGAGGGCAGGACTGACCCAGGGACGTTCGACGAACTGCGTGCCGCCACCGACCTCGCTCTCCGGGCGACGAAGGTGGCTTCACGCTCCCTGGGTCAGGTGATGGCCACTAGCGTGGTCCAGGAGCGTCACCTTTGGCTGAACCTGGCCGATATGCGGGACGTTGAGCGGACTCGTCTGCTCGACGCCCCCATATCCCAGGCCGGCCTCTTCGGCGGAGCGGTTGAAGACTTCGCCCAGCAGTTTTCAACCGCACAGAAGCAGTCTGAGGCGATAAAACATATTCTGCCCCGACGGCCAGCTGCTGCCTCCACCCAGCCGTCGGCACAGACGCCTCAGCCTGCTCGCCGCCGAGGACGCCCCCCTGCGGCTCCCGCCCCTCCCGCACGGCCCCAGCA
Source organism: Tiaroga cobitis (assembly GCA_030578255.1). Lineage (NCBI taxonomy): Eukaryota > Metazoa > Chordata > Actinopteri > Cypriniformes > Leuciscidae > Tiaroga > Tiaroga cobitis. Next base: position 43,557,998 of record CM060598.1, on the reverse strand, counting down.
GCAGCCTTCACCCGGGCCGCGTCGTGGAGGAAGCCGCAGGAAGGCGTCCCAGCCCCCTCAGGCCCCGCGCCCCGCTAAACGCCAGGCCAAGCGGCGTTCCTGAGACGGGCTGCTCAGTGATGGTGTCGGTTTTTTCCCAGGAGGCGGTTGCAGGCCCCCTCCTTCCCCCGGTGGAGGGCCGGGGGAGAATCCTTTGTTCTCCACTCCCCGCTGCTCACCCACGGGTGGGCAGCACCCTAATGTGGTTAAAGAAAGAACCGAAATGTCCATCACTGAGCACACAGAGCTGGATGACAGTGCGCGACGCCCCCGTGCCTCGCCACTCTCGTCCTCCTCTGTCTCTGAGGGCGAGGATGACAGTGCGTGCCGTCCCCGGACCACACCACTCTCATCCCCCTCTATCGCCAGACCCCTGGCAGAGCAGACCCCCGTGGAACGCTGGTCCTTCCCTGGTCTCCTCTGTCAGGGCGCGGAGCTTGGCTGTGCACACGCTCAGGGCCGCTATGCCACCCTTGCCTGTGCCGGTCACTCCGCCTCGCTGCCCCTCCGGGGGGACGCCTGTGGCTCGGATGATTCCACTGGATCAGTTTTTGGGGGCTTGGTTAGAGCTCCCCAATCTGTCCCGTTGGGTCGCCCGAACTATCAGGCTCGGCTATGCGATTCAGTTCGCACGGTCTCCTCCCCGCTTCAGGGGAGTCCGCTTTACTATGGTCGGTGGCAATGCCCCGGTCATGAGAGCGGAGGTTGCTACCCTGCTGGCGAAGGGTGCAATCGAGGCTGTCCCTCCAGCCGAGATGAGGTCAGGGTTCTACAGCCCCTACTTCATTGTCCCCAAGAAAACCGGTGGGTTACGGCCAATCCTGGACTTGCGCGTCTTGAACCGCTCCCTTCACAGGCTGCCGTTCAAGATGCTCACGGCCAAACGCATTTTCGAATGCGTGCGGCCACAGGATTGGTTTGCAGCGATAGACCTGAAGGACGCCTACTTTCATGTCTCCATTTTACCTCGACACAGACCGTTTCTTCGGTTTGCTTTCGAGGGGCAGGCATACCAGTATGCGGTTCTCCCATTCGGGTTGGCTCTGTCTCCTCGCGTCTTTACGAAGGTCGTCGAGGCAGCCCTTGTTCCCCTACGCGAACACGGGGTTCGCATCCTGAATTATCTCGACGACTGGCTAATATTAGCTCACTCTCGAGATCAGGTTTGCGAACACAGAGATTTAGTGCTCCGGCACCTAGCCCGTCTGGGCCTTCGGGTCAACTGGGAGAAGAGCAAACTTTGCCCCGTGCAGAGGATCTCTTTTCTCGGTATGGAGATAGACTCGGTCGCCATGTCCGCGCAGCTTACGAGCGAGCGCGCACACTCACTGCTGACTTGTCTTCGACAGTTCGAGGGCAAGAGTGCGGTCCCACTGAAACTTTTTCAGAGGCTCCTGGGGCATATGGCATCCGCAGCCGCAGCAACGCCACTCGGATTGCTTCATATGAGACCGCTTCAGCTGTGGCTTCGCGATCGAGTCCCGAGGTGGGCATGGCATCGCGGTACGCTCAGAGTTCTAATAACTCCGACCTGCCGTCAGACCTTCACCCCGTGGCGGAACCTCAGCTTTCTACGGGCCGGAGTTCCCCTAGAACGAGTTTCCAGGCATGTTGTCGTCTCCACAGATGCCTCTGCCACGGGCTGGGGCGCCATGTGCAATGGACATGCAGCCGCGGGCTCCTGGACAGGACCCCAGCGCCTCATGCATGTCAATTGCCTCGAGTTGCTGGCAGTACGCCTTGCCCTGCACCGCTTCCGGGCGTTGCTCCTGGGTCAACACGTACTTGTCCGCTCGGACAATACCGCGACTGTAGCGTACATCAACCGTCAGGGTGGTCTACGCTCTCGCCGTATGTCGCAACTCGCACGCCACCTCCTCTTATGGAGTCAGAAGCACCTGAGGTCCCTTCGTGCTATTTACATTCCTGGAGTGCGGAACCGTGCAGCCGACGAGCCGACTGGATAGTGGACGCCATTGCTTTGGCATACCAGCAGCAAGGTCGACCATGCCCCCTTGGTGTGAATGGAGACTCCATCCCCAGTCGGTCCAGCTGATATGGGACCAGTTCGGCGACGCACAGATAGATCTGTTTGCCTCCCACGACTCATCCCATTGCGCCCTGTATTACTCCCTGACCGAGGGCACGCTCGGCACGGATGCACTGGCGCACAGCTGGCCGCAGGGCCTACGCAAGTATGCGTTTCCCCCAGTGAGCCTTCTCGCACGGACTCTGTGCAAGATCAAGGAGGACGAGGAGCAGGTCATATTGGTCGCCCCATACTGGCCCACCAAGACCTGGTTCTCCGAACTGATACTCCTCGCGACAGCACCTCCTTGGCCAATTCCTCTGAGGAAGGACCTCCTTTCTCAGAGACGGGGCACCCTATGGCACCCTCGTCCCGATCTCTGGAGACTCCACGTGTGGCTCCTGGACGGGACGAGGCAGGTTTGAGTACCCTGCCACCAGCGGTGGCGGCTACCATCACTTCCGCTAGAGCATCGTCCACGAGACATGTCTATGCGTTGAAGTGGAACCTCTTCGTCAACTGGTGCTCTTCTCGCCGAGAAGACCCCAGGAGATGCTCGATCAGCGTTGTGCTTTCCTTCCTGCAAGACGGGTTGGAGCGAAGGCTGTCTCCCTCCACCCTGAAGGTGTATGTGGCCGCTATCGCCGCATATCACGAAGCAGTTGAAGGTAAGTCTCTTGGAAAGCACGACCTGATCCTCAGGTTCCTGAGAGGAGCGAGGAGACTGAATCCTCCTCGCCCTCCTCTCGTTCCCTCTTGGGACCTCTCAGTGGTTTTAAGTGCCCTGCAGAGGGCTCCCTTTGAGCCTCTGCAATCAGCTGAGCTTAAGATCCTGTCAATGAAGACAGCGCTCCTGGTTGCGTTGGCCTCCATCAAGAGGGTAGGGGACCTGCACGCATTCTCCGTTGACGAAGCGTGCCTGGAGTTCGGGCCCGGCCACTCTCACGTGATCCTGAGACCCCGGCCTGGATATGTGCCCAAGGTTCCCACCACTCCCTTCCGGGACCAGGTGGTGAACCTGCAAGCGCTGCCCCGGGAGGAGGCAGACCCAGCCTTGGCACTGCTCTGTCCAGTACGCGCTCTCCGTGCTTACGTAGACAGGACGCAGTGTTTCAGGACCTCAGACCAGCTCTTTGTCTGTTATGGTGGGAAGCTGAAGGGAAAGGCTCTCTCCAAACAAAGGTTGTCTCACTGGATAGTGGACGCCATTGCTTTGGCATACCAGCAGCAAGGTCGACCATGCCCCCTTGGTGTGACTGCCCACTCCACCCGGAGTGTGGCGTCCTCTTGGGCTTTAGCGCGTGGCGCCTCGCTAACAGACATCTGCAGAGCTGCAGGCTGGGCGACACCTAACACATTCGCCAGATTCTACAATCTCCGAGTGGAGCCAGTCTCCGCCCATGTACTGTCTTTTTCAAGCTAACATGGGAGCTGTGAAGTGTCTCGCTTGCTCGCCATTCCACTCCACGGACTGGATACGTGCGATATTTCCTCAGGTGAGCCTTCCTCTCTGAAGCCCTGAGTTCCTCCAGCACTGTTGACGCTGGCGCCAGTGTCTATTGCCTGTGCGTCGGCTAGGTGCCTCCGTGTGCATGGTTCCTCCTCTGAGTAACCCCCACATGTGTATTTTCCACTGTAAGCCTCTTTGAGCATGTGTCTTTCCCTCGGCAAGTCACCTGCCACTCCTGGAGTTGAAAGTAGATGCCACCCTACGGGCTGGTCACTCCAGTGTTCCTCCATATGTAGCCCCCTTGGGCCATATGTGTTTTCTTAAGTCCTCCCTATGGGTAGGCATGCTGCGGCATATCTCCCATGAGATATGCTTCCCAGTGTACCTTGGTATTCCTGTGTTAAGTAGGACTCCTTCGTCCGTGCCTATATCACGACAGGGAGGTCAGACTTCGCAGGGCACTGGAAGACAGCTGTGAAGGTGGCGTGATTACACGGGGACCCCCATTCTCCGTCATCCGACGTAACTCGGAGTGACTACGAAAGGGAACGTCTCGGTTACGGATGTAACCCTCGTTCCCTGAGTAGGGAACGGAGACGTTACGTCTCCCTGCCACTTCCGCTGTACCGCTGGGTAGACGCCTGAGTTCAGTCTCGGCTCCTCAGCGAAGACATGATCTGCTGTTGCACCTGTCTCTCCTTAAATACTCACGCGGTGAGGCGGAGATACATTAGGCAAATTCCGCAGACCCTTGGCATTTCATTGCCATAGGCTCGTTTTTAAATACTCGAAGAGGATTGGCTTTCTGGCGAAACCCCCATTCTCCGTCATCCGACGTAACGTCTCCGTTCCCTACTCAGGGAACGAGGGTTACATCCGTAACCGAGACGTTTTTTGTACAACATTTTAAAAAAATGTAGTGATTTATGACCTTTTTCCACCCTGTTTCTCCCCGTCTGATTCAAACAGTCTGTTTTTGAGGTGTTTCCCCTTTAAGAGTTCAGTGTTAACACCCACTGTTATGATTGGCTAACGTCAGTGCTGCTTATGCATAAATTATTAACGTTAATCATTTTGTATCACATGTAGGCTACACAATGCTCCGCCACGTGAAACTTCGGTCTTCGATCTTTTACCATCGTGTCAATTCTCAATTGATTTTGATTCATATGCGCGAGGGAGGGAGAGAGAGAGAGAGAGAGAGAGAGAGAGAGAGAGAGAGAGAGAGAGAGAGAGAGAGAGAGAGAGAGAGAGAGAGAGAGAGAGAGAGAGAGAGAGAGAGAGAGAATGACAGTTTGAAGGCGCTCTCTCTCTCTCTCTCTCTCTCTCTCTCTCTCTCTCTCTCTCTCTCTCTCTCTCTCTCTCGTCGTTGTTTCAGTAACATGCGCTCTGTCACACTCATCTACATCACTCACCGAACAAATAAGGCTTTGGCGGGCTGCATATGCTGCAAATAAACTGCATCCAACTGCTTTCCCTGACGTCTGGATCGTTCGGCAGCGTATTCAAACATGTTGCTTGTCCACAGCAGGAACAGCACATCTGCGTGGCATCGCAGTCATCTTGTAAACAGACCCCCTCGCTGCACGACAGCGCATGCGATGATGCGAAATGAGGCATAGTTGTCCTGCGCTGGAGGCGGTCATATGCAAACGACTGGTACGTCACTTCGTACCGTGACGTCACTAAGAACAAAGGATCTAGAACGAGCTGTATTTAGAGCTTGATTAAATAAAGGCTTCGTTTATAATGGGGAGGACGTCTTGAGCTATGAAACTTGCAGGAGGTTTTAATGGTAAAAAGACCTCTTAAATAGCCTACCAAAAGATCAAGGCAAATTTGGTTTCTCATGTCATGACCCCTTTAAAAATAATGAGCAGACACGTGAGAAACTGTACCTCTCGTTGGTTTCATATGGATTACATAAACAGAGAATATTAGTTTTCAATATGAATTACTAAATTTAAAAGTAGACACTTCAAGTTTTCTAAGACATATCTCTCTCTCATGTCTGTGTGGCAAGTATTCGCTGGGAAAGAAAGTTCACAGAGATTGAGACGGCAGAAAGTGCACCGTTTGTTTTCTTTATTTAACAAATAAAGCGCAAGTTTTGTCGTTATTGTGAATGTAGACAAATAAAAGTATGATGCATTACTCGTTTCTGTATGACAAAAAGAGTTGTTTCCGCTGTTATGAGAAAAAAATCCAGCAGGACGAGCCGGCGTATCAGTTGACCCAAGAAGATTAAATGATGCTATTTCACAATATTACTGTTTTTAGTGTATTTTGCTCAAATGAATGCAGCATTGGTGAGCATAAGAGACTTCAAAAACAAAACAAAAAAAAATCTTTTGAATAGTTGTGTATTTTACTAAATGTATCTCAATAGCAACTGTATATTTAAAGTTTTTGTCTTTTCTTGTACTAAAGAAACTATTCTTTTGGTTCTTGGTATGAAATGCTGGTCAAGACTCCAAAAAGCTCTCAAATGGCTCCCGAGAGAAAAAAAAGTGAGAGATAGCCGAGAAGAAGGATTCACAGTAGATAAGAAACAATGACTTGTTCTTTTCACTGCCTTTAATAAGAGTTTATACCTTTAAGGCAGAGTGGACCAGAATAATAACGGTTGGAGAGAGGAGAGAAGTCAACACTGCTGCATTTTAAAGCCTTAAGGTCAGTTCTGGCTCAAGCGTCTGAGCAAAACGCCTGTCCAGAGGAGCAAAAAGCAAATTATGAGCAGGGCTGGACTCCATTTTCTTCTGCACCGCCTGTGCCAAGATTAATCCTGCCATTCTACTTCACGAGTCTCCCACCACACACATAATATGGAGCAGTAAAGACAAGACACTAATCAAGCGACAGCGAAGGAGTAAGAGAGAGAGAGTTTCCCTAAGCAGATCTGTGATATGAGATTACTGACCTTACTGAACATAAAGGAAGATCAGTGTAGAGGAGCCAGAGTGCTACTGAGATGATTAATGTGGATGTGTGTGTGTGTGTGTGTGTGTGTGCCCTTATGCCAAAACGTGATTTGATGGTCAAAGCAATTTACGACTCAGCATACCAGAAAATTCATTAATCCATAAATGACACACAGATGAGAGAGCATGCAACTCAGAAAGTAATCCAGAACAATATTCACCCTCATTTTCTTATGTTACCTAAAATACTCTCTGGCTCTGACCTGCCTTTAGGAGTATCTATAAAAAGGACCTATTATGCTTTTCTTAAAATTTTGTATCTTTCTTTAGTGTGTAATGTTGCTGTTTGAATATTAAAAAAAAAATCTACAAAGGATCTAAGATGGTTATGGTAAGAGATGGGACATTTCCGAAACACATTCAAAGCGGTTGACCAATCACAACACACTGATCCACTGAACCAATCAGAGCACATTGAGCTTTTCGGAAGGAGGGCCATCATGGAGACAGGAACTAAACAGAGCGTTCCTGACAGACTGGGAAGAGAGGTGCTGCAACAACATAAAATAAGTTGTTTTTTGAGCATCCACGCATCAAAACATACTATAGACCCCCGAAACAAAATCAAGACTTATATTAACATTAGCTGTCACTTAAAGCCTGATTTATTGAGGTCAGAACAAAGTCCCTTTAAGACAAGCCATTTCACTCGGCAGACATCTTTGAAACCCCTCTCAGGAATGCAAGTGCAGCTCCTATCTCTTTGAATGGGGAGACATCAAATTCTCCAAAACCGTTTGCCAAGCTTACAATTAAATTTCACATTTGAAATCACACAACAACTGTCTCATAAATTTTGTTTCTAAACGCTCAAATCATGACAGAAAACGACATTTTTCAGGCTGGATCAAGCTTATGCGCTTGCACAGTGGAAGCGTGCGTCTGACTGTTTGTATATGAACCGGAGCTTTTAACGGCAGCTGCAGTGACGCGATGACTATCAATCAGCGATTGGCTCTTATTTAGAAGGAGGGACTTATTCCGCCATATTGAGCATTGCACCATTCAAAACACTACGAGTGACGCGCCTAGTGTTATAGTCTTTGGGTCAAGATGAAGAATGTAGAAGAATAATCTAATAATAGAATAATGAAGATTTGAACTAGCTCAACTAATTAAAGGTTTTATTTTGTTGGCCAAGTGAAAATGAAATATTTACCGTATAGATAAAATGTGGGTGTAATAAGTAATTTAGGGTAATATGGAATCATACATTAATATTATTAAAATTACTTTTTGGTTTAAACGTATTAAATTCATGCTAGTGCATCTAAAGCATTTTTGGTGTAGCATTCTAGAATCTGATAGATAAATGATTCATGTTGAGTATGCTGCATAACTGCAGGAAAAGGGCGTAAATAAAATTGACTTGCATTCCAAAAACAGCAGGAACCCTGATGTACAATGTAACATCATGTTGCATACTTGCATATTGCTGAAGCATGCATCAAATATCAGAGCATTTAACTCATTTTTTATGAAGATGGATATATGGAATGTTCTTTGTTCCTGTGTCTGGCAAGCTTTTTGAGGATTGTGGTCAATGTGACAAGTTTTTAAGCCACGTCCCACACTTAACGACTAGTTGAAACATTCTAAGACTGAACTGAACACACTTGCAGACTGTTTCCAACGACTGGAGCAGACTTTAAACACGACACCGACTGAACGCAACTGTCTTTGACTCTGAGCGTTTGGGCATGTTCAGTCGTAAGTATTAAATTACATTAATAATCGGCCAACTGCTAATCAATATCTGCTCTGTCAAGGAATACCACCGTCTTCTTTTCTTAGAGAGAAAAGATTTAGTTTTGCCCGTGTGAGGATGTTCAAATCTTCCTCATATTGAAGTCTTCAGTAGAAAATTAATTGGTTAACCAAGCATAAAGCCGGTTTGATGGAATCATATTTAAGCAGAAAGCTCCATTGAAGGCAAATATGGAACAGTGTGGAGAGGGCCGTGGGGGTCTGAAACCATCACTGAAGCTGAATTTGATCTGAAATGTTGTCTGGTTTCAAATTTCAAACTGGGCATCAAGTTTCAAAGGGGCGAGATTCATCAACATTTAGGACCTTTTAATGGATCTGAGTATATGGAAAATCAGTAACCGCTGGATCAAAGCAAGTGTAACTCCTAACTGACCCCAGAGCTGGATATTTTTACCTCAAAAGTGTCCATCAGATGACTCGGCATGCTCCATGGACAGAATCTAGGCCAGTCTCATCTCTTTTCTCTCTGTCATCCTCCTCTACTGCTAACTGCCAAGCGTTATACTACTTTGTCATTACTGTTCATGTCCAATCAAATGTGATGTCAATCAAATCTCCATAGATACATCATATGCTTCAACACAAGTTCAATGAATTCATTTTGACTTACCAATTATGATTGAGTTTCAGTCTAGTTTTTAGTTTCAGCAATGGTAAAGTACTACTGTTCATAATATTAATTTTTTTTTAAAAATGAACAATATAAATAAATCCTATCCTATAAATCCTTGATTTTTTATTGATTGATGTTGCATAAGTAAAATGTTGAATATGCTGGTGTTGGAAAAAAATCCAAAGCAAGTAAGAAGTCTCTTGTGCTCAAGGCTGCATTTATTTGATAAAAATACAGTAGAAAACAGTAATACTGTGTTTAAATAATTTTAGCTGTATAAAGAATTTTTATATATTTTAAAATGTAATTTATTCCTGTGGTGGCAGCGCTGAATTATTTCACATGCTCCTTCAGAAAATTATTATAATATGCTGATTTGCTGCTCAGGACACATTTATCATTATTATGAATGTTGAAAACAGTTGCTTAGGTTTGTAGAAACCATGATATAGTACCATGAAAAAGTTTGGGGTTCATCATCATTTTTTTTATTTTTTTTTATTTTTTTTTTATGAATACGTTTAATAAGGATGCATTTAATTGATCAAAAGTGACAGTAAAGACATTAATGTTACAAAAAAAATGATATAGTATTCTTTCAAACTTTCTTTTCATCAAAGAATCCAGAAAATTTTTTTATCAGTTTCCACAAACCTATTAAGCAGCAAAGCAATGATTTTTAACATTGATAATAAGAACCATTACTAATAATTGAGCACCAATAATAACTGATAATAATTGAGAACCAAATCACCATAATTGTGATTTCTGAAGAATCACGTTGTACTGAAGACTAGAGTAATGATGCTGAAGATTTAGCTTTAGCCATCACATGAATAAATTGCATTTTAAAATAGATTCAAATAGAAAAACAAATCTTTTTACCGATAATCTATTTATACACAGACACACATACACACAATTTAAGCCATGGCAGAGTGCATTTGTCCTTCCAGATTTACCTCTGTTTGCCATGTATTAAATGTGAAAGGATGGCTTTATTGGTAGATACATACCCTCAGTGTGCAAAGTCTCTTAGAGTGGATGGCTACGCAAACAACTCTTTGCGTACCAGCTGATATGGACTCAGAGGATTCATTGGTGCCCAGAGCGCAGTCATTTATATCTCTTCTGATAGCTCCTATACCAACAGAAGCTCATGTTTGGACTAACATGATATATGGCATTTCAGCACATTAATGCCTCGTCACGCTATATAAACGATCCCTGCTTGACCTCAATAAGTCACAGTGTATGTAAAACATCCAGTTAGCTTCAGGAACTCTCTGTGGCAGTTTATGTGTCCCTGGTGTCCATATTGCTGTCATGCATAGTTAGCAATTACACTGTCCAATTACATTTCTAAACTATCTGAGACTTGTAATTAGCATGTAAGCTAAAGTTCCCCTGTCTGCGCACTCTGATGTGGTGTTATGGGGAACTCGAGCGCAAATCATTATCACAGGCAAAAAACATCAAGCTGAAAGAAACTTGAAGACTGAGGACAAATGTTTCACTTATTCAATTAATCAAACTATAGGGCTGAGTGAAAAAATCCTAGGAATATAAAATGAAAAATAAACTCTTAAAAATATAGAAGACTGCTACCTTGCCTTAAAAAAAGAGCAAAGATCATTTTCCTGAATCTCTACAAACTGTATGTTTCATTGAATCATTTCTTAATCGTTTGCATCGTCAATAAAACAAATTGTTTTCTGAAGAAGTTAAATATGGATGTAGTTAATATAAGGATTAGATATCACTCCTAGTGTAAATTTAGCAAAAAATAGTCAGGAAAACATATCGTTTTTGTGTGTGTTTCAGTTTTTGCATAAAATATTTAGAATTTATTTAACAATAGTAGCTTTTTGGTATAAATAAATAAATAAATAGCATCTAAAAGTGTGGGTGGGCCGGAATAATTCGCATCTTTTCTTTTTGGAAGAAAAAAAAAATGTACGGACTGGTCCCTGCAGGGCACTAAAAAGGCCCATGACTTAAAGGTGAAGTATGCGAGATAAAGATTAAACAGGTCATGCACACGTCAAAGCAAACAGCCTCAAAGAGTTGTGGTGCATCAAGTTAAAAAATACTGCCGATGCAGATATGTTGGATGGATTTATTATAAGCGAGACGCTCTTGTTCTAGAGACTAGGGCTGTTTTCGACGAAGGATTTTCATAGTCGAATCTGATTCGTTAGATTTTGCCGTAGTCGACTGATAGTCGAACCTTTTTTTTATTTATTTTTTTAGATAGCAGCTAGACGTTCGGTTGAATAACTGTTCGTCTCTTATAGGACAACTCGCTCTACGTTTAAAATGAACAGCAAGACAACTAGAAGTGAATGTGCTTTCCATTAAATGAATCCTTAACAACAACAAAAAAAGCTTTGTTTTAAATAAATCACACACAGTAAACAAAACCTTAACAAAAAAACTTTGCAATGAACTTTGCAATTTAGACGCGCAAACTGGTTGCCGGTGCGGTCGGTGAGACGTACATGCCCGAGCAGATTCGGCTTGAAGCCGTTCATCCTCGGATGCGGTGTCGCGCGCGCTGTTACAAAAAAAGCCGTGCACACAGCCAAGCGAAATGGGGTCTTGCCGGTCTTGCACACCCAACGCGTCATTTTGTGCCATGCGCACCTTCGCGCTCGTGCGGACGCGTCTGGTATAAACAAGGCTTTCTCCGTGTCAGCGCGCGCTCTGATCGGTGAAGGTGCACAGACCTCTCCCGAATGATCTTCAGCACTCAGCCTCCGAACCACCACTAACTCCGCCTCCGTTTCCCTCGTAAGCTGATATTAGTATTTAAACATTCTCTATGATAAATTTTTTTTGTAAAAAATATTTTAATAGCACGGTTTTGGCGGTTATGGAGTTCTAATGACACTGTCGGTCTCATGGTTATATGATAACCGTCACACCCCTATTGGTTACATAACACTTCCCTACTGTTCGACTATGAGGTTCATAGTCGAATCAGACCTCTCCGAATCGAATCGTCGAATCCTCGACTATTAGAAGTCAGCCCTACTAGAGACACACCAAATAATCCATTAGTAATCGGATTGACGGCTCAATCGGACTGAAAAGGGGTGGTTTATTCCTTTTCTAATCAGATCGAGAGCACATGTAAACACTTGATCGGATTGAAAACCGATACCGGAAAGGACTGCACATGTGCAATGATGTAGAAATGGCGTAATGACACGCCTATGACGTATGACAGCACGAACAACGTTCCATCAGTCCTCACTTCATACTCTCATCCACAGACACTTTATTTTGGGTCCGGGAAGGGCCATTTTTACTGATTGATAAATATATAATATTTTGATAATAAGAATTTGATATAATATAAGCAGCACGGCATAACTGTTCATGAGCTTGTCGTCTCCTAATCAGGACCCAAAATAGATATATTAAGTCATTTCTTTAAAACAAAGAAAAGAAGCAATGTAAGAGAATAGGATCAAATACTTTATATACAGAAAAGGACATTGATAGTATGCACATACAGAGGAAAACTGTATATTTGCATGTCAAAAAAATCAATTCTGATGACTGATCACTTTATTTATCGTTCATGTAAAGACCACGTTCAGATTCATCTATCGGAATGAATGAATTTCAATTGAAACAAAAATTGTGCATGTAAACATAGCCAGTGTTGCCTATTTAACTGCTTACTTGTGACACATAGCAACACAGCTAAAAGTATTCCTCATATGATGGACCTTTTATTGTCTATTGTCTTTTAGTCTTTTTGCTGAGACACGCCTTCTCAAGCCCCCGTACGAGCTGTGTTTGTGATATTTGAGTTGAGGCTCAGACGTGACAGATGGAAGGGCCGTTTGCAAGGTTGTTTTATTTTTGAAATTCCGCTAGGTTCCACTAGTGTCGCAGAAACTACATACTTCACTTTTAGGCACTGAAGCTCAGACTCTAATTGCACAATTGCTAACGGCCTGCACGTGAAAATGAAAACAAAGCAGGAGAGAGAGATGTTGATATTGTCATAATCCTAATTATCTGTTAGTTCTCTTTCAAAAGACAAAAGTGCCAAGTTGTTACGGCGTCCTGTCATCTTCGTCTTGACGCGTTTCTTTCTTAAATGCATCACAGATAGCGGTTTAGCCATTTTTGCAATAACATAAAAAGGATGCTGCTTGTTGGAATCCATATATTGGCGCGTAACTGAAGAGATGAATTCGCTTATACTTAATATTAGAATACAGTTCTAATGCATGATAAAACAAATCACATTTAAAATAATTATTGAAGAATTGTTAAACGTTAGAAAATTATATTGTAAAAAAACAACAACAGGGTGAGGCAAGCTGTGGCCCACCCATAGATCCACCCCTGAACCAGTCATAAGTGAAACTGAAAAACTCAGTGTGAGTAGATTAAACATTATTCAAATTCAAGCAAGGGCCAGGGATGAATAATGAATGAATAGAAGTCTGTGAGCCATTACAGCTAGCTCTGCCACCTCTGCTACTAGCAGATTCACAAGAACAGATTAGTGGAAAATTATGACATAATTTGATCGTAATATATGTAATGGTTTTCTTTCCTCTTGAGTGGATGAATAATGGACTGATGCCACTAGCATCTCCCCCAGGACAACTGTTTGGCTGAATCGTGAAATGTCATACTTCTACATTCTGTTTACTCCCATTAAATCCATAAATGCCAAGACAATGCTCAGATCAGATCCAACAAATACTACAGTGAACGCCAAACAGCAACCTGACGAATGATCCCAATTTTAATCCAATAATTAGACTGAATGGTAGAATGAAACCTTAGAGCGGATTAAATTGGTTGAAATGAAGATCGCCTCTCAAATAAAAAAATAAAAAATAAGTGGAACTGTGCAAAAAAAATTGATTTGTGAAAGATATGAGAATCTCTTCAGCATTTTTTTTTATTTAATGGTAAAGAATGGATATTTTTCAGTTGTAATTTCACGGATTGTTAAACAGATGTTCCGGTGAAAATGAACGTTGATGCCCCCACTTAGTCATTTACGCACAAATAATCCAGTAAAGACATTCTGTTCCATTGACATTGAGCCAACGTAAACTGGTTTAAACTGCCTCGAAAGTAAATAAGAACCCGCTTGCTATCCTTTTCTTAATGGGCGTTAACAGACTGTGTCCAACGCTAGATGACTTATATGTGTGTGTGTATGTACGTCATAGTAGGTCAAGTAAGTACAGTCAAGTGGCTTTTTAACACAGTAAACAACAAAAATGTGCAGGCACACACACACAACCTAACTCTCTATCTGTGTCTAGAACATGGCTTGGAGGAGAGGATCAGCTGTTATTACGGATGAAAAGATCTGCATTGCATTTGTACGGCAGGGATCTTCCAAACTAAAAGTTTGCAGATAAAAGAGCTAGAACAGCCACTGGCATTTACAGACCCATTACTAAAATCCCTCAGCATAACTGTGTACACGGCCCACAGGCTCAATAAAACATGTGCACATACATTCAAGCTTCAAAAAACCATACACTTCTGCATTACTAAAAGTTTCATCTCTTGTTCTCATGCCGAACCTAGACGTCCTGGGTATTTGGAGAAATCCTCAGAGTCCTTTTAACCTCATATAAAAGTGTTTACTGATCATTTTCAAGATTGTGTGTGGAAAAAGAAGGAGAGGGAGAGAGACATGGCCCTGGAGGGCTAGCAAGCCACTGCTGGTCTTGTGTCATGACGGATAAATGTGAGGCTTTATAGAGGTGGTATTGATTGAACAAAAGCACTACATGAAACGTGTGTGTGTGCGGTTCAGGTGTGCCCCCTCTGCCCTGTTAGACAGGCCGTGCTGAAGGGTACAGGGCACTCGGCTCCCATGGTGACTCAACACTGAACTCTGAAAAATAAAGGTTCCAAACAAAGGGGTGTTGCAGTGACCCAAAAAGCCTGTCAATGATCAGAAAAGAACCATTTTATTTTTTAAAGAACTTTTAAATAAACTTTTTTCCAAAGAACCTTTTGTCCAATGGAAAGGATCCATAGATGTTAAAGTTTCTTCATGGAATTATAGACGTCAATAAATAACCATTATTTTTAAGAGCGTGCACGTCTCGAGAGTCTGTATGTTAATTACCTCTGCTTTATAACTTATGTGTTCAATCTGACGGGATGCTATATTATATTTTACTTGACTCCGATCAAGGCTTTGAAGAAACTCTCTGAATGTGCATATGCTAATGCCGGCAATTTCCCTTGTGAAATGGCAAAAGTTACATAACCAGAATGGGTCGAGCTCTACTTTTTAAACACGGTGTCTCAATTTTATTTATGCCTTTGAAGTAGTCAAAACCTTGAGTGACTATTCCTGAGTGGAATCGTAGACATTTTTTTCCGACTCAAATTTTCCTGGCCCTTAAAAACTCTCCTTATTAAGATAACTTCAGCTTTACTGACATTTGCGCCATTAGCTGCTGTATGGAGTGTTGTTTCTGCCTTATTGAACCATTGAAGACGTTGTTACATAACAGTTTAAGCGGGGGTGGGCGCAATCAAATCGTCCTGCCATTATATCAAACCATCAAGAGTGTCAAATGAAGAGCAGAAGCACTCCGAGTCCTCGCACTAAACAGGCATGCATTACTGTGTGCGAGCGAGTGAGTGAGCTTACATCCGGGAAGAAAAAAAAATTACAGAAGTGGCATGCTATTACACGCTACAGTGTACATGGTAATGCAATAGTTGTGTGCTGCCATATAAGACATCGACGGCTGTACAGTGTGCACTTAAAGAACCCCGTCTGACAGGGAGAAGAAGAAAATGTAAAAATATGATCAAATTGAGTCGTTTAAACATTTACAAAAAAAATAGATTTACCCACCGGCTCGTGTCGAAGCAAAAAAACAAGCTAATCCTTTCCAGTGACAGAGCCCGTAATGAACCAGCTGCTGCTCAGGTCAGCACACGGGCTGATATTCCCCACATTCCCACGTCACTCTTTACTCCCCTAATGGCTTCCAGGTCAGTTAACTGAACACTGAAATACATGCCCAGTCTGTTGCATATGACGAGCCTTTCGCCAGGTTGTCTTAATATGAGAACATCAGCATAATTCCTCAAGGTGCACTGGAGAATCAAGGCTCTCGATAGAAAGCCAGAACCGAGAGGATGCATAACCTTGATGTGAAGATATTAAAGCAGTCGATGGAGCAATTAAGAGATGCAGCTAATAATCTTCATCAAGGCTGTTCAGCTTACTCAGGATAGTGAGGAATTTTATAAACCGCAAAAGAGAGAGATTCCCCGCTGTCTTATAACTTTGGCAGCTGATCAACCTCAGAGGCTCAGACCTTGAGCAACAAAGACTGCCTTAATATTGCCACTGTGTATTGTAAAATTATTATTTTTTTAAATATGTGGATATATAAATAATGGCTACATTTGTTGTATTTCGTTGTGTTTCTAAGCAGAAGATCACCCAGATCTAAAGAAAAAAAAATTCCACCGGCAATTTCATACCTAATTTTCTCCATATGTAACACTGCTAAGGCAAGGCAAGGCAAGTTTATTTATATAGCACATTTCATACACAATGGTAATTCAAAGTGCTTTACATAGAAGAAATAAAAAATAAAATAAAAAGAAATAACAATAATTAAAACAGTTTAGAATAAAGAAATTAAAATAATCAAAACAAATAAGAATAATTAAAACAGTTTAGAATAAAAAAATAAAATAAAGTACAGTAAAAACAGTCGGACGAACAGTGGCACAGTGCTCATTCAGTAAATGCATAGCTAAACAGATGTGTTTTGAGTCTGGATTTGAATGTGACTACTGTAGGAGCACATCTGATCTCCTCTGGAAGCTGGTTCCAGCTGCGGCTGGCATAATAGCTAAAAGCAGACTCTCCGTGCTTAGAGTGAACCCTTGGTATTTCTAGCTGATGTGATCCTAATGATCTGAGTGATCTGTTAGGTTTATATTCAGTGAGCATATCTGCAATATATTGAGGTCCTAACCCATTGAATGATTTATATACCAGTAATAATACTTAAAAATCAATCCTAAATGTAACTGGGAGCCAGTGTAAAGACCTGAGGACTGGTGTGATATGTTCATATTTTCTGGTTCTGCTCAGAATCCTGGCAGCAGCGTTCTGTATGAGCTGCAACTGTCTTATGGTCTTTTTGAGGAGTGAGGAGTCTATAGTTGCTTAATATAGTCTTATCCAGATTGCTCTTTTTCAAGAGGGGCTTGACAACTGCAGTTTTCAGGGAGTTTGGAAAACTACCAGAAAGAAGTGAGGCATTAACCACTTTTAGGAGATCGCTAAACTCTAAACTTTCTTATTTGCTACTGTCATACCATACTGAACTGTTAATAATTATTGATTCTTTAAATCAACGAAGCGCAGAGAAAAGCCACTAAAAACCAAGATCCTTGAGTGTCTGTACACTTTCTGTCTCTGAACATAAAACAACGAGTTTGCACAAATGTTTGAGTAAGCCCAACTAACCATTCTGGATTGTGTTGGAAGACCAGTCTGGACAGTATGACATTGCTCTACAAAGTAAGAACTCATCTAAACACAACATGCAGCAAAATAATATGTAAAATATACACTTTCTTGTATGTCAATGTAGTAAGGGTGCACCTTCTGGAGAACCAGTGAATGCAAGATGTTGCATTCATCAGGTAGAGAATGAACAATGATGCTCACCTGGCTCCATCATCATTCCCACCTTAAACATGCTCTCCACATGACTCCAGAACAGCTGCTAAACAGATGTAATGGCAAGGACAGCTGTCAAATTCTGCCACTTTGAATAACCGAACTTTAAACTGTGCCGTTTTCATCATCTTTGGAATGGGGTTCCTAAGTGCTAGGAAACTATTTAGACTGGAGTAATGAACATTTCAATGAAAAGTGCTTCCTTTTTGTGGCTCTCATATTCATGGGCTGCTGTAATTCACGAGCATAGTGTATTACTTAACATTTGGCTGACTTTTTGTCCATGGAGAATGTATAATAAAGATGTGTTGCATCATGCTTGCATGTCTGATTTAATCCTACTCTTGCCAATAAGTTCTAAGAACTCCTGTAAACCATAAATAAATCCCTGGCCATTACAACTCTTATGATTCTGACTCAACTTGACTTTTCACTGGCAAATTGCACACCATTTGAACCCTATGATCAAAATGTCCCACAAACAGTGAGAGATGTGATTCATAAAATGGCGTAAATGTCTTGACCACACAGAAAGTGTTGTTCTGGCTTGGTATAATGTGGTATGTGAGGGTGTGTTTAGCTGATACTCGACCTAATTGCGCGCGTCAAGTCTCTGGTATTGAATGGCGGTTATTTGGCGGCCCCTAGCGAGAGCTGCGTGAATAACTTCAACTCGATTCGCAATCTTGTTAATTACAAGCCCTCTAGTTATTCACAAAAACCAGCATCACTTAAAATGTTTCCTAAGGAATAATATCAAAGCAAAGCTGTGAGGTTTAAGTAAGACATCACATTAAAAACAAGTTAAGTGAAAACAGCATGACGTGCATCAACTTGCCACAAAACTCTTCACAGATGACAGGATTTTGGCAATGGGCGTTTAATGCATTCAGCCTTTAGCTGGGAGACCTCAAAAGGGATATTTATTACCTGCGTGTGACACACCGTTTCAGCCACATTTTCCAGACAATTCCGAATCAGTCCTTCTGGTATTCGTCCATTTATGCGTTCCAACAAACGTCGACGCTCAAGCGTAATGGTCACCTTAAGTTAGACACCTTACTCCAAATGTTAAGGATGCTAGCATTCTAATGTTATATCCGAGAAACAGAAAGCTTGAAATAGCTCCACGTCTCTCCAGAGCGCACCAAACGAGGACTGTGCGAAATATTCACCCAAAAAAAAAAAAGGACGCGTCTTCTTGTCCCCTTTTTTAGTTGCTCGCTGTTTTCTCCTCAGAAGTGCGCACGGACGTGCAGAGCGACCCAGCGACAGCGTGGGCAGCTGGACGCTTCAGTTGCTTCTCAACAGCCTTTGTTTTACATTCGCAAGTTCATCTAGATTATACTCCACTGGAGAAAAAAAGTCAAGAAGCGATGGGAAGTCAAGAAGCGATGGGAACCAGGCGGCAAGGTGACGGCGTCAACATCGCCCGTGCGCTGCGCTCGCGGTCACCGCGCACTTTTTCTACATTGTCATTATGAGACTGAGCGCAGGCAAAAAACGCAAGATAAAACATTGAGATTTCCGTGGCGCAGAAGCATGTCATACATCGGCTGTAGAAGATCTTCGATAGTTCGCGCAATCTTCCAAGAGTCCAAATAAATTGGCGATGCGGGGGGGAGGGGGGGTGGAAACAAGAATGAGGAATGAAACACCACTTCACGGACGCGCGTGATGAGTAGAGCGCGTGAAAGCAACGCTCGTCATTTGGTAGATAGACAGATAGTGTTATCACCACTGCGCGCGCTATCCACCCTCACTCTCTCTCTCACACATACTCTCTCTCTCTCTCTCTCCTTTCCTCTTCCGTCTGACTAACAACCTGCCAGTCCTGCTTTAGCTGACAAACCCGTGACGTCATTTTAAAGTAAAATATGTAACATTTTAGACACCCTTCCCCTTTTTTCCCTCAGAGGAGTTCATCCGAACTCAATTCTATCCCGATCTTTGCTCGCAGAGATAAATCAGTCTGCATATGGGCTATGAAAAGCTCAACCACAGTACTTTCCACTAAGGGGGAGATCAGTTTCTCATCCCAAGGTTAATATAGTGTCAGGTGGGTTTACTGAAGCAACAGAGCCATATCCTGCAAATTACATGAGTGTAATGCTACATTTTTCTTCCTTGTGAAACATAGAAACTCTTTTTTGTTGTTAAGATGATTGATCTTCCACTCCAATTTACCATATAAGAAGAAGAAGAAAGAGACAGCGGTGGCGTTAAATAATCTTGAATTCCTATTTATTTCACAGGAATGGCTTTAGCCGGCTGAAAATGAATAAAACCTCTGTAGACTGTCAGGCAACAGCAGGAAAGCTCATTAAGCTTGTGCGTTTGAGAGAATGGCTTTGTGAAAACAACCCTGATGAAGAAAATACATTCTTGCATGTGGGGGTTATGAAATGTCACGGTTTTCCTTCATTGTGGACCAAAATATCCCCACAAGGATAGTTAAATAACACTTTTTGTGGTGACCATGAAGACCCCCACGAGGAAACGGCTTAATAAACACAATAAATAATACCTTCATAAAAAATCTAAAAATACAAACAGGTTTGTGCAAGGGTTACGTCTTGGGGTAAGGAAAAGAAAATATCATTAGCTCACTATAAAAACAAAGTAAAGACATCAACATAATAGAAGGCTTAAATGTATAACACTTTACAGCAGATAAGCAGAGTTTAAAAGATGCATTTTCTAAATGCGAGGCATAGAAGGTTTACATCGTCTGTGATCATCTAGGAAAGCTGTTTTAAATTATGCCAGTATAAATCGGGTGTTTGTGGAAATAGAAAATGAAGAGATAAATAAGCAGCATTAAAGAGCAGTACAGCATATCAAATCCAGCCTTAACAGCAAATGTTCAGCAGATTCCATCAGCTCTGCATTTTATCGCCATTACAATCTTACTGGAAATGCATTTTGGAGAAACTATTTATTTTAGCATATGTAACAAGATCATTTACACTACCTTAAAGGAATAGTTCACTTAAAAATGAAAATGCTGTCATCATTTACTCACCCTCAAGTCGTTTCAAACCTGTATGAATTTCTTTCTTCTGCCAAACACAAAAGAAGATATCTTCTTAAAAGATATAAGAAGATATTCGGAAACCAAACAGTTTATGGACCCTATTGACTTCCATAGTATTTTTTTCCTACTATGGAAGTCAATGGGGTCCATCAACTGTCTGGTTACAGACATTCTTCAAAATATCTTCCTTTGTGTTCAGCAGAAGAAATACATTTTTGAAACAACTTGAGGGTGAGTAAATGATGACAGAATTTTCATTTTTAACTGAACTATTCCTTTAAACTTGACATAATGGGAGAAAAAAACTGGTGCATTTAACCTGTATGTAAATATATTATATATCAGTTTTGTGTTCAATCCATGCTGAAAAAGATGAGCAAAATCAAACAAATTGAGAATCTTTATTCTGTGGGTATATGTAGAAGACCTACAGTCATTTCACTTCCTGTAAAACACAAAATCCTAGCAGAAACCTCACTTCTTAGAAAAGAGTTGAGCAGTTTTGCTGAGTGAGTTATTCATAACGTTCTGTATATCAGGCTGGGTATTTACTAACACAGGATTACTGTGTAATCCTTACACTGATGATTTAAGCCTCCAATGTAAAGAGCCCGAAATGCTGACTCAAAAAAGCATTTTGACAACGACATCGACCACAGCAATTCCAGGTTCAATAACAATTTGGGCACGTTGCTAACCTGCAATAATTCGATAACTGTGATTAGTTAAACATGTCAAGAAACTGAGGTCTTATCTGTCTTGTTTTAATTGAGCCATTACTTCAGCTTCAGACAATTGTATTATCATATGCAAATAAAGTGAAGTTCACAGTGTATTGTCTTTGGTAATTAGCCGAATCTTACTGCATTCATTTAGCTGCTTCTAATTTGAAAGGCTAAGCGGTCAAGACCAAGAGTTATTGTGAGTTAGTGTATATTGTCAAGGAGGCCAAAGGTGAAGGCGTGGACAAGAGAATTCTTTGTCATGAATTTGAAGCAGAGGTTATGCTAATGAATGAAAGTTTATTGGATTCTTAAAGGTGCCCTAGAATGTGTTTAAATACTATTTAAATTTTGTCTCTTATATCTACATAGAGGGTATGTGGCTTATTTAAGGTCATTTAAAATGTCCAGATATGGTTCTACAGGTCCATTTTCAACTCTAGAAATTGGCCCTAGAATGAAATGGTCTGTTTTTACCTTGTTTGGAAGGGTCATGAATAGTAATGAGGAGTTCTGCTCTGATTGGCTGTTTCACTGCGGCCTCAATGTGTTCAAAGACAGCTGTGTTCCCTTTCACAAGAGGATAGGATCATCTATTTGGCAGCCTACATCATTAGTACGCAAGGGCTGTGGTGCACTCTGAATTACAAGCGTGCAAAATAATCATACGTCAGTTTTCAATTTTTTTTTTTTTTTTTTTAACAAATAGACTAACGTTAGATGCCTTGTCAAATAAATATAGCTTCAACTTATGTGCTGGAGAATGTGACGTTAGCTAGAAGGATCGAGTGAGCTAACATTATCTGTGAGCAACTAAACTAACGTAGTTACCCCCTGACGTGTTGTTGATGAAATAGATGAAAGTAAAAATTTGACAAAAGGGAATTGACATGTATCTATAGTATTATTTTGTAGATTTATATGACAGCACAGGCAAGAAATTTTAACCTCAGCATAAATACTTTGTCATACTATTTAGTTATGTATGCTCGTTACTTGGAGTTTGCTATTTGTTACGGGACTAGGATCTTGCGCTGGATCTAGATAACACAGTGTAAATTATCGTTAATAAAATCACTATTTACCGCTTGCAGGAATATAGTTGGAATTGCCTCCTTCTTCAGTATGAGACGCTGAGAGAAGCCTGCTTGATATTGTCCCAGGTTAGAAAAAAAGTCATGGGCAGAGCAAACTAACAACTTCGAAATAAACTGTTGCGGTATCCGATTATAGATAAACATCAACCACGCCTGTTGACATTTCTTTTCTGGAAGGGTATGAAAAGTCCTCACATCCCCTGCACAGCCTGGAACATAACATTTGTTTCCATAATCTACCATTTCCCTATGATCCTTGCTTGTTTTTTTCACCTGCAGAACTTGTATATTATATGTTGTAGCCTACGTTTATGTTATTGGGCCCCCTCCTAAAAGCTTTTAGTAGCTTCTCTGGGGTTCCCCATTTCACGTGACCTACATATGACCATTGTTCCTTCTGAAATTGTGTGTAAATGATATAATGATGACGCGTGAATAAAAACTAAACGAAACAAAACTTCCGATGATTCGGCTGCGCAGTTCTGCCTGGCATTGAACATGGGCTGGCATATTCTTATTTTTGGAGGCGTACATATTAATGATCCCGACTGTTGCGTCACAGTCGGTGTTATGTGGAGATTCGCCTATTTTTCAGGGGTGTTTTTCAAAAACAAGATTTAAATAAGGAGGAGAAAACAATGGTGTTTGAGACTCACTGTATGTCATGTCCATGTACTGAACTCTTGTTATTAACTATGCCAAGATAAATTCAATTTCAAATTCTAGGGCACCTTTAAATGGGTCATCAGATGCCCATTTTCCACAAGTTGGTAAGATTCTTAAAAGGTCTTAGTGTAAAATTTGTAACATACTTTGGTTAAAATTCCTCAATGGTTGTGTAAAACAACACCCTACTGTATTTACCTCCTCAAAAACAGCTCCGTTCACAGAGACCTGTTTCAGTGCATGTCTCTTTAAATGATAGTGAGCAACTGCTTTTTTCATTGTATGCTAGTTGTGTCCACACACTGCAAAGACACATTTATATGCAACACCACATAAAAGTGAATTTTGCATCCGATGATCCCTTTAAAACTTTCATTTTAAACCTATACAGATACAGTCTGTTTTGAAGCAGCTGCAGGATTTTTCAGCTTTAGATGTTTTATGATGATTAGATTTCTCGAAACAGACCTAGAAAGAGATTGCAGATATTGAATCACTGTTCACCACACTGTCCATAGGAGCCCAATGTGATTTACACAAGACAGACACGTTGTTGGGATCAACATCCTATCCATCAAATCCCTAACCTTAGTCAGACCGCCCACAGTACATCCACTGACAGCCTGATGCATAATCGCAAAACAGGCAAGTCAATCCGACTCTATGCAATTTCTGACATTCGGGGTGTACTACTCCATCTGGAAATAAAGTTGTGTTTAGAAGGTACAGGGTTGATTCAGTGAGTGCTTTGTTGTTCATGTGGGCTAGACAGACTTAGCCAGCAGGCGTTTCTAGGCCAGAATAATCTGCAAGGATGTTTATGCATGTGTCTTAATTGTGTAAAGCGTGTTAAAAACCAAACATGCTATTCATCTTATTCAGCATTATGTATTTATGTTTCTATTTATGTTCAACAGTGGTTTATGGATCATTCACTGTGACCATAAACCCAATACTTCAACCAGAACCATTCTTCAGAAATACTTTAAAAATCACCCCCTCCAAAAAAATCTTATGCTCATCATGGCTGCATTTACCTATTTAATTAAAAATACAGTAAAACAATATCATTGTGAAATATTATTACAACTATTTTCTATCTTAAATATTTTATAAAATACAAGATTTAATATGCATTTTCAGCAGCCGTTGCTCCAGTCGTGAGTGTCGCATGATCCACCAGAAAGCAAAAGGAAGCAGCTCCGAGACACGTACCGGTAACCTACACGCATGTAGCCTAAATAAATAATGTTAGAATAATTATTCACAAAGGCTGCGATTCAATTGAAAAAAAAAAGATGTATTATAACCAACAGAGCATATATTTTTTCAACTGAATCGCAGCCTTTGTGAATTCACAATAGCACTATGCTATAGTAGTTTTTAAATGGCTTTACTAGCCTATATCGTGCACCCTTATAAAACGGTATAATAATGCGGTTCATGGATTCTCGTCCGTGGAATGCGCCGCTTCCTATTTTGCCGTTTACTCGACACGGCAGTACTCGTATTTAATCGAGGAATCGTGACAGCTCAAAACTTTTTTGTTTTATTTTTTATTTACTGACCCCAAACTTTTAAAAGGTAGTGTATGTTTGTAATAAAAAAAAATAATAATTTTATGAATTATACAAGGCATACAGAGTAGAGATGCACCGATTACAATTTTCTAGGCCGATCCCGATTCCGATTTTTCCTTGAGTTTGACCTGCCGATACCGATTTTTGCCGATTCCGATTTTATTTTTTCAAACCACTTTACAGCACACACAAATATTTATTTTCTATCTTCTCTTTAATAGAACATTTTTGCATAGAACATTTTTTGAACAGATAATCGCTATAAAATAGAACCATACAAATGACTCCTATTGTGGGAAATTCACACACATCTAAAGTCCAGTGTTATGGAAGAACCATTTCCTTTTCACATCCAATATCCAAAATTTGATATATTTAGCAAACTAAACTTCTGTATGAAAACAGGTAATGGCAATAAAATAATATATAAATAACAAGTAAAAATGAAATAAATATAGCCTTGCAGTATAAAGATATCTCTCTCACACACACACACACAGGCCTATTGCAATCACTTGTTGTATATCAATGGCAAGTTATATTTCTCAAACAGTTCTTCTCTCATCTGACACATGTCCAGCCAAGCTAAACAGGACAAGTGGAGCATGTGCAGGGAAACGATTGGGAAATAATAAAAACAAGTTTAAATGGGTAAATTTTCTTTTAAATATTTTTTAGATTATTTTTGATATTTTTTTAATTATTTTTTTCATTTTTTTTCTGACATAGCCTAACCTACTTCAGTTCTTGTTAAAACACACCAGACATGCAAATTCTTTGCATTTTGGGCACTTTTTGGATGAAATCATATTTATTTTGTCCATCAAAAGTGTGCTTTCACTTAAATTGAGCGCAGCAAAAATAGATTTCGGTCGATCATGGCCGATCACGTGAAAATCGTCCGATTCCGGTCACCAGCCGATCAATCGGTGCATCTCGAATACAGAGTTATCATATGGAAACTACATCTGGAATATTTAGTTAATATATTTGATGCACATTCAGTTTATACTTTGCCCACATCTAGATAAATACATATACTTTTTTTTATTCTCTAGTCACCTGACCATACATGGGTTTAAGCTTCAGTTTTGACTAGTAGTGCCTAGAGAGCAGGGGCGTAGGAGCCATTATACGGGCCCCCACATTTCAAAATCTAAGTTTCAATACCTGAAACGAGACTTCAAGAGATTTCCACGACGCATGCGCGAGAATTGCGATCTCCTTCAACTACTTCAGTTAAGTTCTCGCGCGTGCGCGTCGTGGAAATCTCTTGAAGTCTCGTTTCAGGCCTACAAGGAAGAAAAGGAATAGTCGAATAAAGTCGTTATTTTTGTTTGTTTTTTTTTCACACAAAAAGTATTCTCGTCGCTTGATAAACTTATAGTTGAGCCACTGTTGTGACATGGAATATTTAAACAATTTCTTCATTGACTTTCTGGGCCGTCAGGATTCATTCCCTTAGGGAGCCTATGGAGGAGTGATCCAGCTGTCACATTTAATCAAAAATATCTTCATTTGTGTTCCAAAGACGAACGAAGGTCTTACGGGGTTGGTACAGCATGGGGGTGAGTAATTAATGACTTAATTTTTTTATTTTTGGGTGAACTAACCCTTTAACCTTGCAGTTTTTCACATTTCATGTAAGACCATTTCTTTGCACAAAACTCTCCAGAAAGTGTCATTTAATGATTTATTTTTCAAAATGTTTTACTTCATACCCCCGGACCCCCCTAGCATTTACTGCCCCCCTCAGGTTCAGAATTGCTCCTACACCCCTGCTAGTGAGCATATGTCAGACCTCCCCAAATGTCACTTCATTAATGAGATACTCACTAGCAATCAATACATCAAGACATGTTTATATTTTGAGGAGTTAATCAATGCTCTATATTTAGAACTGTAAAACTACATAATGATTTATTGATCCTTCTGCTGAACCCGCAACACAGTAAATTATTTGAAACCAATATAATATTTGGCCAGGGTCAAATCAATAATCAGTTACAAGATGACAATCCGTTTTTGACTAACTTTTTTATGACTAAATTTTTTTGACAGTTTTTAACAGTTGTTTTACTCGTACAAAAGAACAGCCTTGTATATTTCAAGGAATGCTCTGCATTATGTGCTCAATATTCCCAATATTCAGAGCTATAATAACCCATTGAAAGGTGGAATAATTGCAAATCACTTTGAACACAACATGAGACACAAATAGCTGCCACAACAATAAGACAGTGA
Organism: Tiaroga cobitis; assembly: GCA_030578255.1. Taxonomy (NCBI): domain Eukaryota; kingdom Metazoa; phylum Chordata; class Actinopteri; order Cypriniformes; family Leuciscidae; genus Tiaroga; species Tiaroga cobitis. Next base: position 43,531,042 of record CM060598.1, on the reverse strand, counting down.
CCATGACAACCAGACTGAAGAGAGGACATCTCCTCTATCTGAAACGTTGGAGATGAGAGAAACAAAAGGGCCTATTTGAGAACAATGAGCAGTGAGACCAAGATAGTTAACAGAGCAATAAGCACCTAAAAGGGCCTATTTGATCGTTTTAACTCTTTGAGGTTTAGGTTTGATAGATTGGTCACCAAAAAGGTGCAAAATGTTCGCAATGATGCTGGACACATTAGACTCAAAGAGATCCCTTGTGAAAAAAAGAAGTACACTTTAGCTTACATTTAAAAAGAGTAGTTATCATAGAAAAAACACTTGAAGATTATACTTAAGTGAAACTGAATGTAATTTTTTCAGAAACTTTAGAGCATGTTATTTACAATTAAAATGGAAATGTATTGTAGTTCAAATTTACATAAAAAAAAATAGTTTATTTTAAGAGTGCTTTTTTGATCCACTTTAGTATATGTATTTTTCATAATTGTTTCTATTGTCTTTGAAATATGGTTAAAGTGTCCTGTTGAATGTACCGACAAGAATTATTTATGGTGAACTATATTAAACTTTGTCATTTCTATTGAAACGTGTACAGTATGTCATGCATTTAAATAAAACTGTAATTACACATTTGTAATAATGAAGTTGCAATTAAGTATATTTAAAATTTATGAACTTTACATGTATTTACATATATTTTTAAATGACAGACTACAGTTGAAATCATAATCAAGTACTTTACATGTGCTTTAGTATGATAGTCAACATATCAAAATCAGTGTGCTTCTTTAAAGCATGTCAAAAGATTAAAGCAATGCTTTAAAATATACTTTAATAATACTTTTAATTTTAATTTAATTTTAAGTGTGTTATAGTCATGAACCTTTACTCCCTTTAAGTACACTTAAGTGGCCGTATATTTCATTAAACTAAAATAGAATTAAGTGCACTTTTGGTGTTTTTGAGAATTCACACAAACATTTAAATTCAGTCGTTATTCACTGACTCTTACATCGTTCCAAACCTGTATGGCGTTTTTTCTTCTGTGGAACACAGATATTTTGAAGAATTATTAACTCGTTTGTCATGAAGGTCCAATACAACATCCGTATGGACCAATTTTTTTTTTGTACAAATTTGAGATTTTTCAAAATATCTTTTGTGTTCCACTAAAGAAAGAAAGTCAACAACATGAGAGTAAGTAAATAATTATACAGTATACTTTTTTTTTTTTAAGTGAACTATCCCTTTAATAGGTCAATAACTTTTCAGAAACACCTTTTTTAAACAGCCACAATTCCTTGAATTTAAAACCGGTGACTCAAGCATGAAAAAATATCAGTATTCACACCAGTAGAGCAGTCTTGAGTAGGTACTTGGGAAACAGATGGCATTATTTAGTATACATCAGAGAATCCACTTTCTATTACAGGTGTTTATGGTGAAGAATACAGAGTGAAAATTAGATTTGTTTGAAATGTTTGAGAGTCTCAGCTGCTTTAGTAAGCTCGTTTTACATCAGTCATTCTGCAACTAGTGAGGCTTTCAGTTCAACAGCCACTTATTTTACAAACCTCTTAAGAGTAACAGGCCAGCAATAAGCCACACCATGGGCCTTACCCTCCAGACAAAATAACCCAGAGCATTCAACTGGTATTTGATGCACAGAGCTCTCGTTCAGGCAGTAAGAGACTTCTATAAGAGGATGAGGGGAAGAATCACAGGTGATAGACAGTGCATGAGAGGGACAAAGAATAAAACAGAACTGGGACAGAGTGAGCGAGATACAGGAGCCAAATGAGGAGGTGCAAGTCCTGGCCTTGTGCATTAATTCTCTGCTCATCTGTACTTTGAAGGGCAAGACATGACATATTACCACTCCCCCATCTAGAGATGCACACTTTGGTACCCACATACACAGTGTAGATGAATATTGACTTTTAAATATTTGCATTTCTATCAGCACACATACGTTCGGGTGTATGTTTGATGTACACGTGGATCTGAGAACTCAAAAACATGCAGACGCTGATATGGACACATATTATGGACCACCTTCTGCCGTTTTTTTAAGTGGGGAACTTCACCCAGGCAATTTCAATAATCTCATCTCCAGGCTGTGGAGGCGGACCTCAGATTTGCCCGACATCTGATGTTGTCTTTGATTAAGATTCCTGACAAGGCCTCTGGAGTCTAGAGTGTAGCACAGTTTTCACCTGGGAAGGGTCTGAATGCTGAAGTGTAGAAAAAGTCATTGCTATGGAAACAGGCATAATACTGAAAGTGTAGAAATGCATTTGAAAAAAAAAAACAGAAGGAAGCAGATTACAGGGTACGTTCGGGGCAGCAAAGTCTTTGGGGGGAAAAGTATGAGCAGACCATGAGCCATTCTGCCTGACCTGAATGGTATCACTAACTGGCTGTGATCAATGCGCATAGGTGACACTTTGATACTATGCCTAGTTACCAGGGTTATTTTAGCTAACCATAAAGATTCCTGTACTAAACTGAAATAAAATAAAATATAACAAAAACTAACTTCAGTCATGACAACTCTCTGAGGGTTTGGCATGATGGACAGGACTTGACATTAACTTTTTTGCTCACCAGCCACTGTGGCTAATGGTTTTCCAAAGTTACAAGCCACTCAGCATTTTCACTGGCCACAATTTTGACATTGATACCATGGGAAACTGCCATGTGGATATTTTTAATATTATCTCATAATTTGTCAGTAGGTATATTAGGCTGCTGTCACTTTAAGACCGAATGCACCGATCCATTGTACTGTTACACTCACCAAGATCGGCCTTTTGACATTATTGTGTGTAGCGAAAAAGAAATCAATTAAGTACTGAGAGGCGGGTTTATGTCACGCACTTCGGGTGTGAGCACAAAATCTGCGGGAATGAGTAAAATTATGCACAATACGTGCAACCCCACACCGAAGTTCAATCCCTGTAACACCAACAATATTCATATCAAATGAGTGAGTGAGGGGCGGCGGGTTTGTGTGTCAACTCGCTGTCGGAGAGATAAGAGAGCAAGAAAGAACAGCTGGAATCATGTATCTATTACGTGGAAAATGAGTATTGGAAGCGTTTCAGATATTTCAGTATCTATATTTATTTATAGATACTACACACTTATTTTTTTTATTTAAGATGCCTTTTTAAAAGACTACAATTATAAATGTTTTATATATATATATATATATATATATATATATATATATATATATATATATATATATATATATATATATATATATATATATATTAGGGGTGTAACGGTTCACAAAATTCACGGTTCGGTTCGATACGATACACTTGTGTCACGCTTCGGTTCGGTACGTTTCCAAAGCAGCAAAAAGAAAGAAATGCCAGAGAAATTTCCTTGATTTAATTTTTTTTATTATATTTTTTAATAAAACTAACATCATAAATTATACTATTTTTTAACTTTGAGCAATGATGGAGCCATACTTCACTTTTCTTAGGAGCATATAAAACAAAACAGCTCCTTGGACAAAATGAAATGTAATATTGTAGTAGTTATAAACAAAGGTTTATTTTAGTTCAGATTAACATTTGAGGGCAGCAATTGTATTCATAATGTCAAAATAAAACCGACCTGATGTTACTTGAAAGCATTATAGCCGACTATTCCTGCCAAACTTCCATGGTTATAGTTAGTAGTGTTACTACAGTAAACCCATGGTAAATGTTGCTGATCTGTGGACACTGAATAGTTCATTCATGGCACAATGTTTCTTCCTGGTTTCCACGTCAGCGCTGTTTGATCCGTCAATAACGGAGAAATGTGAATGTTTCTCACTAGATCTCGCAGCGATGTTATTACTTCAGTGGCGAATTCAAATGCTTTCTTTACTGGATTTCGCTGTGTAGTAACAGTGCTGATGATTAAGATCGGCTCGCGCTGCATTGGTCCAAACTGATAAACGGGCCGTCAACCACACAATAACGAGTGGTTTCGTTCCGCTTACATTACATTTGCCATTTAATGTTGGGCAATGTTGTGGTCTCTTACTTTATGAGCGCGCTTGCCACGCGCAACGCACCTACATTTGAAATAACGAAATTTTGGTCGGCAGGAAAAATGGTCCAACGATCGGTTTAAAAATGCGTACCGAAAACCGAACCGAAAGCCTTGTACCGAACGGTTCAATACGAATACGTGTATCGTTACACCCCTAATATATATATATATATATATATATTATATATTATATATATTATATTATAATATAAAATTAACCCGCCAAAGTGCGCTGTAAAGCGGATGCGCCTTCAAATTCATATGGATTACATAATCAGACAGTATTTGCTTTTATAATATAAAATTAACCCGCCAAAGTGGCTAGGAGTAGGAGTAACTGCTTTAATGTTAAACACATTAAAATCATGAACAAGCTTTAAAATGACCCATTGGTCGGTGTACTTTTGCTCCATTCGTTTTCCTTTTTTAACCCGTAGGCTAATTGAAAAATGAAAAAATTAACGGTTGTTGTATTTTTAAAACGCAAAGTTGAACACCAAAATTTGAACTGTAGGCCTATACACCAAATGCTGCGCAAAAATAGATATAGCCTATATCGACATATTTTCTGATTTTTGTTTAGGACTTTTTACCACTTTAATAAACATTTAAAATATTCACAAATTAAGGGGTTTAAGGCCAAACACTATATTTTTAAGGCTATAGAATAGTTGAGTACACACACTGCTCTATGGGCTTATAGCATAGCCTATTAATAATAAATGTTTCTGAAAAAGTACGAGGCATTTTATTTGTTTATTAATAAACTAGTATTTTTTAAATCGGCTGGAAACAGATCTCCGTCTCCGCTGTAAAGCGGATGCGCCTTCAAATTCATATGGATTACATAATCAGACAGTATTTGCTTTTATAATATAAAATTAACCCGCCAAAGTGGCTAGGAGTAGGAGTAACTGCTTTAAGCCTGGAAAACACCAGGCCGACGGTCGGCCGCCGGGCAGTTTTTGTGTGTCGGCCGACTAAGTCTCTTCGTTCCGTGCCGTCGGATGAAATTGGTCCTCGTCGGCTTTGTTTCGGCCGATTCGACATGTTGAATCGGCGTCGGACCGTCGGTGAAAGAAGGAACTCTGATTGGCTGTTCAGCTTAGTGAAAGAGTCAATGCATGAGAATAAGAGCAAAACAGCGAGCAAAGAAGTAAAAAACGGTACAGATAGAAGGCTGTTCTTATGTTACGTCATACCTGAGTGTTCCTTGGCGAATATTTCAATATTAACATGAGCGGAGTGGAATAAAGAAAGTGCTTAGCAGGATTGATATTTAAAACGGTAAGCACGCACTGCTTTGTTTATGGTTTGTGTATCTGCAGCGTCGGTATCGCCTTTTTGAATGAAGAATATATACGAATATACCTGCAGAAATAGACAGTTGTCTCATTTACACGCAGGCGCAGAACGCGCATTCTAGCTGACAGTCGGCAGTAGTTCTCTCGGTGTGTTCAAGTGCAGCTTTTTACCCCGACGCGAGGCGACAACACAGTCGGCTTTCATCAGCACTACTTCGTCGCCGTCGGCTTGGTGTGTTCCAGGCTTTACACGCCACTGCTGAAATCCACCCGCATTTTACCGGGTGTTAATGTCAAGCCCTGGTGATGGATATGACAATGTTAATGTATTTGGTCTTGGCGGACTAGATCTGCTATGCTTCTGCTGCAGATCAAGTAGAGACTTTATACTGACTTTCTATACCCGTAGCAGATCTATATAGCCTAGGTGGAGCTGGGGGAGGCGGAGGGTTTCTGCAAAACTGCTTACAGCAAACAAAGAACCAAACAATTTTAAAATTAAGCAGCAAACTCATTAGCTGCAGAATCAGCAGAATCCAATCAGCTCAAGCCATGTTAGATGATGACATATTGATCAGCATTGTGCCACCTAGAGTTTCCTGACTGGACTATGCGTTTATTTGATCTATTTGCCAAAGCAACATTTCACATGTTCACATGTTTCACAAGCTTAACTTGATGTACTAAAATAACAAAACAAAACAAAAATATATTATACTAATGATACTAAAATAACACTGTTCGTCACTGTTAGTCAAATAGAGATGGAAAGAGTTCATTTAAATGCTAGAAAACTACAATTGAATAGCATTGAGGCTTTTCAGCAAAATTAAAAATGAACAATTATGAGAGAGTAAACAAATTAACACATGACAAAAATGTAAAAGTTAATGTGCAAATATATAAAATAATTGTTTTGCTCAACAGAAACTGTAAATTGCCCCTTGAATAAATTCCCACAGGAATATTTTTTTTTTAAATATATCAAAATGGCAAACAGTTATTTTAAATTGTAATATTATTTCACAAAATAAATATAGCTTCTTTCAAAACCATAAAACAAAAACTTTTGAACAATGTGTGTGTGTATATATATATATATATATAAACACATACATTTTTTTTTTTTGAATAGCTGTTTATTTTGTGATGTCAGCATGTAGCTGATGCATCCATTTCATAATGATCATGAAGAGGTTTTCTGAAAGTCTTTGAAAGCAGGCTGAAAGCAGACCTCATTAAAACACTCAGAAAATGCAAGTGTACATGAACAGGTGCAGGTTGCTGTTGTTTTATCGTTTGTAAGACAGCTCTTATGCAAGTCCCAAAGCTTAACTAACACAGAAAAAACATTTTCTTACACAGTCTTAATTCCCAGTAAAAGTATTTAGACATCCTCAAAACAAGATACATTTACAAAAGCATAAATATTGGACAAGATATGAACACTTGTTTTTAGATGTTTCTTGTAATATCGTAGAAATTGTAATATTTTAGATATCGTATTCCCCACTTTTTTTTCTAAGCATACAGTAAATCAAACGAAATTTAATCAGGGGATTTTTCCAAATCTATTCTGTAATTTTAAAGCCCAAACCCATAGTAACTGATACTTACTGTCACCATATATATATATATTTTTATCTATTTAAATGTTTTATTGTTGCCCCTACAGTGACAAAGCAACAGCAAATAGGAGTGTTTAGACGTTTGTTGTCTGTAGTGGGCCGCTAATTACTGCAATTAAACATCGTACTTTAATTTATCAGGGACAATTAGTTTATTGTATTATATTCTTACTGTGATTTCTTTAGCCCTAAGCACAGCAGATATTTGCACAGCAGATATCTAAACTCTTTGACCTGAAAAATAGTTCATCACATTAAAATAATGAGTAAACTTTTAAAGCTTTCTAATCTCTAATAGAATAACAAGCATATTCAATGCGATTTCTTTGAGTTCAAAGGTAAAATTTGATATTTACATCTAAAACTCACTATGCGTCACTGCCCATGATTGACAGGAGCTGATATCAGCCTGTATGTATTTCATGGACCCAAGCCAGTGACTATAGCATGCAAACAGGGAAGGAAGAAATCTGTGCATCTATTTTAATTCAGCTACAGCGGAAACACCCATTAACCCTGTGTCTTGTCACATCCTCTCTTCTATTCCATCTGACAGCTCACTTGTCCTTTATCACCTCAAAAATGAAACTGAAGTGTGTGCTGAAGAACTCAAAATACACAGAGCGATAACAAGAGGATGTATATAAACAATAAAAGTGTTCATTTGAGTGCCTTCGGTCGGTAATCGCGATCGGTAATCGCACTAAGTTATTAGATGTATTTGTGTATTTTAATAGATCATTAGTGACCTTTTTAAGGGAAAGACAAAGACAGAATGGATGCATTAAAGAATAAGAGAGAGCCAATGAGTGACGTGTTTTCCCTCAGAGCTTTCCCAGCTCTGTGCAGGCTGTCACCAGTGAGTCTTTTTCCTGTCCTGACACTATGAGATCTGAGTGTGAAAACACTAACCCTTTTCCAAATGACCCCATGTCTACCTCTGTCCCTTTCAGCCCTTGCACCTCAACATGTGTTTTGTTATAAAGGTGTGGGAAGTGAGAGATTTGTGGACTTTTTTAGGTTTTTTTAAAACATTTTCTAAATGCTGAAAAAGGTATCACTTTATTTCAATGGCCCACTTCAGACATTTTACGAACTATAAGTAACTGTCAACTAACTCTCATTAGAGTATTAGTAGTCTGCTGCTTAATCTCTGCTAACACTTTATTTTTGATGCTCCCCCCACAGATACTTTACTACTGACTATATGTAACTTTGCAACTACGTGTCAACTTATTATAACTACTTAAACCCGTAACCAAACACCTAATCCTAACCTAACAGTCTTCTTATACTTTAATGAGTTAGTTGACATGACATTACTTATAGGTATATTATATATTACTTATATCTAGTAGAATGTCTAAAGTTGACCATCGAAACAAAGTGTAAAGAGTCCGAAATTCTCGTCCGAAATATTTGCACGTTAAAAAATAAATACAACCTTGCGTTGTCAATCACGTTTACACACTGACTCCAAAACTTTCGTCCGTCATAAAAAAATATGGATCTGGTTCGATTTTTCACATCAGTAGCAGGCATTTTGAGAGGTGTTTTGACAATTCAGAGCCACCGAATGACGAATAGGACAATAGGCATGTGAAAATTTCAAACTCGGTGTGCAAGGACCTTACCCCTGAAAAAATTACTTTGTGCACTTTTAAACAGCATAAACAGAGAATCTAATCACAAAAATCAAGCCGCTCTAACTGTGTTTCCTTCATATATAATAAATAGCTGATGCTTTGGGCATTGCAGTATTTTTCAGCTTCTGTATCTCTCAATAGAGAGAAGTCTAATGCAAAAAGCTCCTGAAGGTTCAAAACATTGTCAACGTATCCTGACATTATGCTCATACATATTTCATACATATGCATATATCTCATACACACAGCTTTCTTGGCAGTAAAGAATCTGATATATTTAAGCATTTGCCAACCAATATGATAATGTTTTTTTTTATTTTGGGGTTCTGAAGAAATTCTTAGTAAAATTGTGTCCGTTAAACCTAAAATATCCACCAGCATTCTAAGGCCTATAGTCAATATTCAATAAGATGGAGATTCTCTACAGCTTCTGTAACAGTATATTTGTTATGATTCCTATCTTGTGCTCCTCTCGTGTATAAGGACTCTTATTTTGAAGTATAGGCTATTCTTATTCCTATTGTTTCTGCTCTTCCTGTGATTAATTACTATATTCAATCATTAAAAATAAAAATAACTCACAATTTCCTCTCCAGGCTATAGAGACCATTTCAAATTCTTTCTATGCTGAGACCCAAAACATTATTCAGTATTCACAATCTTGGCACACTCAGCTACTGTGAGATAATAAGGATGAAGTAGGATCAAGGTTGACTGGATAATCTTTTAAACACACAATTCTAAATGCAGTTCCTTTAGGCTCACTATGAAAGGCCATTGCACACACGTCATAAAAGAAGAGGAAACATGATGCTGATTTATGTCAAAACAGCAATTTATTAAATTTATAGCTCAGTGACTACACTATATGCGGTGAGCGGTATTGTTTTGAAAGCATGAAAGAATGAAAGAAGTTTCAAAGGAGACTAGATGAATGCAGAAATGCCAATGAGATGTTCAGGACTCTGGTGAACACCATTCAGATGAAAATCCCTCTCAGTCTCAGATAAATGCTGTTTAAAACAGCTGATGTTTAACTGTGAGAGGTCCACATCTCTCTCTCTCTCTCTCTCTCTCTCTCTCTCTCTCTCTCTCTCTCTCTCTCTGACAGGAGCTGGGAGAATAAGGTGTATGGCTAAAGTTATTATAATGCAGAGATGATCACTCTCTTTCCTTCACTCACACGCACACACTGACAGGCTCCTTTCTAAATGTCAACCTCAGAAAGGATGGGGTTAGAGAAAGAGTGAAAATGAGTCGGGCGGGGTGGTATGGAAAAAGAATGAGAAGGAAAGACAGAGTGCTAGATAGAGAATTAAAGGGAAAGCTCATGCTATAAGAGTGCCTTAAATCTCTGCTGTGACCTTTTTTAATGCTTTTCGGGAATGATTTAGTAGAGCCTATCAGTTTGACCTGTGGACTACAGCAATGAATATAAACAAATTCAGTATCCATGACCGTCCCCCGACCTTAGAAAAGAAGGCAAGTTGTTTAACAATACATGCTGAAAAGACACTTATGTTGTATTTTGGATGCAGATCCTCAACATGGTATGATGATTTGTTGGTGTCCTGGGCAGGAATCTCAAAGGAATCGTTCACCCAAAATTGGAATTGAATTGAAATAAATGGGCACTAGAGCTTTCAAACTTCAATAAGGACACAAAAGTAAAAAATATCAATTTATGCACTGTATTCCAAGTCTTCTAAAGTGAAATGATAGACTCACATATAGTTTTGTGTGAGAAACAAACTTTTAAATAAACTTTATTTTTATAAAGTGCTATTCTCACACGCAATAATAAATAAATAAATAAATAAATAAACAAATAAACAAACAAACAAACAAACAAACAAACAAACAAATACATATACATATATATATATATATATATATATATATATATATATATATATATATATATATATATATATAAAAAAAATAAAAAACAATTACACATCCGGAACAATACACGGGAATAAACGAAATATAATAAATATTATAAACACGTTTAAAAAGATGAATTTTTAATAACTTCTTGAACTATGAACCAGACGTCAATGAACCAGATCATTATGATGAATCAATTTCAAGTATTGGGAACTGGATCAACCGATTCAACTCATAATTCATTGATTCATTCAGTTAATTTTTGGTATGTTTCTTGCACAAAGAGAAAAGAGGGAAAATAAATGGCTTCTACGGTTTTGAATTTGAAATGACATGAGGTTGAGTAAATAAAAGAATTGAATAGTGTAAACTATCCTTTAAATATCTTGACATCCATGTCAACTACAGTATCTTCACCACAAATACCATGCTGATTTACCAGCTTTACCAACTGCTTTGTGCCAGTAATAAACTAAGGTGGACATTTTTTAGCAGTGATGGCCACCAATCAACCACATCATTTGGATTTAATATATGTGCGTTTTCTGTTGGCTCTCCAATAGATCAGGACTGATTAGCTCCACATACAAAAAGCTTTACCTTCCTTAAATTATCTAACAAAGCATGTGCCTGTCTTAGCAATGCACTCCGACACAACCCAATTCCATTGGCAGAGAAAGAGGGAGAGATCCCTTAGGAGGTCCTGCAATGGAAATGTCAATTTTTTTCTACATCATGTTTTCTGTGAGTGCCTGACTCAATTACCAAACTGCCTTTTAATGTAACAGAAATTTGTTGAGGCAAAACATTGACATTTAGTCAAGTTATATTGGCAAAATCCTGCCTTATGAATCTTGCACTACATTATCTAAATTTCGAACCAAGCTTAAAAACACCTAAAGGTGTTTTTCAACCTAAAGGTGTTTTTCTTATAAAACTGTGACTTTAAATACAAAAAACTTGGTTTGCATCATGCCGTTTCATACATTTGTGAAGGGCTTTAATTAGTTGAATGTTAAATATGCACAAAACTCCTAAGGGCTGTATTTATTAGAAACTACACTGCGGTACTCCTGCTGGTCATAAAGCTGTTTTCGCTGTGCTTACTGAGAGCGAGCTTAGAAAAAGATTTTCTTTGACTCATCCGAGTTTCTTTGTACCCGCCTTCAAATATTCTCCACTGAGCTAATAGCTGATTAAGTCAGAATCCTCAGTTCCTGAGAGGCACCAAGGCTTCTAAAATACTGGCATTAAGTGAATAGTTGACTGCGGTCTAATATATGCCAGTCATTTGTTTGAATTTCTTTCAATAACTTTGCTGATGTGAGATCAGCTCATTTTCAAAAGAATAAAGTGATAGGAAACTAATCTCAGAACAGCGCCCTTGGATTCAAAAGTGTTATACTTATGGGTTCAAGTGTCATTGAGGTGATGGATTGGCCTCAGAGTGCATGCTGACTGATGCCGCTGATTTATAATGTGCTCTGTGTATTGGTTCACGTCTTGTTCAAATAAAACCGGCTTCTCTTGCCAGCACTTCCCTGATTAGGGATCTACTTTTGCTAAATGCCCCAGGGTCTTCTAAACCAAAAATGCAACAAACTCATCAATAACTGCACTGTTATAACAGTTCCTAAATTTTATGACTGAGGGTTAAATGTTGTAATGTTTGCACTAATAAACATGAAATTATATGTTAGCTATAAATTGTGTTTGTGACTCTTTTTAATCATGTCCATACACTTAAGTGTGGTAATGTGTTTGGGAAATGTGTGTTCTGGTCATCGTGTGGTAATATATTTAGGAAATGTCTTGTAGGTTGTAGTCGCAGCAAGCCCACAGACCACCCACGGACCCCCAATGGGCTGTTCACAGACCGTCTAATACAGCCATTTTCCTACTGTGGGAATAAGTGGGTCGTGCAAATTGGGAAAATGGTGGTGTGCTCATGCCATGACAGAAATGTGAAAAAATGTGAGTTCTTATAATCAATAAAGTTCCCTGTTGGGCAGAACTTGATGTAAATGATACACAAGAGTATTACACATACACTACCAGCCAAAGGTTTAGAATAATTCATATTTGTTTTATGTTTTTTAAAGAGAAGTCTCTTATGGTGACCAAGGCTGCATTTAGTTGATCAAAAATACAGTAAAAACAGTAATATTGTGAAATATTATCATTAGTACTATTTTAATATATTTCAAAATATAATTTATTCCTGGGATGGTAAAGCTGAATTTTCAGCATAATTACTACATACTCCAGCATGATTGATGGATTGATTGGTTGATTGGTTGATTGATTGATTGATTGATTGATTGATTGATTGATTGATTGATTGATTGATTGATTGATTGATTGATTGATTGATTGATTGATTGATTGATTGATTGATTGATTGATTGATTGATTGATTGATTGATTGATTGATTGACTAAAAAGTTTGGGGTAAGTAAAAAATATATATCAAGAAAGGATGCTTTAAATTGATCAAAAGTGACAGTAAAGACATTTATAATGTTACAAAAGATTTCAAAGCACTTATAATAAGAACCATTATTAACAATGCAGCACCAATAATAATTGATAATATTTGAGCACCAAATCAGCATATTATGAATGATTTCTGAAGAAAAATGTGATACTGAAGACTGGAGTAATGATGCTGATAATTCAGCATTGACATCACATCCAGAAGTTGTTGGATGTTCCAGAAGATGTACAATGGTCTAGTCCAAGATGGCTGCGCACGGTGAAGTGCTTTAGGCTTAGCATCAAAATATAATTTTTTTTTGTTTTTTTTTTGCCCAAAGTGTGATTAGAAACGAAAATAAAGTAGCACAGGCAAAGTTTATGATGGGACCGAAGAAATCAGCAGCGGAGACAAAGATGGAGAATGATTGTATTCGGGAGTCCCTAAATTATATGTCTGGGGAGCTAACGAAAGTGACGCAACAGCTGATGAAGCTAGCAGAGCTTTTTGAAGAAGTGAAACAACTTAAAAATATTGTAAGAGAAAGAGACAAAACTATCGAGGAGCTTGAGAAAAGAATCGACAATCTGGAGCAGTATACTAGAATGGAAGATGTAATAATTACTGGTCTTACTATCAAGCCGCTCTCTTACGCTAGAGCAGCTGCGGAAGGCAGAAATGTAAGTGAGGATGCACATGCTGAGGATTTGCAAACGCTGGAAGAGCAAGTTCTGGGCTTTATGGCAGAGAAGAATGTTAACCTGGATCCGAACGCCATCACGGCATGCCATACTTTGCCGGGGAGGGATAAGGCAAGTCCAGCTATCATCTTGCGTTTTGCAAATCGTAAACACAAGACTGAACTCATGCGTCAAGGGAAGAAGTTAAAGAGAACATCAGTTTATCTGAATGATCATCTCACAAAGAAAGCGGCTGGTAAGAGAAGCAAAAAAAAAAAAAATGGGAAGATTAAAGCGACATGGACGAGGAATTGCAAGATATTTATCCAGCTAAATGGGCGCACTCCAGGAACAAGCTAAAGTCATATTGGTAAGAGAAATGAAAGACTTGGACCAATTTAAATAATGTTGAGTATTATTTTTGATATAACTTGTGAGAAGACAAGCCCTAGTGTTATGACTAAGTGTGTTTGTCTTGCGTTGGATGGAGGACTTAAGTTTTGGGACATTTTTTTTCTGAAGGGATATTATGACATTGAGTCCTTTTCCTATTAATGGTTGTGCCAATGGTATTCAGTGGAGTCGACAAGTGGATTTCAATATTTCGAACACTCGGACTTTGGGCTTTGGATTCGGTCGGACTGAGAAGTGTATGAGACAAATGGTCTGTAGTTGTATGTGTGTGTCTGATTGTGTGTGGTGTGTGCTCGTGTGTGTGATTATTAGTGTGTTGCCCGGTCATAAATCTGGATCTGTACGCTGTTTGTGTGTGTGTCCTGCGTATGTGTGCATAAATATGTGCTCCAAGAGTGTGAAGGGTCTTGGGGTTGGGTTGTCAAATGTTATGTATGTTTGGTGGGAAGGTGTAGGTATGACAAAACAGAAAACAAATGTATGACAATGAGGATGAATTGAGTGATGTGGATACTAATGATGTAGAATTTATAAATGGTAGTGAAGACATTATTTTGCACGATGACATAAATTATAGAGCAAACGAGTTTGGCTGTGACATAGATCCGGATGAACATCTGTTTAATAATACAATTAAAGATTGTGATTACTATACTGACAAGGAATTCAAATGTATTCATATAAATGGTGCCTTTAGTATTATACATTTTAATAGTAGGAGTCTGAACAAAAATTATAACGACATTAAACAATATCTAAGTCAGTTTAATAAATTCAGTGCCATTGCTGTTTCTGAGACTTGGTTGGATGCAGACAGGTGCTGTGAAGTTGAATTAGATGGATATGATTTGTTCACTACCAATCGGAGAAATAAAAGAGGTGGGGGTGTTGCACTATACATAGATACAGATCTGGGGCTTAAGAGGATTAATAGTGAGTCAACCACCATTGATGATGTTTTGGAGTGTATAACATGTGAAATTATTTTAGAAAAATCTAAAAATATTGTTATTAGTTGTGTGTACAGAACACCAGGATCAAGTCTAGAAATCTTCAATAAAAAAATGGATAGTCTTTTTAGTAATCTAAACAAGGTTCATATTGTGTGTGGGGACTTTAATATTGATCTTCTGAACCCTCAGAAAAATGTGAAAACAACAGACTTCATTAATACTATGTATAGCAACACTCTATTCCCTCTTATTGTTAAGCCAACCAGAATTACTACGAATACATCAACATTAATAGATAATATTTTTACTAATCAATTAGCAAGTCAAATAACCGCTGGAGTACTTATCAATGACATCACTGATCATTTTCCTATTTTTAGCATTTTCAAACAATTACGAAATAATACAACCAAAACAAATGATTTTAAAGTTGTAAGACAGAGAACTCCTGCAGCTATTGCTGCTCTCAGGGATGACTTATATTTCCAAACTTGGGAAGAAGTGTGTACAACTCCTGACCATGATAGGGCATACAATGCCTTCCTACTTACCCTAATCCAATTGTATGACCAGCACTGCCCGCGTAAGAAATATTATATTAAAAACAAAAATAGCCAGGATAAGCCATGGCTTACCAAGGGCATAATTAAGGCCTGTAAAAGAAAACAACAACTCTATAGAGCCTATTTAAAGCAAAGGACTAAACGAAATGAAGAAAGGTATAAAATGTATAAAAATAAGTTAATTCAAATAATAAGATTTAATAAAAAAGTATACCATTGCAATTTGCTGGAGCAGAACAAGAATGACATCCAGGGTACTTGGAGGGTTTTGAATGGTCTTATCAGGAATGGGGAAAAAAAAGGAAGAATATCCTAATTACTTTACAGTGAATAACTCGATCATCAGTGGAAAAAAAGGAAATTGCAAATGCATTTAATAGTTTTTTTGTCGGTGTCGGGCCTAAGTTAGCCAATGGAATTGTGCAATCAAATAATGTAAAAAAATTTGAAGAAATTAACATTAAAAATAATTTAAACTCACTTTTTATTGAAAGTGTTAGTGAGAGAGAAATCATGGAAATTGTACATTCCTTCAAGACCAAGAGAACAACAGATGGATTTGACATTGACATGGTCCTCGTGAAAGATATTATTGATTGTATTGTTACTCCGTTAACGTATATATGTAATCAGTCTTTCTTAATGGGTATCTTTCCGAGTAAAATGAAAACTGCCAAAGTAATACCTATTTTTAAAAATGGAGAAAAGCAACAGTTTACTAATTATAGACCGATCTCAATACTCTCGCAGTTTTCAAAAATATTGGAAAAACTATTTGTGAAACGACTTGATGGCTTTATAGTCAAGCATAACTTGTTAAGTGAACATCAGTACGGTGTTAGACCCAACAGGTCCACTTCAATGGCAGTTACTGAACTAGTAGAACAGATATCAACATCTATTGAGAACAGTGAGTATGCTGTTGGTGTCTTTATTGATCTTAGCAAGGCCTTTGACACTATAGACCATTCATTGCTTTTAAATAAATTAGAAAGGTATGGTGTCAGGGGCGTAGCACACACTTGGCTGAAAAGTTATCTAAGTGACCGTAATCAGTATGTACATATTAACGGTATCCGTTCAATGGAGGCAAAAATAACCCACGGTGTTCCTCAGGGCTCCGTTCTGGGACCTAAACTATTTATTATGTACATTAATGACATTTGTGAAGTCCTTAATAAATTACAATGTATCCTATTTCCTGATGATACTAGTTTGTAAGTTTCGGGAAAAGATCTTGAGTTGCTTTTGAATTCAGTAGAAACCGAACTTAAGAGACTCAAAAAATGGTTTGAAGTAAATAAACTCTCTATAAATCTGCAAAAGACTAAATATGTTGTATTTGGAAACAAGGTAGTAAACAAACTATGTCGACTCAAAATTGGGGAGGTAGAAATCGAAAGGGTGTATGTAATAAAGTTTTTGGGAATTAATATTGATGATAAGTTAAATTGGAAAGTGTATATAAATATACTAAAGACTAAAATTTCAAAACTTATTGCCATATTGTGTAAAATAAAAACCTTTGTGAATCAAAGCGCATTATATATATTGTATAATTCCCTCATCTTTCCATACCTTAGCTATTGTGTGGAAATATGGGGGAATACCTATAAAACTAATATACAACCTATTTTTTTATTGCAGAAGAAAGCAATTAGAGTGATTAGCTATGCTGAATATCTTGCCCCAACAAATCCACTTTTTATTTAATTAAATATTTAATTAGATTAAATATATAAAAATGTCATGATCTTGTTGATGTTTAAACAGCAGTTGTGATGTACAAGGCTCACAATTCTATGCTTCCTCACTGTTTACAAGAGATGTTTCGAATCAGAGAATCCAGATATAGCCTCAGAGGAATTGATTTGTTACAAAAACCCATGGCGAAGAGTAATATTAAGAGGAGGTGTTTATCAGTTAAAGGAGTTGATTTATGGAACAGTCTTCCTATTCAACTTAAGAGCTCTAAAACTATTAATGCATTCAAGAAAAGATACAAGTTAAACATTATGGAAAAGTATAGAACACTTGAATGAAGAATAGAAAAGTAAGTGAAAGTGGATGTATAATATAATTTTGATTGTTGAAGTTTAAGTTCTGTGTTTACATGTTATCATTTTTGGTTTAAGAGAAACTGTATAATTGTGTCATCTTTGGACATAGTGTTTTTGTTGTAAAAGGGGTTAGGCAAAATAAGTCTTGACTTCAGCCTAAACCCCTTCGGTCAGGTATTATTTAGCATTTAAATTCCTAAGGTACTCATTTTGTATCTATCTTTCTAATGTATTTAAATTTTCTTTTCTTTCTCTATTTGTTTCATTGTTTTATGTTTTTTTCATTGTATTATGTACAGGATTATGAATTACATATGACCTAAGATTTAATTGTTCAAAATGACCGAAGAAATAAAATAACTAACTAACTAACTAACTAACTAACTAACTAACTAACTAACTAACATCACAGGGATTTTTTTATATATTTTAAAACATTTTAAAATATATTAAAAATCGAATACTTTATGTATATACCATTTCTCGATATTACTGTTTTTACTCTTGCTCAAATTATTTGAGAGCATAATAGACTTCTTTTAAAAACCATTACAAAAAAATATTCTAAAATTCTGACCGGTTGTCTGATTCAGAAATAAAATGACTCCATGTCAGTTCTTTACTCTAAAAGTAATTCAGGTGACCTGTTACAAAAACTTCAATTGTTTTACAGTGTAATTATTAGTTAAAAAAAAATAATTCTGAATAATCCTTCAATGAATGATTTTTTTTTTAAATCAGTCAGAGCAGCTACTGCATCAACATAAAATATGACTACTGAACTGCAAGTTCAAGGTTTATCATTACTTCAATAGCCTATTAGGCTGCACTTCTCTCTTGCTGTGCCACCAAGAAAACAAAAATAGATTTGCTTCTTTATCTGTAAACCTCACAGTCATGCCTTAATGTGTATTATACACAAAAATAGAATAGAGAATGGAAATCTGACCCCTAAACGTCTTGTAATAAGCAAACTACTGTGTAGCTGGTTATTTCTCATTTCTTACAACCACCAGACAGTCTAAGTGGGCTGTAGTTCTTGGCTGTAAGAAGCTTAAATGGGCCAGACTTTATGCAGAAGTCATGGGCAGTGGTGGTTTTGTAGAGGGCTGTTTGAAACATCCACATGAGAAGCAGTGTTTAATCACATACTCTAAGCTCTCTTTCACTGCTGTTGCCATGGAAGGATGACAGGCTGATGTGCTGCTGAGTGCAGTTTGTGTGCATGAGCACAGCATTTCTTTATCCACACAGAGTGAGAACAGAATGAAGCCACTTGGAGAACATCTAAAGCCTGAACAGAAGACTTTGAACTGCCAGATGATCACCTCAACTTCCTAATATGAGTGGAGAATATACTGCTAGTGCCACAGATTCAAAAAGAGACTCTCTTCCTTTAGGATCACTGGAAAAATATTATTACTGATTTTAATCTGTCTGAACCAGAGAGTTTCTAGTGAATTTCCGAAAAACAGAAATACAACATCCTACTTTTCTATCAACATTCTCTGATGTAACCGAATGGGAGTCAGTGTTCCGAAACCGTTCCAAGTACAAGGATAAAGTGTTAGAACGGATTAATCTGACTCCACACAAAGATTAATGAGTCTCCATATAATTAATATGACTCCATCTAGGTAAAGTGATTTAACTGATTATTTATGATTGATAAGGGAATACATTTTTCTTAAATTACTTTTTAAAGGAAATCATAAGATTTACTGTAGGCATAATAATACCGTTCTATCCTGATAAACCAAATCACTGTGCAAAGTAATGAGTCGGAGGCTCTTATAAAAATAGCCTACTCAAAATCCTCAAATTATATGATGAATCAGAAGTTTAGTCACCTTAAGAAAAGAATATCACTCTAGTATGAGTCAAGATATAAACAAATTACTAAGATTTCAACGCTTTTTTTTTTTTGGTTAGAGATGGTTAGAGAGTTAAAGCAAAACTATAAAAGAATATGGTATAGCCTATGTACCAGCATGATAGAGAAATTATAGTACCACTGTACTAGTTTAGTAACAACCTGCAGGAAAGGAAAAGCTGACTGTAAACATCTGCTCAAAAGTTGCGCTGCACATTGATGTGCAAGAGAAGTTGCAAATAAACATCTGCTCGAAATTGTTTATATACTGGTTCTCGATGTGTTTTCTGATGCACATCTGAAATTCTTGACACAAACTGCCAGTTGTTATCTATAAGTACCTCTATTGGACAGTGAACTCTAGGAAATGCCTCATCATCATCTGTACAGCAAACAACACTTGACATCCTACAAAACTGCAGTTTAAAGGGTTAGTTCACCCAAAAATGAAAATTAAGTCATTAATTACTCACCCCCATGCTGTACCAACCCCGTAAGGTCTTCGTTCGTCTTCGGAACACAAATGAAGATATTTATGATTAAATCTGAGAGGTTTATGACTGCTACATAGGCTCCCTAAGGGAATGACACCGGACGGCCCAGAAAGTCATTAAAGAAAATGTTTAAATATTCCATGTCACAACAGTGGCTCAACTATAAGTTTATCAAGCGACGAGAATACTTTTTGTGCAAAAAAACAAACAAAAATAACGACTTTATTCGACTATTCCTTTTCTTCCTTGTAGGCCTGAAACGAGACTTCAAGAGATTTCCACGACGGAATAGTCGAATAAAGACGTTATTTTTGTTTGTTTTTTCGCACAAAAAGTATTCTGGTCGCTTGATAAACTTATAGTTGAGCCACTGTTGTGACATGGAATATTTAAACATTTTCTTTAATGACTTTCTGGGCCGTCCGGTGTCATTCCCTTAGGGAGCCTATGTAGCAGTCATAAACCTCTCAGATTTAATCATAAATATCTTCATTTGTGTTCCGAAGACGAACGAAGGTCTTACGGGGTTGGTACAGCATGGGGGTGAGTAATTAATGACTTAATTTTCATTTTTGGGTGAACTAACCCTTTAACCTTCTAATAGAAATACCAAATTTAAGTTCAGTCTGTATCATACACTACATTTTACTCCTGGTCACCTTTATGTTGTATTGTCTAAATAGTCTTTTTACTTGCCTTTTTATTAGCCTTTCAACAACCCTCATAAAGAGTGTTCATATTATGAGATCAACCACCATAAAAGAGGCCCTGCAGAGTTTTCTTCCCAGTTGCACTTTTTCACATCCCAGTGTTGTGAATGTGAAAGACGTAGATATTTCAGTCTCTTTTTTACTTTAATTACAAGTGAATAATCCCACCTTATACCCACCTTATATCATCGTATACTTAAAAGTGACATTTCTTTAAAACTGACATTCCCAGAATTCCCTGTGTGGCATATGAAATTTAATTTTAAACTTAAAAGTAAGCAATTTCTGAGAAACGCTGTTGAAAGGATCGGACCGAGCACCACAGCAAACTTGTAGCCACAATCAGCAGTAGGGAGCAGGTACGGTCATGATGGGGGAGGAGAGAGAGTGAGCAAGAGGGAGATTTAAAGAAAGACTGACGGTAA
This sequence comes from Tiaroga cobitis, assembly GCA_030578255.1. NCBI lineage: Eukaryota > Metazoa > Chordata > Actinopteri > Cypriniformes > Leuciscidae > Tiaroga > Tiaroga cobitis. The sequence goes on along the minus strand of CM060598.1, from coordinate 43,509,879 downwards.
AAAGAGAGATTGATGGTTAGAGGAAAATGACTAGAAAAAGAAGGGTTACGATCAGGCAAGAGCTCTAGGAACCACGTGAATATTCGAAAAGCTTTCCAGCGCTGAAGTGCCCTAAGTGGAAATGGACATTGAAAACAGACACGGATGTTGCATTTTTTCTGCTCCATACGTGAGTATTATTGGTTTTGCTTTACTTCAGTTATGATAAAGAGATATCAACTCTTGCATTGCATGTTTATGCATTTTGGGGCGAAGCAATGAAGGGAGGGGTGTGTTTGTTTGGGTTGATTTCGAACATCAGTGTTTCTCACCTTTAATGTTTTTTTTTATTTAAATAATTATGTTAAGTTTTTTGTTATCAGGTTTTGCATTAGGGTTTTAGGAAACATCTTTTGAGTGTTACCATAATGGTGTTTTGTATTTGTGTGTTTGACACTATGTGTAAATTATAGTATTGACCTCAGGTTGAAAAAATATGATGAGATTTTACGTGTTTTTCTCATTTCTCTTCTTTTTTTTTTCACCACCTGTGTTTTTATGGTGGTTGTCAGTGTATTATGAAGGTACAAAACAGATTGTATTACTTCAGAAGGTTGGTATATTATTAACATTAGATCAGTTATTGATATATATGTTTTTTTTACTGTTCAATCCATAAAACCTAAAATGTTGCTGCAGTATTTGTTATGGCGATGTTCAGACATCCACAGCTATGCTGTTTTTTGTATTGTTTTTTTTAACAATGTTTTTTCATCTTAAATACAAATATCAAAAACAGTATATGGAAAGGTTAACGAGACCAGAATAACAAATACATCTTAAGGGATCTTGTAAAGGGATAGTTCACCTTTTTGTTCAATGTATGGACAAAAAAATACATTATTCAAAATATTTTTCACTTGTGCTCCACAGCAGAAAGAAATTCGGAATAGCATCAGCGTGACTAAATGATGACAGAATATTAAATTTTTTTGGGTGAACTATCCCTTTAAATTGCAACAATATCACATCAACATCTCCCACGAGTCTGTATCAGTAACACTTCATTATCTTTGTTTATCCTGAGGAACATATCTATGTGTCTATTAAAAAAATCAGACCAAGGAGCATGCAACTGATAATTTATCTGTAACAACAGGCTGGAGAGAGTTACAGCTGAGTGGAAATGACGATTTTGTGGGATTGGGGGGGGGGGGGTTAAAGTGCTCCCAGAGTTCCTGCTTTAATTTGGAAAGTGCCTCTGGCAATCGCAATAACTGCAGATTAGCAATGAGGGAATTTCTCTAGGGAAGAGAGCTATACACAGAGAAACACCTCCGTCACATTCCTCCGCAAATGTTTTCCTTTCCAAAGGCCAGATTTCAACTACTGAATTGTCCTATGTTGCCCAACACACACTCGCTCATCCTCTCTCTTGCTGTTTCTCCCACCATCTCTGTTTATCTCTCCTCTTTTACAGCTCTTTCGAGAGATCATTTGCACGCTCTGGCTGGGAGTTTTATTTGTTGGTTCTTGGTGGAGGGCATCAAATGAAAAACATTAATCACACGGGTGTCAGAGCGAGATGGGGATGAGCAGAAGAAAGGAGAATATTTTTGGGAAGGGGGGCATTCTAAAAAATAGATAAAGCATACAACAGAAAGAGCAAAATGCTATCAACTGAAGTGTAGTGGTGTTTTACAGAGGCACTATAAGACCCATCACTCTGTCTCTTCCTAAGGCAATCAAAAATTGTCAGCACAGACCATAGCTTCACACACACACACACCACAGTGGCCCAGGATCCTCACTCGAAGACTATCAGATAGCTGTACATTTTCAGCTCCTTTATCTCCTCCACCAGATCACCTGCTCACAGAAAAGACTTCAGAGGCATTACAGTTTTTAGTAGGACTGTCAATTTAATGGCTTAATATAGTGTGATTAATTATTTTAAAACTAATCATCGCAATTAATCATGCCCCCTGACCTGTGCGTAAAGTCTAATAAGAAATGTTCATACCTTCAAAGAAATTCAAGCTATTAGTGGAAGCCCCATGTTTTCAGTCAGTGTGGAATGAGTGAGTTTCACACTGGACACATTCTTACAATATACAAACAATAATTGACTTGCTTTCAAAATTCAAAATGAATTGCTATGGACCACATATTTACAATACCGTTTAATAGTTTTGGGTCAGCAAGTCAATAAGGCTGCATTTATTTGATCAAAATTTCTAATTACTGAATTGTTTTTATTTCATCAATTGTGAGATGTTACAATTTAAAAGAACTGTTTTCTATTTTAAGGTATTTTATAATGCAATTTATTCCTGTGATGGTAAAGCTGGATTTTTTTTCTGCCGATTCTTCTTTTCTTTTTCATTTCTATATCTATCTACTTTAATTAAACAAACAACAAATTTGTGAATATCTTGAATGAGGAACTAAAAGGAGAAATTGTAAAAGCTATTAAGTTTCAGTTTTGCGCACAATTTAGAATAAGTAAATCAAATCACAGATAAAATTTATTTTCCTCTACCATACCATTTATTTCAAATGCGTATATGAATGCTCCATTGTAACAGTAAAAATATGCAATAATTGAAGATAACTGGTGTGTGGTGGGCGTTCTGGCACACTATGGCTGCCGTCGCATCATCCAAGTGGATGCTGGACATTGGTGGTGGTTGAGGAGATTCCCCCATCCATGTGAAGCGCTTTGAGTGCCTAGAAAAGCGCTATATAAATGTAATGAATTAATTAATTAATTAATTAAAATAACTGAAATTATATGCAACTGATTTTACATGTAGTCCACATGTATAATCAACATGTGTTTTGAGTCTGATAAAAAGGCTTGCTTGTCACATTTAAGGAGCTCATGAAGCTCCAGATGTAATTAATTAATAGAAATAAAGGTGGAGTTGGGAAGGGAAGGTGAAGTGATGCCAGAAAAACTGCAGGAGTGAAGCAAGCAGCCACTTATACATCATTAGCATTTTGATTGACTCCATGTATGCCATTCTCCTTAACAGCAATTTAATCAATGATAAACATGTTTCATAATTATATTACTGTTCTCATCAGGACTTTAAGTCTTAAATGGACAGAAAGCCTCCTTCTCCTTTGATTGCCTTTTTAAAAGTAGAAGTGTATTCAGACTAAATGAAATCTTTGGAAAGCAATACTTGCTAATATTTTATTATAGATGTTTAGTGATAGATGAATGGGACTGCTAATGTACTGTGTATATTTCTCCACAAAGACCACCATAGAAAAATAGTGTTGTGCGTTCTAAACCTGATTCTGCTGCATCACAGATCACTGATGCCAGAAGGCATGTCTGTTTCTGAGACTGTTTGGATACCGAGGGGTTTCTCTGAGCTATGACACCTTGATATATGTTGTTTCTTCAGAAAGAGTGAAAAATTAGATGAGAGAAAGTACAACATTGTATAAAAGAAATGGGGAAGGTCTTTTTGAGATCATTGAAAAGTAAAAAAAAAAAAAAAAGTGGTGGTGAAAAAAAAAAACCCTAGTGTGTTTTGTGCCTCATTTGAAATTTGTGGGTTATGTGTGATATCCAGACAGAAGCTCTGAGTTATGTGTGTGATAGCAGTGGATACAAATAATGGATGTGTATAGACGCGAATTCCAGATTTCAGCAAGCCCAACATCAAACTCAAAAGAGCCCATTCATAAGTGACCAGCGATGCTGGTTTTCAGCATAGAAGTTGAAGCAATTGAGTGCCTCATCTGTGTATTCATTACCATAATTCATCACTCAGACCTCTAAAGATATTGCTTGTCTGAAATATCAGACCAAGAATGAGACCACGTTTTTATGCTTCTTAAATTATACTGAGACCAAGAGCATAAAAGCAAAAGTCGGTTGGCATCCATTCCAAGCCTCTCTGGTAGTTCTGCAGCACAGCGTGCTTTGCTTCACTATTGGCCTTATTAAGAAGGAGTGTTAATTGAAGACATGAAGCTCCAGTGTAAATCTATACTGTAATCTCCAGTTCCTCATCAGCTGCACTTTCTCACCACAGGAGCATATCAATACTAACACTGCCTTCCCACAACACAACGCTCCTCTAACAACATTCCTCTAATGCGCTTCTAATGCTCTCCTCTTATGGATCAATGGAGCCTGTCAGTGTTATTGCAAGCAGTATTCGGCTTGATTGACCCTTTTGAGAAATTGAGTTTTGCCATCTGTGCCACAACTAACTGGAGAGTTTAATCAGAATTACACTTACTTCACTTTATTGCTAAAAATGCCCTTAATAAAGCTGTCCTCTTAGATTGTCAAGAGATTCTTTAAGGAGCAAATTCACTCAACATTTGCGTCACTTTTATGTGCAGTATTTTAGCTGCATAAAAAGGGTTATTATTTAATCACCCAGTTTAGCCACATGTTAAACATATAAATAGTTATATGCTGAGAACATTTAAATTAAATTATTGTCATTCTTTGTCAAACATGGCTCATTTGACGTAAATTTGTTTTTTTTTTTGCTTGTGCTTTATTCACAAATTAAGTGACTTGTTCATTTGACACTATGACAGAAACTTAAATTTGATATGAATAATTTGAAGTTGAAGACCACATGAAATCAAAACTGGAACTATATTTACTGTGTAATAAATATCCATAGTGCACCCTGTTTGAAAAGATTATTTCGTAATAATTAAATTCAACTTTTCTCTACTGAAATGACTTGTTTTTCACTGATAATAAACGGCTGTGCAGGTGGTGAAAAGTAATATTAACCAATAATATCGAAGCGAAGCAACCCAACAGTGATCCAATCAAATCCTGATGCACAAAATCTATTATTTAGATTTTTTTTTAAATGACCTTAGTAGAGTTATATGCATATAATGCATTTCCCTAAGTCAGTGATATACAAAGTTCATGTTTAGTGATGGATGCCTATAGCTGGTTGCACACAATGGCCCAGGGTGATTCACTAAAGACCGCACAGACAGGCTGCAACAGAGAGTTTGATTTAATGTCCAATTAACTGAAGAGCGCATGACCTGCAAGAGACTACCTCAGCTCAAAACACACACACACGGCTTCAGCTCATCAATGCAATATTTGAGAGCCCTTTTCTGAGATACAAAAAAAACAAACATTTCCTCTAATTGACGTCAGTAAAATACTATTTTAAAGCTTCATCTTTGAACAATTCACAATATTGTGCAGCACACCAATGGTCACAACACTGATGTCCACCGCTGTTCCAATCCTCTAACTATGAGGTTCAGGTGAAATCACAAGAAGGCTAAATGTACAATATTCTACATTTTCTAGATTCACTAGATTCAATGAACCATTGAATAAGACTGCATTCACTTCATCCAATTACTTGTTCTTATTTACCGTTGAAGCACTTTAATTCAAAATGTTTACTTAGTTTTTCCCTCAGATGAATCTTAAATTGGATAGGATCAATACCATAACACACAACTAAACATCTCAATGTTTATATTTTATGGTTGACTGTGGCCAATGAGTAATTGACAACATAAAAACATATGGAGATTAAATGTTAGGGGTCTTTCTGTGAAATTTATAACATGCCAATTTGGACAAATCTGCAAAAGCAGCAACTCACAATTGATTTTATCCACAGCATGTAATCTAAGCAAACAATTATTTTTAATTGCACATAAAAATATTCAGTAAAATTACCCATTATAATTACACTGAACTTTTTAAAATAATTATTTATTTATTTATTTTGTATTAAAAGGTTAGTTCACCTGTCATTAATTACTCACCCTCATGCCGTTCCAACCCCATAGAGCCCGGGACACATCAAGCCGGTTATTTGTTACTTTCATAACAACATGAGCCACTTAAAAATTAGAAAGTTAACACCATAACTGATATTCAAAATGTTAAGCAAGTGCTTACGTTTACATTTCCTATATCTGCGTTTATATTGTATATCCTTGTTTCGGTTTCTCCTTTTGAATGGCGAATATAGACTATTGATACCTGCTGATATAGGCTGCATCCAAAATCGCATACTTCCCTACTCTACTATATAGTAGGTGAAAAACATGACAAAAGAAGTATTTCTGAATTCACATTAGGCCTACTGATAAAGGAGTAGGCAAAAATTCCCAGAATGACCTACTTCTGGTGAGATTCTGAAGTCTGCTTACGATGGACACTTTACTATCCCATGAGGCCACAGGAGAGGATTTATAAATGGTAGTGAAGAGACATAACTGACACTGGTAGGTCACATGATAATGACAGCATGATAAATGTAGTACGTCCAGACATTCATACTACACACATTCATATAGAACATACCTTTTTTTACCGGTCGTGAAGTAATTACTTACTCAAAATAAGTACCTACTCGAGAGAGAGTATGTGATTTCGGACACAGCCATAGACAGTTAATTCCTTACAGGCAGGCACGTGCTAATTTGCAGTCGGCTGTAGTCTGTGCTGTGTGTTCAAGCGCAGCTTTTTGGTCCAGACGCACCCAATGTGAGGAGACGAAAACACCGTCAGTTTTTGTCACCTCTAGTCGGCCTGGTGTGTCCCAGGCTTAAGACATTTGTTAAACTTGTTAACTAACGAAATCTGAGAGCTTTCTGTCCCTCCATTGACAGCATATGCAGCTACCACTTTCAAGCCCCAGAAAGGTAGTAAAGCCATCATTTAATCCATGTGCAAAAAAAGAAAAAAAAACAATTTTAATTTAATTTAAAGATTTTTTTTAAATAAAGCACTCGCATCGAGTTTAAACCACTGCAGTCATATGGATTACTTAATTTCTTACTACCTTTCTGGTTCTTAAAGGTAGTTGCGCAGTCTGTCAATGGTGGAACAGTCCTTAAAAAGATCTTCATTTGTGTTCCGAAGATGTACAAAAAGTCTTATGGGTTTGGAACGACATGAGGGTGAGTAATTAAAGGGCACATAACATACAAAGTTTCTGCCAATCTCATGTTAATTTTGAGTACTGAGTATTATTGCATCCTTCATATCTCCGAAGAGTCTTTAGTTTTATCCAATTTCTAAAAGACATAATCCCTATTGGTACAGCGTAACATTATCTCTAATGTCGAACGTCGCATGACCAAACTGGAACACTGGTCTTATCACATCCGCTTGTCAGAGAAAGTGTTAATGGGGAACTTGGCAACTATTTCAACTTAATAAAACCGTTTAGAAATCATTTGGATGGTTAAATAACCTGCTCTGGTGAAAATGGTGACTTTCCCCACTCCCCCAGCGTTCCCAGGCGGAAAACCCTCCTTGCAACATGGGGACTAACGTCCCGGTAAGTTGGAAATAGGAAGTCTCGTGAGAAGCGAGAACGAGCGAGAAACACGAACTGCTTTATGGCAATTCAACATAATTATGTGATACTGTGTATAATGTATTACCCACCTCGGTAGACATCTCCACAGGCTCCGATAATGCAGCAAGTGAATTTTTTTTACGACAGTGTTGTAGGGGGAGCTCGATGAGAAAACATGCGACAACAAAAGTGAAAATCAGCGAAGAAATGGCTAGAGTTGCCAAGTTCCCCTTCCATATATGCTAACGCCGATATCTATGTACTTTTAAGGTAGGCTAATCAGCTAACCTGCCTAATTCACTTTGTTATATGCATTTATTCTATTTAAATATCTAAATGTTAGTGTGAAGAAAAAAAATGAAAAAACTTTTAGATATCAATCTGCATATGCAAGGGATATTGGTTATGCTCATCTTTGCCTGCTCCTTTTAAGTTATATTGAGTAATACAGCTAATTTTTCACGTAGTACATACAAAAGACCTGAACCGGAAGCGATGTGATCTGTTACAGTGTATGGAATTTAATTTGCACATAACCCTAATTCTTGATTCTTTACGAAAACAGCCGAGCTCCTGGAGGCGTGCCGTGGGCGGAGCCAAAGAGTCTCGCACAATACATTCTTCCAACAAACCAGACATGTAATGTTACTTACCGCCTGCAATTCCGACTCATGACTGGAATATTTTATCGGTCGCTCCATCTTCCAGTTTCAAACGATCTAAAAATCCAACGTCGGACTGGGCCTTGTTTATAAAACTTTTGTCACCGAAATGCCTGTAAAAAACAAACACACTTACACAACTCCGTTGCTGCCCCGGAAAAACTAACTTCATCCACTGTTCCCCTAACGCTGGGTTCTTGGGAAAGCTGAACAAGGTTGTCTTTCCCTCACACCAAAAACACACTTCTTTGGTGACATTGTTAATTCCGTGGTCTAAAAACAGAACGTTGCCAGACGGCCTCCGTAACCGAACGAGGTTACGTTCTCGCTCTGGTTGACGTGTGCATGCGCTGATTGCGCTCTTCCAGGAGAAGTGCCCATACAAGGAGTTCCGCCCTTTATGACGTTATAGTGGGCCATACTTGAAAAAACTTTCCGAAACTTATACGAATCCCGAAGGAGTGTATTTTGCACAGAAATACTCTGTCATACGTCCAACTCATTTATTGAAACTTTAGCCATGTTTAGCATGAGAATCCAACAGTGTAAATAAGTCAGAATGCATGAAATAGCATTAGACATCCCTTTAATGACAGAATGTTCAATTTTGGGTGAATTAACCCTGTGTGTGTGTGTGTGTGTGTGTATTTAAATAAACGTATATTATTTATATAAATAATAATAATAATACATGTACATATTTTTATTAATACTGCTATGTAGGCAGTTGGCATTGAAACCGCTCGCTATGTTTTGGAACAGAGCCACACTCAGGTGATGTACAGTAGGTGGAGGAGGAAGTGCCCTTAACGGTCAAGTTTTTCATACAACAGAGTGTACAATATCTGTTTGAGTTGTTCCAACACTTTCTGGCTTCTTCTACATCAACTAATTTTTTTAAGATTCATGAACTTCATGAAATTTCCATTTCCAGCCACAGGGGACTCTGTTTCTCTCATCATTTGCCTCTTTCTCTGTCTTCTCATGATTATCAAGCCAAAGACCTGTATATTGTCATGTCTGCCACTTGTATTTGTGTACCTGAGGACCCGTGGTGAGATTTGACTCATTCCAAGACAGCCCAAACAAGATTCTCTCCGCACAAAATAATTAAAATGAGGCACAATGTGTCAGTTTGAAGGCTGTTAGACCATGGCAAATTTGATTTGCCAACCATAAAAAAAAAGAAGAAGAAGAAGAAGAAAATGTGAAAGCACTTGAAAGTATTTGGATAATTTAATGTCTATTTAAAGACATATTTCCAGGAAACAATTTAAATTTCTCCTTCAGTCATGTTTACAGGGAATCAACATGGGCATATTTACCTTCCGTAAACAGAATAAACTGTCCACAGAGACAGGAAATGAGGCATTCTGTTCTCAGGGGGGGCCGAAGGCACAATGAGAGTGGGCTGAGAGAGAGCTGCTTTTTCCATCATGTGAAAAATGATAAATCATACCATCAAATTACACTGTCTGCTGTTAAAATAACACTTGGTTTTACTGTATAAGTGTTTTTCTGCATGAAAAGTTTCTGCAGCTACTGAAATACCACTGTGAATACTTATGATATCAGTCTCTGACCCTTTCGTCTCTTAGGACCACTAACTGCCAACACACTACAACCGACAGCATCTTTATTTACAGATGATGCCATAGGCGTAGATTACGCGGGGGACGGCGGGGGGCGGCGGGGGGGCAGGGGGGGGTGGGGGACGTGTGCGGAATTTGTATTTTCATGCATCAACAGCCACGATCTGCTTGAATCAGGCAGCGTGGTAACGTGTAGGTACATGATGTTTATCATAATTTGGTAATACTTTACAATTAGATAAAGTTTGTAGACAAACTTTAAGTTCTCTTGAAAAGCCTAACTAGAAAGTTTGAAGTATAGTTTTAAAAGCTTGACGTTTGAAGGTTTTCAATTGGAAAGTTTTAGTTAAGTAAGACAGACTTTGTTTAGGCTAGTAAGAAAATGTAATTTTGCCAAAAAAGAACTTTAATTTTAAGTAAATGTTATTTTTATATCAGCTTCAGTGTGATATTTAACCATATTATCATGCTTAACACTGCTAATTTGAATAATTGTAATGCGATGATCAGATTTCTAAATCAGAGAATATCATATGTTTGGGCAGTTGGATTATTTATTTTTAACAGTGGATTCGGGGGACTCAAAGTTCACCAGATTAACGAATTTATCTTTAAAATGTACAAAATTTTCTCACGGGGGGGGCATGCCCCCGGACCCCCCTAGAGGTACCGAGATCCACCTACAAAAATACTGTGCCACAGCAGACTACATGATGGTTTATCAAAAATACACATTTTATTATCTTATTAAAATTCATGATCACGATTTTACCACCTCCGCCTCATTTTAAGCCAGGAAAAACCCTGCATGTGCAATATAAAGAACTGAACAACTTTCTTTCTGTTTTATTGCTTTAAAAATAAATAGCATATTTAGCTAATTAAACAAAAACCTCAACAAAAGTCTGAAGAAAAAAAACTGCTATTACACTTGACATTCTGTCCCCCTCACTTTTGAAATGGTGGCTACGCCCCTGGATGATGCTAAATACACAAGTCATGCTTTTCTTGCCCAGGATGGGACTTTAATCTCATTTAAAAACACACATGCCAGCGTTCATTTAGTTTTCCATGCCATCGCCTGTCACATCAGTGAGCAACAGTCACTCCTTGTGCTTATCGACACCCCCTATTTATTGATTTGGGCGCTACTTTTCCTTCCATCCATCATAGTGAGGCGATAAATTATTTGATAGGGATCAGAGAGAGTCTGGGCTGGGCTGGGGGTATTTTAATGACCTTCCTTCATCTCCCCATCCTCTGACCCGTCTGAGCTCAAGAAAACAGTGAACAGCAGGCATGGGAAGATTGACTGCAGTATTCTGCAAGCTGTGTAATGACTATTATAATCCCTATTGATCAGAACATAATCTGATTTATCCGTCGCTTCCTTTTAGATTGAATTCTGTTATTTAATGTAATATTTTTTTGTTCCAATGCATTGATTCATCATTTTGGAGTAATGGGTTTGTGGGCAATCTACATTCAGAGAGCATCTAAAATATTTTAGAATATTTTTTTTTTTTATGGGGGGGGGGGATGCACAAAGATATATTGATAATCCATAATATTAAAATTACAAAATCGGATAGTTATAATAAAATGCTATCGGTAGGAATAAAAATTCACAAGACCAAATTTTTCATCCGTAAAACTGATAAATGTTCTTTATTTGTCTAGCAGCTTGTGCCCTCCCATGTTAGCGATCCCCCTATCAAAAGGAGAAATGGTTTGGTTTTGTAGTCCAGCAGTTAAATTTAGCTTGTGGCATGGAATTGACGGAGCCTCGCACTACAAAAAAATTAAGCCTAAATCAGGTTTCAAAAAAAGAATAACTGCGAGAGAAAAGTGTAGGCCTAACTGTTATCCCTTTAGCTACCTCTCAGTGAAATATAGTCTTATCAAAAGTAGCCTTCCGGCACTTTATACAAAGTAAATAATTAAATTGTGCAAATGTGACTACCGGTATACCAGTCTTTCTGCACGGTTTTACTGAGTACAGAGACTTACGGGTGCATTTAAACTGTCCACGTTTACATGCGTTCCTGTTTGCAGCGCTGAGCACTGTAGCCAATCACAGAGAAGTCTGTTGAGCATTTGAGTGACAAATCAGAATTCCTATCTGCTCAAAATTGATAAATATTTGAAGGCTACATTTTAAAGGGGTCATGACATGAGAAACCAAATTTTCCTTGATCTTTTGGTATATAAGAGATCTATGTACTATTAAAACTTCCTGCAAGTTTCATAGCTTAAGACGTCCTCCCCATTATAAACGAAGCATTTATTTAATCAAGCTCTAAATACAGCTCATTCTAGATCCTTTGTTCTTAGTGACGTTATGGTACGAAGTGACGTACCAGTCGTTTGCATATGACCGCCTCCAGCGCAGGACAACTATGCCTCATTTCGCATCATCGCATGCGCTGTTGTGCAGCGAGTGGGTCTGTTTACAAGATGACTGCGATGCCACGCAGATGTGCTGTTCCTGCTGTGGACAAGCAACATGTTTGAATACGCTGCCGAACGATCCAGACGTCAGGGAAAGCAGTTGGATGCAGTTTATTTGCAACATATGCAGCGTGCCAAAGCTTGATCTTATCGGTAAGTGATGTAGATGAGTGTGACAGGGCAGGTTACTGAAAGAGCGAGCAGAGAGAGAGAGCCACGGCCGCGTGCGCGCCTTCAAACTGTCCTGCTCTCGAGCGAGCAGAATTTATGCATAAGCAGCACTGACGTTAGCCAATCATAACAGTGGGCGTTAACACTGAACTCTTAAAGGGGAAACACCTCCAAAACAGACTGTTTGAATCAGAGGTTGAGAAATAGGGTGGGAAAAGATCATAATCACAACATTTAAAAAAAAAATGTACAAAAAACTATAGTAATACTATAATTGCACCCAGGGAACATAATAAAACAAAACAAAAAAACATGTCATGACCCCTTTAATGTAGGTATTATTTACATTTATATTATTAATGTTAATAATTTACTTATTTACTTATTTTATAATAAATAAAATAGTTAAATTGTTAAAATTAGTCCGTTTTAAAATGTCTTGCTATGTTATCGCAATTGGTAAACTGAATTACTATTGTGGAAAAAAAAAAGTTTTGAATAATAGTGAAAATAAAGTAGTGTTGGGTGTTGTAGGGACCCATCCCTTGGTTCTGTGACCGGGGCCCAACATTTGCTGCTGCGCCCCTGAGTGGGACCATGTGTGTGCAGTGTGCCTCTATAGTTAAGTATGCAATTTATTTTAAAATGTTTAATTAAATTGCATACTTTACATCTGCTGTGGCGACACTTCACAATAAGGTTGAATTTGTTAACATTAGTTAATGCATTAGGTATCATGAACTAAAACGAACAATACTTTTACAGCATTGATTAACCAAGGTTAAATACATATATTTTTTAATATATGTATTCGTGTTACTTGTAGTATAAAAGATGCTGACGCTTTCATTCACTTCCATCCTCCCCACCACCAGCGGTCCCTTCCCATGCCTCACAGCACAGTGGGGTCGGCTGCGCCATTTCTTCAGGCAGGAAATGCAGAGTCCGTACCCTCGGATTGCGAGCTACAGACAAAGAACTTTATTATAATAATGCTTGGGCTGTTAATAAATGTATAATTGATACAGTATTTATTCTCCCGAGTCTTTCTGGTCTTTTTATGTTTTAATGTTTTTGAAAGTGTTTTTGTCTCTGTATTTATTTGTTAAAAACATATAATAAACACAGTAATATTGTGAATTATTTGAAATTATAATACAGTACCTGTCAAAAGTTTGGAAACACTGCCATTTTTTTGTGTTTTTATTTAATAAAAAATACAGTAAAACATTAATATTGTGAAATATTATTACAAATTAAACTGATTTTTTATTTGAATATATTTTAAAATGTAATTTATTCATGTGATGATGACAAAGCTGCATTTTCAGCATCATTACTCCAGTCCTCAGTCACAAGATTCTTCAGAAATCATTCTAATGAACTGGTTTGGTGCTCAGGTAACATTTCTTATTATTGTTCATTATTATTGATGCTAAAAACAGTTGTGCTACTTAATATTTTGTGGAAAACTAAAGAAAGAAAGAAAGAAAGAAAGAACGAAAGAACGAAAGAAAGAAAGAAAGAAAGAGAGAAAGAAAGAGAGAGAGAGAGAGAGAGAGAGAGAGAGAGAGAGAGAGAGAGAGAGAGAGAGAGAGAGAGAGAGAGAGAGAGAGAGAGAGAGAGAGAGAGAGAGAGAGAGAGAGAGAGAGAGAGAGAGAGAGAGAGAGAGAGAGAGAGAGAGAGAGAGAGAGAGAGAGAAAGGAAAACTGTGTTAGGAGTGCTAAATATGTAGGGCAGGGTCAGGCCTTGAGCGCAGAGCATGCTGGGAAATGAGAAGTGTGCGAGACAGAGCTCTGTCACTGTCGCTGCAGGGCAAGCAAACACAGCAGTGTGTGAGCAGCAGGTTTGTTCTACACACCAGGGCCAGACGCTACCTGTAGTCCAATTGAACTCTTTTATTAGACCGCCTGACTGAGTGGACAAACGTCTGAATGAACATGTCTGTAAAAGTCTAATACTCCATTAGGTTCAGATTTAAAGTCTGCTGAGGCTTCAATTGGGTATAAGTTACAATCTGTGCTGCAGGTATCAAGTTCCTATCGGAAGCAAAAATCGGAAGAAATATCTAGCACAACACGAAATGTACATGATTCTCCCAATAGATTTTTCTTCAGAGAGTAAATTCACATAAACTACCATTCAAAAGTTTGGAGTAAGTAAGATTTTTTTTATTGTTTTTGAAAGATGTCTGTTATGTTCAGGCTGCATTTATTTTATACAAATTGGTAAAATGTTGTTAAATATTCATTTAAAATAACAATTTTATATTTTAATTCTTATTTGTGTGATTGCAAATCTGAATTTTCAGCATCATTTCTCCAGTCTTTAGTGTCACATGATCCTTCAGAAATTATTATAATATGCTGATTTGATGCTCAAGGAATATTTCTTAATATTATCATTAATGTTGAAAACAGTCGTGTTGTTTTTTTTATGGAAACTGCAATACATTTTTTTTCCAGGATTCTATGATAAATGCAAATATTTAAAAAATACAAATCCTTCTGTAACATTATAAATGTCTTTACTGTCACTTTTGATCAATTTAATGCATCCTTGCTGACTAAAAGTATTAATTTCTTTCAAAAAATTGCATGACAGTATAAGTCTCCTTTCAGGAGGGACTACAAAATAGACAATTTTCATGGAAAATGCCAACATGTCTCACTGCAGATGAAGGCGCTCAGAGCGAGTTGGGGAAAAAGGCTTTAAAGGCACAATATGTAGGGTTTTTTCACCACAAGAGGCCGCAGTTTCCAACAATAACAAAGGCGTAGGTTTATGACGCAGTGATGAGCTGAATGATGGGACTTGCCGTCAAGCTGATGGATCTAATCATGTTTATGGATGAGTGCAAACAATCATGTTTTTTAACATGTAGCGTTTATACGCCCGTATACATATAATTAATTATTATTCATAACGGGTTATGATCAATAATTAATAATTTGATTATTTTCAGAATTTACTGTAGCAGAATCAATAGTATGATCATTTTATCAGTTCATCCAATGAACGTAAAGCATAAACAATTATTAATTCTAGGAAATATAATATCTTCCTGGCCAAGAAAGACTAATTCCCAGCTAACAGCTAAATTAAGAAATAATTCAAGGGTAAAAGCATAAGTAGCTTATAGATCGCAGTTCAAGACAATAAATTTGTAAGCACATAACACAAGTAATGCTTCTCCTTTCAAATACAAACAATACTTTATTGATTATCAGCCTATGCCTAACACATAAAACTAATATCTAACACACACGGACAATACCTTATTGATTATAAAACTAACACATAAAACTAATATCTAACACACACGCACACACACACACACTTTCATACGAGTTGCAGAAAGAAAGAGAGTGAGGAAGAAATGAGTTTTAAGAGTGATATGGTGAAATCCCAAGTTTCTATATGCACTTATAAGACATGACCTGAACGAACCATCAATCATTAATTTAACCCTTCTATCGTTTCTTAGGCGGGTTATGCAATTTTATCAATATACACCAGTTCAGCTAAGAGTCTGGAGGCTACTTGCTTGTCCTTGCGTTGCTTTTGGGGATTCCTTTTTCGTCGTAAAGGGGGTTTCCCAGTCCGTTGTTTGGCTGGCGGTCTCCTCGTGCTTGACAGATCTGGGGAGCCAGTCACGTGGTGTGTTGGCGGATGGATGAAAGTCTTTGAAGTTGGAAGCGTGTTGCAGTCGAAACGTTTTAAACGAAACTTTGCAGCAAAACTTAACCGAGACTTTTAACGGAAAAGAAACAAAGGAAAAGAAAGGAAGGTGAGACGAGATGGCTTGAAATAAATCTGTTTTAACCCATATCTTGATTTGGGTCATTTGTCTCTGCGTCTACATGGTTACTATAGCCTAACCATCGTCGGCTCCACCCGGCTTGTTCTATTCTTCTAGCGCATTATTCTACAGCATTATTCTTCTGCATTATTTTTCCTTCTTATTTTTTTTTTACAGTTCTGTTCGGGTCTAAGGTTTTAAACTCCAATGTTTTGTCCCGCCTCCTGGAGGAATTTGGAATTCGGACAATAAGATACTATATGGTTATTTGAGAAGGGGGTCTTTTCTTGAGTGTTCCCGATATGACTTATAACTACGGTTGCACAGCTAAGGTGTCAGGTATCATGATGTAGTGAGAGGTGTTCTCAGGTGTACTTGTTGGATGGGTAGTTACCATGTTTCCTATGGTAAGTGTAGCTAAGTTGTTAAGCTAGTTTCTGAAGTTAGTTTCTACCTGTGGGGGAAAACATATTTGTTGAATGTTTTGCATGGTAGAGGTGGTTAACTTCTGTGTGTTAGGGAGTATGTTAGGGGTGTCGTGTAGTGCATGTATGTATGTATGTATGGTCAGATCTGTTTCAGTCTGTCTTGCTCCCCCCTTTGCTTGATGGCTTAGCTTTGATGAGCTTGTTGCATCTTTGCCTTGGAAAAGGGATCTTCTGTGATCTGCTGGGGGTCAATCCAGTAAGGCAGGAAGTTCTTTGGCAGACATTTGGAGGTCGTTTGGCAAGGATGTGTGAAGATGTGGTGCGAAACTTGGTCTCCGTTGTTGCATTCCTCCGACGATGCCTTCTGGTTGTGACAGACTTTCTGACCTTCTGTGCTTACTGTTGTTGCTGTAGCACACACATGGTTCTTGAGTTTGGAGCTCGTTTGGTGGTTTCTTTATGAGTGATGGGTAGCCAGGATGGTGTTTTCTGGTACCTCTGGGTGTTTGTCAGTGGTTGACTGTGAGAGGCCACTTTGTTCTGTGTTGTTGTAGAACAAGTGGTCGTCATGTTCGTTATGAAGGTGTATCAGATGAATCGGTGGTCTTCCGTTCCATCGCCATCCTGTTCATCATCCATGTTTACCTCATTTCCGATGAAAACTTTCAGTTGCCTCATTAGTTGCTCCATGTCTTCTGAGGGTAAACTGCCTGGTTCTTGGGCATACTCAGTGCTGTGTTTAACTGAGTGGTGCCAAGGTGGGTTTCGTTGTTGAGTACCCACATGGAGTGCTTTTGGATGCCTTGGTTGATGGCCTTTGGATGTCCAGTTAGGTTTCCAGTAGTTTCCTTCTTGTGGGTTACTTGAGAAGCGTGGCTGGTCCCATGGCATTTCCATGCGGTTAGTGTGGTAGGTGTCATCGGCATGGGAGTCACGTTCTCTGTGCTCCTTACGAAGGACTGTGCTCTTGTCATGCCACTGGGTGTCCTCCAGTGCAAGGCTTGTGTCTTGGCTGATGGAGTTTGAAACTGTGGATGTTTTCAAACCTTTCTTTGAGGTCATCTTTTGTTTGATGTAGGCCTTGTGTGTCAGGTCACGTAGCTGTTGAATTGTCATTGTGCCTGGGCAGGCCATGATGCCAAGATGATGACTCAATCTGGGGTGCAGGTTTCTCAGGAAGAGGGTTTTGAAGTTCACATCCTCTTCAAGTTCAGGTTTGTTATGTGCACCTAAGTAGGCTTGCCGAAAGCGGTGGTAGTAGGCTTGGGGAGTCTCTTGTCGACCTTGTTTGGTTTCCATGGCGATTAACACACCGTGTTCCGCCTCTGGGCCTGTGAATTCTTTAATCGGTGTCTCACATAGCAGCTGGTAGTTTGACTTGACATGAGCATGTTGTCGGTCTAGGAAGCTTCGTACCTCTGGACTGGATGTGGATCTGAGGAGGTAGAACCTGTCTCTGTCAGTCATATGTTGTCTCACCTCTAGGTGGAAGTTGATATCTCTGATGTAGGTCTGGATGTCGGGACCCTCTGTGGAGTTCGGGTTGAACTGAGTGATATTCTTAACCAGCTGGTTGAGATCTTTAAAGGTTATCCCCTGTGCAGCTTTGGAGTCTGCCTGGATGAGCTCTCGTTGCTTGTTGGCAGTGAACAGTTCTGGGGTGAAGGCCTGTGACGTTTTGGGTTGTGGCCATTCACTTCTTTCACTGTATGCCAGTTCTTGGATGGAGAACTCTGTTCTGCTCAGCAGGGGTGATGCTAAGGGAGGTCTCTCCCTTCTTGGCTCTGGTTTCTGTTGGAAAATGTGCTGGAGTTCATCTCTGACCGCGTAGAGCTCGTCGTTGGCGTCATCTCGCTGTTGGGTCAGATGGTCCATTTCAGCGCTGCACCTTTCCAGGTGGTCTTTCAGAGCATTAATTTCAGAGTTCTTATCTTTAATGTCAGCTTTGGCTTTCTCTAGCTGATGTTCAGCAGACTGGAGTTGGTATTCCAGGTGCTTTTGGAGAGTCTTTCATTCTAGTTTGTCACGTTCAGTGACTGCAAGGGCTTCTTGGAGCTTATCAAGTTGTTTCTTTGTTTCTTGCTCCACTTCATCAGGCGCTTTGAGTTTGTCTTGAGCTTTTGCTGTGAGCTGGTCTGTGCAGTGTTGAGTGTGCATCAGCTCTCTCAGGAACTCAGTGGTCTGACACTTGGAGTTGTCCTGGACTTTCACTTCCAGCTTGTCTATGCGGCTCTGGGCACGTGTCAGCTCCTCCTGGAGGTGGGTGATGTGCTTGTCGCTTAGTTTCAGCTGGGCTGTGAAGGCATTGCTTAAGGAACAGGTTATTTTGGTTAGTTCCACGTGGTTGTGGTTCTGGCTTGAATCATGTGTCAGGAATCTTCTTAAAATTATGATTATTATTAAAAATAATAACAGTTCAATTGTCTTTGGTGTGAGGCAGTCTGTAATGCCTCTGAGCCAGGCGTCCACGTCGTCCCTTTGGGCACTGGGGTTCGTCTTCCACGACATGTTGGCACGCTGGGTGAAGAGACTGACATAGATCTGTGTGGGGTATAAGCCTATATGTGGTTGAACAGCTAAGTGTCGTTTCAGTGACGATACACTAATAGTGAAATGTTGTAATGTCTACATGTTGGTCTCAGTGTAGACAGGTAGGCTAGTGATGGGGAAAACTTTGTCACTCAACTGAGTGAGGGAAAGAGAGATAAAAAGGTTAAAACAGATCTCAATTGTAAGGTTTTTTTTTTCAATGGGAGAAATATTTTTTATAAATATTTTCTATCAATGAAAAGCTGGTTTCAACTCGTGACGTGAGGACTGTGTCACTCAACTGAGTAAGGAAAATAAAAGAGAGAGAGGTAAAAAAAAACCAAAAAAAAAAAAAAAAACAAGAAAGAAATTCTTAACTAGGAGAGATATTATCTTTCTCGTAAATGCTTCCTATCAAAAATAATCTGTTTCCAGAAAGTTAACAATATTATTGTTTATGTTTACAACGAAAAATAATACAATAATAATGCTGATACCTCTTTTCTGAGTTTGACAGGATTGACACCTCACACCGTCAGTTGGACCGCTTACAGCAGGGATGCTTTGAAGGCGACGGTTGCTCAACACTTGTCTCTGTTAATTGATCTTGGATGAGATGTCAAATTGTAAATTGAGTACAAACAGATACAGGGAGAGTATGGAGAACAGAGAGGGTTTGATTAAAAATCAAATACCTAATGATTTCTTTGGAAAGATTGTCTCTTTCTTTTGAATCAATTGATGTTCTCTCAGGTGTATTCCCTACAAGTGCGAAGAATGGGATGGAATAAAGCAGGACAGCACAGGAAAGATGTGAGAGGGGAAGGAGGGAAGGAGATTGGATCCACAAATGGCTGGAGCCTTTGTCGAACTACGAGTATAGAATTGACAGTTGCCAAACAACTAAACATTCACAAATAAACTTTTGTAAGAGAGGGTTATCTCTGATTTATTTGAAACTCGTAGTGAGATACCAATGTCTCCTATTGAGGCTCAGGTCTGTCACTTCCAAGCAAAAAAAAAAAAAGAAGAGGTAATGAAGATGAAAGAAAGTAATAACACCCGGCTTGTTCTATTCTTCTAGCGCATTATTCTACAGCATTATTCTTCTGCATTATTTTTCCCTCTTATTTTTTTTTTACAGTTCTGTTCGGGTCTAAGGTTTTAAACTGCAATGTTTTGTCCCGCCTCCTGGAGGAATTTGGAATTCGGACAATAAGATACTATATGGTTATTTGAGAAGGGGGTCTTTTCTATCCCCCCCCCCCCCCCCCTTTCCTCATCGTGAATCATGTGTTATCTGTGGTCTGCTTACTCATCAGCTCGA
This sequence comes from Tiaroga cobitis, assembly GCA_030578255.1. Lineage (NCBI taxonomy): Eukaryota > Metazoa > Chordata > Actinopteri > Cypriniformes > Leuciscidae > Tiaroga > Tiaroga cobitis. The sequence continues at coordinate 43,489,595 of CM060598.1, read as the reverse complement.
ACAGAGGATTCAGTTTAGACATAATTTCCATTTTAAGAACATAAACATTTTTACACAGATTTCAATCAAGCCATCATCTGAATTAAGAATATGTGGTCGCATTGATAGGAGACACGATACACTTTCATTCACACAGGTAATAGTTACAACAATTAGATGACTTATATGTGATTAAGCATAATAGACATAACATATAATTATGTGGTTGCGTGATGTGATTATAAGTCCATCGAGAATTGTTCTGGAATGAGTTTTTGGATTTCGATATGTAAAGTGTTAGTGTGTAAAGTTTAGGTTTAAGCCATTCCAGTCTGAGGCCAGGGGTCGTTCCTAATGAAGGCTGTTTTGTTCATCTCTCATGGGACCTCTGGTCCTTGAGAAAGAGTAGTCTGTTAGTCGCAGGGGTCAGGTGACCTCTTGTTAGGGCCTCTTGTTTCACCATTTCTGAACAGATCTGTTCTTGCCAAATTATAAAACATTGACAACGTTCTTCCTTTAGTTAAACAATAAAAGGTCCTTCCGGTTGCAGATTCTCTGGAGCCTATGGCTCTGGGTCTGGTGATTTGATTCTGGAATGTGAAGACTCTTTGTGGGATTATGTATTAACAGTCACCTAAAAGCTTCAATTGTGTTTGGTTCATTCTCGTTGTCGCTACAAACATTACAGTGGTATGAAGCAGGTCGCGATTGCTAAAGAGACAGATATCACACGCGAGTCCCGCGGATATAAAGGAATAAGGATTTAATTCTACCGAACTACCCGCAAGTGCTGGATTACTCACACAGGTCAGTTTATTAGACGAATTAAACTTGTGAGGTAACGCAGCGCTGCTTCACTTGGTCTAACGTTACACGATCACACCAAACGGCATTTAAATGTGAGTTGAAAGTTATAATGTTATACTACGTGTTAGTTCGTTTGCTGTACGAAACTAGCAGTAAGCTAGATCAACATTAGAATAACATGCATATCATATTCTAAAATTTCATCATGTTGAGCTAACGTTATATAACATTGATTTGTTTTATGTACATTTGCTCACCTGTCTAATAAAGCTGTCAAGTCGTGACTCGTGAAGCTCTGTCAAGTCCAAGTTAGTCGCGGACGCTGAGCTCTTGGCATCTCAAAAACGCCACGCTGATGTTGATCCTCATTTTAGTTCTCCTTGTTTGTCCCAAAGTCTGCTTGCCATGGTCTATGTTTGAAAGAAACAAGAACTGCGTGCCGCTAAACGTTACGCACTACGCAGTTGTCCACATCTGTCGCCATGGTTACGTCATGGCCGTAGCAGTATAACCGGAAACCAAGGATAGCGCGGATATTGCGTCATTGACAGTCGACATTTTTTTCCGGGACGGCCACTTATTTAAAATTCTCTGAAATAAAAAATCTTTGGAGACTTTTGGGATACTGCAGGAAATATATCACACTGTGCAAGTGATTTTTGGATATTTTATTACAAACTTCTTACATATTGTACCTTTAAACGGGTCATGAATTGAGAAATCAACATTTTCTTGATCTTTTGACGGTCATTGTACTATAAAAATATCCTGTAAGTTTCAGAACTCAATACTTCTTTGTTAGTCCAAAAACAGATTTTATTGAAACCAAACTCTGAAAACGACTCATTTTGGATTTTATCCTAGTATTACATCATAGTGCGACAAAAGACCCTGCAGAAGAAGCGCAATACCTACTTCTACATCATTGCCTCTTTAGCCCCGCCCACCGATTTAAGGTCAAGGTAACTTTATTATCCCCGAGGGGCAATTTAGATTACAGTCAGCAGTAACAAATATATTAATCAAACAACAACAACAACAATAAACAACCATAGAAGAACATAATTAATATTTGAATTTGAATTCACCGGGTATTGTTAACAATGGTGATAACAGTCAGGATAAATTACCTTTTTCATCTGTTTGTTCTGCATCGCGGCAGACTATATCTACGCCCGGATGGCAGCAGCATAAATTCATCCCACAAGGGATGACTGGGGTCAGCCAGGATGGCTCTCGCCTTCTTCAAGGATCTGACCTTATACAGGTCATGTAGGTCATTTAAGGGTGTGCCAACAATTTTGCTGCATACCTTCACGATACCTTGCATGCGATTTTTCTGTTTAATAGAAAGTGACTCGTGCCAACAAATAAAAGAGAAAGTCAGAACTGATTCAATAAAACAGGAATAAAACATTTCCATAAAAACAGTGTCAACATTAAAACTGCGAAGCTTACGAAGAAAGTGCATGTACTGATGTGCTTTTATACACACAGCATCAACCTGGGACTCAAAGCACAGTTTACTGTCGATTACAGTCCCAAGATATTTGTACTGCTGCACTAATTCAACTGGCTGATTGTCCATCACAGCAGGGGAAATGACAGTAGGATTCCTTCTAAAGTCGATGTACATCTCTTTTGTTTTTGCCACATTAATATTTAAAAAGGAGGATTTGCACCAATCAATAAAATCCTTCACTACAGGACCGTGTTCAGGGTCATCACTACTAAGGAGGGACACAATGACAGAATCATCTGCAAATTTAATAATGTGGCGTCGTTCATGATGGCTTTGACATTCGTGTATAAAACAAATAAAAGAGGAGAGAGGACACAGCCCTGGGGGGACCCAGTAGAGGAAAAAAGTGCATCTGATAAAACACTGTTCACTCTCACCCTTTGTGACCTCACTGTTAAAAAAATCCATTAGCCAGCAGATAAGTCCAGTATCAATGTTATAAGTGTTCTTCAACCTGTCTGCTAAAACATGGGGCTGAATGCAGTTAAAAGCGGAGGAGAAGTCAATAAATAGTAGACGGACAAGGGACTTGGCCCCTCAAGATGTTTAAAAACCATGTTTAAAAGTGTCCCTATTGCGTCGTCCACTCCTCTGCCCGACCTGTAGGCGAACTGAAAAGGGTCTAACTTATCCTGTACAGTGTCCAAAAGTGCATCCTTCACTAGCCTTTCAAAAGCTTTCATGACAAGAGATGTAAGTGCCACTGGTCTGAAATCATTGAGGGTCTTAGGAGTTTGAATCTTGGGCACAGGAACAATTATTGAATCCTTCCAAAGACAAGGGACCCTATGCAGCTGTAGAGACAACTGGAAAATGAAACAGAAGATGTCTGCCAGCTGGACAGCACAGTTCTTCAGAACACGACCCCCGATCTCATCGGGACCTGGACTTTTCCTTTCTTTTACACCACGAAAGAGTTAAGACCATTAATTTATCAATGGGCACAACATTGTTCACAGGATTTGAATCAACATTTTTAAAAACAGACATCTCCTCACTAAAATCATGGATATTAAAACGATTATAAAAAACATTTAGTTCATTAGAAAAGTCCAGATCGTTTTTTCCATTAATGGAAAGCTTTTTGGACTGCAACCCCATTACAGTTTTCACGCCCTCCCATGCAGGACGTGAATTTCCAGCACGCAGCAAGTTTTCTACTTTATCTTTATATACGCACTTGGCAAGCTTAAGTTCCCTCTTCAACTGTTTAGATAGTGCCCTGTGCTGTATCATGTCCCCCTGATTAAAACTAATGTTCTTCTGGTTAATTATGTTTTTTACTGATTTGGAGACCCAAGGTTTATTATTTGGATAAATGAGGATGGATTTTTGGGAGATGATCATTTCCTCACAAAAGGATATATAGGCAGACACAGTTTCTGTCAGTTCATCTAAATCTGGACAAGCATTTTTAAACACATCCCAATCAGTGACAGTAAAACAGTCCTGAAGACAATGAACAGAATGTTCTGTCCATACCGGAACGAATCTTCGTTCCGCCTTCTGCTTCTTCAGGACCGATTTGTACGTCGGAACTAAATAAACAACATTATGGTCAGATGTTCCAAGAGGGGCTCTAGGAAGAGATTTGTAAGCCCCCTTAACCGTCCCAAAACAAAGATCCAGGCACTTTTAGTAACGAGTCGGACAAGTAACATACTGATAAAAATGACAGAGAGACATTAAAATCACTCATAATTAGGATCGGTGCGTCCGGCGCAATCCCCTGTAGCCGCTGCACAGATCTGGTCATGGCTTGAGTGGCCCTGTCAACATTAGCCTTCGGGTGAATGTAAACAAGAGTCACAAATAATTGGGGGAATTCCCTTGGAAGATAAAAGGGACGTAAAGATACAGAGAGGAGTTCAATGTCCGGCGTACACAGTGACTCTCTGACGACTACTGTACTGCACCAGTTATTGTTTACGTACAGACACAATCCCCCGCCAAGTGACTTAACGGTCACTGCAGGATCTCTGTCCAAGCGGTAGGGAACTCCGAAGCGGACTGTAAGTCGTGTTCCTTAAGCCATGTTTCTGTGAAGGTGAGAAGACAGGCACTGCTATACTCCGCCAGGAACTTGACGTTTGCCTGAAGCTCATCAACTTTATTCCGGAGTGACTGGACATTAGCGAGGATGACTGTGGGAAGGGGAATCCGCCTATGTCCCTGTCTCCTGAGCCTCTGGCGTACACCGCCACGTCTCCCTCTTTTCCTTGCTGTCGGCCTTGTCCGATGCGCCCTGTTTCTGTTCACTGCGCAAGAGTCCGGCGACCGGAGGATCTCTGCGGGGATAACTGCGGAAGAGTCCACGGTGCCTGCACTGGTGATGTGCAAAAACAGAAGAAATTCCCAACTATACTGGAGAGATTCTCCATACACGAGAAGTCCGCATAAAAAGTGACATAACAGCTTCAACGGAAAGAAAAGGCCGGTCAAATTTAGGTAAATCATGTTGCTTCCGCTCATATGCAAATCAGTCCAATAATGGTTAGTAAAAACGATAACGTAGACAGATAAAATAAACACGTAAAACGGTTTAAAAACCAAAAGAAAAACCACAGTTCCCATACATGGACTACACAACACTCTCACACACTGCTGCTGCGTGTCGCCATTACCAGCGCCAGCCTCTCTCACCATGATTTAACCATGACATGTCGTAGAAAATACAAAACAGAAGCAAACGCAAGGATTAGGCCTACTCCAGCAACAAACCCATAGAGATATAGCTCTGAGTATTACAAGACCCGTTGAAGTGCCAAGCTTTAGAAAAACACAGTCTTTGCATTGCCTTTTCTTGTGATCCTAACATTAGGAAAAAGTGGATGAACTAGGCTATTTTTAACAAAGTTCCAGTCAGATCACGTCAGTAAGATACTTCGCTTGTTCGCTTCATTTTACTGCGGATTCGTTTTTAAACAAAACAGTTCGACAGGCTTTTCAGAGAAACTGAAAATAAAAGATGACGCAGTGCCGACAGTATCCTAATGTTGCAACACGCAAGTGTGAGTAACAGTGTTTTTTTTTTTTTTTAATGTGTCACTATTGCTTTGTCTGATAAAGATCGTTTGATATGTGCTGAGTATTTATACTGTAGCGCCGCAGTCAAACTTGTGATAGTAGTTGTGATCGTTTTTTTCTGTTCTTTCTTTTGCTTCTGCATTTATCGGGTTAATACGGATTCCCGGATATGGAAGAAAGCATGTAGAGAACGCTGCTTTTGTTATCGTTTTGATCGCCATTCCCTGTAATCCCGAATAAAAGCTTCAGTGAGTGACATCTGTTTTTTCATCAGTAAGACATATTACAGCAAGTTTCATTTCATTTAAAATTAAAACACGACGCTACAAATGACAATGATACGTTTTTCACTTTATTAAAAAGGAGGAATAGTATTTTAGAGATAGGCTATTACAGATATTTTTTTCAGCATCGGAAGTTCTCAAAACAATTATTTTAATACACAAAACTGTTACCCAATCAAAGCAGTGGGCATTTACTTCCTAAGTCTTAATTGCGGCAGGCCTATCAAAACAGTGTTTCGCAGCAATGGTCAAAAACAGGATAGAAAATAGCCTATTACTTCCAAATTAGGATTTTTTTTATGTAGAAATCTTGATAACATTATACGTGGACCTCAGAGAAAATGATCAAATAAAAAAAGCAGTTCATGACCCCTTTAAACATTTTTGGACTGAAGTGAATTTGAGGGGGTGTTTAATGTTCATGATGAGGCACTTACTCATGTTTGGAACCTCTCACAGGTAAATGGCAATATGCAATTATTGAAGCCTCACACTGATAATAGTGGATTAAAAACAAGGTCATTTATCTACATCCATGCAGAGAAACACTGCAAAATATAAGCACTCACTCTGTCCATGTCACATCAAAAAAAATGTGCTAAAATAAAATGGTTTAGATATAATCAAATGGTTCAAACCTGTTAAGTGATCCTGGTTAAGAGATTTTAGTTTTGTAGTATTTGCAAATAATTGTGCCGAGAGAATTAACTATGACATTCTGCATGTAAACCACCAATTTATTTGACATAGTGTCACGGTTGGTCATTTCTTTGGAGCAGAAAATCTAGGAAAAAAAACTATTTTCACGAACAGCATGCTGATACTGACACCATAATGAATCCATTAATAAACTCCCTTTGCGAGAAGTGCTGCCATTTTTATGAAGGCCGACTTCTCATTAAATGGACATTATTAAGCATAGGAGGGGGCCTCCGTCACCCCGGCCACATCTTGTTACACATCATTTAATTTTTTACACTTCGCTCACCAGGCAGCCCCTGCAATCACCAGCCATAAATCATGCCAAAACACACCATTGTCATCACATCTTGCATTTGAATTTAAAACAAAGCACTTATGCGCTGTAACAGTCTCTGACTGTTTTTATTCTTAAGCCAATTATCAAGCGTCTATATTTATTACTTTCAATACTGCCATTATAGTTCTTTGTTTTGGATTTCCCGACCACTATGAATGCATTCCAAATGAATACGAAGATGTTTCAGCCAATTAATCCTCATTAGGGTTGAACTCGTCTGTCTGTTGTGGTTGGGCTGCTTCACAGACACAAGGGCCTCATCGTGAGCAGTAAACATGTTCTTGCAGATATATTCAAATCTAAATATGCTCATTAACGGCATTCACAAAGCACTAATCATCCTTACCAGAGTGAGCGAGAGAGAAACAGTGCATTGTATTATGAGTTATTACTTTAGCGTGGGAGAAGAGAGGGGCGTTTGACTATTGACTGAAGGTTATAATCTCCTCTCTGGTGATGTTCACTCAGTAATGTAATAACTACCATTTATGTTTATCTGCCCCGGTGACAGCCCGCAATAATGACATCATAAACGTGTAATCTATAAATGAGGGCTAATTTTTTTCACTTGCCCCATTCTTCACATCTCACTGACAGCCTGGCTGGTATTAAGGATAATACAGCTACAAAAGAGAAACCTCTAAAAGTCAATGAGGCAGATACACAGTGTGATGAGGGTAATGGTGTCGACTCTTTAAGCATCTGCCTCCTGTTTACGTTCATTCGGATCTTAATAGAGCTCAGCAGTGTCTCCTTACAGCGTTTGCAGCGCGGGGAAATTAAGAGAGACAGAACTCTCCCACCTTTTCACATTCGAAATAACTCTGCCATTACGTGAGACATAAATGCATTCATGATGACAAAGAGAGAGAGAGAGAGAGCAGGCAAGTGAGAGAGGAAGATGTATAGAGAGAGAGAAAGAGAGACTGCAATATATTACATCATTACTTAATGAGTCCCTCAGTGTCGTGTTGCACAACATTTCAGTACACCAACAGCTATAAACACAGGCTAATTTAGCATCGCTATCCTCCATAGCCACTTTAATTGCAGACAGACAGTCAGAACTAGCATGCTGACTGGCTGTACCGAAGACATCGCGTACGGGGAAGGGGAGGGGGACTTCAGTGACTCAAATGGTCCCTCTGGAACACTTAAGAGTAATATGAGGTACGGATATTTGGAACAAGAGAACAAAAGACAATTAAGGCAAAAATGAAGAGAGTCTGCCTCTCAATTAAATTGTCCTGAAACTATAATCAGTGAGGGTGTCTCTGTTTTCAGAGAAGTGGGCCACCACCCTCAATCTCCTTGGTTCGGCACCAAGTGCTGGCGGCCCAAAGGTCATCGGATGTTGTCTTGTGCTACATGCTAGTGTTGTGTCCAAAACTGCCGCTAGCTATGCAAAATGGCAGAGGACATCATTTACAAACCCGTTTTTTTCACTGTCGTGTACTGCCAAATTGTCCATTGTATAAAACAAAATAATAAAGTTCAAAATATGTGAGGTTTATTGCTTCAACGGGGATTGTAAAATACTTTCTCTGCCATTTGTTTTACTGTCACATACTGCCAAATTGTCTATTATAAAAAAAAAAAAAAAATCTAGAATAAAATAAGTGAGGTTTATGCTTAAAGGCACCATAAAATTAAAACGATTTTTTTATGGAATATTGCAGTATACTATAAATGATGTATCTGTGCACATCACTATTTTTTTTTAATTCGTGTGCCCATGTAATCTTCAATAATAATAAAAAAAATTCCCCTCCCTCTTGTAGCGAGGGATCACGACATTCTCTGATGACGTATTCCATTCCCGATGTACAAAATGAAGTCCCCCCTTACATTTTACTTGTTCGAGAAGCTGTTTAACTCAGATATGTCACAATAAGGAAGAAAAGACTATCGCAACTTCAATTTTGTGCCAACTTTAAATGCAGAGAAAGTAATTTACAAACCTTGTTTGTGTTATTATATACTAGAAAATTGTCTATTGTATAAAAAGTTTAAATAAAATATTAAATAAAAATGCGAGGTCCGTGCTTAAAACAAGTCAAAAATCTGACAAAGAAACAAAATACTGATGCATTTTGTTTTAAAAAAAATGTTCTTGCAGATCGTTTAATAGGACAAAAGCTTCAAAAATAAGTGCCATAAAACTTGTCCATACACTACATCCAACAGTATGTTTCTGAAGCCATGTTAGCTTTGTATAAAAAAACAGACTGAAATTTAAATATACAGAGAGATCGAAAGGTTCATCCACAAGCTTTAAATCAGACAGGAGATAAAGAACATTCATTACTCATGAAGAAGCTCTTTGACTTACCGCACAAAATCCAACAAGTGGTTAAGATAATTGTCCCTCAGACACTGGTTTCAAACTATGCCACAGAAATTAATAGCAGTGTAACTTTATTGAGGACAGAGCACTAGCACAATTGTTTTAGGCCACATAGTACAAATATAGTTGACAAGATGCAATCTGAACACAAAACCTCATTACTTAAATGTTACAAATGTTAGGCTAATACTACTTCACAATGTATTTGGTTCTGGTCATCTAATAGTCTTTGGCTGTCCTATAGTTTTCTTGTGAAGACAACGGGAGAAAAGTTTCAACTTACCAGAACTAGATCTGTCTCTGGAACAAAAGAAACTGTGCCATTTCACTCACTGACACAATATTGGCACTGATCGCTTTTGCCCAGAGACATTTTAATTTTCGCAAATTATTTTATTTATAATTTTTTTTTACTGGAAGTTTCACAATTTAATTGAACTAAAATACTCTATCAGGGGGAAAAACCTACCTTTAAAATGTACTTGTCCTCATTTATTTCCACCATTAACTTGAAAAGCTCCAAGGGTCTAATAAAGGTTCATTATACAGTACTATTTATACATTTTTCTGTCTAAAAAAGCAACCTCTGCTAAAAGAATCTGTTAAAAATGAAAGTTTTGAGAATATGTTTGAGTTTGCGAATATGAGCCAGATGCTGAATGTACTGGGAAATGAGCTCTGATGAGGACAGTGATGATGGTATAAAACATCTGCTCAGACTGAACCCTTCCAAGTTTCAAAAGGTAACAAAAAAAAAAGCTTTATTTGATTATTTTGTAATTGTTACTCTAATTTCAGAAGAGTTTTATATAGTTGCTGACAGCCATCCATTTTAGATATAGATACGGGTCGCTAAAGACCGAAATATGTAATAATGATTGGCGAAACATTCATGCGTTCAAGGGTTAAAATGGTGAGAAGACATAAAGTTTAACTTTTTGAATATCAACTTTATTTGACTGGGAAACCTTACTGAAACTGTGTCACAAAAAAGAAAATTCTGTCATTATAATGAAATTAGAAACATAATGGTTTCTAGTAATGGGAGTAAGTAAAGCGCCTGAGATTATAAAGCCCAAAAAAGCGTATCCATCATAAAAGCAATCCATACGGCTCCAGGGGGTTAATAAAGGCCTTCTGAAGTGAAGCAATGCGTTTTTGTAAGAAAAAAAATCCATATTTATAACTTTATAAACTATAATAACTGGCTGCCAGTAATGGACGTAATCCTACGTCATACCTCAGGTCAGAGGTCACTCTTCCGCCGGAACTCGACTCTACCAGAAGTCACTTCGTTTATAAAGTTATAAATATGGATATTTTTCATACAAAAACACATCGCTTCACTTCAGAAGGCCTTTATTAACCCCCTGAAACCGTGGATTACTTTTATGATGGATGGGTGCACTTTTTGGAGCTTCAAATTCTCAGGCGCTACTCACTCCTTTTATAAAGCTTGGAAGAGCCAGGATATTTTTTTAATATAACTCAGACTGTTTGTCTGAAAGAAGAAAGTCAGACATATACACCTAGGATGGCTTGAGGGTGAGTAAATCATGGGATAATTTTCATTCTTGGGTGACTAACCCTCTAAGTCTCGGAGAGATGAGATGACTGACATGACGATGGCGGAGGATTTGGTGCGCAACAGGTCCTGAGCGTCATTGATAAATATCTCATCTTGTAAAATGTGCGGTCAGTACCGCTGCTCCCTACACACAGAGTACTGTACTTGCCATCATGAATTTGAAAGTAAAAAAGCGAGCGCGCATTCAAAAGAGATTCTAAGATCCTACGAGCGGCTCCCTATTGAGAGTACGCGTGATTGTGAATTCAAAAGCGAAAGTGAAAAGCGAACAAGGTAAAATAAGTACTCATAAATTAACAAACAATCTAGGCTTAATCACTGGAGAGGAAAATTATCAATATTGACTTTGGAACAACATGAACTTCCAAGTAAATAATGACAGAAGTTTTATTTTTGTGTGAAACATCCTGAACCATATCTTCTGGAGAAACATTTGCATTTGCAAGTCATTTTAAAGTTCTAACAAATTACGGACCACAAATATGAACTACAAATCTGAAAAGTTACAACAAGCACATTCACAAACTTACTACATTTTCAGATCTTTTCAGCTTAGTAGTTCTACACTTTCTCTCTCTGTTCTCGTGCTCTCTCCAACCAAAGCTGATCTGTCTGTGGAACTAAAGTCTTTCTGTGGCGTATGACAGTTCTTTCTTCGCCTGCTTCCCTATCACTCACACATGTTGTATAACCTCAGCAGTCCCTGGCCAAAACACAAAGCTTTATCTGCCTCGCAGAGAAAAGAAAAATTACCTTTGAAAAAAAGAAAAGAAAATCCTGCATTTTAATGCGTATGTATAAGAATCTGGCAGCTCTGAGCATAAAAAAATACAGAACTCCCACACACTCCCACATATAGAGTGCAACGTGAATGCACTCGGCTCCAGCCTGCACAAGCACACCATGTACACTGCACGGAGACTCAGGGACCTGTGAGGGGGGGGCAACAGTCAGAAGTACAAAGACATAAAATGGCCCACTCACATAACAACACATGTATTATGTTGCCTTGTGCTTCCTATAGCAGCACCAAAAGTGTTAATGGCCTGTTTTGAGGGCCGTAATTCAGTAAGGTGTGGGTGTAAGTGTATGTGTGTTGATATTGTCTCTGTCTTATTTCTAGGGCCTTCGCTAAGCTAATGTTTCACCTTTGCATTCATTTGTTTCTGTTTATGTAGCCTGTGGTTCTGCTAGCGCTGTGGAATTATTGTCTATGGATAGCAGGAAGTCAGACAATGCTACTATACTCTGATCAGGAGTGAGACTGTAAATGAGATTTTAAAAAAGCTATTTTTAAAATGTCAGGAACTTTTTCATACAGTATGGAAATGTTTCTTATGGTCTGACCATTACTTCTGTAGACGAGGAGAGCAGGAGGTGTAACACGAGTCGAGTTGGAATGCCATCAGTGTTGAAATCACAATTATAAATAATAACTGAGGTGACAGTAAATGTGTTGACTGTAAAAATATAACAGATTTACAGGACAAAACAGGTCTTATATTTTCATTTAAAGGTCCCATATTGTACACCTTTCTGTAGTTTATTTTAGGTTTTGATGTCCTTAAGAATATATATTTGCGGTATAAGTACCAAAAACCCTCTCAATATATTTCTACAGCTCCTTTCCCAGGAGCTCTGCTAAGAACCAAGGGGGGTAATCCATCAGCCGGAAACTGAAGCCTCCCTGGGGGCCGCCATTGGCTAGCAAGCCTTCACCTGCTGTTAGCATTCCATTGACTCCCATTCATTTTGGCGTCACTTTGACAGCGAATAACTTTACATCTGAGGCGTTTAAAGACTCCATTTCTCCATTGCTTATTTCTAAAGAAACACGACAATGTATTGAAGGCTCCATTACCTTGCATCTAACGCTATGGCCCCGTAAGCAGTTTTTGTAAAAATAGGCTAACGATTGCGTCATAACACGCGACTGTCGCACAATAGAGAAATTACCGTAGAGACAGGAGGAGAAGCTTGTGTGCAATCCGGGGGACGCGGAGGCATAAAGTCAAGGGAGAAGCCCATAGAGAGTCATAAAGTTGCTTCTGCTGCTAGCTCATGGACAGCTCCTACTCACGCTCTCCGTCTCTGCAAGATTCGGAAGGGAATGATTCAGATTCCTCTTGGCACAGCTACTAGAAGACCTACAACTGTCAGACAGGTTGCTCACGTCATATCTACGTTGTCAAGCTCAGTTTGAGCCTACGCAGTACGCTTAGCCATCAGGAAGTGAGTGCTTGAAGTCTATTGGGTTGCTGTGTCCATTTCTTTTACTGTCTATGCTAAGAACAGGTCGATTTTGGCCTGTCTAATTAATATTCATGAGCCTCTCTTCTGATTGGCCTGTTGTTTTCTAACTAGGGTAATGTATGTTGTAGCCTACTATGGCTTGGTGATGCTCACAAGTAAGGTAAATAAAACACCTATAATTTTGGACATTGCTGAGGGAAATGTTATCCGGCCTTATTCGAGCCGGACTTAGACCCCGAATCGGCGACGACAGGAAACAATCAACCACTTCCTCAAACGGGCTTACAAAAGGATGTTTCAGAATGGTAATTCATGTTTTTTTTTTTTTTTTTTTTTCTTCTTTTTACTTTCGGCATTATTGTAAGAGTATTATAATTACCATTACATCAATGCTGCACACAGGTTTAACGTTAACGCTAATTTGAACTGTCTGTAAACAAACTCAGACTTTTGAAATAACGTTACCCATGCAAGTACTGTACACTAAACGTTAGTTTCTGTTACCAAAACAAAAGACACAGAGACTGAGTGAACTCAATCTCACCATCTTTAACTCAAAACAACAGACACCAACAGGGCCTGTGTCTGCAACTTAGGAAAACAAACAATGTATTTTTTCTTGTTTCCAACAGATTTTCTATCAAAGTTTGTGGCAACGACTGTACAAAATCACACATCAGCATCAACTTAGCAACACGTTACTGTTGCATATCCATTTACAAACTTTTTTTTGAGGTCGGGCCGAATAATGTAGGGACTGCAGCATCTTTATGAGTAGCTTCTTTGAAAAAATGGCATTGAACTGTGCCTGATTGACGAAGCATTCACTTGTGAAATGTGCAGAACAGACGGTTAAGGTCAAACTAAATTGCCTTGGTATTTCCGAATAAATAAACATTAGCCACTGGTCTCTTATATTAATGTTGTTCATAAGCCTGTGCAATGATGCTCGGGGGGGGGGGTGACTGAAGGCGGTGACTGAGTAGTTTTGACGTCACATTTTTACAGAAGTCACAACGGCTTGTGAAAAGGCACAGCTACTTTATGCAGGCTGTGTGCATTTGTCTGTGAATTGAATGTTTTGGAAGTTATATGATAGTTACATAGCCTTTAGACCTCTGTTATCATGAAAAAAGCCACGAAATTTTTGTTTTCACAATATGGGACCTTTAAGAGCATGTTAATCAGTGTTAAATGACAAAACTGAAATACATTTGATTTTAAAAAAAATATATAACAAATATATACTATCATACAAGCATATATTTATATATATTAAAGGGTTAGTTCACCCAAAAATGAAAATTATGTCATTACTGACTCACCCTCATGTCGTTCCAAGCCCGTAAGACATCCGTTCATCTTCGGAACACAGTTTAAGATATTTTAGATTTAATCCGAGAGCTTTCTGTCCCTCCATTGAAAATGTATACACGGTATAATGTCCTTGTCCAGAAAGGAAATAAAGACATCAAAGTAGTCCATGTGACATCAGTGGGTTAGTTAGAATTTTTTGAAGCATCGAAAATACATTTTGGTCCAAAAATAACAAAAACTACGACTGTGTATTTTATACCTTAAACTGTTTATACCTTAAACTCACGATATCTTAAACTGTGTTCCGAAGACGAACGGAGGTCTTACGGGCTTGGAACGACATGAGGTTGAGTCATGAATGACATCATTTTCATTTTTGGGTGAACTAACCCTTTAAGCTGCACAACTGTTTGCAACATTGAGAGAGAATTGTAAAATATACTAAAATAGAAAACTTATTTATATAGTTAGTTAGTTATTATTATTAAATGTAATAATATTTCACAATATTTACTGTATTTTGATCAATTACATGCAGCAAACAAGCACAAGTAAGGAGAAACAGAAGCAGTTCTCACTAAAACAAAAATAAATGTAACCCACTTCAGAGTATGTACACCCTAGGTTCGTAGGAGCTGATAAGTATAGTAATAACCAAGCAACACCAAGGTAACGGTTTGAAATGTGTAAACTTTTAGTTCAACAAAATATTTCAACCACGTCACAACAATTATGTGCACACTAGCTATGGCCCCAAAATAAATTTAAAATAAAATAAAATACAATGTCCTTTTTGAAATGTTCCTTGGAAATCGTCCTTTGGAATTCCAGAGTTCAATCCAGAGTTCGAGTCAGTTAGTCAAAGGGGAATAGTCAAAGTCAAGGGTAAATAGTCGAAAGGAACAATCTCATTGGTACCAGTTTGGTGAACTGACACAGTCCTACCACAGGCTTCCGGAATGCTGTGGTGGAGGCTCACGACTCATTGGGAAGGCTCGCCATCTATGGATCAATGGTTCACTTGGTATGATTCAAGGACTGGATCATATGGAACTTCTGCTCGCCTCATGAAAAGACCTGACCTGTATATAGAACAGGTTCAGTCCAAAATCCATGATATTAACTAGTTCTTTAAGTGTTGTACAACATTATATTACTGTTTGAAATATCATAACATATTCACATGAAGAACCAATAGCTATTTTAACTATTATAGTCAGAATATACCATTTTAACCTTATGTCATTACAATGAAATGAAATTATAGGAACACATTGTACAAATGAACTTCTCTCTGCTGTTAATCCCTTTTTACATAGGATTTTATAGCTTTTGAATCAAAGTTATAGAAATACAGTTTTTTACTTGAAAACCATTTATCTGAATTACAGTATTTGCTTATTTTACCACTTTAAAGACTTTAAAATGATATTTTATATTCTCCTGTATGTAGCTTAACCTTTAGTCACATATTTATCACAAAGTAAAATGTTACAAAAGCATATTTTTGTAATGCACGCCAACTAGCTTACATTTCTCTTTAAACCATGAAATAAAATGTATTTTTTCATGTTATATCCCTTCAATACAACAGAAAATATTTAAATAATCACTCCTTGGAGCTAGCATAGCCACCTCGTGCTTTCTCCATACACAATCATTGAACACATTAGCTTACCAAGAGAGGATTTTCAGTATGAGAAGCCAGGACAGACAAAAGCGATTTTCTGGATGGCTCTCCAACTTCTAAAACAAGGTATACAAGCATTTACATTAAGAACTAAAACATATTTAACTGTCATCAAAACAGACAGGTTTTCATACCTTTTCTTTTCAGTTTTCTTTCCAACTCGTGGGAGAACCCGAAGCAGCGCTCCATCTGATTTTAACAGTGTTATCGAAGAATCGAACGGAAGTATTTTAGCGCGCTTCTTCCGGTTTCCCGCAAATTAAATGTATTTTTCAAAATAAAAGCCCCATTTTTCATAACGTAACGTATGGGTAAATAATGATAATAATTAAATACAATTTACTGTTTAACCCCTTTTTAGGCGGGTTACACTCTCCTCCTCTAAATTAACATGAGTCCCTTCATGTTTGTACTACAGGAGCACCTTCAAATGTTTCAACCAAAACTTTATTAAACCCGTCTAGTATAGTTTGTGCAAATGAAAACAAAGGTTTACCAAGCTGTGGATAAGTAAACTTAGCAGGTGGCTTTCTGAACCGTTCAGATCTGCGTATTTGGTCAGCAGTCTGATTGTTTGGAGCATCAGGCTCTGCTAATTCAAGAGAACTAGCATCTTGTTCAGCATTGTCCTTTTCAGTAGATTGTCTCTGTTCAATGTCTTTAGACTGTTTGACTTCCTCATGAGTTTTGGTATGAGAGTAATTTTCCAGTGGGTCATGTTCCATTTCGCTAAGTCCACTCTCTTGTTCATTTTCAGGTTTCAGTTCATTTTGTGTCACTTCCGCTAAGTTTCCATTTTGGTTTGTCCTCCGTTTTTCCACAGGCTGATCCAAGTTCCCGGAAGGTAAGTCCATATGTAAGTTTTCAGATTCCTCAACAGTGGGGCGATTCTCCTGGGTAGCATTTGTGTTGGAATTCACATTGTTTGGTTGAATAACCCTTGTGGTTGTCCTGATTGTTGTGGGGTAATAGCTCTGAATAAAGTCATCATCACTGTCAAAATCAAGGGTATTTTCCTCTGGAGAACCAAAAGTTTGCCTTGTTTTGGGTTTTGAGGCTTTCTTTGGCTCTGCCATTTTTTCATCCTCTTCAGATAGAAATCCGCAAGGAAGCAGTAAATCGCGGTGGAGTGTGCGCAAAGGTCCTTCCTGATCCTCAGGACAGACTATATACACAGGCATATCTCCAGCTTTCTTTTGTACAACATAAATAGTGGACTCCCACCGATCGGCGAGTTTATGTTTGCCGCGAAAACGGAGATTTCGCACTAGAACCCTATCGCCTGTGTCAAGTGTTGACTCCCTTACTCGCATGTCGAATCTGCGTTTGTTTCTGTCAGCGATTTTCTTTGCATTAGCGGATGCTAACTGATAACTTTCTTTCAAGTATGTCTTAAGGTTTTTTACATACTGCGAGTGCGACATGCCCGGACTGTTCTTAACTGGTAACCCAAACGCAATGTCTATGGGCAGTCTAGGTTGGCGCCCGAACATTAACTCATAAGGCGAAAACCCAGTGACGTCACTCCTTGTGCAATTGTATGCATGAGTGAGGGGTCGGACGTACTCGCGCCACCTAGTTTTCTCTTTGTCCTTGAGCGTACCCAACATACTGAGCAACGTGCGGTTATACCGCTCGACGGGGTTGCCCCGAGGATGGTAGGGGCTCGTTCTTACTTTCTTAGTACCGACCAAAACACACAACTCTTTGACGACCTGTGATTCGAAGTCGCGGCCTTGGTCGCTGTGAAGACGTTCAGGAAACCCGTAATGGACAAAGAACTGTTCCCAAAGGCATTTGGCTACCGTTAGGGCTTTTTGATCTCGAGTCGGGATAGCAGTTGCGTATTTAGTATAGTAGTCAGTTATGACCAGAATGTCCTTATAATTATGACTGTCGGGTTCAATGGACAAAAAGTCCATGCAGACCAGTTCCATCGGCCTACTTGCCTGGATGTTGACTAATAGTGCGGCTTTGTCGGGTTGGCTTTTCCTTTTAACGCACCTTGGACAGCTTTTAATCTTGGACTCAACATCGGAAGACATTTTTGGCCAATAAAACCGAGATCTGGTTAGCTCAAGAGTTCTTTCGGCTCCTAAATGGCCCATTTCATCATGTAAGCTGTAGAGCACGGGATTTCTCAATGTTTTGGGTAAGACAAGCTGATAGATAGTTTTATTGTCACACTGTCTTTTCCGATACAACAGGCTGTCTCTTATTTCAAATCGACTCATTTCTTTGAGCATGAGTTGGAGTTCAGGACAGTTTTTGCCAGCAGGGACAGGTTCTGCTGACTCACATGACTGTATGATTACACTGATTACTGGATCAGCTCGTTGCAACTCAGCTATCTCAGCATCATTGTACTTAGGGATGGTTGAAAGACCACTAAGATTTTCATCGTCAGAAAATGCTGAGGGAATAGCATCTGGATGCACGGCAAGTGACTCAATGTAACATGGAGACAGTTCAGCGTCATTTTGAAAAATAGTGTGGAGTTGACATGTGGCTTGGACAACGTTCACAGGTGCAAGATGGTATGAGGTAAAGTCATGTATTCTTTGACTCTCTTCTTGAGATGCACTGTCACTGATTAGTTCACCATGTGGCCTCCTTGACAGGCCATCGGCGTCTTGATTTTGCTTGCCGGCGCGATATTTGATGTCGAAAGTGAACGTAGACAAGGCTGCTAACCATCGATAACTCGTAGCATCTAGTTTGGCTTTGGTTAGAACGTACCGCAAGGGATTGTTGTCAGTAATGACTGTGAACACGTTACCATATAAATAGTCATGGAATTTTTCGGTAATGGCCCACTTTAAAGCTAAAAATTCCAGCTTGTGGGCTGGATAGCGGGCTTCACACTGCGAGAGACCCCGACTCGCATACGCAATGACGCGGGTCTGGCCGTCCTGTTCTTGGTATAACGCTGCGCCCAGGCCCGTTGTGCTCGCGTCAGTATGAACAACATAAGGCAATCTTGGATTTGCGTACCCTAAGACAGGCGCGGATGTTAACTTTTCAATGATCTGATCAAAAGCGTCTTGGCAGGATTGGGTCCACCTTTCCCCGAAAGGTTCTTTGGGATTATGGTACTGGGCGGCTACATTGGAAATCTTTGCATCTTTACGCACGGGAGGGTAGCCAGCTGTGAGGTTGTTTAAGGGCTTCACTAATTTAGAATACCCCTCCACGAACCGCCTATAGTACCCGGAGAACCCAAGAAATGACCTAAGGTCTTTTAAGGTCTGAGGTCTTGGCCAGGTCTTAAGTGCTTCTGTCTTTTGAGGATCAGTCTCAACTCCGTTGCGTGATACTATATGGCCTAAGTAACGAACCGAAGTTTGAAAGAAACGGCACTTCTCAGGAGATAACTTTAAACCGTTCTCTCGCAAACGGGAAAGGACGTTCGTGAGACGGGTTTCATGCTCTTCTAGCGTTTTGGAAAAGACAATAATATCGTCTAAGAACACGAGCACCTCGCGCAAATTGATGTCCCCCATGCACTTTTCCATTAAACGCTGGAAAGTGCTGGGCGCATTTGTGATCCCCTGTGGCATACGATTCCACTCCCAAAACCCAAGAGGGCACACAAACGCTGTCTTGTCTTTGTCACTCTCAATCATCTCAATCTGATAATAGCCGCTTTTCAGGTCCATTACTGAAAACCACTGAGATCCGCTCAGGGCTGAGAAGGATTCCTCGAGATTCGGTAGTGCATATGCATCTTTGATCGTTTGCATGTTTAATCGCCGGTAGTCTACACATAATCTGACATCACCGTTCTTCTTTTTGACTACGACTATTGGAGATGCAAAAGGAGACTGTGATTCGCGAATGATCTCTGCTTCAAGGAGAGACTGCAGGTGACGCCTCACTGCGTCAAAATCCTGTGGATGAATAGGACGTGGGCGTTGCTTGAAAGGCGTCTCATCCTTGAGTTTGATTGAATGTTTCACTTTTGTTGCATGTCCGTAGTCAAGATCGTGATGAGAGAAAATGTCTGAGAATGTGTTTAACTTATCAGTCATACGAACTTTCCACCCCTCAGGAAGTGATTCTCCAAAGTCGAAGGTTAGGTTTGAACTTGACTGCTTGTTTGTTTGGCTAGTGAGCTGCTGGTGGCTACTGCAACTAGCGGTGTTCTGAGTTGGAACAATCTCCTTAACAGCACTAAGTTCTCCAATGATGCACCTTACAGGAAGACAAATGTTTCGATCAGTTTCATTCCTCACCACTACAGGCATTTTGTATGGGGTGTTTCTTGGAACATTAATGAGACAGCATTCAACAAAAATTCCCCCAGGTAAGGATGACATGGTAGGTTGCTCAAGTAAAACACATCTTTCATTGCTTGCTTTGTCAATATTTGCATATCCCTCTAGCACTATCTTTTCACCAGCATAGATTACACTTGGCTCGTTATTTCTCAAGTTGACGAGACCCAGTCTGCCATTTAAACTATGCTTGTGTCTAATTTGTAAACTTCTCAGGACTTGGTGGTAGCCGCAGTAAGCACTCTTTCGAAATGTATTATCATCACAAAACTGTTCGTACAGTGGATCGAGAGTGTTAGTTCCAATTAACAACGGGGTGAGACTGTTGGACCTAACATCTGGCACTACGAGGGCAAGTGTCTCTAATTCAGGCTGACTGACAATGAACTCTTTGGGAAACTGGAGTGTAACTTTAACATACCCCAGGTAGGGCACTGACTGACCGTTCGCCCCTTCAATCTCTAGTAAGTCAGCTACTGGGTGAATGGTCTGATCTGAGAGGTAACGGTTGTAAAACGACAGCGACATAGTTGTCACCTGAGACCCGGTATCAAGTAGTGAATTGCACTCAAGCCCATTAACTTTTACGTCCGCGGTGCTCCGGCTACCAACTAGCCCTTTAGGTAAGGTTCTGGTTTTTGTCACTTTGTGCTCTTTTAACTTGACTTTCCATTTGGTTTTTGGTTCAATCATGGGACTTTCAGGTTGATTTGTTTCCATTTGTCCCTCAATAGAAACACTGTTCAGTTTAAATGTTTATCGGACATTGGGTTGTCTTTTGCCCAAGCTTGTTGTTTCTCTTTCAGCAGAGTTCTTTTTGCAGACACTAAAGTGGGGTTGGGAGGATCATCACAGTTTGTGGCAATATGCCCATCCTCGCCACAACTGAAACAGTACCACGGTTTTGGCTTTGATCTAACTGTTGCGGATGTGGCTTCTGAAGTAAGTTTTGATGTTGATGTCTTTTTGTTAACAGGTTTCTCTTGTCGTTTCTCCTTTTCCTTTTTAGGTTTGTTTGTAGGTGGTGTCTGTTGTTTAGAACTCGATAAGGCAGCAATTTGAGCTTGCAGTTCGACAATTTGTTTTTGAAGTCGTTTCATAGCTGGTGGTTCGGAAGAGAAAGACTGAGGTGAATCATATGTGTCTCCCATATATGCCTCATGCACTTGCGCTGCAACTTGAGCTTTTGGTTTTTGAAATCCCAGATGTTGCTTCATCCTGTTAGCTTTTGCAGTTTGTTTGTCCTCCTCAGTGCGTAAAAGGAGTAAAAACTCTGGAAAAGTGGGCGGATTCTTTTTGCGTTGCTCAAGTTGAAGGTTATTAATCAGCACATTGTTCCAGCAGCCCCTACAGAACTGCTTCAAGAGCTGCTTGTCTGAATCTTGAGGCAGAATGGTTTTCATTTTCACGATTCTATTCAAAAGAGTCTGCAATCTCTGAAGATAGTTGGAAGGTTTCTCGCCTGAGTTCTGGTTAACATTTAAAAACTGAGCGAAAAGTTCGTCCCCATCTTCCACTGTAGCATAAGCTGAGTCAAGTAGATCGAGGAAAGCTTTTGGATTTGCTTGGTAACCAAGCGACTTGACAACCGAAGCAGCAGGGGGAAGCAAACTATCAACAATGCGTCTTACCAGCTGTGCACTGGAAACCGTAGGATCAGCCAAGTGACATTCAATACTGTTCCTCCAGGTCTCATAATCGACTTCAAAGTTTGAGCAAGGAACTTTGCCGGAAAACGGTCTAACTTTTACTGATGCGTGTATTTGCGAAGAGAGGTCAGAACTTTTGACAATGTGTTCGACCACTACACGCTGCACCTCAGGCGGAGTAAGTTGTTCAGCAGTTTGCAAGAAGGAAGATACTGGCAATTGAAGGGGCATAGCATTTGCCATAGGTCTGAAAGGAGGGCTAAGGGGGTCAAGAGAACGTTGGTCATCATTTTCTGATTCCATTTGACTGGCATCAGGGAAGACGGAATCTCTTGCTGTTCCAGCAGGTGCCACAACTGTACTCTGAGGTCTGCCAGACTCACCTCGCTCTTTCAGTAATCCAGTAATTCGTGCTAACTCATCATGTAGCAGGTTTTCAAAAGATTTTCCACTTAGTTTTGCAATATTTTGGAGGTCAGACAGAAATGTTTTGGTAAGATCAGTACCCTTTTCACTTGAGTATAAACTGGATAAAGCTTCAACGTGGAAGACAACATTGTCATCTGTATCACTGGTTCTATTAAAAGGTAAATCCCTCTCAAGTGTCTCCACAGCAGCACCAGATGCATATTCTACAAAGGCTTTACCATAGAACTCAGATGTTTTGTCTAAAACCTTGACAATTCTGTTAACAGACCCAAATCGCTTTAAATCTTCATAAATCTCTTCGTCTAACTCAGTGTTTGTCAAACCTGATACAATGACGGCATTGGGAACCTTAATACCCTCGTTCTTAATCACATCCATTTTCGGAAAAAACGAAAATTTACACTTTAAGGATACCTTTTTTTTTTTCTACCATAAAAATACTTGGTTATTACTTACTCAAAGCTCCTGGCTGGCTCGCCAAGTTTTACCGTGTAACCCACTTCAGAGTATGTACACCCTAGGTTCGTAGGAGCTGATAAGTATAGTAATAACCAAGCAACACCAAGGTAACGGTTTGAAATGTGTAAACTTTTAGTTCAACAAAATATTTCAACCACGTCACAACAATTATGTGCACACTAGCTATGGCCCCAAAATAAATTTAAAATAAAATAAAATACAATGTCCTTTTTGAAATGTTCCTTGGAAATCGTCCTTTGGAATTCCAGAGTTCAATCCAGAGTTCGAGTCAGTTAGTCAAAGGGGAATAGTCAAAGTCAAGGGTAAATAGTCGAAAGGAACAATCTCATTGGTACCAGTTTGGTGAACTGACACAGTCCTACCACAGGCTTCCGGAATGCTGTGGTGGAGGCTCACGACTCATTGGGAAGGCTCGCCATCTATGGATCAATGGTTCACTTGGTATGATTCAAGGACTGGATCATATGGAACTTCTGCTCGCCTCATGAAAAGACCTGACCTGTATATAGAACAGGTTCAGTCCAAAATCCATGATATTAACTAGTTCTTTAAGTGTTGTACAACATTATATTACTGTTTGAAATATCATAACATATTCACATGAAGAACCAATAGCTATTTTAACTATTATAGTCAGAATATACCATTTTAACCTTATGTCATTACAATGAAATGAAATTATAGGAACACATTGTACAAATGAACTTCTCTCTGCTGTTAATCCCTTTTTACATAGGATTTTATAGCTTTTGAATCAAAGTTATAGAAATACAGTTTTTTACTTGAAAACCATTTATCTGAATTACAGTATTTGCTTATTTTACCACTTTAAAGACTTTAAAATGATATTTTATATTCTCCTGTATGTAGCTTAACCTTTAGTCACATATTTATCACAAAGTAAAATGTTACAAAAGCATATTTTTGTAATGCACGCCAACTAGCTTACATTTCTCTTTAAACCATGAAATAAAATGTATTTTTTCATGTTATATCCCTTCAATACAACAGAAAATATTTAAATAATCACTCCTTGGAGCTAGCATAGCCACCTCGTGCTTTCTCCATACACAATCATTGAACACATTAGCTTACCAAGAGAGGATTTTCAGTATGAGAAGCCAGGACAGACAAAAGCGATTTTCTGGATGGCTCTCCAACTTCTAAAACAAGGTATACAAGCATTTACATTAAGAACTAAAACATATTTAACTGTCATCAAAACAGACAGGTTTTCATACCTTTTCTTTTCAGTTTTCTTTCCAACTCGTGGGAGAACCCGAAGCAGCGCTCCATCTGATTTTAACAGTGTTATCGAAGAATCGAACGGAAGTATTTTAGCGCGCTTCTTCCGGTTTCCCGCAAATTAAATGTATTTTTCAAAATAAAAGCCCCATTTTTCATAACGTAACGTATGGGTAAATAATGATAATAATTAAATACAATTTACTGTTTAACCCCTTTTTAGGCGGGTTACATAAATAAAATAAGCCCAAACATTTTCTGAATATTTAGAGAGCATTCTGTACATTCTTTTAGAGTAATTTTAAAACTCTTACAAAGTAGCTTGCCCTGAAGGAGCTCTCTCAGTTTTTCTCAAATAACATTAACTTTGAATGACTAATGTGTGGTTTGTGAGACACAAGGCAATACTAAAATAAAAACATACAGTAAAACTCAAGGGAAAAGATCTGCACCACCTGGAATTACAGAAGAACGATTGAAGCCAGAAATCAGAACGACCTTTTTAGTTCACGCTATATTCCCTGTGTCTGCCTCATAAAAAACAGACCTGAAGGGTGGCCATCTGACATTTATGAGAATGGCTCAATGCTTCTATTACACACATAACACTTTTCTGAAATGTGCCGGTGATGGCTTTGTTTAGTTTCCTGTTCTGAAACTTAAGACCCCTTATACATAAAGTTCAAAGCTTCTGAAACAAATTATGAAAACACCTTTTTCAGGTATGTGAATGCCGCTTAATTCCATTCATCTGATTCTGAAATTTACAGTTTAAAAAGAAGCATTGCTCTGAAACGATTATTCACATTTCACAATGATTGATTGAATTGCCTCATAAGTCTAATTCTGTACATCAGTTTTCTTCTTTGAGGAGTTGCCTGACAATGTTGATGGGCTAAATGGACCGTCATGTTTAATTTATGCTGCAAGCAAGGGGTTGCTTCCTAAAATGCACTATTCATCTGAGCTGGGAGGAGGGTTGAATAATTTCATAATCCATGCCCTGTATCCAGCAGAACATCAGACACTCTCTGCATTAGGAGATGTCTTGGTTTCATATTTGGCTTTTGCTTTGTTTTTTTTTTTTCAATTTGTTTCTGTTGCATCTTCTACTCAAACAAATTCATTAAAATTGAAGCAATCTCTGAGTTAATTTTTAAAAAACATTATTCTGGATGGAGTTTTTTCATGATTTTAATGAAAGTATGGAATGTCTCGGTTACATAAGGTAACCCTTGTTCCCTGAAGGAGGGAACGGAGACGCCATGTCGAGACCGACGAATAGGAATCTCGCTGGAGAGGCCAATCTACTTCGAGTGAAGCTAAACTATATCTGTCACTGTTGTTCCGTGATAACCCATACTGTGAGATTATTGGATAACACTGGGAAAGCGTGCCCTTCTGTTAGGAAGGAGAACGCTGCGGAAGGAGAACGCTGCGGTACCCACATTCTTCCCCGAAGGAGTAATGTGGAGACATACACATGGACTAACCCAAAAGTTGTACAGCATATGAATACTAGGTGTCTTAGCCCAAGGGAAAGACATGGGCTTCCGTTTAGGAGCAGCCGTGGAAGAAATACACATATGGGATCCCCGCAGGGTCACACATATGGGACCCAACCTAGAGCCGGTTCTCAAGGATTAAACGGATAAAGGCCTGGCGCCGGACGCTCCACCATGTCCGGGCCGAGGGTGTTGGAGGACTCAACAGGTTTTTCACTCTGGAGCAATAAGGGGCGCAGCAAGCCGACAGAGCCGGGCCTGATGCCACGCCCATCTTGGGACTCGGCCGTGAAGCGAGTGCTGAACTGCTGGGCAAAGTTCTTGACCTCGTCGCCGAAGAGGCCAGTCTGGGACATGGGGGAGTAAAGGAACCTGACTTTGTCGGTCTCCCTCATGTCGGCCAGACACAGCCAGAGATGGTGCTCCTGGACCACCATAGTGGACATCGCACGACCCACCGACCGTGCGGTCACCTTCGCCGCATGAAGCGCGAGGTCCGTCGTGGCACGAAGTTCTTGGAGAACTTGGGGATCATGACCACCCTCATGCAGGTCCTTCAGTGCCTTGGCCTGATGGACCTGCAACAACACCATGACGTGTATGGCAGAGGCAGTTTCCCCAAAGGCCTTGTAAGCCTTGCTGGTTAAGTCCGACGAGTGCTTACAGGCCCGGGAAGGGAGACACGTCTCTCCGCACCACGTGGAGTTAGGGCACAGTTGCATAGCAACGGCCCGCTCCACTGGTGGGATGTGCATGTAACCCTTAGCCGCCCCGCCATCAAGGGTGGTGAGGGAGGAGCCGCCACCGGGACGGTTTCTAGCAGTGAAAGGTGCCGTCCCTGACTCAGTGAGCTCCTCATGCACCTCCAGGAAGAAAGGATCCGGGGTGGGTTGCTGAGAACCAGCGCGTGTCACCCTGAGAAACCAATCATCCAGCCTC